>BSDF01000009.1:20295220-21610934 GCA_027925045.1 Hypotaenidia okinawae
ATGTTGTTCTGTAAACCCCAATAGCTAGTTTCTATTATTGTTTCAAAAGAGCTCTTACTGCCTATGGTAGTTCTCATGCTGGTAGTGACACATTATATGTGACAGATGGTGTAAAAAGAGTTCAGAAGGCCAAAAAGATTGTCCTGTCACTATAACAAAAGGACAATTTTATGTCTTGAATTGGGAATATCCTATGTGAGGAAAAAATTATTTTGTGGTACACACAGCCCTAAACTATTATGTAATTAGCATCATTTACTCTATATTTATGGCATTATGAGTTTACTGTATTTGGGTTTGTTCAAATAATTTTACATATCTTGGAGAAATTGTATTTTATATGATGATTTAATCTAACCACAGCTGCAGCAATATAAATTACACTTAAGACTATGCTGATTGATTATAATCAGTTGTAATCATGTCTTATAATTACATTGCATTCTGGAAGCAAAAGACTTTTAAGCCTACTCAGCACCCTGCTACATAAAGAGGATTAGCTGTTACTTCTGACAATCTCAGCCAACACTGAAATATGCATATAAACACCAAGTTTTATAAATTTATTGTTCAAGAATCAAATTAATTTCTTTGTGTGTCGATAAAAGGCGAAATAGAAATAAAAAATCTAAAATTTATTGGAAGCCACACTTGTATAAAATATCCTCATTAAAATATTTATAGTCTATTTGGTTTCAGTATGCTAATAAATATAAAAAAATCTATTTTCTTGATATCCATCTGATCATTATTTATTGGGATCACACTGTTCAAGCATCAACAGAGTAGTGCAGGATGTATTGAAGGTATAGCATGTAAAAGTGGCATATACACTGTGTATAAACCAGTGTTTCAATACAGCAATGAATTCAAAATTTTTATAGGTGTATGTAATATTCCAGTTTCATTCTGGCAGTTTAATAGATCTCCTTTTCAAACAAGGCAGTTATCTTATTTCACCCAAGCACATGGCAGTTAAGTACTTTCACTTACATGGCAAGTGCTGGGGGGTGAAAGGAGCCACCCATTGCCAGCAATCCAGATGCAGACAGACTAGACCCTCAGTCCTCTTGGAAAAACAGAAGTCTCCTATGTTTGTTCAGTAAGCTCAGGATGGAAAATTGGCCTAACTGTTCTGGTTGTCTGTAAGTGCCCTGGTCCAATCTCATCATTTGTGCTGTTCCATACTACTAGTGATTCTCCTGTGGGTACACTTTGGCAGGTAGAGGTAACAAGTTTGCTCCAGCCTTCGTCAGGGCCTGTGTACTCCGTTCCTGCCTTTCCAGAAGTCCTGGGAGATCTTCCATTTTGTAACTGTGAGATGGCATAAACACCCGAGCAGCATTTCACTTCTTTTGAGGAATAGCTTCATTAGGTGCTATTTCACTGCAACTTTGCCTCCAATCATTTCACCTTTTTTGCAAGTTGCCCTGTAGGTAACCAATCCATAGGATTACAGTCAGTGCCTGATCTCTGCCATTGTCATCCCTTACAGTAATCTCAATTCTAAAAAGCAGGGATTTTTAAAAGGAAAAAATGGAGGCATATGATAAGAATATAGTATATTTTGTCTCTTTTTTTCTTTAAGAAAATGTAAGAGTAGTCATAGCCACCCAAGGTTAAATTTTAAAATTAATTATTACAAAGTCCCTAACAAACTATTGCTGCTACCACTATAGTGACATTTCTGTAGACATGTGTGCAGCTATTGAAATGTCTGCATGATCCCACAGGATTTTGGGGTGTATTATACAACAAATGAAAAGAGAACTTCCCACTAGAAATATTCTGAAGCATGCCTGAGAATGAGCTTACACAAAATGTCAGAGTTATTCCAAATCCTTGTAAAAGCTATGCTGTTTCCTATTAAGACTTTTAAAAAATTACCATAAGCATTTACAAAGTCTGATCAGGAAAACAAAGCATTTCTGTAAATAAAACTACTCTTTCAGGACAGTCTGGGTTACATAGACCTTCAGTCCAACAGAGCTCTCGACCAGGGAGTTACTCATACAGCTGAGGAACCAGCAGAAAGTATATAAAAAGCTACAGAGATTCAAAATTAAAATGTTAACTATACTTCAAGTCATACATACCTGAAATTTGAATAAAAGAGCTTTTACAGAGTTAGTTATTGTACTTTTCTAGCCATATAATTTGTTAGCTACATTATACATTTTAGCTGCCAATATCACTGGTTGGAAAGGTCAGGCTGAACTGAACAGAAAGTAACAACACTTTTACACACAGGGAACAAGCCTATTGCATGTGTAAGCCTAAAAAACCCATTCCTCTTTGAAAGCCTGATAAGAGCTCACAATCTGTATTTCGTAAGAGTTGAAAGAAGGAATCAGGCTTAAATATGTTCAGTTTACATTGCGTGCACAGAAAATTTGAGCCTACTCATTAAAAATATAGCTGTGTTAGGCAGTAGAGGGACATATGGCACTTAGATAGCAAAAAGTATGCCTGAAGAGCTCAGCTGTTTGTTGGCATGGTAGGCCTTCAGTATCTCCTGGTTCAGAAATTCAGGAGCAATGAGACGGCTTGGAAAATCTTCTCTAACAATGATTTTGTGCAAATCCTGTATATAACTGTTTTCCTGCTACAGAACTGAAGGTATTAAGGAGTTGACAGTAGTGGCTTATACAGAAGAACCTAGTAGCAAAGGAGGCTTCAAGAATTGAGGTTACGTATGAAGCTAGCAAGGGGTCATTTTTAGCATCAGCCTAAAGTAGACCGACATCTATACAGATCAGGCAGCTGAAAATAGGTGTGACAATACTGTACTGCTTGGGTTAACCTTTTTGTTTGATTTATTTCTTGCCCATGGGAAACAATGTTCACTGAATGCTTAGGCAGATTAAGTTGATTTTCTCTTATTTGCGGGAGGACCTGATCAAGCCTTCTCATGAACTGATGGTGAAGCAGCTGTTAAATGTTGTTTTACTGGCAATCAAGATCTGATGGAAAGGAGACAAATGGAATAAAGAATTGCAACCTTGCTGCAGGTTAGGTTAACTTTATCCATTCTGCATATATTTTATTGCTTAAATTCCAAGATTATAAATTGCTTTTTGCAGATTGCCCCTGCTGCAAAGTGATATACATATATTTCTCTGTAATTGAGATACTGTTTTGACATTCACTATATATTAATAGTACATAAATGAGCAAATGCTTGGGCACTGTTATCTCAAGATTCTTCAGGTAAAAGATAATCTCACTGTGTTATATGCTTCCAGCACTAAGCAGACTGTTGATATTTAATAAAGTATCCATTGCAAATAGTTGAAAGAAGTTCAGTAAATATGTTTTGCATGGATATTTTATTAGAATATTTAATAATGTGTCTCATGAGATTTTTTGCTTGAAAACATTAATTCCAGTTAATTTGGATGGGATAATGCCACAGGAACTGAAAAATGTTAAGAGAAAGAGAGTAGTATGCACAAAATTGCATTCACTGAAGCTATACCTGTAGTGAGAGATGGGTGCCCAACAGATTTCTCCATTGTCTGGGATGGTATCCAAGTGGGATGCGCGCTGCAGCTGCTTTCTGATCTGGTTTGCTGATTTACCTTCTTAGTATAGCCTGAACATGGAGGGGGGTGTGGTGTGATGTACATCTCAGAAGGTTATTTTGATATAAAAATCTGGACCTGAATCTCAAAGGTACCCTTCTCAATCAATTTATACATAGCCTCAATCATACCTTGAAACAATTTAGACAATAAAAATTATGTGTAAAGGCAGGACTTTCTATACATTTTTGTTTAACTGATATCCTTATGTCCTTTAGATATAATTTTATTTTTTTTAATTTATCATAACTATTTGCCCTGATCCATCTTGTGTACAATCTAAATTAAACAATTTAAGTAAAACCAGCACATCAGCATAGGTTTCCCTGGAATTTTTAAGTGTTTTATTCACACCCCTCTGCACCAATTGAGAAGTTCTTTCCTTTGTCCTCATATGTGTCATTTATATCACATGCAGTTTTACTTGAGGCATATACTTACAGGTTTAGTGTGAATAACTGTGCTTCTTTGCAAATATTTCTGCAAATTTTGTTAATGTTTCTCTACCCCCAATATTTCCTTGATATTTTAGAGAATGTCTTAATCTTTAAATTTTTTTTATAAGAAAATACTTTTGTGTACATTTAATATTTAATCAAATATCCTGGTTATGCAAATTAGTTGTTTAACAGACTCTGCCTGTGATCTATCTTGCTTAAATTGTACGGCATGTATGTAGTTGGTTAACTGTTTTAGGGGTTCCTAGTATATGTCTCAATGAGTTAAGAACAGCAGTAATTACTGTCCCTGGTGCTTCATTCTCTTAAATCAGTCAGGTCTGGTGGGGACAAGTCATGATGATGGGGACAAGAGACAAGAATTAGAAAACAGTATTTGGAGGAGACAGCCTAGAAAAAAGAAAGCCTGGAGGGAGAAAGAAAATGTGTGTGAAAAGAGAAATAATTTGGAATCAGATGAGAGACATGGGAGCAACTAGGTATTCAGAGCCAAGAAAGAGAATTAAGCACTGAGGGCCAAACTTTGCATTAAGTTATACCTTCCTTCAGTTAGGGTTTATATCCGTACAGCAAAGAGATTTCTTTTCTTCTAGTGATACACATCTGGTCGCAAGGAAGAGTCAAGGAAGATTCTGGTAGAAGAATTTAAGAATTAAGCATCAACAAAGGAAAGGGCAATTTTACAGAAAACAGCCTCTACCCAGCTTCATGCAGCCAATAAACTTTCAGAATACTGCAAAGCACACTAGTTACAATATGAATACTGGGTATGTGGGAGTAGATGTGAGTAGGTATACATTAGTGGTGTTTTGGGTTGCTGTATTTTTAAGAGAATGAATGATGTCACATTCAGAAGCCACTTCAGCAAGTTAAAATATCATAAATTATAATGTCTAAAAAAGAGGTGGCACTTTTAACTATAAGACCCATAAACTGCCATAAAACAAGTTGAGCAATATAATGCCTGAACGGGACCAAATCCAGCTGGATAAGACCCAGCATTATGAAAACAAACTGACCAAGCTGTAAGAAATGAGTTCCAAAGGAGAAGAAATGAGACAATGTTCCTCATTAAGCTAGCAACAACAACAACAAAGAAGTCTGTCTGCCTGGAAGAAATGTGGATTCCAGTTGGAGCAATTCATAAATTAGGTTTTGCAATTCTTTTTGTGACTTCAATCCACATTTTTCCCTCCAATGCAGAGATAAAAAGCATCTAATAAGGCCATCTTGCAAACATCAGTACTATCTGGCTCTGAGTTAAAATGATTCACTCACAGAAAATGATTTAAATTCCTGTCTTTGGTATAGAGATTTTGTGTCACCAGCAGTCTGAGCTGCTGAAAGCTGTGTGCAAGCTGTGGGGCAGCAATGGTGTGTGCTGTGACCCAAAGTGCTGGTTCCAGTGCCAATGCACTAGTCATGCCCTGGACACAGGAAGGTGGCTCTCCACAACGTGCCCTGGATGCCCCAGCAGTAACCACCCACTCCAGCATACATTAAAGAAGTAGTAAGTAGCATGGTACCAATCAGAGGGCCAAGGTGCGGACAGATAGGATGGCAATGTGGCTGTGGTGTACATCACAGCTGCTCTGCAGTTGGATGGAGCCAAAATGTTCCCTGGAAAGCAAACACAGCAGCACACATTTCAAACATCTATACAGACCTACCATTCTCGTGTTTGCCATCACCTAAGTTTCTCTTCCATCTCGAAGACATGGCTAGCAAAACAGCTAGGCTTCAATTCAGTCTTGTTAACATTCACATTTTGTCTGGTGTGAAAAATTTAACTCATTCTTCTGTAAGCTTCAAATCTGAAGTGGACAATGCAAATAGTATTGTGAGAAACTTCTACCTGCCACAATTTAATTGAGGGGTATATAAATGTATTTGATTGTCGCAGTTGTGCATAGTTGGGTGCTGAGAGGACCAGTGGCTGCAGAAAATGGCTGCTGGAATCCTTTGCCAGCCTGTGTCCTGATAGCGCCTCTGAGAATCACATATAGGAGAGAAAGACTTGGAAGTAGCTGCATTTTGCCACCAGAGATCAGAGTGCCAACAAGACCACAATGTTGGCCCATTAAGGGCATTGTGATATATTTGCATATAAATGTAAGCAGTTGACAGACACAAAAGGCCTGGAAGGCTGGGGAAGGAGGCGCCCCAGGTGCCCGAGAGAGAAAGATGCCCCTGCTGCCCATGGAGTAGGCGGTTGAGAGGACCCATGGAGGAGACAGAGACTCCACCTGCAGCTCGTGGAGAGGCTCCACGTGGGATGGAGCAGATAGAGAAGATGCCGTAACTTACTTTGGGATGAGCCCCTGTCAGCACAAGCTACCTACAGAGACGAGTGAAACAGGTTTGCTGGAGGAGGCATATAGCCCCGTGGAGGACTCTGAGTGAGAGACACTGTGATTTGTTGCTGCCTGCCATAGCAGAGATGAAGCCCGGTGGGAAGAGATTTGCCTTGGAGAAAGTTCGTGGAGGACTGGCTCTTATGGGTGAGATCCTACGGTGCAGCAGGGGGAGGCTGTGTGGAATGGATGCCCCCCGAGAGGGAGGGGCATCCCGGCAGAGAGGGAGACTGACTGGCAAGGGACTGACCAAAGCCCCCATCTCCTAGTCCCTGCCCCCCTGTCCTGTGCTGCGGGCAGGAGGGGAAGAAGGGAGCAAAATCATGGCTAAGGGGAAGTCTGCTTTAGAATGGAGGGGTGGGGGGAAGGTGTTACCGAGACCCCCATTTTCCCCAGTCCCTGCCCCTCTTGGGCTGCGACCGGGAGGGAAGAAGGGAGCAAACTTCTAACTAAAGTCTGCTAAGGAGGGAATGGGGGTTGAAAAGTGTTTTCCTGGTTGCATTCAGTTTAAGGTTGTTGGTTGCACTCCTGACTCTGGCTTTTCACTGTTTTCTCTTAAGCGTAGTGTAATTAATTAGATAACTTTCTCTTCTGCACTCTGTGGTGAGTCTCTTTTGCCCGCGTCGTTAACGATTTTCACTCTTGAGCCACTTAATACATTTTTTCTCGCCTGTCCAACTAAGAAGGGGAGTAATAGACTGATTTTGGTGGGCAGCTGGACTTTAGCCAGGGCTCAACCACCACATTGATTCTCCATAGACTCTGTGTATCCAAACTAGCCATGCTATGTAAGCATTGTTTTATTTTTAAAGTGAATGTTTTTCACCCCATGCTACTTCATTATTCAGATGTTTAGCCAAATGTCACAAAATTAAGTAATTTTCCCTCCTCACAGCAAAAGGGCAAGGAAAGGTCATTAGCAGCAGTCCTGGTGTAGTGAGCAGTGGTCCTCTCTGGGAGAGATACTGATGTGGGTAGTAATTTTGATCTATGGCAGATTATGACATTAACATACTAAACAAGTCCTACTGCATGATTATTGCAATTATTATTGCAATATTTCTGATAAACAAGGGTAACACTATAAGACGGAACAGACAAAATAGGGTTATAAAACAAAGCAGTGAGGCAGATGATATCTTTAGCAAAGAATTGCACAGTTATGGTTTCAGCAATGCAAAACACCCCCTCCCCCCAAAAAAAAAAAAAAAAGAGAAGAAACAAAAAGAGGGAAAGTTATGCATTGGTGCTGCAAGTATTTCAGAATAATTATATGTAAATATAAATGCTTGCATGAGAAAAGGAATAAAGGTGCTTGTTTGTAAATATGTGATATCTGGTCTGATCAGTGGGAGATGATAGTATCCCAATACTAAGATATCATCTGAAAATGTGGACTGACGATCATAGAGTAAGTTGCTATATGAGAATAAATACGATGCAGACAGACAGTAACAACTGGGAAAGTGAACTAGTTCATATGTGGGAGAATGGAAAAAAAGGAGCAAAAAGAGTAAATAAAGTAACCGTCTTGTGGTTGCTGATGGATGGTCATGGCTGCATTCATCACCATCGGAAATAAAGATATTGCAGCAGTGAAATGTTAAACACCAACAGACCGGGTGAATATTCTTGTAAAAAGATAGGAAAAGAACACATTTTAGCAATGTAGTGCATTATCCACTGGGTTATGAACCTCTTATGAACTCACATCATGAAGTGACTGAGAAATGGGTTATAATAGAGAAGTGAATCAAAGAAAACAAGAGAAGAGACTCAGAGAAAGGAAAGACAAGCAAACCGCTGTCCCTCTGCCTTCTTCACCCCCACTCCCCAATTTTCTTTCAAAAGAGATACCCACGTCATGAATACAGTTATGAACTATTGAGTAAATGATAAACATTCTTTAATAATATGTAGACTGTTTTCTACTCAATGTTCATCTATTCTTCTGCTGATGTATTTGATATTTCACTATGTGTTATGAGAGGTAAGTTTACATCCTGATCTGTGCAATGTATTCAAGACTTGAATTTTGAATGAGATTGATACCCTTGCTTTTGCTTCTGTACTCAATATTTGATGGCCCTACCACTGAAAGTGATAGAAATGTTGTTGAGTTTAATATGATGCACTAAAAATATCTATACATTTCCAACTCTGCCTAACTCCTTTTGTATATATATGTTACAATGTTTCCAAATCCAGATAAAATGCTGTTTGAGAGAGGGAAACTCAATACAAAATTCACAGCTTTCATTTAATTATTCTTATAGGGACCTGTCATGCTGCTAGCCACATACATTTTCTAAAAAAGAACACCCACATTATTATATTTTAAAACTGAAACAAAATTAAAAGAAAAAAAGCAGGGAAAGTACATCTATTTTAAGGATACTCTTGGGAAACACATTCTCAGAATGAAAATACCTTAGAGACACAAGCAACGTGAAGTATTATAATGAAGGAATACAACTATTCGGTTTTAAAGGATAGGATTAAAATAATGCAATAACTAATCCTCATGGAATTCTCCTCCTCAGTTGTCTTTACACTTGTAGATAAAAATGTGGTCTTCCCTTTTAAAGGCGAACAAAATCACATAATGAAACACCACAGCACAACAGAGGTGGTTCACCAATCTCATGCAGTTAATCTGATGCCCTCTACATCACAAATTTTGTCAGAAAACCTGACGATCAGTGCATTAAACAAACTACAAAAACAAAGGAGGTGTTTGATTACCAAACTAAGTACTTTGATTTAATTGATCAAACTTGCAAGCATTGGCCTTCACTCATGCCTCAGTTTCCTCTTCTGAAAAACAAAGAAATTTCCTACTCTCTGGGAAATGGGGATAGTTACAGTAGTTTACATTGCCAGGGATTTGAAATGTTTGTAGGGTGCTGGATGAGTAAAATAGTTAAGTTTTTTTTACTTAACACATGGGACAGATATGTTTTTCAAGTATAATTTAATTGTAATTATTGAGTAAATCCTTTGAGGCAAAAGCCATATATTATTTTGCTTTACAGTGGTTACTGTGCTTTTTTGTCTTTAATAGAATGAGGTAATGCACCATTAATATTGTTGTACACTACCATATAAACCAGTTCCATCACCTTAAGATGATGCTTGAACCACTGTTGAGTCCGATTTCCTGTTCTTAACCTCTGTATCTTTGATTTGTTCTGACCCTGTAACCTGTCAAAGTGATTGGTACTAGAGTCCTATTCCACCAAGAATCACTGTAATCTCTCAGCTGAATTCTGTGCATTATTTACATAGTTTTCAAAATGTATATGTATTTATATATATACATATAAATATATACAGATATATAGATACGTGTATCTGCAAACACACAGTGGTGAATTTTGATTCTTACTCTCATGCATGAAGCATACATGTGTATAAGGTAATAACAACAAACTAGGGCAATAGTATATAGCTAATTACGGAAAGTACTATATATCCTACAACTCATAAAGCATTTCCTTTGTAAGAATACCACAATGTTAAGCATCACGTTCATAAATAAGCATTTGCAGTCTGGTGGCAAAACAGGATGGTGTTATTCAGCTTTTAAATTCTTAACTAGTGAATCACCTCCTACCAATTTGTATATGAAAAGGTGGAAATGGTTCTTTCAGTTAGGGTGTTGTTAGAGGAAAAGCCTTGTATTTTTCTTCAGTAATTTATTTCAGAAAACCAGCCAACTGATTTTCTTTCCAATTAAAAATGAATACTGTTATTAGCCAAGAATCCAAATCAAGAAACTATTGACATGAGTATTCCTGCTAACTCAGAGTTGAATAGTATCTATCATATGCTGAGTCTGGAATGTATTAAGAACCTTATTTTTACTTCACTTTTGAGAAGAATTCTCATTCAGGCACTACATGCTGTGATACAAATGCAAGTGAAATGCTGAAGTGTACGTCTTCCTTCTAGGCCATTACAGTGTCAGAGGTGGAACTGTTCCTGTTAGAACATGAATATTAAATGTGCAGATTGCAAATCAAGGAGGAGATCTGTTCACCAGACAGCAGCGGGAGAAGGGATGTGTAACAAGAACTACACAATTAAGGAAATTACGGTAGCTGGATGCTCAAC
Organism: Hypotaenidia okinawae; assembly: GCA_027925045.1. Lineage (NCBI taxonomy): Eukaryota > Metazoa > Chordata > Aves > Gruiformes > Rallidae > Hypotaenidia > Hypotaenidia okinawae. The sequence goes on from BSDF01000009.1 coordinate 20,305,733, forward strand.
TCATAAAGATGGTTTTGCCGTTGCTTTTAGGGGAGCAAGATTTCTCACATGTTAATAAAGAAAATTATAAACTATCAAAAAAAATACTGTTTCAAATTTTTTCTGAAAACAATTACTATGAACTCTGACTTTATAATGGTGTATTACTTCTGTGAGTAGAGCTCAACATTGAAAGGGATATTGTAGCATGTATGCTCTAAGGTTAATTTTTCTATTATGATTAACTTCTTTAAATGTATTTCACTGAAGAGTTCTAAACTTTACAGGTAAAATGAAGAATATAATATTTAAGTAATTAAGTCTTTGAATAGGATTAATTTCCTTCCCAACATAACCATCTGCAGAAGAGTGATATTTGTCTCTGTGCTGAGTCCATAAGGTTGATACAGGGTCTGGTTATCAGCTGCTGACATACACACAGCACAACTTAACGGTAAGCTTCCAAGTTAGCTGTGTGTCACCTTCACACTTCCAGTCCTACTCCAGATACATGCTGGGCCAGATTCTTGGCATCAGAGAGAGAAGTCTCTGAATGCTTTTCTAAATTACTCTGGCTACGGATTGTGCCAAACAGCCATTACGGTATCCAGTAATCTCAGGGCAGAGTGCAGGTTCTTGTGCCAGTCCCAGGCAACCAGGTGGTTGGAGCATTAAGCTGGTGTTTGCCCCTTTAGGAAGTCTATATCCTCTGGGTGATGCTTCCATGGGTAAATGCAGGCATTAGCGACAGTTGGCACTAACAGCAGAAGGCAAAGCAGCCTGGAAAAGGGAGACAGTATGTGCCTAATACACTAAATGATTAATAATTATATTACATATACAATATATTACCTAAAAGGATTTTTATTATTGAAAGGGTATATTCTTGAAGTATTTTCCATTTCAGTCAAGTTATTTAAAAATATAGTTAAGAGTTAATGACAGATTTTCATGTTTATAATTATATATTTCATCAAGGTGCTTAGTAAGGTGACAGCATCTGTGACCTTGCAGTGGATGCCTGAGAACTTTCACTGGCTATAGAAGACTTAGCTCCTTTTAGGTATGCTCTTTAACTGAATATACAACACTGATCAGTTAACATCATCCTGGTATGAACTATAAAATCCACAAAAGAAACTCATACAGGTGTATGAACTAGAGGATATAAGGCAGACTCATATTCCTGAATGTCAAAGAATGCCTCGATTTGGCAAAGACAAAACTGCAATTTTCATGCTAATGAACAAACTCCTGTTGTCATTAAATCCTCCAAAAAGTTTTAAAAGAATGTGTTCATTTAGCAGGCAGTTCGAATGTATCAAACCAGGCTCAGGTAACCCTAGCCTACAATTAAATGTCATTTCCTCTTGGGAACAATTCTTCAACAAGAAAACAGCAATAGTGCCAAGAACATGTCAGCAGCTGCAACTGCAACTGGAAAACAGCAGGTTATGTTTCAGTGTCTTAATTTGTTGTCTTAAACACAACCTTAAGAACTTGGGTCTAAAAAGGTGACAAAGACATGAGGCTGGGGATGTTAGTGATCTGAGGCTGACATTAGAGAACTGGAAGCTGTTTTCCAGTATCACATCCACAAAATCTGCTCCTTCTCAACTCACTGCTTCGCCTTTGCGTTTTATATCTTCACAAAAAAGAACACAGAGAATTAAATATGTAGATTTATTTCATTGTTCAGGTTTCCAGAAAATTTAAATGACAGAAAATGCAACTATTTAAAGTTCAATATCTGACAAATAAAAATCAAATGTCAGTCTTCCATGCTCAGATGGAGAATTCAGAAGTCAGAAGAAATTGGTCTCTTACAATTTGATTTCAAGAAAAGTCTAGATCAATGTTATTGATTTAACAAGAACCTTAATTATTCATTTTATATGTAGTTTATTACAAAAGTTTGCCACATGTTGACTAATTATTTTGCTAGGAAATTGTAACTGTCTAAATTAATAATGGAAGAGCGCAGTTCACCCTGAGGCTGCAAAAATTGGAAACAAGCTGGAAAAAAAAAGCCCAACTGTTTTAAGGAAGCTAGAAATGTACATGTGATTAAATGCTTTAACCTTACACCAAAATAAAGCATAAGGAAAACGGCAGTTATTATTTCCCACTAGAGGATACTTAAATACAAATAATAAAGACTGCATGATCTGTGAGGTTATACGTCTTTGTCAGAAAGCGTATTCCTGAATGACAGCTGTCACAGGCCTTGGCTTGATGTGACACCAACTATTTGAAGCTCTAATTGTGCAGAGAAATGCACAATTCTCAGAAGGCCTGTCATTGCAGACTGAGAGGAGTCCTTTGGCTGTGTTTGGAGGACCGTGTGACCACAATGCAACTGACTTCAGATGGGGGGGTCGAGGGGAGGGAAGTGAGTTAAATAAATATGGTCTTAACATGAAGGTCACAATCAGAACAAACCCACTTTTCATAAAGACAGAATCTAAGAAAGCAACTTTCAGCACCACTGGGGCAAAGTCAGCAGAAAACCAAAACACATCCTTTGAAAATTAGCTCAGAGGGGTGGCATGTCACAAAAATTCATAATAATAATCAGCCACAAAAATTCTATGACAGGAACCTTCATCAGTAAAATCTTCTGTAATATACCATTGACACCTAAGAATGCAAAAGAAAACCTTCCTTTTCGAGGCAACAAGTTGAATGTATTTTAGAAAATGTGCAAAAGCAACAGAAAAGTTATCACTTCTAAGCATTAACCATCATTAAAATTGTTCACCTTATGTTTTCTTTTGAAAAAATCAGAAGTTATTAGAGCACTTTTCTCTGAGAGAAAAACAAATTGTGTAATTTTTCTTACCAGAAATTTAACTTGAGAAATTTAAGTGTGAAAATTAGAAATGGGGGAGAAACCACTCTAAACCTGAAGCACAGGGGCAAATATTGCATTCTTCACATGACTTTCAGGGTCTAGATGCACACAACAAGCAGATAAACAAATAAACAGAAATCTTCTGCACACACGTACACTGAGTGAAAGACATTAGGAACTCTGAATAAGACCCAAACTCCTGTCAATTATGACCTGTGGGTTTTTGGGTGGCAAGAATTGTCCTTGAGAGATTTTGTAAAAAAGAACTTGGAAGCTGGGCTGTACTGTGTTTCACTCAGAGTCAATAACAACTAATAACATAGGAAAAATGTTCCCGTGGGTTTTGGTTTGGTGATAGTGAGCACTGTGGAAACTCAGAGAGACTGTAGAAAAAGAAGTCTTCTGAAAAGTGCTAGCAACCTCTCTCTTTTCAATCCTGGAGTATTTCAGGATGTTTAGAAAGTAGTTAATATAGTGTTCACACTCTGGACTGCTACAGGCATTTTTTTCTGATGCATATAAATGAGTAGATGTTAATGGTTGTAAAACCTTTGCCAAAGAAAATGTCAGGTCGAACAAGGAAACTTTTCTTCTTCCAGAACTTCTTGGAAATTCAAGGAATATAACATCTTTTTGTCTATTGCTCTAATGAAAATGCCTTGGACTTGAAGAAAGGATGGTAAAATTCTTTATTCTTTTTAGAAATCTAACTTTTCCCAAGACTATGCTCAAATCATTCATTTATTTTTGTTTTACTAGGTTTTTGTTTATAAGAATAGAAACTTCACAGCTTGATAAATTACATGTCACAACCTGTTCCTGTTTATTGTTTGACAGCTTAAGGGATTATCCAAAAGGTTTTGGCTTTCTGTTCTCAGGTTTTTTATAGCCACTTGAATCATATAGGTAGACATACAAATGTACACCGAGTACTTTAGACAGTTGATGGCTGTATTTTTTTCTTATTATTGCTATTTGTAATACATTTAGACATTTCTCCATGATTTTCCAAGGATGCTTTAGGCACATCTGTTTATCTTACCTTTTTCAAAAAGCACAATTTTACCTGCAGAAATAATTGTTCCTTTGTATTATAAATCACAGAGACTCAGGCTGCTAAAGGTCTTCTCTGTGTGATTTAAAAAGTGAAATAAGCTAAAAGGCTTAACAGAGGATGAATAAAAAACCTGAAATTGCTTTGACAGTAAGGATGCAATAATTTATTTCTACTTGCTATTAGAAGTTCATTGAATCTAAGACCATTAAATATTTCTGTAAATGAATGAAATATTCAATTATGATTATACTAATTGAATTATCCTTTTAAAATAAACTTGGTGATGTAGCACTCACAACACCTTTTTATGGTATAGGACATTTTCCCAGAAATTTAAAAAAAAAATAAAAATCAAGTCAAGCCTTTGTTTGGAGGGTTTGGTTTGGTTTGGGTTTTTGTTTTGTTTTGGATTTCTGAATTATCACAAGAACTGTATCTTTATGTCAGATGTAATCTTTTAGATAGGTTATCAACATTTTGTTAATAACTGTAAGTGAAGAAAATGTATGACAGCATTATTAAGAAAGTCATCTTAGATAGCCATTTTGATAGCTTGATATTGAATTACATTTCAGTTATAAAATGTAGAAGCCTGCTTGTTAAGGACTTTGACAAATGCACAAGAGCTCTGGCCATACAAACTTTGCTGACCCTGTGGAAAATATCACACTGGTGAATTGTTGAGGTGATTTTCATTCTCTTCATGTCCATTATCAGGGTCTGCTGCAGGAAGGTGAAATATGGTAGCTCCTAAATTCTACATCCATGAATTCTGTGTTGCTTGCTTACTGCTTTGAGGAATCATTAGCAGTTCCATGGGATTTGTTGACTACTGAGTGTTTCACAGAATTAAGGCGGTTGTTCCACATCCAGATTTGATCAGCAGCCAATGCAGCTTTACATACTGTAGTGCAGACTTGAGCCCAGAATTCTGCCTTAGCTTTCAATCTGCACTTTGACATGTTTGAGGACCTTCTGATTCAGCTTTCAGTCACACCAATTCTCAGCTATGACTTCAAAATTTGGTTTAATAATACTGCTGCTGTGTAGTGAAATTACTATCCTTTGGTTCTCAAAGAGCTGCCTCAAGGTCTATTCCTGAAGTTCTGTGACAAAGAAAACTCTGAGTGGCTCTGCTTAAATAGATTAATAGCAATGCAATCTTTGCTGGGGTTAAGATTGGAGGCCCTTAAAGAGAATAGCATTGATTGAGACTGGTGAAAGATAATTTCTCTGTTATATAATGAGCTTCAAAGAGTTTAGCAGAATAAACATTTTCCCTGTCATGAAATGATGTTTTTCTTGCAGGAAATGTTATCTCTGGTTTGGCTACTGATTCATAGCTAAGTGACAGTCAAATACCACTGAAACTAGCTGACCCTTATTTTAGCATAATACTTTTGTATCATGCCCCTTGCTAAGGTCTAATTAACCTGTTGTGTTATGTCCCTCCAAGACAGATCTTTCTGTCCATATTCTCAAATATCAATTTTCTATAGCTACATTGTAATAAATCACCAGGCTTACAACAGCTAAATGGGTGCAAAACAGCACATATGCCTAACAGAGAAGTGGGAAACTGGAAAGAGGACAACAGACAATGTGCAAGAATGCAAGATGCTTAGAAATGTTCAAGTTATTTTAGAAACTTAATGTTAGCATGCAAAGACATAAAATCAAAAGCTAGAAATTTAATTGGCAAAAAGAATGAAAACAAAAGGGTTGGTGCTGTGACCATCAATTTTCTATTACCAGCAAAAATTTACTGAGCTGACCAAAAAATTCCATTGGAAACTTTTGAGTTAAGGAAAGATTTTGCAAATCCAAGTTGATTTCAAAGCCTTTCAGCTATGAAAATAATTTTAAAAGGTTAGAATTAACAAAGTAATTTTTTACAGTTTCTACATAAGATATTTTTTTTTTAAATTAAAAACATTATTGAAAAAGGTTTTATTAAACAAAAATATTTTTGATTCAAGCCAAGTAACATTCTTTATAGCAAAGAAAACTATTGTTTGTACAGCACAATTGTGAACTTCTGTGAAAGAAAAGTCTAATATTCCATAGGCCTAAAGGATTATGTCACATGCAGTAATTTCAGTGGTTGAATGGATAAATAGAACAGCCATTCCTGTTCCCTAGTTCCCTTTTTTTTTTTTTTTTTTATCGTATGAGTAAAGACAAATTTTACATGTGGGATTTTGGGGAAATGACCTATAGTAAAGGGATCCAAAATAGAAAAAATAACCATCATCACATTTTTCAAAACACAGGACTCCTGAAGACTCTCTTTCTCAGGCTAGCAAGAGTGAGACCTAAAAATACAGGGCTATTGAAACACAGACAGGAAAAGCTAGATCTGCAGCCTCCTCTCCAGTTTTTAAGATCCACATAAAAGCTGGGACATTAGCTGCTGCAGCTGCTGGAGCCACAGGCACAGCCGTGAAATCCATGTGGGGGATCTTGCCTGTGTCTGGCCCTGGCCTTCAGATTATTTTTCTGTAGTATTAATATGGGAGGAAATATGCAACTGGCCAGGACTGTGTAAATCTAAAATTTGTACGGCTACCAAAATACAGCAGCTGCAGCAGCATCTCTCTGCAATGCCTACGATGACACACTCTGCCGTAGGCACTGTCAGATCCGGCTGGTGGCTGGGGCTGGAGCCCAGGATGCCCCAGCCCAGTGCCGTGCACCCCCGAGAACTGCATCCCCCTAGAGCAAAGCGCCGGGGATGAGCCCCACAGCTGCAGAAGCAGCAGCAAGTTCAGTAGGGCTGCAGAAAATGGAGCGGTGTGATTGTGACATTACGGATTAGCTGAAAACTGTGTGAAAAAAATCATCCTGTCATATTTGCCAGGCCATCGTTACAGACCATCTCCACTCTGCTGCCTGCCCTAGGCAGTGGGGAGGGACCACGCTCATACATATATCAACAGTGCACTGTTCCATTTTTACCTGAAAAGATTATGCTCATTTCAAATTATTGCATGCAGCGCCAGTCAATCAACATTTTTCCATTCTTCAGATCACACTGTGCTGGTTTCAAAGGGGGCTCAGGTCGTCTTTTATTGCAGTGGGAAGAAAGGGATAAAAGAGCTTAGTTGATTTCAGTTAATGAAATCAAAACCTCGTCTTTGTTTTTGATTTTTAAACTTGTTTTGCTGGTATGTATTTTATTTTTGGCTTTTAAAATACTAAAACATAGGGGTTTGATGATTACATACTACAATTAGCCATGGCGACATTCTCTAAATTTAAAATATAATTATAAGGTAATGATCAACGCAAGTGGGCATTTTTTGCCTGATAAAAGTAGCAGAACTGCTGACCTGATATATGCCAACCTCCATTATCTTTGTTGGTAGCTAACCTCCAGGTATTGCATTAATCTGAAGCTATTATTACAATTGCTATATATATTTCAGTCCAGATGTCATTGTTATAGATAGTATTATAAATTCTTTATCCTTGTGAGAAATACACAGTCTTTGAACATACTTTTATAATCCAATAATTTTGGGAGCATCCATAGCAAGTTGCACAGCTTTAAGTTTGCTTTAATCAATCTGTCTTCAATTCTTAATGAAGAATTGTGCCAATATAGCAGGCACTGCTGCTTGGGTTGAGGTTTCTAAAAGAAAGAAGTGCTTTTGCTAACACTGCTGCTCGGTATCAATGAACACAGTGCAGATAAACATGTTGCACTAAAACAGCACTTTAATCCATATCACTGATTTTTTTTCAGTGGGAAATTATAGCCATGTCTGATCACATAGTTAGAAAAGCAATAGATGTTTTTCCCTGAATCATGCAATAGCGATGCCAATTTCAGCCACCACCCAGTTGCTTCTCTGTACATAAACCAGAATAACCATACTTGTGACTAATTCTACTAATCTCAGTTCACATAAATATAGTTAATTATTTGCATTCCTGCTTATTTGCAGGACCAGATATTTATTTCCAGTATTTCTAGAAATGTGGTTTCATGTGTAATGATTTGGTGCTTACAAGAATACGTGAAACCAAATGATCACTTTTAAAACACTGCTAAGTGTTGGAGTAATTAATTACTATAGGTTGATTTCTGCTGTAAACATTTTATTCACTCTGTATTCAGTGATATGAGAATAATTTGCTACCCTTCAAAGTCAGGTAAAACAGCAATTAAGAACATTATTAATTAAAAATAATTAGCTTTTCCATTGCCATTATTTTCCAAAAGAATTTGTTCAAATATGTTATTATATTTTGAAATTTGAGTGAGCAAATACTAAGAAAGCTGTTAGCATTTTTAATTTCAATTTGTTTGGTTAAACGTTATCTACTCTTATGAGTTGCAAATCTGTTTTTTTTTTTTATATCTGAAATCCATTTTAAGCGTCAAAAAATGGAATATCTCTCAGAAATCCTTGAAATGGCCTGTAGCTTTTAGAGGGCATGTTTTGGGCAGTTATTGATTAACTTGTGAAAGCACCCTCCTGAATTCACAGGGGCTATTCAGTATCTCTAGCCTTTGACTCCATCCCATTGTCATTTGAAGGTGCCTGTGACTGGTGGGCAGGTGGTTTGCTGCTAGTCTTTCACCTCCTGGTTTGAATAACAAAGAAGTCCTCCAGGCTGTTTAGTGAAATCTGTTACGTGTCAGAGTCCCAGATCTTCTGGTCATGGGCATCTGCCTGATTCACAAGACTGAATGATAGCTGTGGAAGGGAAATGCACTCCGCAACAGAAGGACCCCTCACAAAAGATCGCTTAATGGCTTTGTCAGACCTGAAAGAATTCCTTTGTTCTCCCCTCATCCTGACCTGCCCCTGTTATTACTAAAGTGCAACTCGAGGATCCACAAGGCATCTAACCTTCTGATTAGCAGCCAAGCAAAGCTAAGAAATAAGTAAAAAGAGTCAGAAATGATGCAACACCATGTGGAATATAGATATGTAATGGTTTTGATTCTGTGTATGCTTCTAAGTAGGCTAAAACACTGGGAGCAGTAAGAAGACAAGGAAGAGCTACAGTGTAGGAAATAAAGCTAGATACATGACATGGTGTAGACTGAAAATTGTCAATAAATTTCAGACAGTAGGACAACTGAGAAAACCGATTTTAAATATAATACTAATAGCAATGTCAGGCGATGGCATCACTGAATTCATCTCAGGCTTAAGGGGCAAAGCCTCAGATGTTATAGCTTATCATTGCAAAATTGCTATCAATGAAGCTATGACAATTTATGCAGGCTGAAGATTTGCCCCTCAGCAGCTCAAATTTAGTTTCTGTGCACTGCTGAGCCAGTATGCTACAGAAGTGTTCCTGGCTCTTATTGCCACAGTATCTACACTCAACACCTAGTTTACCAAGTAAATAAGCAGTGCACTCCAAAAGAGATTCTGCAATTGAAAAAGCTTTAAAAAACCATGAAAATCAATGAAATTAATAAAAGCAGTCTGCTTAGGGCAAAAACATGCTGAAATTTGAGTTGTTTGGGTTTTTTTAAAGAGCAAAAAGATAATATCCACAGAATACAGTGGATATGTTATCTTCATGAAAAATATTGATTTGTGTGCCCTACCAGATAAGCTAAACAGTTGGTGGGTTACAAAAAATATGCAAAAAAAAGAAAAAAAAAACCTTCTCATTTGATAAGAGAAATAAGCTGAGAAAGTTCAGAACTTGACTGCCTCTTCTGTGATCCTGAAATGTGTCAAGTAATGCTTGAAATGGATGTAGAGTATTCTCTTCAGCACTGTGCAAAAAATGTCCTGGTCTCAGCTGCATCATTTAATGTACTGTGTTGACAGAGGCTTGTCTTAAAAGACAGATCATTAGAAAATGTGCCAGTGTATGCCACTGTATTTTTTAAGAAAAATAGATTATTGATATTGCTGTGATCCAAAAGCTGTACTATTTCCTTCTTTAACCATTGATTTAATCATGGATTCCGTATCAAAGGTAATTTTCAAGTATACTTATCATACTGTGTTTTGGACATAATATATAAAGTATTCTTTAAAAATACTTATTTGCTCTAGGTAGATGTTTTTTCAGACACTGAATCACTGCATGTGGGCCTGATCTACACTGCTGTATCTTTCCATAACAGAACAAAGTTAATTTCTTTTTAAGAAAGTAAACCAACTGAAATTAGTGTTAGAATTTTTTGCTTCCCACATGGATTCTCCTTTTAAATTTGCAGGTCGAATATTTCTTTCACTACAATAGAAGACTACAGCATTGATCTGAAATTAAATCAGAACTTGTGAATTTTCAAAATTGTATTTGATAGATTACAGACTCAGGACCAACAACAATTAAGTCACACTGACCTGGGATAAGAACAAAATGAGGTCCCACCACATAATTTGCAATAAAATGTTTCTACAAATTCTAAAAATAAAATTATAAGTCCCACTCAGGTTTTACTTAAATAATGATGCTGCAGTATCCCTATTAAGATTTCTTGTACGTAAAGCTAATGATAAAACATCGTTTTAACATTCTAAACATGTAAGAATTTTTCATTCTCTACCTTATTATTCTCTGTGCTCTGTAATATCTCCGCTGATGGTCTTACATCAACAAGTGGAGCTCAGAGTTTCCACAGCTATTGAGATGTTACAATGGCATTAAAATCTGAGGAGACATAATCTGAATCTTGGGCTTTGTAATCGTACCAAGGTCCAAGACAAGTCACCTTAAACATGAAAAAGTACAGAGCAAGGCTGCTAGAGTGATCAAGGGACTGAGGAGCCCTTTTGCAAGAAGACATTTAAAGAGCCTGAATTGCTCAGCTGAGCAAAACAACTGAAGTCTGTGAACACATATGATTGCTGTCTAAAAAACACATTGCAGGAGTAAATATTGAGCAGTGATATCGTAAGCTAAAGGACAATGCTGTCACTAGGAAAAAATGGTGATGACTGTAAATGTATTTAGCTGGAAATGAGACGGTTCTAAACTATTAGAATAATGTGTTTCTGGAACTGCCTTCCAAAGGAAGGAGCACAGAAGCTAAAAATCAGTAATGAGAGGTCTAAATAGTGATGGAGTTAGTTATTCTTTCAGTACTCGCAAACGTCATTATCAGTTCTTGCAGTTACATGTGTGCTTTGAATGAAAATCTACACTCATTGTGAAAATAACATAGAAATATAAAGAAGTTATCTGTCTAGGAACCGTAGATATGAACAGGGCTCTGAAAACTCATAACTGAAATATGGTCCATATCCACACATACTCTGCATCTTCTTGCCTGTCCCTGTTATAGAATTTTTTTACAGACTTGATAGCCTCTTTCCACATTTGTAGCTGATTGAAGATTGTTTAAAAAACTTATTCCCTTCAGCATTCCAAGCCCCAGCAGACCACAACTTGTTTCCTTACTTCATACTTTCATATCTTTAGACAAAAGTGTATGCAAGTCATAAAACATCTTTATCCATTTTAAAAGTAGACTCAACAGAACAGCTCAGGATGAGGGCAGTGATGTAAATGAATTACTATGATTAGCAGTATTGAATTACCACATCTGATTTTGAATGTTCTTTTATTTCCATCATTAGCTCTAAATAGTCTTCAGAAACTATCAAAATAAATATATATATATATAGTCTTACATCAACTCTTCAGAACAGAAATGTGCCTGCACCTGGAGTTTTCTTCTATTGAATTTTTATTAATGAAAAGCAAAAAGTTTGAGACATAGCTCTCAGCTGCAGCTGGCAGAGAAATTCCACTAGAAATCAGTATGTAGAACTTTCCTTTTTAATGTGCTATTGCAAGTACCAACCATCACCAATGCTCTTTTCCATTTCTTGGAGCTCAGTCTATGCATAATATACTCCATTTTCTCTCCTAATTCAGGTTTCACTTTAAAGGAGTTTAAGCTTTACAGATTTCTTTTATGTTTTTCAATTGATTAAAGAAGAATACGTCTCTTCAGGAATACAAGGGTGCATTTTAATTGTATGCACATCTTTAGGCATCAATTATAGTGTCTGTTCTGTGAAAATCTCAGTTTTATAAAGGAAAAGCAAATAGTTGCAGGTGAGCTGTAAGTTTAAACATGTATTTCCAATAGTCTGTCCTTTGGTGAAGCAGCTATATACTAGATATGGCCTTTAAATCCTGACTAGACAGAGAACTTAAATCATTACACTCATTTAATCCTTTACAATTTAGAAAGCTTATAAACACACACTTTGCTCAAGTAATGCTCAGGCTTTGATAGAAATTCAACAGAAAACATATCATAAATGAAAATACATTAAAATATAAAAACTTGAAAGAATTAGAGCATTTCATTTGAAAGACATCCATTCAGATAGGATTAATGCAACAAATACATACTTTGTGAATTTTGCAAAGGTTTTGAAACATATAATCTCTGGAGTTTAAAAAAGTTCCATAATTCTGGGCCTATGTTCACTTATCCCCAGCTGTAAATAAACTTTAATAAAAAAGTAAGTGTCAATAATCTCAAACCCATTTTTAACCTGTCTCCTGCACTACCCTGACGTCTACAGTAATGATCTTCCTCAGATGGAACACAGCTGATCAGGGTCATTCACTGATAAACGTATTTCAGAGGATTTTTCCCCTCTATCTCAGTTTGAAATTCTTATCCTATAATGGTGTGTCCTTGCAGAAAATGCTTTTGACTCCCAACTTTTTATTTCTTTGTGTTTAGTCTTACAATTTTACTGGTAACTTTCCATTTCAAATGTTGATGGCTAACTTCTTTCATTTGCATACCTACAGCTGTACAGGTTAGGATTATTTAGGAAGAAAAAGACTTTGCCTAAAGCTGTTTTTTTCCAGTTTTGTTTTAGTGACAGAAATCAGGTTCTACCAGAATTGCCATCTTTTCCCAAAGAAATGAGGCATCTATGATCATGCTGTTAATAGGTCTGTCTTTAATTTTTCTCTGTGAGCGACATTTTGTGTTTGGTCATTTCTTACTTCTTCACTACTTACTGACATTGTTGCTTTAAGCTAATGTAGAAGACTAATTAACCATGCCAAAGCAACAGTTATACTGTGAAAGCTCCTAGCAGAATCTGGATGATCTCAGAAGCTGTTCAGCCAAGAAATAGCAAAAGTTTCTAATTCCTCAGGTTTTAAAGTGTTGTAAGAATTACTCAGGAATCTTCTGAAATATGCAAGGATTTTACCTTTATTTATTCACAAAGTTTAAGATAAAAAATGTCAATGGATATTCAAAATCTGGCAGCATTTTGCTATTTCTGTTTTTCTGTGCAGAAACCAGACAAATGTGTAAGATCTGTAAAGTTTTTTTGCATTCCAGTCAACTTCCAGTCTGTGTTCATCTAGGCATCTGTCTGCCATTGTGTAGCTCCTGTCACTAGCTCTGCATCCAGCTCTGGGCATTTGCATTGCATATGGTCACTGCCATTGTAAGAATATCACCTCACAATTTGGAATACATAATTCTTCCTATTTATCCTCCTTTATATACTTAGTTTTTAACACACAATTTATTTTTTTTCTTTAAAAAGTTCTAGTCTTTCAGCTGGAGTAAACTTCTCTCAAACAAAGCAGCCAGTTCTTTGATTTCTTCACAGTAAGGAGTTTGATTTTGCAAAGTTGCAGTGATCCTCTGGAAAGACATGGCCAACCTTTTCTAAAGTGTTGTGATGTACCAAGAGAAGCTCTGAATGTTGCTGTTTCCCATAAGACTATCAATAAGACAGGAGATGTCAGAGACGACATCTTGGATTTCCTACAACTGCATTTTGAAGCTTTTAAAGTTTCATTTTCTCTTTAAAATGCTTCTTGAAACATTACCTATGCCCAGAGGAACAGTTTAAAAATGAAAAACAGGCTTTTAGAGCTTCAATTGCAGCCACAGGGGACTCTGTATTCTTTCATTGTTGCTTTGCTCTAGTATTATGCTTCTATTAGTTCAAAATATGAAGACCTGATAATGCAGGCCCCTTTGGAATGCCTGAGATTAACAATGGGAATTCCAGCTTGGAGGACATGCAGTATTATTTATTTGCCATCACTTTACATCAGGTGTACACAATTTTTCTTTTCCTGCTCAGAAAAAGAAATCCTAAGCAAAAAAATTAATACTGGTTTTAGACAATAAGAAACAGAGTAATTAAGATTTTTACCATTTGCTTGTAACCAGGGATCTATGTTATTGTTATCAGCCATCCTTTTTTTAGTTGAATCCTATCCTTTTTTCATTTCTGTCTCTTTTGAGTTTTACAAGAGATGAAAGAGGCCCTCAGCAACTATTTCCAGATCAGTCCCTTGTCAAATAATTCAGGTTACATAGACTTCATCACTGCATGTGCAGTCTTGCTAGAAAGAAATATCCTAATAAGAAACCCAGTCTATTAAATAGCTTTTCTGTATAAGAAAAACATGGTGAGGTAACTTATTACAACAGCACTACTCATGTTGGTATGGAGTGCTGACGTACAAGTTAATGGCTTAGTGTTTAGCATGCATTACTGTGTATGGGCAATATCTGTACAAAATCATGTCAGATTGTGAAAAGTGATGTGATGACTTCACACGCCTTATTACAGAAAAATAATGGTCACAAAAAAGACAGTAGATTAATAAGAATTCTATCATATCAATACATATATTGAATTCTATATTTTTCTGTCAAAAATTATAAGCTTATTTCAAGATCTGGAGAATGCTGGCTAAACATCTGAAATATTCTAGGCCTTCAGTCCAGATATCAAATGCTGAAATATTCAACAGAATTTGATCCAGAATTGTATTTAGATTTTTCATAATAGGTCTGTCACGCTCTGTTCTCTGACAGAAATATGTTCTCTGCTAACGTTACATTTTTCTGGGCTGGATGTTTCATTCATCAACCAAAGTATGTTCTATTTCTCAAGGTCTCAAGGGAAAAAAAAAGCTAATTTAGGATACCCCTAAAGCTTAAGTATTGGTTGGTAGAAATACAGGCTTGTCATTGTGGATGCATAATAACCTTGCTGGTAATTATAGCTGACTATGCCAGTGGCTCAGAGTTAGGGAGAATATCTGTACTGTTAGTTTCTAGAAAGTCTGACCTCAGATCTACCCATTTGATAAATTATTTTCCTTTATATTAAAAGATAGAGGAGACAGCTCCAATTCAGACATGCTCAAAAGCTTTTGTTGCCTTTATCTTTGTCCTGAGACTATCCATAGGGGACCACTTTGAAAAAGTGAGAGCTGAATTGGAACATGTGTACCGTATACATTATGATGTTAAAGAAGGACTTAGGGATCACAGATTCAATTTCTGTAAAGTCAGAAGAAACCCCTAGAATCACCTAATCTGACCTCTTGTTTAAAGGAAACCATAGGATTTCCCTGAATTAATTCCCATTTGAACAACAGGATATCTTTAGAAAAAAATCTAATCTTTATTTAAAGATTCCCATTAATGGGGTTTTCCACCAGAACATTTGTTCCTGTAGTTAATTTTCTATCCTATTAAAAATGTGCAGGTTGTATCTAGATTGAATCTTCCAGACACTGATTCTTTCCTCAGACCAAACATCTTCAGTTGTAAACATTTGGGGTTTTGTGCTAAGTATTCATACATTGTGGTAATTTTGAGATACAAGGGCTAATAGAAGCAGTTCTTTGAGAAACTGTAATGTCTATTTCCCAGTCCTGGAATAATTTCATAACATAATCTAAGTTGGAAATGACCTACGGAAGTCATTTGGCCTGATCTTTCTGCTTGATGTAGAGGCAATCTATATCATGTTGCCTGAGCTGAGTTTTGAAAATCGGCACGAATGGAGATTCCACAACCACTCTGAAACCCACTGAGTTTTTGACAGCCTCCTTCTGAAATTTCCCATGTTGTAATTTTTGTACATCCTTCCCATCCTATCATTGTTTGCTTCTGAGAAGAATCAGGCTTCAACTTCTCTATGGCTTCATATCTGAAGATGGTAATAAGATCTCCCCTTAACCATCTCATCCGCACTATCTTCTCTCAGCCTCTTCACATAATATGTGCTCCAGTACTTTAGCCATCTTTGTGGCACTCTGACATGATACTCTAGATGCAGTCCTACAAGTGCTGAGAAGGGGGATGTTCACTTCCTCTTATCTGCTGGCAATGCTTTTGCTAATATTTCACAGCATGTGGTCGGATTTCTTTGCCACAAGGATATACTACAGTTCTGCACCAATATGTGAAAGAGCTTTTACACAGTGATGGTGATGGAGCACTGGAGTAGGCTGCCCAGGGGGCCTGTGGAGTCTCCTTCTCTAGAGATATTCAAGACTCATCTGGACTCCTATCTGTGCAACCTGTCCTAGGGAACCTGCTTTGTCAGGGGGTTGGACTTGATGTCTCTGGAAGACCCTTCCAACCCCTACAATTCTGTGAATCTGTGAATCTTCCTGTCTACTGGGATCTTCCGTGTCCTTTCCTCCAGAGCTGCTTCCTATACATTTGGCACCCAGTCAGCACTGTTGCATGGACTGGTGCAGGACTTTGCATTTACCTCTACAAGGCCTTCAGCCTGTTGAGGTCCCTCTTGATAGCAGTCCTGCCCTCCAGTGTACTTTCAGCTCTTCATAGTTTGGTAAGTCAGTGTACTTGCTGAGAGCACATTTTGACTCAAAACCACATCAAACAGTATCTACCTCATCTATTTACCACAGTAAAACAGTACTCACGTGTGTTTTCACTATTTGCAAACTATATCGTCCTTCTATAGCTGAGGATACTGACAACTGAAAAAAAAGGGGAAAGGTTGGTGCAAAATGACTGCCTGTATTAACCCAAAGGTCTTCTTTACATATGTACTGCATTTGCTTTTCATTATGTGAAATCAGTACAGCTGCTTATCTCTCATAATGCAAAACCTTTCTTACTGTTACTATTTCTTGGAAAGTTATTTTTTCTGTAAAATATGCTTCTGTGTTTATATCTAGCAGTATTAAAATGTATATTATCTATTTATACTCATTTTACAAAGCAAAAGGGATCACACAGTATCAGTAGCGTCTCTTTTTCATTATTTAAAATTTCTCTCAGCCTTTGCATCTTTTGTAGAAGTTCTTTTTTAAATATATCTCTTTCTTTTTAATTGATCAAATGTTTAAATAACAGTGCTAAGGATCTCACTAGAAGTATTTGATGATGTCTGCAGCCTTACAGACACGTTTAAGTGTGTTTATTCTGTACCTCTTAATCACAGTGACAGATAGAAACAAGGCTTATAAATGACCACATGCATTACAGCAGCAGTACTTCTTTATTTCAAATATTTTCTCATTTCATCAGAGCCTTCTGCCTTTCTTCACTCACAAGAATGTCTCTTAGAAGATACTTTCCAGTTATACTATTCATTGCCTTCCCAAGATAGGAAAAGGAAGTTATCAATTAGTTTATAAAAATAAAATTTCCCAGTTTAGAGATACATCCAATCAGTAACTTTCCCAACATGGAGAGAGTACAGAGTGACTAAGCACATATGACACTGGAAGTTACCAGAACAACCGTCCCATTCCTGGTGATTCTCTCACTCATCCCATTTTACACTTCATTGTGTTATTATGGAAGAGCATTCAAATGAGGGCAACTTGGAAGAAAATCTCTGCTCACTCCTTAATGAGCTATCCAACTTTGTGAGAATCTAAGTTTGATTATTACTGTGTATTTTCCAACATTTTGGGTTGGTGGATTTTTTTTGTTTGTTTGTTTGTTTTGTTTCATTTTGTTTTTAAATTGATAACTTGATCCCTATGCAGGATTTTGTATGGGCACAGGAAAACATTAGGATAGCTTCATGCTGACTTAGCACATTAATTTTTTAACCAGGATGTTTCAAAAGCTTGTTTTGATAAGATTTCTTCAGTCACTTTGAATTAGCAACATACATGAAAGGCAGTTGATAGCTGTGGAGTACATTTTACACATGATAGAAACAGTGCCCTTTGGAGGAAAATTCTGAAGGCAACCCTGCATTTTATTATTAAGAAGCACTATTAAAATACATAGAATCATATGTCAGAAAGAATGTCAAAACAGGAAACACTATGTAGCTGTTTACCAACTATTGCTTATACTGATTTTCAGTGTGCTACATATGCTTTTATGCTTCAGCATAAAGTGTGCTAGATGCCATCATGAAGGATTTCTCTAATTCATCATACCAAATACCTGTCTAACCATATAAATATTTTCCTTCGGGAGGAAAAGAATCCTGTTTATTTGAAAAAAAACCAACAAAATCTTTCTTTATTTCAGCAATGTAAATCACAGAGCAAGAAGTTCAGAATTTTTTTCATATACCTCCCATTTCAACCACATACAGCATACATGTATAATACTAAGAATAATCCAAGAATAGTAGAACTACCAATGAGGAATAAAGATATTTGTAGTTTTTTCTTTATTGACATTTGTTTTGCAGTTGCTGCAGCTACTGTGGCTTTCTCAAACAATGATAGAATTTGTTCACCGAGGCATGTATAATTCTATGTAGAGCACTCTGAGCAACTACAAATGAGGGTATTTGTATAATGTTTAGGTGATTAAAAAATATCTTTTTCCTGATGTGCAAAATTATATAAAATTATTTTGCATTTGTGGTGTTCTAAATTAATTTTTGAAGGATTTTTTTTTAAACTTTACAGATTCAGAGGGTAAATTTCAGTTCCATAATTAACTTGAATAGTAGAGTCTATATGGTAGATGGGCAATATTTAATAAAAAAGCCTACACACTTGCCAAAGAAAGAAGTGATGTTATTGTGGAGAGATTTGTGCATTACATAATTCATGATTTTTATAGAAGACATGGAGATATGCCTAGAAACTGTTTTGTGTTTAGATTCTGACCAAGGTATGCCACATCTCCAGTAATGAATAATGCAGATAACATGGTGCCCTCAGTGAACTATAGAGCAGAAAAAGCAGCTGACTATCAGAAACAGCTCATTAGGAAAAAAAAAAAGATAAATGTGAACAAAGCACATTACCTTGATGGAGAAACAGAAAAGACAGATTCTACTTCACAACTAATTTGTAAAAACAAGCTTGCAAAATTTCTAGTTCCTAAAGCCTTTAGGCAAACTCAGAACTAATTAAGCAAAAAGTGATCTCTGTTCTATACTTTTCAGATGAAATGATATTTCATCATGAAAGTTTATGTAATGCAAATGTGGGCCATCAGCAGTATAGTACTTCTAAAAATGAAAACCTGTCTGAAAGACACAATGAGTCTGACTCATTATAACATTGCTGTTTGCAATTCTAGGATGTAGTTAAGATGGTGTCAGCACTTTTATTATATAACCTATTTTGGGTTGTTTATTACTTAGCTATAAAAAATTACTTCAGGCTAAATCTGAGTGCACAAGGTTTCAGGTATTCCTTTTTTTTTTTTTTTAAATAAGTTTGACTATTTTAAACTTTGACTAATATATTTACTATTGAACAAATCTGTTTTCTGTGAAAGGAGCTGAATTTACAATCTTTTAACATTCAGAGCATTTACAGCATTATTGGTAAACTCATTCTGTGCCATCACATTTCCAAATTCTTGACAATCAGTCATCAAATCTATTCAAGCCTTGTCAAAAAAGGAGAACTGTAGTGGTTGATATTAGTATACAGATGATAAATCCAAGGACCTTAGTCTAAAACTAAAAGTATGCATAGAGCTATAACTTAAGCAAGTTCACACCTTAATGTACTTTGTGGCAACTAGTTTTTTGTTGGTTTCCTAATTTTCTCTAACTGGTACTGCATAGTCTTAATTTTTCTGTACATCTACAAACTATGAAAATCTATAAAATACTTACAAATGCATTGTCATAATAACCCCCTAGAAGACTGTAAAAAATGTCAATGATTTAGAAAAAGTAGATTGATTTCCAACTAGTCACATGATTGGGAAGTACTTCACAACTTCATGTCGAATATAAAAAAATGCTTGCATTGAAGGCATCCCTTGGGTGTGTTTCAAGAGATGTGCTTAAACTACTACTACTGCTCTTGTTCTTGAGCACTGCCACAGCCTGTGAGTGGCTCTCTAAAGGTGATGCATGGGGTTAAGACAGAAAAGACACAGGGTACCACTGCCAGGAAAGCAGCAATACATTGTTGAAAATACAGGGACCTGCCAGTTCTGGAATACTCATCAGAAGGTGCTGACTTAGCTTCTGGCACACTGTCAGTCTGCATCCTAACAAGAAGTCATATGCAGGTAATTTCTGGAGACCACATGAAATACTTGTAGTAATTTAGAAGTAGTGTCGTAGGCATGGTACTGTAAACACTAAAAATTTTCTTGCCAATCCAACCAATATAATTTTTGTGTGCATGTATATAATCTGAAATTGATGAAGGACATTTTATCTTATGTCTGCTTTTCACTCAGCTTTGCAAAAAATTGATTTAAAGGTTGATTCATCATCTGTACCGAACAGAAATGATGTCCATTATATATGCAGTAATAGGTCACATATACACCCTTCAGCACTGCAAGCTGTTTTACTAGGTGAATGACTGATGAGTAAGATACCACATTCTTCTCAAAAAGTATATTTAGTTCTTTAACTTGTCTGACTTAGCATTACTTACCATGTGGCTTTGAAATCCTATTGATAACAGTGAGCACATAGAAATCACTGATTCGTTGTACTGGTGAAAGATAGTCTAAACTTAGCATTTCACTCTGAATTAATATATAATCCTAATATAAAAATTTCTAAATCAGCTACTATCTTTCCCTATTACAGTGATTAACAGGTCAGTGTAATATTAACCAAATTATTCATGTGGTAAATCAAAGGCAAAGTAAATACAATAGTATACTATATTTGCTGTTTTAAGGCAAATTCATTAATTTCATATTAATTTATAAATCCTCAGGTAACCAATTTTGGTTTTCTACACTTTGTTTCTTCTTTCTCTTACTTTATGATTGCAAAGAGTAAAACAGAAACAGAACCTCACACCAAAAAATCTCTTCTGAGGATCCACTAAATTCTATGATTCACTTCCCTTAACTCTCCCATAAGCGAGTAGATCGGTCATCTGCCTGGATGACTGATGCTTCCCAGGCATGTTAGTTTCAGTTGCTCCATATCTTTGAGGAGTAATTTCATAGTTTTCTTGCACTTGTACATCAGTATCTTTTCTGGTTTAGGTTGGTTTTGAGTTTTTTTCCCTGAACATATGTTCTGCTCTTCCTGTATTCTCTTTCTCTTCCTCTGTTTTCCCAAGTTCATTCTATACCTGTCCAATGGAACACAAGCTTTTTCTTTTCCCTGTTCTGCAAGTCTATAATATTAGAAGCAGATAAAGTACTTAAGTGAAGAAGATAAGTAAGTGTATTGTCTATTTCATGAAATAGAACTACGCCTCTTGAAGCTACAACAATGAAGCAGTGCATGAAGAAACAGTTTCTTAAACAGAAGTCAAGGCACACACTTTCATTGCCAGCTCTTGTTGGCCAACCAGTACCCCAAAGACTTCCCAGTGTTTTCTCTGGCTCTTCCTATTACTGAAACTGCTGTTAGGTGAGAGTAGGGGTGGAAGCAGAGGAATTCCCTTTCTTTAGCATAAGGAATAAAAGTTGGTTTGTTTAAGCAGAGAGGATGATCTGAATGTATGCTTTTAATATAGCATATTTTTAACCATCTTCAGCATTCTCTCTGGAAAGGTAATCTCACATCTCCTTTTCAGAAAAAGAAAGGTTTGAAGAACTTCATTATGACCTTAGAATCTTAATAGACTGCTCACATTTTTATTTACACAGTGACAACTGTTCTGAGGATTATCCCACCCAAGGTATAATTTTATTTAATTTTTACATATGCAACAATTTAATTGAACATGTTCTGGTTTTGTTGGGTGGTTTTGTTTCGTTGTGGGTTTATTTTATTTATTTATTTTATTTTTGCTGTAATCAAAGCTCAGATCTTAGATTGTAGTCTATGCACTTGGCAAAGAACTTCAACTGCACAGTAAAACAGCCTGTTAACAGATTAAAAATTGGATTGCCATGAAGGGGAACCGGCCCTCCTTACAATGGTTTCATGTTACTGTAATAACAGGGAGTTCACAGAAGTAGATGACTAAGAATTCAGACAGTCATTTTGCAAAAGAAGACACATAATGGGAATTTAATCCTAAAACTCTGATGTCTGTATCTTGGCTCTGCTACAGCTTTGAATTTTCTAGCTTTTGTCACTTTGACACTCTATATCACAACCTGATAGAGAAGGTTTTCCCTTTTTGTTAGCGTTGTTGTTCTTATTATGTAATTGACCCAGTTCCATGTAATTTACTCAGGAAAACTTGAAGTGCCTTTCTTTCTGCACTATAAATGTTTCTGATTTGCAAGTCATTAAACCTGTCCCTTAGCAGATGCGTCCCTACAGTGGGAAAATTCCAGGAAAGTTTGAACAAAAAGCATCAAATGCAGCATGTTAAATACTATGTAAAATGGGGTTGAAGAAGGAGTAGCTGGTGTTATGCATCCATATGTGGTGTGTCATTGAAAATGTTACAAACTTATTGAAAGATCTAAATATTAAGACAATGTAAGGGCAACTTCATACATATGGAATCAAACCTGAAGTATCTATATTTCTCTCATTCCAGATAGTCTCTTATCCTCAAAGTTTGCATGCTTTGTAAGACTTGAATGAAAATGAAGGTAGTTTTTGGGTAATTCTAAATGCTAAAGAAGTACTCCTGATTATATTATTTTCCTGTTCTCATTGACTTTCCAAATTGTACAGTATCAAAAGTTCTCTCTAATGCACATATACTTAACTGCATAAATGAAAATAGACAGAAAATATATGTATTTCCTATGGATGTTAGAAAAAGTCTTAGTAACTGCAAATAAGATACTGAATACAAATATTTATGTAGGAAAAATGTCTGCAGGTAGGGATGTAGTTACTCTTTGATGAACAGCTAAAACAAGGGAGCTGAATCAGGTGAGTTTTCTCTTTCTGTCTGGAGGAATTAACTACCTGCAGATTGTTGTGAGAAGAAACAGTTGCCTATTTGATCTAATTCTTGAATCACTGTCTGCCAAGAAGGAATTTTTATAAAAATAAGAGTGGTTTTGTTTTGGCTTTTTTTTTTTCTCCTTATGGATTTGAACTGATATTCTGAAGCAAGAAAATGAAGTTTTGTTGAGAGAAGTTACTATAGAAGACCCTTAGTTCAAAAGGAGTTTTGAAGGTGCCAGTGTAGTTAGCCAGGTCAATTCAGAGACCCAGAGGAAAGTAAATATCTTTCTAATTCATTACCCTGTTCAGATATGCTTTTGAAGCCAAAAGGTTCTAGGGGTAGCTGCATGAATAGAATAATTACCAAAACAAATAATTTCAAGCAATCCTGAAAGAAGTGGGAATTGGACTGTTCATCATTGGTCCACAGTCTTTTCTATGAGAGAGAACTTCTTGCCAATTTAAAAGGTAAAGATTATTTTCTTAGTCTAGGATACTCAAAGAATAAAAAATGTCATCAAAGTAGAGAAATTTCTAGTGGCCAAACTTCAGGCCCACCTGATCAAGGGTGTAGCCCCAGGTGATGGCCCATTCTGTTCACAGAAGTGTGGAGCGTTACGTCCAGTTAGGCTCAGTCTGTCATATTTATAAGAATCATGAAACCAAGTTACTTGCCTCAGAACAGCTGAAATGGACTGATGCCAAATGCATTTTAAGACTTGATATTTTTAATCTGGCCAACTCCAATAGTGTTGGAGAAATAAAAAGTATTTACTGCTGCACTTTAATCCCTTCCTCTTCTGTTTCTGGCATCTTCTTTTCCCCTTTCTGTTGCAGAACTGTATGCTGATGACAAGATGAATGAGATGAATTTGTCATTTGCAGATAATTAAAGCAGGTTGCAATTATCTGACCAACATTACTGGAAGCAGTTTAAAGACTTAGAAGTAATTTGAAGCAGTTTCTTTTTAGTATCTAAACCAACATGGAGATACTACAGATATTAATTTGTACATCTCTGTCATAAGAAGACCTTCTTAGAGCCTGCATCTTACCGCAGTCATTGCAAATGCTAATCCTAAACTAAATTCAAATAATTTGCTGAATGAGGGCGTTCCATAGGGGTCTTGTATCATGTTAAAATTTTCACCTTTGTCTTTCCCTAAAGCCACACAATCACACAGTTTAGGGAATGTGAAAAGTGTGAAAATATTTGTAGTGCTGTTTGAAAGTTTTTTCAAAGAATACTTTTATGACATCATAATGCCATCTGTAAGTGAACATTGTTCTGATAGAACTGCACATTTAAATGACATTGGACAGACTGCATTGATTAATTGTTTCCACAATTGTGTTTATTACACTGACTCCAAATTTTAATACATTGAGGTAAGGCTGATTTCTCAGTAAAGTACCAGTTATAACTACAATTCAGCACCAGAGCTTTTTCAGCAAATAACATTTTTTTATCATGCTGACGGTCACAAAAATAGCATGGAATGAAGAAAGGTATTAAAACCTTTTCCTCATCCTTAGATAGCAATGTAAGTCACCTATAGGCTAAGATTCATAACATACTTTTTATCCTTAGCAGGCAAGGAGTAAGATAATTGGTTTGTCTGACTGTGTATCTGTTTCAAAAGCATCAAAACAATATATGCAATAGAATCTGAGGGGGAAAAAAATCACACTGTAACATGACAGATGATAATATGCCCACCAGGTAAACTTTTTATATGACAGGGTTAGAGATCAAGGTTACAGCCAATAATGTATTGCAGAAGACTGTAATTGTCTGGAATATTTCTGATTATGTTCTTATTTCTAAGATACTATTTTGATGTACTGCAGCTCGTCTTAGGCTCTACTAGGTATTAATAGAAACATGTCCTTTAGTATAAGTAATCTGTTCCACATAGGGAGAATATATTGTTCGAAATAAGAAGACATGTTTCATTTTATAATTGGTGGAAAACTCTTGAGAAATAGTTGTTCATTCTGAAAGGTACTGTAGTGAATAAATTGCCTCTTCTGCTTCAAAAATCTACGAAGTCTTATATTTTTGATTCAAGGTTTTCCTCAAATAGTAAATTGAGGGACTAGGAAAGAAAACTCTGTTCCTATCTTTTATGTAGTAAGCAAAATATTAAAGGAAATGACATGAAAGATCTAATACTGTGGATTTTGTTTTGGTTTATTTTGGCAGTGAACCTATTAATGCCTATTCTTTAGACTCACTTACACTTTTTTCTTTTTTTCTTTTTTTTTTCCTTTTTTTTTCCTGGAGTTGAATAAAAATAAATTCCCTCTGAACTAAATCCTAGCAAATCTAATCAAAGGCAGCCACTTCACTAAGGGGAAGCAGGGGGTGGGGAGGAACTAAATTACAACTTTCTAAGAGATCCTAAAAAGCAAAATGGAAAAAAGCCATAGTCAATATAATAAATCATAACATCATAGAGAGCTTATTTGGAGGGAGTTAAGGAGTGTTGATTAAGGAGGTGGTGGTGTTAAGGTTGTAATCAGGCAGCCATTTCAAGACTTACTTTCACAGACTGCTAACATGCAGGAATAACATTTATTTTGTGAGCAGTTCTGTGACTGATCTCAGAGACAGATGATTTTTTTTCCCTCTTATTTCAGCTGTAGAACAAAAGCATGTAAAATAAATGCTTTATAAGTTACAAAATGAGATGTGTATTATGATCTTTCCCTCTGTTTCTCCAGGATGAAAGTTACTTTTTCCAAATATGCAAATTAACATCTGTATAATCAGAACCTGGAAAAAATAAAATGGACCCTTTGTAGGCTCATATCAATGTCTATGTGTGTACATATGCCTGTGAATATGAGAGAGTAATATACTGTTGCATGGGAAATCTGTAACTAAAGGACTTATTCTTCCCTCACATCATGTAAAATGAAAATAATTCTGCTGAATTCAGTAGATCCGGGTTCATTGTAAAAATGGCATCTCAGAGAAAAGAATCAAAAGGCACTGTCACCTTAGAGCGTTGCATGCCAAGTATTTAAACTGCTGGAAAAAAAAAGTCTGATGTTCTTACTACTACTTTGTGTAGCTTAATAGGGTGCTGTAGGAAAACATAGAGAATGACACTGCCATGTATGCCATTATAAGAAGATCATAATGGAACAGTCTTACTGCTCATAATGGAACAGCCTTATTGTTCATCTAGCCAAGTTGTGTATATATGTGCAAATCCAAGTTCAATATGTTGCAGACCATTGGTTGACTTACAGTGGTGGGTTGACCTTGGCTGGAGTCCAGGTGGCCAACAAAGGTGCTCTATCACTCCTCCATCTCAACTGGAAAGGTGAAAGAAGGTATAATGAAAGGCTTTGCATTGAGCTAAGGACAGGGAGACATCATTCATTGACTGGTGTCACAGGCGAAACAGACTCAACTTAGAAAAAAAACAATCTAATTTATTACCAGGCAACACAGAGCAATGAGAAATAAAACCAAATCTTGAAACAGCTCCCACTACCCAACTTTTCTTTCTGGGTTCACCTTTACTCCTGGTTTTCCCTACCTACTCCCCACAGCAACACCAGGGATGGAGAATGAGGATTGTGGTGAGTTTATCATACATTGTCTCTCCTGTTACTCCTCCTTGGGGTGAGAGGCACTCCTCTGCTCCTGCATGGCGTCCCTCTCATGAGAGACAGTCCTCCACGAATTTCTCCAACATGACTCTTTCCCACAGGCTGCAGTTCTTCACGAACTGGTCCAGTGTGGATATCTTCCTTGGGGTGGAGTCCTTCAGGAACAAACTCTTCCAACACATTTCCTCCCACCAGGGTCACAAGTCCTGCCAGCAAAACTGCTCCAGTGTGGTCTCCTTTCTCCATGGGTCCACAGGTCCTGCCAGGAGCTTGCTCCAGCATGGGCTTCCCACAGGGTCACAGCCTCCTTCAAGAGTCTCACCTGCTTCAGCACAGGGTCCTCCACAGGCTGCAGGAATCTCTCCTCTGGCACCTGGAGCACCTCCTCCCCCTCTTTCTTAATTTACCTTCATGTCTGCAGTTTCTCACATTTTACTCCTGTCCCTGGCTGAGAAAGCCACTCATCTTTTTTTTTTTTTTTCCCCTTTAAAATATCACAGAGGCATTACCACCATCACTTGGCATTTGGCAGTGGTGAGTCTGTCTTGGACACAGCTCTGTTGGACCTAGGGGAAGCTTCTAGCAACCTCACTCAAATTCAGCCCTGCAGCCCACCCCCACTACCAAAACCTTACCAAGAAAACCCAAACCAATTATATATATGCCAAATATCCTCTGTCAATGGAGTTCATTCTAAACCCTAATACTATCTCTAATCTCTAATACGCTAATAATAGCACCACTGCTGTTGTCCTGAAGGTCTAAGGATATGTGAGCCAAAGTTTACAGGGGAAAGGTTATCTCTTTCATTAGGTCAACTAATACAGCTATAAGAAAAGGATAAACTTTAGGTAGATAAATGTTATATTTATGTAAAACGTATAAAATTAGCAAACACAAAGATACAATATTGATAATTTAAACATTACTGCATACTAAGGTCCTTTGCTCTGAGTTTAGTATTGGATTGGAAGGGTTCTGACCCAGCCTTCAGCCAAATTTGAGAAAATGACTATTTACTGTATCTTGTCTTCGAACAAATTTTGTTAGTGATATGATTATGTCTAAAGAATCCAGAAATGAGGCATATTGCTGATTTACTTTGTTTTCTAAATAAAACACCCAGGAAAGCTGCAGGAGGGTGAGAAAGCTCTAACTGAGGCAAATATGACTGAAGAAGAGTAGCCAGATGTAGGAAAGAGCCTGAAGGAATACCCAAAGGGTTTCATGGCAGTATCCATGTTCTATGGTCTCTTTGAATATCTCTGTTTTAACATCTCTTATAGAAGATGACAATGGAGAGATG
This sequence comes from Hypotaenidia okinawae, assembly GCA_027925045.1. Taxonomy (NCBI): domain Eukaryota; kingdom Metazoa; phylum Chordata; class Aves; order Gruiformes; family Rallidae; genus Hypotaenidia; species Hypotaenidia okinawae. The sequence continues at coordinate 20,333,545 of BSDF01000009.1, forward strand.
AAGATGGAAAATTGGAAGAAAAAAAATCACTTTCCAGTTTCATCATATTCCAGATGAGACTAATATAGATTTTTTTCTTAATAAAATATGAGATCTCAATGAATAAAGCTTCAATAGCATACATCCATTCCAAAGTAGGGAAACAAAAAGTAGGGAAACAAAACGGGGCGGGGGAAGGGGGGAAATCATCAACAGCAATGATCAGGAAAAAGCAAATGTAGGTAAACACCCAAGGAGATATAAGATACTCTTCAACTTTATAACTCAAAGCCATAGTGAATTAGAAGCAAGCCTAGCAGCTAGCAAAATTTTGATAGAAAAAAACGGTACTAGAAAATCACTCTAAAATTGTAATTCCTAAGAATAATTAATTTTCTAAGGGATGTTGGTCAGGTATTTCAGATGGTATTTAACTAAATAAGGTAAAAGGAGACAGCCTCGCTAGCACAATAGCTACATCAAAATAAGAAAAAAATAACAATGCTGAAGAATTGCCCAGTTGAGGGATAGCTAGACTTTGGACACCTCCAGCTGCAATTGTGATATGACACAATGAAGACTTGACATCATTTACTAAACTAAACAATTCACAAAAAATTCAAAGTAATTATCAACTCAACCACATGGCAAATATTTCAGAAAACCAGAGTATTTTCTTACTCTTCCTTTTTCTTCATTTAGTACGTGGGTGACAGCAAATTAAAAAGACCCAAGAATATGAAGAGAGAACAGCTGCTGTTTCTGAGAATACTTTTGTATTCATAGGTGCCCAGAATTTGGTTGTAAAAATCTAACACCAATTAAAAATCATGCAATTGTCAAATATACTGAGTTGGAAGGGACCCATAAGGATCATAGAGTCCAACTCCTAAAAACCCCAAACTTCTTCATATACTTCCATGCTTTCATTTTCCTTACATGTGAAAGAAACAGTTTTTTAGCCCCGATGAATACCACTAAAGCTATGTAGCTCCTAGATAAAGCTGTCTGATACCTGACCAGTCTGAAATGGGATTAAGTTTGGGTCTGTATGATGTGAGTAGGGTATAGATTATGTTTGGGAGTGCTAGATAGCAATGGAATACATTCTGTAAACATAGAAATTGAAATGCCCTTTAAATATGCTTCAGTTAAAACAAGAGAACAATTGTATGCATGGAACTTGAAATGCTAATGTCTACAAATTCAAGAGGAACAAATATAATAAAAAAATATGTCTTATCTTCTTTCCTACCTCTCCCATACTTACTTAAAAATTCATGTAAAAGGCCATCTTAAAAGTAATTCCCAGGAAATGGAACTTGGCTCAGACCACCCAGACAACTGAGAGACTGTGTCCAGAACAGAACGCATACTTGTGTTACCAGTGACTCCCCAAATAAAAGACACTTCTTAGCAAATTACTTTCCACATAACCATACTGAGATTGCAGATTTCCACATCCTTAAAGCAAATTGCAGCAATGCTTACCTAACATATACTAATGATTCTTGGCAACTTTATACACAATCTGTTTAGGAAAAAGCACTTTGGTCTTTTCAGGCCAAGTTCATGCTTATGTGGAAATCTACTTGAGAACTTCATAAAGCACACTGTCTTTCATGGGCCTATTATGCAAAAGTGTAAGTAGCCCTCAGTTCATAAAAATGAGAGTGCAGGTTGTGCCACTGTATTGTTGAATGTATAATTGTTTTGCCTATAAACACTGAGATGAGAACTTAACCACACAGGATCTGTACTGAGGGGATAACTGAATTATAAAGACTAACATGGTGATGAAATAATGTGTGTTAAAATTGGATTACATGTTTGCTGCCTTTTGCACAGAAAATGTTGAAACATACTGACAGTTCTGAAATTATGAAGACTACAGTAGAGCTGATCAAAGTAATATAACTCTCTACCTTCTAAATTTATCATATAGACAATAGAACCTAGGATTTCTAGACTCCAGGACAGTGCCTAGGGCTTTTAAAGTTACTTTTTATTGCTGCATTGTGTGGCACAGCAATGACTTGATTGAAAGTTTATTAACTATTACCTTTCTAAGTATTAAAAAGTGTGAGTCCATAATTCCTGATGCTGGGTAATCAACAATAAATTGAATAGTATTTAATTTCTTTTCATCTGTTTTTCATTCAGCATTCACATTTTCAACTTTTATTCCCCAGAATGATGAAGGTTAGAGGGGTTTTTTCTTAATGTAATTGAGGACACTACAATCAAAGTGCTGATAATTGTATATAATTATATGTTGGAGCCAAACTGCGAAGAGAAGGTTAAGCACTTCAAGAGGAGAAGAAGGAATGCGAGACCGGCAATTTCTCTACAAGCACCCTGGAGAAGGGTCATCCCACTCTGTACTGTTGGAGGGCCAGAAAATGCCCTTTTAGTGTGTTCCAAAACCAGAAGTTAACACCTTTCTGAAAGACTGAATGTAAAGATTCAAAAACACAGCCTTATCCTTTCTTCCCCCTGTGAAACATTAAAGGGAATAGCAACACTGTCCATAAAGCCATTTGTGCTACTGTTTAACCCACAGTATTTAATATGTGGACATGTGTTTTGCACTGCTCAATTACAGTAGCTCCACATAGTTTCATGGTTTGATGCCTCAGAATAGAGTATCTTTTAAAGGACTTCCTGAGCATGACTAATTTCTTGCTGAATCAGCTACACTGATGGAGACTCAATTTTTACAGCTGTCTCAGCCTTTCATTCTAGAAAAGCTTCAAAATACTTAGCAGTGAATCAAACTCTATGGTAACTTATTGGTAGGTTTTTGCTGAAACGATAGCGTCGCTACAGCAGTAATTCCCATTTCCATAGCAAAATTGTGTTTTTCAAAGATTGTATTGGAGAGGATTCATTTTGTCAAATTGTATTTCCATCCTTAAGACCTTCTACTTCTTAAAACCTAGTACATTGTAAAAGACAAATAGAATGTTAAAATGTATCTGTTTGTGGAGTTTTTTCCCAGCAATGCCAAAACAAAAAAATAACAATTTCCATTTATTTGGGATCAATCTGTAATTCTATTTGGTTTTTATTTTTCCCTTATCTTGGCCCTAAGCACAAGCTAAAAATTCTACATGTCAGTTTGAAAGTGTAGAGCATTAGAATTGAAAAAATACATTTTAAATCAGTGATTTAACATGTAATGAGAAGTTCAGATTTGTACTTTTACATAACATGCTTCTTAGCAAAAGAGACAACTGAGTTGCTCTTGCTGTACACCTCTCATTCCCAGGATCACTTAATGAGATCATTGCATAAGTAAGTAAATATGTATTTATACCTTCAACCCTAAGACAGCATTGCAGAAGCAGAAGCAAAGCAAATACTCTTTTCTGAAATATATGGGAAGAATCCATCTACCTAAATTCTCAGCTATGACATTCAGGTCATTTTATAAAAAAATATCTAAACAGAACACCAAACAATAATGGACTGCCGAAGCTATTTTAAATCGGAACTCTGTTATCGTGGGTTTTTTTCATAAACCTCTTGGACCAGGTGTAAAGAAATCTATTTTTCATTTGAATTCCTATCTAATGAAAACTTGATAATCTCTTGATGAATTTCTATGGACTCGTGAATCTTAGTTGTATCTTAGGGCATTAAAGAAGTAGTAAATTTGACTTGGTGCAAGAAGAATCCAGTAGCAGTCTGAACAGGCCATCCCTTCTCAGAGGCAGAAAGAAAAAGTGACATTCATGTATGATGTTGTTATGTACCATTTTGGATCACATTTTTGAATAGGTGAATTTGGTATCTTCATTTGAACACATGAACACTTTTCTATGTCTTCTAATGTGTCTTTTTTATAAAATTTGCTTTTATTTATGTTCTGGTAATAGTTATTAGATAGAAAAATGTGACATTAAATCTTAAAAACTGCTTAATTTATCTTTATCTGTGCGTTATAAACACAAAACAGTCTCTTAGAAAAACACTAAAGTAAACAAACTCTTTAATTCTTTAAGCTTCAGAATGATGGCAAATGGATATATTTCTCTACCATGAATTTACTCTGTCCTTCCCTATGGATTGTGGACATGAAATGTCATGCAGGAATTGCACTAAGCACATGAGGACTCAAATTAGTATTATAAAGAATTTCCTGAATTATGAAACAATTTAATTATTTTTTTTAAATGTATGCATTTGGGAACAATATTTAAAACATGGGCATCCATTTCTATTCTTGTAATTTCACCACTCCTATGGTAGCTATCACCTCTAATTACCAGGGAACTCCCACGAGTCATGCATTTAGATATCAGTGACTCCAGTGGCAGCAGCTCGAACCCAATTAGTAACTGACTAAAAGTACTACAAAGTAGGCTGCTTTTTACTGGTAGATGAAAGCCAAGTGAATAAATGAGATCAAACCCCAAAATGCTTATAAACAATAACCTTAAATGACTATGCATTAGGCATATGCTGCTGTTAACTTCCTGAAAAATAATTTTTTGGATGTGAACATCTGTGTCTATTTTTAAGACAATGGTTTTGTAACTATCTCATACCCTTTGCTTGTTTTCCCAGGACTGTGTACACATGTACATGACTCTGAACAATTAACAATTTGATATTCATATTCCAGGTTTATCTCCTCTCACTATTTCTGGAACAAATGCCATGCTAGAAATAGAGTTCTTTGTCCCCCCTGCCAGCAGGCTCCGGTACGAGTGATCTCGTCTCAGTTTCCCTTTCCACGACCCTCCTGTGAAGGGTGTTAATATTTCATATGTAATCACACTCTCTGAGCTGTAAAAATTTTTATAAGTGTGTACAGAGCAGCAGAACATGTTTCACATTTGATTTGAATCATTATACTAAAGGCCCTAAACACAAACTATCCAATGTGAATGAATAATTTTTTCTTACTTTCCAGATGCTTGATTCAGCCCCCAAAAGCTTAAGTTAGGAGTACTCTCCATTCTGTAAGTGCTCTTGTGCCCACACAGGACAGGTGCTTAGGTGTCATCCCTGTCATTTTGTTAGTTCAGCAAGTTGATGATCACTTATGTGATTATATCTTTTATTGAACTGGGACTGCAGAGATCAAAGTTAGAGATGAATGAGTACCACTGAATATGGGTAAGTGCACATATCTACTTGAATTGTTTAAATAATTTAGATTAATCTTTCAAAAAGTAGGATTCACTCCTGAGAAAGACACCTGTGGATTTTAGAAACCAGATCTTACAGCTGATTACAGTATTCTGAAGAATAGCTTCTTCAACAGCTTTATGCCTATAAGGTGTGCAAAGCAGCATATTATTTCTACTGAATGGGCAATAAGAGCTTTATACCAAGGAAGTTAAACATCTCTCAGAAATGAAAAGATAGTATTCATAACTTCTATTTTAGCTTGCTATAAAAAATCTAGTGAAACTGAATGATCAGCAAGAACTTTAAGATAAGTTTGTCTGTTTTTATTTGCTTGCTGTATGCAAGACCATTAAAATATTCTTTTATTTAAAGTATAATTAGGAGACAACTGCAGTGTGAACAGCTAAATAATTTAACTGCTTCAGCAAAAAAAGCTAATCTTGAATGTCATTCAGAAAGCTTTTGAATGAAGAAATTGAGGGCTATAATTTTATTCCTAAAAGAAAGATTTTCTTTCTAGGATAAGCTACAGAAAACTTTGACTCACACAATTGTGTTGCATGTAAAATATATTTAATAAAAAGGACATCAATGTTTTCCATAGAAGTTTTCACGTTCAAATTTCTTTTTTCCCCTCTGAATATTTAAGGGCCAGTTTTCTTCCTTCCATAATTCTTTTCTCTGATACCTTTAAGTCTCAATTACTGATATTCTTAGTGTTTGTGCATCTGGCTCACAAAATAAATGCCTTTCTACAAAAAGCACCATACTTATTACTTCACAAAGGAACTCTGATAATGCTACACTATTAAGACTTATAAGTAGATCAATAAAGAGAAATGAATAAATTCAAATGCATTATGTCGCAAGAAAAACACATTATGCTTCTGACAACTGCTGACTTACGGAGGCGGAAAAGATGAAATCAACTCGTGTTAAGTTAAAAGAAAATTCTGATCAAATCTACTCATATTACTGAAAAATCAATTTAGTAACAAGTTTATTTTGATAATCAGAATCCGATGGTCTTAATGTTATAATTCCTGTTGAATTTCTAATGCTGCTCCTATGATCTTAATCAATAATAATTTATTCTAAGGATTAAACTAAATTTAAACAACAGTGGAATTTATTCATAAAGGTCCATGAGACACCTGTTTATTTTCTTAAAAATATTACAGATAAAAGTATATTTTGTTCAGAAGCATATCAAATAAAGAATATGATTCTTATTTTCTCCTGCTTAGTACCATGCCATTGCATAACTCCATTGACCTTTCTGATAATGTTCAAGTTCTCAACACATTGGCAGACACAGCATTGCCTAAATATAAAATTAGAGGCCTAATTATAAATGCCAGTTAAAAATTTTTTCTTACCATCCACCTTCAAATCTAATACCATTATTTTTTTATCTCAAACACTTAGAAATGTGCCTATTCTTGCAGATTTTTGTGTACATATAAAAATTATTAATCGCTCCTATTTTTTCTTTGTGAAATGTCTAAGGACTGTGTTTAATGAGTACATATTTCTTTATTCTGCTTTATCATATTTATCAGGTGACGATTAAGCTTTTGACATCTACATAACAGTTACCAATTTTGAATACATATTGATATTAATGGGTGGATTAGCCAGTGAATCACACTCTCGTCCCTGTAGGTGCTGCAGTGAGGACAATCCCAGCCATAAGATCCAAGCAACAGAGCCTTTAATGACTTGGATATCCTCTTACCCAAAATACGTGACATGGACTTACATTTTCTGGATCAAAATTTGGATGGACAGAAGTTGGGGACCTTTGCATGTTTTGAAGTGAAAAGTATTATTATATAGTGGGCTAATTGGCATTTTTAATATTTTAAGAAGAAAATACAATATAAATAATAACTGCATGGCTTGATTATGGTAAGTATGTTCTGTGCCCCACATATGACCTCTGACTGACTCTGGGGTATTCTGGCTCGTTACCTGAAAAAGACTGGCCATCACACTGAATGAATACGCACTCCCCTCCCCCATCCTTTTACAGGTAGATTTGTGTAAAGCATATTTGTGGTGGAGTCAAAATGTTGCCATACCATGCTAAACTAAGTCTCACTGACTTTGATTTATATGGGAAGCATTTATGTTGTATTAGCAGAAATCAGTGTTAGTGATTTGTTGTATGACATGAACAGAACTTTAAAAAAATTACTTAAAAGACATTTGAAAGCACAGTTGCAGTTTTGAGCATGCTAATAATATGAGATTTGGTGTCTTGTCACCTTCTCTTCTTCCCCTCTGTTCAGACAAAAGTTGTTACTGCTTTTTTTCATTACTAATTTTTTTCATAAAAGTAACACTTTGTCCTCATAGAACACTGACTTTTCTGTTGAACTTTTTAATTTACCCTTTCTTTTAGATAGAGAAGATAATATGAAGCATTTATACTCCTATGCCTCCTATACACAGTACATCTGTCATTAAAGATACAAAACCAGAGCAAGTAAATAATAAAATAATCCTAATTGTTTTCCAGTTTCATCATATCTTACCTTTAGTATATGGCCATATTTTGTCTTAGGATATGGAAAAGTTCCATGACTTTTTTCTTACTTCCAAAGAATAGTACTCCTTGATGTTTTAATGGTATGGAGGATCAGAGGTGACAGGATCATACAATGTTTCTTCCTGCTCTTGATACAAGAAAACTCTAATTAGCTGAATATTTAAAAACCACGTATTGGTAGCCATACACATATTCAAATTTTGTCTACATCTTTTGAATCCCAAATCCTCTAGAAACACATTTGATTAAATTGAAACTCTATATAGCTGATATTTTTAAATAATATACATCCTCAATATTGAGACAAACTATTCTTACTTGTATTTGCAGTACTTCAATTAAAATTTGATTAGATACATGATTCCTCCAGTGACAAATGTGCTATAGGATTTTGGTATGAGAATAGTGCAGATTTAGAAAAGTAAGATGTAAAGGCATCATTTTCATATAGTTTTTTATTTACTTATGCATTCATAAGGACAATTGTGTCACGGCAGTTTTGGCTGAGATCATTTATTCTAGAAAATATTTGTAGTTTTATACCCCAAATCAATTCCCATTAAGTAAATGAAAAGTTACATCCATTCATAAAAAATTAATTGATTTTTTGAACCAAAATCTGCTCTTTAGAAACATAAATAGGCACTAACAAGATTAATAATTTCTGTGTCACCTGAAAGCACAACAAAGGGAAGGCTTTTCTCCAGGAATGGGGAGGTAGGTTTGGGGGTTTTTTCCCTTTTTTTTTTTTTTTTCAATTTTTAATGAGATTTTTATGCAGATCTCTAAAAGTTTGTTTAGAACTTGTATCTTTCACTATGAAACCAAGTTTTGTGACTGTAACAAACCTGTAGGCACTGCATACCACTAATACAGCCATCACAAGAAAGGATGTGGTAACAAGCCTGGTGTTGTATATCATTCCAGATGACTGACCATTTGGTTCTGTATAAAGGACTGGCTTTTTTTTTTTTTTCATAATTTCTGCATTATGGAGTACTATGAGATACCAGCCATCTACACTGCAAAATGTAATCTTAGTGGTTGTTATTTTAAAACTTCAGAATACTTTAGAGCACTGAAGCTCTCATCATCTGTAGAAAGTGCTGCTAGCCACAGAAGTCCATTCAGGAAAAAACTTCATATTGCTCTACACAAAACAAGTTGCTGTCTTCTAGAAAGACTTGTTCAGCTGTGTCCTACACTTGCAGATGTTTTCCTGCTTGGAACCTTTTCTGCCACATTTTTAACATGGATTAAGATCCATTCTCAGGAAAACATCAGTCCTATGTTATGATATAGTTCCACATAAACTGATTTTTTATGAATCCCTGCATATTCTTTAAAGTACACCCAAAGTTCAATCTAATCTAGATGGCATCATCAAATTTTTATACCATTACTGTAATTACATTTGCACACACAACTCAATTACCAAAGATATGGATCGTTACCTGCACAATTTGATTATGAAATTTAAATCAATATATTTGATATAATTACAGTTAAGGTTACAGTACATTTTGTCACAAACCACATTATACATTACTGTCTTGTTTTATGCATTTTAATAATTCACTTTAATCCAGTATACTTCAATAAAAAGGGATATTTTTCTTCTGGAGTAATTTCACTAAATGGGAGGAGATGGGAAAATATATTGTACATTAGCAAGAAAAGCTAAGCAAATTATCTGTCCTGCATTTTGTTTTAATAATGTACATGCACATTGTTGCATTTTAGTAACAAATACACATCATTGCTGAGCTGTTTTATTCTGTTTTCATGGAAGCTGATCCATAGGAGGAAATTTATAGAAGGAGACATGTGCAAAGTTAAAGCCAATTTGGGTGTTAACACAGAACATGTGCTTTAATATGCTTGTCCAGGTGCCAATGAGTGTCAGATTTGATTAAATGCTTAAATTTGGACAGTTCTGAACTAGCAAATGTTTGATAGTGAGTAATTCGTGTATGCAATCATGCATGCACATAAACTGTCTCTAAAATATAGTCATTTTGGGGGGAGATGCAGTAGGGAAACTCATTAGGAAATACAAACGTACACTTCTAAACCAGATTAGAACCAGAAGAAATTTTAAAATACCCATTTTCACAGTGATGAAGATTTTCAGTTAAGATATTCCAATGAAATTTCATTAAAATTAGGGTATAATTTGGCTCAAAATGTTTCCATACCTGTTTTGGGACAAAACTAACCGTACAGCATCACAAGTCTTTTGTATTTTAAATATTATTTTGTGGCCTGGCATAGTTTCACTCAAAGTGAAATGGTCAGTCACTTGCTTCAAAAGAAAATATTAACCATATGTTTCATCTTAAATACCAAGCTGATTCTGTAGCTATAACCTTCTATGTTCTTTCTAGATTGTGATTAATGTAAGACTTTATTGTTAACAAGCATTATTAAAAAAGACAACGGTAATGTTATGCTGTTATTAAATGTAATATACCTCCCTGCAATTGCAGATCATGAAAAATGTTTAATAAAACCTCTTGATACTCCCTGAAAACTGTCCTTGAAATACTAATTTATTTTATTTTCTATTTGGCTTACCAAATACAAGGTGGCTTTGTTGTCTTATACAATGTAACAACCAAGTGGGAGATTGAGCAACGAAAGGCCAGATTCTTAAAAAAGCATTTGAAAGTCTTTCTAACTCCTTACATTTTTAGCACAGCAAAGTTAATATGGTGCCACCTTCGGATGGAGAACCATAATGTCTTAGAAACACTGTTTAACTGTATAATAATACAAAAAGACACATGAATTATAAATCCTACCTTTTTTTTTTCCCCTCAATGATTTAAATTAAGAATTCTCTTCAAGGTGAAAGGTACTTAAAAATTTGCTTTAATTAGGATTCTTGTCATGTCATGTCTGTTCATGCAATCAACAAGTCCAACCTTTTTACTAGGTTCTCAGCCAAGTCAAATAAGGATTTCTCCATTAAAAAGGACATTAAAAATGGGGTGTGATTTCTGTAAAAAAAAAAAAAAGCTGGCTTTTAGCACTTTTTAAGAATTGATTGAAAAAAGTTTTATATTTCAACTATTAAAATCACCTTGAACCTAGGATTACCCCTAGGATTATTTTCATGAATTCTCAATGTGTTTTCTTTTTTCCTAGTGATTTTGAAATTAGAAAGAGGATATGTATGTATATCCCAGTGATGTTTTTGCAAAGAAAAGGGCAGTGAGTGACTGTACAGGAGAAACAATTCTTGATCTGCTTTGTGGCCTCATTAGCTTACTGTATACTAGTAAAAAGAGAGAATGGGTATCTTTTAGGCTTTTATCATGTACAGATACTATGTTCTGCTATTTATTATTTAAATCACATTTCAGATTCCACAGAGCAAGTTAATAACCTACTCTATAGGAAAAGAAACTATATTTTTCCTCAGATTTATTAATGTACTTTCAAACTAAGACCTGCAGAAATGTACTCTACATTTGTGACTGTAAGATTTGATATCTAAGTTGGGATAAAATATAGTCTTGTTCCTGAGAATAGATTTTCTTGTCTTTATTGAAAGATGGTTTAACAACACAAATTAAGTGAATTTTACGAAACCTGTCATAATTCCATTTCTTTATGTAACTATTTAGTAAATGAAGTAGAAGGAATGACTGAAATCTATTTGCAAACTTTTTAAGTGGGAATACTGAAGACAGAAAAAAATCAATTTTTCCATCTTATCAGCTCATGTCCATGTATTAATTCTTTGAGGTTTACTCTTTTATCTGTGATCTATGTCCCATTAGCATCAGAGATCATGGTACACAAAAAAAAAAAATGGTTCTATTGTTATCTCAAGTTGTATCTTAGTGAGTCTTGAGCTGTGCAGTCATGACATTGACCCTCAAGGTCTTTTAATGAAAAAAACATACATTTCTAGAGTTAAAGCTAAAACATACATTTCTAGAGTTAAAGCTACCTATGGCTAAAATTGGATTGCTAGCTCCTATTTGAACCATATAAATTGTGACAAGTATTTTTCTAGCTGAAAAATATCTGCCTTATTGGAAGCATTGATGGTATGTGCAACATGAAATATATGAGATGACACTCACTGGGATGAAATCATCTTGTTTAGCACAGATTAAGAGATAGTTTCATTGATTTCTTCATCATTTTAGGATGTTACCTCACTTTTTACTTTGGTAAAAAGAGGAACTTCCTACTCTCTAAGCCACTGCATTAAAATAGCTCTCTGAATTAAATGATTATTCACTGTCATATGGAGCAACAATAAAGAAATATGCCAGATATGTCCTGTCAAAAGTAAAATAATGCTGGCATATTGTTCAACCTGCCCCCCACCTACCACCAAAGTTAAGCCAAACCAGTGTTTTCTTATTGAAAATTTGGTGTTCCTATACACTTATGCCTGATCCCACAGTATAAAACTGTATATTTGTGTATAAGGCAGAGCAGGGGACAAGTGAAATAAATTAAGAATTAGGTTGCCAAAGTAATTCTTCTGAATAGATTCTGAAAGAAGTCCAGAGCATTTTAGGACAGACCTGACCTGACATTTGTCCCTGGTGAATGCCAATTATCCTTAGTAACAGCTGACCTGGGCTTTCCTGGTCATGTGAATCCAGAAACAGAATAGTCATTATACACACTACCCAGATATTTCCTACATTAAAAGAGTCTATCCATTGCTTTAAAAAAACATACAAATGGGCTGGTTCTAATTACACACACTTTAACGAGGTATAAAACCAGGAAACCAGATTGTATTCTCAGTATGTACAGAGATATCACCTCAGTATGCACAGTGAACACTTTATATTCCTAGGTATCTATCCTGAACAACTCAGAACAAAGTTGGCTTTATGACTCTCCATCCATTCTAAAAAATTAGTCCAGTCTGTTAAATTGTTCATGAAGCTCACAGGCCTCTGGTCCATTATAGCCACTGAACTGAGGAAAGCAGGAGGATGTAGAAAGCTGGCCATAGACAGATGTTTGCTCTGCAAGCAGCTGTTGTGGTTTAAGATGCTACTGCTAACAACTATTGATCGTTATTCTTCTGCAGAAGCTTACTGCTCTCACTATTGCATGGTGGAGCCAGTTGCAAAACCAACTCTGCTATTAAAAAGTTTAAGTAGATTTTCTGAGTTAACAGGACTGATTTTACTGTAAACATATGTGAGAATGTTCACAAAAATGACTTTGCCAATGACTTGTGCCAACATCTAGCAGCTGGGTGGTAGTAAGCAACTGGGGGTCAGTGGGGAAGGCATAACTCAGACCAGCATACCCACACCAGGAAAAAGATATCAGGCTACAGAAAAAAAACTGCATTAACACCACTCAGTTGAGACCTTTTCTTTGTCATGCTTCAACAGGTAGATCCATTGTGCTGAACTGTCTTGTGTCCGAGTTTTGCTTGTATGAAGTTTGGCCATTATCCATTTCCAAAGACCCAAGCAACTTGGTCATTGTTGCATCAGCATGCAGATGCCTTTATTGTATAAGTCTTTGTGACTTCAATGTTAAGTGTTTCACAAACTAACAAAGGTAAAAGAGTGATTTTTAAATGTTTATTTTAAGAAAAGAAGAGGAACTCACAAGATATCTGCTTCAATTTAACATAAACACTATGACTCTCCTAGTTGATTGAAGAATTTTAAAATAGTCTTAATAAAAATGTTTTTTTAAATGTGAACTTTTGCATTCACACAAATAGGACACTCAACATTTTCTCTCAATGTAATGAAATGATAATAGTTTTATGCTTCAAGGCTATGTTTGTCTTATGTTAAGCTGTTTCCATATATTGATGAATGCTAATCTATTTTTAATAAGACCAATATGGACTCAGTTGATTAAAATAGTGTAGGTAAGAGCTACACAATAATCCAGAAAGCCTGATAACAGTCCTTGTTTAATATCTTGGAATCAACTTTAATTAAAGAAGTACGGTCCAGATCCTCATCTGGTGTAAAGTGACATTACTTTAATGGAGCTATGCCAATTTCCACTCACTTAATGACTGATCCTGTGACTGTTCATTGTTTGTTTTTCATGAGGTTTATTCTCTTTCAATGTTAATGAAATGTTTCCTGCTTCATTTCCTGAATAAGAATGTCATCTGATTGAAAAAAGTTCCTGAACTATATATATATGTACTAGCAATCAGATTTTCCCCAATGCACATTGACACTGACTTCAACAGAGATTCATTAATTTATAAGAGTTGAGAAGCTGGTCCTGATGCTTTGAAATTTTCTATAAGCATTTAAATAAAAACCTGAACTTGAACTTTGAGTCTGTAAAACATATCAATTTTAACATTTGCATATTTAAGTTGTATCATCTAAATTGGTCACTATTTAATGCATTGGCAAGCAGCAAAAACTATGGGGTTTAGCAAAACAGCCTAAGAATTTTCTGAGTAAAATCAAAGCAAAAGTAATATTTTAATATTTTCCCTGGGCATATCTGTTTTACCTTTCAATAACTACCTGATTTACAGTTAGCTTGGTTACAGCATTGTACATGAAGCAAAAGGTGTCCTGTATGGCTGTGTGCCCAATGATTTCCCACAGGAAAATGTGTTGATCAAATGTGAGACAATGTTGTATGTAAAGGCTGACTGGTGGCACAGTTTTACCTTATGAAAAATCCAGAACTCTTGACAGATTTTCATTATTCCACTTATTACAAAGTTTCATTTTGTAGATATTAAAAATTCGCTGTCAGAAAGTGGAGAGGCTGTGGGAATCAAACTTCTATCAGGCTTTGTTTATTTATCAAAGCTGATTATGCTTTCTTTGTAATGAACACTTTTTATGACAACTGTTTCTTTTAAATTCTCTGTCCATTGCTGGCTGTTGAAGCAACAGCTTTTCAAACTGTATGAAATATTAATTTTAATTTTTAAAAAGTGCATACCAAATTAAATACAGGTTTTGATAGTATTATTTCATTATGGACCCGACCAAGAAAGTGTGGTCCAGTTTGTGGTCAAATAGTAATCAAATTCAAAATCTTTGGAAATTATAGAATCATTGAATTCCAGAAAAAAGGGAGTTCTCAAATTAAATGTCTGCCCCCATAATAGAGAAAGGACAGTTTGCAAGTGACTAAAACATCTGGATCATCCATTCTCTTGCTTAGAGAAAACCTCAGCTAATAAAATTTTGCACATTATATATTAATGTGATCCAGATTCAACTATTAGGATGAACTCTTTGCCCACTGACTTCCCCATTGACTTTGACAGGACAAGAATTTAATCTTTAATGTACTCAGCATACTCTAAAAGCAGATAATAGGACCTTTTTGCTCATCAAGGATGACTAACCTTATGATGCCTAAATATCATAGATGTATAGCTAGATATTTCCAAACCTACCTCTACAACATTATTAAAAGTACTTGGCTGACATCCAAATGCACTTTGTCTACAAGACTATATGAGCCTTCTATACAACTTTTGCTATGCAATATATATAAAATTCTACTTCATTTCCTATTTATATTTTGAGACTAAATGAACATGTTGAAATAGGAAGGAACTATTTTTTAATGTCTAGAAGAAGTACAAGTGAACTTTAGACTGAAAGTAAAAAAAAGAATTACAGAAATGTTCTTATGATTGATGTTATTGTTATTGCTATAAGCTTTAATATTACTATTAGTGTTACTAATGCAATTGCTATTTATTTCCAGGAACACAAGATTTCTAGAAATCTATACTGGGAATACAAAATTCAGCAACTGATCAGAGCAGTGTTGATACGAATATATTTTTTAATTCTAGATGAACAAGTTTCATGCATCTTTATTCTTAGAAAACATTTAGTTTTCAGTTTCTATTGTTCTTTAGATCTTTTGTTCATTCTGTGCAAATGAATTTATGTAACTTGCAGTCTTAAACACATAGTTATTACTTAGGCTGTGAGTTTAAAAGTGAAATTTAGATAGTTTCATTGCTTCTGCTACAGGCACAGTAAGACAAAAAGAAAAAACGAACACGACTTAAAGAGGAAAACTACATTAGTTGAAGCACAAACTTAAAAAACCAACCAGAGATGAAGGATTGTCTATACCTTTTTCTGAGGATCAAAACAGGAGCTATGGAGTTAGGACCACAATCCTGAGAAAATAAAATATACAAAATATATCACCTATATGTTATGTACTGTAAGAAGATACTGTAATAGTATCAAAGGTTAAAAGCATCATCAGTTTCTTGAAAGTAGCCATCCCTACCTACAATATTGTGCTCACTTTTCAGCATTATCAGTTCTAAATGCCACTACTAGACCTTATATTCTGTGACTGCTAGCAGTATGACTATTCTAATCTGGACAGAATGACTTTTGGATCTTATCTGAAAGCAAACATAATAGGGTGCCTATATTTTGGGTTAGGTCCTATATTTTTAGAAATATTTTTGGGAATGCTATCTACGAATGTAAGTACCACAGTGACCTTGTTTGGAAACACCTGCTAAAATACTTCAGACTTCCTTCTCTCTGCCAGTCAACAGATTATTTTTTAATTAATCCACATCTTTTCTTTGAGCAGCTCTTTTATATTCTGCCTACTCTTCATTGAACAAAGGCAACTATGTCCTTTTCTGTCCTAGATAGCTGGAAAACTTAGGCCCTTCCAGAGTACTAAAAGTTCCCACAAA
Organism: Hypotaenidia okinawae; assembly: GCA_027925045.1. Classification (NCBI taxonomy): domain Eukaryota; kingdom Metazoa; phylum Chordata; class Aves; order Gruiformes; family Rallidae; genus Hypotaenidia; species Hypotaenidia okinawae. Next base: position 20,349,903 of record BSDF01000009.1, read on the forward strand.
AAGTTCAGTTTCAGCCAATCTCCTTCTTTGGGATCACAAACACTTCTTCAAGGTCCGTTGATCTTTTGTCCTGCTTTGACTATAGCTGTAACGCCTGCTCTTATCCCCCAGAACTGTGAGTGGAAATGGTAAGGAGTTCAGCTCCTCATTCTTTCATAACTTCCAGCTTTAAGGTAAAAAGTGGGAAACGAGTATGACTTTTTTTTTTCTCAGTGTGCCTGCAATTAAGCTGCTTCTGGGGCCCTTACTGACATTTTTTACTGGATCTTTTGAGTGGAAACACACAGACTTCTTTTACTTTTCTGAATCATTTTAGTAGAGAGACTCAAAGTAGTCTCACTGAAGAAAACAGATCTCTTCATATTGTTATCCACATACTGCACTTAGAGGAGCTAGGACAAACAGAAAATGGATGGAGTCATTTGCAGAAGAGCACATTAAATTGCTGATAGCCAGTGACATAGTGGTGGTTAGTTGGGAAAGTGATGACCATGGCATTTGCAGCTTATGATGGTTATACCAGATTTTGTATAGTTTTTGACTGTTCAGGCCTTCATAATGCATCAGACCTCATTAGGGCAATTTGTCATGTCAAATCCTGTTACAAAAGTGGTAGGTGCATGGATGGAGCACTGTAATAGCAGGCTGTTTCAGAGATCGTGCTGAACTGTTCTGTGGTGTGCCTTGGATTTTATAAATAATTGAAAACAATAAGTGGCAGGAGAGCTAGCAGCAGGAAGCACACAACTCACTGTAGTCTGTGTGTGAGCAGCTCCCCTGGACTAAATAAAATCAATAATCACCAACCAGCCTTCCTTGGGTACTATAAAAGCTAAAGATCCCATATTGCCTTTTATAAATGAAAACCAAGAAATTGACAGCCGTGACAGCTGCTGAGAGCATGCCACTCACTGCCTGTTCTCAGTGCTTCTTTCCTCTCCCTGTCCCCAAAACCAGAAACAACAACAGATATATTGCAAACACAAATGACTGGCATTACTGCTGTACACAAAGAACTCACTTGTTGCCTCGTAATTGGAAATGAAAAAATGGAAGCACTGCCAGCAAAATGTTTTTAATGAGGCACTCTGTGGGCTCTGATTTCAAAAGCTAAAATTTGCTTAAATCAAAATAATAAGGAAGAATTCTCTAGGATACTACTGAGAATTCAGACAGCTCTTGATGTGTCCCCTCCATCCCCATCTAGTTCTATACATTCCCCAACACCACCAACTGGGGATAATAATAGGAAGGAAATGTATTACCTGACTCAGTGTATTGCTGTGAGGTTATTAATCAGTCAATGTTTGTGAAGTGCAATGAAAATGAAATGCTACCCATAAGTGTTAAATATTATCTTTTCACAGACCCATTCTCCCCCTCCAGCCTTTCAGCCCACTCGTATTCTCTTCTCTTATAGTATTACCATATACTTTGGAGTGTATATTTCCATCATACCTAAACAGCACACCAGGACTGCAGGCTGCAGAGTGGGCTTGCTTTCAGGGGCAAGGTCTGTTCTGTGAAATGTTTGCCTGAAAAACTTTTTACAGTAATTTTTTGAGGAGAACCCTGAATAAGCTATTTCTTTACAAAGTTTTCCTTCCTGCTATTTTAAAATTACTCTAAACAATATCCGAGACAACAGCTAACTCACTTTATGCTGCAGTATTGACTCGTGACTACCTAAGTGCCTGGCTTTTTACTTACATTCATCCCATACTGATGCACTGGTTTTCTGCTACTGAATAAACAAGACAAAAACTACATTCAGTCTGGAACCTTCCTCAGACTTAGTGATGCCCTAGGACACAAGTGGGAAATCTTTGCTTTTTAGAGGCCATTCAGTCTCCTTTTATAATGAGAGTCTACAATCACATCCCTTGAAAAGAGAGAGCCTAAGATCTCCAACTCTATCAGCAAGAACAGCTTGAAATCCTTATTTTAAAAGAGATCCTGAGACATTCAGTGCCTTCTTACCTCTACTCACCATCCCCATTTTCCTGTTCAGGTTCTTTTTTTGTGACTGGAAACTAAAGAGAAGTGAGAATGAGAACAGCACCCTCAGACACTTCTCAGACCATAATTCTTTAAGTGCTGGAAGGACTGAGCCACTGTAGGTGAGAGCAACATGCAGCACAGAGCTGAAGAAAGGCACTGGTGAAAAAGGGTACTTGCAAAGCAAGTAGATAGTGCAAAGAGGCAGGAAGAAGGGCCTTGTGCAGCTTCCAGCCAGCAAATTCAAGTGTTGAGTCTAGATAAACCAGCATTGATTTCAATCACATGTTGATAGTTCTGAGTTACAGGAGATGTTTGCTGCTTCCAAATAACAGAGTCTAACTTAAAGTACAGAAGCTTCCTCCCTCAGTTTTAGAAAGTTGGTTCATTGCAATAAGACAAGAAGGCTTCTTGTCTTCCATATGCTACCATACACCCCATATTTTTCATTCCAAAACAGGCTAAAGTTTAATAATTGATGAGTATTTGAAAATATGTTTATTTTTTGTATCAACTTATTTTCTACCTAATTGTAGAAGTACCAACTATCTTACATTAAAGGTCCCCCATTCTACCACCTTTTCAAATTGCACATCCCAAAACAGTATATTCTGCCAATCTGAAATGTACATGCTGAACTGGGCTTTTTAACAGCTAAAAAGTATTTCTGGGACAGTGCAGCTCAACATATAGCAAATGCTTCTTTTGCCTTCTTCTGCATTATGGTTACAAAGATGTGTTTTTGTTTTAAATTAATAGATTTCGCATTCTCACAGCCATCTGTGCTCTGAGTGACACAGAGTCTATGTTAGTTCCCTATTAGAAAAAATCAAATTTCCTATATAATTGAGGATAGATTAAAAGGACTTCATTGGTCATTTTCCCATTTCTCCTTTCTCATTTCTCTAAGGCATGTTCTGAACTATACAGAATCAAGCTGGTTTTTATCTTTTTTTCCCTTAAGTTGGCCTTCTAATTCAACCCTAACTAGGATTTTATTTGATACATCTTCTGTGCCCTAGGAAATGCAGGATGTGAGAACTGTTGTCCCTCTGTGTATGGACAATGCTAAGATCTGAAAATCTCCCTGTGATTGACAAGAGTTGAACTTTAAAGTTCTCAGACCTCATTTGAAGGACGATCTTTTTTGTCAGACTTTTATCTCAGGATGGCGATTTAGGTGGTGAGGTGTTCTACAGTAAGGAATCAGCTCTGGTAAAAGAGGCTAGGTAGTGCCCTTTCATATGTATCATATCCAGAGACTAAGTGTACTGATCCTACTTCAGCCAAATGTCCTACATTTGTTTTGTGTTCAGTGGCTTCACATCCAAGTAAATACCTACACATATCTACAGAAGTATAGGAAACAGACATGAAGTACAGACATATGTAGAAGAAGTTAATTACTAGAAACTGGACAATTCTTTCTTATTTTAGGATTTTTTTTGCCTTATAGTATGTGCAGCCTCAGGTAGGATTTCATAATCATCACTCTAGTCTTATCTTGCCTGCTTCAAAATTTAGTAGATATTGCTGGGATAAAGTATGAATTTTATTACTCCAGCTAAAGGAGACTATTATATACTTCACAAAAGAGAGTATTTATTCCCCATATATATATATTGAGTGCAAATCAGAAGATTATATGAATATCTATTATCTAATATATTTCTAAGAGAAAGCACTGTCATTTACATCCTTGTGAGAGGAATTTTGATTTTATGGTAGAGTATGGTTTAAAAGGAAAGTTATTTTGACTTTAACACTTCTCATTTTTTTCCCCATTCAAACTCTGAATGCTAAATAATACTGTGAAACCGTCTCTGAATAAAATAGATATGTTAATATAAAAATATCTATATTTTTATGTATATATAAAAACAATATAAAGATCTTTGGTGTGAGTTTGATGACACAAATAGTCTGCTTGCTTTCAAGAAATCAGTATACAGGTGACGAGGGAATGACAATTAAGATTAAAAAGCTATTTTTATTGGTTTCACATCAATCTTTGTTATTATAATTATCTCACAAAATATTTTGCAGTATCTGTAAGCTAGAACCATGATGTTTGACGCTCACATCTGCCCAATGGATGGACTCTTTCAATGAGCATAATAGAAATTACCCAGATATGTGAGAAATATATGTAATAGTTTTGAGGGATCTGTACACTTCTGAGAGTGCTGAGAGCGTAAATTCATTGAGGACTAAATAATTCTTGCTGCATAAACTTGTCAGTTGTCAGCCTGGGTAATTATTTAGGAAAATTACCAGTGGCAGTTTTCAATGGAAGCTGGGGAAGCTGGGAGATCTAACAGAGAGGGGATTAAGCCGCCTGCACTCATCATTTTTCTATATTCCTCTCTGAACATCTGCTATTGGTTGCTGCTTAGGACAGAATATTCAACAAGATGGACCTTTGGTCTGACACAGTGTGTTTCTTCTTACATTTTTATGTGCTTGGTAACAGCAAGCTCTGTCACTGTGGAGTTACATAAAACTCCACTGTGGATTTATGTTCATTTAAAAGAGAACTAGGGGGAAAATTTGAGGAAAAATCTTTCTCTCTCACTCGCTCTCTTTTCAGAACATAAGCTCCTGCTATGAAACAGCTAGGCAGCTTCTTCCTCAGAAGAGTTGTATGCAGCCTCATTTCAGCACAGCATCTAGCACCTGCACACTCACAGCTTCCAAAAGTCAGCTTGGAGTTAGTAATGTAGTGGCAGTGCTGCAGCCTGAGTGACAAAGATAAATTAACATATGCGGTGGTAACATACGTTATTTACCCCATTAAAGTGAAAGAATGTGAAAGCATGGCTGCAGTAACAAGGAGCTGACTGAAGGGGAAATTAACATGTTGACCAAAGAGGGAATTTGGTTGATTTTAGCTGAATCACATCAGCTTACTGGCCCCATGTGTTTTCTGTCAGAAAATGAATTCAAGTCTAAGAGCAGAACACTGAATTTTGAATTTTTTCAGGCACCCCACTACCAAAATCAAAGTTACAGGTAGACAATACCAGCTGCAGCTTCTACTGTAGATGACAGAAAGATAACTATCAGGAAGAGTCAGTTGTGCTTTAAAAACCACAATAATTCATTATTTATTTGACAGGAATTAAAAAAAAATTCTTAACATTGAAAATACTCATCTAAATCTCTCTGATTCAATATTTAGTGTAAAGGTATTTTAGCAAATTTCCTTGTCAACCAAATTAAAGACAGTACTGAGAAACTTTTTGTAAAAAGCACATAATCAGTTCTGTAAATGGAAATACTCTGTTCTAGAATTACTACCAGAAAGCAGAAAAACACCATCAAGACCATGTGTCCATTCTAATGAGCTCAAATTTCAAATGTGGGAATGCTCACAATGAACTGCTTGCAAACAAGCTAAAGAATTATTTGCAGACATTATTTGGCAAATTTACTGAATAAATTATTCGTTATGAATTATTCACTCAACTCTATTACTTACCCTCATCAGGCATTAAAGCCATCAAAACTTGAGGTTTATTGTTAACCATTATAATTATGAATTATAATTAATTCTTAACACTGTTGTCAAGAGACAGCAACATGACTGAAAAGTGCGCAACATTCCAAAGGTATCAATGACACAAATAATTCCCTCAGTGAAAAACACGGCATTAAAACAGGCTGAAAATAAATCACCATCAATGAGTAAGCAATATAATAATTTGCTTCTAAAACAATTAACATTTCAAATGTTAATTCTTCTATTCTCTGCAGCCAAGATAACAATGATTCACTGAGCCTGAGAAAGTTGCAAGTGGATCTAACTGGGCAACACAAGGGAAAAAAAGTTCCTTTGGAGAATTTACCTACTATCTCTTTGTAGCACTTGTTGGGCAATTTTTAAATCTTAGTGCTACAGAGAGCCATACTACATAAACATTTATTTTTTTTAATACATAAAAATAAAATGTAGAAAATTAAAGAGGTGATAGCTCTTACACCTGTTCACTGTGGTCACCCTACCCACAAGAAAGGCATGAACAAAACATTCACTTGAAATGCAATCCACCCTCCTCTAACTCTTCAGAAGTAAAACTGAATGTCTGTAGGCTGGGTGTCTCTGCTTCTTTACAACTTTTTCCTGCAGTAGTTGTAGTCAAATTTTACTTCTTCCAGATTTTTATTTGGTGTGTCATGCTTCTTTCAAATTGTGTTATTAACAAATATTGCCATTTCCTTGCTGTAAGACTGTTTGATCTAGAGTTTGGAGCCCATTAAAATCTTTTCTCTATAGTGTGATGGCCTCACAACTATATTTCCAGTTGAGATAATCTTGTCATAGTAATTGCTGCTGTCATCATCAGTATTAAGGTTCATTTTGATTTCTTTTTGGGTCTGCATGTTTGCTTAGCTCTTCTAGCAGCATGACTAATCAGGATATTTGAGGTCTGAGCTTCAAGGTTTCCAGTATTTGTGTGGTCATTTGAAATCTGGAGGCCAGCAGATGCTTCGATGTCTAATGAATCCTCAGAAATATAATTGTCATCGCAGCTACAAGAAAACTCCTGATTATGGTTACAGTTTTGGTGCATGATACCAGCCGTTTTGGTATATGCAAGTACAGCACATTTTATTCTGGTTTCTTGAAGAGTCATGACACAAAGGGTTTTAAACCACACCAACAATATTACTAAGTATTCTTCAAGACCCTTGTGAAATATTTAATTTGAGGGGATCTTTTAACCTTTTTACTATCTTATTAGTGTAGTAAGACAAATCTGTGAAGGCAATACTACGTTTGGACCTAATTACCTTAGAAAAACCTACTAGATGTGCAATACCAAACAATTCTCAAATAACTGGAATACTGCTGCTCCTATTTTGCTTGTCCAGATAGCTAAGACATAAATATCTAAAGCTATCAAAGAAGCTTAAAAGCTTTTTTAATTTTTTTATAGACAAGAAGATATCAATAAGTATTACAGCCTCCATGAATACATAACAAAACATTAATAAAATATCAGTCATGAAAATCTGACTTCTTCATAATTAATTAGAGTACATCTGATACTTTTCTTAGGTAAGAAGCATATTTAAAATAAATAACCTGTCAAGCAGCATTTTGAATACAAACTGTAGGTTAAAAAAATTCTAATATGGGCAAAGATTTCTTACTCCTATAAACAAGTGTGACTTTCTATAAATGTGAAAGTTATCACCTGTCATTAACATAACATTTGGGGGTTTTGGGGAAACGAGGAAGGACCATGTTAAGCAGATAACTGCATCTTAAAAGTTTATGGCTATGCAAGTTGCTTGAATGCAGTGGCAAACTAATTTAGTTCCACTTGTGATCTTGCAATAATTTCTGTCAATCAGGATGGCATTAATAAAAAACCTCAATCTAAACAGAAGTGCTGTGCAGCGTGTATAATGTATACACTCATTGAAAGAGGCTGAAAAGATTGCAGTCACACAATTAGGGTAACATTTGACAGCTTTAATCACTTTGAATCTCTTCACATCACTTTTAAATGTCAAAACCACCTCCAGAGATCTCATCAGAACAAAGCATTACTTAAATTGCAAATGAAACTATCCAAATTCAGCACACTATTATTAAAAATATGAAAAATGCCCCACATTATTTTACGAAAAACATTCATAAAACATTCTATGATGCAACACTGAAATGAACAAAACAGGAAACAACGATGGCTCATTAAAAAAAAAGGTATTAATGCTAAATTTACTCTCCATTAGCATGTCACAGGATGTTATTTTTCTCACTGTGCTGTACTGTCTTCCCCAAGCAATAAGGATTACTTCTTCCATGCAAAAAATTAAGAGTATTTAAAGTATGAGGTCCTTGTAATTTGGTAAGGAAAGATAGATGTCTGTAAATAGGTGTTTGTACTGATGCCATATATCAAAAGGCTGTTTATCCTTTTCACTTACATTTTTCTTGGTCCCTTTTCCACAACAATTGTACCTGCTAACTACATGACATATTGCCATGTATTCTGTGTGACTTACTTGTATACAAGCAATAGGTAGTGATATATCCTTATGTTTTAAATGTATTTTTAATTCATTGTTTTCTCTGTGTTCACTGAAATTTACTTTTGAAGAATTTAAAAATGCAGTGAAATATATCTCTAAAAGATACCTTTTTTTAGACTACAATATTCCAGTTATCCAGTTGCTTTTTATGATATTACTGTTTTTAAATTGTTAGTTCTTTTCCCATCTAAACCACTATCCAAACTGAAAGAAAAATGACCAGAAAAAAATCAGTTTGTGTCAATGAAGTATTTTCTTTAGCTATTACTCCGAAGATATTCCTGTAGTGAAGCCAACAGCACTTTACACACATCATTGTACTCTTTGATAGCCTTTCAGACTGGTAAGAAAACCATCCACTAGAAAGTTGAGGTCCTAATAACAGATCTACAGGTGGATATTTCTTGTGATCCTTTGAAATTCTCTTGGATGGACTCAGGGTGGGTGCTCAAGTACAATATGAGCCTCATCTTTATTTTTCTAAGATGTTCATGATTTACTAGTTTTTGGAGATGCCCAGAAAACCCAGTCCTACTGTGTCAATCTTGCTTTTAGTGGAAATTCTATTTTCTCAGTACTATCAAATATCAAGGTTCCTAAAGAAGGACTGAAGTATTGCATAACTGACAAACATTACACACCAAGATACAAAAAAACCTTAAGTATTTGTCTTCTTTTTATTATTCATAGCATTGGAGTTAAACAGTTTTGCAGGAATGTTGCATTTTATTGTTAACTGTTAATCTACATTTAGTGTGAAGTATGAAAAAAGGAACAAAAAAAGGAAGAGTTATTCCTATAGAGAATATAGAAGTCAATTGCTGTTGAAAAACATTTTAAAACTGCCCCACTCCCAGACTCAAAAACCATTACACCAATCAGTAAAATTTAAACAGCATCTAGTTTGAAAAGGATACAGCTGATCACTAATACATGGACTTGTAGCCAGGAGAGACCACACACAGCATGCCTATTAACAGGTCACCAAGTTTCTTTCTCTTTTCAATATACCTCAGTACATGGCAGCTAGTTTTCTCGCTCAGCAAGCAACACACAGCATGTGCAACTTTGAACAATCCTACACTGCAGGGAATATTTTGCAGAAGGTACATGATAAGATTACCAAGTGGCTTACTTCTTGCTCTCTTTGTCCTTGGGTTTACTGCCTCCAATGATGGGGCAAATACGGTGCATGATATAAAGGAAAGGTTACTCGGCTAAGTGTCACATTCCCTACTATCAGTGTTCTGATATTAGTAACCACGAGCATATTTCTAGGTTTAAGCAGACTTTCCAGCCTTTGTAGATAGTGTGCAATCACATTACCTGATTTTTCTCACAAGCTTTACACCTTGAGAAAATTGCAAAAGTTCTGTAACCTGCCCCACAACCATGACACTCAGTAAAATCTCAGTGTTGTTTACTTCACTGGAATTTCATCTATTCTGTACAGAATTTTGTTAATTCTAGATAGGCAAGTTATGTTTCTTACTGTACCACTATTTTCTTGTGTGACCTTCCATGAGTCATTTTACCTCTGAGGACCTCACTTTCTTCATATGAAAAATGCCCAGAGAACCTTAATATTCCTCATTTTACTGTCCTGCAATTTCCTTAAAGTGCAAGATACTCCTCCAATTATCAAATATATGGTGCTGACCAGAAAGGATCTTTTATTCTATTTGGGCATTTGTTGATCTGAGCTGTGGCACCTGTTCAAGCTGCAGTCTGGTTGTTTACTTTCTTTATCTCATAGTGTCACATACAGTAGCATGTTTGAAAAAAACACTGAGGTGACTGGAAGGTCCTCCCATAGGGAAAAACACTCTAATGTGAACATATATTATTCACTAGGTTATAAGCAAGGGAAGGCAATTACAGCAGAAAGAAAGAAATGCTGCAGCAGTGGCAGCATTCAGCGTGTTGCAGAGCAAAAACAGCAGAGTATGAAAAGTCAGGAGTTGGATAAACTTATCATCTGTTACTATCACAGTATTGACCAAAGGCCAAATAAGTTTCAAGGCCTTATTAAAGCTGATCTGTACACACAGTTAGTAGAAAGACAATACCTGACTTAAAGAGCTTGCAATCTAATCAAAGGCTTGTTATGAGAAAGTCTTTCCGCGAAGGGTTGAAAAACCACAAATGGATACACAGGGACAAATAGAGACAGCTTGTCTGCTCAATTAGATGTTGATTCAACGTTCTCAAACCAGCTCTGAGTGAGACAAACAATACTGGCATGGGGCCACTCTTGCTTGTGGCCAAGAATCAGACCAGAATGATGAAACATAGTTTCTAAAAATGAGGTCAAAAAGGAAATGGACTTAGCAAATTTGTTGCAAGAGCAAAGCAAGTGGTTGGTGGTTTTGGCCATAATGTTTTGAACATGATATATCATCAAGGATCCAGTAAGCAGATTGCTTGCTGGTACAGTGGTGTTAGAGAACATAATTATTTTCTCTGTTGAGGAGTGCTGTGTAATTGACAGATTTAGAATTTACTGTAAAAGAGACTGGCTTTCTTACTTCAGTACATACATAGTTTTGCAAATGCAGTTGCACTGGCCTTGAAGAACAGTTGTCAGATTTATTTCATGATAACTATCTATGATTTGCACTGTGGGAACTTCTGATCAGTACCTGGAGCAATGGAAGAAATGCTGCGACAATGAAAAGATTATAGATTTTTTTTGTACTGTGATAGAAACTGCAGCTCATTTGGAGCCAACATTCTTTCTCAAAATTCTTGGAAAAACATTCCTGATAACAGTTAATGGAGAATATTCCTTTGTTCTCTGGCTTGCTCGGAATGAATTGGTTTTAATGTTAAGTGGCAGGAGGTTGACATGATATTGAAGAAAACCTGAAAATTCAATTGGCTACTTTGTGAAATACCAAGAATTTCTAATTTAGTCATGTAAAATATATTTTTGCAGCTCACTTTTAAAAAAGAGATAGCTTTTTTTCAAGCATATACTTACCTATTGACACATTTATCATAGTCATTCAAATTCCTATTTCCCACTCCTTTTTGTAGGCTAAATGCCTAATGTGTTACTGAATGGCAGTGGATGTTTTCTTCCTCTGTTAGCCTAGGATTTGGAGCATTTGTGTGTATATATACAAAAATTAAGCTTTTTACTAGTCAATTATAATTCAGAACTCGTCTAAGGACTGAAAAAGACAAAATTATTAGCAAAAGAACTGGGCATGCCCAAGGCTGATGTCCTGGTGAGGAGGGAATTATTTTAATAAGTGTGAGAAAGAGGTTTAAGAATCTAGCTTTCCCACTGGGAAAAGAACTGAGCACAGTATGAATCAAAGTTCTAAAGTAAACTAAGCAAGATAGACTGTTACACCATTTAGCAGGCCAGCTCTTTAAGTTATATTATCCAAGCTTTCAGAATGTAAAGGACCTTTCTTCAGGGATGAATTATGGATATCATGTTAAATTTATAACCCACTTCCATTACAAAGACCTATTTTAGCCTCTTGTCTAATTATGATTTAGAAAATTGGTTTGGCCTGAAAATTGTCTGATTTACTCTAAAGGCAAAGGAGAATGTTTCCACAGAGTGCAAAGATAATTTATGGCACAGTTTTTCAGGCAGAGGTCATTCAATTATTTCCCTGGTTTAAAATTTTGTCTTTCGTCTAACACTTATTTGGCTCCACCTACGTCAAGAAGAGCTTGTTGTTATCTCTTCAAATCTACTTTTCTTTTCTTTTTAAGTAAGGAGCTACTGAAAAATTATGAATTATAGTTTATAAAATGATAATACCTATTAACTATTAATTTTTGTAGCCTTTTGTTTTCTCTCACAGTTTCATGGATCAGAAAGAAAAACCACCCAAAAGCTCTAAGCAGGGTTAAACTGAGGGTTTTTTTCCGAAGGACTGTATATATGTGTACATTTTTCTATTACCTCATTGAAAATCAAGTGGACATATGAGCCCAAAATTACTTTAATGTATATGTATCATGTAATTTCAGACACTTGCCTATTTATAGTATTAGTAAATTTAGTCACGTATTAATTCTGCAGTAGACATAATTCTTTTGAAAAACTTGTGATGAAGCTTAATGATAAAAAAAGAAAGTTCAGTTCTGTCTCAGGAGATCTGAGCTGTGTTCCTGAATAGGGAGAAAACAGGAGAGTTTTCAATGCTTACTTTTGAAAGAGTTCCTCATTTGAGGGGCTCGTTCGTTTTTCATCCAGTCAGGAGCAAGAGTAGTCAGAAGGTGGATGAGAATATGGTCAAAGGAAAGGGTATGTCTCAGAGAAGAGAGAAGAGGTGCATGTTCCTACTCTAGTGAACTGTAAATAAAAAAATAAATGTATACCATAAATCTAGAAATAATATTCTTTTCTTTCTAGCTTAGTGGCTTAACAAGGTTAAAAGCTCATTAATTATATATAATTATTAAATGACTTTGAGAGATTTCAACTGAAAAGAAAAATTTTAGGATACCATTGAAAATACGTTACATGAATTTTTCTGGGTTTTTTTTTGTTTGTTTGTTTCTTGGGTTTTATCCCAAATCATGTCCAAAATAAAAGAGCAAAATCTACTTTCAGAATTATGTCAGTAGTGAGCTTCTTTCTGATTAATAATTGTAATATTATGTGGATGACACATTCTCAGATATTTTATTTACATTTCATAAAATCACATAATGGTTTGGAACAGACATTAAAGATTACGTAGTTCCAAGCTCCCTGCCATGGGCAGGGACACCCTCCACTAGACCAGGTTGCCCAAAGCCCCATCCAACCCAACCTCAAACATTTACAGGGATAGGACATACACAACTTCACTGGACAACCTGTTCTAGTGCCTCACCACTCTCATAGTGAAGAATTTCTTCCTTGTTTGTAATCAAAATCGACCCTCTTTCAGTTTAAAGCCATTACCTTTTGCCCTATCACTACGTGCCCTTGTAAACCATACCTCTCCAGCTTTCTTATAAGTCCCTTTACGTACTGGAAGGCTGCTATAAAGTCTCCTGGAACCATCCCTGCCCCAGGCTGAACAAACCCAACTCCTCAGCCTGTCTTCATGAGAGATGCCGCAGTCCTCTGATCACCACATCTGTCTTGTACTCAAGGCACCTCAGAGCTGTACGCAGTATTCCAGGTGGGATCTCACAAGACTGGTGGGGAAAAATCCCCTCTCTTGACCTGCTGGTCACACTTCTTTGGATCCAGTTTTCTTTCTGGGCTGCAAGCTTGCATTGCCAGCTCATATTGACCTTCTCACCAACCAACACCTCCACGTCCTTCTCCTGAGGTCTGCTCTCAATCCAGTCTTTGTCCAGCCCGTAGTTGTGTTTGGTATTGCCCTGACCCATGTGCAGGATCTTGATCTTGCAGTTGTTGAACTTCATGAGGTTTTCATGTGCCCACCTCTCAAGCCTGTTAAGGTTCCTCTGGATGTTATCGTTTCCCTCCAGAGTCTTGACTGCCTCACACATCTTGGTGTGGTTGGCAGATTTGCTGAGGGTGCACTCAATCCCACTTTCTGTGTCACTGACAAAGATATGCAACAGCCCCAGTCCCAAAATGAAATTAAATACTTTTATAAATTAGGAGGAATAGACTGATGCTATATACATCATACAAAAATAATCTGAAACAAATTCTTTCATGTAAAACTTATCTCCATTAGGTGCTTCCTATACCAGAACTAGTGTCTTGTTCCAAATATCTAGCATGAGTTTCTTCCTCATTCCCATTTCCTCCATCTTAATTATTTCAGCAAACACAAACAAAATGATTCTTTATCTGAGACCTTGGTACTCCACTGACAATGCTGAGACAAATGTTGTCAGGGAGGCTCCCAGAGACAAATCCAGACTCTCTTAAAAGGTAAATTACAAATTGGAGACAACCACAAACTAATCAAAATGTAATAGGAAAATAATTTCTCTCTGGCCTGTGTTTGTCTATGCAGTTAATCCAAGCATGATTCAATAATACTACTTTCTGTTTCTTATGGACAGCCCTTGTCAACCCACAGAAATTATTATTTGAAGCCATTTGTTGAGTGAATTCTATCGCAACTACCAAAAAAGAAAAAGAACAAGAAAAAGTAAGAGGTCTCTGAAACTCTGAAATGTAGTGTACAGAGCAACAGGTAGATTGATCTGCAGAGAGCAGCCTACCTGTATCTATGTGAAGCCATACTGTTAAATGGTTATATATACAAAGATGTTCATGGTGTCAGGTAGAATGTGAATTTACAGTATAATCTCTTTAAACTACTCCCTTTAAAAATCTCCTTCAAATTTCTGCTTGCAACCTCTTAGTCTGCTCTGCTTTTGAGTGATATATTAGAACATAAAGGCATAAAAAGCACCTTTTGAATTGCTCAGAATGTCTGTAATAGGAGGTGGTGAATAGAGTTAGGACCTGCATTTACATCTTTACCATGTTTTCCCTTAGAAAACCGTCGTTTCAACATTCCTCCCAAAAGGAACTTCTTTTTCAACAATCATTGCCATTATTCACACAGCTGCTAACCAGCAAATCATAAATGCTGGATATAAGTGACTTGATTCAAGGTGTAAGTGAGGCTGAAATTTGGGGAACAGGGTTAACAGATTGAATTCATACATTATAAATACTAAAATTATTTGCTGTAAAAAATTAAATTTCCAAAATAAATTAGAATAAAAAAACTCAACCATGTCCTGAGGAGCAAGTACTTTTAATTATTATTTTTCCCTTGGTTTCCCTGCCTGTGGTGTCTCTGTGATAGACGTGATAGAAGTTTCTTCTAAAATGTAAAGTGTGAATGCTAAACACTTTGTAGACTAAAAAGAACTGCTATAGTCCCCTTTTACAACACAGCTGCCATCCCTTTTCTCTAGTTCTTTCTCCCATTTCTCTTAACCCTGTGCAGCATTACTTAGTGTAGGGTCTGCCAAACAAGAGGTGAGAGATGATGGACCCCCTGAGGAATGAGAAAATGGAGAGGTTGACTGCACACATTGCACATGAATAGTAGGAGGAGATGCTATTCTACTCTGGTTTCTTTCTGCCATCTAAAGGTATCCTCTAAAGTAACTTAGCATTACACAGTGCTTTGAGCAATGAACTGTGAGTCAGGAAACCTGGGTTCTATCCTTCACTGCGTAATTCTGAATAACTCACTTGCCTGGACTCAGTTTCTCAAAGTGTAAAACACTCACTATGACTGTCTTTTGAAAACTATTTTATGATGTGTGGCTGGAAAGCAAACTAGAAGTGCTAAAATTCTTTAAATCAACTGTTCATTAATGTAGCAATGGAAAGCTGACATAACCTGTGTGAAAGAAAAATGCAAATATTTCTAGTGCTTGAAGACTTACCACTGTCCCATGTGAGAGTTTTAGCTTGGACATCTTTCTATCCATTACAGAATTGTGCATGACCTGCTTATATGTTTATTATAATGGATAGATGATTATAGGCAGCTATGACTGTAACAAAATAAAGACAGGAGGAGACAAGATCAAGGGCAGTTGCCTTTTCTTACTTATGACTGCAGTGAGGAAGAGGTTTTGCTTGAATTTTGTACCATAGTGCTTCTGCACTTCCGCTTCAGCAGCAGCTTTTGGACTCAATGACCAAGTGGTCTTTCTGGTCCCTGTTTCCCTGAATACCAAAAATTGTGCAGTGTCTAGCCACTACTTCTACTAATAGTAAAAATCTGCTACTGTATGTTCTTCTCCCAGGTTTATACAATTACAGGAAAGTGTAAACACATGCAGATCTCCTGAATAAATTTGTCCACTAATGAGTAAAGCTAGAAGTGGTTACATAGAAACTACATGAAATTTGGGACTTAGGAAACAGCAACCACTGCAAAGACGACTTGGCGGTTGAGTGTAACACCACTTTGATCAGATCAGACAAAGCACAGAATTCTGAGTTTGGGGAAGGCATGTTCAGAGGGATGATGTCTTTGTTTTTGGCCTCACATGTCTAATTTATTGTTAGTCTTTCAGGTTAAACATAGTGCCTAACTCCTTCTTTGGACTTTGGACTATAAATGTCTCTAGCTACATCTGTTCCTGGATAAATACACCCTACTGATCCCTTGACCATGTGTCGGCCTGGCTCATATCCATGCTACTCAAGATTTTGTGTCCTACAAAAAGAATGCTTAAGGTCGGCTGTGTCTTTACTGCATATCAGCAGGAATTTGTCATGCTGTTATAACTATCTCATTATCCTTCACTTGGCAATACAGGTCCTTCTCCATACACTCCTCTGTGACTCAGCTGGCACGACAGCAAGGCCTGTGAAGACATAGTTTAAGGAATCAAGATCCCTCAGAGTGCCAAATATGGCACAGCTTATACCTACACTGTATACTGGTTAGACCATCTGGAAGACTGACCTCTGAACCATGCCTGGCAACCACACTGAACGAACTGCTTGATCCAAGCTATACTGGAACTGTAATGCTAGCATGTATATCAACAAAGACAGATACATTAGCAGATTAGGGTCCCGGTGCAAAATATACAATGGTCAAGCTTAACAGCGTGCGTTCATTTGCAGTGACCCACTGTCCCATTTCTGAAGAAAAAACAATATAGTGCCTTCTTTACTCATATGCTTGTTGGGGGATAAAACCTTGTATGTCTATGAAGTGCTCAGCAGTCAATAACTTTGATTAGTAGCTTTCATTGGGTTTTGGCATGCCTGTAGATTAAAGGATCAGCGAAAGACAATGAAGAAAGGTCAGCCTATTGTGAATGTCTTCCTAGCTGTTATGAAGGGATCTAGACCAGATCAAGAAGATTCTGTTCAAAAAGACAGAAAACCAGTATCTGAGACAGACTTGAGACGGAAGCTGCAGAAACCCACATATAATAAGAGTCTTAGTTAATTTGAAAAAAAGGTGGAAATTAGAAATAACTCAAAGAGGAAGCAGTAAGTACAACAACTAGTTATAGCTTAATATTTTTATATATATTCAGTAATAATAAGTATACAATCCCTCAATAGACAACCTAGCCATCACTTGCTTATTTATACTCTTAGTAAAAGATATAGCAGAAGTGGTTATTATGTGGGTATTTTCCTATTTGATATGTTTAATCATAAAATTTTAAACAGAAACAGGAGTAAAATTAGCCTAAAATATTTTTAAAACAATAGGCTTTTCTGTTTAACCCACATATGCACACACACACACACAAAACTCCAAAGCAGACAAGAAGATATAGTCAAACATACACCATAAAAACAGTTAACATCTATGGTATCGGAAATAAGAACAAAAAAAAAAAGTGGAAAAGGGACTTGGTGAGGTTAAGCTGGGTGGGGTAGCAAACGAGGAAGATGCCTTCATCAGATGTATCAGCAATTACACACAATATCAAAAAAGTGCAACAAAGAACAGGGAGTGCATTTTTTCTGTAATTCGCTCAGATGGGAATAATCATTTGGATCCAACCCTTAGTGGTATGTGAGGGAGGCAGAAAGATAGAAAATCTTGTGGGTTTAAATTTTCAGGGGGAAAGGTCTGAAAGGAGATCCATAGTTCTTGCCTAACAGAAGGGGGAGAAACAGTGTGCAGTGTTACAGAAAGAAATGGAAAAAAAATTATAAAGGAAAGCATAGATTATATTAACATTTTTAATATGTTTAAGCTGCAGAAAGACTACTATGGAAGATAGAGTGGAAAGAAACCTATGTTGAGTAGATGCTAGGATTTATTTGGAATGCCTGTTTGCAAATGTTCTGTAAAGTCAAGAGGTTTTTTTGATTGTCTCTTCAGACTCTTGGGGAAAAGCTGAAAAATTTGGCTAAAGCAGATTTTTCCCCTTTCAAGTCGAGTAGGAAAATACAGTATTTATAAGCACAGAATTGTTCTAATAACAAGAATTTGAATGATTCCTGAAAAATAAATAGTCAAACAATCCCATCTGTTCTGAAGGTAGTGTCTTAAGTCACTTGAGAAAAACCAGAATTCTAGCATCACCATTCATATTGTAAGCTTACTAGAAAATATTGACAAATATCTGAAAAAAATCACTGATGTGACTCTCCATATGGAGCTGCCCTCTGATGCTGCATGAAATAGGAAAAAAGTTATAAAGGTTTGAATTACTAAACAAATGTAGAATTCTGAAGATTTAAACATAGGGTAGGATATTAATTGCAAACTTGTGGTTCAGACCACATTCATCAAAATGTTTTCACGGTCTTTAAAAGCCCTGGGAATAGTTTTACACCAACCTCAGTGGTTTACAGTTTAGTCAAAAATCTCCAGAAACATGTTTTGATATACAATCAAATAAAATTTAGCGATTTTCTTTATTTTATCTTAGTTAATATAAACCTGAAACTGAGAGAAAGACTCAGCCTGAAAAATGATAAAATGGAATACAAAAAGACTTTTCTTTTTCTTTCTAGCTCAGATAAATAACACTTTTCGTTATAAAGGGCTCTAATAGTAAAACTCCAGAGAATGTACAGAAAAGAATTCAGCATGCTAAATTCAATCCTCCAAAACAGTTAAGTAAATGTAAATTTACTGCTAAGGGGTTTTTAAAATTGTATTTATTTTTCAGTCTCTGTTCCACAAATATTATGGTCAGAAGGTTCATGCTATTTCAGACTATACTGGAAAACAGTCAACAGTCATTACGAAAAAGGACTGCCACCTGCAGCTTTTTATATACAATGACCAAAATACCCAAGCAAGTCAGTTAATGTAGTGATGACAGCAAAGGGTGAATTAGGGGATCAAGTAAGGCTACCTACAAAAGTAGGAAAAAGGGGCTTCCTAATTTCTATGAAGTGTCAAATGGAAGGCTGAAACA
Organism: Hypotaenidia okinawae; assembly: GCA_027925045.1. Taxonomy (NCBI): domain Eukaryota; kingdom Metazoa; phylum Chordata; class Aves; order Gruiformes; family Rallidae; genus Hypotaenidia; species Hypotaenidia okinawae. Next base: position 20,368,773 of record BSDF01000009.1, read on the forward strand.
ACACCTAACATGCTAATAGGGAATTAAACAATCACCTAAAGGAAAGTAAATTAACTTTTAATCTCAGAAGTGCTCTGTCCAGGTAGCCCCTACAATCATATTGAGTATTAATAATTTTAATGTTCAATATTGCAGATGGAAGTCTTTAAGATACAGGTCAGTTTGTAAGGTGATTTATTCACACCTTGGTTTTATTAAGCTCAGGAAGTCCCATTGCCATTCATATTTTTACCAATTACACCAAGTAACAACCAGCAACTGTGCATAAAGCAAAAATCCTACATTTGGTTCCTGCTGAGCCACACAACTTTTTACATGACAATTTTATTGTAATTTAAAAGTTTTATGTGTATTCTTCTTGTGTGTGCCAAAGTGGAACTGACTTTCTCGAAGTTTATCAATGAGAAACAGCTTGTTTAGCAAATGGAGCATCCTCTCCTAGATTATTTTAGTGTTGTACTGTGACTGCGGTATGACATCCTTTAATTCTTATTTCATGCCTAAAATTTAAAATTAGATATGCTCAGGAAGTTGGCAAGAATTTTTCATTTTCAATGTTCTCTGGATTTCCTTCTGATAAGCACAGTAAAGTTGCAGTTGGGACTGCATCTTAAATGGTTGGAGGGCACACTTTCAACATTTGACTGAATTTGCAGCTAGGATAAGGAATGGCCTGGCAGCAATAATTTCAGTATCCTGGGAAAAGGAACATGTCTGGTCATCTCCATTTCTGTTGTAAATGGTGAAAATCAGCTGGCACATACAGAATAGCTTTTATGTTCTGTGATAATAAGAAGTAGCGCAGAGCACATAAAACCAGATATTTACATATTTATTTACCTGAAAATAAGGAAAAAAATTTTAGTACCATGTTACAAAGTTAATTTTGTGAATTTATTCTCTACAGAAACCTTTCAATTACAGTAGTCAGTAAATGCCACTGAGGTACAAAATGAAGTTTAATTTTGTTTCTTTCTCATTTCATAGGTACTTAAGCATTACAATCAGTAGGCAAAACATCATAACTACTTTTCTTCACTATTAGAAAGTATGTCTAAAGAAGAAACTGTTTGTTAGTCATGATTCTCATGAAAATTTTGAAATCGCCTGAAGCACAAATGAAACATTTTAAACTACAAATACTGACTTTTCAGTTTATGGTTACAGGAAAAGAATCTTTTCTTGTCATAAAATTTTGACTTTACAGATTTAAAAACATTACATTTACCTTGAAAGTTATTTTTTGTCTTTGATATGTTTTGAAAACTGAAGAGTTGTTAATATCTGGGGAATTACAAAACCATACTCAATAGCATTATTATTAGCCTTATTCAATCATTATTGAAACTTAATTTTATTAGGCTTTTGACAAAACATTTATCCTGGAAATCAAGTGTCTTTATCTGGGAAGTGCATCCAGGAACCAAGCTTTTACCTATATCTGCTTGTATCCATCTACACAGTTCACAGCTCTTGCCACAGATGAGCTCAATGACAGTCTGTACTGCCCAAGGGGAGTGAGGTACTGGTACTTACAAAGTAACAGAGGCTGCCCTAGTTCTGGAAGCATGCACAATATTGCACCAGAGCTAATCAGCCCTTTTAAAAGATGAGTGGCTATGCAGCCTTGAATTCAGTGCCACACAGACTTGGGAAAATATTTTTGTGAAATATGGGAGCTGAGTAGCTTTGAGGGCATCAATGCAGAGCTTTCACATGCTACTATACCGCCTACAGAGCTATTTGGGGAAAAAAGGGAGGCTCCAATCTCACAGTAGGCTGTTGGAGAAAATCGAGTCATCTGGGCTGGCACAAACCAAGTCAATTCTCTCAGCTCCTGTACTGGAAACATAAGGAAAGATTATTTAGTGCTGTCTGAGTTCAGAAATAGTCTTGGCCTTTAGGAGTCCATCTTTATGAAAAGCAGTGAAATTCTGTCTGTGCACAAAAGCAGAACATTAGGCTCCAAAAGCACATGATTTCACACTCAGTGGCATGGCCAGTTAATCAGCTACTGCCCACAGCCTTCCTCCCACTCAGATGTTGCTTTTTCCACTGTGTCAGTGGAAGCTGTAGCTGTGCACACAACACATGGAAAGGCAGTGAGGAAATGGCATGGGTAAAAAAAAAAAAAAAAAGAAATCTTCCCTTCTATTCTTCTACTGTTTTCTTTTTGTCTTCAGCCCTTGCTTCTCTGCTGCAGTTCACAGTGCAGCCTCTCCCCTGTACTCATGCAGAATGGGAACCAGACAGGGACAAAATTTCTCAGGAAGGGCAACAGATTTCCATGCTAAAACTGCTTTTTGTGTGGGACCAAAAACATCACTCCTTTTATCTAGCTAGCAAACAATTTGATAAATATGTTACCAGAAATGGGTTTATTACAAGTCAGAAATAAGTGTTGACTCTTACCTTGTGGAATTCACTCCCACAATGCATCAGAGAGGAATTGAATAAACAACTTGTTTTTGAACATAAACCTCCTTCTGTGCTCCCAGCTCCTCACAGCAGGGTTTTCTGCTCCTTGAAACTAGTTAGTAATATCTACTTTTAGAGGCTAGTGGATCAAATCACCTTTTCCTATCACGGATATGGATGGTTTGTGAGTCAAATGAATTAACTGTCTTTCAGAGCAACTGAAAAGCCTGCAGACCCTCGGTGATCCAAACTGTGTGGTACATTTGTCATTGGCTAATCTTGTTTTAATGGACAGAGGTTCTTGTTCTTTATTTTAGTGAAATTACTCATTTGGTAATTAAAATAAATGCTTACAAAAATGTTATCCTAATTGTTATGGGTTTTTTTAACAAAATCATCACCTAGCACTGATATGTTTAGTTTATCCCATTTATACTGACAACCTACTAATCAAATCTGACAACACAACATTTGTGTGTGTCTGTCCCCCCCACCCTCACACCCACCCCACCCCCCCAAATTCTGGAAATAGCACCAAGAAAAAAACCCTAAACACACAGAGACACAAAATAAAAGGAAATATACAAGGGATGTACAGACAACTTCTTTTAAGGATGTTCTTCTGATAATATATAGAGACTTCCTTTCTCCTTCATTTATGCTGTATGTCACCTCTTGAAACATTCTCTCCAGAGTATTGAATGCTTTTTAATGTTTTCATATGGCAATCAATAATTATCAATTATACACTTAGTCATATAGTGCCAAACCCTTTCATTTAATACTTGGTTCATCAATTGTTCATATATACGTTCTGTCAAGCAGCTTAATGATATGATTGAATTGTGTGCTATTGATTTTCTATCTGTCAAGTTTATGCAGTGACTTGGAAATACTGGGCCTATACACTGATGTAATTTCCCTGACTTCAATAGAGTCATTATTCTGTTGGTGTAAGGGACTTGATAATCAGATTGCCAAACGTTTGGAGTGAAAGACCTTTTTGGTGAGGGTATCATACTGCCCTCTACAGTCTCTTTGCCTAGCAAGATTAGGTTCTAGCTCCTTTTGAAAGGTAAGGGATTACTTTACTAGGAAGTACTAGATTACATATGCTCTAATTATAAATGTAATCTAAGTGAAAACAAATCTATATGAGCCTCCATTGTTCAGAAATATATAGGTTAATCATGACAGAGATGGGCATGCTGGAATTTTGTTTAAAAGCTCTTTAAAAAATCCAAATAAATCAAAACCTGAAGAGGCACTTGAAAATGTGCAGATCTCTGTGTCTGCACACAATATTTGCAGTGCATCTGAGATACACTGGAGTAAAACCAGTCAGTTCACTGATTTGATACCTATTACAGTAAAATTAACTAGGTCAGTGAGATATTAGCTAGACAGCAAACATAAGGCGAATGAGAATTTGGGACTGTCAGTACCTCTTACAGCACTGTTTCTAGTACTGTTGAAGACTTTCCTTTACTGACTGTTTCAAAATACTATGTTTCCAAAATTTCACAATGTTTCTTTCCCTTCTGCAACTTGAATTTTCTTAAGAAAAGATAAAGACTGGTACATACAAACTCAAATATTGGAAAGAGTAATGTATAGACTAAAAACAACAAGAAAAATTGCTGAACATCCAAATTATTCAATGGTGTCTTACACAGAGTTATATTCTAAAAGTAAAAAAAAATTAAAATATATCCTTTTGGATACTTATTTCCTGCCTTATTAAACTTATCTTCTCTTCCTGCTGAGAAGAAAACACCCACAAGAAGAAAGAAAAAACCCAAGACCAAATAAAAAGACCTCCTCAACTTCTACATAACTGACAACAACTTTGAATGACAGCATGTGGAGCAAAGGATATATATTCAATCACCTCAGTCTTATAATGGGTTGCTTTTCATATTCAAATAAATGCCCACTAATAAATACCAGAATCATAAATGCATCCCACAAGGAAATCTCATTAAAACTCATTCATCCCATCCTTCTATGTCCACTCCAAATGTCAGAGATAAGATCAGCTTTATAGTACTCCTGGAAGATTTACAAGTATAAATTTTCTTTTGGGCAAGTAAATCATAGTCAAGATATTTTTCTGACAAGACCTCCCTCATATTTAAATTATAGAAACTAAAATTTAACTAACAGTTTAAGTATTCCCATCTTCACAGTATGATGCATTTAGAAATGAAATCTCTCAGCCTGTTAACAAGCTGTTAAGGGCTTCAAAAACCAAAGTTACCATATAGTTCTTTTTCAATTGACTCCATTTTAAAATAAAGATCATGGGCTGGGGGTAGTTATTCCTAAAACTGACAAATAGAAAATTCTACAATTCTCCATGGATTTTATATACCAGGGAGACCAGTTTTAGGAGAAGGGAAATATTCTGACCTCATAGCCCTTTACACAACCAAAAGGGGTGCTTTAGCTAACAGGTGCAATTCCAATCATAACAATGCATATAACATCAACACGTATGTATCTGAAGGCAGAATTTCTCTATGAGACAAAATTACCAAACTAATGAAATCTTAAAAATGGGATGGATTCATACCAGCTACTCCAAGCTCCCTTTTTTTTTTTCATCTCTTGACAGATGCAAAGTGCTTAAGTCCAGTCCCGCTGGTGCTGTCTTTATTTTAATTTCTCTTAATTAGTTTGTAGGATATCTGCATGAGTTAGGCATATCAATAGGGATGTAGGATTAGAGATGGGTTCCCAAATCTTGAATGTTAAATTTTCACTGAGCTATCAGTACACTACATATATTTCTAAAGACAGACAGTTTAAACAGGTAATATAATATGGCAGCACCAAATAGTGTCAACGAGGATTGGAGGGATTTCTAAAGTGGAGATTTTCACTGACCTTTGGAAACACATTACTGAATCACTGCTTTTCTTTTTCTATAATCAGCTAAATTATGCTACTGGCATTTTACTAGCCACTGTCAACAGTAAACATGTATACCCAGGAAAAAGGGCATTCCTAAACTGCTGTTAGCATTAAAAACAGATAAAGTTAGATAATTTTGGAATAGACCTAGTTCAAACTTTCAGCTCAACCTGAAGCTATTAAGGTTATTCCAAAACAACTGTATCTCTTCGGGCTTGAAATTAGACTGCAAATCTCCTAACAAAAGTGTATCCTGTTATTATGACTGTGTCCTAACTGAAGCTGGATCTAAATAAAAACTTTCCTGCTTCTTTTTTGCTCCTGACCATGTCCTAAGCCAAGATATGTAGATGTGGGAAAAAAGGAAAAAAAAAATCTGTGTTTCAGAAAACTGAAAGGCAGTGACTTGACAGATCTAAAGACTGATACTAATTTCTGTAAAACAGATCATTGTGACTTTCAGGATTCTAAATTCATTGCAACTAGGTAACAGATACCTTTGTGAATCCAGTCATATGGGTATAGGAATTCAAAGAAATCCATGCAGGTTAGCAGTTTTGCTTTAACTCTGAGTCAGAAGGGGCTACCTCCAGAGCAGCAAGGCAAGTCTGCTTCACTGTGATAGGAATTTGTAATAGAGACATACAGTACTGTGGCATCTCTGGGTTAAGGCTACAATAAACAGCAAAATCTTTTGGTCTCTAGCTGTTCGGTAACAATTTAAAATCAAAGATCTTCTAATCCCATATCATCTCCATGCTATCACTTGACTCTTTGTTGTATGATGTAGAATAATTTAATTCCTTCTAGAAATGGCATATCCTGTGGCGAGAAGTACAGGATACTACACCAATTCCAGTCCCAGTCTTTTACTAAACTCTGAGACTTTCAGGGAAGTTTTGCCTCATTTCACCCTTCTGCCCCATTTCTAAGATCTCTTGTTGCAGAGTATCATGTAAATTTCAGCTTTCAGTGTAGCCACCAGTTACTGATAATTAGCTGCCAGTGGGACTTCTGTCATGTTAAAACTGGGTAACAAAACACGTCAAAGCTATAGGAATCCCAGCAAATTAAATTAAAATGTAATAATGTCACAATGCTTAAAATATTTACAACACAAGTATATATATATTTCCACTGAAATGCATGTTAACATCTTTCACTGCTTCTAAAGAATTAAAAGAATGGCACATGCTTTTAATCATGCTATAAGCACAATTATATATAAAAAGCATGATTATATATAAAAACTCTGATGACAGTGCTTGTGATAAGCAACTTAACTTTAAATGACTCTGGGAATTCATCAGGAATTTTGACACAGCATCTGAAAAATAGATGTGGAAGTCCAGAATAATCATCAAAACTTCCCACAATGTAGGTTACCTGAATACAGCTCATCATTACTAAATACATGATATATCTCTGCTAGAGCTCTCCTTTTATCTATCCAGAGAACACATCACACTTTACAAACTTTAAAAAAATATAATTGTAGTTTCCTAGTTTCGTAAAATGGCTTCTCCCTTGCTCAAAATACAAGTGCCAAGTTTCACCAAACCTTTTGAGAATGCTGAAATGTGTAAAAGCTCCAGTCTATGAAGAACATAGCTCTGAATATACAAAACCACTGACTTTTGCTAGTATACTCTCACAGAAAATATTTGAAGACAACACTAGCAAGAATTTGAGTAACAGGGAATGTTTTTGACTGAAAACTCTATTCAGCCCCCTTTGAAGATGACATATTAATAGGTAAATGCAATACAGATACTTATGTCAGTTGATCAACTCTGCAGCTACTATATGGTATTTGTCTCTGGTACTAACCCGCTTACCCATCTATCCACTCTGTCTATAGATTGGTTTTGTAATTATTCACTACAGATTTTCTAATAACATAGACACGAAATATACAAACTTAAGACAGTTTCCTGTAAACATGTGACTTGTATAATGTTCTAAGTCTAATGCACTATTGGGAAATCTTACTAGGACAAGAAGTTAAAGAGAAAGTTAAAAATTGCTAGCAATATAGATGAAGGAACTCCAGATGGTCTAGTATTTTTTTCAGAACTTTTAAATTTTATTCTAATTGTTTTACTTGTAACTCAATGAGTATAAAATAATTTGTAGTGTTCTATTATCTTCAGACAAAGTACTTGGACTAATGGTGATGGTAAGAATTTGAACAAAAAGATCTACTGATCCATTGCATTAGGGTTATATAACGTCTTTATACCATTCCATCTATTTACTGGAGAGCATCCTAGAAGTGTTTCTCATGCAGTGAGCCTCCAGGTCTTTGGGCTTTACCTGGAGCTGTATAAGCAAAGATCTAGTCCCAGAGCTTCTTTTTTGATCCTAGCTATTGAAATGTAAATAGCATAGTAAGGGATGTCTCTGGAGTACTCTCATACAGAATAAGTTGTTGTTCTTTATTTTGAAAGCATAGGCAACATTTCCATAGACTGGTGTATTTGAATCACATTGCTGGTAAATCAGAGAGTTTGTACAATAGGCCAGATAATTAAATAATTTCTCTCCACTTTGCCTTGGCTTTGCTGCCGCCTATAGAAGAAGTGTGAACTGGAGGGTCATCTTTGTCTCATTTCTTTTCTGGACTATTCTGCACTGCTCTTTCTTTTTTCTTTTTTTTCTTTGTATACTAGGGTGGTAGTAGAACTAGTAGTTTATCCCAATCTTATTTACTCACCTCATGCTGCAAGGAATACCTGTTCAAGGTTGATCTCAGGGCACATCCTTGTGCAGGAGATGCTGGGTTGATTTATCAAGGCTGATCCCATTTCTACTTCTTCCACACAGTACCAAACCACTTTGAAAAGTGGCATACTTCATTTTGCTAGCTACTTGAGAACAGGCAACACAAAACTAAGGTCTGTTCTTCCTACAAATTGAAGACCGACTACATTGTCTTTTTTCTTAAGCATCTAAATCAGAGGACTTCCTCATAGGTATTTATATGATTTTGAGATTTCATATAGGTTTTCTGTTTTGTATGCAGTGTTTCTGATGGAATATTGACATTATGGTTGAAGTGTTTTCTTGTAATATAAATTTAGTATTAATTTGGCTAGCTACCATGTTAAGTTTAAAAGCCTCTTTCCCATTTTCTCTGAGGAACGCTTTTTTTGTAGATATTACTTCATACATTCTTTTTGGTTGTGGTTTTGATTTGCACAATTCTTTAGTTAAGTGCAGAATACTGTTATCATTAGTAACAATAATAACTGCAACTTGATATTTGTTCTTTTTTTTTCCCTAGTACTGGTTCACATTTATTTGTACTACAATGCTTTACAAAGTTATGTAAATCCAGTAGTGAATGACTAAAAGGCATTACTACTCAAGCCAGTTTCTCCTACAGAAAACAAGTTTGCTGGCTGTAGTTTGCACCTTAAAAGGCACTCTGGGCTAATTAATACCTTTCAGGATTATTCAAGAAATTAAATTATCAGCAGTAAACACAGAAATTTAAAGAAAAGTAAACCACCTGTTTAGATTTGAAGAACATTGAAGAGAAAGCTGAAGAAATGCCTGTTGGTCATTCTGCAGCTGCCTAGTATATCGGTGGAGGATTTGTGTCTCCAGAACTGTTTGCCATCTTTCACAAACTCTGCTTTTAAAAATTGAGCTAGGTATTGACAAAAATCTGCTGTAATATGTACAGATAAAAAGCCTCTGATACTAGCACTTCAAAAAATCTCAAGTATCTCAAGTAAGTTGACCATGAACTCCTACCTAATTTCCTATAACTATAAAAAATAGGGACATGGTAATCTAATGAATGGCTATTATTCCTTTGGTCTGTTTTTATTAAACCAGTTTCCTGGAGAAGGTGCGCCTGGTCAGTAAAACGAGCCAGCACAACAGAACCAGCCTTCAAAACTGTTCAAATAGTATAGTGAATTTCCTATAAAATAATAAAATCACACTAATATAAATGTTGGCCATGTTTAAACTCAAACCTCCTGTACCCAGATAAAGACAACTTTCTCAATAGCAAGTTTGGCATTGTGTAAAATATACTGTAAACACAACATAAGTTTTGTCTCTCCTTCTAGAATGGTTTGGGTTGGAAGAGATTTTAGCTATCACCTAGTTTCATGCCCCCTGCCGTGGACAGGGACACCCTTCACTAGACCAGGCTGCTCCAGCTTCTCTAGACAACCTGTTCCAGTGCCTCACCATGCTCATATTAAAGAATTTCTTCCGAATATCTATCCTTTATCTACCCACTTTCTTTTTAAAGCCATTACCCATTCTCAGCACTCCCAGGGCTCTGTAACCCTTCTTGATGCTCCACAGACTGCTCCTGGCTGTATCACTAGTGTCCACATGAAACAACAGCAGCACAGAATAACCAGTGGACTGTATGAGGCTTGACAGCCTCCCAGTGACATCCCTGATCCAAGCCTCCAGTAAGCAGCACACCTTTCTGAAGAGTGAGTCAGATCAGCAAATGGGTGCTTCTGTATCTCACAGAAGATGTTCACCTTCTACTATCACCCATTTATTTTTCTACATTGCTGATTATTATACAGAGAGGAGATCAGGCTGCCTTACTGATGATGTATATATATGTTTACGTGCACACACATATATATTTAGTCATGGACTGGTTTTTGCACTGGTATTGTCTCAGAAAAAAGAAATGGAAGAAAAACCCAAATAAAACCTTAAATACTCCAAAGCTACACGACTCTATAGCTTGGTTTGTTTGTGTGCTTGGCAGCTGGATTGCAGAGGTGTAAAATAAAATCCAGTAAGAAAACGGTGACTTTTTGGCATATTTCACACAATACAGTCTCAGAAAAAAGAAATGGAAGAAAAACCCAAATAAAACCTTAAATAAAAGTAGAAAATTTTATATTGGTCAGCCATGCCATAAATCCCAAGATAGCTGAAAGTAGTTTCCTTTACAGACTCCAGTATTAATTAAATCTGAAAACCTGTGAAAACAGAGTATATCTCTGATACAGAACTCCCGGTGACTTCTGCAGCTAATTGAGATTTACCAGATTATAACAGCATTCAGATTCATATAAGAGCTTGCAGAATCCTGTATGTTGGTTAGAATGCACATGTATTTCAGGTGTGAACTACCAAGATAATAAGGAGAATTTAACCATTCTATCTCCGCCAGAGCCAGCTGACACTAAGTGATCTTTTGCATTTTGCAATGTACATGCAGGACAGTTGCTTGGCACTGCAATCTTGTCAACTTCTGCTTCTGTTTTCTCATACTAATTTCAGCCTTTCCTGCTTAGAAATTCACTTTTTATATTAATGTAATATATTGTAAATATACATAATGTAAATACCAATATATTGGTATTTCTGTCCTATTCTAAATATACATTTCCATCTCAACAAATAAGCTTTTGTAATGTGAAAAAAATCTCAATACCTGTATTTTGAAAAAATTTAACAGATTATACCATTACACTAAATATATAGTCTTTTTATAGCTCCCCTAATTTCCACCCCTTTTAGTCTCCATACACCTACTTTCTACTCAGTTATCACATTTGCCTCATTTATTTCTGTTTATTCCAGAAGATAAGGTATTCTCTGTATTTTAAGACCTGATGCTGTGATTGGAAAGACTATAGATATGCAGAACTGATCCTAAAGAAAACAATCTCAAAACTTCAGTGAGTGGATTTTTGAAAAATCTAAAAATTCAGATCTTGATTTTAGACCTGGATCTTATCAATGGTAACTTTGCAGTGGCAGCAAGTGTAGACTTCTGTCCCAAGTTTGTCCTGCTCTATTTTAAATTCAGGCTTTGCATTCAAATTAAGTTGGAATCAATTGAGACTTTGATAATTTTAGATCTTTTAGTTATAAATGTAACAGAAACAAAATTATATGCAGTTCTGGCACCCATGGTTTTATTCATCAATCAGATGGCATTCATGCTTGCAGAGAAGATGGGTACATACATCTTGCTGAAGATACTATTCGATTTTGACAGCCATAGATTAAACAACTAAAAATTATCAATTCAATGAATCTATATAATATTCATCAGATAATTGCACAGAACAGACAATTGTTTTCATCCCCTTCATCAAAAGAGTATTTGGTTGATCACGGGATTGGCAAGGGCTCGTTTGTTTTACTTCCTGGAAATGAGTATGAGAATGGGTGTACAATGTAAATTATAGAGCAAAATAAGAATGACATATGAAAAAGGCTCTAATACTAATTTGTTTTCCATTCCGTGTAGTAATATCTCCATTTAATATGTATACTAATTACCTGAACAACAATTTGCAAAAGTGTATTTTAGAAAAAAGATATGAAAAGAATCTTACTGAAATGTGCTTTGGGGAAATAAGGTGAAAGGCATATGAAACAATACTAATGGAAAGGTTTAGATGGAAACTTTTGAAAAGGGTTTCCAGGAGAATGTCAGGGAGTAGGCAGTGACAAAACCTTGAAGAAGTAACATGAATTCTGATGACGGATCTTTCATCTCAGCTGACTTTTTATGGGAACTTATAAGAATGTTTTTAGAAAGATGTATCCCATGGATCTTGATCTCTTCACATAGTATCCATCAAATCTTCATTTCTTCCAAACATTTGTTCCATGTATCTGTATCAAAGACTGTTTTGATTGATATATTAAGTTACAATACTGCTTTGCAAAGCCTGATTCAATGTCTACTATATATCTTTGATAATATAAGGATTGTCATGTCATCATTTATTTATTATCAAAATATAAATTACAGAAAGATCCTGAAAATTAGTCCCCAGAACTATACCTTCAAATAGCTTTACAAACATGAATATTTTGTATTGAGTGATGCTAAATAAAGGAATATTATTCAATTCACTGTTGGTTTGTTTTCTTTAGAAGAAATTTGAATGAAGACTTGATGGACATCAAGCAAACAGGTTTGGTTAATATTATCATATTATTTCTGACAGAATGTAATGGCCTCAGTAAAAGATTAGTTGTGACAGCCCATTCATTTCATATTTGCTGTCTCAGATAATCTAATAACTTTATCCAGTTCAATTCTTCCATGATTCAGCATAGAAGTGATAATGCTTTTATGTCAGAACTCATTTTATTTTAATTTCAGGTCATTCAGTGTCGCTGAAGTATCATGGTGAAAATGGGGGGTTTTGTTGCTGTTTTAATATAGAATGACCATTTGTTTCAATGGCCTAAAATATTTTCTCCTTTGAAATATAAGTTGTCTACATATCCTGATTTACATAAAAGTAAGAACCCTTGGTGATTTGCCTGTGAATTAATATCTACTCAACCTAGAACTGAGAGTTTTAAATTAGGTTTTATACAGGTCTTTCTACTGTACTAGTGAATAAACCACATTTCCCTCAGATTTATCATTTAAAATGTAACCCAGAGTACCAGAAAAGCTCTAAGCAAAATATCACATAATAATATAATTAAAGCCATTTTCAATAAGTCAGCACTTCTTTTAGTTTTTGTTTTCCCTTCTGAACAAAAGCAATGTAGCCAATTATTTTAAATTAGGTTACATGAGAATATTATTTGGGTAACAGAAATAGGTTTATTATTATAATTAAGTTTAGTGGATCTTGCTCTGGAGATGAACAGAATCAGTCTTGAACATACTGGGTATTTCCAACTCCAGGTATTTCTGGATGTTGGATGGTTGCATTGATTGTCTCCTCAGGAAATGCTTAGGATATGATGAGTCAGTAGTTCCCTATAGCTTTTTACCTACCTCAGAAATGTAGGTAAAAATCTCCACAATCTCCAAGACCACTTTTGGAAAACCTTTGACTGACTTGAATGGACTGTGTTGAGACTGTCTAACTCCAGTTGATTTGGTTGCTAAAGGGAACAGGTTTAAAAAAGTAAAATACGACTATTTAAAAATGTCTCTTTAGATAAAGTGTCTACAAATGTTGCAGAATTTGTGTTTATTTTTACGTTTTCCAACTTCATTCAATCAGATTTAGTCCTTTTCTTTGCTATAGACAAATTTTTCAACATACTAAATGTTGCTGCATCAAAGACATTTGACTGAAAAATTGCCACACTGAAAGGAATAATGACTTCTGTATAAGAAACAGATTACCCATGTATGTTGCATCAGGGGAAGATGTAAGACTATCTACGTAGAAAAGCTATGTAAGATGTTTTGGGCATTTTCTACATAATAGTGATAAACTCCAAAGGTGCACCAGAATCCATAAACTGGACACAAGAAACATGATTCCCTTTATAGAAGGTGTCAGTGAAGATAAGGGACCAGGACTAGGACTTAAAGATAAGGAACTAGGGACCAGATTTGACAACCTGCTATTTTTGCTGCCATATTTCTGACATTGGATGCTCTTTAAACTCAGTCTTTTCTTACTGGCCCTTTCATTTTGTGCAGTTCTTGATTTTAACAAAACAAAACAACCCAAAAAAGACAAACAAATAACCCCAGAAAAAACTCTCTTAACCCAACAAATTAAACATTCCCAGACATACTTGTTTTAAATTTTCATTAATCTTAAAATAATCTTATCATTGGAATGGCTCATGGGTTTTTAATATTTGCATTTGGTAGTACTAGTATAACCAAAATAGAGTAAATGCATTGATAAAATCACAAAAGTTAAGATGAGGAAAAACATGGAGAAAGAGCAAAAAGAGCAGAGTTGGAGATGCTTCCAATGGAAGGCATCCCCTGACCTAAACAGCATGAGCTTTGATGTGAGACAGTAGAAACTGAGCAAGATGTTTTACTACCAGCTGGTATAGTACATGTTTTGGATCTAGAGTGAGAATAATATTGAAAACATAGTAATATTTTAACTGTGGCTAAGCAATCAAGGACTTCCCAGCTTGTCATACTGCCCTGCAAATGAGAGAGAGGGAGGTGACCAAGAAGTTGGGAGATGGCCGAGCCAGGACAGCTGACCCAAACTGACCAAAGAGATATTCCATGCCATATGATGTCATGCTCCATTGATAACTGGGGGAGTTGGCTGGGAGGTGTGTGGTTCAGGAACTAGCTGAGCATTGGTTCCAGGTTGTAAGAAACTGTTCGCTGCATCACTTTATATATTCCATTATCATCTTCCTTTTCTTTCCTATTAAACTGTCTTTATCTCAACTCAATTCACAAGTTTTACTTTTTGAATTTTCTCCCCCACCCCACTAGGAGAGGGGCATAAGCAAATGGCTGCATGGTTGCGTCAGCTGCCTGCTGAGTTAAACCACAATACAGACATAACCAATACAACTGATTAATCCAAATACCATGTAAACTTGCCCCAGTCTGAGTGCAAGAAGAAGGTAAAAAATGTTGACATGAGGGTAACTTCAGTCAGGCAGACCTTTGAAGAAATATGTTTAGAAAGTGCCTTTGAGAGCTATTGCTGAAAATTTCTTTCCTATTGTTAAGCATTAATTTGCTTCTGTGCATAGATATACTCTACTCTTTCTTCCCATGAAAGATTTAGGCTAAATCTTCAAGACAACAATCAGCACTTGGGGCAGAGAAAGGGAGATGCTCATTCTAAGCGATCAGGTTCACAAACTAGAAGTATAGTCACATTATCATGGACCAATTGGATATACCATATTATCCTGGATGGAGCTGTTCTTTATTTCTGATAGTACCTACATTGTGCAGTTAAAGCTAACTCAAATATTTATGCACTCAATCTTACTGGCCATGTATATCTGCCCTTAGAAAGCCCCTCCCAGGACCTCCATTTAGCATGGTTGCCATTTATCACACTTGTCATAACTGATTTCATGTCATTGATGGAGCATCTTGCAGAATACTACAGTAACGCTTGTGAGGGTCATAATTTTTCTTATTCTGACATAACTATTGATACTCTCCTGAGAGGAACACCACCTCTTTGCAGCTTATGGGACCATTCAAACAATCTAAGAATGATTTATATTACCCCTAAGGAAAAAGATATCAAGACTTGTTACTCACATGCCAAGATTTTCTCTGAGATCTCAAGCTGTCAAAATACTAAACACAAGTCAGGATACTCCCAAGTAATGGAAAGCACTGCAAAACTTTATAGCGTTTATTAGGCTTCATGATATAATTGTGTGATGCTTCCACTTAACATGCAATTTATTTTATTCAATATTGATAAGATTTAATGGATGATGTATTTGATTCAAGGCTTTGATACAAATGTAGAGTCTTAATTAACAAGTGATATATTTGATGCAGTGAATAATGCATCTGATTTAATAGAGGATGCACTGTATCTGCAGCTGAAGGTGATTGGTCTTTTTAGTGAGAGATTAATTCATCTCAGAAGATGATGTATCACTTTCAATATGAACTAAATCAAATTTATAATTCATTTTTTTCACAGTGTGCAAAGTAGCACAAGGAACAAGTTTGCCCTCAAGTGGACTTCAAAGGCAGATCATACCTCCAAGGCACTAGGCAGGTTAAATCAGTTAGTTCTTTCATGCTGCGATAGGGGTGGAACCAAATTCTAATAAATCACTGCCTTCTCAATTGACCTTTGCTTTATTTGTAAGCAAAATTATATTAAATATATTTAGAGACCCCCAAAAGTGTAATAATCTTTGTATTAATAAGAAGTTATTATAATACTTGAAAGATTCAAAGTGCAAATGTTATTTGAATTGATGATATTTATAAGGTAATAGAAAGAGGAAAGGCATCTTTAAGCATGTATTTTTCTTAGGTCACAAAAAATGTTGTGAAAGTTGATAGCACGTGCTTTTATTTTATAAATTCATCTCATCAGCACCACTGCTTTTACATCTTCTAAAATTGGGAAACTATTACTTATTTGCTAAATCATCTGAAAGAGTCAGTGGGGGAGCTTCAGTCTAGATCACCAGGGTTTTCATCTCCTATATATAGACAATTAGGCAGTTTTATCACATTGAAAACACAGGAAGGCTATGTGGAGTCAATATTCAATTTCCAGTTGCTGTAAAGTGAAACCTCTGTGTTCACTTATTACTTTATCAAGTCTTTATTTTTCTGTTCACAGCTCCATAAATTCAACACTCTATGCTTTTAATCTAATTTGTTGACAAGTGAAAATGACCCAGGTTCATGTCGCCAGCTAGTTTCCTAAATTACATATTTAGAACTAAAGAAGTATCAGGACATGCACATATAACTCAATGAGTATATAATAGATATCATTCTAGAACATAATATCCCTCCTAATTTAATTATAAACGTGACTATTTGGCATATGAAGAGGAAAATGATTTGTAAGTACTACGCAGTTAAAGAATAACAAACCTTCTGACAAATTCTCCATTCTAAATGTTGCACTTCAAAAATAAGATCACAATCAGTAATGAAAAACTATTCTGAATCAAAGAATCACAGAATGATCGGGGTTGGAAGGGACCTCCAGAGATCATTTAGTACAGCCCCCCTGCCAGAGCAGGATCACCTTGAGCAGGCTGCACCGGACAGTGTCCAGGAGAGTTTTTAATCTCTCCAGAGAAAGAGACTCTGCAACGTCTCTGGGCAGCCTGTCCCAATGCTCTGCCACCCTCAGAGTAAAGAAGTTCCTCCTCATGTTTAGGTGGAAATTCCTGATTTTCTATTTCTTATTTATATTTATACAATGGATCTTATTGTTGTCTAGTTATACATTCAGTTATACATTCAGTTCTGTACAAACTAGAAGTAAACTAAGAAAAAAATTATTTTTAATCCTTGTTTCGTTTTTTCACTCAAAAGTAAAATCTTCCTTTTGATTCACAGATCCAAGAATAGCATTGATAAAAAAATCATGATAACTGTATAAATACAGCTTAATTTTAAAAAAAAGTTGGATACTATTGAATTTCACAATATAAAGAAAATAAGTACATCTTAATATGTTTGGAAAATAAAGGATATCGTATCAAGTTGGCAAAGATTTACATGTCACAGTTTTTGACAGATCATGACATCTATTTCCCACTACCCAAAGCATTGCTGTGTGAAATAAATAATTGAAAAATAATTATAAAAATGTATCTATCTGGCCCATATTAACTCTTAACAGGTGAATTCAGATCATAAGAAATTGTGAGCTATCAAAAAATTAGCTCCCTATAACTATATGTTGAAGATCTTACGATCCCTTTTAGGTAATAAAAAATATCAACAGCAAAGTTCTGGAGATAAGAACACTATGCAATAACAAATATATATTATTTATATCATACATGGTAAATGATTCAAAGTGCTAAAAAGTTAAGAATATCTTTGTGAATTTCCCAGCTCATGGTGGCAAAACACCACTGCAGGATTAAAAATGAGAAAAGATGGCATAGTGTTACCCACTTTCTGCTGTGTGAGACACAGAAGAGGAAGACAGGTAATAGCCTAGTTTTGTTTACCATGTGGTTATGAATGATGATGTTTTAGTCTGGTGATGGATTAGAAAAGTATGTTGAAATCTGCAGCCAGTGTCTCATACCTTCTTGTTGCTAAAAGCTGTACAATTAGTAGCGAACTGCCAGAGATCATTAATTTCAGGCTATTAATTAAGTGTTTAACAGAATAATTTAACCTGATCTCATAGATATCTTATAGTGAATAAAAACCCAACCACAAAAAAAAAAAATCCAAAAAAAGTGCTAAAATAAGGGGGAGGGGAAATAAAACAAAACCCCCATCACACTAAAACTCCATGACACTTTTTCTCAGTGAGAGTAAGATTTGAAAAAAATGTGCATATCCTTAAGGAATGAAGATGTTCATTGAATGCCAAAATCATAGGAACAGGAAAATGAGTTGTGAAACTTGAACAGACAGAAAAGAAAGGAGGGAGGGAGAAAGGGAGGAGACAAGACAGACAGAAAGAAGCTCCATACTTAGGATAGGGGAAGTGTCAAGGAAAGCTGGCAGTTCAAGACTACAAATGCTTTTATTGTTTTTCCAACCCTTATAATTCTTGTGCAACAACTAAGCAGTGTGGAAATTTTTGAAGGAAAACTCCTATTTCGGTAGTTTTGTGGAGGAAAATAAACATGGCCTCAGGTCAAAACTTTGAAAAAAGTACGTTCAAGTTACTGAGGTATCTTGTGGAGCCATTTGTGATGTTGAAGACATAGGGCAGCTATGGAATGAAATTCTACTTTCCTGAAGGTATAAAAAACTCAAAAGACTGTATATGAAATTGTACCAGAGAGGTTGCAACCAAAGGTCTGGAAAGCTTACTGCTTTCCAGTAAATTTATCAAGGATATGGCGTGTTGGAACTGCAGAATAGCAGTCTCATGGACAGTGGAAGATCTACAGGGTTATGCTGAATTGCTAGATTGTGTGTGATTTCTTTTGTTGCTTTTTTTTTCTCTTCCCTTAAACTGCTAACTTAAATTATAAACATTAAAAGCAAACCAAAACTAAGAACAGTTCCCCCATGTTCCTATGGAACTACTTTAATTAATATTTTTTATTTCTCCTGAAAAAATACTCAAGGTTTGTATTACATTCATAGTCACCAAGCATGTATTTCTTTCCAGAATTTTTTTTTTAATTAATACATAATCTGTTAAGATTTATAAAGGGTTAAAGAAAATTTGTTAAATCAATGATGCAGACAAAAGGATTAAAACATACAAAGACATAAATGCATAAAAACTCACTGCAGAATGAATTAAATATTTTTTTCTGAGTCCCAGTCTATCGAGAAGAATTCTGCTGTTTTGAAATGGCAGATGGATCATTGCCTAAGCAACCACTGTTTTTCCATTTTTTAATTTATTTTTGCCAGGAAAGGATATAATGATACTTAACATCTTGAATCTAGTTTGATGACAAGGCAGTTATTCTGGGAAACGTACAAGTAGTTTGTTTAAATGAAACTCATGCTGAAATTTCCGATCAAGGAAAATACCTAAAGACACATCTCTGGCCAAACTGGAAGCCCTTTCATGGAACTAGTTCCATTTTGTAATTAATGTGAAAAGTTATTCTAAATAGGCTTTTAGGACTGTACGCAATATTTTAATATTAGTTCTGAATTAATCAGATCTTCTATTCATTCCAAAGGAATTCACAATCATCTTTTTAACTGTTTAATTAAAAATTAACAGCATTTTCTGATTTTTTTCTTCAGTTAGAATACAAACAGCAAAAAATCACCTCCCCACAGGGAAATGCCAAATTAATGCCATGTTCTCACTGAAAATCAGATAAATTTTCACATGCCATGAAAACACAGGCAATTAGAAAAAGTAGATAAAAAAACAGGTTTATGAATAGTGGTACAAGCTTTATTTGACTATAACTTTGTGTGCCTTCAAAGAAGTCATCAGCAGAGGCTCTCAGGCATATGGAAATCTTGTTTTATAAAACAAGATTAAATTTATGTTAGGTGAAGTGTTTTTAGAACAGGGTTACTAGGGGGCATAGGAGTCTAAGCCACCAGAAAATAGGAAAAAATAATTGTTAAACCTATTAAGTAGTAATACTGGTAGAGAGAATTAGAGTGGAAAAGATGGTCAGAATGACCTGATATTAAATTGGAAAGAAGGATAAGGTTTACCTAAAGTGATGTCACGCTTTCTTTAAGATAAAGGTTATGCAATGTCATTAGAAACTACTAATCCATAATTGTTGAATATAAATGTTAGGAAACTGGCTTAGTATTAGTTTTATGGAGTTCAGTTGTTACATTTTGTTCTGACCTCAGGTGTCCCCACCTACCTTCAAAGTGAAATTACAAAAACTGACATGTTCCTCTCAACTTTGTTATTTTTCTCCATTTAAAGGGGTAAAATACTATATCACAATAGGGAAGTTCATTGCTATAGCTCAATGTGAATACTTAGCAGTCCACCAAAGCTGAACCCCTCTCTGTAATCTTCTTTTATATTTCTTGAATAAACTCATTATTGCAACTAATATTGAATATCAGAAATTATAGGAGGACCAGATAGCCTGGTGGTAACAAATGCAATAATGAAGAGCACAAACCAGTATGAAGGGTACTGGTCCCTGATAGAAATAATTTTCTCTGGACAGTATTAAATTCATTGAGAAAATCCTGAATCAAATCCTTCCATAGCAGAGTTAAATACTGCAAATCATTAATGACACTTATTATATAATAAAAATAATCTTAACTTAAACCAACAATAGCCATTTTCAAAAATGTCTTGTTAATCAACCTCTTCTGTGGATTAACCATGTGAGATAAAAACAGGTGTGAAGACAGACTTTCTAATTGGAATTACTTCAATAAGCAGCATTTCATCAAATAAACTTGGATGTGCACATCAACATAGAAGGATACCAAGGAATTGGGAGATTTAAAAAAATAGACAGAAACACATCATTTATTTGTTTCAGAGTAGAATAAACAGTAAACACATCTTTCCATGAGGCAACTCCCGTCTGTCTAGATTGCTGGCAGCATTTAATCACCATGTCATACTATACACATGTAAGATTATTCATCTGGATGTAACTGATCTAAATTGTAGTTCAATTCAAATAATCACTAGTTCACTAGACTTTCTCTTTGTTTCTGTGGAAAATTTTGTTCTAACTATGTTGTCCTCTTCTTCTACCACACAGAATCACTACTTGTTAAAAAAACCCCAAAAACTTATCTACATGAACTTATACAGTATTAATAAAAACTTATTTAGCTAATTACTCCCTCAAATCCAACCAATGTACTCGGTTTAGGCATTTATTTATTATGTACGTGTTCACTATCATATCACAGTGAAGTCTCAAAGCACTAAAGTGAGATGAAGAGTCCAGGAAGCAGACTATTTAAAATCATCTTAATAAATCTCACTGTTTCTATAATAATTAGCTAAGATTTCTCCTTACCAAAGTTATTACTATATATGCAGTAATTCACTGACCCATTCTTACAACCTGAACCAGATGACTTCATACATTGCAGGCCTTATAGAAACAGAAATAAAGGCTGGGATGGGAAAAGAGAGAAGGATAGAGAAATAATTCATTAAATATGATAAATTGCAATGTCTTCAGGGTCTGAAAAAACAGACAACTTTTTATTCACTCTGGCAAAATTTGTTAAAATTTGTCTTATGACAAAACCCAATTTCTCAGAAATTCTATTCTTTTCAGTATAATTGCTTTCATCTCTGAAGGACTATTGGTCTGACATATTTGAAATTTGAATCAACAGTGACAACAGAGTAAAAATTTTTTTAGGGTTTGGGGTTTTTCTATAGGAGTCATCTTGGACATTATAGTCTAGTCAGAATAAATCTTAAAGATGTGTCTTTTTCTGTACTCTCTGACAAATTCCAGAGCATTTTATTCTGGATGCTTTTCAATGTTTTTCAATTTCTTGATGCTAGATAACTTCATAGTGTGAAATAATTCTAAGACAGGTTATTAGGCACAATCAAAATACTGCACTTAAATTCTGAGGAAAAATTCCAAAACTGCCTTCATTTTGACACTATAGAAACTGAGAAGTGGTAAAATAAGTGCGGTTTTATCACTGCTTAATTATGGTAAAGTAGCCCAAAGGATATTGAGTCTTTCAGGTATGTGCTCAACATTACAATAACTTAAATCTCACAAGCATTCATTTAATTATAAATTATTTTGAAATCTCAATTTTATTTAAAATTCTAATGTTTATTATCCTGCTACCTACAGTTATTTTTAATAAAAGTAGGAAATTAAATTTTAGACTTAAAATTGTAACCATGTTTTTCTTAGGAAAGAAATGAGAGATTTTATAAGGAAGGACATTTCATTGTTAATGATTTCATAGCTAGAAAGGATAAAGCTGTGTTCATCTTCTATTAGCTTCTTTTATTCAATTTCCCCAAACCTTGTGTCTACACTAGTGACCTGAACTATGAGAGGTTATTTACAATAGAATTATCAATACTCTTGAAATTTAAAAAAATTCAGAACTCAGTGAATGACAAAGTCTTATGATCTCAGAATATATATATTATATGGTATTTTTTACTGGGTGCTATAGAATTTCTAGATACAAAGCTTTAAGCTGAACTTAAGACTTTGATTTATATCCAGCATCAGCAGAAAAATTATAAAGAACACTACAGTTTAAAGACAGAAAAATGGGCTTTCAGTAAGAAAGTGGACTACTGGACTTCTATTCCCAACTGCCTCCCTGATTACCTGCATGTCCTTAATCAAGCCAGATAGATTGTCACTTTTGCTAAGGAGAATAATAAATGTAACTCAATAGAACGGCATCAGGCTAAGATTCCCATGTTCTTTTCATGATCTGTAGCCAAGAGAAATTTGGGGGCTTCTGATTTTTCTTCCATTGTTTTAGGGGAATAATTGTGACAAACAACTTGCATGATCAACTCCCATTTTGAGGGTAATTTCACATTTAAAAGAATCAGAGACTTACACCTTGAGTTTTCATTCTTTTTCAAACTACTGGTCATCCACCTCTCATGTGAAATTATTTCTGGGAAAAACTGCCAGGCCAGGCTCTGATGTCTCCCAGCCTGTTGAATATCTTGGGTTTGCATCTTCAAGACAGCCATTTAACCAGATCTTTGAGCTGCTGGTTAACTGGGGTAGCACAGTTATATAACGCAGTGACTTCCCATCTGTGAGGAATTAGGATCTATTGTTTAGACTTGCCACTGCCAAAAGCATAATCACCTGACAGACAGGTTGGGCAAACTTATCAATATTTTTCATGGCTTGCTGATTAGAAATGAAAAATCCAGATAACTACAGAGACACATATAAAAAGCCTAATTTATATCCACAGAATCAGCCGTGAAACCTCATCAACTGTAGGTTCTTCTTTACAAACAGTTGAGGATTCCTTAGAGACAGAATGTCACATTACAGTAAGATGAGAGATTTTCTCTTATTTGGTCTTGGTCATGAATAAATAATATTGCACCCTCCTCCTTGAGAAGATTCAACTGACTGACCAGGTCAGAGGCTAGAAGGTAGTAGAGATGCTTTGTGATTCCACATATTATGTTAACACACCTAAGAGGATTTAGTTCCTAGTGATCCACATAAATTTCCTCAGATGCTTTGCATGTTCTCAGTGTGGAGAACAAAAGTCTCTCATTTATTTTAATTAATCTATATTCTACAGAGAAAAAGAGAGTTATATCCATTCAAGATCATATCAATTCATAAAGACAGCAGAAGAATGAACAAGTTTTATGGCCCAGTTTATCATCTATGACTTTGACTATTACCTTCTCTGAATTTTAGGTTCAGAGTGTAAGTCTGCACTATTGTAATAAATTATTCATTGCTGGCATGTGTAGATGAGCATGAAAGCTTCATATCCATTACTGAAAAACACTCAATGAGATGTGAGCAAAGTATCATTTTGTCAAGTTCCAGAGCTCAGAACTTGTTCTCAGGCAAAATTTCCTAGAATAATGATTCATTTGAAAAACAAATCTTTATTATGCATTACAGAAATAAATAGCAATTGACAACAAAGTATAGAGATCACCACTCTTCCCTTTTGCTATGACTACTGTTTGGCAGGTATGTATAACTTATGGGCCAGACAACATTTTGAAAGCATTTGTAATTCCAGTGCACTACCACTACTCAGTATGACAGGTTTGTATCAATTATAAATGAAATGAAATAAAAATATTTTTAACTTACCCAAAGTATAGTGTAGCCCTAATGGTTTTGGTGACTCTGGGTAAATCACTGAAAATATTTTCATCCTATATTCATATTGAAACATTTGAATAATAATAACTTTTCCTTATATCATAAGCTCCAGTACATTACATATCCACATATGCCTTCCAAACAAGTTCGGCTAACCTTGTTTTTGGCTGAGATTAATATTTTCTCTTCATTGTCTTCCAGCAATAGCTCTATCTTGCCATTATGTTCCTTGATACATAAAAAGATTCCAAAGTATTCCACAGACATCTTATACTTTAAGACCTGGAAGCTTCTACTGAACAGAGAAAAGGATTCCTACTTGACTGGCAGCTTTGGGTATTATTTCCCACTCTCTGAATTTTAATGTGACCATGTCCAGGTGGAACTACAAGTTGCAGTGTTACAGTCTGATAATTGACAAGTGTGGATAATGTTTGCTTGATCTGATGAATAAAAGAGAGAAGGGTTTTATTTATATAAAAAATGTTATTTTAGAGCAACTGTAATCAAGACCAAATTATATGCTTCCACTGATGCTAACCAAGAGAAGTCAGTATTAAAAAACAGATGTTACATAAATGTTGTCATGTCTGGGCAAATGTGTAAATTCTGAATGATAATCTTTGCTCATACTTGGAAATACCAATGATTGAAAGATTTATACTGCTCTAATGTTTATAACATCTATACATTTTATAAAATAAATATATGATTAAATATGAATTAATAATAAAACTAGTAATTAAATAATTTACTTAATATTAAAATCTTACCCTTCTGTCCTGAAAGAAATGTTATCAGCAAGTCCAGTTGTTTTATACTGCTGGTAATGATACTTAGATTGATAGTGAACTGGGTTACCATTTAAAAGGCCTGTGGATTTACAAAATATACATATATATTTAGATGCAACACATTTAAGATTTTGTGTGTCTTTCCCCATTGGTTTTATCCATTTATGAAAATTTACTTCTATTATTGCACCAAAGTATTAAAAGAAAGTGGGGGTGGGGTGGTTATAATAGTACAGGGACGGTGATTCAGGCAGATACATAGAGTATAAAATCTAAACAAAGTCCTGTGAATTTATAAACTATGTCAGACAGATGGAAATCTAGAGTAAACTCAGTTCCCTCACCTGCAAAATTTTCCAAAACTGCGCTGGTGAGAGATTAGGGTTGTTTTGGTTTGGTTTTTTTTTTTTTTAACATTCCTTTAAAATATAAGCTGCCCAATTACTCCTGGGTGCCGCTATTTGCAGATTTAAGACATTCAACTTAGGCTACTTTGTAAAAACAAATCTCCAATATTCTGGATGCAATTTCCAAACCCAGCATTAAATCCCATTAAATAGAAGAACACTAACATATTATTTGCTTTAAGAAAATCCATCCTTAGTCACTGATACCTCTCCAAATCAGATACCACTACATAATTTTATTGGACAGGGTCTGAAATACAAAAAAAACATGATCACTTTGCTTTCTTTGACAAATTTTCTTACCAGTAAAGTGAGCAGCTGCAGGCTAGGCCAGACTAGGGATTTACAGGGCCAGAAACCCCCACGTCTGCACACCACCAGCCTTGAAAGCTCTGCAGGCCCCCTGCTAGAACCATGGCCTCTACCTGCCAGAGGAGTCTGAGAGCCTGTAACCAAATAGGAACCAGTCAGAATCCAGTATCCTGTTCCCAGTTTATAAATGGTCTGTAGCCACAATAGCAAGGGCCCAGCAGCAGGGTCAGTCTGCTGGGATGGCTGGGCTTCGGGGCTGCTGGGAAAGAAATGTGAGGAATTGTGGGGCTGATCTGCCTGAATTGGTGGAAAGGGGAAGTTGTATCACTCATCAACTCTAAATAGATCCATGATGGTAAGTACTTTAGTTTTCTGAGTGCTTTGTTGTCTACACTGTCATTTCCATCTTGGACTGAAACAAAAGAAATAAATATTTACTATGTTAGGAACATCAGTGTAATTTGCCACATTCTGAGACCCAGAAGGGTTTGAATAGTAGAGACAGATAGGCTGGGGGATCAGCTACAGTTTAGCTTTTAAATATGATATATGTGAGAATATTTAAATGAGACAAAGCTTTGAGGACACAGTTTCTGTTTCAGGGCAAGGATTTTTGTTTCTATCTTTCCCCAGAATGTATTAGCTTACTTACACTGGAAACATAGGGTAGGCCTCTATACAGCTATTATCAGCATGGTAGTACCCTGAGATGTGCACTTTTTTCTCATTATAATGAGGGGGGTTGGGAGGGGTGTTGTTTATGTTATTGGTTTGTGTTTTTAGGAAACTTGTTTCCTTTGTCTATGTATATAACATCAACACTTGAAATCAGAGTATCCCAAAGCTCTTGTGATCCTCAAATCTGATGCAGGTGCTGGTGAAGTTTGAGACCCTGTTTTCCCCCTTCCATTTTCACCCAGTGATGCTGGCTGAGATCATGATCAACCCAGCTGTAGCCACGCTGAGTTGGCCAGGGTTAATTGCCTGAGATAGGGCGTTGCTCTCACTCCTATCAAACCCCCTGCTCTCAGCAGGATGCCTACAATCCTGGCAATAGGGTTGCTGCTGAGCCCCTGCTGTGCTCTACAGCTTTAACCCAACAGTCCAAGGTAGGCACTTCGGTGGTTGTCACAATGCTTTGAGAGTTCCCTTTGAATAACTTGTTTCTGAGCTCAGGGGATTTGCACAAAGAGAAATTTCTCTTGAGTGACTTCAGTGACTTTAGTTTTTATGAAAAGTGAGCAGTGGGTCTCTCTATCTAAATGTGGGATTGGACTATCATGAGGCAAATCATGATTTAAGTAGCATTACTTTAAGAAGTCCTTTTTTCTGCCTGCAATGTTCTTAAGAAGACTAAATGTTGTATCTCTACATGAAAGCACCATTTATATTTATTTTAAATAGATCGAAGTCTGCATAAATGCTTTATTTCATTGATTAAGACAGTTGAATTTATTGCTAAAAAAAAAATATGATTTTATGGCTACCCTACTGTCTTCTCATGATCTGTACTAATGTGTAGTCAGAGGATCAGGTTAATGTGCTTCCAGACATCTTTCATCACTCCAGGCAGCTTAGTTAAAGTCCAACACAGTCATAACTTTGTGTTTTTATGCTTTTTGATGTTTGATAACTTATGGGAGGAGAATTTTCTGGGACTAATAGCGAATATTATTTGTGAATACAGAAATCAATATTGTATTAGCTGAGCTTTATGGGAAAGTAACAGAATATGGTTGTTTTTCCACACCCACTATAGAATTTCAAATTCATATTAAAGGAATGTGTCATCAAAGGGCAAGGAAAGGTCTGCTTCTAAAGAACCACAGCACATTAGGAATTGGGAGTGACCTCAAAAGATCATCTAGTCCAAACCCCCTGCCAGAGCAGGATCACGTGGACTAGATTGCACAGGAATGCATTCAGGAACATTTTGAATAAATCCAGAGAAGGAGACTCCACAGCCTCTCTGAGCAGTCTGTTCCAGTGCTCCAGCACCCTCATAGTAAAAAGTTCCTCCTTACGATTCACATGCAACTTCCTATGCTCTAGCTTGCACCGATTGCCCCTTGACCTATTGCTGGCCATCACTGAGAAGAGCCTGGTTCCATCTTCCTGAGAAACCAGCTGTGGCTGAGAGCACAGGTGGGTCTGTGCTTGCTAGATGGGGTGTTGCTAGTGGCAGAACTGGTGATGCTAACAAGTCAGGGCAAACCATGTACTTAGAGAGCCCTGCTGGAATGTGTCGAGTAGCAATTAAAGAGATTCTGCTGCTTTTTTCCTAATTGGTTTCTGTTCACAAGGAATCCATGTGTCAGACATTTCTTTATTATTTTTTCTTCTCTCTGCAAGAGAAATATTCTTTAAATATTTTAGTTGGAAGGGGCCTACAATGATCGTGTAGTCTAACTGCCTGACTACTTCAAGGCTGACCAAAAGTTAGAGTGTATTAAAGTCAAAGTCCAAATGTCTCTAAAAGCATGATAGGCATCGGGTGTTGACCAGCTCTTTGAGAACCCTGTTTCTGTGTTTGACCATTCTCTCTGTAAACAAATGCTTTCTGCTATCAAGTCTGAGCATCCCCTGTCAGCTTTGAATTGTTCCCAAATGTTTAATATGAATTAAATTAACATTTTCATTAATATCTCAGCATTTTATTGGTGCAATGTAAGTGGCTGGTCAGGAGATTTACCTTGTCAGTCATGCAGTAAAATCAGTATCTGCAATGGTAACTCAATGTTATTCTGGTCTTGGACGTTTCTTTGAATTCATGCATTGATGTAATGTTTGTGTTTTCCTGGTTTTGTTTGTTTTTGAAACACTTGACTTCAACAGTCTGTACCAGTGGCATAGAGGTCTCAAAGACATTGATACTTTCTCTTCTGAAAGTAAAGACAGTAGCAAAGATGGCAAGCTCTCTTGTCTTCTCCCAGTGTGCATGTAGTGAGAGAAATCCTAAACCCTGACTAAGAGACTTGTTTTATAATGTTTATAATATAGCTTGTTTATAGTTCTTGCAAGGTCCATCTTGTATCCAACAGGGTAGTCACCAATAATCTAAGTAGCCTACATTCCAGATTGTTGTGTTAACCTTACATTTATTTTATTATGAAGGGAAAGTCAAATTGTATCTATACCCTTAGGGATTTTGGGTTTTTTAACTTTTTTCTCTCATTTGAAAATCTTGTGGCAAACAGATTCCACCATCTGCTTTTGCTTATTTTAACTAATCAACCGGGAGATGTTGCAGTAGACTCCAACAGAATAATCAATAAAGGAGGCCTAGATGGTCAACCATGTGGCATGCTGGCTAAGGGCCAATTCCTCTCCTTCTTAACACAAATAGTCTTTGGATTTCATATTAATCCCCCTTGAGAACTTGCTAGATGAACTTGCTTTGGGGAAGAGCTTGTGAGGATACTGATTTTTGCTGAAACTCTTCTCAGGGAGGGAGAGCTATTGTGAAAACAGTTGTTTAGCAGTCTTCTGAGTCAGGAATGAACTGTCCTGTATTGTCATAGAAAGTACATTGTGTATCCCAGTCATGACTCCTAGATTAGACAATGTTGAAACTCTTCAAAAACTGTAGTTGATATGAATTACAGTAAAGTTTAATGCATCAAAATAATTGCATAATCAATACTAGTTCCTTGGATATCTTTTAAACAGCATTAATCACCAAAAACTCACTTGCTATTAATGCGAATGTTGTAAGTGTTTTAATTGGATTTCTGCTGTAATTGAAGATTAATTACTTTGGCTACATTTGTGTTAAGTCTTACCTAGTATGCATGCATATATGAACAATAAAAATAATGCAAACTGGACAATACCTACATGTAAAAGTAAATTAGTTTTTGCTTTAGGTGGTAATAATTATTAATAAAGATATATGCATTTTGCAAATGAACCTAGAAAACTTACCTTTATGCAAATCTAGCCCTACTCTTTGTTACTATGATTCTATTGCTGTTGAGACATTCTTTACATTTACAAAACACACTCTCAGAAAAGCTATATATTTATTATCTCTTCAATTGCATTGATATTACTGAACATTTAACCTAAATTACATGTGCCCTAGATGGGTACCTAATGTTAACACTATTAAGATTCTAAAATGTTGGTTACTAAATTGAGAAATATTATTTCCTGAGTGTGCCTGCTCAAAGACATGTCAGCGGAATAGCATTTCAGTAAAGGAAAAAGCTGAAAGAACATGGACATATTAATTTTTTTAATTATCTGAAAACACTTTCAAATTTTAGATACTTAAATGTTAAACTCTTTGTGGCTGTACAGGCACACAAGATTTTAAATTAAAATCATTTGTAAACAGTCATACAGTATCTGTGAGTAGGAAACCTGTTACAGCTCAAACATTTAAGGACTACTTCCATAATTAGACGCATCTTTATGATTACTGGACATTTTTCCTTAAAGAGGTAATACTTCCAGATACCATTTCTTAACATTGTTGTTAATTTCATTTAGAACTTCTATGAAACTAACAACACTTCTTTAGTATTCAGGATAATATGAAAGGTCCAACACAAAAGTCATTCTATGAAAAATGTTAGGTTTTAAATAGCATCATATGTCAAAAATGATATTTAATTAAGTTTCCAACAAATCAGCTTTGACTAATTCTAACTCGGTATTTCTTTTTATCAGGCTGGGTCTTTCAGTGATAGTTGATGCTATCAATTAAGTGATCCTTCTTGATAAGTCTTTTCTGATCCTCTGTCATGCAACTTTAAAACTTACTTCATTCGTAGCTATCACTTCTCTCCCAAATATTTCTGTTCATGTATCTATCTGTTCAGGACTTTGTCTTGAAATTTACTTTTTATTTTTCTTTTTCTTTTTTTCCTGAATGCATCCTATTCTTTCCCTTCATGATAATTCCTAAATTAGAATTCTAAAAATAATGTTCTTGACTATTTTTTTCATAATAGTAGCTTTTGAAATACTTTTTAATGAGTAGAATAAGTAAGGAGCTGAAGCTAATCTTAACTTCCAGAAATTCAATTCTTTTACTTTTGGAAATGTGGACAATTAAGTTTGGCTGGGAAACAAAATATGGATCTTATGAGGAACATAACATAAGAAGAAAGGCAAAAAATTAGGTAGTTTTAGAGAGCTTAATTGATTTCAGATCATGTGTTGCAATTCTTTTCTCCTATGTGCTTTTGCTACTTGAATTGCTTCAATACTTCGGAAAAGCATTTTCCTTATGGTGCTAGAATATCGTTATATCAGGCCACCACAAACACTTTAACATTAATTAAATAATTGGTTTGACAACACATTTTCTTTTTTGTGTTCCCTCCCTATACGTATTCAGCACAAGAATTTTGTGGCAAAAAAATGTTTTAGAAAATTAGCAATTTTATAGACTGCTAGAAGATACTCATGATGATCAAATTCTGAGCTTGTAAATGTAAATATTAATCCTGAAAACCTGATTTTTAAGGACTCCAATCAGAGAGCAAACATCCTGTGTAATTCATGTATCTAATCAAAGCTAACCAACACAGCCTGCATTTCAAATGTCAAATGTTTGCAATAGGCAAACAACACACATAATTCTTCATCTGTGTGTATTCAAAGAATCTCTGTGTGAATCAAACACAAGTTACAAAAAATAAGTTATATTCATCACAGTATTTACCCAGCACTTCTGAGCAAAATGGGCAGGTGTAATACCAGGTTTCTGGTGTTGTCTTCAATTGATCAATAGCGTATTAACAATTTTTCTTAATGGTTTTCTTGTTAACAATTTCTCATAAAGAATATTTTCCTGATGGACCGAAGTACAAAAAAAAGGAAAATTTCCTCTTCTAAAGTTTTCTGCCAACTCTTCTTAATTTGATATTTACTCTTTCCAGTTAAATTTTCAAACATATTTTGCTTTTCATCTGATGAATTGAATTTTTAAGGTACTGGTGGCTTTTTTGGTGGTTTGCTTTTTACTTTCCCATTTCAGTTTAGCTACCTTGGTTTACCTACAATTATTCTTATGGTGCTTTCTGTCCATTTACATTCCAATTTTTGTGTCAGTCTATATTGTTTTTACACCACTCCTTAAGTCTCTCTACTGTCTCTTATTAAAACACCCCATTGATTTCAAGATCTTGTTACTTATCAGAGTATGTTCTGATTCTCTGACCTCTTCACACTCCTTGGTGGTGACTTCAGTTAATTGCATGATTATCAGATGATAATGTGGTAGCATTAAAATGAATTAGCATGTAATTACTGTTGTTCCCAGGGGAAATAGGGTACTTAAAACAGTGCATGTTATTTCATGGAAAGCATGAAGCAGTGCGTTTCAACTGGTATACTCAAGATATCCACAGATCTTGCTTTCTACAGTGTGTCCATGCTTCAGAATCCTAGAGATATGGAAGTGGCTGATCA
Source organism: Hypotaenidia okinawae (assembly GCA_027925045.1). Lineage (NCBI taxonomy): Eukaryota > Metazoa > Chordata > Aves > Gruiformes > Rallidae > Hypotaenidia > Hypotaenidia okinawae. The sequence goes on from BSDF01000009.1 coordinate 20,400,691, forward strand.
AACATCTGCTTTTGTATCTTCAGTTTTTAACGTCTGTTCTGGTTTCAACTGAGAAAGCTAGTATGGCACTGTGGTTTTGTTCTATAGAAGTGGGTTATGTTATTGTTAAGCAATGCTTATGCAAACTCAAGGCCTTTCCTGCTTTTCACACCACCCTGCCAGTGGGATGAGTTGGGATGCATAAGAGAAGTTTGGAGGGAACACTGACAGCTTAGCTCTATTGCACTGGGGGGTCTGCACACCAAAGCAGGAAATCAAATGGAAAAACAATTTGTATTCTAGGATTGATTCATTTTCTAAATATCACATTTGATTGTTCACAACTCTTTTTTTCCAGATTGTTTCTTTCAGTTGATGGCAGAATTTAGGAATTAAAATCACATTTTTCAATGAAAAAATACAGTCAATAAGGAACAGCTTTAACCCTAACTGCCTTCCTATTGAAATGAAGTGTGTGGTATTACATAGTAGGTTCTGTAACAAGGGGCTAAGAGGAAAATATAACAAAAAAGATTTTACTTCTGTTGCCCTGTTATACAATGTGGCATTGGAAAAGCACTAAAGATTAGGGTCCCAAATCCCATGGTTTCAGTGCCAAGTGTCCCCTTCAGTCAGGGATGATCAGGGGACTTCATCACAGGGCCTAACGCAGCTATATTTATAGCACATTTCTGGAAGCATGTTAAATTTTCAGCACCTAATTTGAAATAGTCCTTATAAAGGAAAAACTGAGCCCTTACTTTGTAAAAGTACTTTATGAACGTTATACGAAAAAATAAATTCTAAACTGTAAAGCATGTAGTTCTGTGCTATTTGCAGATAATGTACATGAAATGCAGAGTGTTAAACTGTTAGTCATAATGGAACAATTTTCTATCTGACATTCTTTTAGTTACATTACAATTGTATTATGTCAAAGCATTTTTAATTTATACTAGTGGGCCCAAATGGAAGTATTTTGCTATACGAACTTGAACAAATATGGCTGATGAGAGGAATAATAAAAGTAACAGAATCATAGAATGGTTTGAGTTGTAAGGGACCTTAAAAATAACCTAGTTCCCAAGCCCCCTGCCATGGGCAGGGACACCCTCCACTAGACCAGGTTGCCCAAAGCCCCATCCAACCCAGCCTCAAACATTTACAGCGATAGAACATATACAACTTCACTGGACAGCCTGTTCTAGTGCCTTACCACTCTCATAGTGAAGAATTTCTTCCTTGTATGTAATCAAAATCGACCCTCTTTCAGTTTAAAGCCATTACCCTTTGTCTTATCACTACGTGCCCTTGTAAACAGCCCCTCTCCAGCTTTCTTGTAGGTCCCTCTATGTACTGGAAGGTTGCTGTAAGGCCTCTCTGGAACCATGTCTGCTCCAGGCTGAACAAACCCAACTCTCTCAGCCTGTCTTTATAGGAGAGATGCTCCAGCCCCCTGATCATTGTAATGACCCTCCAAGAGGTCCATGATTTTCTGGCACTGGGCACCTCAGAGCTGTATGCATTACTCCAGGTGAGATTTCACAAGAGCAGATAAAAGAGGGAGAAATCCCCTCTCTTGACCTACTGGTCATGCTACTTTGGTTTTAAAACAAAAGTCACAATTGAGCTTTTGCTGATCATTTGAGGGTTTTTTGTTTTTTTTTCCTGTATCTCATTTCTTTTTACTTTTTATAAAGTGTATTTACAGTCTCCACAACATAATGGTATTCTTTTATCCTCTTACAATAAATACCGGGCAAATTACAGTGTTGTTGTACTGCTAAAATCTATAGGTACTTTGAGGAGAATGTCAATGTTTGTTGCATATCAGAAGCAACCAGAAACAATCAGTTTTAGGATATTTTGAACATTGAAAATATGAGAAGAAAATAGAAAATATTAGGCTTATACTTTCTTGTGGAACTTCTGCATAATTTTTCTCTTTCCTGTGACAGTTCAGAAATGTTTAACAAAATCTCACAGAAAAGAAACCAAAGTTATAAGAATTTACATTTCATTTAAATATTTTAATTGGTTTAGATCTTCAGATTTTTAAAAAATTGGCTTGTTTCTGTTTGGTTGTGTATTTGTTATATGCATGTATGTTTGTATATCTTAGACTCCATCTGAATTTAAGAAACCAAGTTTGTAAGGATGTCATGCAATTTTTGTAATTATTAGATCAGTACATCTTGGGAGAGCATAATAGACACAGTCTTTTTGGTTTTTATCACAAACGGTGCAGCCGATGCTACAATAGTGTATGTGTGCCTGAGTGATGTATCGTTTTTATCAGTTTAAATACATCAAGAAAAGGAGTTTGAATGTATTTTAGGAGCAGCACAGATGGGAATTAGCAAACAAATGTTTAGAGAAATATCATAGTGTTTTCTAGGTATAGATTCTTCTGTCATCTTGGAATCTCCCTGGTCCGGTTTTCTCTCCCTATAGCATAATGATCAGAACAGTCATGCAGGCTGAAAGCCTTTTTAAACTAGAAAGGAACAGAGTGGTGTGTTCAGAAGTTGCATCTCTAGCCTCCAGATCTGTCACTGAACTCACCTGGGATGAAGTGGATACCAAACAGCAAAAGCTTTGTTAACTACACAGAACTCAATAGTTGTGCCAGTACCTTAAGGAAGCTGAGAATCAGCTATCAAAGGGCTAGCTTGAGAAGTGAATCAATGGAAAGCATCCTGCTTTCAAAGTGTTTATTCTTAGCAAGCAAGTTTGCTTTGATGGCAGAGTTGTTTACATTGCCACTCATTAAATAACTTCATATGTGTGTCCTGGTTTTGGCTGGGACAGTTAATTTTCTTCCTGATAGTGGATATAGTGCTGTGCTTTGGATTTAGGATGAGAATAGTGCTGATAACACACAGATGTTTTGGTGGTTGTAAGGCAATGTTTACACCAACTTGACTTCTCAGCTTCTCATACTGCCTTGCCAGCCAGGAGGCTGGGGGTGCACAAGAAGCAGGGAGAGGACACAGCTGTCCCAAACGGGCCACAGGGAAATTTCATACCATATGGCATCATTCTCAGTATGTAACTTGGAGAAAGCTAGCTTGGGGGTTTAGATCACTGTTTGGGAACTAGGTAGGCATCAGTGGTCTGCAGGTGGTGGGCAGTTGCACCGTGCATCACATGTTCTGTATGTTCTTTTATCATCACGATTATTGTGAATTCTAGAAGTCTTCTGAGGGGACTAAAAGGAGATGTGAGGTCAAATTTGCTTGCATGTTTACACTTTGCAATATTCAGTTGCCCGTAGGGGTGATAAAGAAAATCTGGATGGCGTTTTCCTGTGTTTGGGGTTTTTTTATCTTATTGCCTTGTCATTGGAAAACACACCTGTTGAATGTATGGTATTATTTTAAAAGCTCACAGTAAAATAGTATTCAGTTATACAAAAGGTGCAAATCCTGTCAGCACCTTCCATGAGGAACAGAGCTGTCCAGTTTAACAGCACTGATAATAAAAATATTCAGTTAATCTTTCAGAGACTGTTAGAAAGGTCACCCTTGCTATAAAATTGTTTTAAGTACATGTACCAAGGACATAATTAATTGTATACACATTTTTGGACAATCTTGGAAACAGGTATCTTATTTCAGTAGTATATAATTATTTCGGGTCAAAACACTTAAGCATGTGAGTAAAATTTCATATGCTTACTATGAGGTGAATACAACATTGGGGAACAATATACAACTGTTTGACATAGTGCCCAGAGACCATCTGTTAAATCCCCAGCTGGATATTTACATGAGCTCTTACCCCAGTTTATAAACAGAATTTTCAGTGACTTTGCAGACAGAGCAGTGAACGCTTTCTGTGTGAGTTGAGATTTCCTTGCCAAAATTAATCTATTGCTTGTAAATTGAAGCTACCTAGCTAGCTGGGTTGGGGAGTGAAGAAGAGGATGCTATTACAGATTCATTATATGTGCAGTAAAAGGCGTGTGAAGGCCATGCAATGCATTCTTTCTTCTCTGAGGGAGTATTTCCAATGCAGTCTATTTTTGCAATGTTGTATTCTGTTAGTTCAAAATGCCACGTACAAAGCAGCTTTATGCTGTAAGATGGAAAAAGGTAACAAACTTAATGACAACAATATTGAGATGAAAATCCATTTTTGATCAAAGATACACAGAAAGAAATCAATAAAATACCCAATGGAAGCAAGCAGTAATATGAAGTTCAGAAATTTGAGGTTAATATACCTCCAGGCAGTAGCCCTCTTACAGATTTTGAAGATTGGCAGGCCCAGATGTTGCTGCTCATCGTAGCAACTACCAGAGATAATGTCAGAAATCTGTAAAAGGCACTGGATAGGAAAAAATCTGGAAAGCAGATAGAAGAAATAGAAAATTGCTTTACAATTTCAAAAGCTGCATTCTACACTACAAAATATATTTTTTTCTAACAGGTACCATAATGTGCTACTGCAGTATAAAATTTCAGAGACAACAGAATAGTTAAAAGGAGAAATGTGTTTAGAACTGAGACCAAAGGAATATACTCCCCCTTTTTTGTGTCTATTGTTTTAATTTGCTGCCTAGATCTCTAGTTATTTCATCTGTTTCTTTTAAGGAGAAGGTGGGTGACAGTTTGGAAAAATTCCTTTCAGAAAGTCAACTCTGAAATGATCTTGTTCTCAACATTAGATAATGGATTCAGCTTTCTGGTTTTGACACTCCTTGGCACCATCTTTTCTTAGCAGTCACCTTGCAGCAGTATTTCTGCTTCTCTGTTCAAAACAAGTTTAACAGGAATCTTGTTAGATCTTTGGTTACTTGAGGATGCCAAGGTAGCAGATGAGTCCAAGGTTACCTCTTTCACTTATGCTTTCCTAGACATTATCTCTGTTTATTTTTTTCTTCCCTAGATACAGTTCTTTGAACAGTAACATTTTTATTTTTTTTTTAAATTCTTGGTATATTATGTTAGAGTTACTACCATCCATCCAATGCTGTACTTGTAATTCATTGGAAACCTACATAAGCACAGAATGAATTACAAGTTCATTAATTGATACTTTGCACCATATTTTACTAGCATAAATTTGGTTTCCTAATGCTTGTCTCTCTTAAGAGTGGTGATAGCCCACTAAGTTTACTGTTTGCCTAACAGCATTCCTGTCTAGTGTGCCATCCTCTAAGCAGTAACATGATGATATCTGTGAAACTGGTACTCCATTTGATATTTTGATCTTGGTCCTTGGCTTTATCTTCCGCCAAATAAACACTTGAATGAACCACCTACCATTAGTGGACTATTGATCAAGACTGCCTGACTCAGACATTTTTATTTTTACTTTTTCTCTGAAATAATTTTTAATCTAGTGTTTTGATTGCAGACTGGAGATATTTGGAAGCAGGGATTTTTCACAACCTTGGTTGATTTTTCATCTTATCCTTCATTCTGGCATTTCAAAGCCCAAACTTCTTGAACTTTAATGATTCTTCCATATTTTTTTCCCTCTCTGGGTGGTTGTTGAGTTATAAATTGGTTACATTGCAATGCTTTCTGTAAAGCATTTAGTTCTGCGTTGTTTTTTCATGGGCCATTCACACAAATATGACAATATTTTTAATGAGATTTACAATACTTTAGATATAGAGTCTGTATATTTTGAGAGTGCCTGGATAAAGAATAACAAAAGTTAATGTTTTTGCTTGTTATTCCTTTTATCTGATGCAAGTATTACATCTTAATTATACATCTGTTATGATACAAAAAATAGAAAATGCAAGCAAGTAAAACATTAAAAAAATCTTTCTTGAGTTTCTTTTCCTTTGGTCTATATCAAATCTCAAAGGGTAACCTTTAATTCTTCTAGGTTTGCATGTGGATAATACTGACACTGTCTGTGTATCTAGAAAGACAGGTCTCAGTCCCCTGAGGCAAAGCTGGGATGCAGATGATTGCTTATATTCCAGTTGTCAATTTTTAAGCTTGCTTTTCTCATTACAGTCTCCTTGCAGCTCTTTATTCCCATCAGGAGTCAAATCTAAATCCATCAAATTTCTGGGACTTGGTGCTGGTTTTAACATCCATTATCAGGGAAAAGCTGGTAGTACCTTTTGGGACAAACTCACTGCTGTAATGGGTGTTTTTCAGCAAATGCTTGATTCTTCCTGGTGCCTCTGCTTCACCATGAGTTACTTGCCACAGCTAGGAATCTTGTCTCATCTAGCTCAGCCATGTTCAGTTATTCAAATAGAAATATCCGTGAGGAAGAATATGAGATACTAGAGGAAGATGGAAAGATTTTTAACAGTAAAAGACCTGATATGTGTGTTGTCTCCATCAAGGTGAAAGTGGGATGGATTCAGTCCTGGAAGCATTTTTCTGAAAGACTGCATTTCTTTCCTGAATAAAAAATTCTGAAGATTGCTGAAGCCCATAGATCTTCTGATCCCCTAAATCTCTCTGCCAAGCATTTGAATATTTGAGAAATTATTTCTCTGTCTATTAAATGACCCTCTCAAGCTCCACTGTCACCCTCAGCTCTCTGAGAAATATTATAGACGTCATTTTTGCATACATCATCTGAACTTGAAAAATGAAAACCACAGCAAAAGGATCTTTCTGTCTTTTTAATGACGATGTTTGCCCTGGTAACACATAAGGCAACTGCAATACCAAGATATGAGTTCCTAACTGAAAACTGGATTGGTAAAGAAATTCTTCAGCCGTCTTGTGGCATATGTACTTGATTATCACAAAGGTAAAATTATAAATTAAAAATCTTCTTGATTCTGAAGCTCTGAGGGGAACAACCTTGAGCAAAAGCAGTGTCTCATGAGATAGAAACCCAAACTACTGGGGACACTAATTAATACTAGGAGTGCCACTACCAGTCTTCCGGGGAACTATTGCCCTGACTTGTGACTCCACCAGGAACTGGCCCTGGCAAGGGATGCTTAGAAAGAATTAGTGAATGAGTCCCAGATCAGAAGAGTAGTGAACACTTGAAAGGAGAAAACTTATCCAGGACCAAGAGTGTCCCATTCTAAGAGGTTTTTGGTAAAATATTTTACAGTGCAATAAATATATTTCTAGGATGCTTTTTTCAAGTCTATGGTACATAAAAAAGAAAAATAATTTCAGGAATTGTATAAAATCAGTTTCAGAAACCTAGGAGACTTTAAATCACTGCCAAAGGTTACTATTTGAGAAACCCAAAGAAAATCTTTTATTGTTGTGTAATGTTGAAAGGTTTGTGTAGGATTGAGCTTCCAGACCTTTTACAATAACTCTCACTAAAAGTATATAGATGAACCCCAGCATTCCCAACAGAAAGAGCTTTTATTTTTCTGCAAGGATTCAAATGTCTCAACAACAGATCTAGAAAGAGGTAAATACTATTACAACCCTATAATCTGCCTCATCTAAAATAATTGTGTTTCTGTAAACATCATCAAAGAGGTTTCTACTTATTCAACAACTTGCTTTTTTTCTTCCCTGCTTATCTGTGACTCTTGAGACCTGAAAAACATGGTGCAAATATGAAATACAGTAATAAAATTATAATTTTAGGAGAAAAAACATGGATGCTAAATACAAATAAATTAGGCAAAACATTCCCTTTAAACGTATTCAATCTTATTTAAAATATTTCCAGATAATAATTTATAGTAGCCCTGGTGTTGTTCTTTCTCTTCCATTCTTTCAAAAGAAAAAATTGTTCAGTGATTTTGCTTCTGTTTAATTTATTTTCACAATCTGTTTTGCCAAAGCATTCTGCCCTTCATTCCTAGTATATGTTCCTTATTAGTACGCTGCAGTGGAATTTTATAAAAAAATACTAATATGGCTGCTTGCATTGCACCTGTCACTTGGAATTCCATAATATAAACTCTACAGATTCTGATGGAAACCTAAACAGAATACAGATTTACCAGTGCAGCAGGCATCTTTAAAACTCTACAGATTATTAACTTTTCAGTGTTACTGAAATGCCTTTCAACCTTTTAACAGAAAAGACTTTGCTGTAAGAAATCAGACGCAGGTTGAAATTGAAATATTTCCCTAGAATGTAGCCTCTCATATTAAAATGTATTATGCCTTTACTCACCAAATAGTCTTGATTTTTTTTTCTCTTATTCTAATGCTAAAAACCTATAAAATTCAAGTTCCTTTTCATGACTCAAATTTAATTCAGTCTTGACCACTGTGCCTCCTAAATCATAAAGTAATCAACTGGACCTCCTGTAAAATGAACTGAGAAAAGTTTGCCATTTTATGAGCTCACAGCCTGTGCAAGACATCTCATTTAGAACACTTTGTAAACTGTACTCTAATCAAATTTAGCGTTTGAAACCTAAGCTGGCTGTTAATGGTCCAAAAATAGACTAGTTCCTTCTGGAGTAAATTAGCCTACAAAATGGTACCTATTGATGTTTTCTTGAAGCAACCACTTGTCTTTGTCTATCAAGAATATCAGATATCATTTTGGGAGAAATAATTATAAGAAAGCTTGCATTTATAATATTACAGTATTAACCCTGTAAATTAACTGTCAATGTATATATTCTAAACCTGTGCCAAATAGGTTTTAATAGGATATATGCAAATTCCCAGAAAGCAAATCTAAAACTGTCAAATTGCTGATGTTGTTTCAAACCTTCTTCCTTTACTTTCATAAATTTGAGTCAAGGAGAAACAGCTCTTTGCAAATCGAGACAGTCTCAAGGGGCATACAAGGGGATGGAACACAGCTGGCATTTACATGGCACCACAGTGAAGCATCTTTTCTGTGCCAGTGTGTCATATAAGTGACATCTAAGAAATAATGAACCAGAGAGAAGGTGACATTAAAGGGGAAATCATGTCCTGTTGGCTTATGAAATTAAGATAGTATTGTAGGGGTGAAAATAGGGACTGGTTATAGCCTAATATTGTATCACTAAGTAGGATTCCAATTTGAAAAATATTCTTTAATATGAAATTCCTAAGGTACAAAATACGCATAGCACTGATGTGCCTCTTTATGCTAAAGCCATTTAGAATTTTTTTAATTGAATATAAGCATCTTGTGATTTAATTCTACCTGAGAAATATTAGTTTCTTTTCTCATGAACTGCTGAGATTTTTACATTTGACAGTCTGGAATTAAAAGGCCAGCTGGTAAACTGTTTTAAGCCCCTAAAATGATGTAATTGTTCAGAAAGTTGTAGTGAGGGTACAGCTCAAAATGTTTTGTCTTAGACTGTCTTAGTCTCCTAGCAAACCTGAAATGATGAATAAATCTTTCTTTGTGGCAGTGTATTTTCTAGAGTCTTTTTTTAGGGGAAGGTAGATGCATATCAAACCTACTTGTCCTGAGTTTTATCTACATAGTCATACATCTGAGATGTTCTTTGTCTAAGATAATAGTCTAAACCATAAAGTCATTCCCAAAGCAACTTATATTGATTAGAGACTCTAAATCCTTCAGTTTAACTTGCATCTTGAATGTGAAGCTCTGCTGATGTCTGGGTATGAGGTTGTCCCTGTCACAGCTTAAAACCAGGCATATGCTTTTTAAGGGTACATTGTATTATCTAGTCACTTAAATCTGGAAGAAGCATATCAGGTAGCAGAAAAATCACTGTTCCTTATTCCTGACTTCCCCCGGTTATTTCTGTTTCCTGCTTTTCTCTGCCATATATAAGTGGAAGCAAATAAGATAAAGGCTACTCCCCATCCTTGGCTTTGCAAAGGAACTTAGACCATTCTCAGAAAACTGTGGAGGCAACTGAATGGGTTTGGTGTAGGTTTCCCAGTATAAGACTACAGCGGAAGGACAGATTGTACCATAATATATAGCCACAGAGATAGCCCTGCAGTGTGTGAATTGGAACTGAAATAGTATTTTCATAGTTCAATTCTTCACAAACATAATTTATTTTAAAAATATTCCAGATAATGATCATCTGGCACAAAACCTTGACTTGGGTATCTGTAGACTAGTACTTCATGAATGCAATATTTTTATGGTCATCTGTGTCTGTAAATTCTTGCTCTCTGGATTCTTTTAAGTTAGTAGAGCAAACACATTGGGGAATTTATTTTCTTGGATCATTACTATGTAATAGTATTTAATCTTTTGGAATCTTACTGACATGGAGAAGAATTCTTATGCTTGTCCTGTTACATACCTACAATCTCATCAGCTTGTAAATTCTAATACCAATACATGACTGTGTTAGTGTTGTATGGATGCCAGATTTACCAAGCTACTTAGCAGTTGTGAAGGAAAAGAGCTAGCTGAACAGACTGCTAAATTTCCACTGTTAAATTCTCCATTGTAAACTTCCTCTAAGGTCAGCTTTAGAAGCATAAGGAGCTGTTTCATTACTAAGATTTCCAGTAAAAAGTCAAGCCTCAGAAAACAGATGGCAGTTGTTCTTGAAAGCTGTATGAACCTTTCTCATAATCTACTTAAGTCTATCTTAAAATAAAAAAAAATTAAATTCTACTTTTTAAAATTTAAGCTGGGATTTCAAGTTCCTTGGACATCTCAGATTTGCTACTATACCTTAAATATTCAAGAGAACCAGTTTTCATGTGAATCCTTCAGTCTCTGCAGTGACCATTACTGGATTATTGTCTTGGATCTTGAAAACGTCTATTTTAAATGAACACAGTTCATACAAATCAATTTAAAGATCAAGCTGCAATTATTTGTCCATTCTATCAGTTTGTCAAAACTAAAAATGGGATGTGTAAGTAATGTGATTTACTCAGCAAAACACAAGCATTTGGTTGTTTTGAAGATAAAAAGCAAGATAGTCAGTATCTTGTATAAACTGGTATGCAAATAGAAGAAAAAAAAAACACATTAAAGGCTTAATTATCTCTTACTTGAAATACAGGTCAGATTTGAACCTATACTCTTCCTATATATGTTTCATGTTGAGGTAAACGTATTTCATAGTTCTATTTTAAAAAGGTTATGAAGAAAAGATGAGTAGTTAATAATACATGCCAATTGACATTTTTGTCTCTGTATCAATTAAAAAAACCCTTTGAATGTTGGCAGATTTTTAATGGTTTTAGAAGCTATTGTTCACTTGTAAAAATGTGCCATTGAATTCTTTAATAACAATGTACTTTTATGTACAAATATTTCTAATTCCTGCTTTCAACAAGGACTTAAATTTCTTTTATGTAAATATTGCCATTTATTTTGCATGCGTTTATACCTTTTTGAGTCCTTTCAAAGTATAACCTTTATTTAAAATTGTCCACTGGAAGACAATTCCTACCTTACACTTCAGAAAATTGAGTTAAAATACTGAAATGTTCTCTATTTATAAGAATATAATAATTACTTTTTTGTTTTTAAATCTCATTTTTTGAATTTTAAATATACTGCTATACTCTATACTATAAACAGTACAGTTTTTGACACATTTGAAATCTAGGAGAATGAACCTCTGACTTTTGAAATACCATAAAGCATCTTTTATGCTTCTTTTAAACATACAAAGTCTTTTCAAAATACAAACGTTTCAATGCTTGATTGAAAACATCTGGAGTTTTCACATAGACTTAAATATTAGAAGGTCCCTTCCTTCATCCCTGCACTAGCTGTAGGGTTTTGTCACCTCCTTTTTTGCTAGTTTCAGTACTCATACTCTGCTGAAACTGCCTAGTTTCACTGAGGTCTAGAGTTTACTGAAAGAAGACCAAAATGTGCATTGGAGAGCTAAGGAGATACAGGATGAGAGCAGCCAACAGTTAGGATTTGAAAAAGCCTATGGTTTGGGAAGGACATTTACTTGCACAAGAATGGAAGTGTTACTAAGAAAAAGTGTTCTCTTCTGGGGGAAACAAACAAAGCCATGCTAGAAGACACCTGCCCTTCATATGTTTCAAATGATTCTACCCCTCTACTGTAACTTGTAAACAATATGTTTGAATTTGATTTGAACTGAAGCCTTACTGGAAGAATACTTTCTTGTGTGAGTTGAAGTAAATTGCTCCACCTCCTTTAGAAACATAGTTTGTTACATTTGCTACTCCTCTTTCCACAGATCATTAACAAGTGGATTTAAATAAATCCTCCTTTCCTAATCTTTGTTTTTCTTTCTTCTACTGCAACTCCTTTGCTTTGATGTGATCTGGTATCTGATCAACTTTTGAGACTATCTGTGGAATGTTGCTTTTGTAAATTTCTTGAAAAACTAATGAAAGCATTCTGCAATCTGTGGAATTCTAGACATACTTTGAAATGGTTTTGTATCTTGTTTTTCTTTTGAATACTCATGAATTTTACTTTTGGCACTGACAGGAAGAAATACACTTTGTAGGTCTCTCAATCCCCTGTCTCTAAATTACACTTTCTGAAAAACTGGCAATTTCTGTGCACAATACGGGCTGAATGGAAAGCTGTAATTCAGCTTTGGTTTTCTGCCGATGACATAAACCACAAGAGCTTGTTGGTTTATGAACAACAGCAACAACAATACACAGATTGGATTACTGCCTCTGTATTTGATTTGAGATAAAGTGATGTTGCCCACGATCCAAAAATAATATGCACTTCTACTTTCCAATTTAACTGTAAATAGGTAAATGAAGACAACTTGGTGTAAGAAATGAGTTGCATAACATCAGAATGGCTGTCCAGTCTTCATGGGTCTGTGACATACCAAAATAATCTTGTGGCTATTTTAGACACAAAAATATTCAGATAGTATTTAATAAATTGTCTGTTGCCACCTTCTTTCATTCTGCTCTCTCTTCAGCTGCAAGAGATGTTTCCGAAAAGGGATTATAACTGATTGACACTGCATATAACTGGTGCTGAGCTATCTTCCTCTAGATACATTTGAGACAATTAGTGACATCACAGTAGCACTGGCTAAAATTGGAGCCATCCCTGTAACTTCATGAAGTGACAAAATATAGTATCTCCTTGGGAATGAATAGTCTTTTCCATGCTGCTCTTGCAACTGTTCTGGGTTTTAAAGCTCCTGCGCAGATTTCTAAACCGGTATGTAGAAAATAAGTGGCATTTGCCAAATACAATAAAATTCTTAACCCAGACAACTTTTATACATCCTGGAAGAACTGGGGAAGGGAGGGAAAAGTCTTGTTTGGATTGGATCTTATTGTCTTCAACTTAGAGAGGTGAGAAATATGCAACAGAGTGGTCCTAGCAGAACTTAACCTCACAGTAGAATTTTAGTGGAAAGAATGTTATGTGATTGATGCAGTATATCCAGGAATTTCTCTCAGTATCATGTGACTATTAGTACAGTCTCTACTCATGCTTGAAAGTGTCGTTATTTCTTGTATGATGATCCTGTAACAAATCCTTCAAAAGTTCTTCCATTATGTCATATTATTTGATGTCCAAGTGGAGATCAGTGACAAGAGACATTCCTCACAGGTCAGATGAAGGTGATCAGAAGGCTGGAGCTCTTTTTTGCAATTAGTCCCTATGATATTCTCTACCAAACAGACAAGGGGAACATACCCTGTTACACCCTCGTATACATGTCAAAGGAAATGAGCATCTCAGTCACACAAATATAGATTCATCACATGCTTGCTTAGTGATGTCAGGTTTTTAGCTAACTGCTTTGAACCCAGCCTCTGTTTAAATAGTAATAAAAGACATAATGCGTTTATTTATATGGAAACAATATAGTATGGAATGCAATTAAGAAATAAAAAACCCCAAACAAACCCTCCCTTTACCACTTATTTACTTAAGCTATATTTGTATTACTCTATCTTTCTGTCAAGCTGACTGTTCTACAGAATCTAGACACCATCATCTTTTTGCCCACCTAGGTTTCATTCATTAGGGAAGGGCACCTCCTGGAGGAACAGTTTGGCTTTTATAGCTAATGATCTTCTGGGACTCCTCCAGGAAGTCTGCATTTGATTATTTTTTTCCTCTGAAGTTATTTATTTCTTTATTATTCAGGTAATAGTGTGGAAACTTATCTCAACTGAAATAAGCACTCTTCTCACTGCTTGGGTGGCGCAAGCATCATTTTGCTAGACAAGTTGTCATCTCATGAATCTGACTGATCATTTATCATTTGCTGCAAAGAGCAGCAGTACCATCCCGGTATCCCCTGATGAGTCATGGTGATGTCTCACTTGGCTTTATATCAGCTGTTACATTAACAGACATACTTGAGATGAACATTTAAATGGAATAATGCACATAGTTCACTCTTTGCTGAAACTAGATGTGACAGTAATCAACAACTCTCTAAGGCAACCACAAGCTTAAGTGCTTTACCCTCAGAGACTTTTCTTCTAGGCTTTGTAACACCTATAAGCTGCAGTCATGAGGAAGGTGCTGTGTGAGTTGCTATAAACACTATCACTTATGAAGGATAACTATCTAAACAGAAATTAATATTTTCTTGAATACAGACAGAAAGACACGCTTAATAAAACACTTATATCTTTTCAGCACTAGGAATTGTTCTAGTTAATCAGAGACTACTGACAACATTTCATGTCTTGATAAAGAGCTTTAAGATTGGTTTTCTGGTTTGGGTTTTTTACATAAAATAAGGAACAGCAAAGTAGAAAGGCAGCAAGATAGAAAACCCAAAACAACTACCACTTTCAGGCTTTTTTAAATTAAAAATGGAGATGGAAGGAAGTATATATTGCGATGAGAAGTCAGTACCTTGATATCAAATGAATGATGACAGACTCAGCAACCTAAGCAGAGAAAAGGAGCTAGTAGAAGGACACAGAGTGCTGAAACAGTCAAAGTAGCAAAACATTAAAATTATTGCTGTAGTATATGAGTGGGACAAGACTGTGTTATTCAAGAGGCCAGGGAAAAGGATATTGCTGTAATTGAGATAAAAAATGTTGAACATCTGAATGGGAGTATTGCCTGTTTAAATTGAAAGGAAAGGCCATACCTTAAAACTGGTATGCAGAAAACATAGCCTAGATGTTCTAGTGACAGACAGCATTGTGTTGCTATAATTGAAAAGGGAGGTAGTGGCAAAAAGAAGCGAGCTTGAGTGGCAGAGAGAAGTATAGATGGATTAAAAGCGTTTGTTTATGCCAGGGCAGATACAGCCCACTGAAGATAAGGAAAAACGTGAATAGTTGTAACAGCATCGTGTAACAAGGGAGAACGCTGTGCTTGAAGAAGGCTCTTCAGTTCCAGGCTGCCTATTCATTAAATTTCCACATAATAATGGCAAGCATCTTAAAACAGGCTTTTAGCATTAGATAAGCTGATGATGTGGGTAGACTTGTAGACTAATCAAAAAATGTTACATGCAAAGCCAATATGAAAACATGAATCTGTCTGTGAAGGAGAGAGAGTGGTACATATTCCCTGTCACCTGCAGGCCAAATACTGACCAACTGTTCCCTGGAGTAAAAAAAAAGCGTTTTAATCTTTCTGAGATTTCTGGTAAGAATACATAAATTCTGCAATGCTAATTTTAAAATAACATATAATATAATTTTAAAATAACAAAAATTACTTAAACTGGAGTTTAAGCAAAAGTTTTTTGTTTGCTTGGTTTGGGTTTTTTGTTTGTTAGGGTTTTTTTGGGTTTGGGTTTTTTTTGGAGAAAACTGTGATTTTGGCACTGATCTCTTCAATGTTTAATAATGAAGGTTTCTTCCATAGGGCCTCACAAAAAGATGTTTAGGAAATGTCACAGCAATTTGAAAATGACAACCAGATTGCTTCCTGCTACAAATGTTGAGAATAATCAAAAACCACTCAGATTTAACTTTTCTCTAAGAAGACTGTTTGAATTTGTTCTAAGACAAAACGTGTGATTTTTCTGGTGCAGCATCTACTTGTAAGAGAAATCCTAGATTTGCAGTTTGCAAATGCATAGCTTGCTTTGGTATATAAAGACATTTTTGTGAACACGCAGTTTTCCTTGAAATTGCTGTAAGCACTTGAGGTAACTGCTCAACTTGCTCTTCCATCGAGTGCTGGTCACAGAGAATTATTTTAGACATAAACACAGATAACAGAATACATTAAATCTCACTGAGTATTATAGAACTGTAATGCCTTCCAAGACATCTGTAAAGTCATATGTCATAGGCACCAACTCAAGCAGTTTGGTCATCATAATTCTGACTTGAAATGATGAAATGAGAGGCTTTATAATTTGAAAGGATTTTGTTCTTATATCCTACAGACAAAATTTTAGCCATTTCCTTCCTTCTGCCCTGCATAAGGAAATTTCATTGCTTACTAAAAAAAATGAAAAATGTTGAGCAGATGTTTGGATAATGAATGAAAAGGAGGGCAGGAAAAAAACATGATATTACACCAAAGCCATTATTGCATCAACTAGGCAAGGTACTTTTCATCAAGACCAGTGTTGCAGCAGATGCCTTTTTAATCTGAACCATGAGACAGCTTTTTTTGGAGCTGTGAATAAAAAGCTTCTAAAATATAGATTAGCAGAAACTAGTCATCATCCTCTTAAGTATGTGGTAGACCTTTCTAACTAGATGTAAAAGATATATTTCTTGTATTAAATGTCACAGTAGCTAAACAAACTAATGCAACTGAATAACAAAGAATAAAAGTAAATGTCAGGGGATACTGTAAAACTGCTATTTATTTTTTCCCAGGGCTTCTGTAATGTCATAATTGTAAAAGTAAACTTGAGAAGGTTAGTTGATAGAAACCCTAAGGAAAAATAAGAATTTTTACAGTATTCTTTAGTGCGTATGGATTATATAGAACATACCGTTGTCCTTTAGCCTGAAATAATAACATGGAATAACCTAGTAACAATTTATTGAAAACCACGACAGGATTTTTTTGTACTTTTCCTCCACAAAAATATTGTATTTGATATTAATAGAGTATAGAGCATATTGGGCTAGACATTCATGCTTATGATAATGTCCTGTTTCAGGGGTGACTTTGGCTAGAAAACATCTGTAGTGGATGATCTGTAAGTTGTTTAGAAGGGTAATCTTCACAATAAGCCTCTAAAACTACTGTAACTTTAATGTAATAAATAGCATTTACAAATGCGACTTTAATCTTCGACTCATTCTGTAAATGTTAATTAATATTTGACAAGGACATGTATTTATAATGAATGCTGTTGAGGCTGGTTGACTCTGAGAACATTTCTTCAGTACAGTACATAGTTTTCTTATCATTGGGTAACGTACATCATGTTAACAACAGCTTGAAGAAGGCTATACAAGGTTTTCATGAGTTACTACTTTTGTGTCTTGAAAAATTTTATAAGAATTTGAGAAGGCAAGATCTTCAAAAACTATTTTCAAAAGTAACCTAATTGGATAAATGCATATTTATAAAGGTTTGATCTTTTAGAAATAAGAATTGCTTCAAATATTTTTCACAAGAAATTTTGAGTAACTTTTACATCAATTTCTGAGTAGTCTGTAATTAATTAACAGTTGACCTAATAGCCACTAACTTTTACTGGATGGATATTTAGAATACAGCTGTTTCAGTGCTATCAGAGAACATGAATCTTCATCTAACATTAAAAATTGTACATATACTGCATCCTCAAAACACTGAGTGCAACTACATAGATCTGTAGAAAAAAGGCAGGCAATGCCAAATGTATCTGGAAGTTCTCAGTCAGGCTCAGGTGGGTACCTGAAGAACGAGAGCACAGATTGACTTTTACAATTGGGGCTTCCACTTCTTTAAAAAGTTGAAGGTAAGAAAGAAAAAGATCAAGACATTCTTGATACTAGTTTTAAGATGTAGATATTGAGTATATGATTATTTTAATTAAATGGATTTATCAATCATCACAACTGTGTTTTATTTCTTTTGGGACACAGAATAGGTACCTATATAACATCTGCCGCTTTTTTTTAAATTAATAAAATACATTCACTAGGAAATTTGGATACTTTGACTATGAAGGGAAAAAATTAGAGGAAATGCTATTCCAAGTGTTACTACTTATTTTTCATTTTACAAAATCCAAGGATTTTCTTGGTGAGAAATGTGGATGGTGAAAAACAACATTTATTCCTCCTAGACTGACATACATTTATTTCTCCTGGATTGACATAGGTTTAAATACTTTATCCTATATAATACTGTAATGCATAACTTCTTTGAATAATTTTCATGACCAATATTTAAAACGTTAGTGCTTGTGTTTTAATATATCTGCTTGAAATTGTTTATTTAGGGTTTGACATAGTGTTATATAACTAATTCTATATGAAGAGTTGGAGTTCACTACATAAGGATGGAGAGATGTTCTCCTGTTAAAGATTTTTAAGGTAGTGAAGCCAGTAATTAGCTGACAACCTAATGATAGACTATAATGGAAACTCATTTTAGTTGCCCTTTCTGAGGCAGATCTATTGTAAAGTTCACACTGAACTGATGTTTCTATTTATCTTCATGGACATTATTCTCTGTATTGGCATTACCAAATATATTGTATATCTGCCATTCATTCTCCAAAACAAAAAACACCTGATATTAAGAATGCTCTGCAGGTCACCTGCAGAGTGATTATTATAAAGGAGATGTGCAGTAGTAAGCTTCCTTCTTAAAAAATAACAGATTATGATTAAAATAAAGTTGAAAAGATATAATGGATCCAACACACTGAGTTACCCCCATGCTACGGGGTGTGGGGGGAAAGTTATCTCAGAGCTGCTTGGACAAAGGAATTGTTCTATCAATGCTGAGAGACTTTGAATTTTCACTGGCAAATGTTATCCAGAAATCGGTATTTTTCACTACACCTTTAAGAGTTAAACAAATTTAGCAACTGTAAGGACTCCAGCAGTACAAATCAAAATCAGTTGGGACAGAAATATAATATATCATAACAGCAGTTCTGAAATCATTTGAGATGACTGAGCTGGATAATAGAGGAATAGAATAAGAGATTTCTTTTTGTTCATGCTCTATATGAAATATATACAGCTTAATATTTTGAATATGGGAACACACTTAGTCACATAAACAACTTCAAATACATCTACATGGTCTTGAATTCATGACTTGATATGCTGTCCTTATCTAGTTGACTGCCTCCTATAGAATTAAAATTTTAATGGAAGTTTAAATGTCCTGGAAATAGACTTTCCTGTTATCCCTATGCAAATTCAAAAGTGGCCATAGTAGACCTAATTCATTGTGATTTATTTCCCATTTTCTATAAATTATGAATTTAATGATTAATTCCATTTTCTTCATATTGGAAATATTTTTTTTAATGTTGATTTTTGGTTTTCCTGTTGGTGCTCATGTTCAAACTTCCGATTTTCTTAGATTAGTGAAAAACAACAATGGAGAAGGCTGATGGTAAAATGATCATTGGCCTATACTACAATACTAAAGATTTCACTTCTTTCTAGTTTATAAAGGTTTAATATATGATATATAGATGTTTAAGTAGTAAACATACAAGATACAAATTGCATAAAAGCATGTGATTAAAAGCCATTTTCTCATGAGAAACCCATTTACTTCCTGCATTCTATTACACTAAATAACACTTCCCAAACCTTATTTAACCTTTTACGAATTGTGTGTATCTGAAAAGATAGTATGTGGAATGCGTAGCCCTGTAAATGATATAAGCTTTTTGTATCATATTTGCAACATGTTTACATTTCTGTTTACTTGGTTTGTGAATTTTATGATCATGGCATTTTATACTTATGCTGTTTTATTACATATGACTTCATACCAAGCCATGAAGAAAGACAAACTGCCTTAGTCAGCCAGAGGGAAATGAGTAAAACTGAAGTATCCTGAAGGGAGGTTGTAGAGAGGTGGGTGATGGTCTCTTCAGCCAGGTGACAGCTGACAGGACAAGGGGAAATGGCCTCAAGCTGTGCCAGGACAGGTTTAGATTGGACATTAGGAAAAAAATTTTTTACTGAAAGAGTTGTCAGGGCCTGGAACAGGCTGCCCAGGGATGTGGTTGAGTCACCGTCCCTGGATGTGTTTAAAAGAAGGGTAGATGAGGTACTTAGAGATATGGTTTAGCTTAGGATGGGATTGGTTGGACTTGATGATCTTGAAGGTCTTTTCCAACCTTGTGATTCTGTGATCTCAGACTGTGCTCAGGTGTCTCAACAGAATTATACTGTTATTAAAGAGTAAAGTTCTGACTTTTGGACACAGGCTAATTTTATTGACCGTTAAGTGGAAGCAAACTTCATTATATTTTTAATCTTTTCAAACTGCTGAAGTAAAGATATTTCAAAAGGGCAAAGGTATTTTATAAAGAAATACTAATGTTTAACACTCCACAAACTACCTTTTTGTCCTTTACTCAAATTCACGTACATGTTGATGCATACATATTGTGGTGGGTTGACCCTGGCTGGAAGCCAGATGCCTACCAAAGCTGCTCTATTACTGCCCATCCTCAATTGGATATGGGAGAGACAATATAATGAGAGGCTCATGGGTTGAGACAAGGGCAGGGAGGAGATATGATTCAACCACTGCCATCATGGGCAAAACACTTAACTTAGAAAAAAAAAAAATTTGCATTTTTTATGATGCAAAACAATAATGAGAAATAACACAAAATCTTGAAACACCTCTCCCTACCCTCCCTTCTTCCTGGGCTCAACTTTACTCACAATTTCTGTACTTACTCCCTGCCAGTAGCACAGGGGAATGGGTAATAGAGGTTTTGGTCAGTTCATCATATGTCTCTATTACTCTTCAAACTCTCTCTACAAACTTCTTTAGTGTGAGTCCTTCGCACTGGTGCAGTCCTTCAGGATCAGACTGTTCCAACATGGGTCCCCCATAGGGTTACAAATCCTGCCAGGAAACTTGCTTCAGTATGGGTTGTTCTCTCCACAGGTCTACAGGTCCTACCAGGAGTTTGCTCCAGCACAGGCCTCCTATAGGGTCAGATTCTCCTTCAGGTGTCTCCACCTGCTCCAATGTGGGGTCCTCCACAGACTGCAGGTGGAATCTCTGCTCCCCATCATCCTCCACGGGCTACAGGGGAACAGTCTGCTTTACTATGGTCTTCACCATGGGCTGCAGGGGATTCTCTCCTCTGATGCCTGGAAACCAACCTCCTTCTCCTCCTTCACTGACCTTGTTGTCTGCAAAATTTGTCATCTTTCTCACTCATCTCTCTAGCTGCAAAAGCTACTCCTAGGTTTTGGGGGTTTTCCTTCGTAAATATGTTATCACAGAGGTGCTGAATGGCTTGGTTTTGGCCAACAGTGGGGTCTGTCCTGAAGCCAGCTGGTATTGACTCTGTTGGACATAGGGGAAGCTTCTAACAGCTTCTCACAGAAGCCACTCCTCTAGCTCCCCACTACCAAAATGTTGCTACACAAACCCAAGACATTCTAGCCCTCACCTCTGTGAATCCTGTTTAAGAATTGTCATTAAAACCTACATTCATCATACAACCTTCACAAACTTCTATCAGATCACCAAAGTCAATATCACATTACACCAACAAATGTAATTGCACAATTAACACACGCAATCTGCCCCTTCTCCCTTTACCACAATCAGAAGAGCAATTCTTCACTATGACTCTGCTCTCTAGCTCTGTTGAGTCCATGCTTTGCCTTTTACTTCTTCCAATTGTTATCTTTACCTCAAATTACTCATGCCACATGTTGGGTTCCAAAAACTACTTGGTGTTTTAGCCCTGGCTGGCAGCTAAGTGCCAGATAACTGTTCTTTCATTCCCCCTCCCCTAATTCCCCCCTCCCTCATCCCTACAAGATGGGGGAGAGAATTGGA
This sequence comes from Hypotaenidia okinawae, assembly GCA_027925045.1. Taxonomy (NCBI): domain Eukaryota; kingdom Metazoa; phylum Chordata; class Aves; order Gruiformes; family Rallidae; genus Hypotaenidia; species Hypotaenidia okinawae. The sequence goes on from BSDF01000009.1 coordinate 20,422,405, forward strand.
AGAGTAAAAATGAGAAAAGCTAGTGGGTTGAGATAAAAAAAAGTGTAATGGGGGAAAAAAAAAGGAATCATAATGACAAGTGATGAACAATACAATTTCTCATACCTGAAGTTGATGCTGCAATAAGACCCAAAGCTACCTCACAAGGTCCCCAGTTATAAATGGAGCATGTCATGTGGTATAGAATATCTCTTTGGTTAGTTTGGGCCAGCTGTCCTGGTTTTGTCCCCTGCCAGCTCCTTGGGTGCCTCCAGCTTTCTCATTGTCAGGGAAGTGTGAGAAGCTGGAAAGTCCTTGACTGCTTGGCAACAACTAAAACATGGGTGTGTTGTCAATATCATTCTCATCTTAAATCCAAAAAAGCACTATACAAGGCACTAGAAAAAAAAAACCTATCCCTGCTGAAACCAGGACACGTATGTGTACACACACACAGAGTATGTTTCTATCATTTTCTCTTCTGGAAGCTGTCTATCACTTCGGGCATTCATTGAAAATTGTCACAACAGCTGACTGAAACTTCCACAATATCTTTTGTACAATTCTACAGAATTAATGGAACTTCTGATTCAGACATTGCACAAGCTTTACAATGCCATAACCCTTTGATTCAAATAGGGTCATACCTAACTAAGACTGACACACAATGAACAAAAAAAAATAAAAATGACAGCATATTGGGGTATGAATTAAAATTAAGGAAAGTGTATTGTTCTTAGTAGAAAGAGTTATACCATTTGAAATGATAGAGAATTACATTCTCTAAATTACTATAGTGGTCACGTAGAATGTTATCTATTCCAAAGATAACCTGAACTTATGAATCCTTTTTGTAAAGGCACTAATATCGTAATTTTTTGCCCCCTGAATAAGTCAGTGTTAGATGTTTTCAGACTGGGAATACTACTTTCTTTACTGCATTCACTTCTGTCCTTGTATACCCTTCAGGTTCCAGACAGATAGATTATTGTTTCCATCAGAAAGGGGATTTGATTAATCACCAGATCATATGTTTTATTCAAAACCAGTGCCCTCCATACTTCATCCAAAGTAAATTAATGAAAAATTCACATAATTTGTGAAGAATAGTTTATTAACTGCTTTTTTTTTAGCTTTGTTTGCAGCCTCAGAATAAAAACTAAAAATCAGGAAAGAAGGAAACTACATTTAGGGTCTTGATTTTTGAAGAGTGTTTTGAAAGGAAGTTGCATTTCATCAGATTCTCTTAGAATTACCTGACTACGTAAATTAGCCTTCACTAGAATTTAGGGATTTTAAACACCCCTTACTCAATTTTTCCCATTCACTCCCACAACTGTGTGTTTTTCTGACCAATCTGCCTTTTGGGGTGCAAGGATTACACAGTAGCATGCTACTAAGGTCCATGATATTGGCAAAGCATTGAGATTTCAGGTCTCAGTGTTATGGGCTTTCTTATTTGTAAGTGCAAAAAGTATGAGTTCAGAGTCCTTGGCTGTTTGTATGTTGAATATTGGGAGAGTCATGACAAAAGAAAAAAATACTCCTCTGTAGCTTCATGTTAATGTTCAATTTATGTAACTTGCTTTTTATAATAGCAATATCAAGTGAAGTAACCTAACACAAAGAAAAACTAAGTATTACTGTGAATATCTAACACCAAAAAAATTACTCTTAAGGAGCAACAATGCCTTCCAGCTTAATTTGTCATAACTTTTCCTTTTGATAAATTGAGCTAGATATTTAATCCATCCATGTTCAATTTATCTGTATCCTGAAGTGAAACAAATGAATTATACTGTAGCACCTGAATAGGCCAGCAGTCTGTCTAAACAGAAGCAGAAGAATAGGGTTAAAGGTGTCCCTACTATTGATATCCACTCTGAAACTGCACACATCCAACCCGGTGAACATCTGTTAGGAGAAACTTGAGACTATGCCCTGTTGAACCAAATGTAACTGATTTGCTCTGAGGTAGTCAAATAAGCCATAGGTATTCAAAGTTGAGTTCACTCACAATTTGCTAAGGTGTGTATGTGCTAAGCACTCAGGAGATCAGACCAGCAATCCAAGTTGAACTACACAAAGCTACTACCCTCTTCAAAACTGTATTAATGAAGTATGTTCTTGAGTTGGAGAGCTAGTTTACTAGAGCAAAACAAAGGGTGACACTTGCACCATGACTGAGACTGTTGTTTGAAAAGTAGTGGATCAAGTATTGCTCATCACAGATAAACGTTTTTGAAGAAAAAAAGGGGTTCATTGGTTTAAATCACAGACTTGTCCATCTTTTGATTAGAAATTAATTGTTCGTATATAAAACGTAGACAACCATGAGTTAAAAGCACTTACATGAAAACTCAGCATTCTTAGAAATCAGTGTTCATCTTTTGTTGGCATTCCAAATACTGTCTACCTAACTTGGAAATTATCCATCCTTTTTTGCTGTAACAGCTGTACCTAGAGCAAACACAGAATAATAGCTCTTAGTATTGTACTTAAGGTAGTGAAGGAGACTTATGTCCAACCTGCAGAAGAGGAACTATGACCCTGAGAAGTGGCTTGCTGAAATTTGCACAGGAGTACTTGTGAGTCAGTTGCATTAAGTCACCACTCTTTGCCTTAAAATTAGTCTCAGCTTTACCCTGGTGTCTGCTTTTCAAACAATTCAGTCTGGAAAGTGGAGGAATATAGGCAAGTCTTTTGAATATGACCAGCTAATACAGGTTGCTGGTCGCTAGTGATATCATACTAGATATGTAATACTAATATTTTGCAGATATTTTATGGAAGTCTGCATGTTATTTGCCTACATCTGTTCGACTGGAGCTATTTCTTTGATTGAAATACTGAATGATTAATAAGAATTACTAACGAACTTTTTCCTCACATTATGCAATTGTCTTGAGGCTGAGAAGAAAAAAAATGTCACTGTGACTAGCTATGGATCTTCCCACCAGGAACTAGGGACTGAAGGAATTGTGTGATATTATAAGCCAGAACAACTGGAAAGACACCTTGGTGGGGAAGTATGATAAGACAGGCATATCGAAAGAGCTGATTTCTGTTTTGGGCTTGAAAGATAGGGCCTAGGGGAAGGAGAAAGAAGCAAAAAAGAGTCAGAGGGAGAAGCTCTTCTGAGTATGCTGACAAAAGAAGTCCAGGAAATAGATTGATTTCAGGGGACAGATGTTTTTCTTTATATTTTAATGTAATTATTCTTTCTAGTCAATCATATTATTTGAATTTATACATTTTCTCCATAATTTTTAAGATTACTTTGATATGTGTACTTTTGCACAGCAAACTCTAAAAGAAAGCAAACCACTAACCACTTCCCCTGTCCTAAGAAAAGATGAAAGCTGAGCAGAGTAAGACTTATTTGAAAATACAAGACTAGAAGGATGATTTCCAAATTGAGAAATACTAGGGCCTGTTTTCTACACTATACCATACCATACATAGAAGTGTAGTAGAAAATTAAAGCCTATTGAACTGAAATTCAGTTCAGGTGTGGCATATTCCTGGGTTAAGGTATTTTTAAAATAGCACAATAAGATACAAACCAGTCTCTGATTATCAGTATTACCTGTGCTTAAATTGAAAGCTCTATTTGCAAAGAATTTGAAAATGCACTTGTGTCCAAATTGAAAGAAAAAATAAAAATTAAGTTTGCTTAAAAATACTGTCACATTTGAGATCTGCACATTAAAAATAAAATTCAGACATCATCTTAAAATTTTTAAAAACCCAGATATTCTGTTTGGTAAATGTCCAAAAGCAATGCTTCAACATTGTCATGATTTGGAGTCTTATTTGAAAAAAAAAATATCAAAGAAAATTCCTTAATTTCACCAAGGAGTTTCATTTTAACAGAATTTAATAGTGTCCAACACTGGAAATTTCACTTATTTTCATTTAATCATTATTATAGTTGTGTTGCTTTAAATGTTCTTAAGCATTTCTAAAACCAAAAGACAATCTCTGTGCCAGTTTTGTCTTGTGTAACAGCAAATAGAATGGAAGACTTCAGGGAAACAACACCAAGCTGAAGATTTATGCCTAAATCAGCTCTAATTCTTGGGGAAGAGACAAGGCGTGCAGAAGCCAGTCTTACAGTGTATCTGTGGAGAGAGCTGGTGAATGTTGTCCAGCAGTCATGCTCCCTACTCTAAACTGTCCTTTCTACCCTTTGGGGAAGTCACTTTTCTGTCAGTACATATTAATAAGACAGAAACAAAAAGCAGTAATAGAAATGAACAAAGCTCTGACCAATTAGTAACTCAAGGGTAAAATTGTAATGTGACGTAAATTTATTCCATCAGTTCTGCCAAATCATTTCTATCCTGATTGCTACAAATAATATCACTGTAAAGCCTCATTATTATTAAAAGACAGAATTATGAATAGCCAGAGGCATAGTCTGTTTGTACTAGGTACCAAAGAAATATCTATTGCTCTTTAAAGCTTGTGATAATTAGTACCCCAATGACCCAGCCGGCAGAAATCAGTTAGTGGAGATTTCCTTCACAGAGTACAAAATATCCTTTTAAAGAAGGATTTCAACATTTCTCTCTAAACTCCCCCTCCCAGCCTCCCAAATTTAAAGCTCTTTAAAATTAAATATTTAATGATTGCTCTCCACACAGGAAACAGTAAATTGTTCTATTTCTTTCATTGATAGGAAGTTGATTTTCCCTAAGGTTTGAGACTCACAAACAGCAGTAAAGTCTGTTCACCCATGGATTTGACTGTCTTTTCTCAAGTACTTTGAAACTATGGCTTGTGTTTGGTTCCTCAGTAAATATGTTGTTGAGGTTTTTTTCTTGTGTTTTTTTTTTTTTGGGGGGAAGGGCTTGTGTACATGTGTTTAGTTATTTGTTTTTCTGTAAAGAAAAGTCTTAATCTGATAGAGAAGAACGGATTGCCAAGTATGTATGGTTTTACTCTTGATTGGGTAAGTTTTCATCTTCAACCTCTAAAATATGTTTGCTAAAAAAAAAGTTTCAGGCAAGGAGATATGTTGTTGCTCTCTCTGAATTAACAATAAAGCTGCATTTGGTTTCACTAATGCAGAATCAGATCCATATTTATCCAGTTGATCAGCTGAAAACCCACTAGCACCCACACACATAACAGGTGAGATAGTAAATTTTCTTTTTTCTTTTGGTAAGCTATAGAAAAATTACAATGCAACAAATATTCACTCTCTGTTCTACGTACTCCTCTGTTCATATAGCTGAGCAAAACCACCTGTTCTGCCTCACTGGGCCCTTCACACCAAATGACAAGTCAGTGTGCTTAATAGTTAGAAATAAAGAAACAATAGTGTTAGTTTTTTCGGGGTTTTTTATAACCCAATATTTCAAACAAGTAGAAATTGATAAAGGTTACTTCTTCGATCATGAGCACTTTTACAGGTTTTTTTTAATTCAAAAAAGATGTAAAAAAAAAAAAGTCAAATATTTCAAATTATAATGTCCAAACTCATCACTTCATAGAAAAAGCTGAAATGACTATTTGAGCCCTAAAGTCAAACCAACACACATATGGGAATCATTTCAAAGCTACCTTATCTTGAGCACTGTGTTGAAAACTTCATCCTGCTGTATTCTGAGATTCTCCTAGACAAATACTCCTATTTTCTGAAAATATTATTGTGCCTTTACTCAGATGCCTACACTCTTGAAGTTTGACTGGGTTTTCTAGATTGACATTTAAATTCTCACCTGTTCCATAGTTTCTAGTTCAATAGTCAGATTCCAACTTGTTAATGAAAAAGTGGAAAACAGGCATCTTAGAGAAGCTAAAAGAAGATACAAGTATAGTATTTCCTGCAACTTTAAAAAGAAAAAATAATCAAGGGCTTAAACTTTGTCTTGTCTTAATCTGTGTCCATCTGCAAAGGAGAGTGTAGAAACAGGGCTTTGCAGGACACTCTTCTCCCTGTTGCAGATCTTCTCTTCCAGGGGAAGCTGTGTGAAATTTGTTTGCATGACACAGGCAGGACAAAAAACCCTTAGCAGTTGGGGGCTGAGGTACTCTTGAAGAAGTCTGTGTATAATCAGAATGAATTGCTATTGTGTTTCTGCCAAGAACATCAGGCCTGTTCTTCTGTGTCAGATAGGAAGTATCATCTGGAGACTAACAATTTTCTGTGTCATATATTTATTTATACAATATTACACATATTTTGTTTGAGTGAGAATTATAAAAATGCAGCCTTAAAACCTCTTATTTAAGGTGGTTAGGGTGAGCTGCCTTCATATTTTTTCAGTTTTTATTCTCAAGTGGTGTGTCACAAAACTGAAAATTAAATGTTTCTAAACAAGTAATTCTACTCAGTTAATTGTGACGGGTCCCTCTGGTATTGTACTTCTACATTGGGAAATATGCTTGTTTGTAATCAAAACTACGTTTTTATAATCAAAGATAATGTCAGATAAATTCATAAAAGTACACATGATGAGATAGGAACATGGTTTGGATAAGTGTACGTTTCTAAACCAATATGAATATCAAAGGCATTTTTTACTTCTATTGTTTTGCATCTTTTAATTTTTCAAGACTTTTCAATGTCTGTCATTAAGATCATATAAAAAATGTGAATCTGGTGGCAATGGAAGATCCTCTTCCCAGCAGAAGCAAGATACCTCCAAACAGATTATATACGGTAGTTTGCATTTGTGCAAAGTAGCATCTCTCAGTTCCACTTGGATCCAGAGCTGAAAGTGCTCTGTCTGGACAGCAAGGCAGATGAGCTCTACAAGACATTTCCCGTGCAAATCCTTGCACTTTGTCACCCTGTTGACATACTCTCTGCATGTCAGCATCACCACCTGTTTACCCTTCCAGCAAGGGAAATTTGAGTACATTTCTGTACTTTTCCCAGGCCTGAAGAAACATTTTAAGCAACTCATTCTAAACTTAGATGAATCATGACAGAAACCATCTTCATATAAACATATTTTGATTATTCTTTCAGTGGCTCTGACTTGACCATCCTACTATACTACAGCCCTATCTTCCTGTTGATTTTTTTTCCAAAATATCTAAGAAAAGAAATTAATACCTTCCACTTTTTATTCCTAATCTCCTACTTCTGATTCCTTCATTTCCCTGGTTTTGATGCTATGTCTGGGTTTCCATTGCCTGTTCTTCCAGCCTGCTATCTCCCTGCTTGGAGCCATACTGATTTTTCTCATGGCAATGCTTCTTTGATGTGTACAGTGGAAGTTAATGAGCTCTCCCAGTACATACTGGTTTTCTGTGAAACCTTTGTTGAATACGAGGAAGCTGGGTTTTTTAAAAGTCCAGCCACACATACAGTGGGGATCTTCTGAAGACATAAAACAAATGTTATGTATATGTCTTCTTTTTTTCCATTCGTAACCTTGGAAACTGTTACAAAGCATTATCTTTCGAATGTGACATTTCTACGCAAGCAGCTCTGTACAGTATTTTCTTCTCTGTCACTATCTGAGGCTGACAGAATACATACCTCAATTCCATGCCAAAGGAACTGAAGTTTTTTTCCTTCTAGAAAAGGCTTTTTACTTTGATTTCACCATGATCTTCCTTATCTTCTCCTGGCTGTTGTTTTTTCTGGCTTACTTTGGTATAACTGCTACTTTTCATTGTCTAAAATCTTTTACTGGTTAACTTCTCTCAGTTCCTGTTTCCCTGCCTTATTCTTGTTTTACTCCTGTTTTGTTGTTATGTTTCCTGCTGCTTAGCTTTTCTAGCAGTTCCTTTTCTGGCTTATTTTTGTCTCACTGCTATTTGTGATTTCTGTTAAAAGTCTCCTACTGTTTAACTTTCTCAAGCAGTTGTTTCTAGGTTTATTTTTTCCACTTCTTGAATTTGCTGTTAAAAGTCTCCTGCTGTTTATCTTCTTCTAAATGTTGCTTCTATAGACCGTTCTCTTCTCCCAAGCATTCAATACATGCAATTGCTTGATCAAATTCAGGGATGAATTCAGAGGGCTTCTGCATAGCCAGATTGATCTGAGCCATGAAGAAGAGAGAGATCTAATTCAGTCCTTAAGTGCTTTCTAGCAATATATAATACAAATCTCTTCAAATATTTCCCTGCAACAGAAACTGGCCTTTCTTGACCTTTTAGGTGGCATCTAGAAAAGAGTTTTCTATTGATAGGCTTTTCCTTCTTAATAAAGTAGCATGCTTATTCCTTGTAAAATATTTTAGAAAGATATGACTTTCAAGACAGGAATCCCAAGTGTTCAGAATTTCAAATCACAGCTGATGTTTTATTTCTGAGATTTAAAATAGTTTTGAACCTTCACAGAAGAATATTCATGCATGGTCAAGAGTGCACTTTGCTTTACCAGAGCATTGGAGAGAGACAGTGTGAGACTTTCTTAACAACTCTTCCTGGTGCTATTCCATTTTTGGTAACTTACTTGGACAAAAACAGCAGCAGTATTCAACAGCCAATATTCAAGGCACTCACTTGGAAAGAGGAAGTCAGTAGTTCAAGTCTTTGCTCCAATGAACGTTTAATTATTGATACCAAGTGGAACAGTTCCAGCTGGAAATGCTGAGAAATATTCATGTCAGAATACCTTGTAACCTACTACATTATGAAATTCACCTGGAGTTTCCACATCTGAAATAATTAGCAATTTAGTTATTCCAAATTGGGCCTCCTTGCTGTCATTTATTATGAAAAATATTTCCAAAGATTCTGATTTAATCCCAGTGGGTAATTGGGCATGAAAAATTCCAAATTTTTATAGAATATTTCATACTCATTCCAGTTGGCTACATTACAAATTCTAGGCTCTTTTTGACCTAGCTGGCTTACAGTTAGCTTGTGATGGGGCTTGTAGGATACTAATTTCTCAATGAATAGTTGACAAGCTTGATATTCTACTAAATTAAGAACCAGTTGAAACATTATATTCCGAAGACCTTTATAAATCTGTAGTGAAAGGAAATGCTCTATGTCACAGATAGTATTTATATTTCTTGCATCTTCCCAGCATGATGACTCTCTCTTGCCTAGCACTTTATGAAATACTTACTCTAAGAAAAATTCCTAAACTTATTTGGCTACAGTTATATACACTATGAAGTTGATGCAGAAGCTGTTAAACCTTCTGGAAATCTTTAATGTAAGTGCATGTTTATAATAATCTAAAAATGAGAAAGTTATTTAATTCTTTTAAAAGTAACATAAGAAAAGTATATGTTGCAGTTCCACTGAGAGAGGGCCAGGTCCGGCAGAAAATGGGTGCTGGAATCTTCTGCAAGCCTGCTTATAGCGCCTCTGGGAATCACATATAGGAGACAAAGACTCCAACCAGAACTTGGAGTGCCAGGAAGACCGCAAACTTTGGCCCATTAAGGGCATTGTGATGTATATTTGCTTGTGAATGTAAGCAGTTGACAGACACAAAAGGCCGGGAAGGCTGGGGGAGGAGTAGGCGCGCCCAGGTACCCAGGCGAGTTTGCCCCTGCAGCCCGAGCAGAAGCACGTGGAGTAGCCGGAGGAGAGGACCCATGGAGGAGGCAGAGACCCGACCTGCCCGGTGGAGAGGCTCGGCTCCACGCTGGATGGAGCCGGTGGAGGCATAGAGAAGATGCCGTGACTTACGTTGGGATGAGCCCCTGCCAGCACAAGCGACCTACAGAGATGAGCCAAACAGGTGTGCTGGAGGAGGCATATAGCCCCGTGGAGGACTCTGAGTGAGAGACACTGTGATTTGTTGCTGCCTGCCATAGCAGAGATGAAGTCTGGTGGGAAGAGATTTGCCTTGGAGAAAGTTCGTGGAGGACTGGCTCTTGTGGGTGAGATCCTACGGTGCAGCAGGGGGAGGCTGTGTGGAATGAATGCCCCCATCCCGGCCGAGAAGGAAACCATCTTGCAAGGGACTGACCCAAGCCCCCATCTCCTAGTCCCTGCCCCCCTGTCCTGTGCTGCGAGCAGGAGAGGGGAAGAAGGGAGCAAAATCATGGCTGAAAGGGAAGTCTGCTTTAGAATGGAGGGGGAAGGTGTTACCGAGACCCCCATTTTCCCCAGTCCCTGCCCCTCCTGGGCTGCGACCGGGAGGGAAGAAGGGAGCAAACTTCTAACTAAAGCCTGCTAAGGAGGGAGTGGTGGGGGGAAAAGTGTTTGCCTGGTTTGCATTTGTTTCAAGATTGTTGGTTGCACTCCTGACTCTGGTTCTTTTTCACTGTTTTTCTCTTTAGCGTGGTGTAATAAATTAGATAACTTTTCTCTTCTGCTCTCTATGTTGAGTCTGTTTTGCCCGCGTCATTAACGAGTTTGTCTCTTGAGCCGCCCAGTTATGTTTTTTCTCCCCTGTCCAACTAAGAAGGGGAGTAACAGACTGATTTTGGTGGGCGTCTCGCCTTTGGCCAGGGCTCAAACCATCACAGTATAGCATTTTTCTTTTATGCACTTTTAATTGCTAATATATTCTCCCTGCAGCCCTAAAATCATTTATCATAATTATAATCATAATTTGCAATTTTGCTGGAAGTTTACCAACTTCAGGAAAAGGTTGCAAGATGATCATATTCATTCATGTGGACTTTTTAGACCATTCCAGTCTTGTTTACTACAACCATAAGTTTAACACAGTGGACTAAAAGAAATAGTAACTCCTGTTTGCTTTCTGTGCAATACCACACACCCTCTCAATTGTAAGGTGTGATAGCAGAGTAGAACTCTTCACCCCCACCCCATTCCAGTTTATGAGACTAATATTCTGAAGAATCAGTCTACTGAAAATATTATGTTGACTTTTGCCTTTTTCATAATTGCATGATATTTTATAGTATTTAATGGAGACACTAAACATCCTAATGTCCCAAAAGATACATGGCTGTAAATTTACAGTTTAGGTAATGGCATCTTAGAAATAGATGAATAATTAAAATATGTTACTTGTTGCCTGAGATTTCCTTGAAGAAGCTCACACAAAGGGAAATGAGGTGGGGAAGAGACAGAATGAAAAAAGATTCTGCAATTCAAATTGTATTACCTTACTAATAGCACATTAGCAACCAGATTTTTCATGACCTGAGTAAGCAGTGAGAAACTTAGAGTAGATGCTGAATGTGTTTACGTTTTGGTGTGTCATGATGTGGAGAGATCAAAAGTGTTATTTTGATTGGGAAGATAAGCAGGGAGGAAGAAGAGAGAAAGAACAGAAAGATAATCCAGTTGCAAGAGGCTTTATAGTAGAAGGGTGTATAAGGAAAAAAAGCAAATATTATATAACTATGATTTTATGCTAATGTTCAAATGACTTCTTGCATTTTCATTTTTTCTTCAAAACAACCTCTATATTTTGAATAGGCATAATGAAAACACTTTTCTGTGGGGGAAAACAAGATCAGACAGACCAGTATACTCCGGGATTCTTCCAACTGCCTAATATAAATAGGTCAAATGTTACAAGGATTTTCCTATGTCTGGTGTATTTCTGAAAATCATAGAATCATAGAATTGTAGGGGTTGGAAGGGACCTCGAGAGATCATCGGGTCCAACCGGGTGAAGAAGATTTAACATGCATTTATTTTGGAGTCACTTTTTTTTTCTTCAAGAACCTTTGTCAGGATCTGACACTGGATTGGTTGCCAGGGTTAACAGGATTATGGATCCCTGGCTCCAGTTAGACAGGTTCCGTCTCCTGATTTTTCATAAATAAAAAATAAATCTAAAATCACTTTCTTTGTTTTTTCTAGATTGAGACATATTCAAGTAAATCAGCATTTTTATCAAGATAGACACTGAAAATAATGATCTCTGGCACAACTAGTCCTTACCTGCTGTTGAAGAACTCTCCTTGCAAACTAAAACATAAATAAATTGCTCTTTGAAAAGCAGAAGAGAGAAGCAGAGAAAAACAGTCCTAGCAGATCTCTCCTTTTTCCAACGTGCTGCATGTTGCTTTGAGTCTGATCCTGACAAAGTGTATTTTCAGTGTCTGAGAGAAAGTCCATAGTGTCAGGGTTCTATGGAATCTTTTGACGAATCATTAACCTGATCAGTTATTCCCATTTAAAGTCTGTTTGTTTAGTTTCTAAGTTCCACTCAATGACTGCCTGCCTTTAAGCCTGTAAAGATACAACCTGCTTTCCCTATAGGGAAATTTATATTTAATTAATCTTTTGTCCCCAAGGTACTTCTCAGTTTTGTTGGCATAGCCTTCATTTTATCTCCTCAAGAAACTAGCTTCTAAGCCTGACATTTCTGAAAGATCGGTAGTAAAGCAAGAGGAGTTTCACAGCAGAAGCAATAGCCTGGATAGCATTATCATCAAAGCTGACCAGAAGCAACTCTATTTAATTTTTTTTTAATTTCCTCCAGGTTTTGTCCAAATTTCCTGACCTTCCGTTCTTTTTCAAAATGGAAAATTGGAGTAGTATTGAGGTAGTGAGGAGATGAAGGAAAGTTATATATGACAACTATTTTATTTTTAATCAGAATTTTTTCAACAATGTCAGATTTGTCTTTTTTTATTTAATTTAAAAATATTTTTCCTTAGGTAGAAAGAGTTTTCAAATATAAGATGCCAGCTCACAGTATGAACACTGCTAACGTGCCTGTCCTGTGAAGCAAAACTATATTTAAGACATCTTGAGCCAGTTGCACCTTGTAGAAGGAGAAAGGGAGCTGATTTCTCAGTAGCTTATAATTTACTAATGCAGGAATAGAAGAGCAACTCATTGACTTAAAAATTCAGGCCTGCTTTCTGAGATACTTACCTTCCAATTTCAGCAATGTATGCCTGAGGCATTCACAAAGGCTATTTGCATAATCAGTGTGGCACTGGATCCAACCTATAAAAGAGAGGCTTTTACTCACTAACAGCAGAAATGAATCCACACTTCCAAAGATGAATTCTTTAGCTGTCAAGATTTTAGACAGCATCACAAACAAAATGTGTATATATTTTCTTGATAAAGGCACAACCACACATACTGATACAGTTATGGCTTGAAAGCATATTCTTAACTATTGAAAAGGTCTTTGAACGAGAAAATTGTGAAGCTTTCAGTTTTAATAATGCCCTGGTAAAGAATGAAGCAAGGAACTAAAATCACTCAAAAAACTCATTTCTTATAGCCCTAAGTGTCAAGGGCATTCATTGTGTTCTTGATAACCACAAACATTGACATCACTGGTGTTCCAGATCAACAGCAGTATATTTACTTGCTATGCTATTTCCTCTGGTATGAGTGAAAGCAGTGTGAAAAGGTCATATAAAGTAAGCTACCACAGATGTTGACTATTTTTGCTGGTTTCAGAAAACTAGAAAAAGTCTCTTTTTTTATTCCCATTGCTTCAAATGTTTTTCTATTTCTGTTCTAAGAAAAAAAATTGGCCAAAGGAAATGAAGCTAAAAGTTATGGCCGGAGAGAGTGAAATTACTTTTAAAAAAAAGTCAAGGATCCAGCTCCTATGAACTTTGAATTGTAACAGGATACTCAGTTGTCCTTACTTCCTTTGAAACTCTCTCACATCAGTTGCTCTAATATTTCCTCAATTTTAATGAGTAAAGAAGAATGGGAATATCATAATCTTGAAAAAGAAGGATAAATTAGAAGGAGTTCAGAAGTTGTGAACGAAACTGAAGACTGATAGGGTAAAGCTTAAAAGGTGTCTGAAGGGGGGAAATATATTGCAACTGTAAATTTATGTGCCAGGTCTGAAAATATTATCCAGGTTCACAGATTCACAGAATTTTAGTAGGAATTTTAGGGACCTCCAGAGACCATTGAATCCAACCCCCCTGCCAAAGCAGGCTAGAACAGGTCACATAGGTAGGCACAGGTCTTGAATATCTCAGGAGAAGGAGATTCCACAAACCCCCTAGGCAGCCTGTCCCAGTGCTCTGTCACCCTCACTGTAAAAGAGTTCTTCCACATGTTGTTGTGGAACTTCCTATGTTCGATTGCCACTTTTCCTGTCTCCACAGACCATTGAAAAGAGGCTGGCTATTTCCCCCTGTGTCCCACACTTAAGATATTTATAAACATTGATCAGATCCCTTCCTAGTCTTCTTTCTCCAGGCTGAACAGCACCGGTTCATTCAGCCTTTCCTCACAGGGGAGGTGCTTCAGGTCATTAATCATCTTTGTAGCCATCCTCTGGACTCTCTCCTGGAGATCCCTGTCTTTTTTATACCAGGGAGCCCAGAACTGGACACAATACTCCAGGTGGGGCCTGACCAGGGCAGAGTAGAGGGGGAGGATCACCTCCTTTGTCCTGCTGGCCACACTCCTTTTCATGCACCCCAGGATCCCATTGGCTCTCTTAGCCACCAGGGCACACTGCTGGCTCATGGCCAACCTGTCATCCACCAGGACCCCCAGGTACCTTCTTCGCAGAGCTCATCTCCAACAGGTCATCCCCCAGCTTGTACTGACACATGTGGTTGTTCCTTCCCAGGTGCAAGACTTTACACTTGCTATTGTTGAACTTCATTAGGTTTCTCCCTGCCCAGCTCTCCAGCTTGGCCAGGTCTCACTGAATGGCAGCAGAGTGTTCGTGTGTGCCAGCCACTCCTCCCAGCTTTGTATCATCAGCATACGTGCTCAGGGTGTACTCTATTCCTTCATCAAGGTTATCGATGAAGATGTTAAACAAGACCAGACCCAACACCAATCTCTGGGGAACATCGCCAGTTACAGGTCTCCAGCTGGACTCTGATCCACTGATCACCACCCTCTGAGCTCGGCCTGACAGCCAGTTCTCAACCCACCTCACAATCCACTCATCTATCCCACACTTTCTCAGCTTTGCTACCAGGATGTCATGGGAGACAGTATCAAAAGCTTTGCTGAAGTCAAGGTAGATGACATCCACTGCTCTCCCTCCCTCTACCCAGCTGGTGATGACTCCATAGAAGGCTACGAGGTTGGTTGAGCATGATTTCCCCTTGCTGACTACTCCTTATAATATTCTTCTCTTCCAGCTGCTTGGAGATGGTATCCAGAACAAGCTGTTCCATCACATTTCCAGGGACAGAGGTGAGGCTGAGTGGCCTATAGTTGCTCAGATCCTCCTTCTTGCCATTTTGAAGACTGGAGTGACATTGGCTATCCTCCAGTCTTCAGGCATTTCTGTTTTCCAAGACCTGCCAAAGATGATAGAGAGTGGCTCAGCAATCACCTCCACCAGCTCCCTCAGCACACATGGATGGATACCATCAGGGCCCATGGATTTGCATGCATTATCTTTGATAACTTCAGAATTCTGTATTCCTAGTTATCTAGATTCATTTAACATTTCCAGTCTGTTCCTGAATGTTCTTTATGCCTTTTGACAACTTCAGGTAATTAGAGCGAAAAAGACCATGTTCAGATTTAAAGAAACAGCTTATAAACACCATTGTGAGCCCTGACCAGAAAACCTGAGAATGTCTGGTGCTCTGCAGGGTACTTGAATTAATTGCCCAAACATATTTTTAGTAGTAGTAGTCGTAGTTGTCGTCACAGTAGTAGTAAAAAACCCAAGAAGGAAGATCAACAGGGATAACTTAAAAATAAAACTGCATTTTATAGTCTACTCTGGTAAAGTTAGCCGAGCAGTTCCTGGGCCACCTGGTTGCTTCTTCACCTTCTGCAGCAACTTCTTACTCAGCATGAGATTGTCATGTCTTGAGGTCCTGTCACCTTTACTGCTGGGTGGCAAGGCACAATTCAAGCTGCCACTGATCTTGTATAATCAGCTGTTTCCCCATTTCACTAGCATTTGTTGCTCTGCTTCATTAAAGCACTTCTGCTAGAGTTTTTGTAATTTCAGTTTATGCAAGTAGTTTATGCTGAAAACTGACACAGTTGTAAGATTCTTTAGCAGTTTCTTCAGCCCTCCATGTCATAGAATACTCTTAACATAATCATACCATTCAGTTTTCTAGTTGTAACTTTCAAATTGTGAGGTATAGATTCTTGCATATAATAACAGTTCAGCCTGGCTATAGACTTACTGTTGCACTTTTCTCTCTTTTTTTGACATGCCACTTGCTTTCAGCTGAAATCTTTTACAAACACCATCAGTTAATTATGCAAAATCAAGCAGGATGAATACACAAGTTCCAAGATTATGAAGAATGTTGATACAAACTTATCTTAAAAACAGCAAGGAATCATTAAGAGTCCAACAGAAGGAGTAGTTCCTCAAATCACCTTTTCATGCTTTTCATCACAAATGTTAAGTACTACTGGGGCACTTCTCAAGTTCTAGATTCTATTATGTATGAACAATTCAAGCTTGTGTCTCTCATTTTTAGAAGAGCGGCATAAATGATGGTCAGCAATAGATGAACTACAAGTGGAGATACCTCCAAATCCCCTTCTTAAAACTAAGGCACTCTGAAACTGAGCATGAAATGTCACACCACCTAGGGAAGCAATATAAACCAAATGCTACAACTTAACACTTAAGACCAAGGCTTTTTTTTCTGGTGTAGTGGACTACTTACTTGTTCATCTTCCATTAGATGAATATTTCACACGAAATCTAAACAAACCAGACAGTGACAGGCAGCTCCTGTCTCTTGGACCCATAATGTCAAGTAGCAAAGCAGTCATCTGGGGTGAGAGACACTGCTCCATCAGATATTCGTTTATAATAACTAGAATATCTTTAGCTGTTAGCTGCATACCTAGTCTTGAATAATCTCCTGGGAAGTGGGAGACCTGGATTTCTATCCAAACAAATGATGCAGATTGAGAATCTGAAAGGCAGCTGTCAGCATTTCAAGTCACATATCCATGATCCAAACTAGTAGAGGTGTGGGGTTTTGTCCTTGGAGATGTGCAGGAGAATGATTTAAACATTTAGCTCCAGAAGAGCTAAAGGCTCCTAAGCAGAGTCTGTTGTATTACTGGTTTTGAGATCAGTTTTGCTTTCTAGCTTCTAAAGTCACTTTGTAGGTACCTTCTTTCTTCATATATTTTTGAGCCTGCCTGTGGGTCTGATTACCAGGAAAGTGACATGAAGCACAGGTATTTCTATGTGAAGTTCCTTGGGGTACCTGTGTATATCCTTACAAATCTGGCCCGTATATGAGTCTGCAAGATCTGCAGTGATCTTTCTGAATTAATATAAGAAGTTAGATAAGCTGTGGGCTATCTTGTTTTCTTCTTGTGATTGTAAAAACTTCCATCAAGTTTTGAGGCAGTGGTAGCTGAAGTTTTATTTTAGAGAAGTAGCTGCTAGGAGCTCTTTTGTCAAGAACTTTTTCTTGAGGCATTCTGTTTCAGCATGGGCTTTCTCTAAACCAACTTTTTTCCAGCTGTATTATGACTTGTATAGATTCTGTCTATGGAGATGCTCTTAAGTGGCTTTATAAATTGTTATTCTATTAGGCGAGTGAGTTGTGAGTGGTAGGCTTATTTTGGAAGGGAGACAGGAGGTGTACCTGTAGATGCCATAAAAGTAGGCAATTATAATTTTGGGTTGTCCATCTGCCATAGTGTAGCAGTTATAGAAAAATAAAGGCTGCTTTTAAAAAATATTAACGTATTTATTTTATTATTTTTTCTATGTATTACACATATCCAAACTTAAAGCATCATTTTCTGCAGGGTGTCTCCACACAGAGATCCGTAGTTTTTCCATCTACTTCAGTTACAACTAGCCCAACCATTAATTTCTCTTCACCAGAGTATATCTACAACAATACCACCCGCATCGTTTCGCACCTGTATGATATAACGCAGAAATAAACATCCTTTAACAGGAATTTGAACCCTAAGGCAGGGCTTGAACTTGCCAAACCAATCCAACACACAACACTGCCTTTGGGGGTTTACTTTTTTTTTCCTTTTCTCAAGAATTAAGAGTAATTATTAAAGCAATATTTATTTGTATTCAAAATTCTGTCTCTAGTTAGAAAAAAATGTACTTAAAAAGCCAGTTTTTCAAACCTGGTAGGTAAGTAAACAATTGATAAAAAGTAATTAAATAGCAATGGAATATAACTTTTTTTCCCTACCTAGAATTTACTTAAATAGCATTGTTCCATAACTGGAATAAATGTATCTTAGAACTGTGATTCTGTACCAACTCTTCTGTTATTTTTTAGGCCATCATATCTGCAGCCAAACATGCGTGGTTAAACATTTTCATGTTGCTTTAAAAATAGCCCTGCCTCAAACACTGACATTAAGAGTGGAGATAGGACCATAAGCTCAGGTTCATCAGGCATTTAAAGTTAGTTTGTTCTAGTGCACAGGGAAGGGAAAAAGTTGCCCGTTTGCCTTTTTTTTTTTTTTTTAATGCAGGAAAGAAAATGTCTTTCTAACGTGCCTGAGAAGAGCTTATGCCTGAGATATGTTTCCTTTTAGTTTCTACTATTACAATGCTACTATGAAGTTTCGTTGATGTATTTAAGCCATCCTTGTAAGAAAGGATCTATGAAAAAATAATCACCTCTCAGGAGAAAAACCATCTGCACTTTGATTGGCATTTCTACTTTGTCTTGAAAGAGCTTGCATCTCTGCCCTTAAGGGTTATCCTTCACCTTGTCTTCTGAAAAAAATGTTCAGATGTTACCCCAGAATGTGTTCACGCTGCAGAGAGTATGCATAAGTTTCAAAATACTCTCTGCTTACAAGTATCCAAAGTTAACTAGCTTACTCCTGATGGTTTGGATGTTGGGTGGTTTTTTTTTGGGGGGGGTGGCGGTGGGGGATGAACTATATTTATTTTCTACCTTTTCATTAATCATGTATTGGAGGATTCAATTCCTAATTGGAAAATGATTTGCAGAAACCTGAACTTTATCCTAGTTTGATTAGTCCTTGTTTAAACAAATCTCGTATTGGTCACAGAACTCACTAAGGCTGTTTTGTAAACTTTTAACAGCAACTGTAAGTTATAATCCAAATATGAGGTAATATTGGCTACTGGCCACTTCGAACTAAAAGGTTTTCCTGTGAAAGGCAGACGTGTTATGTTTAAATCTGATCTTGAGGTGTAAGACACAGTATGAATGTGCAGGGACACCATGAGATCTTAAGTCCACCATAACCTTCTGGTGAAGATAATGGCTATGGGGAAAGATACATTAATGCAAAACTATGAGGGTGCATTACTAAGGACTGGAGGTCAAATTGTTCTGGGTACATAGCACAGCATTGTTCAATAATTCTGTGCCTTTCCTAGTTTATCAAGGTGAAAGGTCCTTAGGGCAAAGACTATGAAATTGTTTTATACGGCTGTTCATTTTGTTGCATGGCCACAATAAGAAGATTTTAGTTCTTTGAAGACTTTTAAAATCATTGAACATGTCGATTAAAAACCCTGATACTTCTGCTGAGTGAAAAAAGAACTTTCTAGGCTTTAAAGTTATTTCAAAAAGGAAGTTCGTACTTTAAGGGTTTACCATACTAGACCTTAGAACAAAGTTTCTTCCAAGTTTGTTTGTTTGGGATTTTTTTGTCATTCTTCGAGTCTTAAGATACCATTACATCATAATCTTTCACAGATCAAGAATGAGTTTTAACATATGTATTAAGGCAGGTGCATAAATATATCTACAGATGTTGCAGAAAAATAAAATAGCATTAATTTTAAAATTGTAGCACAGCAGTAACTTTTTTATTCTTCCTATTTCTACTAAGAAGTCAGACATCATCAGCATAGCCAGTTTCATGTGCTTCCCCTAACTTTCCTATTTAAAAGGCAATTGATGTGTGCATGTGCACATGCCTAATCTGGTTAATGAACACCCTAGCCAAATTAATGTGGATTGATTACCCATGAAAAGTAGGTTAATTGAATAATAGCCATTGATACAAATGTCCAGTGGATATTTTACTATATGTACATCTGAAGTTGACATATTTTGTTGCAAAATAAACCATAGTGAAAATAAGTATATTGATTCACATTAAAGTTGAGTAATCTATTCATGTAGTGTAATTTAATTGTCTGTAAAATTAGTTGCTAAACAGTAGGAAAAAGTAGTCATTTGTTATAATTGTCTGTGTTAGAGTAAAGGAATGATTTTATTGAGTGTTATACAAATAAATCCCAATTTCCCAAATATATGTATTAGAACAAAGGATGGTGTCACTTGCAATCACAGGCAATACTATGAAATTATAACAAATAGCTATTCACATTATCATCTTGGTTAATTATCGGCCTTACTGTATTCAGCAGTCCATGGTAAAGAGCAGTTTAAAGTGAAAGCCACATAAAAGAATTCACTATCAATAGGAAAAAAGAGGACCTAATTGAGAAATGCCAGCCAGTGTCTGTATCCTCAATAGAAGAAAAATGGACCCTATCACAAAATGCCAACTGTGGCCATGTTCCCTAATTTTCTTTTTGAGGACACTAAGCAGTACATTGGATTAAAAAGGAACTGCCAAAGCCATTATCTTTCACTTTCAATAAAAATGCACTGTGTCCAAATGAAAAATGCCAGACTTCATCCTTCCTTTCTTAAGGAAAATAGTAGAACCAATTAAAAAAAGCTGCTCTGTACATCTATTACATTTTATGCTTTCTAAGAAAGAACAATGGAACATTAAGTCATTAAAAAACTCCAAAAGCAAAAGAAAGTTCTCATGAACTGCAAATGGAAAATAGGATGGGGGAACAGGACATCAAAACAAAGTTAAAATTGGAAATATGGTCATCAAATAGGTGTGATGTATGTTTGACTAGGTTTGTATGTTCCTCATAGATGAAAAATGCTATTTTTCTTCTGAAAAAGAAAAGAACAAAGGACCTTTAAGAAATTACTTCCTCAAAACCTAAAATAGTTATTTTGTTTCGTTGTAGGAATAACCTTAATCTATAGTTTCTTAGGCCAGCCAAAAATCTTTTGCCCTCCCATATGTAGATGGTACCATCTCTCAAAATTGAAAGAGAAATGACACATATGATTGTTTATCTTCTTTATTCAGAAAAATTCAGGGGCTTTTTCTGGGTATCAGTTATAAATGTGGCACTATCCAAGTAGAGATACTTTGTCAAGAGTGTTCATCATACACATTTTATTTACAAAGAGCTTCCTAAAACCGAGCCCTAACCATGGTCTAAGGTCACAGGTTAAAAATTGCAACTGTTTTGCTTCTGATCATAATTCATGCTGGGTAGAGGAAATTCTCAGTTTCTGGCCATGATTTGGGAGGAGAATGCCCTAACAGCAGCTTTTTGCTATGAATTAACTCAATTTTCATTACGCATTGTGATTCCTTGGAGGAAGAGGGGTTACAGCAGTGTTGTTCCTGGCCCTATATAACCACACAGTTCCAGACCAGCATTGTGGTGTACCCAGGACCATTTACTGCCAGCTGCTGACTTCACTTACCAGGGAATGTGTTCTGCATGGATTTTATTTGCCACCTCAGTTTAAGTATAACTAAATGGAAAATGCCCTTTATCACTCTGCAACACTACTACTACTACAGTGTAAGTCACAGAAACAGAATTCATCTCTGAAAGAAACATTGCAAAGTCATTGGCTAGATGTCATGAAATAAAAGACACACTGTTCTGTGCTCACCCAAGAGCAGCTGGGGAGCAAGGGCATTTGCAAATTGTAAAGGTGAGGGGACTGTATCTGAGAACTTATTCAGTAGGTGCTGTGTTTTAAAAAAAAATCCCTTTTGTGATCTCAGCAGTCTGCCACTCCCTCTTTGAGTGAAAACAAAAACCAGCTAAATACGCCTGCAGCTATACTCTGCCATTCTGCAGCAGAGCAGTGACAGGGAGAGCATTACAGATTACTCTTGACCGCATTACATCTCATAATGACCTTGATTCCTTGTCTCTGTCCTTTTCTTAAGTTACTGTATGCGCATAAATCCACAAATGGGTATGAGAAATACTGTCACTGAAAGGGAAGTTTTTTAACTGAGTAAACAGGTATGAATTTCTGCAAAACACATGCTTTCTCCTTTCCTGTGCCCTGTAAATAGGAATTAGTTTATGAAAGTTTTGAAGTGCCAACAATGAGACGTCCATTGGTGCCACTGTAATATTACATTATCTCTCACTTGGTGTCAACAAGTCATAGCAACAGCACCCTGTCTTACTAATGGCACTTAGCCAGGCATGCATTGCATATACTGCAGCACTCCTCACTTTCACAGCAGCTGTTCTTCACTCTTAAAAGAACAAGCAAATAAATAAATAAAACCTTTTTGTTGGTGATAATTAAGCTGTAACATCCGTTTTCTGTGCAGTTGTGCTAATATGTTTGCGATAGTGAGATTGTTTTGTTTATGCTAATTGTTTAGTTGATAGTGCTCATGCATACATCATCTAATGCAAATCCTCTTCAATCTGTTGCTAAGCAGTTATTGTTACTGTGGATATTGTGAAATGGTAACTACATGAAATAAATAAAACAGGAAAAAGATACTTTCCTGAACAGCACAAATATCTCTCACACATGGTATTTTCTCTTCTTAGCATATTTATCTCAATATTTATTTTTAAAACTTAGATCCTCCACAGAAAAACTGCAGGATATAAAGGTCTAATATCTATCTATTAATCTTTTCATAGGTTCTAATGTTGGTTGTGTGGCTTGTGTGTAAGAGAGAATTCATGCTGACTTATTCAAAGACTACTTGTTCCCAGACAGTTCTTTTTTTGATCCACATATACAATAAACACAGAAGAAAGGAATTTTTGAAGTTCAAATTTCTCTCGAAACTGACAGTTCAATAAGAAACCATGGTTCTCAGTTACCTCTCTATTATAATTTATATAATACAAGTCTTTGAAATGAGGACTGAAAAGCACAGGCAGGCTTCGTACTAAGAGGCTATCATCTTCATTTAATCAATACTACAAAAACAAAAGATCACCAAAATTGTATTCTCTAGATGCCCCTGGGTAGTGCTGGAATAAAGTTAATTTCATGAATGGACGTTGTCTCACATGCATTTTGTTTGGATATCTGATAAAAAGATAGGTTAGTATGTATTAGGGAGGGGAATTTCTTGTTGCTGGGTAAGGTAGCAGTCTTTTGCTTTCCACACACTCTGCTCACGTGGTTGCCTATCTACTAATTGATTAATTGACCACCTATTGGATTTCTTTATTGTACTCTACTTTCCAGAAAATTAAATAATTCTGTTCTCAAATTGTTGCTAGTGGCAGTGGAGGTTCAGCCTATTTCAGAAACATTGTAGTCTGAGGAGAGCTATAAATAGTGGCAGGTTATTTTTTATGAAGCTTTACAATGAGTATCATAAATATGTGATGATTTTAATTTAGTCTTATTAAGATATTTCATCTCTACTGATTACATAGCAAATAATAAAATTGTATCTATTTAACACCCGTGAAAGGCAAAGTAGGTATTTATTACATGGTTTTGAACATTAAGTAAATACATGCAGTAACACCTTGGGGTTTATGTATTTAACACACAATTGTGGTTTGTGTGCTTTTTCCCAGCTCTAAAACATTAGAATCTATTTCAAACACTAGTGCTTGTACAGTGTAGGTTAAAGACCAATGGAATATCCGACATATGCTAAGTGAGATTTTGAAACCATCACATTGATAGGTATCTGTGATATGGCCTTTTATCATCAGTATTTTCTTTAAATGAATTACTACAGTTTTCTTACAAGGATAAAAACTTCTCCTTGAATACAAGGGAGAAACCAATACTGCAAGGAACAAGAAATCTTCATCTTGAGTATTCTTAAATTCACACCAAGAAAATACTGATCAAGCATAAATGCCAAACATGGTTTATTGGGTATACCTCTGGTTGAGTAGACCGGCACTCTTTGCAAATGTGGAGAGGAAATACATTACTATATATCCAGTGTAACTGTCTGAACACCGTGATCTGTCATTGTGATGGTTTGAGCCCTGGCCAAAGGCGAGACGCCCACCAAAATCAGTCTGTTACTCCCCTTCTTAGTTGGACAGGGGAGAAAAAACATAATTGGGCGGCTCGAGAGGCAAACTCGTTAATGACGCGGGCAAAACAGACTCAACATAGAGAGCAGAAGAGAAAAGTTATCTAATTTATTACACCACGCTAAAGAGAAAACAGTGAAAAAGAACCAGAGTCAGGAGTGCAACCAACAATCTTGAAACAAATGCAAACCAGGCAAACACTTTGCCCCCCACCACTCCCTCCTTAGTAGGCTTTAGTTAGAAGTTTGCTCCCTTCTTCCCTCCCGGTCGCAGCCCAGGAGGGGCAGGGACTGGGGAAAATGGGGGTCTCGGTAACACCTTCCCCCCACCCCTCCATTCTAAAGCAGACTTCCCTTTCAGCCATGATTTTGCTCCCTTCTTCCCCTCTCCTGCTCGCAGCACAGGACGGGGGGACAGGTACTAGGAGATGGGGACTTCGGTCAGTCCCTTGCAAGATGGTTTCCTTCTCGGCCGGGATAGGGGCATTCGGTTCCACACAGCCTCCCCCTGCTGCACCGTAAGATCTCACCCACAAGAGCCAGTCCTCCACGAACTTTCTCCAAGGCAAATCTCTTCCCACCGGGCTTCATCTCTGCTATGGCTGGCAGCAACAACTCAGTGTCTCTCAGTCTCAGTCCTCCACGGGGCTATGACGCCTCCTCCAGCACACCTGTTTGGCTCATCTCTGTAGGTCGCTTGTGCTGGCAGGGGCTCATCCCAACGTAAGTCACGGCATCTTCTCTATGCCTCCACCGGCTCCATCCAGCGTGGAGCCGAGCCTCTCCACCGGGCAGGTCGGGTCTCTGCCTCCTCCATGGGTCCTCTCCTCCGGCTACTCCACGTGCTGCTGCAGGGGCAAACTCGCCTGGGTACCTGGGCGCGCCTACTCCTCCCCCAGCCTTCCCGGCCTTTTGTGTCTGTCAACTGCTTACATTCACAAGCAAATATACATCACAATGCCCTTAATGGGCCAAAGTTTGCGGTCTTCCTGGCACTCCAAGTTCTGGTTGGAGTCTTTGTCTCCTATATGTGATTCCCAGAGGCGCTATAAGCAGGCTTGCAGAAGATTCCAGCAGGCATTTTCTGCCGGACCTGGCCCTCTCTCAGTAGAACTGCAACAGTCATTTAAACACCCGTGCTTAAAACGTAGATCTCATGCATTGCTTTGTGTTAGT
This sequence comes from Hypotaenidia okinawae, assembly GCA_027925045.1. Taxonomy (NCBI): domain Eukaryota; kingdom Metazoa; phylum Chordata; class Aves; order Gruiformes; family Rallidae; genus Hypotaenidia; species Hypotaenidia okinawae. Next base: position 20,447,452 of record BSDF01000009.1, read on the forward strand.
ATCTTTGCATGCTGCAGATCTTTCTAATGTAATAGCATATTTGAGCCACAGATATCCAATCACCAAAGAACTTGAACAGGGGGACACTTAATGGGTTTAGAAAGGGATTGGGATGACATGTAATCTCTTCAATCCTGGTAAAAAAAGAACACCACTAGATACTTAAGAGAGGCACAACTATATGGAACATAGAAAATTTGTAAGTCAGAGGGGCTGTTTATATTTGTCAACATCTAAATGAAAATTCATAAAGTAACATACTTAAACTGAGAAATTTACCTTATGTGTCTTTCGTAAAAAACACATTCACTTATTTTTTATTGCATATGAGAGAATAATAAAATAAAATGTTGAATGTCATAATTGTTCCTTACTCAATTTAACTCTCTGTTTCACTAAACATGAATCTTATCAGGTGGATAAGATTCCAAATTTAGGATTTCTAAAAATTCTGCAAACCAGGAGGTCTATATATGTCAATCCAGATTAGCTATGGTAATTACCAGAACATGACACACTTCATATAGAATTTAACTTTCTCCAATTTTTTTTAAAACTAATATATTCATAATTAATAATATTGATTTTTTAAACATATGCAGCTTTCCATTTGTTGCCTCATTCTAGAATCCTTTTCACTACATGGGTAGATTCAGATATGAAATAATGTGGTGACAGTATTTTTCTTCCCTCTTCCTGCTTTCCCTTTCAGCATTTTTGAGCATGAGAAGACACATTATGATTGTATTGCTAAAGAAAGTTAGCTGATAAACCAGCTAATTAATTAAAAATAGTAGTGAAGGATGGAACACAGTAGAGTGTAGTGGTTTTATGCAGCCATATAACATAACGGATGTCTAACAGGACAGGAATTAATATATTTTTGTCCTGAAATTACTTTTCTCTTCTACTAGCTACGAGAGGACCAGAACAGAAACAGAGAAAAGAAAACATGGAAATTATACCCAAAAAATGAAAACCATTTGTTCACCACAAGCACCACTTGTGGACAAGTACTCCACACTAAACCACACCATCAGTTCAGACTAGCTTCTGAAATCCTGTAATAATTGCTCGGTCTTTTACTTGTATTTTATCATTTGCTTTAATTTAACTTTATCATTTCATTTCATTTCATACAATGTCATTTCTGATGAAGGTTATGTTTTTGTTTACTAATATTTTAGACTATAATTTTTAATTCACTATTTTAAAGTTTTATGTGGTTTATACTGGTTCTTCTACAAGTACCAGAACTGCAGTCAATGCCTTGCACAGACTATTTAAAAAACACTGAATTGGCTCATCTTTCAGAACTTTCAGAACCTCCCATAGTATGTCTCTTGTATTTCATTCCTAGTCTTCTGAGATGAGCAGGTTGACCCTAGAATTTTTCAGGTCCACTTTCTGAGATCCCACCCTTTCTCATGTCATCTCTTCTTCAAGACTCAGATACCAATTCTCACTTTCTAGAAAGCACAGTCCATTTCCTTTTTAAGAAAACATAGCTTTCATTTACAGATGCTAATGAAGAGAAGGTCATGACATCCTTGCAGATATACCTTGGTATAAGAGAGTGCATTCCCTCAGCTCTCGAGCTTTTTTGTTTCAGGACTGAGAGCAGACTTGGTTTCTCTCCTGGTAGCCCCAGTACTAATAACAAGCACTTTCACACTTTAGGCCAAAGACGGAGAAGCACCCATGTGGAACTCTTTGTAGGATTAGGTGCTTACAGGACTGGGAGCTAAGAATCCAGTCTGCCTTGATCAGGGCTTGTTAGGGATTCAAAGTAACATTTTAATGGAGTGCTTCATGATACAGGGATTTAGGGAAGTGCTTTCAGTTAACTGCCACTTACTTCTTGTTCTCTCCTCTCAAGTACGCTCCTGGCTCAACAGGGACATCTCTCTTTGATCAGCTATGCTAGGTGGCTTATATATCAAGCACAGCATAGGTTAATAAATATGATTTTTGAAATTATTACAAAGTTTCCTGGAGTTTGAAGTCAGAAGGGACCCTCAGATCATCTATATCAGGTCATTAAGTTTTACCAAGTCTTTATTCTAAACTTAAAGGTGTTCATTAGACCAAAGAATTTTAGACCTCATGAGGTTTAACTATGCTATAGGCAAAGACTGGAACTAATCCCTAATGCCCTTGCAATGGTAGGAAATTAATTAGATGAAATATGCCTGGATGATCCTAGAAAATAATCTCGCTTATGTTGCTGAGGAAGGCAAAACAAAAAATAAAGGTCCAGCTTCAAGTTCTAATCCCTGGATTTTGTTATATCTTTGTCATCGCAGAAGGAAGGCTCTCCATTACTTGAAATCTGTTCCTTCTGTAACTACTTACAGTGATCACATTGCCTTTATATATATATATATTCTCTTTAAAAAAAAAAAAATTACATCAAACTTCTTAGTCTTACATAGCAAAAGTTTATTTTCCAGTGTCAGGATCATTTTGGTAACTCCTTTTAAAATATTTTCTAGGATTTCCACCTAGCTTGTGAACTAGGTTTTTGCTGTGATTTTACTACAGCCAGTTCAAGTGTCTTATTTGACAAAGTTGCATACAAAGGCCATAAAATTTCTACCTTTTACCCTATCTTCTACTCTGTATGTGTTCTTGGATCACATTTGCTGTTTATGTGACAGCACTGCACAAATGGGATCATTATCTATGATGTCCCCTAAATACATACTGAACAAACAAACTGGGTTAAGCATTTATCTAGGGAAACTTCTCCAGTAATGACTTTAAATTCTATAATGAAAGAAAAAAACATAATCCTTTCCCTTGCCAAGACAATTGTACTAGTGACAAACGCAGTAGCACTAAGCAGCTGACATTTTGTAGACACTTTAGAAACTTGCTTGGTTTGATGCTTTTTAGTTCTACATTTCTCAGTAGATTTCTTGTTTGATCTGTTCTGGTAATTGTTAATGTTCCTTGGTTTTGCATTGCACTCCTCAGTTCAGCTAGCTTTTCCAACTGCTTGAATCTTTGATGTCAGACACATGTTGATTGACTTCAATGTCTGGCAATAATATTTCTTATTTATTTGATTTTCCTGATATTCTTCAGAATTATAAATAGTATTTTGTAAGCTCTGTTATTTTTTGTGAATTTTTGGGTATTTAACTTCTACTGTGAGCTTTCTGTAGATGTCGTCAGGATTTTGTCTTCTAATGTAAACTGGTTTGTTGCCTCTTTCCTTTAATGTTAATTGCATGTTTCATTGTCACTGTTTAAATGGATGCACTCCTTTCTGTTTCCTGCTAATGGTTAGGGTCAGAATACATTTCTAAAGATTCAGTCGGTCTTTTGAGATCTTTGTGAAAGGGAGATGTAGAGAGGAGCTGCTGATACTGATACTGAATTGAAACTTTGGATGAAATTCTGAATAAACCTGAAATGAAGCCAAGGCTGAAACACATTCTAAACACATTCATATGCATGTACCAGGCTCCAAGTATTCTGCAGCAGTCTGAATCTAAGGTCTGGTGCCTTTGTTTTTTCCCTTTGTGTACCACATGTTTACTTGTAGATATGCCACCAGGAGCAGAATCTCATTTGATCTCCAAAGATAAGCAATAACCAGTTAGGTTGGTGTTTGAAAAGAGAGTATCCCTAGGAAATCTCATCTGTTTTTTGAGAATGGCATATTTCAGCATGTGCCACGCTTGCCAAAAATTAAACTTGGCTTTGGTCATATATTTTAAAAACCTGATCTGAATTTGAGATGCTGGAGATTTTTACATTCAGGTGAGTCTGATGGGAGTGGGGATTTTTGCGATGCGTAGTTTTGAGCTCAATAGGGAAACATCCTGGAGTTAGTTCAGGGAGTGTCAGTGTCAGTCACACTCTGATTGATACTGGCATTGGAGAACTGCATGTGTACCAAATTTTGATTAGCTTTGAAGCAGAATAGAAGGCATACTGCCTTTGATAATCCTTCTAATCCACTCAGACTTTATGTGAATGACAGGGCAGTTGTTAAAGAGTGTGAGAAGCAAACTTGAAATGGTGATAAAACTTTCTCCTGCATCTCAGCCTTTGTTGATCCAGTTTGGATTCTCACCACTGTGTTCTAATTGCATTCCTAGTGCATCCAAGTTGCAGTCCTTTGCAAATGCCACTTGAAGGAAATATCTGGTCAAGGAGCATGTTTGTACAAACTGGAATTCTTCTGCTTTTGTACTGCAGCCTCTTCCCTTCCAGAACCACTGAAATATTTCTTAAAATAGAGAAGGTTCAGGTCTATACATTTAATTTGCAGAAAGGTTAGTATCTGTCTATGCAACCATGCATTTATTTTTCCATAGGATAGTCCAGCAATGATCAGCAAGCTTCCACAGTTATCAACATGGCTAAGTTTATACCATGTAGTATGGTTGCTTCAGTGAATAACTGACTGATTATGGGTGTTTGGGGGTTTATTTCTAGTTTATATCCATATGTTTCATTGCAACTTTCAGGTTGAAAACTATTGGAAATAACACAGTTTTAAGGAAGATATAAAACTTCGGCACAGCAAAGGGAAATGAGTTTGTGAAGTAATTTTCACTGTTGCTAAATAGAGATTGCATTGGTGTAGAAGAGAGCCTGTTTCACTTTCACCTACAAGAATTTTATCTGTATGCAATTTCATTCATGCATGTGTTGATCTCACTGAAAAAAATCTGTTAGAAAGCTGTTTAGAAAAAAATTGACCACCTCTCTGTCCCAGTTGGTAGACAAGGGTGAAAAGTAATTTAAGTTCAAGCTCTGAGTGTGAATTTTTTCATCCTTGCTAAAACAGGCACATTTTGGTTTTGAATACTAATTCTAGGCCTATTCTGGCAAGGTGGCTGGCAAAAGATCACAGTCATGTTCTGAGTGCAAAAATCCATCCTGAATTGCTAAGGTCAACATCAGAAAAGTTTAAATAAAATATGTTTGATTAACATAGAGACCTACAGGGAGCTCCTGCAAAATAGGATTGTCATTCTGGTTTTTGGTACATACTTCAGTTTCTTAAATTATTAAAAAGTGATGTGTTAGTCAAAGACAAAGTGTTACTCTTATTAGTGAAAGGTAATTAGGTGAGTTCAAAGACAGAACAATTGTCATTGGTGCCCAGAAGTGAAAAGGAAGAGGTTTAAATCAGGTGTGATTTTGGCTGTTGAAATTTGGAATGAAAATGGTAGGCATTTATGATTTACAGCTCATGTCTGCTTGCAAACCCATGCAAACGTAATGTGACAATAAATTAATGATTAGCAATCTAGTTCCAATTTTGCACATCTTCAGTACCATCATAAGCCAGATTTCTGAGTCTTCAGTTTCACATTCATGGCTTTATGAGAAAATTTCAATATAAAAGTGTCTTTACCTCAGGTGGGTGAAATACCAAGTCAAATATTAGTATGGAATTTCAAAGCATTGCCAAAGAAAGGCTTAACTAACTGACATAATTGCAATGAAGAAACAAGATTTGTACATCATTAATAATGATGAGTTAAGCATCATGCTACTCTTTAGAGTTTATACAAGAAAAGCTGTGTCAATTTTGATGTTTGAAAAAGTTAGTTATTCTTACTTCATACTTCAGTTCTTAAGTATAGGTATGCTTCCAGATTACATTGTCCTGTTTGAAAGAGCATCCTGAGACTATTTAAATGTGCACGATCATGCTATGTACAGTTATTCTGTAATTCATTCGAGTACTGGTGGAGGTCTTTTCTCCAGCATTAATTAATAAACTCATTGGTGTTCCTTCTTCAAAACCATTGCTCCCTTCGTTGCCTAACCATGGTGGGAATATGAAAAAATTACTTGCATTGTACAGAGCCTTACATACCCGATCCCATCTTAAGGATTATAACATGGAAATGAGCTATCCATAAATATTAAAAATTATCTGCTTCTCACAGATGTTCCCTTTGCTTATTATCTGCAAAATTTCTGGATCAAATGTTCAATATGAATATGTTAGTATCCACTAAAGATTGCTTTTGGCAGCATATGTGTTGATATCAGCAGGAAATAAATAGGAAAACATTAAAAGGTATAAAACTTTAAAACAATAGCTTAAAGGTGTTTTATAAACTACAGATGGCTTATATCGTTCAAGTGGATGTCTGGTGTAGAATGAGAAACAGAGAAGTCTAGAAAAAAAAGTAGAAATGACTGGAAATAATGGGTCCCGTGCAATATGTTGTATTTAAAGTAGAGATAAGCAAAATGAAAATTGCTGCTCTTTTTTTGTACAGATAGTGAGGTTATGCTAGCGTCTGTGAATAAGATTGGTCCACCATTTTTTTAATATAATACTCTATAGAATGTAACTTGCTACTGGCTCCTCTCCAAAAAGGTGATGCTATCAACAACAGATTGATATTTTTTCTGTGCTCAGTCACAAGTCTTAGTCATTGACATTACATAAAGAAAGTGTTCATGTCATGTAGAAGAACTGTCGATATCTATAAATGAAACAGGAGCTAGATGAAGCAAACTTTCTTTTGTCAAATTGTTCATATCATAGGTAGTGCCAAAGCTACTCTCTGTCTCTGAGCCAAGCAGAATAGATGAAATCTCTTTGCAGAAGCGTCATTCAGAACTGTTTATTCAGAAGCTAAATATGGTTGAACAGGGGTAGAGCTTACAGGTTGTAACACTCGTCTCCTAAAACACCCAGCATTGTGAATTTATCACTGCAGGCAATGAGAATGGCAAAGGAATTAGCACAGTGAGAGAAAAAGAATATCACTGAAAGAACTAAGAGGAAAGCAAATCACTGGTGTTTTAACAGCAGTGATGCTGGTGTGATCAAGATAGGAGGGCTGAACAGTTATAGTGCTGGCAACTGGCAGGTACCCAGGACTGCATTAACAATAGAAACAACATCTAGAAGTAGCAAATCAAGACACACAGAGTGGGCACAGTTAGTAAGAGACACTATACATTTAAGAACACATTGTATGATAGTGAGACATATTGTTCTGACAAAACCTAACTGATGCTCTAACATAAAAAAAGGAGACAAGTTGTTTTTGCAGGTTTTTTAATGATTAAAAAAAGAAACTCGCTTGTTTGTTCATTAAACCTCTGCCATCTATCTAGAGAACGAAGAGCATCTGCCTCTATCTCCTGGTAAAATTGAAACACTAGTAATTAGCATCTCGTTACTTTTAATTTTCTTTTTTTGGTTTTCTTTTTGTAAACTGTTGTACAGCTTACAACATCTGCTTTGTTTCACTGTATTAGTAAGTGAGATGAAGTGCATTCAGTGTATAGTCCACAGTTTGTTTACAATTAGGTTGATTAAAAGGCTTGCAGAGTAGTGAAATGACCAATAGTATAGAGAACCTTAATGATCATCACTGATGTTGAGCAGTTTGTGTTAGGATTTAGTGTGACCTCTGCACCTTAGACATTTTTACTTTTTTCTTTAGGTCAAATACCATTCCCATGGGAGGCCGAAATCAAGTCTGTCACAGAGTGCAGTAGAAACCATTACACTTGCTCAATGGCCATCTAATGAGAAAATTGTGAAGACCACGCATTTGCCTGTGGAGTTTGCCAGTGCAAACAAAATACATGAATCTAAGCTGTGGATTTTGCTGTTTTATAACTACCTGCCTAGGATTTCCAGGCAAGCTTTTTCCATATTTCCAGCATTCTTTGAACCCAGCCTTACGGCTAGAGCTAGTTTAGGTGTCTCAGTGATGGTGACGTTAGCAGTACTGATTGGATTTAGTTCTGTAGAAAATCCTATAGCAGGTGCACTGGGGGAGAATTTCCTTTAATAGCTGACAATATGTCATGTCTCCTGATCTCCAGTTGCTACAGAGAGACAACAATTTACCTTTCTCACTTTAACAAAGTACTGTACTTTATTAACTAAATACGACACCTAATCAGCCTTTTATAGGTGCCTGAAAAGGCACTTTTGTTTCAGTGCATAAGGCCAGTGACAGAACACGGAGTCAGTCATCCCTGTGTCACTGACTCACTACGCCATCGCAATAGCACTTACCTGGTGTGAATCAGTCTTACCATAAGACCTCTTCTCAAACAGTCTTCTTACCTTTCTGTATCAATGGTTTCATCAGTTTTCAGGGTCACTTGGGAAAAAAAAAAGGGGTGGAGGGCGGGTATTAGTGGAGATGTGTGTACTAGTTGCATGTATGATGCAGGAGTCCTTGAACCCTGTAAGTGGCTGTTGGGACTGTCTTTTCAGACTGGAGCCTATTAAGCTGATACTTCATCGCAGAATGTAACTAAGTTGCACACTCAACACTAAAGGAATTGTTACATAGTCTCATTAACCTAAGGCTCAATTCCCACCTAAATGCCTGTCGCAGTTGTGCGTAGTTGTGTGGTGAGAGAGAGAGAGGGACCATGGGCTGCAGAAAATGGCTGCTGGAATCCTCTGCCAGCCTGAAAAGGCAATTCTGATAGCCCCTCTGAGAATCACATATAGGAGAAAAAAGTAGCTGCATTTTTGCCAACGGCAAAAACAACTTGTCCCAGAGAAAGAGGTGATAAAGAGACAGTTTAAGATATTGCATATACTGAATGAGGTGTGCTGAAGTAGCAACAAACTATATAAATCTAAACAGCTGTAAGCACAGAAGGCCAGGAAAGGTAGGGGAGGGGGTGCCCGAGAGAAGGATGCAGCCCGTGGAGAAACCTATGGAAGGCAGAGACCCCACCGGCAACCTGTGGAGAAGCTCCACGCTGGATGGAGCAGGTGGACACATAGAGAAGACATCGTGGCCTATGTTGGGATCAGCCCTGCCAAGCGACCTACAGAGAAGAGCGAAACAGGTTTGCTGGAGGAGGCATATAGCCCCGTGGAGGACTCTGAGTGAGAGACACTGTGATTTGTTGCTGCCTGCCATAGCAGAGATGAAGCCCGGTGGGAAGAGATTTGCCTTGGAGAAAGTTCGTGGAGGACTGGCTCTTGTGGGTGAGATCCTACGGTGCAGCAGGGGGAGGCTGTGTGGAACCGATGCCCCCATCCCGGCCGAGAAGGAAACCAACTGGCAAGGGACTGACTGAGCCCCCATCTCCTAGTCCCTGCCCCGTCCTGTGCTGCGAGCAGGAGGGGAAGAAGGGAGCAAAATCATGGCTAAGGGGAAGTCTGCTTTAGAATGGAGGGAATGGGGGAAGGTGATACCAAGAACCCCATTTTTTCCCCAGTCCCTGCCCCTCCTGGGCTGCGACCGGGAGGGAAGAAGGGAGCAAATTTCTGACTAAAGTCTGCTGAGGAGGGAGGCGGGGAGTGGGGGAAAGTATTTACCTGTTTGCATTTGTTTTAAGCTGCTAAGGAGAGAGTGGTGGTGGGAAAAATGTTTACCCGGTTGCATTTGGTTTAAGATTGTTGGTTGCACTCCTGTCTCTGGCTTTTCACTGTTTTCTCTTAAGCGTAGTGTAATTAATTAGATAACTTTCTCTTCTGCACTTTGTGGTGAGTCTGTTTTGCCCGTGTCGTTAACGATTTTCACTCTTGAGATCCTTAATATATATTTTTTCTCCCCTGTCCAACTAAGAAGGGGAGTAATAGACTGATTTTGGTGGGCGTCTGGCCTTTAGCCAGGGCTAAACCACAATGCCCAAATAAAGCTCCCTGTATTAGGAACTGTGCTACAGGACACATTGAGGGATACACAGGGATCCACAGTGTTCCTAACCTGTTTCTAGAAGACAACCAAAATTGCAGCTTCCAAGAAATAAAAGTGCCCAAAGGATTTCATCTTTAGTTATGTTTTGGACAGGTGATACAATTTCAAAGGTGAAATTGTTATTTACCAGCCCCTGTGTCCAAGTGGTAGGTTTACTAAATTCCACAGGTAGAAACGGTACAAGCAAAACAAGTGTATGTCAATATAAAGCTTTTGCAAATGTTCTCTGGAGAAAGGCCTTTGGGTCAGTTTAGTCAGGCAAAGCAGTCAGTGGATTTGATGGAAAGGTAATAAATTCCACATTTTACCATTGTGAGAAAAAAAACCCAAACACCTCCACAATATTTGAGGGTAAGACAAGGTGCAAATGGAGAGAAAAGCACCCCATCTTTGCTTTCAGGAGTCCTATACTGCTCAGCTGTGACTATTTACTGCAAATCAGGTGATTTCTAATAAATCCCTTTCCTGATATCCCAGCAGTACAGACAAGAAGACTTGCTAGGGAACACTATAACTGCATACTGGTCTGGATGTCTGCATTCATTGCTGAAGGAAAACTATGGTGTGGAAGGTGGGGAATACCTTATTGCATTTAATACATTGCTGGGATTGTACGTCTGGACTCTGAACCCAGGAGCTTACAAACTCTCTTCGTCCTGCTGTTTAGACCGAGTGAATCAAACCTTTTTAAGCAACACTTAAAACAATTTTTGTATATTCATAGCAGTTATATAGTCCATGAGTAGTAGAAGTCACTGAATAGTACATTTAATGTTGTGCAGTAAGCTGTGTTTTCTCATGCTACTCAAAAAAAGAGAATTCAGGTAACTGAGCTCTAAGTACATGGTGAATGCACAATATAGTAAATATTCCCTTCCTTGTCAAAGACAAGATATACAGTAGTCTGGGTAAAAATGTCAACCTGTGATCTTTGGAATAACAATAATTTTTCACAGTTAATAACATTTTCAAACTGCTGAACAAAAAAGACAAGTGAACCAAAAACCATGTGCACGTTACCTCGCATTATTTTGTTCTCTTCATAATTTCATGTTTACAGCCAACTCAATGCACCGTACTACATTCTCTGAAATGTTTCCCAGGAATTCAGTCCAAACATTTACAGACATATTGTTTTAATGGCAATTAATGTTGTAATACGCGTGGCTTTTTGCTTTTATCATCTGGGTTCCAGTTTTCTAACTGCAGTTTATACAAGCACAGAACTGTGGCTCTTTAAACCTTACAAAATGAAAAAATATAGAAGGTTTTTATTTAAGTGGAATGAAGGTTAGAGGGATCTATTTCTGTAACAAGAACAAGTGGAGAATACAGACAATGTAGACTGACCTTGCTTATTCAATATGTAGTTAAAGCACAGACCTGTAGACAAAGAACTAGAGTGTCTTATGGTAAATGCCTCTGTTCTGGGATTGTTTTTTACTGTCAGTCATTACTTTTCTATTCTCAGATTCAAGGCGCCTTCTGCCTCCGGGCACTTAAGGGAGAATCCTGATGTCCCAGAATCTGTGACCATCATTGACTTCACTATCTCACAAAACACAGCTTAAAACATGACATATATACTTTCTTGTACAGCTTTTGATTCATACTTTAACACAAAGCTTCCTCTTATTTATTGATTGTTAGGACTTTTGGGGACAGATTCTCAACTCCTCTCCTGCCTGCAGCACTACTTTAGCAGAATAAAGAACGAGGAGAGGTCTCCCTATTAAACTGTAGGGCACAGACCCATCAGAGCTGTGTTTAGCCTCTGAACTGAGCCTGTTTGCAATGTCATTACCCTCTTTGCAGTCAGTGAGAAGACATGGATGCCTCCAAAGATCCATTCAGATCTGAAGGATGATGCATCACCAGTTGGTAGCATCTCCATCTACTCCTGATTTTAGAGGCATACTCTGGCAAATTGACAATTTAGGAGCCCAGAGTTTAAGATCTGCCTCTCAATGTCCAGCATGATGGGATGTGTGGAAGAAAATACAATGTAATGGTAACTGCAAAAGTCTTTGTAGAGCAATTGCACTTGGTACCATTTAAAACATGGCACTTCACACCCTGAAGAATTTCATCCCCCCAGTCAGATTCAAGAGAACATTTTAAAATTTCAATATCCTGGAGCACAAATACAACATTTATCACATGATTGTAATTTGATCCTGTCTCAGATATGTGAAGGGGTGAGCATTTCTTTTCAAAACATCACAAAACTTTCATGCAAAATCTTCTAAAAGTTTCCAATTGAGTTTATGCACTTTTAGTCATATTAAAACCTTGCCAAAAATAGCTCTGTGCATATTGTAGGTACCATGAAATCTGATAAATCTCATTGTCATGATATTACAACACTGCTATGAAGACAGAGTGGGAACATCTGTGATTATTAAATTGTGTTATTTTTGAAGGCATTCTGGATAACATTTACGAGTGTTACGGAACTGCGCCAAATCGAAACACCCTCGAGCTGAAAAATTGATTTCCTTGGAGCTACTGCACGGAAACATGAGACTATAGCGCATTAAATGTTGACTTTCATGTATCAGACTGTTTTGTAAGGGTTTAGAGGCTTCTGATAACAGCTGATGGTTCCTTATAAAAACATTGAGATTTTTAAAAGGGCACATTTTAAATGTGAGGCTTCATCTGTATAGTAATCAAAGCTTTCTTGTGTCCTCCAAAACAATGTACTCAAAGAAGAGCATTTCACTGCCACAACACATATGAAAAAAATGCACCCCATGTACAAGAAAAACCTTCCAATTTCACATTTTTTGTATTAATGCACAATTCAGGCAACACAGACAGTAATAGGCATTTCAATAGCTTCAGAATCCATTTAAAATCCATATAAATTGGACAAATACTCTACACTGCTTTTATATAAGTGATATTTATTCTGAATAGAGATGGAATAAAGTATGTGTCTTAATATACTCTGAGTAGATGTAAAGCCAAGAGTTCAGCTCAATTCTGTCTCCTGATCCAGAAGATATTATGCCAAGACAGAATTAAACTAGGCAGCTCATGGTAGTTTTCCATGGCACTGCATTGCTTTCCCTGATTAAAACCTGTGCTGGTTTTGGCTGGGATAGAGTTAATTTTCTTCACAGTAGCTGGTATGGGGCTGTGGTTTGGATCTGTGCTGAAAACAGCATTGATAATTCAGGGATGTTTTCCTTACTGCTGAGCAGTGCTACACAGAGCCAAGGCCTTTTCTGCTCCTCACCCCACCCTGCCAGGAAGTAGTGTAGGAATGCAAGAGAAATTACAGGTCTTATGAGGAGAGGCTGAGAGAGCTGGAGCTGTTCAGCCTAGAGAAGAACAGGCTGAGAGGACACCTTATCATGCTCTACAACTGCCTGAAAGGAGGTTATAAAGAGGCCATTTCATCTTCTCCCTAGCAGTAGGGCAAGAAGAAGTGGTCTTGAGTTGTGCCAGGGGAGGTTCAGATTGGATATTAGGTAAAAATTCTTCATCAAAATAGTGATGAAGCATTGAAACAAGCTGCCCAAGGTGGTGGAGGAGTTGCTGTCCCTATGGGTTCTTTAAAATATGGGTAAATGAGGCACTTCAGGAGATGGTTTCCTGGTTTGGTGATGTACAGCTAATGGTTGGACTTGATGACCTGGATGGTCTTTTCCAACGTTGATGATTTGATAATTCTAAGTTGGGAGGAGACACAGATAGAACAGCTGACCCCAGCTAATTAAAAGGATGTTCCATTCCGTATGACCTCATGCTCAGCATGTAAATCTGGGGGAAATAGAAGGAAATGGCAGACATTCAGAGCGATGGTGTGTCACTTCCTAAGTAACCATTGTGTATGATGTAGCCCTGCTGACCTGGAGATGGCTGAACACATGCATGCCCGTGGGAAGTGGTGAATGAATTCCTTCTTTTGCTTTGCTGGTGTCCATGGCTTTTGCTTTGCCTATTAAACTGTCTTTATCTCAACCTATGAGTTTTTCACACTTTCACTCTTCCAATTCTTTGCCCCATCCCACCAGGGGAATGAGTGAACAAGTGGCTACATGGTGCTCAGCTGCTGGCTGAGATCAAACCACAACAAAGCCAAAGGTGAGGCTGTTGTATTGTTAGGTTGCTAAGGACCCTGATATTTTTAGCTGCTAATCCAGTGGGATTTCAATTGCGATGCTTCATTTTTCCCTTAAGTAAATTCACTTCCACATGAGTAAGGACAGCAAAAAGATCTTTAAAATTGCAGACTGGACATAACCATCATAAAGGTAAACTGACAGGCTTGAGTAAGTTTTTTCTAATCATATAATAAGTTGTCAGATGTTCTTTTGCACTGCTGTAGAAATGGTGATATCAGAGATGACTACATTGCAACAGCATGAGGGAGATGGTGCTGAATGTTTGGTCTGAAGAATACTCAGTAGATTAAGATGCGTTCTTCGTGATGAATGTGTTTGTAAAAGTGTTATTACATTATCTGTGCTTTCCTCATGTTGTTTTGAGTGCAACCTGATATTTTTAAATAAGCTTCTGCAAGGCAATTCTACTCTGTTACTGAAGACACAGTTTCTGATAGAAGAATCCCAGGGTTACATTAACAGTCCACAAGGAAAGTAAAGCATTATTGTTGCTCCTTCCATAGTGAGGAAAAATTCCCATCTAGTACACTAGTGGCTTTAACAGTACTGTCCTTAAATTATGCCCTTAAAAATAGTCTCAACTCATGTATCTTCAAAACTATTCTTTAATTAAAGCAGGAAAATGAGAGGCATTAATTACCACTTTCTGTTCCTGCTTCGTCTGGATTCATGCCAAGACAGTATCATATATATATCTGCTGTCCCGATCACATTCTCTAAATGGGTCTTTTTATAAAACCTTAAACCTAAACATTTGTTTGCCAGCTACTCGGTGGCAGTGCCTTTGACAGGTTTTTGTGTTTGTTGTTAAACAAATGTACTGGGGCCACCTGCATGCATTGCAGCAGCAAGCAGAAAACTTTCCTTTGGTTCTCCCCAGTAGCATTACCACACATTGGGACAGATTTGTGCTTATTTTAATGTACAGACCAAACGTAGTTTATGCATACAACCAAGAACGTAACTTTCTCTCAGTTTGCAACATTTCCTTCTTTGTGTTCCTTCTGCCTGAAAGGCTACTGGGAAACCATAATCAAACCATTACCATGCTTTATAGATTTTTATTGCATTCATTAAATTATGGTGTTGATTTCTGTTCTTCAGAACAGGTATACACCAGTTAAAATTTGTGTCACTAAAAAGCCCTCTTTTATTACCTACCAGAAAAATCATGGTTTGTGTACAGTGATATCTTTATGATAAATTGTTATATAGGTCATTTGATCAATCCAGCTTTATTTTCTATTTTTAATACTTACATTGTGCTCAATACTATTTTCTGAACTTGAGCTCTGAAATGGATGGTGTTCATGTGGTATTTCATGACTGTGCTTTAAGTGTATTCATTTTGCATGTTTGGTTATAAAGAGAAATTATACAAACCTTTAAAGATTAAAATGGGTGAGGCTACCTAAGAGCAGATTCCTAAAAAGGTACTAATACCTAATATAAATTTTATTACTGAAGGATTCTATGGCATCACAACCTGAAGCTGGAAAATATCAGTATATTAGCTTTGAAAGTGTCTGTCCCATTACAGTAGAGTTTGTACTTAAGCATTGCTTAAAATGTGATGTCTAATAGCATATCTGTGAGTGGAGATATTAACATTTTTAGGATCAAGGCTTACATACTAAATATGACATTTTAAAAAGATTTCAAATCTATGATACAATGAAATCAAGAAAAGGCAGGCGAAAGAGGGGAGGAGGACAGAGAGAAAATTATCATGAACCCCAAAATGGCAGTTACTCAAAATAATTAGAAAATGTCTGTGACGCATAATGATTCAGTGACTTTTTCTGTTTAAATAAGGAATTGGTACTTCATTTTCTCAGACCCCACCTCGCTGTTGTATGTCATATATTCTGGTCCAAGTGTCCGACCAGAAAAAGAAGAAAGCCTTTCTTCCCTTTATGGCTGATAGATTTAAATTCATCCTACTTCACATGTCCATGAACATTTTGTGTCATTGTAGGGGTGTTTTCTACTGAAGAATTCCAAGCAAGGTCTATGATGTAAGCTATTCCTCCATATAGTAAATTCAGCAGTTTATCTTAGAGATAGGTGACCTGACCTTTACTTTGGTGGTCATAGTCTACAAACTACCAAACAACTTCTTAATGACTCCAATTTAAAGTCAGTAGCCAGTACTGCAAAAAGCACAGAAACAAAGAGCTCTGTGGAATGCTATGATAGGACACCACCAGCCTACAGGGAAAGGCTGAAAGAGAAAGAACAGTAAAGTAAGCTGAAAGCTTTTCCACAAGCCTAATTAGGAGAAAACGGGGAAAAAAAAAAAAAAAAAAGACAGATGGAGTTCAGTTGGCTAATTTTCTACCTGACTGCTTGGATGAAAAACAGAGATGTATTGACCTTGTCCATCTGTATTTCTAAGAAGTTCAAATAGTCAGTCTGCTCCAGTTAACCAAAAAGCCTAGGTTGAATTGTTACTAACTGAACCCTAATCACTCATAAAATGTTTCTTAGTATTACAAAAAGGTCAGAAATGTTCCTTGCAGGTATGTTCTGCTGTTCATCCTGAAAATATCACTTTCCAATATCAGAAGGGTGAACAGCTTTAGCTAAAATAAGAACAGAATCTAAACTGTCACTAAAAGCTTACAGTAAACCTTTTATTTTTTTATTCCCCCTCAAATTTTGAAATAGCTTTGTACCTCATTGACTTGTTTTTCACTTTCACACTTCATTTCCTACTTCTGGCCAGGACCAAAGTACAAATATGAACATCTTGAGATCAAAGGTAGCCTTTTAGATTAGATTACCTGAAGTAAATTAAGCCCACAGCTCATGTTGGCTAGGACTTTCTAACCTAACCAGATAAGACATTTTTTAAAATATTTGCAGTTCAGGAAGGTTTTTTTTATTTTACTACATTTTGATCAAAATTAGTTACCCATTAACAATAGTTTAAAACATTTTAAGTTCCTTCATCTTTTAAAAGTTCTGTTAATGATTTATGTAATGCTAATCTTAATAATCTCTCTTGTCCCAATAAATTTTTCTGAATCTCAGACTGATTTGGAACCAGCAGCTGGAAGAGTCAAGTCGTCTTCATTATTGATCATTCCTGAGCTCCGCATGAGCAGAAGCTGCTGACTTATGAAGAGGAAAGGTATTGCAGATGCGTTATGACATCTCTGAGAGTTGCCACTTCATGTCTTCAGATGACGGAGCTTAAATTGTAAGAGTCATTTATGGTAGACATAAAACTGTTATATTGTCCTGTAGCAAATACCTTAATCAGAAAACTCCGGCAGGTATTTAAAGCATCAGATTTTCTTTCTGATGTTTTTGTTTTGGGTTTTTTGGAGGTTTTTTTGGGGAAGGGGGTTGTTGGGGTTTTTTTTAATAAAAAAATTAGGGTGATATTCTAAATTATTTCAGTCACATGAAAAAGAAAAAAAAATGCAGACTTTGTCCCATGAATTTCAAGAGACATTTGACCCCAGTAAGTCTCCCTGGCTGTCAGTTAAGAAAAAAAAATATTTCTTATAATTTGCCAGGTTTTCTATCTGCAGGTAGTCCTGGCAGTTTTAGTTTCCTCTGCACCTTTCAATCATTCCAGGATGGATAACAGTATTGGGATCATTCTTTCACCACATGCTCCTCAAATTGCCACTGTTCTTCTCAGTGCCCTGAGTTGCCCATGCTCGCACGCAGAACCTTAAATAGTTACATGTCGCTTTGGCAATTCAACTATTAACCATGTACCTATCACTCTTGCCTTAGAGATTTATTTCTCTGATCTATTTACATCTTGGATTTATTAAAGGGTTGGGAATAGCCTGATTCCAGCTGCTACTGCTCACTTTCACAGGTTGTTTATCTTCTTCTATGCTTTCCTTTTACAGATTCTTGGCCATCTATTGGAATGAAGGACAGGTCTATGTGTCTTCACCACCCATGAAGATATTCCTTGGTTTGCCCCTTGGATAGAATCGGTCTGACTTACTATGTAGTGCCATATATATTTTATAGGCATTTGTTTCTACTTCTCTCAGAGCAAACCTATTTTGCTTTTTCATTTTATTTGATGCTGCCCAATCCTAATATATATCTTTTAACTCCTCTTATCCACTAACTGTAACCTTCTTTGTCTTTTTTTTCGTGTTGGCTTTTGCATCAATAATTAATTTTTTTTTTTGAAATTTCACAAGTTATGTGCATGTTCTGTGGCATTTCAAAACGAGCTAATGTACCAAAAAAGTAGAAATGTCACCTTTCTTGAAAAGTAAATGACTTTTGCTGTTGCAGCTGCTTTGTTTGACATTTCTGGCATTGAGCTGGTTAATATGACTGATAAAAAGTGGAGATTTGGATGGCCATGATCATGTTATGCTTTACTGTATCTTCTTAACACAGAAGTGATGATGTCCACAGCGCCTAAACCTAGGAAATGGATTTCTGAGGAATGTGGCATTACATATAATGTTGTGCTTCCAGCTGAGAAAATGCAACTGCTCTGGGTTGAAAAGTGGGCGACCTACTGTGTATCTGAGACAGGCAGTACCCTAACAGTAAATTCCATCATGCTTAGTGTGTGACCACATTTATAGATTCTCCTGATTTATCATATACTGTAAACCAATATTTGCCTTGTCTCTAAGGCAAGACTTCAAAGAAAAAAATATCCAAGAAAACTGGATGGAATATTTTAAAAGATTTAACACCTTTTTTTCTTCTTTCATTTTTCTCCTTGGTATTTTTAGCCTTATTTCCTTTTGGTCTATCTCTACTTGTGGCAAGCATGACTGATCTGTTTTATAAAAGTCAGTAGGATTGTGCTCAGTATAGGCAGATAATTTTAACTTCTGTCCTTCCTATCTTTTCTGAGACCATTTGGGAATTCTTAGACCTGAAATGACTGTGGATCATCACAGCTTACTCTAATGTAGAAGGAAGGAAACTCCTAATCAGCATTGCTGGTAACGCTTATGATTGCAAACCATGAGTCCTTTAAGCATCATTTTCTATAGATTTGAAACTGGCTGCTGGGCATTTCTTGAAAACATTTTGAATTTAACTTGTGAATAAGGGAGTTTATTTTCCCCTCCTTTATTCTGAAATGTAGATTTGAAGTATTTGGAGTGTAAACTTACTTTTAACTTTAAAACTCTATGTCAAAATGTTTATAAATGTTAAAGCATCATCAGATTTCTTATCCTTTTCTCTTTTTTTATAATAATATTAGAATATTATTTTGGAGTTGCAAATAAAGACCTCAGAAATGCTGCAGTAGTGCTAACAGTGAGATTTTTAGATTTGTTCATTGAAAAATCAGCCTTTTGCACTCATGTTCTGTTTTTGCCATCTCTCCTTCAGGTTTCCCAGTTGTTATAGAACTTGCTGGCTGAGTTCAACAATAACAAAAAGACAATGTTCATCTTTGAAAGCTCCAACAAGTAAAACATAATGGTAAGCAAGACACACATTATTCCTCTGTGGAAAATGTTGTTTTATTTGGCATTCTGGCTAAATCAGTGTTACCCTGCAACATACATGTTCAACTTGAAAGGAAGCAAGATGTAAATTGCCTCTAGTCCAACTAATATTGATGGAATATTGAGTGTTGACAGAGAAAACAGTTTTGAAGAAGATGCTCTGAATAGGGAGAATACAGAGTCATTGTAAAATAATTTTTGGGATGCAAGATGTTTGTAAGAAAACAGACATCATCGGTCCTACTGCTCACTGAAAAACTGTCCCTTCCTTTTTTTTCCATTAGTGAAAAACATGTTTGTGTAAGCTCAGCTGTTTCTTTCAATATAATGTAACCATACAATGGACTTGTAACTATACAATCACTGTAGACAAAACACTTCAAGACCCCCATTGGATGCTCTGTAAAATCCATCTATTCAGTATAAAAACGGAACAGTCAACTCTGTGTCAAAGTCGCTTTAGTGACTCCTGGAAAGATGTCTTATTGACAGCTTCTGTAACTAAGCCACATGTATCTAAGGGGACATGCAAAATAAGTGCAGTAGAAACTTAGCTGCTATGTGTGTGGCTTGGAACTATATTAGAAACCAATTGTTAGGGATTATAGCTGAATGTATATACTGAAGCTTTATAATAATTTTCTTTTTCTTGGCGAACTGGAATGATGAAACATTCAGCTATGTAAAAAGAAATTGAATAGTTGTCCAGCTTCTGTGAAAATGAATGTGAATTGGTCATCCAAATTCCCTGAGCAACTTTGAAAACATCAAAGCTGTTCCTAATTATAAAAAAACACAGTGCTATCTACAAAGTATAGCTCTTTGAGTTCTAATAGCACCTGGGGCTAAGTACAGTACAAGTATGAGTTTTGTTTTATAAAACAGAAGGAATTTTTATTTTATATAAATGTCAGAGGAGAAATAGTTTTGAAGTATGTTGTCACGAATTAGGACCAGGAACCAGGCAAGTAATGCACCCTATATTAACATTTTCATCCTAATTCAAACTACAAGAATAATCTGCATAGTGAAGAAAAAAATGAATCCAGTCAAAATCTTCATTAAAACCTAGAGTCAGGTTATCTGGCTTCATGTTGATTTCCTGTTGCCATTTCTCACTGGTTTCACATACAGTTTTCTTTAAGTCATCTGCCAAACTGCTGTAAGCTCTGGAGTCAGTTTTACAGAAAATTCTAATCAGACCCATGTCAAGAATTGAATCTCTTGCAATTCCTTTGCATTGCATTAACAGGGGGAAAAGAAGTGGTGCATGGCTCATCTGTGAAAGGTACAAGATTCCACAGACTAATTTCATTAAAGTCTGTATCAGTCTAGTGGCGCTCTTCCTTCAGTGTTTTCCTCTAGCTACTACATGAAACTACAGTAAAGGCTTCCTTCTTTCTGCTTTTTCCTTTTCCTCATTTCAATCTTCACTCTTCTCTCTCACAGGGGAGAAGCTGAGGAAATGAAGGAATAAATGTCTTGTCTTTTTTCTTATGCAGAAGCACTGGCATCCAAATTTTCAGTTGATCTGGGACAATGAAAGGAAATTAAAATTAGAGGTTTTAAAAAAAATTTCAGGAGGTATTTTAAGGTAAACAGAAAAGGAGTGTGAACTGGGGAAATATGGTAGTGAAAAATTTGGATTGAAATTGGAAGTGAAGGCTTGATGGAAGACAAGAAAAGACAAGAGACAGATTTAAATGGGAGAGAATAAAGGCATATGAAGAAAAGGCAACATCTGGACAAAGAAGACACAAAGAGGTCTAGTGGTTTTATTTAACCAAACTATAGCTCCAAATATTCTTGGAAGCTTCTGGAGAATTCAGCATTTGTTTCATAATACTGTGTGCTCCAGTGGGACTATAAGCTGTTCAAGTGTTAGTGACTGTTTTGACATGTAACTAAGTAATAAATAAGAGAAGGCATGATAATAGTTCTGAACTGATTATGGCAAGCAACATGCTAGGAACAACAAGTAAAGGATTTACAGAATTTGATTCCCACTTCTATCAGATGGTCCTCCTCCCTCTGAAAATTACAAATCAGATTTGAGGCAAGCAGGGAAAATATTTTTTGTCTTATCAAAAGAAAAAAATTAAAAACTGGATTGAAGTAAAAGTCAGGCATAATATGTAAAATATGTATTGTGCCATTAACTTAAAAACCCCTAAATTTAATACACTTGTAATGAGAAAAATTATAAATGAGAAAAATTAGGTGGATCATTTAACCACCAAATGTGGTTAAGTGGATGGGACCATCAAGCATAATATCTTGAAAAACTAGTTTAAAAAAAAGAATTTTAGAAAGAGCTACTCAGCATTACTGGAAACATAGAAAAGGCTTTAAAACCATAAATAGTGGAAGGAAGGAGCCATCCACGGGCTAGAGAATAGCACAGATAGAACGGCAGAAATGAGGAAACAGCATAAGTTCATTTTTGGTTTATTGCATGTAAGATTTGGTGCCAAATAGTTACAATAAAATGCAGAATGTTGAAATGCTGTTTAGAAACTTGAGAAACTGAGTATATGAGGCAGCATTTGCTATATTCTTTTCTGGTACATAGTAAATTACAATTCTGCAGTCCTTGCAAAGCACATGCCACTTCTAAAAATATTTTCAGTACTTTTATATGCCGAGTATTGTGCATTATTGCCTCAGTGAAAACAGTTGCACATTATTTGCTAATAAAGCAAAGATCACTTCTAGTCCAAGACATTAGAGAAATGTTGCAACCCTAATATTTACACTGTCATCCCATTTAGTGGTCTGTACCTCTACCCATGACAATGAGGATTTTCTAATTCAGCAGAAGTGAATCAGCAGTGAATTACACTAAACTGGTGTTTTTTCAGAGTCCTAATTTGTACCTGGTGCTCGATTGGTGAAAGGCATAGGTTAGAACAGAGCAATACAATCCTGCAGTCTTTCTTCAGTGCTCCTCTGGTTTGACCCGGCCTTGTATCTGGCTCAGCACTGACCTCTTGGTGTGGTGCAGGAAAGTAGAAAGTCAGGATTTGGATGCTGGCTGTTCAATGGAAGATCTTTCCGACCTGTTCCACTCCTTAGAGTTGTCTACTGGAACCTTGGTTTTCCCAGAAAGAAGTGAAGGGCAGGGAGAGAGAATGATCTGAAATTGTTTCGAGTCTCACTGCCACTATTGTGAGAAGTGAATAGTCATTCCACTGAACACTTCTATCAGAATTGCCCAACAAAAATTAAAATCAAGTAATGTCAACTTACTCTGGTTTCTTTAAAAGGTAGGCTTTTAGATTTCTTTTACAGAGTACTCTGCTAAATTTTGAAAATTCAGAGATGCTGAAAACAAAATACAGCTCAGAAAGAAAGCAGGAAAGCTTGCATAACTGATTTTATTATATTTTGTTTAGGAGCCAGCAAAAGAGCAAACAAAAGCATCCTGGATCTAACCAACTTTGATTTGTTTTCTTTTTTTCCTCTTCCCACTCTCCCCTCCAGTACATGAAAAAAATGTAACTGCACATACAACAGATGTTACCCATCCAGAAGAGTACACAAAATTAAAGAAATTAAAGACATTTCTAGCAGCACTCAGGATTTAGTTAAACTGATAACAATAACTATTCTAGTTTTGTTGTGCTTGAGGAATGAAAACACAATACTAAGAACATGATACCATAAGCAGCAGCACCATGCCCCAGAAGCTGCAGGAGGCTATGGGCAAAAAGCTTTTAATGCCTTCTAAAAGGCATAAAGTACCAGAAATACAGTGCTTGCATTGGAGGGAGGAATTAGTACCATATCAATTAGTTTCTCCATAAACACAAAAATGTATTTGGAGACAGATCAACCAAAGGTTAAAAATGAGTCTCAGTTTCTTGAATTTCACATGGCTGTTTTGACCAGATGGATTTGGCCTTTCATCACTACAGTGTTAAAAATCTCCATCATACATGCATATTCTAATTTTTCCCAGCCTTTAAGGAAGAGTCATATTAAGAGATACCTGAAAATATGAGCTGAGATGCAAGAGAACAATTTAGCTGGAGGGAAATAAATTCAAAGAGGGTGTCTGGAGCATCAGAAAGTTATTCTAACTTTCACCCTGAAGTTTTCAAAGCTTTCAACATTATCTACTGTGGTGACAACATTTGTGATGGCATTTAGAATTTTGACCTCACTTTACATTTTCTGTAGATTTTCTAGTTTGGAGGTAACGGTGGGGTGTTTTGGCTCCCTTGCAATAAGTTCCTAGGTCCCTCTTGGAAGCAATTTTCCATGTATCTCCTGTGTAAACCTTCATCTGACAAAAATACTTCCCCGTAATTACTGCAGAAAACGTTGCAGGTATAACTCGCTGATGTGTCTCCTTGCTCCCACCTGCCTAGTCCATCGCCATCAGCGCCCATCACAACTCTTGCCAAAGACAGAAGAAAAATCTACAGAAACGTTATCTGGGGCCTAATTAACGAAGCTGTGACATTTGAGATTGAATCAGTGGGGTTTCAAACTCTGTGGTAGTCAGACCATAGACCATGCACTGGCAGTGGCACTGTCTCTTAATGTCATTTTAGAAAAACCCAGTAAGTAGCTCCAAAAAGCCTGCATTCCATAAAGAAATTATGCAATCCAATAAATTCACAAGTAAAAAAACTCCTCTGTATTACCATAACAGCATGAAATTACTTCTATAGACTTGGAAACTCTCAGGTAAGGATTGAACGTGGCCTCTAAGCAAGTAACAGAACAGGCCAGTTTCATAATGTTGGCTCAATCCCCTTTGCAACTAGGATTAGAATTTCAGTCCTGACCCGTGACTTTCATTAGTTTTGAGGTTATTAACATCATTTTATTGCAGTACTATTATGTAAATTACAGAAAAAGTGGAATATGCCAGATACTATGTAATTATTCCTCCATATTCACAATAAAGCACAACTGAACATATGGTAGACATGCTTAACTGTACTTTATGCTAATCTGTGCATACTATTTAGCTCACCTAATTATCTATACATGGTATACTAGACACTGCCTTGCAGCAGAAAATCAGGGAGAGATCCTCTGTATGAAGCATGAGATGCCTAAGAGAAGGGGAAAATCAGTATCATCCTCTCTTACAACTTCCCTTCCTCCCAACCGTCTGTTTCTTTATTTCTAAACATTCATTCTTTCGTCAATATCCAAGACAGAAACTTTAGACTAGATCTGGTCTTTTGACAGTAGAATGCTGTCAACTATTTTAAGAATCATATTATTATAAAATATTCAGGAAAAATTAATGTCGAGGCATTTAAACATTCTTATTAGAAACCCATCCAGTAAGGGAACCACAATCAATTCCAATTGAAGTATTCAGGTAATCAGAACAAATAACTGATTTTTTTTTTTTTTAAAGTTACAAATCTTAAAATTAAAAATAAATGGTCATTGAAAACAAAATGTCTCTTTTCTTAGAAGTAGTAGATGATTAAGAAGTGAAAATGTGCCTTCTTCATTTAAGCTTAAATAAAGATCAAATAAAATAGTTTAAAAACTTTTTTTACTGCCAATCTACAAATAACAAACAGTACCCTATTGTCCTTAAGATGCCGGCCACAATCTTATATGCACTCCATGGCTATACTATATACCTGCTGACCGCTTTCAAATGAGTTACAGAAAAAATTATCTAGCCATGATGGACCAAGCTGGGAAAAAGGTGTCCTGGCTAACAGAGACAGGTTGTAAAGTAGCTCCAGAAGCCAAGGCAGTGTGACTCATGTACACAAAGCAGCTCTTAGCTTGGGCTGTGCCCTGACTCATGTTCTGCTGTATGATTAGGGATAGACACCGTCCTTCTGGTAGCCTCCTTCAGGTGGTGATGGTTTAAATTGCTGACAGCCAGTTCAGAGCCCATCTTGAATGTCCTTGTTGTCTCACCAAGAATTTGTTGTTGTTCACAGTAATTTTATCTTCTTAAGGTTCCAAGCTTAAAAATTTATCTAGAGATTGCTGCAGTAACAATTTTTGATGTAGCAAGAATATCCTCAGCCAGAGAGAACAATCACAGGCCCCTGTCTACATGATAGAATACAAATACTGAGTTGCTTGTTGCAGCTGTCTGATATTGTGGTATAACAACTGCACTCCTTAGGCAGTCTTGATGAATCAATGATCAATATACCTATCCAATTAAAGGAGCAAGTATTGCTTTTACCATTTCTTCCAGGCAACCTCAGTTGCTTCGGTCTTGTGTAGGGGATGACTCTCCATCTTGTACTAAACACCAGTGTTGGACACTTTTGAAAAATCACCAACACTATTTACTTCAGAAACATTAGAGAAAACAGAAAGCATTGGGGAAAAAAAGTGTGTAAAAATTTTTTTTGGGAAAAAAACAAAATATTTTGTTCTTGTTTGGAGTTTTGGGGCTTTTTTTTTGGTGCTTACAATTCAGATAAATTTGATTTCTGTCATGGAGTTCTAGAACAGTCTTTCTTCAAAACAACATGGTGGGATACAGGAACCCTTCAACAAACATAGCTTTTGTATGCTTGTTGTATAATAGCGATAACCTCACGGACACCTCACGTTACCAAGATACATTATTGTTTGATTTAACAAACAGCTCTTCTTTCCTTTGTTGTCTGCGTGCTGAATACACTTGCTCCTTCATGCACTTTATGCTGCTACTGTAGAGGGTTATGACTTAATTAAATGTCTCTTCCTTTTTTCTTAAGGTTTTATTTCAGGACCTTTTAAAAAAAAAGAGCCGGTGAACTGCTTGCCTCTGATCCACTTTTATCCCTCTCATTTACAATCTGAGAAAAAATGAGCACACTGGATACCTCCTAGTGAGTGGCTGACAACTAAAGATGAGGAAAAACTAATACTTTGTTATTATCTAGCCTAGAGAAAAGTTTACAGGATAACCAGCTATTGACCTTTCCAAGTAAACATATTTAAGAATTCAGTGGTTGTGGGGAGCTTAGACAAGCCACAGCATGAACCCTTCAGAAAACGTCCAAATACTTGTACTTGAAGCTTAAGTGTATCACTGAAACAATTTTTCTTTTTTACAATTTGTCTAACATTTCAGACAAACGCAATAGAGCTAAGGTTCCATTTTTCACATTATATATATTATAAACTAGGTGTACAGTTTGAACATTTCTCAAATGGCACAAAAGCACGCTTTAATCAGTACCCTTCACTCTCTAAACTTGCAGAAATGCTGCTGCACTGCTGTTTGAAAGCTTATACTGGTGAAGAAATTATGATCACTTCGAAGTATGACAGCAATAGAACTCTTCTTTTATTTTCTTCTTTTCTTCTTTTTCCTTTCCTTTCCTTTCCTTTCCTTTCCTTTCCTTTCCTTTCCTTTCCTTTCCTTTCCTTTCCTTTCCTTTCCTTTCCTTTCCTTTCCTTTCCTTTCCTTTCCTTTCCTTTCCTTTCCTTTCCTTTCTCCTTCCCTTTCTCCTTCCCTTTCTCCTTCCCTTCCCTTCCCTTCCCTTCCCTTCCCTTCCCTTCCCTTTCCCTTCCCTTTCCCTTCCCTTTCCCTTTCCCTTCCCTTCCCTTCCCTTTCCCTTCCCTTCCCTTCCCTTTCCCTTCCCTTCCCTTTCCCTTCCCTTTCCCTTCCCTTCCCTTTCCCTTCCCTTCCCTTTCCCTCCCTTCCCTTCCCTTCCCTTCCCTTCCCTTCCCTTCCCTTCCCTTCCCTTCCCTTCCCTTCCCTTCCCTTCCCTTCCCTTCCCTTCCCTTCCCTTCCCTTCCCTCCCCTTCCCTTCCCTTCCCTTCCCTTCCCTTCCCCTTCCCTTCCCTTCCCTTCCCTTCCCTCCCCTTCCCTTCCCTTCCCTTCCCCTTCCCTTCCCCTTCCCTTCCCTTCCCTTCCCTTCCCTTCCCTTCCCTTCCCTTCCCTTCCCTTCCCTTCCCTCTCCCCTCTCCCCTCCCTTCCCTCCCCTCCCCTTCCCTTCCCTTCCCTTCCCTTCCCTTCCCTTCCCTTCCCTTTCTCTTGCTTTCTTTCTTCCTCTCTTTCCTCTCTTCTTTTTCTTTTCCTTTTATTTTAAAATATTTCATAATCTACCTTTCCTTTTCTCTTTATCTCCCTTTCTCTTTACTTTCTTCTACTTATTTTTCGAAGGAAAGAGCACCTTCAAATTAAGTCAGTTAAATTAGGTTTCCATTTAATTGACTATGGCCAGGATTAAAGCAGGGCATTTTTCTTTCAAATTAAAAAAAAAAAAAAGGCAAAAAAATAAGCACGTATTTCTCAATTGCTGCCCATTTGCCATGGTGAGTTCTGTGGCGCATGTTGATATAGAGAGAGCAGGGGATTGTTTTCTGACATGAGTAACCAGAACAGATGAGCTTTTCAAGGTTGTTGCTTCCCTTAACTCTTCAGGAAAAAAAAAAGTGTTGAAAATTCACTCAAATCTCATTAACTGTGAACACAATTGCTTTAAATAAACTTTCATCATTTGCCTTGAAGTTTTTCCATCCAAAGTGAGGATACCTAAAGTTCTCTCTAAAATGTCGCACTTGAGTTGTTCTCTAGTCTTTCTGAGGACAGCAACATGCTCTGAGATGTGTTATGTCTGATGACATTGTTTTATGTGTTCTGGTAGTCTTTATTCCTGCAGGTTTGGGTTTGGTTGGGTTTTTTTTCTACCTGCCTTGTTTATTTCTATGCTAGCTACACTGTAATGTATCGTTCCTAGTTAATGTTTGCAAGCTGAAGCATACATGTGTCACAAATCCTGACAGTAAATAATTAAAGTATTTAAATAAACGTGTGTCTGTATGGTAGTTTCGGGGTTGTACAAATTTGTAGAGCAAGATCTTATACTGATCTATAATTATAACTGCCACTGACTAGCACGATCCTTACTGAGTCAGATTAATTTACACATTAAGCAGCCATCTGTAGAAATTTTCATAGTACCTTGTTTGCAATGCCAGGGCTCACATGGGGATTCAAAAACTAACTTGGCCTCTGGGGATCTTTTTAGCACTGCTATTGGGTACATTTAATGTGAACAAATTATCCTAGACACTGACATCTTGTACCCCTTGTCACTGTTTTATATAAAGATCAGCAGAGATTTTTTAATATTTTGCATATATAATGACATAGCAATTGGAAAGCTAAGAAAAGTATTTTTTACATACGTATATGTATATATTTTTTAATTCTTGACTCTGTGTTAAAAATCTTTGCAATACTTTTGAACCAGAACAGATTGCCATCATCTGTAGTCATAAAAGATAAAAACACAACATATTTTGGCTAGAGTAAGAAACATATTGCAAGCCTGTTGATGTTAATTCTCTAAAAAAGGATAACAACTGCAATGTACTCTGTAAGAGTCTTCTTATGCATGAGTGTTTTGTAAGTAAGCACAACTTGTGTGCTATAAAGGGGAGATAACAAAACCCACTTTACTTGATACAAAAATAATTTGTAAGACCTAAATATAAATACAGTTTGTAAACCCAGTTTTCTAAGATAACAATGTGTTCTTCAGTTATCTTCAATCAAATGTGTGAACAAGAGAGCAGCTGGAGTTAGAAAATTAAGGTTATAGTCCCCATTTCTATCATCAACATACTCTGTAATGGGGATCAAGTCACTTCATCACTCTGCTATGCTTTTTCCTTTCATATTTTTGTCTGGTTTACCTGTTCAGGTTTCCAGCATTTTCAGACAGAAAAGAATCTTCTAGTTCTCTAAAGCACCTAGCACCACGGGGCTTTAATCCATGTGGGGGCTCTGATTATTATTGTAATACTAGTAAAAATAACTGTAATGAAACAGCAAAAGCACAATCACCTGCCAAATTCAGTCACAAAAATGGGCTCTCTAATATGTAAAGAGTGCTCTAGTATGCAATAAAATATTCATGATACTTGGCCAAGAAAGTCATGGATATTCATGGAACAGATCCAACAATAATATATTAAGTCACTTTCCATCTTAGAACAGGGCTTTTAAACAGAGGTAGAATGATTTAGGGCAAATGTGTAATATCTAAGAGGTACTAATTCATGGCAAAACAGAATCCAGTATGCCCACTTTCTGACTCAACAGTATATGAAAAAATGGTAGCAGGAGTCCATCCAAGCTAATTAAATCTGATTAACAAATACACTGGAAGAAATCAAGCTAATTTGTACACACACGCGCGCACACACACACACACACACAAAAGAGCTTAATGCCAGTGAATAATTGGCTAGCTATTACCAGTATTTCCTAAGAATATCAGCTCTTACGAACCCAGGGATAGTAATAGAGATCCCAGTTTCTACAATGAGTAGGAGGATCAGCCCAAATCAACCAGCAGCTTTTTCCCAGCCACTGGCAGTCAGATGCAGATTCTTAGGAAAGGCAACAGAGAACAGGAGAAAACAGACCACTCCACAGCAGAGCTTGCTCATTTGTGGTTCAGTGGTTCAGTCTTTCTGAGCCTCCCATCCAACATGTTTAACAGCAACCAGGAGGCACCTCCTTCAAAAAAAAAATTCACATCCCTTTATGGATTAATCTTAGTCCTGCAGTCCACAGCAGCCTGTGCCTGTGAGATCCACAATGGCAAGCTCAGTGAAAAAGTTCTCTTTTTTGTTGGTTTGTTTGTTTAAAACATATCATCTGATAATTTAATTTGAATCCTTTAATTCTTATTTCATTAGAAATATTGAGTAATATTGTTTCCTACTCATTTTCTCTCCATCTATGGTTGTATGGGCATCTAAACTGATTTTTTTCCCTAAGTCCTCCTCACACAGAGACCAACCCAGCTCTTCAATAATTCCTTTCTTTAACCACACATTCTTCCATTCCCTCATGTTCTTTATGCAGATCGCATGGCCAGAACTGCACACATTCTTGGAGAGGAGTAACAGAAAACTGTAAAATGGCATGAGTGTTTTTTTCTCTTTTGTAGCCTTCTCTTTGGTAGCCTTCCAATAATTCCTAGCCTCCCAATATTTCTTAACATTATGATTTTCTTTCAGATTGCTCAGGAGCAGAGCTATGAAATTTTTGGAGGGCTATCCATGGCGTTGTCCACTTCAGACTGTTTTATTCCTATATGGATTGAATGCTCTTCTGGCGGTCAGTTTCCAAAGTACATTTTCTGAATTATATTATCATGAAAACTTTTTTTAAATATTACTATTCTCCCACCTTCCCAGATCATGTAGAAATTTGTTGAATAAGTCATGTTCCATTACCAGTCCCTAGGGGATTGTCTTAGGAAACTCTCTCTATTATTAAAAGCACTCCCGTACCTTGTTCCTCCCCTTTGAACCAGTATATGAGAACACTTCTTCCTATTCCATAACAGCTTATTTTCTTCAGGAAGCTCTAGTGAGAAGACTGTTGTGAAGACAATGAGCAAGACATTCCTTTTTTTTTACCAATTCTTAATTAATTCTGCCAGAAAGTCCAGAAGGCAGGACTTTCTATATTGGTTCTCCTAGATCTACTAACTCTATGTTATTTGCTTTGGTGCAAAATAATCAGACATAGCTGACAAATCTGTAGTTCTACAAGTCACCCCTGGAACCCAGATACTGACAATGTTTGACACTTTCAATTTCTGTGACACCAGCATTGATTTAAGCAGCAGGGTAGGCACCACAGTTTACTGAGCAGCTATTTCATATTTGTGGCCCTTTAAAACTTCCGAGGAACATCTGGAAACGTGCTACCATTTGTTTTAATGGCTTGTTCTTAAAATTCTTCTTCTGGTGCTCCACTCTGAGACTGAATCTCTCTCCACTGTTCCCTCTTCTTTATTATCCCATTTTCTTTGTCTCCATTTTTACCTCAGTCATGTATAAAGGCTGGTAAGCATCCCACAAAATGTTCTTTGTCCTAATATGTTAATCATGTAAATATTTAGTTTATATTATTTATTACTTTTCTCATCTGGTCACTAGTTTTGCTTTTGATATTTAAGAAATTCTACTATAAAGAAATTCATTCATTCTGCAGTCTAACCATGCTGGGTTTATCATGTTTTCTTTCAGTATGTTTTTTAATTCTTTTCAGTGATGTTAGTTATGTATACTCAGCCTCTCAATACTGAAAACTATGAAATAGAGTTGGTGAACAGACGCGGCCTCTTGCAGTACAACTTATACTGAGGATTATGACTGGTAATGTCTTCAGAAAACTTCAGAACTCTGCTTGATAATCATAAAATGCTGGTATGGAAGCACTTACCAGAGAGCACGGTGGTGGCTGATGGTGGTGGCTGTCATCGGTGTTTAGCATATTCTGGGCACAGCAGACTTTCCATGGCTTGTGATGCTGGAGAGGCTTTCCTCCCATACAGTTCCCTCTGTGACTCAGCAGTGTGGTTGCAACCAAACCAAATGTGTTTGTCTGGACTATTCCTACTCACAGATCTCAGCAGGATGCTTGAGAAAATCTCCTTATAAGACTGAACAGGGTGTTTATGAGAATTTTCTTTTCATCAAGACTCACATCAAGACTTAAATTGGGTGTGCTAAGATGTCATAAATTTTTGCAGTGTTCAATCTACCCCAAGGCAGTTTCCCATATTACTCTTCTTGTGTGAGGTGATGACTGTGCATGTTAAATGTGATGCTAGTTTAGATTTAGACTGGGACTAAGCAAAGAAACTAAGGTTCAGGAGGATAATATTTACAGGTTATTACACAAAAATTGAGTAGATGATTATGAAATATGTAATTTTTCTTTATTGAAAAGCAACTTATTACAGAATATCTCCCTTGGAAATAAATGTTTAAAAGGTCTTCTCATAAAATATCCAATTACTTGCATCTTGGTGTTGGCCACAAGGAATGGTAAATAGACACAAGATAAAAAATGCAGTATGAAAGAAATTGATTAAAAGAACAATTGGCTGGCAAATAGGACCTTTAGTTCAATGCAAAGAAAGATTTGGAATAAAAACTTAGGGTTTATATAAAATTGTTTATTAGAACCTTCTCTTTTGCCCAAGTCCATGCAATAAGACAGAAGATAAGAGAGGGTGTATGTGATCAGTTTTTCTTTACGGGAAGGGCTATGAGGTGAGGACTAAAATTACTGCTATGAATAAGGAACACAGCAAATGTCAACATGGTGATCTGACACAGGTTTTCTTAACAGTAAGTGTGGTATGCTAGTGTATGGAATTCCATATAATTTGGGGAAATTTAAATGCTCCTGTGATGTGTACACAAATAATTTAACACACCAAGAGGCACTTACTGTCATTGCAAACTTGATGATTACCATCACACTTAGAGAATGTCCAAAAGTTCTGCACCAATTCCAACTACAGGAATAATACCACTACTAGTTATTTCTATTAATTGATAGTACTATTCTATACTGCTGGTCTGCTATAGTCTCTATGAGGATTTGAAAATATTAATCTATATTCTCTAATCATGCATTTCTAAACTTGAATGGAAGAATGCTAATAAAAACTTCACAGTTGCCTGGAGAGTTAAGGAACACATTTCCAGCTGTACATTACCCTTTGCTTAGGCTGCTTTCCTAAAATACAACTTGTCATACAGGATTCAGAGGAGCCATAATTTGCAAGACCTTCTTTTAGGGTATGGAATAACTATCTACACAGTCTCCAGTCCAAAGCTATCAATGGTTTAGTCTCAGATTTCTCAGAAGAAATAGGTTGTGGCAGGATCAAGCAATTGACCCAGGAACTAAACAGGAATTAAGTTCATCTAAAATTACAGCCCCCAAGGCCTGTGCTCCAACCCACCTCATCTAAGAAATACCTAAAATTTACTGTGTGCTCGCTTAGGGCATTGCATCAAAGCATGCCTTCCAGATCCAACTGCTGTGCTTCAGGAATGACTGTCAGAGTTCAGTGGCTCACTGCAAAACCAGGGTAGATCTGCACCTCTGCACAGGCAGACCTGCAGGCATCACAAGAACTTGCAAGACAAATGTGTGGTATTAGGGAGTTCAAGGGCTGCTTAGATATTTTGATGAAGGTTTTGTATTGCTGTTTTGGATTTACGTACCCAATATCTTGGTTTGGTGAGAGTATCCTTTCTTTCAATCTGATATAAAGCCAGCCTCTGCTCACTGGAATCCTTGCAAACTCAAAATCAAGTTTGCACATGTATGATCTAAACCAATTACATAAATACAGGCCAGCAGGGTTTATAGTGTTACTTATGTTGAGGATGTTCAAAAGCAAAGAAGTACTGTAGATGCTGGTGAGTTGTCCTCTATCTGGAGGAAAATTACCAAGATTTAAAAGGCCACTTATGTGCTTCTTTGCCTAGCAAATATGTTCGGTGTGATAATATTTGAAACTATGGTTTCAGGATTATTAACCACCTCATATGCCAGTAACCATTACTTTTACTGGAAACTTAAAATATAGGCAATGTTTGAAGAGTAAAATTAGAAAAGGTGGTCCTAATCTAGGTAAATTGGGAGGACAAACTGAAATTTTAAAATCTATACAATCTGTAAACCAGATGGCTCAGAGGGGAATTTAATTGTAATACATAAAATCTAATATGCTGCAGACACAGTCAATCCAGGTTACTATTTTTCCCCTAAAACAGATATTGCAGCAAGAGGACATACTGTAAATTGAAATTACAGAAGAACTCTAAGACATGGGGAAGCAATTTTTTCCTTAACTAAAAAATATTCTGCAAGACAAATGTACAGAAAAAAACCCACTGCAGTCTTCCAGAAACAATCAAATGTTTTTATACAGGAAAGCTGGGATAGAAAAGTCTGCCTTAATTTGTCAGCTGTTTTGCATTAAATCCAAATTTTTTAGGCCATTATATTTTTTCATACTGTGCATATATGTAAACAGAGAAGTTCAATTGTGTGACAGTTTGGAGACACAATAAAGAATTGCAATAAAAAGGGAAAATATAAAGGGTTGTGTGAGGGAGATGATATTTATTTATTTTATGGAATAAAATTTATTTGAGGAAACTGACTATGGCTACATGGAAATGTGCAGACACCCACAACCTTACTCAGCCTGTGCGCTAAGCTGTCTGGGAACATGCCAGATTTGGTCCAGTGCTGTATAGCCATACGGTGTGTTCAAGGTAGAAAGTTCTGCTGTGAGATCTGTCTGCATCCATCTTTGAAGACAGGCCCCAAGTGAGAAAAAAAAAAAATAAAAAAAATCTCAGTTTGCATATACTCTGGGAAAAATTCGTAAAGCTTGGCAGCTAAACTCTCCAAGGATTCCTCTGTATGAAACAAGTGCTATTCTTGGGCTGAGCAGAATTCACTGCAATTTTCTCTGCAATTGTTCCTCCTACCATCTAGAGGCAGGGAAAATACTCCTCCAGGTATCCAGCAGGCTACTCCCTGGTGTTTGGGGAAGGATAAGAGAAGGGTGACAAACCCAGAACTGTTGGTAACAGGGACAGGGCACACATGAGAGCCTGGAGACCAAACCTGTGTTGAACAAGTCTGTAGCTGGGATGGCATGGTGAGGAGGCACCTGGCCAGATTGCCCAAAAACATGGACCCCAGGAGCTGTGGCCTCCATGGCACTGAGCAGGAGTCTCAGTGCAGACTTTGACCATTCCTCTGTCTTCATCAGCTGACTTTGACACTCCCTTACACATGTGGGCTTTCTCCTCCTCACACCGTTTTCTCTTGCTTAGGAAATGGTGTTATTGCAGGGCCCAAAAGGCACCCACAGCCCTGACTGCCCTTGCCTGGCCCACCCCAGGGTTCCCCCACAATGTCACAGCCCAGGGTCCAACTTTTGCCCCTTGATCTGCCAGACTGCCGCAGCTACCCTACAGCAGTGCTAGCTGGCCACAGGCCCTGATGCACCGGGCCCATGCATGTGCTCACATCCCAGCCAGGCCTTGTCCCACTGCCATCCCCAGGGAGAGGCCTGGGATCCACTGCTGGGGTGGCCCCAGGCTGTCTGCTCCTTTGTTGGGGTATGGGAGCCTCAGGGAGTCACAGGCACCCAGGGTGCCACGGCTGTTCTATGCATTGGGAGGTTGTAAGTGAAAAACATATACATACTGACTGACCCTGCCTGCAGTAGTAACACTTTTACAGAGGGAATTTTATTTTTCTTTTGAAATAAGGATTCTAGGACTGAACAAGTGTTCACAACACTCCCGTTAATAAGAGCTACAGCTTTTCAGCACTTTCAGGTGTGCTTGGTACATGCTGCCATCTCAGCATGCAGCCCGGGCCAAACCTGCTCTCAAGCCACCTTGTTAATGTTTCAGGCAGTTGTAAGCAGTGACCTCTGCTGAGCACAGAATGTCCAACAACAGCAGCACCATAGACACTACAGCCAGATTTTTACCCAGGCTACAGCTAGCACTGTGGTGAACAGTCATGGTTGCAGTGATTAAATCTGCTTTCCACTTACATTGTATGAAGAAACATAAATAGCAAGTACAAGCCTCATTTTCCTGTATTCTTCTCTGTTAATGTAAATTCTAAGAATAATAGTCACTACCCAGAAAAGAAGAAAAACCCCCAAATGTTCAAGACTGAAATCCCTTTGTAGCAACATCCATCCACTGTTGTTTATGAAGATGAGATTCCATTGAAATAATATACTTATTTGCAGAAGAACAGATGAGGTCAGACAGTTGTCTCTTCTTCAAAGCTCTATAGAAAGGAAATGTCTTCTAAATTATTTAATTGATGGAAATTTATTATTAACATTTGATAGATAGAATTTTTAGAGGATTTTCTATTAAATTATTTTTCCAATGTGCCTCATAGACTACTGTCTGAGGAACAACGTGCATGGAAAAGCATTCAAGAAGCACTTGGAAGAACAAAGACCGAAGTTTTAATGATACGGTTCAGGAAGAAAGGATTGAGAAACCCTATTTTCAAATCCATTTGTGGACACCCAGCAAAAATTTTAAAATATTATTCAATAATTGGTCTGCAGTAATAATAGTGATAGTCCCTGAAGAGACACAAACTAACAGAAAGATACATGTGAGCTATAAAGGGCTTCAAATTAGACCTGTCAGACCTCTAGTGAAACCGCATCTTTTCTTTTCCCCTTTCTATTGAATTTTTTAGCTCTGACAAATGTTGGATCAGCACTGTTTACCATTAGTAGAAAAAGAATTTGAGTTTTACAGTCCATATGCATAGATGTTTTATTTTTGACTCAGGTGACTTACTATCCTCACTGTCTAACAGTGGGGTGAATCTATGGAAGTACAGATCTCAGCTGTTCTACTTGTGTGAGCTGTGATCTGCCACATGGACATGCACAGCAGTCCAAATTTAGCTAGCCTAGATTCCTGTACCTGTGTTTCCTGCTAGTTGCCTGGAGGTCTTCAGGGGCACCTAGCCAGTGGGAAACATTAGATTAAGGAATTTATGTGGAATTGAAGCCATCCGAATCTGGGCCAATGTCTCATCATTACTGCATCTGTAGAAGTGCTTCTCAGGAAATTCATTCTACCTATTAATTTTCTTCAGGTATTTTGATCGTTATGTGCACTAGCTCATTCCCCAACTTGCCAATAATATGTAACAATCGCAAAAGCAGCATGGTAAATCACAGCAATATAGCACAGATCAAGTCTTCAAAACAAATTCCTGCACATTCATTAAAAAACTTGACAGCATGTTCCACAAAGCTGGTAAAGCCAGTAAGGTGGTGCTGTTTATAGCAACATGGCTAATCAATGCACACGCATCTTTTCCTGCAAGGTTGCTCAAAGTAATTAGTAACAGTGATACAGGGAATTAGAAAGCAAAACTGAAAAATAGCGGGTATCAGCTACAAACCATTCAAACATAAGGACAGCAGGGTACAGAAAATTCTTGGCTAGAAGATACTTTCTTCATGGGGGATTTTAGCTGCTCATAAATCTGTTGGGAAACAGATATATCCAAGCATGCTGTGTCAAAGAGAGAATTTCATCATTTGCAAAAAAAGGCAAAACTGCCCTAGATCTAATTCTTACTGAGAAGATGGAGTTGCCTGAGGATATAGAAAATAAAGGAATATCCTGGAGCCAAGGACCATAAGCCGTTTAAATTTAGGATGGCAAATGATGGATCCATTGCAGAGTACAAAGACAAACGAGCAAACTTATATTAAGACACAGAAGCTCCATTCTTTGCCATTTCAAAGTCAATATCAATGTTGTCATTGACTTCAGGGGGTTCAGAATTTCATTTCTGATTAATAAAATGCATGGGAAATGACTAAGGATGTATATTAAAATCTTCCACTTTTCTACTGCTCTTAAACAAAGAAGCAGCCAATGTTGCTGCACAAGAAAAGAGCCTGAAGTTTGGTAAAATAAATACAAAATTCTACTGAAATTAGTAGATAACCCAATTAGATTACTTTATAGCCAACAGAACAACCTCTATCACTGTAGATTAATAGTAGTAAAATAAAAGAATAAAAAAAAGAAATGTTTAGGGGCTGTGAGGACAAAAAAGATTTAAAATGTTCCTAAAATTCCTAATGAGAAAGTCCTTTCAATAGAAAAGGAAGATTACATTAATAATGATTCAGACTTATAAAGATGATGAACTATTATTTAAAAATATGCCCTTAACAATAATAAAAATGAAAAAGAATGGAAGACAGTAAAGATAAATGTGAACAATTAACAAAGAGGGATTTGTATTAATTGACTCTTAGAAAAAAGCAGATAAGAGCATGTTTCACAGATTTGAACACAGCTAAGTCAGCCCTCCTTAATGTTATTGTCCTCTGATATTAAGAGACTCTACAAACATGTTTTGTACCCTTGACAAATATTTGCTGAAAAGCTACTGGAAGAAAGGAGGAAGTTTGTCTACAAGAAAATTGCAGGAAGCCTAGCAATTACCTTCTACTTAGATTAATCACTGGAGTCTTTGTCCTGCAACTCACAGCTCAGTATCTCAGCTTAGGTATTGAGAGGCACATATATGTCTTTCTGAGAGTCACCTACTAAAAAACTATAACAAATAATAAATAAGCTTTTTATCAAGATAGGAACAGTTAAGGGTATGACTGTAAGGAATAAAACTTGCCAAAGTGCTCCTTGTTAGAATTTCTACTTATCTCTCTGTGTTAAATCTAGGATCAAATAGATGATCAGGAGAATGCCACTGGGAAGAAAAAAAGAGCAAAATCATGCACTCACAAATTTCTAGAAACTGGATCTTTCTGGAGAATACTTCAATTCATAGAATCATCATAAAATCACAGAGTGGTTTGAGTTGGAAGGGACTTTAAGGATGATCTAGTTCCAACCCACCTTCCATGGGCAGGGACACCCTCCTGTATCCCTAGGTTGCCCAAAGTTCCATCCAACCTGGCCTTAAATGCTTTGAGGGAGGAGGCATCCACAGCTTCTCTGGACAACCTGTCCCTGTGCTTCACCACCCTCTAAGTAAAGAATTTCTTCATAATATCTGATCTAAATCTACCCTCCTTAAGTTTAAAGCCATTACCACTTGCCCTATCACTCCATGCTCTTTTAAACAGTCCCTCTCTATCTTTCCTGTAGACACCCTTTAGGTACTGGAAGGCTGCATTAAGGTGTCCCTGGAGCTTTCTCTTCTCCAGCCTGAACAACCCCAACTTTCTCAGCCTGTCTTCATAGGATAGGTACTCCAGCCCTCTGAATATCTTTGTGACCCTCTTCTGGTCTCCCTATAACATATCCATAGCCTTTTTATCTTGGGTGTCCCAGAGCTGGATGCAGAACTCCATGTAGGGTGTCATGAGAGCAGAGTAGAGGAGCAGAATCCCCTCCCTCAACTTGCTGGTCATGCTTCTTTGAGTACAGCCCAGGATCTGGTTGGCTTTCTGAGCGTCAAGTGCATATTGCCAGCCATGTTGTTTCTCATCAACCTACATCCCCAAGCTCTTCTACTGGGGCCGCTCTGAATCTATTCTCTGCCCAGCCTGTAGTGGTGCTGGGGATTGCTCCAACCATGTGCAGGACCTTGCACTTGGCCTTGTTAAACTTTATGAGGTTTTCACAGGCTCACCTCTCAAGTCTGTCAGGGTCCCTCTGGATGTCATCCCTTCCCTCCAGCATGTCAACCGTACCACACAGCGTGGTGTTGCTGCCAAATTTGCTGATCGCACTGTCCATGTCACTGACAAAGATGTTAAACAGTACCGGACCCAATATCACTCCCTGAGGAACGCCACTTGTCACTGGTCTCCACAGGGACATTGACTGTAACTCTTTGAGTGTGACCACTCAACCAATTCCTTATCCACTGAGTGGTTCATCCATCAAATCCATGTCTCTCCACTTTAGAGACAAGGATGTCCAATAAGAAACCATGAAAACATAATGATGAAGAAAGCTGCTTTCTCTGCTGTCTTTCTGTCTGTAAATAAGTTTGGTTCCAGCATTTTAATGACAGGAACTGCTGCTTGCCTTTTTTTCTCTCTTTTTTGCCTCTCTTTTCTTATTAGTTTAGACATTAACATGCAGGAATCTGTTAATCTGCAAAGCATGATTTAGCTTGATTTACATTAACAATGTATCACTTCATCTTTACTGGTTGACTTACTGAGAGGGAAATTCAATGAACTCCTCACCTGGCTTTGTTATCCACCTTTTGTCTCAGTTTAAAGTGAAATGAAAAGCACACAAAATGCTCTTCCACTTTTACAAATTAGAAGACTCCTCAGGTCAGTGTGATCAGATGCCACTGTCAGAGGAGTGAATGTGGACTGAAACAGCAGCAGCCCTCATCTTCAAGAAAAGCCACTGCAGGCACTGAAGGGGACATGCTTCCTGTCCATAACAGGGTTATGAATGTGTGACATGGGAAGAGACAGGTATCCATGTATTTATCAGTACATATTGTGGAGACACCTACTCTTGCTCTTGCATTTCCCCAGCCCCAGACTCTTAACAATACCACCACTAATCAAGCTCTTGAGTTTGGGAATCCCTGTTATAATTTCACTGTTGATGGAGCAGAAAGATACACTGCTTCAACTTGAATTTGATAAATATTGTGGTCTACAAACACATGAAGCAATTCTGAAAAATTCTTTTTCCCCCTTCAAGCCAAGTTCATCCAATCCAAATGGTTATTACTCGTAGCCAGGAAAGTCATACTGTACCATTATTAACTTGGACTGATCTTGCAAAACAGTTCTCATAGAAACACAAATAGTCAGTGTGCTGTGCAGGAGGATTGCTGATAAATAACACTGGGACTCAAGTAAGGCTTCTCAGAAATAATCTACAATATGACAAAATGAAGGCTACAGAGTCATTGAGATATTAAATATGAAAGACCTTTCCGATTTACTTACAGCATTCAGTATAACGGATTTATTAGCAGTTCCTATCTTTATGGTAAATGATGCATAAATGATGGCAAAGGTGTACAAGAGAACTGTATAAAGACTCTCGCGGAGTGAATAAATTGGTTGAGTGCCAGCTTTTCTAAGGGTGAATGGTTCCACTGACTTGTTTAGGGCATATCATGCAATGATGGATGTAAAATTACAACATTTTAGAATGCCAGCAGTTCAAGGGAAGATTCCAAATTTATGAGGGACAACACTCTTATTCTAATAAACCAAACACGTGGCCTCAGCCTCTCCCTGCAGGAGAATCATTTTTCTGTTCCAAGGCAGGAGAGGTGGAACAAAGCACCTTGTATGCACAAGAGCTCAATTTTATTGTATAAACCAGACAATCAGCTGAAGACCAGATGAAGACTTATTTTTTGTTTTGTTTTCATAGTTGTACCTGTGTATTTTTAAGGCAATTATTTCCACGTGTAATAATGTCATTTTGAAATAAGACCAGCGTTCTCAGTGAGCTTTCTGCAAAATTCCCGGCTTCTTTTGCACCACAGTCCGTTGCCATTTCCACAGGGCTTTTATAATATACATAGGGAAAATGTCAATTCAAATTCAAAGACAGAGAATACCTTTTTTGATGAAGCATCCTGTATATCATGTACTAGCTGGAGGTGTTCTCTGCTGCTTGACAGGGAACAATGACATGACAAGCAGGGAGAGAAGGAGCTTTTAACCAGTTTAATGTGCAGAGAGTTGGCACTCACTGAAAAGTCATTTGCCTGTTTGCAATTTTTTTTAAGTACGTCTCTTTCCTTTGACTTGTCATTACTCCTGTAATATACAATTTTGTCTTCTGTTTGTAATTTTCTGCTGCAGTGATTCCAAAGGTTCAAAATAATCTCTTTCTATCTTGCTAGAAACAAGATAAGCAAATGTGTATCTAAATAGTTTGCTTATTCCAAAACCTAAATGAGGTCCCATTTAGTATACTTTTCGCTGCTGTACGTTTCTTACTGCTGCTGCAGAGGCCTTACATGAGTCTTACAGTGCTTTTTGCTTTAGACTTTTCATACTTCCTGGGAGTCATCTCAGCCAAATGCTTCCTAAAGAAAATGGGCAATATTTGTTCTAAGTGGCAATCTGTTAAACACTGTTCTGTGGACAAGGAAAAAAAAAAAAAAGTCAGAAAGTCATTCCCCTTTCCTTCTGGGAAAGAGAATTATTCTATTAAAT
Organism: Hypotaenidia okinawae; assembly: GCA_027925045.1. Classification (NCBI taxonomy): domain Eukaryota; kingdom Metazoa; phylum Chordata; class Aves; order Gruiformes; family Rallidae; genus Hypotaenidia; species Hypotaenidia okinawae. The sequence continues at coordinate 20,489,223 of BSDF01000009.1, forward strand.
GCAAGGCAACACAGAATTCTACTAGAAGCTAAATAACATATTTTGAGCTGTTATCAGGTACATTACATGACATTAAAGATAAAATTTAAGAATTGGTCAAGTTTCTAGCATTCTTGCATGCAGTTTATTTTTCAAGTTAAGCTTTCAAATATTGAAAGTTCACATCCAGTGCCTTGATCAAAAATGATAAATGAACTACTGAATTAGAAGAAGATGCTGCTATTATTTTAACCAGTAAACTAACTCAGGGTTAATCTGGGTGTTATTTAGCCTATTGAAAGTGTTTTGAGTGAGCATATGGTTTCTATTGTGAAATCAAGGCACAGTTTTAACTATGAATATAGATAATTACCCTTTGGACTTTAAACATTTATATGTGTCACGTTATGTTGGAGCATTTTTCATGGTCAATAGGTTGAAAGGTTATAGAGTCGAAAATGTAAATTGAGTGTGTTTGAGTAAAAGTCTCCAGTGTAATAATAGTACAATTCACTACTGCTCTCTCTTGGAAAGAGGCGGTAATAACACTCAGTGAGCATGAGCAATGTAACAGGCTATTTATTTAAATACAGATTGTTATGGTAAAAGATTTTAATATGAGAATTACAGGAATTCAACCACAGTATATATTGCTAGAAAATCCCTGGTTACTGGAGATTAATTTGATATATATACACAGTATATTTGAGGGCCTAATTATAATGCTAACAATAAAACCTTTAAATAAACTACGTGTGTATGAGTGTGAGTGTGAGTGTGTGTATGTGTGTGTGTGTGTGTGTGTGTGTGTGTGTGTGTGTGTGTGTGCCTTAGAGCCGGGAGCATTGCTATATCCCCAACAATACGTTCTGCTCTTGATTTAGGCTTGAAAGTGTGTTTAGTTTTACTCCCTGAGTGTAGCCCTTGGCAACATCCCCTTCCAAGGAGCCAGACATTATGTCTGCACTGAGGATGGCTGAAGGACCCAGCAAGTATGTGCAAGGAGTACTAATGCCCTGACTGCACGGTGGCTGACTCCAGCAGCCCTACCACCATGCATCTGCCCGGGCAACCCGGTTGGCCCAGGATACCACCCCATCCGGGGCTCTAACAGCCTCTTAGTGACAGCCCAGTAAGGATGTACTCTAGTGCTACCATAGAATGCCTGTATTGACTCTGTTGAACAACCAGCTGCTGATAAACCTTGGAAATACATGACCCACAACAGCTTCAATCAAGATTAGTTAATTATTTATAAATCATTTATAATTTTAGAGAATTTAATGTACAATAAGAAACACAGAGTAGTGTTAGTTATTAGACCATAAACAGTTGCTACACAAAAACCAAGGACTTCCCAAAAAAACCCTCAAATATAATGTTTATTCCTGTGATTACACTTCTGTATATCTCACTTTTATTTTAAGTATATATTTCTGTGCATTGTATCAGATTTTGCAAGATAATACAGACTTTCTCCAAGCACACTAAAGAACAATGAAATCCCTTTTTTCCCTATCCACACATGTTCTTTATGTAGTGGGAGCCATTTTAAATACAGCAAATCGCTATTCCTGCAATTTCCCATTTCCAGAAACACACATTTTTTTAGTAATTTCTAGAAGTATGCATATTCAAAATATCCTTTGGTTATTCTTTACACTACTGAACTGTACCCAAAATTGCTTCACTTATCGCTTTCCATGGCAACCTGGTTTTCAGCACTTTCCAAAAGTTTCCTAACTTCTGAAGCATTACTTCTTTCCTTCTTTCCTGTCCACTGTAGGTGGTCACTCCATGTCACTGTCAGTCTGGAACCACAGAGTGAGGTTATTGCTAATATCTCGTAACCCTTCCTCAGTAATGGTAATTAGCAAAAATTAATTGGTCTCTGAAAAATCCCAAATACTCACATTTCAGGGGTTTATCGGGATAAAATGTTGACCTATTGATTTTTTTTTCATAGATTTTTAACAGGATTTTTTTTCATTGGAAAATATGGAGTTTTTTTCAGGATTTATCTTAAACATATAACTTTGTTTCAAGTCATCTCAGTCTTAAACTGTGTGACCCTATAGTAGTTGCTGTTATGGCATCTAACAGACTCTTTAGCTAGACTTCAACTTGCAATAAACCCTGGGTGCCAAGTGACCAATGGATGACACCATTCAAAAGCTGAATTCCCACAAATCCATGTGCAGTTTATGAAATGCAGTTTCTGAGATGTTTTGGAGCAGTTCAGGTAGCAAGCATTTTTATTCGGATGAACTGAGATGGAACAAGGTAGAATTTTCCAAATAGAAAAGTTGAGTATCATTAGCCTAGCTGAACTGCGCCAATGTCTCAGAGTTGCCATGTGCTATTAAAAATGCTAAGGTGAAAAATTATTGAGCAGCTTTAAGAGCTATTGCCATTACTGCAATAATACTGATGGTGCTACAGCAATGTTGCAAGGAACAAGCTGAGAGCAAGGCTATGTTTTGTTAGACACTGTAAAAATATATAATAGGAGATCTTAGCCAAGACAGTTTAGAGTATCTGTGAAGAAGAGAAGATCAAGGATGGGGAGCAGAAGAAATTGAAGGCTGGAGCAAGCTAATGGCACAACCAAAAATAGGGAACTTTTACTTAGGGGGTGGTGGTGTTGAACCTCAATTTGTTCTGTCAAAGGCTGATGCCTTTTCACTTCTTTTGAAAAATGCATTTTATTTATTTTCTTTCTGCATATCACTTTGTCTTTTTCTGTGGCTTTCCTTCTTTTCCTTTCTCCCTTCCTTCTCAATTAGTCTGAAAATAATTTCCCTACAACATCCACTTGTACCATCACATTTAATCTATTCTGTTTAGATTTTTATATCAAGTCTTGGACCAGCATATATACCTCCTTTCTAAGGAAGTCTTTCTGTTATTTCATTCCTATTTAAAGTTTTCCATTTTGCCTGCTGTTTTTATCCTCATTGTTTGTGTGCAGACAGGACTTTTAGATTCTTTGATTAGAGATGTGCAAACTCTTGGGAAAAAAAGAAAAAAAAAATCCCTGAAAATTTTATAACCCAGTGGTGGAGAAAACAAATTGCCATGCTTTTCTTCTAATGGGGAAAAGGAAGAAAGAAGCTACCAGCGCTCTCCAGAAGTTGTGCCTTCCCACCAGCTGGCGTTGGAGGTGAGCCTAGAAAGAGGTGACAACTGCGTTTTGTCTCTGCGCTTTGAATGGGATTTCTGGCAAATGCTGCAATTACATAGAAACAACTGCTGCATGGAAATATGCTTTGAGATATGCAGGAAACAATTTTTGCTTGTGAATTTTCAAGACACCTCAGTGACCACCGTATTTTAGAACAGACCAGAACAGAAAGTCTCCCTGGAGTTGCTCTTGACCTGCCTGTTACTGTTTGTCTCTCTGTATTTCGAGGCCTCAAACTCCAGCTGAAAAAATACTAAAAAGGGGACCGATGCACATTTTTAATCCCCCCTTCTTCCTCCCACCATAAAGATCTATATTTTTGCCATGCAAATATTCATTCCTATTTCTCTCCTAATAAGCTTATCTTGCTCATAGTTTGACTAAGCTCATGTTGTATTCAAAACTCGAAGTTTCCTAATTAAAGTCCAATTCCAGTATTCCTCCTTAGATATTCAGTGCTTCTGCACACTGCAAAGAAAGATATTTTTAGAAAATACGGGCCACTTAATTCCCGTTAAGTTTTCTATAACAGATGGTATAGTTATTTGATTTATGCATTCACCTTCACGTGGCCCTGCTGACTGCCGGGTTTTTTTAAACCGCCAAAATTCTTTTTTGTTATGCACTGAAACTTCAACCTTTCCACTGCATGAAATATTAGTTTTACTTAGAAAATCTAACTGCGTGCAATTTTCATGTTACTGAAATTGTGCACGGTCTGGTGATTAATTGTATTGTCTTGATCACAGCCTCAGCCTGATGTTCCGGACTCATTACAGCAGGAGGAATTCAGCAGAACAGGAATCTTAACCAGGTGTGGCTTATTAAAGTGGCAGTGCCCAATTTAAAGACCATAAAGGATCTGTATCAAAATTGATGCTTTTAGCTACTTTCCCCTCCCAGGATTGTAGAGATGTAATACAAAAAGGACAATGTAGCTTGCTCATGAAAATCACTCACATCCATCATGTGAAAAAGCAGCTCAGATCTCTTCCTCCCTTGAGTGGGAAGAGTTGCAATAAACCTTTAGTATAGCACAATCATACCAAACATCTTCAAAACTTTCCTTAGTTTGACACAGATTACAGTTCCTAACACACAGTTTGCATTATGTACCAAATCATGCATTTCTCATCTCTCAGGAAAATGTTTTTCTTTCCTCTGAAGATGCCCTTACAGCATCAGTGCAAATACTGAGGGGAGGTAAATCTTGTAGGAAGCTATCGACAGCATTTATCTTGAATTCTACCCAGACTTCATATTTCCATTCCATATTTTATGCAGTCTAATCTGATGTGGGGAAAAAACAGCATAGGGGGAGGGAAGGGGAAAGGGAAAAAAAAAAGAATTAAAAAGAGAAAAAGAAAATTTCTCTACTATTAGGTAAACTTATTTTTACCAAAGTGTGAGTGCTGGTCGCTTACAGGTGACACTAGTACACTGATGGTAAGCTCCCAGGTGGCCAGACAGGCTCATTACCTACCAGACAAACAAGGCAGCTTGCTTTTTGTTCAAATTTTGGGAAGATTTCAGAACAAAGAAGGTTTAAGTGGGATAGTTGCCCTGCTCTTAAGCTTTGAACAAGCCCTGTAGGTTGGGTCTGCTTTTGTTGTTGCTCTCATGAGGAACTACAGCCTGGCACTTCTCTGCCTCAGAAATGTGAGTAAAACTTTGCGCCTTCTCACTGCTGCGGAAAACAAAGTCTAGGTGAAGGGTCTAAATTTGAAATTGTAGTTTGCTGCCACATTGTCGTGCTCTGTTGGTGTCAGGTTAAAGCATCAAATGCAGCCACATGTTCATTGGTTATAGTGCTTAAAGTCGTTGCTCCTTGCAGGTCAGTGCTGGTTTGTGCTTCTTTAAACCTAACAAATATTTTTCTGCCATTAAGAATGGACTGGGTAGGCTGTAAATCTTTTGAGAAAAAGATATCTGTGACATTGTTTATGAGTACAAAGGATTTATCTAGTGGCTTGATACCTTTTTTTTTTTATTTGATGTGCCTCTGAAGTGCTTACAAGCAGAAAACAGTATAGGAACTCCAACACTTTAGTGTAAATGTTGAGTGTTTAAAGGTAGTAACTAATATAAGAACAGTTTCCTTGTTACTGGGAAAAGCAAGGAAAGAAGCAAAATATCTTTGAAATGAGATTGAAGCTTAATCCTCAGCAAATCCAGAGTTTTACCTAAGGTGGTTCTTTCCCTTTTTTTTTTTTCATCGTGCTTTAGCACTAGCCTTAAATGAGTTGCAAGCAAGCAAACAGGGCTGTCTTGTTCCACATCCACAGTAGGAGTAATCTGATCTGCTTTCAGTAGTTATCGAAGGGGAGGAACATCATAATGAGAAGCAATTAATGACAAGAAAGCCACTGGAAATGTAGGTTATCATTTCAATGAGTTCTTGCCTTTACTTTCCTAAGGATCGTAATAAGGATTGTATTTAAGGTTTCCTAAATACTTTAAAATTATGGATGGCATAGTTTGTATTTTTTGAAGGAGGTTCATGTCTTTAGCTCATGTATGTGATGAATATTTTGATCCATTAATTAGATGTGGCCAACCAAGAAGTTAGGCAGCAGATGCAGCTTAGCTGCAAAGAAGTAATAAGCCAATGAGTGGAAAGTCTGCCTTGCCAATAGCTGTTGTTATGGGAAGCTCAAATAAGGAAGAGGAAGAAGGACACTGCCTGCTGAGAACTGGGAGTCTGACGTGGGCTGGTGAGAAAGGGAATTCCCAGCCAGTAATGGCTGAAGCAGAGGGAAGGTGCGTGTCCTAACAGGCTTTAAATAAAGGAGAGTAGACTTGATAGTTTACATGTTTTCAGTGAAAGCAAGGCCTAAGGAATTAGTGAGCCAGCCCAAAACAGATCCCACAGGAAAAGCAGCATTGTTTCAAAGCGTAAGAATATTACATCAGTGAGCAAGAAGGGAAATGCAGAGGAAATGCTGGTGGGGTAGCACAGTGAGCTGCCCTAAGGAGCAGCAATGTGTTGTGTGCATGCAGAGCACAACTTTGTTGCTACCTGGAGTTGCTGACAGTACCGTAAGATTACCCATCCTGCTCCCAAGGTTATCATTCCTTACTCATGTATGGGCTATTCCTTTTACTGCCTCTTAGTGACTGTGGAAATCTAGACTGTGGCTGGTGTTGTGGTATATGTTTCTTTAAGAAGGTGCTCTATAGAGATATCTTTGAATTAGCATGTGTATCATGAGACATAGAGGTTGCCATGGTAAGTACACATTTTTTAATTGAATAGCAGACTAATAGGCACATAAAACCTCCATAACTTGTTGGCACATAAATTACCTCTCCTGGGGCTGTAGGCAATTAAACATACTTCTTTTCTGAAATTCCCTCCAAGTATTTTTCTCTGTTTTTGTTTAGATCAGAGCCTCTCATATTTCTTTCCCTTTTTCCCCCAACAATGCTTCTTGCTTTTCTTTTGTCCCTTTTAGATTACTCTACCTGTCTTTCTCCTGCCTTCTCTTGAATGTTGCATACTTTGCAGAGCAGGGTAATAGAGAGCATATCATGCTATAAAAGAGGTCTATTTGATTTTTATAATTCTTATTATTTAAAAAGCATTATTTAGTAAATTTGGTATTCATGGAATTCTCTGAGTGCAAAATAGTGTGAGGCTTATACAATAATACTTGCCCATTTGGACAAAGAAATAAAGTTGCCATTATATCCCAAAAGGTATGTTCAAATCAAATATATGTATTAATATACTACAGTCTAAGTAGGTGTTTTAATAATCACCTTTACGTAGCCCCCCTAATGCCACATGTTCTCCCTAGAACATAAATTTATGAGAGATTGTAACTTTAGAAAACAGAGTAATGCTGCTGTAAATCTTGTTCGTTTCGTTTGCTGCATTTGAGCTATTCTGATTTGAACTGGCTGGCCCAGAGATCTTTTGATGTTATTCTCTTTCCTGACAATACTTTCCTCATTGGGCATGTTTTATTTTGCTCCTCCAGTGGTGTAATGAATACATCATTTGCCTATGTGCATTGTTTCAAAAGTGGGCATTGTCTCTAATCTCTTCAGTGATACAATAAATCACAAGCTGAGGCACTGCCTTCTCATTCTAGTTTTTAAAGATTTTTTTTTCCTTTTTTTTCCAGTTACACAGTTGTTATAGAGAAGCAAATAGAGAGAAGGTTATTTGTACTTGCTCATACCTCAGCTATTTTTAGAACCCATATTGACAAATTTTCAACTACACATTGTATTTCGTAAAGAGTTCTGCCCTGAAATCACTGTGGCTTGAACAATAAGAAAATTCAGGACTCCAGGAGGCCAACACAACAGGATATCCATAAGTAACAACGCCTACTTATCAACAAGGGGTGAGCTTAACAGTCTTGTTCCTGGCTGTGACAAACAGTGAGCAGAATTCCTAGCGAGCCGGAGAGCAGCGAATAAATGCACAAGATAACTCTGAAGAAAGATTAGGCGCGGCTGACTTGGTCTGTTTCTTTGCACAAATCAAGAGCAATTTAAAACAATAATGACTGATAGTTTTCCACAGACATCCTGACTTTTATCCTATTGCAGTACAGAGTTCATCCACCTTTGTTTTTTTGCTTTGATTTTGGTGTTCATTTTTTATGATGTTCATTTTTTATGATGAAAGTGGTCTTGTCTTGAAGGAACAGATGAGTAGTCTTTTTTTTCTTTTTTCTTTTTTTTTTTTTTCTTTCTTTCTTTCCCCTGAGTAGTTCAAAGACACCTTTAACGGCTCGGAACAAAAGGAAATTATTGTACAGATCAAGGGATTACAAAGCAATGTTTTTACAGATTTAAAATAAAATATAAACAGCTGTTGAGAGATGAACGGCACAGAGACAGTTGTTGCCAATTCATTAATAATACCAACACAAATCCACTCTGTTTATTATGTTTTTAACCCGTGTTTGTCAATAGGGAAAACAGTCATAATTTGAACTTGTAAAAATAATGAATGTATACCAGATAGGTTCAGTGTAGAGATTTGAGAATATCAGCATGACTAGTGTTTGCCATCTGTGTCTGTGTAATCAATATTTTCTAACAGTGTAATGAGAAATAGCTCATTTATATCCTTGCCCCTTTGGCCCAAACAATTAGTCACTGTTTGTAGCCTTGTAGGTTTGCCTGTATTAGGAGGGGAACAAAGAACATAGGCAGTCGTATGTATTAGTGCAGCCTGTCTCTAGTTGGAAGGAATTTACACAACGTCTGTTTTCTTGAATGTGACAGAAACAAATATGTTGCCAGCCCTCCCTGGGCACGGAGAGCTTTGGGGCAGAGCTTGGTCGCTCAAGTACTTCTCTCCTTGCTGCCTTCTCTTTCAGTGGTATTTGGCATGCCAAACCCTCCGTCTCTGCCACCATTTCAGCCTGGGTCTCCCTGACCACTTTGGTGGGTCTGGCTGCCTTTTGCTTTGGGTGGCAACTTCACATGTTCCCTTTTGACTGCAGCAAGGCAGTGAAGGCACCCTGAAGGAGAGATGTTTAGTAATCACGTGATGTAACCAAATCCATGCCTTTCAATGGGAAGCCATCTAGTAACACTTTACCATAGCTGCATTTCTATGATGCAGGCTATCTAGCACACTAGAAATGCAGCTTTCTAATGACACATTCACAGAACATAGCACTGGGCATCAAACTTGAGTTCTTCTTGGTATGACAAGTGCAAAGAGAAGGGACCAGAGACAAGCAGCTCAAAGCTTTCTCATCACTCACTAAGGGCACTGGTGTTGCATAAGGGCTTGTAGCTAAACAGAAGTTCCTGTGTGACTTTGAATATAGGACAACGGGTTTTGTAATGGAGTGGTAAACTACATCAAGCCCTAATCTCACAGCTGTGGAACAGCTTTCTCACATAGAAGGCACTTAATTTCAGTGTACGTTTATAGCAATTTTCCGGCTATAAACTGCAGGAATTAAGTTCTCAGATAGATGAGATCTAACCATCTCTCTGTACCTGTAAGGTATATAACAAATTCATAAGCTACAATCTGAGAATTCTAAGTACAGTAGATAATAGTCCACTCTGCAAAGAGTTTTTTCTTTGGAAAAAGCTTTCTATAATTGAATATGAAGCTTTCTATAGAATTTCTAAGCTATCCATCACTGTATGCTAGAGAATTACAGCTTTCAGTTTTGGACAATCAGTTCTGAAACTTTTTCAGTTTTTATTGGCTAAAGTTGAAATCACAAGGTCTTTAGATTTTAGTAAGCAAAGGCTTAGGCTGATGTCAGTTGTTTGCTTCTCTTTTCCTAAAATTCCTTAAATCACCTTATATGTTCTCTAAATAATCTCCCAAGTGCCAGTGTTCTTGTTTCTTCAAAGGACCCTTACCAGCCTGCTGGTTTTGGCTGGGATAGAGTTAATTTTCTTCACAGTAGCTGGTATGGGGCTCTGGTTTGTATCTGTGCTGAAAACAGCATGGATAATACAGGGATGTTTTTGTTATTGCTAGGCAGTGCTTACACTGAGCCAAGGCCTCTGCAGCTTCTCACCACATGCCACCAGCAAGTAGGGTAGGATGCATGAGAAGTTGTGGGGGGACACAGCTGACCCTGACAGACCAAAGGGATATTGCATACAGAATGTAAAGCTTTGAATATTGAGCTTGTGGAAGGAGGGAACATTTGGATTGATGGCATTTGCCTTCCTATGTCACCATTATATGTGATGGAGCCCCGCTGTCCTTGAGCGGGTTGAACCCTGGCCTGCCCATGGGAAGTGGTGAATGAATTCTTTGTTTTGCTTTGCTGGCATGTACAGCTTTTGCTTTTACCTATTAAACCGTCCTTACCTTAACCCGAGAGTTTTTTCACTTTCATTCTTCCGATTCTCACTGCCATCCTGCTGGGGGGAGTGGGAGGATTGGCTGTGTGTGATTTGGCTGCTGGCGGGGTTTAAACCACAGCTACTGGATATAATGTTGCTTAAGGGATCCAGCAATATAAGAAAGATAGGCAAATGCATTAGAGTTCTTGTTTTCAACCTCTTGCCAATATTAAGACCATCTTCCTGGAGGACCCTTACTGAGCTTTGAACAGATCCCTTCATTGCTGGCAGCACCCTGCACAAAGTTAGTATAGGCTACTCTCATGCAGGCTCACATGGTGGGAGAAGAAAGGTATTTCCTTGCATGCCTCTGAGGGTGTTACACTAACTCTTGAAAGGCTTTAGTTTAATGACACTCTCATGGTGTATCGCTTCCATCTCTTGCTCCTCTGTCAAGACTCCTTTAAATACCAGTGTGTTATCATTGATTGGTGCTGCACCAGCCAGTTTTCTTTGGATGAGCTGTTAAACCACACTCTTTCTCTAACCACTGCTGTTCCTTAGCTAACAGAGCACAGATCAAACTTGGGTGTTACTATTATGACTGTTTTGGTTCTGGCCTAAATAAATTTATTTACACTTTTTTCCCTATCTTTCAAACTAATAATTTTTTCATGCTGAAAAGGGAGTTTTAAATCATAAAGTCTTGTGCAAGGCCTGATCTTGATGTCATAGCCTGATTAGGACTTGAATAGGTTCTGTTACTAACTTTCTATCCAGAATGAGAATCTGGCTCCTATCACCTCTAGAGAGGGATGTATTCAATGAAAAGTGGATATATTAAGGCTGAGTTAATTTGCTTAGAACTGTTGATAATGTGGTGTGCATTTGTATGATGTACATATGTGAGCATAAGGCATGAACTGCCAATTCCAATCGGGGACATTCTGATGTCAGCGCTGAATTTCCCGAAGGGATGCCAAACGGAACATTAACTGCTTAAATGTGAACAACAACTTGCTGCACACAAGAATTAAGATACTTGTATCCAAACTCTCTAGACACCAAAGGGCAATGCTCATCTTGGTTTAGAACAAGATAATACAGATGGGAAGTGTAGAAAGAGGTAGTTAATATTTACCAAGCTGGATGTTGTATTTATTTTATTTTATTTACAAAATATTCCAGGTCTTACGCTGCTGTTACTCATATTCTTAACAGTTCCTGTTCTGTGAGTAATTCTGTTGTCCCCAGTGCAAGAGAGGACAATAAATAGATCTTGAGCGCTTCATCAAAATTCCCTTTCTATCACCACTCAGCACTTCACTTGACTTAAATAAGCCAAATTAATGTGCCACAGGAGACTTAAAAAGCAGTTTTCTACCCCTACCCCCAGGTGTTTCTTCTGCTATAAAATAATTTAGCCATGTTTTATCAGCATCATTAATAGTAAATGCTTACTCGGTAATCCTTCCTGGGAGCATACATTTAGTGTATCTACTGGCATGCAATTATGACTCTGATGGAAAGGTAAGTTTTGCCTGATAAGATACCTGAGAAAACCAAAAGTTGCTCTCTTCTGGTGGACTAAATTCCTCTAAATCTATTTACTTGGGATAAACGTACAGCAAACTTGTGCTTAGACCCATGCACTTAATATATTGCTATTGTAAATGAAAGAAGTTATACTAAGCGCCTTGTTTTTGCAACATTTACTTAAGACCTATTAGGTGGAGCTGATTTGTGGGAAAAACAGAACATCTATATCCAGAAACCTAGATCCCCTCAAAATGCTTTTTTTTGGATACCAAAATACTATCTTCAAACTTTTCCTCTTTTGGAAGCCTAAGCTACTTGTAGAGTGTAATGATTGCTACCAGAACCACAGTTGTGTGTTGGTTATTTTTAGTTCTGCTATGCCTGAAGTGGCAATTTGTAACCTAACTTTTTACCCAGCAAGTACCAGAAGAACAGGTCTGAATAGTGTGGATGCATTTATTTTTCCATTGTAATGTGAGGACAATGGTTTGTAAAGATTCAAGTTGGTTTCATTTGGCTTGTATCTATATGCTTTATATGCTTTTCTGCTTCCCTCTGTGAATTTTCACTCCTGTTTCAGGTACCAAAGCATAAATATCAAAACAACAACAACAACAAATTAATGTACATGTTCTCTCAACTTCCTGAATTTTTCTCCCAGATTCAGTATTAAAATGTTATTTTGGATGCTGGGTTTCTCTAGGCAGCTTTTGGAAGTTTATCGTTTTAGAATAATTAATTGTGAAATGCCTCTGTTGCATAACGACACCAGAGGACATATTTGTGCCACCTCCTGCACTTGCCCCTGATTCATTCTGAAGTTGGTGAATAAAAGTTGCTGTGCAGGAAATCTTAACACTGGATTTAAGATGGTGTTAGTGTGAACAATTTTGGGGTAATGTTCTTTAGTGACCATAGCCCACTATGTGATTTCTGTGTAGTCGGATCTCTTCTGAACCCAGATGTGCTGCTGTGCCAAAATCTCTACAGAAACAGCCAAAGAAATTGATCTTTAGTATGATGGGAAGTCAGTATTTCTGAATCATGGAAAAATGATGCTGATGATACAAGAGTTGCTTTGGGTAGCAAATCTTGAGGTATGAATGACTTGGGCAGCAGAACAATCCTGTTGGGCTGCGTGCATGGAGGTCATGCTAGGTTGGCATTTGGGTGACCACATACCAGTTGCCCAAGCAACTATAAACCTATCTGTTTCTTCCTCATATCTTCACTTTTCAGGCACTTTAACCCTCTTTAAACTTTTTTCACCCCTACAATGTGTGAAATTATCTAGGGGAGGGATGGAGGGATTTGGTTTTCATTTTTTGGCCCTCTAGATACTTTATGCTTTTAAGAAGCCTGAAAATATTGTGTTCAACACAATCATAGCCAGTGTTTTTATGTAATATGACTCCTAGTCAGTCAGTTTGCCATAAAGTGACAAATATGACAAATACATGTGACAAATATGACAAACACTTGCTCTAAATATTTTTAATATAATTAATTTAAGCATAGTAAGATAATGCAGTTTCATAACAAATTACTTTTATTGATAGCAAGTGAAAACTTAAAGCATTTGATGCAAAATGACAAGCCTTGTCATACAGCCACTGATATGTTTGTAACAAGGGTTATGTTGTTTGAAGTATTCAGTGCTCAAATAGAACACATAATCTGATGTTATAGTTTGTCTATTTAAAAGGAACTTTTATTCCAGACTAATAAATATCTAGCTTTTTGATGTATATCAAGGCACAGAGCTGAGTCCTGCTCTGTAATGAGCTCTCTGCCATCCTTTTTGAGATATTTGTTCATTAAATTATGACAGTGCAGTATTGTGACTATATGTCTTTGTGGGACTTAGGCTGTGTGTTGTCTTTGTCCTTTCTTCACATATATGAATAGCATCTAATACTAAGTACTAACAATCCTCAGGGGGACATAAAATGCATTGTAACTGGCAAGTCCAGGGGTAAGATTGTCCAGAGGAAGGTGTGGGTGGCAGCCACACATGTTGTGGTGGTCCCAGGTGTCCCCTCCAAAAGAGAAAGGAGCCTACCATCTGCTATCCTTTAAAGGAACACTTTATATCTCTGATATGTTGTAGGAGCATTTAATTAACTCCCAGTACCTCTGAGGGTTACTTTCTTGAGGATCCTTAACCAAGCTGACTGTTTTGACTTTATATTCTCCCAGTGATTTCAAGACCCACTATGCAACATCAAGCACATGATCTGCTTGGTGCCACATTCTAAGTATAAGGCTGGGTACGTATTGTGACATGTAAGACAACTTAAATTGCACAAATTAGTCAACAGCTGCTTTAAAGACTCATGATTGTACACCTGGTTCTGTGTATTTCCACTTCTCCAAAACTTCCAGGGTTACGACAAATCCTCAATCTCCAATGACACCTTTAATGGCAGAGCTGTAGGGATGTCTCTGGCTACAGTTTTTGTGCATCTGCTGCGGAACTCTCTTGGGCTCTGATTCTTCTTTAGCATAAGACAATCCTTTTCCTTGCAACAGGCTTCTCATTTCAGGTGCTTTCAGCATAACAACCCAGAATTTCTTCCTTGCCATCTTTTGAATCAATAACTTTAAAATAATATTGCTGTGCCCATCTGAATGCAAGTCTGAAACTGCAGTCGAATGCAAGATAAATATCCGTGAGGAAAAAGGGGGAGAAGAGGGACCTAACTGTCATCAGATTAGTTTGCTGTAAGCGTTACCTTGGAATTCTGGTTTTTATAATTTAAAAATGCAGCCAAATATATGGCATGACCATTACAATGACTGAGATTAAAAAATGCAAAGAAGAGAGGAAAAAATTTCTGACTGGAGACATACAGAAGTCTGTTTCTTAATCTGCTGGTCAGCCTTCCCTTTTTTGGTGTTTTGAGCAGATTCATTTAGAAGGAAGTTTAAAAAAAAATTCAAAAAGGCAGTATAACCTCACAGCCTGCTCTTACCATCACGGGCTCAAGATGCTGTGCTCTTAGAAATGGCAAACTGCTGTCATCACACTTAGAAGCAGTTTCAGAGGTGACATTCTCCTGGCAAAGGTCACCTGCTGTTGTGCAAGACAGGTTAGTACAACATTTTTTTGTGAGATTGGAGTGCAGAGTGCATCAGCAAAGCTCTCTGAAACACATCAAGGTATATTATCTTTTCAGTAATGCAAGGAGGATAACAGGTTTCCAGGTTCTGGCATGGCCGATGAGAGTCAATGTCCATCAGCAGTAATACTCTGCATAAACGTTTACCCTGCACAATGCAGAAAGTTTTCTATAGGGAATAGACCCCCTAATAGCACCATATTTCACAGTAATGTTTCCCTGAATTCACACTCTGTTCAGGACAAAACATGTGGTTGCAGTGGGTTATAATTTCAGAGTAGTACCTGAACTTTTATCAAAAACTCTGTCTGCCCAGATCCCAGTAATAGAAATCCAGATACTAAATGTGGACCATACCTATGATAATGTACTGTTTGTGTGTGTATATACAAATTTTAAGTGTGGAATGTATATATGATGGGTTTTACTGTCTATGAAAAACCTCTGCTGACTGGTCACTGCCTTTTAGCAGTCAGCTCTTCCCAGTCAGGCAGAAGATGAGATGGGATGAAGAATGAAAAGAGTTTTGTTGGAATAATGCAGGATAGTGCTACTAAACACATCTGATACTTAAGGACAAATTTTTGTAATACTCTTTCTTTATTTCATTTCTTTTCTTGCTCCAAAAGTGGCTGTAAAACCAGCTTTCACTTTAGTTTTGCACAGTCATATGTTTTTTCTCTGTATTGATATTTGTACTTTTTTCAGTTGTCCTTGCTCATCACTCATGTAAATCCAACAGTCATGCAAATCCAATCACAGGTTAGTGCATGCCTTATGTCAGCATTAGCCATGAGTCTTGAAGGTATTTTAAAACTAGTCCTGTGTAAATACACCCATATCAGATGATATTGGGGGCGGTGTGAGGAGATATAGTGAAAAGAAAACTAGATTTTCTCCTTTAAGGGTTACAGGACATGGGTAAGAGAGAGAAAAATCTTTATTTCACCCAGAAAGAATG
This sequence comes from Hypotaenidia okinawae, assembly GCA_027925045.1. Lineage (NCBI taxonomy): Eukaryota > Metazoa > Chordata > Aves > Gruiformes > Rallidae > Hypotaenidia > Hypotaenidia okinawae. Next base: position 20,504,797 of record BSDF01000009.1, read on the forward strand.
TTTTATTTTATTGGGTGTTTTGTTACTTGCTCTTGTGTTTTTACCTTTAGAGTTTTTTCAAGCAATAAAATGACATTCTGAAACTGAAAAAGCGGTATTTCTTAAATAATCTAACAGTGCAGTGACTTGACACTTCTTAATTTTTCTTCTAAATTTTCTTTTGTTAAAGCACTTTGTGGAATTTAAACACTGATTTTTGCCCTTCCAATTTTTTGGTGTGTTTTTTTCTGAATGAAAATGAATGACCATGCTAAAAATCTAAATTACAGATAGAGTGAATTCCAGTCTTTCAGGGTACACTTTTTTTATGATGACACATGTATTTAGTTGATTTGCTTCTATAAATTCAACAGCTTAGTAAAAACATGCATTGAACACACAATATGACTTGAGCAGAATACCTCTTGATGTTGTTTCCCTCTAGGGAATGATTCAAGCCATAGTAATATTCCCTTGGTATTGAGGGGAAAGGAAGAGTAGAGTGCAGTAGGAGTAGGTGCTGTGGTGAAACAAAGAAAACAAAAAGTAAGGGATAAAAGTAGTGATAAAAATAGAAGAGCAGTAATTTTGCCTTTTAAATGTCTTCAAAACAGAAATATTTCCAGTAAATATACTTGTACACAGCACCCTCTTGACAAGTCTTCCTAATTTTGTATTTTTTTGGGGCTTTTTTGGACAGGGAGAAGGTTAAAAAAAAGGAAAAGATTCTCCATTGATACACAGGTGTCTTTTCAAGTGAAGCCAGTGGAGATTGGTTACATTAACTGAGCAATTGACACTGATGCCATAAGCAGAATGTTTAGCTCCGATGTTTGTAGGGCTATTATCTCGCGTATCTGTTGATGAGAGAGACTGAGACACAGTGTGGTAAAAATCTCTGTGTCCCGTCTTTATTGAGATATCTGTGAGAAAGCTGCCTGAAGATGAGAGATGGAGTTATCCACAGCAATGAATCAAAATGCATTGAATCGTGGTGTCTAGCCTTCATTCCTGCAATATCTGTCCTGCACCTCCCTGTCTGGCAGCTCTCTGCTCCCGTTACAGGGATAAGATGCAAAGACACATGCCAGACCATGAACAGGTCTGCAGGTGACCAGAAACCAGATTAAAAAAACCCCAGCTATCCAGACTGTCATTTAACATGGAAAAAATCTGCAAATTATGGGTACAGTCTAATGAATGACAGATAAAGTATTACCCCTTCTAAGGGCTTTCATGCTTTTTGTAACATGAAGGCTATGAAAAGCTGTTCCTTGTCCCAGTGCTTGGGAAACAGGGCTGTACTCATTGTTTTTGTACTGCTGGTCCCTGAGACTGCTCAGAAATGGAAATGGAAGCTGATGAGAAAGTAGCTGACACCAGCCAAAATGCAGTAACATTTCTAATACATCTTTGAGTATACTCCAGTAGCAGTTCTGCATACGATGTACCTGTGGGCAGGAGGGTGGCATGCAGCCAGGTATGTCAGCACTATTCCCACCAGGGATTTATCTGTATCAAAGTTTCTCAGGTGTGACAGGTTTACATCCACTCTGCATCATCAAAGAGATCAGTATCTGCCCTGAAATGTACCGTTACTATTGAAAAAGACATACAAGTTACTGCAAAGGGAGGTTGCGTTAATTAAAATAATACAATTGCCTGTTCCTAAAATGTAGCTTTCAGTTTTAGCTTATTTCAGATTAACTGGTTTAGCTCTGTACTTTTCAGACCATTAGAGGAAAGCAGCAATTTACAGCAATAGAGTGTAACCAAATATCATTCTCCAAATTACTCTTATTACACGCAGTTGGGCCACAGGTTAGTGGAGGGAGAGAGAGAGATGAGTTTACAATTGGCAAAGTTTATAGAAATGTGGGTCCCCTTATGTGCACAAAAAGTGAAGCATATGGCTTTAATTACAAGTCTTCCAGATAGTAAATTATAGTAAGATGTGACATCTAAGGGAAAAAGCTGACTGCTACTACAGCTGCAATGCAGGCCATGCCACTGCACTGCATCTTGTTACAGCAGATATAATTTGATATAACCATATCCCAGAAGCCAGTAACTGATTATATTTGGTCATTTTTTCTCATAAATGAAGAGGGACGAGATTAGTAATGGGTGAACCTCCAGTAGTTTAGAGGTTTGGATCGGCAAAGCTTAATCCTAAAATGTCTTACTGCTTACTTGAACCCTTTGATGTGTCTTTTCTTCTGTCCATTTCTGTGCAGTGCCCTCCACAACTCTGAGGCTTTGCCCTTCCTTTTTTCTCAGCCAGCCTAATCCTCCCATACATCAGTTCCAATGTTTCCAGCTTTTTACAGCAAGCATTATCTGTCCACCTGTGTTCCTAATATAGGGTGTCAGCCTCACTTGCTGCTCTCACCTATTCTGGTATTCTTTCTTTCATTTAGTCTTTTGTACAGTGGTTTCAAAGGGTCTGGTCTTCCCAGACGTCTCCTGGCAATTCCTGTACGAGGGAAGGTGCTACAGTTGATCAAAATTATGGTAAACAGAAAGGAACAGGCACTAGGACTTGGCTGAGAGAAGCAAAAATGTGGGTAGCCTTGGAAAACTGAAAAAGGAGATATACAGTCAGAGTAGAGACAGAAAATAGTGGATGCATAGAGATATGTAGGGGAATAAGGAAGAAAAACATTTGAGGTGCAGGCAATGAAATGCTGGCCAAGAATAGGTGACTGTACTGTATGAACTAGAAAGGGATTAATTAGTGCAATGTGTAGGTCATGATAGCTACCACTGTGGTTTTGATTTGAAAATACTTCGGTTTAAAGCAATATAAATGTTAGCAGTTCTGGTAGGAACAAGCAACTTGCGTAGCAGAATCTGCAGGGAGAATTATATTTTGTTAGAGCACAGAGCATAGATCTGAGGTTCTCAAACTACAAAATTCCTGATTTACACCGTGACCATGATTCTCTACACAAAGCACAATCCATCAGTTTAATGATATAAAGTTTACCCTAGCTAGAGTTCAGGACAAAGACAGTCTGTAATGCTAACATTGCAGTGCTAAATCCTCTGTACCACAACATGATACAACCACACGTAGGGATTGGGACGGATTCCTTTGAGCTTGGGAGTTTTGTTTGCTTGTTTGCTTTTTGTTTTGCTGTTACAACAGAGAAGCTGAGACTTTGACCATTGTGGTATGACAAGTATTTGTTATCACATTTCACTACCCTGCAATGCTAGTTCAAATAAAATCCAGATTTTGCATGCTCAGCCCATCCAAGCTGAACACTTCCATCTGTGGTAGCCTTCCACCATAGTCAATGTGATGTGTTAGGAGTTAGTGCATATATGAACAGCCAGGATTTTGCAAGGAAGTCTTGTATTTCAGTTAAGGGTATCTGACGTTCCCCCAAAATTTCTAACCTAAGTACAGAACCACACCGTGGCATGCTGCTGTTTCAAGCCTAACCCAAACGCGAACGAACTTCATCAAATCCAAACATTTGAGATGGGTATCCAAGTTCTTTTGTTTTCTGTACTTATTTCTTTGTCACAAGCAAAGAATGATTGCTACATGACAGGTAGTCTCACTAGCAGAAACACAATAAGAAATATTAAAGAAAAGTTTTGATTGTCTGTCAGCATGTCCCCTTAGGAAAAACTGCCACATAATAGCTGACACTGGTCCTGGCTCCACACATTTGTGCCATTTGATTTGATGTGAAGAACAGTGAGTTGCAGCTGGCAGATATTACTGCAATATTGAAGTATTTTACAGAGTAATGGTACATACTGGCAGCATGGCATATTCCTAACAGTTTCTGTGTACTTTCAGTTCAACGGTACAGTTGTGTATACAGATACTGAAGTGCTTTCTGCATTTAATTGACAAGATCTCTGTGGTGATACAGCATGCTATTTTCCTTACCACCTCTCAGATTAACTGATAGTAGAAGTATAATAAGAATAAATTAGTTATAGACCACATAGGCCATATCAAAACTTAAAGAAGTCTGTGGATTAAAATTAAAAAACTGAAATTTCATGAGAAGTTGTTTGTCTAAGTTTTCTGAGCAGGCTGTGAAGGTACTCTCCACACCACCAGTGCTTAGAATTTCAGCCTTCATTACTGGAAAAAAGCAGAGACTGTGAAACCAAAGAGCAACAAAGTTTAACAAACTTTGTGTTGATTTAAGCCATGGTTCTTAACATACCTTTCTATAAACGGTTCATCTTGGACTTCATTTCTATTTTTTTAAATCAGGAGCACAACTTACATGCTCCCTGATGAAGGTCAGCAGTATAGATCATGTTTCTCTTAAGTATTTAATAGAGTATTTGGCATCTAAAAGATCAATTTAAGACTCTCAATTACATAAATTTTTCTGAAGGACTTCAACCTGTCAACATTTCAGAATATCTGAGAAAGCTACTTCAAAATGTGATTGAGCATTGTAGACTTTAAGAGTCTTTTTTCTTTTTTTCTTTGAATTGTACTTAATGCTCAGAGCAACCTATTTCGTCACTCAGAGCAGACAGTATCGTGCACTGGCAAATAGGCCTTGCTATGGAGGAAGTGTTCTCAAGATAAGTCAAGTATTGTGGCTTTCAAAGGTCAAATTTAATGGAACTTATTCTGTTATACTGTTTGAAAATAGAAATAAAATAAGGCTACAATTAGCATCTGAAACTTAATCAGATGTTGTTCTCTCAGTATTCATACAGTGTTTGTTTTGGTAAGCTACTTGCCAAGTCTGAAAACCAGGAAACCTGTGAAAGAAAAAAGAGAAAGGCCAATATTAATTTTTTATCTTAAGAGGCTATGGGAGCTGGACATTTTCTGTGTTTGTGGAGGAGTAGATGAAGGGGAAATTAAAAGCAAATTACCTATTAGTATCATTCTGAAGGCACAAATTTACAACTTTTCATAAATTCAGAGGTACGTTAGAGGATCAGTATATCTAAGTGCAAGTATGCATTGCTAGCTTGGCCAGGATCAAACAACAGTCAAGCATCAGAATGTTTCTTAGGGCACACACACGGTGCCCCCTGATCTGGTTTGGAAGGAATGGATGTGTACATGGGAGAAGGGGTGAGAGCTGCTAAGGAACTCTCTGTTGTCCTCCAGCAGATTACAAGAACACCAGGAGGCTTCAGGGCAGAGTGGAATGGCCTGTCCACAGGAGCTGCTGATGCTAGAAAAAGTTTCCTTTCACCCTAAGAAAGAAGGAATGTTGAAATTTTAATGTTTGGGTTCATTAAAAAACTTTAAAAAAATAAAAATTTGAAACACTTCACTTTATATCAACTCTTGTGACATTAAAACAAGTTGAAATACTATCTCAACAAGTTGTTTCAATAATGATCCATCAAAAATTTAGAAGAAATCAATGTACAGCTGTGAAAAGTTTCAATTTTATCAAATCATCATTTTCTGGTGGAAAAACTGTTCCACTGGAAAAACTTCTGCAAGCTTCAGTAGAAAAATCCCTGGACAATTATTCAGTCCAATAGCTCAGCAAGAATGTCTCTCCTGCCATTTTATATTCTTTTGATGAAAGCTCCTACCTCCTATGGTTTTTGCAGTTTATTCTTCCACTTTTACAGTGTATCTGGTCAATAGAAGAACTGTTCTTTCCAAACACAAGAGAATACTCAAAATAAAGATAATTCTATGAGTATCTGTTTCAATTGTGCATGAAGTGTCTTTTGGCTAGCACCTTTCTTTGTGTTATCCTACAGGAAAGCAAGTTTTAAGGCCAAATTTTCATGCAAAGGAAGTTTATAAATGACACTGGAAGGAGCTTGCAGGGAGAGTAAGGATTCACTTCCTTCCTTGCTGAATGGAACAGACTCCCCTGACACAGCTGAGCAACCATAGCCAACTGATGCTGTTGTGATCACTATATATTATCATATTTTAGAGTAAAGAGTTTCCTATTAGACTGTAGAAAGGGGAAAATAACTTGGATAAATCAAGGGAAAGTGTCTCAATATAGGGGGGAAAAACCCAATAAATTGGACAGGTAAACAAATCATTGTTAACTGCTGGTTAACATCTGGAGTTTTTATTCATAATAAGTGATTATTAAGGATATTCAGACATCTTGGAGAAAATCTTACATAGAAAGTAGTAGTTTAATTACAAATGTTATTTGTAGGACTTTATCTATTGCTTTTCTCGTGAACATGATTCTTTGATCCTTTTACTATCAGAAAAGCAGTTAATTCATTAATTGTTCAATCTGTGTGGGAAGGATATTTTTAAGCACAGCATTTCTGTTACCTTCTGTTTACCTCTTCTATCTGAATTTTTTCTAACAAAAGTTAATATTTTACTAAATTTGAAAATTCATTTCAGAAATGTATTTTTATTTTTGGAAAACATGGTAGAAATGGGAAGAGTTTTAATATCAGAAGTCATCTTCTTAGCTTAGCAAAGATAAAAACAAACCACAGAGTATTTATATCATGGGAGTCACAAGCTCTAGGCTTAGGTCTGCATAATTCTGGAGAGGGGGTTAATTTCAGTTTCTGCAGATAACTAGCTGGTAGGGAAGAAATTAAAGGAGAAACTGACTGTAGCCAGGCTTGGGTACCCTTCTGTAATGTGGAAGACCTTGCTCACACCTTTAGATGCAGGAGGTGCTTGTACAGAGCAGATGCTTCCTCCAAGCAAGGGAAGCCCACTCACTTGTGAGGCCCAGCTGCTTTAGGAAAAGTCAAGTGTCAAGCTCACAATTGCAGAGTTTCTGAGCTAGAAACCAGGATGCTGAGGGACCTTCATTCAGACCAAAGAGGACAGGAAACCTGGGGCACCATATATTCTTTTGTTCCTGCCAAGAGATCAGTTTGGCCTTGGGCAATGAGGTCTAGAACAAGGAAGATAGATTTCTCTGGGGCTTCTTACCTATGCTGTAGGATGGAGGGAGTTTTACCTAGTCAGTGTATATCATTAAATGGTTTGGTGTGACCATGTTTTTGGTATTAGTACTACTTATCAGGAGGTAAGATCTTAGGTGCTCTGGGGCTGGGGGGAATTTCCAGCGAATGATGTGTTCAAGACGTGAAGTCCTGTGAAGGTGTACAGGACTAGCAGTGAGACAGCAACCAAGAACCTCAAGGCTGTTACATTACTGTAAGCAAGTGATGCATACAGGAAAGTCAGCCAGAAGAATGACTACCAATGCCACCACAAGCACCAGAGTGAAATCCTGCAAAGGGCAGCTTTTCCAGGGAAATGCCATCTGGCAACCATGTACTGCATGTGAGAATTGCCTGATGTCCACAGGGACAAGGAGACTGGATGTGGTTGAAGGCTGTATTTTCTCCAATGAATTATTCACCTTAGGTTATTCATGTGGCTAAACTCAAGAGTAACAATTGCCTTTTTAAAGCTGTGTAAACTCCTAACTCAGCAAGAAAAAGTGTAAATAGTTGGGAGAAAGTCAAAATATTGTCTTAGGTCTTCACAGAGGCATATGCACCTCTTCCTCTGACTCCTGGGGAATAAAGCACTTGCTACATGCACATCTAACGATCTGCTATTTGGTCTGATGATATTAACACTGAACACTTTTATACTGGTCCTGATGTACTGCTACCCATCTAAAGTTATAAGGAGCATATAAGCCTAGTACACTTGAACTGGAAAAATACAGGGACTAATGTAATATGTTGTAACTTACCTTTTCAGTAGAGAATGATTATAACAAAAATCTTCTACTTAAGCTTGGATTCATGGCAAATGTACACACATGCACTGCTGCCTCCATAAACACTGACCTGGCTTGTGCTCCAGTGAGATGAACTGTGAAGCAGGTGCTACTGTGCCATTGACAGTAGTACAAGACATATTGTTGGATGAGTTAAAGGACACTTGGCCATCACAGCTGATTCCACATACTCACTTCACAGCCCTCTATCCTTCCCAGACACCATCACATTGACTTTGAATTATCATGTTTAACCTCAACATCCTGCCAGTGTTGATTCTGCAGGGTCACTGTTCTGTGCTGTTCAGCTGCAGGGCTTTCCTGTTGTAAGAAGCAGGGGGTGGATACACACACACTAAACCTTTGCCTTGTGAAGTGAGGATGCAAGTGGATATTCTGGATGATCAAATGCCACAGTTGTTAGCTGTGCTGCTTACCCCTCCACATTGGGGAAACTGGCCCCAGTTTGCCATGTAATTTATGGGTAAATAAGAAGAGACAGTCCTTGCTCTGTAGAAAAAATAAAATCAGTGGAATTTCTTTTAAAGTATTCTTCTGGCAATAGCTATAATAAACTTGAAGAGAACTAAATGTTTTTGATAAGAAAAACCACTAAGACTTGATATTACCAGCCAGTACATGTTACATGCTGCTAGGAAATTATTGATATTTCCGATTGTGTAGTACGTGCTATCCTATAGGTTTTAGTTCAATTTCTTTTGGATGTACTTGTGCAATAGTATCTAGTAGCAAAAGTCTGTGTCTTGTGTTTGAAGCCTCAGGAAAGCTCCTGTTGTGTCTCCAGTCTTGGACATTGGGTGCCTGGCTAGATTCTTCAAGTGATCTGTGGGGCAAATATTTCTGTCAGCTTGCCTCATACATCTAGTGAAATGTACACACGAGAAGATAGAAATCATTTCCAGTTTCTTCATTTCCACGCCAGTCTATGGCTATTAATCCTTACCTGCAGTCTGCTAACAGTGTGTTTATTCCTCCTCAGGTGCTGGCCTGGGGACAAAGGAAGCCAAATCCTGTTTTAGAAACAGATGGCCAGAATCACATACTTAATAAAATATTAAGCAGAATTCAGTATGAATTCACCATTCCAACAGCTTTACCTTTTGACTCTTGCTGGATCTCTCTCTCCTGGGTACGTTGCAGAGCATGTATTTTAAGTGCTCTCTGGATGGTCCTAGCTGTTGTCCATCCTTCTCCCCTTTTAAAAACGCCCTGTTGAATTAAGAACTTTTTGCTACATCTGCAGCCTGAGGAGTCTTCTTCAGAAGACAATTTGCTCAATTTTCAGGTATCTCAGGTATCTATCTTAATCTCAGGTATCTCTGAGTTTTCTAAACAGATTCCACTTAAAACTAGAATAAGTAAGCATTACGAAGTAAGCCAAATAGTTTAGATGTTGATGGCCATGCTTTATAAGGACATATCATTTAGCAACTCAGAGCTATTAAAGAACTCTCTCTTATTTGTAAATTTTAAAGATGTTTATAAACATTATTTCAGATCCTTTGTATGGGAAATGTCTATAGTGTTACTATGCCTGAGGGAAAGTCAGCCCCATCTCATTGGGGAAACTGGTTTCTCTTCTATTCGCTGCTTTTTCAAACTTTGTTTTGCTTTTAGATGTATTCAGGTTTTATAACTGTCAGCAAAAGGAAAAAACCAAAACAAAACCCAGCACCACACAAAAAACCATGTGTGGAATAAAATGGTCTAGAGGAAAGAGAAAAGGGAAAAAATTGCTAATAGACAGTGATTTTGCAACTCTGGAGCTAAAATACATCAATCTGGAAGAAAATAGCATGTCCATGACTATAGAAAGTAGGGACCTAAGAAAGAAAAGAGGGACCCAAGCATGATAACAAAGAATAGAACAGAGATAATTTTTTTCTCTTGCATTTACAAAGCTTGTCTTGAGCTAGAAAATACAAGTTCTTTCTCAGCAGTTCTGTCCTTCATTCAGCAAATACTTTGCCTGGCTGCTTCCTGTTTGCTTCTCTCTTGAGCAAGCAGAAACTATACCATCAGCTCTGGAAGCAGTCTCAGATGCTTCACTAACACATCAGCTGGCATTTAGGTCACAAGTTTTGGAGAGCTCAGATTCAGAGAATGTTTTTTATAGCAAAGAGTCAGGTAAAAATCATCCCACTTCTGACTTTACCACTTGATTTTGTAGGTAGGTATTTAAAGTTAGTCTCCATGCAGAGGAGAGGGCCTTTCATAATGAAAACAGACTGATGAAAATGTGTCCATTTAACATGAGCAAACTGGCACTTGCCTTTGCTTGTTAACTGAGCTCTGTAGAGTGTGTGATATTGGTGCCTGTAACAGCACAATATCAACTGTGTGATGGGATGGTTTTGGTTGTTGAAATAGACACACTCGCCTTGATTTATCACACGTTTGCCTAAACCTCCTGTGATGCTGCTTCCCAACTCAAACCCCTCTTCAAAACTAATCTGCTATCAAGGTGAATATATTCTAAGCAGCCCATGTGTCACACACCAGGTCTTACTCTTCTGGACTTGTGCACTACTGTAAGAGCCTGACAAGTCTCTGTACACTGGGAGACTGAAACACCTTCTCTAGGAAAGAGAGAGGTGCAAAAATATCATTAAACACTTAAGGAAATACAGGAGCAAACCCAGAAGAAGAAGAAATGACTAGACTAGTGCTAGCACATAGGAGTAAAACTAGCAGAGGTAACACTTCAACAGTTTTTCTGCATCATATAGAAATGGGGGCAAAAAGACCCAGTTTTTGTGTTAGCATGCCATGACAAATACAATTAAAAGCAGAGAAGGATTAGGATTGAAGTGCAAAAATGCTAAGAAGTGGTCAGGGATTTTTAAGTGAAATTGTTTTCCTCTGTACTTCAGGGAAACTATTTCTCTGAGAAAACTGGGATTCTGCTGAAATCTTGATTTACCATTAGAAAAATAATTCAATTTAAAAAAAAAAAAACAGCAAAAAACTCCACAAAAAACGTTGGGTTTAATTAGTTTGACACAGATATCTGTCAGTTTGAGTCATTGAAATGTCTTGTGTAAATTAAAGTACATTTTAATGTTACCATTTTTTTAATATTTTTTTTTGGTGCATCATCCTGAGAAGGAAAAATGGAATATTAAAGCAGTTGTATGATAATGATGTGTATAGCTCTTCAGTGACACAGATTGGCACAGAAATGACCCCATTTTCTTAGCTTAATTTAATCATAATATTTCAGAGCTGGAATATTACATTTTGTTTCAAAAGAAAAAAAAAAAACCCTGAATTTCTGTTTTCCATTCTAAACAGAAATATGCTTTAAGAAAGTAAGCAACTGCTCATCCTGATTCAGGGAGAAAAGATACAATTTCCTATAAGGCAGAAATTCAGATTTTCACTGTTATTTGACTTAGAGCAGCATGAGTCAATATCCACTTCTTGCCGGACAATACAATGGATAAGTATTGGTATTGCACTTACATAGTGGAGTCAGTGTTAAGTGATTTTGAGGTTTTGGTTGGCTTGGTTTTGTTCAGTGTTGTTAATTTTAGATTAAATGATACTTGACTTTTCTACCCATTTTACCTGTGACTGACTGAATCAAACTTTAGGGAGCTATTACTCTGGAGGAGATAAGATTGTGATATACCTTTTCATTTTAGGCCACCCAGACTCTATAAATTGTACATTATAGAATACCCTTCTTTTTCCTCTAACCTTACTTATACATCCAGCCTGAAACTCCTTTTACTACTCAAAAAAAAAAAAAAAGAAAAAGAAAGCCAGGAAGTTTGAAGAAGAGGAGCTGATAGCCATCTCAAATGTTGTTAAAAGTGAGCACTTATTAATATTTTAAATAACCGAATATATTGCAAGTTCTGAAGAATTGAAATTAGTTTTAAAGGCTCTATAGATCAAATTAATTTCTTGAGTAGAACTAGAAATGTCCCTTTCAAGATAAGAAGCCACTGGAAAATCTCCTTGATACTTTTCTAATTCTTCTCAATACTTTTCTTATTCTTCTCTTTTACTAAAGGAGATTTATCTTTTATTTAAATAGCACTGGATACATTTCACATTGAAAACTAACTTCAAAAGTATGGAGCTTTCTTCTTACCATCAATTATTAGAGCCCTCCAGGTATTTAGTTTTCTACAAAATTGCAGAGAACTTGGATTTTTTGACAGATTCAGGAGGGGTTATATAGCCAAGAAATCCACCCTCAAACTCAAAGCGCCTATCTGCTTGTGGCAAGCTGATTTTTTTTTTTTGGTCATCTTCCTCCAAGACCTATTATCCCTATATATTTACCTACAAACTAGGGATTTATTCAAGATTCTGTAAATATCTGAACAAGAAACATTCCTGACTTACTTTCCTGAAATTGTCACAATGCAAAGCTCTTGCAAATGGCAAACGTAAGGATTTCCATAGCAATCATTAAAGGGGAGATGCTGTGAGATATGCCACTCTTGTCACAAGCAGACTTCGGGAGCAGCTAATGCTCACTGCTCACCCAAGGAAGAGCCTAGCCAAGTACCAAGGGAATAAATACAGGTGGTTTCAGAGAGATGAGGGCTCATAGCAGTGCTGCAGACACAACTCTAAAAATCAATTCGGACTTGTATTCTCCTCTCTTCTATTTCTTTGAGATTTATTTCAGCTGAATGGCTGCCAGTGCTCTCTTTATTACTGTCTTCTCAAGCCTACAGCCACTTTAGCCAACCAGCCCTGTCTAACTCTGTCTTCAGTATGTTTTGAAGTTGTTTTGGCTGAAGGAGGAACCAGTGATTGTAGAAAAAGTCTCTTTTTCTCCAAGCCATTGCAAGGCTTTAAATTTTCTAATGCTGGAAAGAGATCAGAAAAGGGAGGGGGAAGCCCCCAAAGCCCTTCTCTAGGACTGCTCTGCTTCCACCCTGAGGACAGTCTATCTGTGAAGATCAGGTTATATCCGAGACACAGCAACTTCTCAACACGCGCCAGCAGAATCCACAGAGCCCTGGCTGAGGCATGCTAATGTCTTTGGGGTAGTTACTTTATGTTCATTTAAAATGCAATTAAACAGAACAAATACTGTGAGGAAAAGGACAAGATTTTACATTTGCATACAAAAATTAAGGGGAAGATCTTTTCATCGTGTTATAAATTTTATATAAACATTTTGGAAGGGAAATGATATGTGGCGATAATATAGACTGATATAATGAAATAATTGGAATAATGGTATTGTTGTCCATGGGGTCAAAAATTGTTCCTAGAAAAGTATTAATAATTTATGGGAGTGTTTATCCCTGTAATTAAATACTGGAATTGGGACCCACTTCCTGTCTGCTTGTTTAAGTCTGCAAAAATTAGTCCTAAACTCTATATGCAGAAACTTTCATGAAAAAGTACCTTTAGGTTATTGTATTTTATGCTTAAAGAAAAAGGCTCTGTTGCTCTGACTTAGATAGGCATGAGCCTTATTTTCAAATCAAATTCCGCATGCGGACAAAGGGAGCCGTAGAGTTTGTCATGGAAAGGGAATAGGAAACAAGAAAGAAATCTCTGCTTTTGGGTTTCTAGTGCAGTTGTATTTAATGGGAATAACATATTCTTTAACAAGTCTAAGGTCTGTAGTTCTAGGCACTTTCAGGTGGAGCAAACCTACACCACCATCGATACACATGACAAAGCTCCTGGCTAGGTCTTTGAGCTTGAATGAGGCCTTTTCTGCATACAGTCACAGAACTAAAATTGTAATAAAGGCAGAGTAGTCATAAAATCATAGAATCATAGGGGTTGGAAGGGACCATGAGAGATCATCAGGTCCAACCCCCTGCCAAAGCAGCTCCCCAGCTCATATTGCACAGGTAAGCATCCAGACAGATCTTGAATATCTCCAGAGAAGGAGACTCCTCCACCTCCCTGGGCAGCCTGTTCCAGGGCTCTGTCACCCTCACTGTGAAAAAGTTTTTCTGCATGTTGGTGTGGAACTTCCTGTGCTCTAATGTGCAGCCATTGCTCCTTGTCCTGTCTCCACAGACCACTGAAAAGGGGCTGTCCAATTCCCCCTGAATCCCATGCTTAAGATATTTATAAAGATTAATTAGGTCCCCCCTTAGTCTTTTCTTCTCAAGACTGAGCAGTCCCAGCTCACTCAGCCTTTCCTCATAGGGGAGATGTTCCAGGCCCTTAATCATCTTCTTAGCCCTTCTTTGGACTCTCTCCAGGAGATCCCTGTCTTTTTTATACCAGGGAGCCCAGAACTGGACACAATACTCCAGGTGGGGCCTGACCAGGGCAGAGTAGAGTGGGAAATATTGAATAGTACTTTTCTAGGAGTATCGTCTGAGCCAGTTTTCCTTATACAGCTCTCTAAATACACCAGGAGTTTAATTCTAATCCAGAGTAAAGGGAAGAATTCCCATTTCAATGAACTTTACTGGACGAATGCAAAAGCAAAGGCTTAGCTTTTGCCAGGCTACCTCCCATATTTTTTCTGCTTAACATTAATGAGTTTGATATTAGCATAATATAGCCACTGCATTTCATTTCAACCCTGAATAATTAAAAAAAAAGAAAAGCTGGAGGCAGAAGGGAGAATGGGGGAAGGGGAAAATGGTTTGAAATACAGTCTGCCCTGATTTCAACTCTTAAGTACTAATCTTTCTTGGCAAGCTGAGTACACTGAATTTCTGTGCTGCTGTAACACAGGTAAGCAGGGGGAAAACATGAATTCCCGTCTGCCCTTGAACAACTGGCCAAGCAGGTCAGCCCTACAATTCCTTATGCCCCATAAATCCACACAAAGGTAGACACAGGGGAGGGCTTCTTCTCTAAATAGCTGAGAAATATTAATAGCAAGAGGGATTGAAAACACTGTGGGCCTGTGGGAGCAATGAAGAAATGCTAAAGGACTTAATCCCTCATGCTGCCTCTGGGTCTGGAAGACCATGAGGTTGAATATGATACTGTGGGAGCCACACTTACTCTCATAATATCTGCGTAGATCACCAGTGCACTCAGGTCCTCAATGAGCTTGGTAGTAAGTCATGTCCTTCCTCATTACCACCACAGAAACACACGATTAAAAGTGCTGCAACCAGGCGCTATTAAAAGATCTTTTTGTCCGGCGAGCACTAAGATACAGCTACAGGGTCATCATACAAAAGCAATCCGTTACTCTGATTAGCGTAATAGTTAAAGGCCAGCTTGCACATTAACTATTTTAATTGTCAACTACAACAGCACTGTGGTGTAACATTAAAGGTGCTCTAAAGTTTGCTGTTTGCTGACGGTGCATGACAGTTCTGCAGACCATAACACTTTCACAAATGCTCTGAGGCAGGCTATATATATATATAATTATTTTTTTTCTGTGTAGTTTGAATTAACATGAGCTTGAGAGAAGTCCAGATGGCTGGATTGTTATTAGTCACCCACACATACTGTTCTCTTGTAGAAAGAATGAATGTTTAAGTTCTGAAAAATAAGGATGAGGTTAGTTTGTGTTTGGGGGTTTTTGGTGGTTTTTGTAATTGTGATTCCATCGATTACTCAATTAAAAATTTATTTTTCTTTAATGTGAATGAGACTCCATGGAAGCTGCTCTAACTTTATTTAGTAAATGACCAGTCCCCTTCCCCATAAACAGTCATATGTTTGGTCTCGCTCTCCTTGGCTGCCTTTGGATGTTTTCCTGAATAAGTCTTATGTTTTTATATTCCCTTAAAGGTTAGAGGGAATTTGACAGGGAGCCTCTTGCTTGTTTTCCTGCCCTCAGGCAATGGTCTGCCTGACTCCTGTATCTTCCTACATCGCCACCTGGGACAACACGAAGTGGCACAGTTTCCTTAAAGCGCAGAGTAAATCCTAATGGCGTATTTTTCTCTCTGAATCCCACCAGTGTCCTCTGAGGTAACCCTCCTCCCTCAGGTGCCTTTCATCTCCTTCTCTCTTTTGCAAGCCTATAGTTAGATTATATTTTTTTAAACGTCATTACGAGGTCAAACAGGCCAGTCAATATTTGCTGGGGCTGCTCACTGCTCCTGCAGTCAGATCTAGCCTTCTGCCACCACATATCCTATAAACCTTTTTTTTTTACTATTGGTGATGGTATTTGAATTCAGAGTTTGTTCTGTAGTTTTTTAGTCTTGATGAGATTATGGAAGAGATTTTTCAAAGGCATAAACAAGACTTATATGTCTAAGTCCCGTTGGCTTTCAGAGGGAATGGTTGGTGCCAGAAGCATTTTGTGCCCTTGACAATCTTCCCCTATTTCTTAAGCAATGATGGTACAAATAAAAGGTTCTCTCATTTTAAAGGCATTTGTAGACATCATAAATTAAGGCTTAGAAAGATAAACAATTTAAATCCAGTATGCTTTGTAGGGGAACTATGCCCCAGAGTGCACTGTGTGCTGAGACCCAGAGCACACTTAATGCAACAGTAGTCACAGCCTTTGCTGATTTACTGCCAGATGTGCCAGGCACAGGAGGATCCCCTAATGTGGGGAAAGGGGCTGAGCAAGGAGCTCGCTGGGGTGGGACAGAGAGAACCCTTGAGGGACAGGGAGGTGGCAGGTGTCCAGTGTGAGGAAATGCAATATTTATGGAGAAACCAGATGGAGTGAGGATCTCTAATTCCTATCTTGCTTCTCTCTTAATTTGGGGAAGTCTCTCTCTGCATTACTGCATGACACAAAATTTGGCAGTTGTGGTGACTACTGTGTGAGGAGACTGCTAAAAATATCAAGCTTCCAGCAGATGAAAAAGCAATAGGATATGAGCTACCTGATCAGCTTTCTGCACCTCTCACCTCTACAGATCAAAGTACTTAACTGTATACTATTCATTAAGTAAAATCCCACTAGTAAATTCTGTTTACCAGGTGAAGAGACTTCTTTTTTTTGGTCACTGTTCCAATTAATCGGTGTTTCCTGTGCACATGGAAAGCATTGCTAAGCTCTGATTCATCACAGCAAGTCCCCCCGCTGCTGCGGATAATAGGGGAGCGGGGGTGGGTATGGCTGACTAATATGCCTTAAAATTCCATTTGGGTTATAAGCTCTCAAGGAGTAATGATTTTTAGGTATTCTGTCATGTGTCACAGTGTCACATCATATAAGGTAAATATGACTTATGTAATCCAGTTTGATACATTGCCATAAGAATATGCTGAAGGGTTTGGGCTTTTTTTGTGCAATGAAATACCCCATGTGAAGTGTTTTTCTCCTGCATTTCAGTGTTTCTGGTGGGAGTGTTTGCAGGAGTGCAACCAATCCTTCCTGTTTAGCCTCAGACAGAAGAATCTCAAGGGCCTCTTCAGAGTCCCTTGACATGGCTGAGTATGGCACGGTTAAAATGTCTACTGAAAGCAGTGTGAAAGTGGCAAGATATGACCCTCAGGAAGACAAAAATATGGCTATTTTAAGAGAGAGAACCTTCTAAATCCCTCTGGTAAACAGCAGGAGTTGCAGTCTGTCAGTGCCTCAAAGTCTCTGAAATCTGCTGAACCATTTGGCACTGCCTCAGAGTTGGAAATTTTTTTCTTCTTCATATGATAATAGGAAAAGGGGAGATTTTTGTTACGGGTTTTGGGTTTTTCTGTTTTGTTTTTGTTTTGTATTTCACATCAAGGAGGCACCTCACAGTAGTAAGGAACTGTCCCATATAAACGTTTTTTCCATTTTTTTTGCTAGGTAAACACAGCAGTGATTTGCTTGTTCTAGCTAACAGGAGGTAAATAGGGAAGTAAGGAGACATTTAAGCTACCAGGTCACTATCTCTTGCAAGTAGTGGTTAAAATATTTAAGAAAAAATTAAAAGGCTCTTGTATAAACTCCTGGAACAATAGATTGCTATTTCCTCACCCGTTTTTGTAGGGGGTGGAGTCACTGAGATGGAGCAGATTACAGCTGCTGCAGGGCAGTGTGGCATTGCACAAATCACAGAGCACAGGCTGTGCTTTCCAAGGGAGAGCCTGCGGACTGCTTGGAGTCCACCAGGAAGTCAACTCTGCCCTGATTTCCGATGCAATTCAATAGGCTATTTTCCAGAGATGTCTGGAGCCAGAATAAAACCCATTTGATAGGGCTGCTGAGAATATTCCCATGATTATAAAACCACAGAGGGACAACTTGTTTTGGGAGGTGTACTGACAACTAATGACAAAACAGTGTATGCATTATCAAACCGATATTGTGTTTTTGAATAAAGGACTGATAATGCCTGGGCGCGCAGGCCTGCTTTCTGCTGTGAACAGACCACTCCTACTGACTCTAGCTGCGTGTAACAGAGAGGAGAAACTCAAAAGTTTTTCCTCTGAGGTATACTTCATTTATTATTAGGGCTCTTCGCGTCCCCCACATTTCAAAACTCACTGTGGCAATGTGGTCACTCCTTTGAGCTGGGCTGTAACCTCATGCACATCCAAAGGGTATAGCATGAAGAGCTTTGGCTTCCGAACTGCTTTGTGCTCTGCTTACAGGAGAGAGGATGGCACTTGTCCCTCTGGCACAAGGCTTCCCCCTGAGAAGCTAGCAAGGCAGCACTGCTCTCTACTCTGCCCCTTCTCACAAACAGCTTTGTCACAAGGGTGGGCATAGCCTGCCCACTTGACGGCTGTCCTGCCCTGGAAATTCATACTGACCCCTCAATTTCAGAGGTACTCATGATGGAGCTTTTCTTCTTTTCTCCTGTGCTTGTTTATTTGGTCTATAGCACTTCCTGCCAGCTACATGTTATTGCATTCAAAGAAGTTTTTCAGATAAGAATACCTAGCCCTTGCCTGGAATTAGCTTTTGTTGCTGGAGACAACACGTGGCTCAAGTGCAACAGTCTCAGTCCCTTTTAACTTTGTACACCTAAGTAGCTCCCCTAACTACTGCTCATCTAGAGCTTCTCCTTTGGACTGAGGCTGACAGAGTGGGTCTGAGTATGTGGAGCTATTAATGTGCCCTGAAATCCTACTTTTTCCCCTCTCTGGGCACAAATCAGCACAACAACTGCAGACGTGTTCTGATTCTTCTGTACATGATGGCTGAGAGAGGGACGAGGATACAGGAACACTATGAACATTATCTCCTGAGAGAGTAGAATTCTGTGGTATTTTGTGATGATATCAAAGAGGAAGAATAAGGATATTCGGTTCATTTGGTTATTTTAGAGACAGACCTCATTGCAGTGTGGTGTACGAGGAATGCTTAGGTAGCTGGAACTAGTATCCATGAAATAACTTGAGAAACTCTTGGCAACAAATGAGACTATTCAAAATCTCAAGTCATGTCAAGAACACACGCAGAGCTCCCACTCTGAATTGTGACTATGGAAAGAAAAGAAGCATCTGAGGCACTCGTATCCTTTATTGTGCATGATGCTAAACACAGGGCAAAGTAAATCCTGCACCAGCTAAAGCAAATGATGCAATTCTTATAAATTTGCTGGAGATGATATTGCACTCACTGTTTAACGTTTCCACATCTTCCATCCTTCTTACAAAATCACTTTCTAACAAAATGTTTTTCTGTTTCACACTATCAGTTTTAATTGGGAGAATCCGATCAGCACTAGTATTAGTTCCAAGAACTGTTGATAGGAGTTTAGAAACTTGTCTGTTGCTTCTGCCAAGTACTTTTCACAGGAGAGAGAGGGAGAGTGAGAACCTGCTTCTGCTCTCACTGAAAGCAGTGGAAATCAGAGCGGTTCTCCTGAAATCAACTTACTGTCTCTTGCAAAGATGATCAGCAGCAGAGCAACAATGGCTTTTAAAGAGACTGCTGGCATACGGGCAGCACAAAGAAATCTGCACATTGTGGCACTCCTAAAGAAAAAGAGGCAAGAGATTCAATGGTTGCTTTGTGGATTTCACAGCTGGACCGTAAAGGTAGGAAACATAAGCAAGCTGTCGTGTCACTCTTACAGGAGCACAGAAAAGGTGCTTCTCTCTGTGCAGAGAAGCCGAGGTGCCGTGAAACTTCTAATCCATGCACATCATACACGGTATTTCTGAGCTTCAGCTTAGAAAAAACAAACCCAAGAAAGCACAGCAATGCAGCATGCTGCAGTGTTTGTGTGCAGTTAGATTACAGAAGTATTTAGATACCTGTTTTCTGCCAGCACACAACCTTGCTGCTGTGCTGCTTGATTCACTTCAGAGTATATAAAGGAGAAAAATAAAAAGGTTTCTTAAGTGTTTAAAGATTAATAAGCATGACAAATTCTTCCATAACTAGGCAACAGTCTCAGGTCTTTGCACTTATACGTCTTTTCTGATTCTTTTCTCCTATGTTATTTCACTGCAGATGGGTGTGGGGTGGGTCAACAGTGTATGATGTCAGGACAGAGATTATCAGTAGAAGTTAGTCAAGCTTTCAGAGTTCTTGCAACGTGGCTATTTCCATGCTCTAACAGAAGAGACCTTTGCTAATATTTTTGTGACACAATGATGAGCAGTCCCAGAGTGATGGGGACAAGCAAACTCTAGTGGACAGGTACCACTGTGTTTGTTTTTTTCAGATTTCAGGATAAGTAGCATATTTCAAGTAATATCTCTAACTGAAGTCTTTGGACCTTGTGTTGTTTGAGAACAGAAAGGACTTGACTCCTCTTTCTCTCTGTCAGTTTTGTGCATGGCAATGCATAGACACAAGCACACATACACACTTCTGTCTTTCTCACTTGCCAAACCATCATGTACTCTACAATTAAAATGCTTCAGTCCTAAATTACTGGATGTCACTTTGACAGTCTTCCAGGATCTTGCTGTTTTCATTCAGAAGAACAGTAATATCTTAGAACTATAAAACCCAAACAATTTGGCATTTATGATTTTCTGTTTTGAAAGAGGAAACTATTTGATAGAATTTCGGTGTAGCATTCATCTTTTTAATGAAAATATGAAATTTATAAAATGGAAAATAATTTAAAACATTGCCTCAAACCACCCCTTATGGGATGCCTTTCAGAGTTATTTAAGAGGTTTGCTTTTATTAAACAAATACATAAAGCCACATTGAAGAGGCATAATACTAGTACTCAGGTTGTGTCTCTGAATGCTAAAATTGATCTTGTTCAGGATTTAATGAACACTTACCTACAAAGGTACCAGTCTGTTTGAACTTAGTTTAATCTACAGTTAGTGTACAGGTTTAATGCACGTGGAAGAAATGGCTGTGCTTCTCCATATCTAAAATGGTATAATATACAAAGGCTCAGTAGCATTTATGTTGGTCAATATTTTGAAATATTCAGTTGCCAATCAAAAACATCATAGAAATAATGTCCCAAAGGTCTTTGTAGTCAGCTGAACTCAAGATACTGAATGAGAGATACAACTTCTTGATCTGGCTAGAGCTAAGTATTTGTTCGTGGTGGAAACACACTAAAGTACTCTTAAAAAGAGGTAAGAGTGAAAATATGGCTTGAAAGTTAATTAAAAGCTGACTGACCTTAAAGGTCTGTGAGAAGGATCTGTAAAATCTCCTAATGCACAGGGAGATGATGAGAAAATTCAAGATGATGTGGAAGGGTGAATGAGCTAAATGTGAGCCACAAGAAAGCTGAACACTGATTTTTCAATGTGTTTGTAGTTTTGCAGAACATACATTTTCAGAATTCTTCCTGTGGATGAATAAATCTGCTGAGGGGGTGCAAATGTGTCTGTTCTGCCAAAATAATTACCACTTTGGTAAAAGCATGATTTTGTTAAGATGACTAAACCAACTTCTGATACAATCCATTCAGAACCACACTGGAGGGGGCAGACAGAACTATGTTTGGGCCTTTGTATATCCGTATATAGTACGAAAAAAATTATTTGGGCTGGGCAATGTATGTGGCTTAGCCACTGAAACACCCTTGCAGAAAAGGAAAAAACAGCCCTGATTTCATGAGGAAGGTGGGGATAAAAGTAACTGTTTCTGTAAGAGAAGTTGTGAAAACAAATCTTTCATGGGAATGATGCCTGGGAGGAGGTGGGGTAGGGAGCAGGGCTGCAAACAGAGGTAGGGTGCTCTGCAGTCAGTCAGTGCCGAATTTCCCATAGGTCCCATAGAGGTGCAAGAGGATTCCACATCAGCCTGAACAACTCTTGCAACCTCTTCTGACAGCCTGTCTGTTTAACACTAGATTGTTTTACATAGGGATTTTTACTAGCTCCTTTCATACAACTTACATACCTATTAGATTAGGTTCAAGTTTCACTTGCATCCATACCGTATCCAGATGGCATGGATAAACTGTCCAAGCCTACATCCTGTTCTGCACATTAATTAAGATCCATAGCAGTTTGGCTGAGCATGCTGGCTGCCTGGCTCCTATTTGCTGCCACTTTCTCAGCATCGCTATCTAGCCGCAAAGGGGAACAGCTCTATTAAAAGGTACCTTTCCCTAATTGAGGGTGAAGTGTCCAAGCCACAAAGGAAGGATGCTACGGTGCAGACACTCTGTCTCCAGAGCTAGATTATTCAGTAGAGCATTGGTCCCTAGATTTTTATTTTTTTTTAAACTTTGAAATCCTGCACTTATTCAAGAAGCTCAAAGTATTAGGAAAATGCTTCATGTTTCAGCAAATGTACAAGAGGTTCAGGGAACTGGCTACCACATTAAACGGTTACCCTGTGGCCTGCACTGTAAATGAAGAGGAATAACAGCAGTTATTGAAACTTGTTCGACTTTGTCACAGAGCTACTGGAGCTGCCTGAGCAGCATTGCTTGCTTTTTGGAAACCCTAGAGGAGAATATGACCTAGGAACAATCATTCCTTTGTAGTCCAATTGTTCCCATGCTTGCAAGGAAAAAAAAAAAAGAAAAAAAAAAGTGGAAAGGAAAAAGTGATCAGGGCAGCAATATTGTACAATGTGGCTGTGTTTTCAAGTTACTCAGAAAGTCTATATATTGTTACATTGCTTTCAGAAACAATAAAAGGCCAGTTATTAATCCTGCAATTACCCAGCCTTATCACTGCTATCCACACAGGCTGGCTATGGCTGAGCTTCTAGATGATGTTGTTTTCATTATGGTGACCAAAGTGAAATTTAATTAGCAACCCATCTCTCAAATTGACAAGTGAAAAATATAAGGATTAAGAAATTAATACTTAATTACATTAAGATATCTTGCCATTCTGGATGGGAGATTTTTGATACTTCGGGCAACTCTCTTCTATCAGTTCACTCTTTAGTGGCTGCAAAGCACGATTACGAGGACGGGGGGAAATGCTGTTCATGACATTAAAAAGCATATCCTTCCTGTCAGCTCTGAGCATGGAACAGGAATATCTAATCAAAAAGGTTTGCTCTGGATCATATCAGTTCCTGACCACAAACTCTAAATCTGTATTATAGGAGCAAGGCAAAATGATCTACAGGTAACAGAAATGGAAAAAATGAATTGATAGGGAGATCAGACTGTGACTAAATGGAAGCAGGGAAGCTGAAAAGGCAGCATTCAAATAAGGAAGGCTTTTGTACGGTTTTCAGGTACAGTTGGGCAGGCTTGTATAAACCAAAATTTTATCCTAGAGACCATTTAAATTTCATTGATAAGACTACACTCCATTGCTTCATTTAGAAACTTCCACTGTGGCTTTTTTCCTCATTTGTATAAAAATAAGAACCATCTGTAGGGAAAAAAAAATCCACAACTTGTTTGTGTGACTGCTTTGCTGTTGTTGTTTAGATTTCTAGGAAACAGATGCATGTTTTTCATTTGGGGAAAGCATACATCTGTTCTGCCGAATTCTCTCCAGAAACCTTAATTTTCCAGTAAGAGCTTATTCAATTACATTTGAAAATAAGAAACTTCCCTCCATCCTCTGTGTACACATGGACATGTGTTACAAGGAAAAATGGTCATTTTGACACAGTGAGGAATTGTTTTCTCAGCAAATATATAAGAGTTTGAAAAATGCTATATAATGATTGAAGTCAGAAGAATAGAGAAGGTAGCAATAAGTTTACTTCTGTAACCTCTGAAAAGATATCTGCTCAATTGGGGCTGTTAGTTGCATATTGAAGAGTGGCATGCAGTTTAACGAGGGTGAAAACAATAACATTGTATAGAAATTCCTCTGTAAGGTTTAATAAAGATGTAATACTTGCCTAAAAATTGCTTAAACCATTCAGTAGAATTCTGTAAACAGGAATATTCTCTTATATGCTATGGGACAGCTTAAATGTTTTATGAGGTTATCATTCTCTGTTAAATTTAAGGGCCTTTTCTAGAAGGGGAAATCGTTTTGTGTGTTCCAAAAGTTAGTCTAGTTTGGGATGTACTTCAAAAAATTACACAGTAAATTTTCCAATCTCTTCTTGTTTTGAAAAGGAACAAGTGTGGCAACATAACTTGTAACCGCATGTGATTCATGTTCATGTGTGCCCATTTCAGGGTTCAGATTAAGAATCTTCCATTAAGGTATCTTCCTTTGGCTAGGGGATTTTTATCTTCAGCTTAGAAATAGAAGAGGAAAAAAAAAGCATAGCCAGTAGTCAAATTTTAGAGAAGAGGGAATCTAAGAGTACATCAAGAAGAGTAAACCTATTAACTTGCTCCCCTTCAGGGAGAAGATCCTGCAGTTGTGATGCATTTTGGAAATAAATTCGAAGCAGGTGGACAGAGCAGCAGGAGGGCAGTATCAGGCTCATACAGCAGGAGGGCAACACCAGCCAGTTAGAAAAAAATGAATCACATGGACTGTAGGGGACTGCATATTAGAATTGCCAAGCTGAATATTTCCTACTGCATATCCTAAATAAATTAGACCTGCACAGAAATATGGGCAATGATGGCTCCCCACACGGCACAAATAGCAATGGAAATGAAAGCTGCCCATGTGTGCTCCAGTAAAGCTCTGAGCGTTCAGGTGGGATGTCACTTCATTCCCGTTTAAACCTGTCGCCATGAGCTAGGCCTGTGGATAGATGTAAATGTCCCTGTTGGTATTTTTTAATGATATTGCTGGTATTGTCTACACAGCGGTGAATTTCTTTCACTGTGACAAATGCAACTCCCTCTGCTTTAAATCTCTCTCTAAAGCCAGTACTGGTGCCGTCTGGTGGTGGTGGCATGGGATGGGTAGGAGATGAGAACTCAGCAGAGAGGTCAGGGCTTCCTGAAGGAGTGGCAGGGAGAGAGACACATTACTGGATAAACTAGAGAATGAGATATGTGCTGTGCTCCTACCACAGCGATTCTAGTCCAGCCACCCTGCAGCTGCATGACATTCTTACCAAAGTGACATCAGAGACTCTGCCTTTTCCCTTGAGCAGTGGATACAAGTAGCTCCATTGAGTTGGAAGTGAGCACCCAAGTGGCAGGGCAGGACTGGGAACTTTTGTACAGTGCCAACCCTACCACTGACACTTCAGAAAGGGGTAGAGGAGATGGCTTTGTTAAGGCACTCTGCTATGGCCTTAAAATACCTTGGCCTTGAGCATACTACCCAGGGTGCCATCTGGAGCAGGACAGGTCCAGTCATCGTAAACCTTTATCTTGCCAGAATAAACCTGAATCCCTTGATTTGTCAAGCTAGCCGGTGTGTGGCTGCTTTCATTAAAGTGCATTAGTTTGTTCATTTATCCATGCCTCTGCTGCTCTGCTTCTGGAGGCCTGTGATGTTGGCTGGTGCTCCTTGGGCAGCCGTTGGCAGTAACTCTGCCTGGATGTTGCCCACCTGCTTGTTTGTCCATAGATGCCTGATATTTTGCCTGCTGTCACTCTGGCTATATCTTTTCTTTCTTCTGTGTCATCTGGCCTGGTTGCGGGTTGATTTGTTACATGCAGTGCTTTTCCTCCCTGACTGCATACCTTAGGCTACAAATTACTCTCCGAGTTTTCCATTCCACAGGGGTGCAAAGCAAAGGCTGTTGAACACAGCAGAAATTTCCTGCTGACTTCAATGGGACACTGAATCATATTCTAAATCATTGATGCTACAGAGTTCACCATAGAGTTTAGCTCTTTGCTCAAAATGCCGCATGTCAGGAATATTTTCCAGTGAATTATATTTTCCGAGAAAAGTCCCTGGTCACTTATTGAGGTTTTTTAACATTTCTGTTTCTAGGCCTCACCTTCTCTTCTTTTAAATACCACTCTTGAGAATGTGTCTAACAATTTCAGCCTGATGAATGTTCCTCTTCATAAAATGTCTTGGTCTGCATTTCACTTTGCTGTTTCTCCAGTGTAAATGGTTTACTACTGCTGAAGAAAACATCCTTCTAAGGCAGACGTCTTTACTTTAGCCTCCTGGGAATGCATCTGAATTATTGAAAGAGCAAAATTCTCTATTGAACCTTGTAAGAGTCACTGGAGTTTCTGCAGCTCCTCTCTGTCTTCCTATAGATTCCACAAATCAGTGAGGCACTTGGCATTTTTTACTCTCTTCTTTGTATCGCTGCTTCACAGAGAAGCTTGAGATATTGGGAGAGTTTGCCCACAACTGAGTCCCTGGGGACAGAGGTCCCTTAGCAGTATTTCTTAAATAATTACAGGGTACTATTATAGTCTTTTACTATGCATGCCTTTGTAGTGGCCTTCCTGTGTAATTCTTTCTGTTTTAGTTAGTGGAGTGTCAATGTTTGTCTACTAACCATGAGTCTA
The DNA here is from genome assembly GCA_027925045.1 of Hypotaenidia okinawae. Taxonomy (NCBI): domain Eukaryota; kingdom Metazoa; phylum Chordata; class Aves; order Gruiformes; family Rallidae; genus Hypotaenidia; species Hypotaenidia okinawae. The sequence continues at coordinate 20,531,057 of BSDF01000009.1, forward strand.
AGCTATAAAACACCTGAAAGCTGACAGGCATTTTAGTCTAGAACTGTGTTTCTAAAACTTCAGTGTAATGAGTTTGCTGTCATTAGGTTAGAGAAGGCAGTAAAGGCATCATGCAGATTTAGGTATTTGTTTTCTATTTCTGCAAGGAAAATAACATATGCCCAAAGTTAATCTGTGGTACCACCAGTCTTGGAGCTCTTTGGATGTGTCCTGTCAAAGCTGGAGAAGAACAGAAATAAGATGTGAGAATGGAGCCTGAGGATGTGGGTGCTGGGCAGGGGGTGGGGTTTGTCAGCTAGATAGGTGGGGTAGATCAGCTTTGATTCCATGCACAGACTCCAGCTTCTCCCACCTTACAGCACCACAGACCATGCAGAAAGTAGCAGCACTTGCAAAACAACTTACTACATTGCTCTCTCAGTTGTGAGGACATAGACCACCTATGCAATAAAGAAACTTGCATAACAAGAAGGCAGCAAATCTCACTTCCAAATAATTGTAATGAAGCTTGAGACTTTCAGGTCTGTCTTGTAACAAATTTATCTAGCAATTGAACATAACAGAGATGATCTATGTTAAATCAATTTTATATTTATAAAAGCTATTCATAGACACTCATAATTAACCTTCCAGCAAAAAATTACATGGGCTTTTGGCATCTGCACTGTTATTTTTTATTTCTTTCTTTCAGGGTATGCACCTTGCTTCAAAGTCATGATTTTTAAAGATTTTCAAGGGACTGTTGCTGATTGTCATTCATGAGGTCTATTTACCAAAATGTCCCAAATGTTTCAATATTAATGTAACTATTATGATGCTAAAATAGGTTAATATTGCTTTGGGTTTTTTGTTTGAGTGGTTGGTCTGGAAATGTTTTTTGTGCTGCAATGTTTTGCTGATATGCTGTGTTTACTAATATGGTGAATATAGTTTCAGATAATTATTTTATATTCTTCCTATCTTAAAAAGAGGATATTGGTTGAGATGTAAGTTTCCACAGTTGGGCTACCGTGAAGCTGATCTAGAGAGTAAAGTTCAACCTCTATTCTGCTCTTGTATTCAAGAGCAAACCAGAGTCCTGTGTTCAGCTCTGAGGTCCCCAGTGCAAGAAAGATATGGTCCTGTTGGACCAAGTCCAGAGGAGGGCCACAAAGGTGATTAGATGGCTGGAACACCTTTCCTATGAAGGCAGGCTGGGAAAGTTGGGGTTGTTCTGCCTGGAGCAGAGATGGCTCCAGGAAGATCTTGCAATAACCTTCCAGTACCTAAAGAGGCCTAAGGAAAGCTGGAGAGGGACTGTTTACAATTGCTTGTAGTGACAGGACAAGGGGTAATGGCTTTGTACCAAACGAGGGTAAATTTATATCCGATACTGGGAAGAAATTATTTTCTGTGAGGGTGGGGAGACCCTGGCACAGGTTGCCTGGAGAAAGCTGTAGCTGCTTCCTTCCTGTTCAAGGCCAGGTTGGAGGGGACTTTGGGCAACCTGGTCTAGTGGAGGGTGTCCCTACCTGTGGCAGTAAGCTTGGAACTGGATGATCTTTAAGTTCTTTTCCAATCCAGACCATTCTGTGATTTTATGATAATTCTACGAGGCATCTACAGGATGGATTTACAGTTGTTCACTGCCTAACAAAGGGGATTGCTGCAGAGTGTGTGATGTCCTTCACAGGTTAAGCAGTCTGAATATGTTGCCTCAGGAGAAAAGGGTCAGCTCTACCAGTTTTGTGAAAGACAGTTGTTGGGAACCTTGCGGGCACATGTTCTAGATCATCCATACTGCTTGAGAAATTTGGTGGTACACTCCCAAGACCATATTATGGAGATACGATGCTGATGAAGGAGTTAAAAACAGAACATGCCATTTTAAAAACAACAAAACCCCCCCAAACGACTGTTGGACTTACTCCTTTTCAAACTGCTCCCGAAATGTTAGGAGTGATTAATGAATAAGAAAACCAAAGTCCCTTTCTTCAGCCATAGGTTGACTTTATCAGTTGAAAAATGTACAAAGTTCAATGCAACAGTAGTCAAGTGAAAAACAAGATATGTATATGCTAATATGGAAAACAAGATTTCTGAAACTATTCCTTATAAAAAAACCCTCTAAAAATATTTATTCAATATTTTAGGAAAAATATGGAATTCTAAAAAGGTTAACAACTTTAAAAGCTGTTTTAACCATAGGGGTTACATTTTTCCTTGTTTTATGGATATTCCCACAATGGCAAGAGAAGAAAACAGAAGTGCAGTACAATTGCTGATGAATGAGAAAATCAAAAGTAGGGCAACAAGTCTTATACACAATGAAAAATTTACCTGCTTCACCTGACACTTCACTATTGACTTTATATAATGTGGAAAACAATCATACCAGAAATAGTAATATACAGTATCAGTAACTGAAAGCAGCACAAATTGAGTGCAAACAACATGAAAAGAGAAAGTCACCAGTCCAGTTAGTCAATAAAGATCACAATTTTCAAGGAACATGCTTGAATCACTGTTATTAATCAGGCTCCCAATTTACAACAGATGATATTGTGCAGTCGGTGATTGATAATCCTTTCGGGCGTAATGTCGGTTCTTCCTTGAACCATGAACACACAGTTTGTGTGTGTTTGAGAACTCGTAGATTGGTAAGCTCCACAGTTCACCAGCTGCCCAAATTACTTTCTATTGAAAAAAATTCTTTCATTTGGGGGTGGGGAGGAACCAATTCGTAATATTTTTCTGCTCGTTTTTGTTGGGTTTTTTAAGGTAGGGTGGTGAATTTGCAACACATTGAACATAAACGTAAAAGCTATTAGAAGCAATTTTTCTATAATAAAACATAATGTTGCTAGAGCACAAACATCTGTCACTCATGCAGACATCATCCTGTAAACCCGTCTAACTAACTCTATTTTCCCTTCTGATTGTATCAGGGTAGCTTGCGGCATGACAGTGATTTGAGTGACAGACGTCCAACCTGGAACAGAGCTATGCATACTTATGTTTGTTTACAGGGCCTCATCACTCCTGAACGATGTAAATTTTAAAATTTGCTTTTATTGAGAAAAAAGAACAATGAAGAAAAGGTTGTTACCCTGGAACTCAATGTCAAAGTTATTGTAGGGCTTCAGCTTTCATAAAAATTTTACCAAGTTTTTAAATTGACTTTTTGGTTTTCTAATGAAAAAGAGCATGAATAATTTAACTGTAGGCTGCATATTCTGTATTAGAACCATACTATGCCAATACAACAGAAGAGACAACACTCAAGACACAGCTTAACTTAATCCTCCTCCTCCCAGACTTTGATTACAATCTTCAAAGTAGCTATAGAACCTCTATATTAAAGGCAGATTTTCCCTATCTACCTATTAAATTATTGTTAGATTTCTGGAATGCAACCTTAATAAGTTTAATCAATGAGATTTTAAAATTTTTTATATGTCCTCAGCACCGTAATGAAAATCGACTAATTATTTTAAACTTCCAGACACAAAGCACTGGAGACCTTTGTATTTCAAGGTATTAAAACACCTTTCTCTGTACAACTTATTTCAATTTTTTGGCATGTGTGCATTATAACAAATCAATTCCCAATTCTGACATGCCTGCAAAGGATCAGACAGTTTTGTTTGTGGTATGGGCATGACAATCTCAATACCTACACTTTCATTTCAGTCCTATTTGACCATATCTGTAGTTTCTTTGTAGTGTACCAGATGTAATGGGTCACATATCCTGTATAAACAAAGCTTTCTGCCCCGAGATCTGCCATGTAGACGGAATACAGTCCCTCGCCAATAAAACCATGCTCTTTCTTTAATGATACCAATCTGTAAGTTGGCATTTTGCATTATGTGCTTATTTGTCAAGCAGTAAATTGATTTGTTCGAGTGAGAAAGAGAATAATGTGAACCTAATAATCTTGAACTATTGTAGTGTATGACAGAAAGGTTTAGGTGGTTATTTTCCAAAGGCCATGCTCTCATTTCAAATCTATGCTCTTTGCCCTGAAATAAAAAAGAAGGGGGAAAGAAAGGTAATTTCTACCTGGTCACGGTTTCCCTATCTTGGGTTCTCTAATCCGGTGTCCATCAGGCAATTGGCATGGTCAGCTGATTTCTTTCAAAATTGCCTCCATTTTCTTTCTTGCTCATGGCTTTCTGCAGAGGTATCCTCTGAAGCCTGGAGAAAGGTTGGTGAAGTGTTCGTGAATATCTTTGGAACGATCTCTGGATGTAGTTATTTTACAAGGCAGGAGAGAAAGCTGTCTCGATGAAAGTTACTAGGGAAATAGTTAACTGAATGATAGTGATAGTTTAATCAATTTTGACCATTAGCTTTAAACTAGAGGTGCAATCTTTGTCGTGAGCCAGAATATTTAAGATTAAATATTTGTTCAGGATACTGGACCAACCAATATCCATAACTATATCTGACTATAACCACTGATTCTGTGACAATGGTGCTCCCTTCCACAGAAATAAAAAGCTTCTGTCTTGATCAGTTTTTCATTTTGAAGCTGTTGTTGCCTTAAATCAGGTACTAAATGACTAGTGTCTGGTTTTCCCATAGTAATAATATAGCAGCCTTCCCCAGTGGCTTCCTCTTCCCCAGATCTCACTGATTTATGGCCAATTCTGGAGCACAGGTTTCTGTCATGTCTATTACTTATTTTATTTCTTTTATATTATTGTTACTGTTGTGATAGAGCATGGAGGACTTTGTTGTGAACTCTATGGACAGTGGATTAAAAAAAAAAAGACTGTCCTTTCCTTGGTAAGTTTAAAATTACTCTGTCTGAAGCTAGAAACTGTGAGAGGAAAACTAAAACCATTGAAGGAAATAACAACGTAATAGTGAAATGATTATGCTTCCCATCAGAGGGGTAGTCCAAAATGTGAAAATGTCACCAAGTATCTTGGGAAGACATTTTTTGAAAATTACAGCCAGATCTACACTTCAACCAACAGAACTGGCAAAATGAGATGTACTCTGACTCTTTGTACAGAATAAAATGGAGGTCTTTTAAATATCTTCTAGTCTGAGGGGGAAACTATGGAACTGCAATTTTGTGATTGAATTAAACTGTTCCATTTCCTAATTTTATTACAGGCTTTGTCAGAGGAATGGCTAAATGTCTGCTTATTAGTCCTGATCTCAATCTTTATCTCAGGAGACTTTTATCATAATGAGTGTTAATTCTATGAAATTAATTGAGAGGTTGTTATTTTCATCTCTAAATGGTGTGTATTTTTGATTGACTGGTCAATGACAAGTCTCTTCTCATTTTCCACTATAATAAAGCTATGAAAAGGAAAAGAAGTGGAATAGTTGGCCAATTAAGTTATACAATAATGACAAGGTCAAGCCAAAGAGAGTACATTGTGGTAGTTTACAAATTACTAAGACATTTGGGTTTTTCATGTTCCTGACAGAAATCGTAATGAAAATAGAAAGTGACACATGAATCCATTAATGTGACAGCACAATAAAAGGGAGGAGAAATAATTTTAAGCATACAAGTATACATCAAAATAATTTGAAGGGATCAGAGGCAAACTCACAAGAGAATTCTGACTCTTTCCAAAATAAGATGGTACACCACAGAAAATATGCATTTCCCATTTCCTACTAAATCCAAGCCTTTTGCAGTTAGTTGCCTGTATTTAAGGAAAGATTTTCCTTGCTTTATCTCTTCAATCTGTCCTATCTCTGAGTCAGAGCCTTGAGTAATGCAAAGGTGGCTATTCATTCAGAACCTGTGATGTTGGTTATTCTTGCTGCAATGAATTTGTGTTGCTTGGCCAAGGAAAGAGCAGCTCTCATAGTTAAAAATGTGTGAAGCTGTGCCAGTAAAAAGTGACATGTTTATAAATAAGGAACAATATAGTCATACTGAACCTATGCCTGCAAACATCCTGCATATTACATCATTCTGGTTAAACTCCTTTACCCAATAGTCTTGTGGGACTCATTTGTTGAAAAAGAGAGTAGGGCTTCTGTCTTAAAGTTTAGCAGAAATAAAAAAATCTCATAGGAGGAGATTTTTACCACCAGCTGTTTCTAACGTTTCCCATGGTTAAGGTACAGTCAAACATTGTGAAGAATTTGTTGTGTTTCACCTTAACAAAATAAGAAAACGAAAATTATTCATCTGAACATGTTACCAAATGATGTATATGACCTGTTCAAACACCTGGGGTACTCTCTTTTCTAACAACAGAATCAATATTGTCCATTAATTATGTTGTATGATACCTGCATGCAGAGCTCACATGAATGGATGGCCATAATGTATTAAGTGTGCAGTAAAATGAGGGAAAAAGTGGGGTTCATGCTGACTTTCCCTGAGATCCTTATTTCAAATGAAGATGATCTCTAATACACATAAGGAAGTTAAGGGATCTTTCAAAATATGCTGCATAGTATAGATCCTTCTGAGCCTGCTGTGCTATACCAGCACAGCTCACTCTGCACCTACCCAAAGCCTTTCTTCTGGGCCCACCCTGCAATGTTCCCAATGACTGTGGGTGGCATAGCACTGTCTACATCAAAGAAATCTCCAGCTGTCCTATTAAAATAGTTCTTCATTCTCTTGGCACTGATGGCACAGTACAAAGGAGACAGCCAGGGTCAAACTTCAATACTGCGTTGAAGAGTATTCTCACACTAATGCTCAGCTTGTGCAAGTACAGTAGCCTTACCCAAGGACCTCAAATTATTTTGCAAAACAACAGCAAAATAAACTTTTATTTGCAGATCTTGACTCCAGCTGATGCAACTAGGTGCTCCCCAAGACTGAGTTCCCAAAGAAGGGACCTCTTATGTCTATTTTTGCCAGGGAATCTGTATGATCTTGCACACAGTGTGGCCACTGTGCCACCAACCAGTTGTTTTCTGAATGCTCTAGACTAACACAATCACTTTCCCAGTATTACTGCTCTCTTTTGGTGTCTTATGTAAATGTGATGAATTAGCCTTACTGTTCCTGTTGCAGTGGTTTAAAATAATAGGATACACAGCTTTCTGCAAGCTGAGTCGGTAACACATCCCATAGAAGCTGACACATTAGGGTGTCAGGTTTCAGACTGTTCAGTTATCTCCTGTTCTTGTGATAGCAAACTTTGTGGGATTTTGACACCTTGTCTTTTGGTCTCTCTCACTCTCATCGTTTCTTGCCTTGTGGGAATGAAGAAGAAACTTTCCTCCTATGTCTCTGAGCAGATCACAGCAGATCTCTGAGTGGCTCCCTCAAGACAGCTTATGAGTTTACTGCTAAAGGAAGAATGAAGTAATTTAGATTTTTTTTTTAGATTTAATTTTTAAAAAGCAATACATCTCTTTATGTATAATCAGCAAAATTCATTGTCTTCATCCATATTTTGAGTTCTTTTTACTGAACTCAGTTGGTATTCCCAAATAGTGTCTGATAAATCTTTTAGGGGATGCTATTATCTCTAAGAAAAGGATATTAATGTGCTGTCTTTTGTGTCTCATGAATTTCAGAACCTGATCAGGGTAAATATCATCAAGCATCAGATTATTTCCAGCTGCACTAAATCTATTTTTTTTGCACTTAAGAAGTTTTTTGGAGGTTTTAAAAAATGCATGGTAAGCTCTGACCTCTGGATCATAGAATAGTTGAAGTGGGCCGGGACCTCTGGAGGTCATCTAGCAGGGCCAGCTAGAGCAGGCTGCTCAGGATATGCTCAGTTGGCTTTTAACTATCTGCAAGGACTCCTAAGCCTCTCTGGGCAACCTTTTCCTATGTTTGATAGCCTTTGGGGAGAGAAGGGAGTGGGGTTTATGCCTGAGTGTAATTTCCATTAGTTCATGTCTATCACCTCTTGTTCTGTCATTGGGCACCACTGAGAAGATGCTGGCTCCTATCAGGTATTTATTCACATTGGTTAGATCTCTCCAAGTCATCTCTTTCACAGAATCACAAGGTTGGAAAAGACCTTTGAAGATCATCAAGTCCAACCATTCCCATCCTAAGCTAAACCATATCCCTAAGTACCACATCTACCCTTTTTCTAAACACATCCAGGGACGGTGACTCAACCACATCCCTGGGCAGCCTGTTCCAGGCCCTGACAGCTCTTTCAGTAAAAAAAATTTTCTAATGTCCAATCTGACCCTGCCCTGGCACAGCTTCTTGCCATTTCCCCTTGTCATATCACCTGTCACCTGGCTGAAGAGACCATCACCCACCTCTCTACAACCTCCCTTCAGGTAGTTGTAGGTGGTGATAAGGTCTCCCCTCAGCCTCCTCTTCCCCAAGCTAAACAGCCCCAGCTCTTCTCCAGCCTTGAACAGTCCCAGCTCTCAGTGTCCATTTATTTAGCAGATGCCCCTGTCCATCAATCATCTTCACAGCTCTTTGCTGATATTTAGTAAAGTTATCTATGTTAGGTACCAAATTAGAGACCAGTTGAGTCCACATGACAGACAAGTTTGTCTTTCTCTGTAGGTAAAGGGACATCCCTGGATTAGATTGTAGAGGATGAAATTTCTATAATGGAATGTGGAATCTTTTTCTGCTAACTATTTCCATGTAAATGCTGTTCTCAGAAAATCATGATCTATACTCTGATAAATGAATTCACCTATGCTTCCCCCAGAGTAAAGAGGAACAGATTAGGTAATATTTTTACCAGTACTTTATTTGATTGCATTTTAGAAGTAAGAAAGTACTTCTCCCTCCAAATGGTAGAGGAATAACAGATGGATTGCAAAGTCAGCTTGCAGGGATAAAATATGCTTCAGCTGACAGAAGAGTTGGTTTGCAGTGTTCCTATCCAAGTCATATACTGATGGCAATAATGATCTGTCACAACATATATCTTCAGAGTAATTTTCCCCCATACTCATCCACATGTCAAGAACCTAACACAGAAAGAGAAAGTATGAGGAGAACAGTAGATGGCAGAATCACTTACACAACCCAACCTTTCTGACCCTTACCCTTCATATGGAATACTGTCCTCTTGTAGGCATTCTCTGGATTGTTTTTTTCATAAATAATGCTAGTTAGAATCTTACTGAATACTCAGTTGTGTTTTCACAGCTACACTGGACTGCAGTAAAGAATATTATTTCTCCCAGGCAAGGCAGATAATGAATGCAAAAAGGCAGTGCATCTCAATTCTCTGTCACTGCTGGCTTCTTGAGCATAAGCTGACACACACCATGGACTTTGAAGATACAGTGATTGAATCTGTGTAGAGCGGAGGGAAAAGATGTTGGAATTCTATAACCTAATGTTGTCCTTAGCAGTAACTAATGCAAGACATTAAAATTCACCATGGATGAGACCTCCATGGTTAAATGTGTTAAAGTAGTTTTTTCTCTAAAATGTGTTTTATAGGATCTTTTTTATAAATAACAACAGAATAGGGCATAAAACAATGTTGCAAGCCAGTGTCACTGTACACTGTGAAGTATAATTGATGCACTGTGACAGAGAAGGTGAAAAATATGCCCAAGGATAAATTTCTCACTAAATTGACTAACAGGACAGCAAAAGACATGGTAAAAAAATTTGGAAACACTGCTTACGATAGAAATTTTATTTTTATTCAAATACGTTGCCACTTTTGTACTCTTACTAAGACAAACACACAATATTTGCAAAAACATCTGTTTCTTCCGTCCTTCAGCTCAGTATTCATTGCTATTTTCTTTTCCCTTATACAATCAGTAATTTTAATTATTTCCATTATGATGCACTGAGTTTAGAGTTTAGTTTCAGTGGATTATACTGAATCCTGTTTGCTTTCATTATTTTCTATTTGTTCCACTTATTGTAAATTGTTCTCTTTGGTTGTTATTATTTTCCATTAAGTTCTTTGAATTCTATGAATCCTTTCTTGGAATATCCAGCAATGCACACTTTTATACTGTCTGTTTTCACTAGTTATTCTGTGCCTTTAGTTTTCACTGCAAAAAACACAGCCCAAACGACAACATGATTTAATTCATCTATTCTAAAAACTAATACCCAGCAGCTATTTTCCTTAAACAACACTGGGGGGAGGGAGTTGCCTACCTTCCTCTTGCTTACAATGTGGTGTGAGCCTAAAGAAATTCATCTGGTTCCCTTAGCAGGGAAATACAAATGTGGACTTCAACCATAAACCCTGTTCTGTAAGGCAAGAGAAGATTACCTCAAGATTACCTCAAGAAAGGTAATGTCCTTTCTGAGCTCACCACACGTCATGCCCAATACTCATGTAGAAAGAACCCTGGCTCTTCTACTTTTCCCCAGATGTGTGAGACATAAGCCTTTGTGGCTGTTTGTGGCTGTCCTCTTCCCTTAGGTGAGTTTTCTGAGTGCTGGCATCTGAATGGCTGTGTCTACACAGACTGCTCCATCTGCTTTAGAAGTACAGGGGGCCTTTGTGCACCTGCTGCCTACCTGCAAAGGTCTCTGTCTCAATAAGCTGTGATTTCTAGAATTTGATGTCTTGCCTTTTTAACTAGTACAAGACCAGGGTCCTGGCAGCCCACCTGTTCACTGTCTGATCAGGAGTGTTTCCAGGCCAGGCTGCATTCACACAAGAGTTTGTTCCTCAAATGAGACATCTATAAACAAATTACTCCACTAACTATTGCAACTCCCTTTCTAATTTTACAAAAGATAAAAATTCCCAGCTTAGCTGCCAGGGTTTTTCCTTAGCATAACCAATTTGTTTCAGTCTGCTTATCACAAGCTTTACATCTACGATTTAAAACAGAATTTAAACTACACAGTTGATGTACTTATAAAATACATTTTGCAAAGGTGGCTCCTGGAAAACTGCGGTGATAAATACTGGGTCATTGTTTATTCTCATTCTCCATGCACTAAAACTTTGTGAGGTACAGAACCCATCACTATCACTGGATTTCTGGCATACAATATCGTTCTAATTTAATATCTGTTACAAGAAACAAGAGGCAAAGGTGTGCTGGACGTGCATGTAGTCAAAAACTCCTCAGGAATAATTTGGTTTAAGTGATTAAATGAGTTAAGAGTGCAATAGCGATGCATAGCTTTATCTTGCTTGGGAGCAGAGCCAGCATTGACTGGCTGGGGTTAGCATAGCTCAAGTCATCTCAGGTAGATAAATAATGAATGTCACCATTAAAAAACTATTTTCTGTGTAACTGTCAACAAAGTATGAATGAAATTCAGTGTAAAAAAAAAAATGGAAGAGAACAGATTCAGGAGCAGAGAGCCGTTTCCGTGCAGATATTGCTAATGTTTTGAGGTGAGGTAATTTCAAGCAGCAAGTACTGGGTGTGCCAGTAATGATTTAACTCAGTCCCTTTCCTATCACACTGCTAAATGATGTCATTGGAATGGACAAGTGATAAAATTTCACTGCACCTATCAGTTAATTTCGCTTATACTTTCATCCCAAGGCACATTCAGACTTGTGAATGTGCTGAGTCCTCAAAGGTAGCTTGGCTGCTGTGGACATGTGCAGAATTGCCCAGTAGCTGTTGTGAGGTAAAAGGGTGAAAGCATTGAATTCCACACATCAGTGTTTTGTTAATGCATATGTAAATATACACATTTTTATACCTGTTTGAGATACCTTAGCATTACATTGATATTCAGTAATTAATGTTAAGAATCACTAAAATGTTCTTTTTCATCTGTAATATTGTGCCTGCTCAAAAGCACACGACTGTCATTTTTAATGATCCTATTCCTCCTCCTTGAAGGCCTGCTGTTACTTATCTTTTTAATCATCTACATCTATTGGCTTGAAAGCAGAGCTTGTAAAACACTAGTCTTTAAGTGCGCAATATCTAACATCAAAATTCATACTAATTGCAACAGAACAATAACATAATCATAACATAGCAAGAACTGGCAAATTTGCATTAATCAGATCAGGTCAGCGCTGTATAGCTGTAAGCAGAACTGTCTGACAAACTCACATCGCTTCTCTCAGGAATTAGTACTTTGCTGGCAGCAGCTTGCACACAAGAAGAAACCGATCCATACGCATTTGTTTTAGCAAGGGATGTCATCGCACTGCAATAAAGTGTGCCGCTAAGGAGAGGTAGATGGGTCAGTGTTGTCTGAAGGACCAGGCATAAGCATTAACCTGCAAATTTCCTAAGTGAGTCAAAACAGGTTGTGATGGTCTAATTTACAAATGTGAGTTTCTGACAAGACATTCAATTTACGTCCCATAAACTGTGTCACTTGACAAGAAGAGAAATAGATTAGAAAGGGCAGGAGGGAGTGGTTAAGTTTCCATGTCTCTTTAAAGGGGAGGAAAGGGCAATTTAACTTTGAGAGTGTGCTAAGAGGGTTAATTCAGGAGAAGTTCTGCAATTTATTCTCGTTCTCCATAATGTTGGACCTTAGGGCTTAATGTAATGGAATGTGATTTAGAGTTCTGAATGTGCTAATTTTGTAATTCAGGTGTCCTGTGGAGAGGCTGTGTTCATGCCAGCTGTCTGGGGAATTAAATGCAGCTGATTTGTGTTGGGGAAAATGTGTGGTTTGCTTCAGGCCAAAATTGTTGTAAAATTTAAACCAATGTATTTTTCTCTCTCCTTAATTTAAAGTATGGGATACAGGTGGGCCTGGGGGGAATTACTAAGGGCTCCCACATCCTGGTGTTTAATATAGAAAATTCTCATATTGTTAAATTATAGCAACTTGATAACCAGCGTAAACCAGTTTTATTTATAACACTGCTCTTCTGTTTTCCTTTGCTTTTGCCTTGCTTTGGGTGTTTCGTCTTCAAGAAACTCTAATTACAGTAGGATTTTGAGTCTCATGCTCTCTGAAAGCATGATATGTCCATCTAATGGCCAATTTTTTCAAAAGAAACTTTTGTGTTAAGTATCAATTTGATTTTCTTCCATGAGAGAGATCTGGGGTGGGAAAATGGTTTCCATAATATTCTTGAGTCCAACTGATTGCTGATATTGCTGTGAAATTGTGAGCTAACAGTGCCTGCCTACCGTAAGGGGTAAGCTGGAGTGTTAGCTAAACAAAGCGAGCTGAGTTTGCCAGGTGAATAGCACAGCCCTGAATTATTTATTTATTTCAAAACATATCCTCGGGATATTACAAAATGTGGTTCTGAGAAATAAAGGACCATGTCTTCGGCTTATGTAAATCAGAGTTGCTCCATTTGCTTCAGTGAAATTGTGCTGATTTATGGCAGCTAAAGAGCTGGACCACTGTTCCTTAGGCTACAAAAATGCTTGTTGCTTTACAAATGACTCTGCATCTAAATGGCATTATCGCACCATAACACCTGACCTGAGAGGTGAAATTGGTTACTTTTATTGAAATCAAAACAATTATATTTCTATCTTTAGTGGTTTCCTCCAGCTGCCTTGGGAAAACATTCTAAGCAAGCAGGAAGGTGAAGTTGTCTTTTTGTATGTGTTTGCAAGAGTACTGCCTTTCTGAAATACAGTGAAGACCTCTTGAATTGAAATGCTGGGGAACAACAAATGAAAGGTTCTGCATTTGGTTTTCTCCTCCAATTCCATCTTAGTCCCTTTACCATGTCTTCAGGTAAATTAATTCAGATCTCTTAATATTAAAACCAAAATACCAGGAGGACAGCAAACTCAAAGATGCCAATGGCAAAGCACAGCAAATAAAGGCTTTACCCAAATGAGCTTATGGAACGATGCCAATTCAGCCATTCAACACGATACCTACATTCATCAGACACAACATTTTGCGATCCTTATGCTTTTGGGTTGCAATATTCTGTATTTATTGACCTTGCTGGAGGGAGGTGTTTGCAGAGAAGCAGTATGCAGAAGCAGTATGCAGAAGTGATGTACATGATTCGAAGTAACATTCAAACCAATTTGTTATATGCAGAATAGATACAAGCTGCTTTTGTTTGGTTCTGTTTAAGCGTGGCTTAAAATATTTTCTTTGCAAAATCGTTTCAAGACTGCCAGTAAGTGCGTGGTGTGGTGTGAGAATGTGGGTACATACTAATATTCCACTAATATCTGACAGATAAAATTTCATTGCTAAAAGGGCAATGCCTGGCACTGTGATGCAAACAGCTTGTTTCAGAGTGGATAAAATAGAAGATGAAAGTTGCCCTTAATGGAAATCAAAACTGTTTAAAATTGCAAAATGATCACTCTCTGACTCGAATGTACTTCAAAGCTTTGCATGTTGATACATTTAGTTCTTGCCTTTATTTTTATTCGAAGTTCAAGAAGCTTGTGATAATTCACTTGCTTTCTCTAGTGCCCATGACTGTTGAACTTAGTATCAGTTTAAAGTGATTTGGCTGCAATCTTCTTGTTGCCATTTCCTAGTTAATTTGTTAGCTAAACTATCCAGTTAATAGATAAAGCAGGTAACTGGTGCAAATCTTGCTCATTCTTATTGGCCTTTCTTTCACAACTTGGAGCTGCGCACTTTTTGGGGGCTGGAGGGGTTTTTTTCTTCCAAAGTTGCAGATTCAACACAAAAGTATTTGGCTAAATCATTTTCTCTGTTCAGAGAAGAGGAGAATTCTAGGAAAGCTGTATCATTTCACTTTTTCTTTCAAAATAATATGTCAGTGTTCTGAAGGGGGAAAAAAAATCTTAATAAAAAATAAGAGAATAAGAAATGCTATATCAATAGAAACAAAATGCTTTGTTCACTCCCTAGTAATTTATCAGATGGTTTTGCTTGTAAATATACAGGCTTGACCAAGAATTCCTGATTTATTCTTTATATTAATAATAAAAAGGAGTTCTTTCCAAAGCTTTACCATAACCAAACTTTCTACATGTGTCACATTTGTAATGAACACGTTTCCCTGTTTCTAAATTGTCATTGAAACCCTTTCCCAGAAGTGAGAAGGTTGTCAATCAACTGCTATTGGGTAAGTGCTTATCTAGATGATTACCAGAAAATTAATTTGAATTAGCCAGTAAAATAGTGGAGCTGAATCACTTAAAGAACTTATTGTGGACACTTCTATTTAATACTAAATTGGTGATAATTTGACTTGATTTCCTGCACTTCACAATATGATAAGACTTTGCCACTTCCTACTGTAATCCTATCAGACCTTCTAAATGGGCAAAGAGATATTCTGTAGGAAGTGGCACTAGTTATTTAGCATTTGGTTATCATTAAATTGAAGATGCAGGAAAGTATTTGGTGTAATAAGCTATTGAATGTGAATCTTATTACAAAATGTGAAATTAAGGTCTTGACCACTTTGCATAAAAGGAAGTATGACCATACCATATCTCCTCACTTGCTGTTTCCGCTGGAGAATAATCTTCCCACATGATTACATTTTACTGTGTTGTTTCTGAGTTTCACACCAGGGACAGTTTTATTTCAGCTTGTAATTATCCTATCTTCATTTGTTTGAGTAAGTTAAGTAATATTTTTAAGTCACTCTGGTGTCTTCAGAAAGAAAGTAGCTACAGAAGTGAAAACTCTTATCTTTTTCCAAGAAGGACACTGGGTATCATGACAAAACAATTTGGTAAAAGAAAAGATGGACTGTTTCTGACATGTGAGTTCATCAGAATATAATTGTATTAGATGCTTCATCTGCAAATCAGATCATAAACTTAATCCAAACCTTTTTATAAAAGCTAACACATTTTGCCTTGAGTCAGAAATTTGCTGTTGCTACCATTGGTTATGCCCAAGGATTATTAATATTTGGCATCAAGTTCAATTTTATTCAGTGACTGTAACAGAGATCAACCTTGTTTGATCCCTTGCTTTTTCTTCAGGGAAATTAATTCCAAATGATGCAGCTGGATTGAAGAACTGAGAATTTAAATTTATCTCCTCTGCCGGGTGAAGGAGGATGCATATTTATAACATGAATAGCAAACTCTCTACATCCTGGCTTCACATATTTTATTACTTGCTACAAGTAGAAAAACTTCATGCTCTCATCAACAACATTTCTACAGGGTTTTTTGGGTTGTTTGTGGATTTTATTGAACTCTCATATTCAAGATTTATTTGTATAATCACAAAATTTGATAAAGAAATATCCTCCTGGTTTTATAAATTAATTGTTACTTTGAATTGTGTCATAAATGGGTGGTAAAAAAAAATAAATACATCCTCTATTCCCAATTATTTCTATCTGTTCTTCCTGTCTTCTTCAAAGTGTGTCTGGCCTCTTCAAGCATAGTTCATGTTCTGTTTCTTTGCTTTGTCTCTATGTCAGATATTGATACAGACTGCTCTTGTGAATCTCTTTGAAAGCTGCTAATGAAAAAAGACAACGATAAAAATTAGTTGGCAGTATTAATATCGCCTCATTTGGCTTAAAATATCAAGGCTAATTTGTTCAAGGCTTAGTACAACCTCCCCTGGCAGAAAACATTTTATTCTTGGGAGCTCTATCAATTTCCTGATAGGCTCTTCCACTCATTGCCTTCCTCAACCCCAGAGAGCCACCACCTTTTCTTCCTTGTTAGACTGAGTGATATAACAGAAACTATATTTTCTCAGCCTCCTATGTCAAGCTAAGTAAGAACTTGATTTGATTTTGTTTCCTCCCCCCCCTTCTCTATCATAAATGGGTTTTTTATTCGTCCCCTAGTACCTGGTTAAGTGTCACTCTATGTCACCTCTCCTACAAACACAGCTTCTGGAAATGTCCTGGTAATGTGCCTAGTACAGGGAAATCAGGAAACAACTGTCCTGCAACTAAGGTAGGAACATAGAAAGTACACAGAAAATCCATTCCTTCTGATCCATCTAAACTTGGATTTTCTTTCCCACAGTGACTCCGACATTCGAAGTAGAATAGAGGGACATAGCAGAAAGCCAAGTTCCCCAGCACAACAGGACAGGGGTGCCTTGAGCATCTCTTGGGCATGATGGTTCTGCAGAGGTCCTCTACCCTCTGCAGGGTAAGTGTAGCTGGCAGGTAGAAGACATAATCGTTACAAGAAAGTTTATCCACCTTGAAGCACATAGAAGAAAGCCATGGCCCCAGTGTGTTTACCACTAGCTCCCTCAGCTCTCTTCCTTTGCTTACATCCTAAATTCGGCAACATTTTGTGTTGTTCTGACTCACTGTAACTCTCTGGGCCAGGATTCCATACTAGGAATGAATTTAGGGACAATGTTAATATTGATTAGAACACTTTTTGCCATCTTCCCTCTCCTAGTAGCATCGTTGGGAGAAATGGTTAATTTGAGTCCTTTGGCACTGCTCTTGTACAAAACATTCAGGCATTCTGAGCAACTGACCCCAATTTTCCTTTTTTTATTCCTTAATAGGGCCCGTTGTGGTCAGAACTACAAGACATTTTAAAAGTCTATAAAATTGATAGGACATTATAATGACATGTTTCTAGGGTGTCTTTTTATTACTGTGCTGTGTCGGCCATGGCCATGCCCACTGTGTTACAGAACTGTTCAACAGATCTGCCCAGATGATGATGATGCTTTTTCAAAGAGCACTTTGGATTTAGAATAATAACCACAATCTGCTACAAGACAAATGTTGATGAAAAGAGGATGCCAGCAACAGAAAATGTGACAGAGCTGGAATTTCTAACAGCAAAGCTGTGTGCAGCAGTGTTATTCACACTTCGAAATGCAATCTCCCTCAGATAGCACTGCCTTCTGATATGCAATGTGGGCCTGATCCAAAGCCTGTTTAAGTCAGTGGACTGATTCCCAATGACTTTAATGGGTTTTGGATTACACCCTAATTGCACTGATGTTCCCTTTACTAAAGCTCTTAGTTATAATGAAGCTCAACAATGCTCTGTTTGTTTTCCCTTCGTTTCCAGGTGTTAATATTTTTTTCTCTCCATCTAAGTGAAGCCACAATTATCAGGGAGGAGAGGAAAAAGCCTAAATCTTTCACCAGCTGTGGTGATCTGCTGCACATAGATCGCTAATGCTCAGTGCTGAGTCACTGCGAGCAAGATGATCATCATGTTAAGGCGGTTAATAAAAGCAAAAGCTCAGTGGCATTTCAAGCCTGATTTGGCAATAAATGTCTCCATGCATGAATGGCCCACTCTAGAGAGAGAACCAAAAGTACCTATGAAATAGGAAACTATGGAATATCAAATGGGACCAGAGTTCAGCATGAGTAAAGGTCTTAAGAGAATCAATGAGGGAATTTCTCTTTTGCTGTAAAAAGATAAACAACTCATAGTTCATAGGGACATAGGCAGTTTCTGGAACTTTTCTCTAAAAAGTATAGACAGCAGAAAACCTGCAGGGTATGGCTTTTTTGAGCAGCCAGCCCTCACAAATGCTGGAGCAAATTGCCCTTCCCCTCTCTGGTGGGCAGTTCCCAAGAGGATGCGACTAACTCTCCTTTCACTACAGGCAAACCGCAGATACAATGTTCTGTGCCTATTCCCGTGGTGTAAATCAGGATTTCTGACAAAATGCTAACATTTGCATCTCTAAATTCTCATTTCATCTGACAAGTAATAATCATCTTCCCACTAGTCTGTGGCTGCCTTGGCTTCTTTAGTAAGATGGGATACTCCTGTGACAGCTACTTGCTAACCAAACGTATTGACAGAAGCTGCCTATAAATTAATTAACTGCTTAAGTAAATTAAACAGATGGAAAATGGGGAATCAGCTATGAGGGAGGGATGGATGGACAGTCAAGGACATACGCACACTGTTGATAATGACATTCCTTTTCTCTTTTCTTGGTTTTAAACAGAGAATTCAGAGGATCCCAAGTTTCGCCCAATCTGTAAATACCGTGGTCCAGCTGAAATAGCGATAGAGCCTAGTGAAAGTGAATGGACTGTAGCTTTGTTTTAGGTTCTGACTATAACTGAGTACACCATGGTTTTAAACAGCAAACTAAAGATTAGGAAAAAAAGTATAGGCCTGGGAATGTTGAAAACTGAAAAACATTCCATTTATTTTCTTTAAGAAAAGCAAAAATTTTATTTTAGCCTGAGCAACATGTTCTACTGCTCTTACAGTTAATTTAATCCATTTTCATTTGAGTGATTCAAATGAGAAATTAATTTCAAAATAAAAATTCATAAAGGTTCACTTAGCAAAATGTCAAAGTGGAAGCTTTTGGCACTTCCAAAGTGGAATATTTCAGTTTCAAAAGATGTCAAAACAAATTGTTTCATTTTTTGGCTGAAAGTATTTTCATATGCCTCTCCTCCCACTCAAGAAGGGCTTGGTTTTTTTATTTGGTGTTTTTTTTAGCAAAATTATTATTCAACAAGTTTTTTGCATCTGAAGATCTGATTTGATGTATGTGGGTTTTGGTGTCAAAGATATTATTTTACTTAAGATAAAAATATACTATCACAAGGTAGAAAGTTTGATCTGAAAAAGACAATATGGAATATGCTAATAGAATGATTTATTAAAGTATGAGCAGAAACTGTTTTGTATATATTATTAGATGACTAAATCTTTGAAAAGCTTGAATTTTCATCTCTCAGTAGTTCAAAAGTTGCCCACAAAAGGTATATATATTTGGTACAGTATTTCTACCCCACATATTCTATAATATGCTAGTGTTTCTGTGCAAATAAGAGAAACAAATGTTCCAGAATTTGGAAAATATTAGAAAAGAATAATTTTAAAAATAAATCGTTAAAGTATGAATTACTCAAACATTCCTGGGGGGTCAAAAAGTGCCATGAAGATTTAAATCTTAAAGGTCTTTATGGGCTCAAAGAAAGCATGTTTAAGCCCTTGAACATCTCTCTGCGTGACTATGAACTACTAGTATTGTTTTGGTTTTGTTCTTATTGAGTGAAGATGCAATATTCGATGCTGTCTTTTCTAGTATTTTGGGAATTCCACTTCCCTATTTTTAGCTGTGTAAGATGCCTGTATTTAATATTGTCAGGTTTTTCTGAATCAGCTCAGGAATTTTATAATATTGATTATTTAATAATAACTTTTTCAGGTTACAGGCTAACAGAGTTGTTCTTGAAAAACAAACAAAAATGTTTATTTGTCAGTAATATTATGTAAGACTATGAAAAATAAAATCTAAAAACTTGTTTAGTTCTTAGGTACTTTAGAAGAGACAATGACTTTCCTGTTTGTTCATAGGTAACTTCCTATCTCTTCCAAGCTTCTACTTATTTGCTGCACATACTATGTAATAGCTGGGTACATTATATACATGTTCTCCAGCATGTAATTTCCCACATCTAACTCACTTTTCTCTCTTCAATTCATATTATTTACCTACCTGTGTATGCCACACCCTTTGTGGCCCTAATCCTTCAAATACAAAGACAACCATAACAGCTTCAGGACAAACCTGTAGGGGTTTTTTTTGTTGAAGTAATAATTATTTTCAAATGTTTCCATCAAAAAATTCATTCAGCATGGAAATATTTTACAGTCCAGGTGTAAATATTCCCTGCTTTAGTTGTCTGCTACTTTGCCTACACTGTATCGTTGGGCTCTTTTCTGACAATCACTTGCTTTCCTTTCCATGACCTGCAGCACTTGTCACTTACACTCACATAAGGTACGCCAGTGGTTTCTCTTTGGCAACTAGTTAGGGCTCATGGATGGATAATTTCCATGTGTTAGCCATTTGGTCTGTGCTTGGCCTGGAAACTTTTCTCTTTAAATGTTGTATTAGTTGAAGCTATGATGAGTAATCAAAAGCTTTCTAGCATAGAGATTGCCAATATCTTAAAATTTCTATTTTATTTTAAAAGCACAAAAATATTTAGGTTAGTTAACATTGATAAGTTCTATATCTAGTAACGCTGAAATGAGTAAAGGGCTTGTGGTGAATCGTACCCTGTTAGTATAGTTTTTGTTTGATCTTGGTTATAGATGTATTATTTTCCTCTGAAGTCTGAGTGTAATTTATTTGTCAGGTTGAATGGTCATAGAGAAAGTTGTTCATTGACCTGAAGAAATGTATGGTGTCTCCATGATGATGAAGAACATAAAAGAGTCTCCTTCTTGGGAAATATTAGAGTTGATAGGGAGTGTTTGAAGAGGAATGTGTCAAAGAGACTGACAGCAACATGAACAAAAGGAGGAAGGGAAATAGAAGATGAGAGGCTGAATTTGTTCTCTTTGGGATTTCACATTTAGGAATTTTAACAAAGGAAGGGTCATTATCTGGGCAGCATAACTTCCTGAACCCAGCTTTTATCTCTTCTTGTCCTTTTGTGTAATTGAAAAAAAAAGGGTCTTTCACAGAGAAGAACAGTGGAGGAACTGGAGGAAACATGATGGACATAGGGGAAAATCCCTCTGGCACATGGCTTTTCAGTGCTGCTTCTCATGGGGCAGGATGCAGCAACCTCTCACTTGCACCCTAGTTCACTGCTCTCTGGAGGCTGGCTGTCTTTCTCTCTGAAGTTGGGAACTATTTGTTGTGCTTTTTAAATGTTCTTCTGTCATTTTTACTAGGCACTGCACTTTTCAAGAACTGTGTTAATTCTTTCCACAAGCTGTTTGATCTGAGTCTACTCCCTTACTAATCCAGCTCTACTTAATCAAAGAGAAATCCCACCGTTTATCTATAATCCAATTGTAATATTATACATTAAGCCAAATATTCACTATACTGTATGAAGTCCATACAGGCTTGTTGTTTGTTTTCTTTTCCATGGATGGGGTTATTAGATTGTGCATCCCAGTAACACCGCCGTGAAAGGCAAATAAGCTCAGAAGTTACCTAATACTCCGCTAGCATTTGATTTATTATTTCTCTCCTTGGCCTTATCCTTAACTCTCCCCACCTTAAACTTTAGATTTGTTGACCTAGTCTAACTCAGGTCCTTACCTCTTGCCTGGATTGCGTCTGGTGAATCCCTCCTGGCTTAATGCAAAGGAAACAAGTCGCATCAGTGTGATGAAGCCTATTGGAGAGAGGCTGTCCTGCAGTGGGGAGTTTAGCTATTGGAATAAAATGGGGACCAAGTGAAGGAGTTATAAGGTTAGCAGCAGGTCTGCAAAGAAAAGCTTCATAGCAGGAATGAATGGACTACATAATTGACTCAGATTTTATCCAATTTCACAACCTACTTTTCCAGTCCTTAAAATTAGCTGTGGGTCAGTTCTCTAGCTCTGTCACCTTGCTATGCATCTCTTCAAGGGAAAAGAGTGGCATTTTGCTGAATTGTTATGATTGTGCCATTTTCATGGATCAAAGTATGCAATAATAAAAATTCATTATATTAACAGCAAGATTTAATACAAAATAATAATATTACATATGTAATGTGCTATCTGCTTCCATACAAGGGAGGGGGAAAAGGCTAGCGAACCCAAGGGACAAGGGACTTCATGTTCACCAGAACAAGAGCCTCAATGAAAGATCTCCTCTACATGCAACTCCAGTAGCTTGGCTGTTTTAGCAAAACAGCGGTTTCTGCAGAATTCAGGATTTCTAACATGGTCTATGTTGACAGTAAGTTACCAGGTAAAAGATCCATGAAGGAATGTAAGATGTGTGCATAAACATACATATACGCACTTACGTATTTGTGAAGTTTGCTGAGTGTTAGAATTGTAAAACCCAAGAAAATGAGACACAAAAGAAAAGCTGTTTCCTTTGCAGCTTTCCTTTGCAAATATTTAATAACTATGCAGTAAATATTTACTAAAGAAAATAACAAGGAAAATTTTCCTCTGAAGTTTACTATGCCAAATTTAGAGACTACTCAACCATTAAAGTGTGAAACAAGGGGATTTCAGCCTTGATTTAAATGCAAATCTCAATCCAATCTTAACTTGGGAGTCATTAGCCACACACCATTATAAAAGAAACCAGTCACTGTATTTAAAGTGCTCAGTTTTCCTACCATCATTCCTCCTTCAGTGTACCATTCACCAGGAATGAGAGCTTTCTACTTGATAAGGCACTGGATAAAAGATGCCACTGTCCAAAATCCAATCCTATTTTTTATACAGATTTTACGTGAAATTCTCCTGTTTCTTCTGATAGATATCTTTTTAACTGCTATATATGTCTGATAGTATAATTCATGCTGGCAAGTGTGTTCCATTTATACCTACTGTGTACCCTTAGACTTGCCAATATTTATGCAAAAAGTAATAGACTTCTCTGTGTGAAACACAAGCTGGTTTTTCTACAGCATGTTAAGGGTTCAGGAATGCTCATGACAGTTAGATGCTTGGCTCTTTCTTTTGTCTGAGCTTTTGGCTACAGATAGTTTTAGTGCAGTGTTTCAGTGGTCCTCTGAATATTTAAATTCAGCTCCACAGTCTTGAGGAATCCAGGCATTTTAGTTTCTGCTCCAGGTAAACAAGATGTGTAAGAATTCCCCTGACTTTCAGAATTGCACTTACAGATCTTTTTTCTCATCTTAGCTGATCAATGAAGTGCAAACTCTTCTGATCGATTGCAAGTTTCCATTTATACAATGGTCCATCATACCATTTCTAAAGCTCTTGACTATTTGCTATAGGTCAGTCCAGGTGTAAAGCCAGCTTGCATGAAGGCAAGACTTTAAACATAGATTTTTCAGTTTAATGCCCAATCAATTTCATATGACAGTCTAATGGACTCTACTATAGTTTTTAGTGGAGAGAGGAGCAGTTTCAAGGGCTGTACAAGAAAAAAAAAAGAAATGCTTTAATGTTATAAGAGGAAGAGACTTTATCAGCAAGTGACACGTTCCAGCCCTTATCTGATGTACATGAATGCTCAAAGTTCTTCCATGAAAGGGCTTTTAGGGCATAATTATCTCCTATAAAAGATAAATATGGTACCAAAGGAGAATGATCCCAGGCAAGAGAGGTGCAAGCACTTAACCTCACTCTTCAGTTTAATTCCTGGGACTCACTTTTGTGAGCACAGAAATGCCATTCACTGAAAACACAGAGGTTGTAACTCAGAGGGAAGTTTTCAGAAGAAACACTGGTGCTAGTAGCTGTAATATAATACACACACAGACACACACATATATATATATATGCACATATATGAGGGGAAAAATTAAAAGGTTATATCATTATTTCAGTGCTACTGAGAATGGCTGTCTGTAGAGTTAAATAGAAACGTTAAGGTAAACGTTTGTGTTCCTCATACATTGCCTGCACTGGAATGTAGATTTTTGGCTTCTTTTATAGTCAGATTCATTATTTGAACATATTTATTCATTTTTAATCAGTGTGCTTCATTTTAAAATAGCTTTGTAGTTTCCTTCCATGCCAGCACTTTATACTTTATTTAAAAGTGAATGATAGAAGTGAATATCTGATTATGGAAACCCACAGCAAAACACTGCCTGCCTACTCATTGTAAAAACAAATCAAACATCCAAACACGATTTTTAATAAAAGTTTGAGATCAAAGGACAAAGTGGCTATGTTCTTCAGAAAACAGCAAAGAATCCTTATTTTCATGTATTTGAATAGGGCAGGTGGCACTAGCAAATTACATTACAGTCCCTGGGTAATGCAACAAGGAAAATAAGCAATAAAATACACCTTATTTGAACTCACTGCTACAGTGAATATTTGTGGCGTGTTTTTAAACAGCTCTGTCCTTGTCACTGTATTGTCATTAAAGACAAAAATTGTTTGACACTTACTCACATCTGAAGACCTTTTCTTTTCAAATAAAGATTCTATTTCTCAGATCCCAACCTTAATTCTGCAGAGAACTGACACAAAGCTGTATTTAAGTTTTTGTATACACAAGGCTGCCCATTTAATGTGGATTCCAGGTAGTAAGTAGACAATAAGCACTGGTTTCTTGTGGCCTCGGAGTTGACTTAGGATGTGAATTTTGATCTGTAGAATTCCAGAAAGTTGGAAATATTTCTAACAAGATGCATGAACCACCATAGACAACATTGTGGTCACCTGCATCCATGAAATTTCAAGAGGAATGGCAATGAGTGGACTAATCTTCAGAAAACCAGTTGAAGGAATGTGAAGCACCCACCAGATCAAAAATAACCTGAGTTTTTGGTCTTAAGAGCATGCAAGTAGGAAGCTTGAGGAAAGGACGGAAGATAGGGTAGACAGTGTCTGCAGAGAGATAAACACACTAGTGGTTAGATTCTTGATAGGGCAGAAAATCATATTCATTTTGTTAGCAGAGATCTTCTGGGAGACTAAGGTAAAACACTAAATTATTTCTGATCACTGCTCGTGCCAGGACTTAAGACTCTGCATTGGAGAGACAATGGACCCAAATAATTGCCGTAAATTACTGATGGATTGGGAAGGGTGGGGGGAGGAAGGCATGTCAGGGGCTTATGGCATTCCTATAACTTTTAGGGGAAATATTATTGCATATTACTTACATAAAAGTCACCCACATATGCAAAATAAAAATGTGCTATGAAAACACTGGGCTATAAAAATAAATAAATAAATAAATAGAAATCAGTAAGATTGCATTTGATAAAAATGAACTAAAGCCAGAAAAATCTAACTTGACTCAGAGCCAAAACACTTCTTTTCTTTGGATTTGGCTCCTAATTGAAGATGAAAATAAAACAGATGCTAGAAATGTCAATTAAACACATTTTTCAATCTGTTTTTTATAATCTCTAGCTCTTTATACATGGATGGACTTCTGCTTTTCAAATCATTGCTAGTCCTTATTTTTATCTTTTTTAGGAAAGGAGCTATGTTGCTTCCTTGGAGCATGACTCAGTGTATATGTGGTTAGTATGTTCTTATAAGCCTGTTTTGCATGCCATTTTCCAACATTTAATTATTTCCTTTATTTAAGAATGGGAGAATGTTGGAATTATAGTTTTCAAGTATTTCCACAACAGCTAGTGCAAAGTATTACTACTTCTGCAGATTACCTGCTTGCTTCTGTTTTACAAATACTAATTCTAAAGTTGCACCCTACGATACCTGCTATGCAGATTCATTATAAGATGAGAACCTGAGTAAGTTATACCTGAGAGACATAAAAAATTTAATTTGCTTTTCACTGTTTGTTTTGTTTGTTTCCAGTTTTCTTGCACTAAACAATATGACCTGTGAAGTCTGCTTTATTGTTTATTTCCCTGATACATATGTGTTGTGATAAAGTTTTGCCAGAGTTTTCTCAGGCAAAACCTTGGAAAATATATACAAATCGCTCTCTTGTTTTTTGGTTCTTTTGTTGGATTTGGGTTTTTTTTCAAAAGGACTTGCAAAAGTGTCAGTGTGGAACTTGTTTGATCTTTTCATTTGTCTTTTCCTTTACTTTAAAGCAAAGCACACTTCCTTGGCAAAATGATTTGAAAGGTCTGATGTCCAACGTTTTTACAAGCTGGCACTTGGTTGGGTTGGTTGGGACTGAACTTGGTGCTACCCTGCCACGTGGAGGGAACTGTGCATGGTCTGAGGTGCTAAAGAGAGGGAGGAGAGGCTGCACCTCCTTCCTTCCACCGTTCCTGTGGGGAAAATGTATTGCAGGGCCACACAGCGATCCACTACAATATGTTGTAGCTCTGGGGAAAATTGGCCTGGACCCTCAAACTATTATTTGCAACTTGACTATTCACAGCTGGAATAGCTATGGGTTTGTTATTTGTAAAACATCCATGAATTTCACCACAGGCCTTTCTAGCAATATTGAAGCATCTGTGAATCAAACCGTTCCCCAGCTGTTCATTCGCTACCTGCCGACTCCTCCAGCACCGCAGCCCTATTAATGCTGATGGTTACACCGCACTCCCGGTGAGCTCCTGCCACACGGCTCCGCTCTTACTGCAGCCACAGGCGTTAATTCCCAACAAGACGACTAGTGCTATTTCTCTCAATAAAAAGTTCTTGCCAATGGTTGGAGTCCTCGCCAATGTTTACTGGCAGTTGATATTTAAATTTCAACTGTTTTTTTGTCTAGGCTTTGCAAACCAGTCAGAAACATTCCTGCTGATTTTCTACCTTAAAAGAAAAAAAAAAAGAAAGGAAAGAAGAAAAAAATGTATTTCCATTAGGAAGGGGAAAAAGGAACTAGACGCTGTGATGAATATAATGAATACCCAATGTATGTTGTTCAGAGCTTATCTTCAAAAGCACAAATCAGCTTAAAAGTCTTTAATAAATGGTCTTATCAATAAACCTCAGAAACTTCAATTTCTTTTTACAATGAGGATACATTTTAGGTTTTATTTAAAAGCTTTTAGTGATAGTTAAATCATCATAATCAGTTACTTATTTTTAAGACACACATTTACAGATTGGTGAAAACTGTTTGAACCTTTATTTGGTTCTTTGTTAGATGAGGGCACTGGAAAAAGAGATCACAGACTAACCAGTGTCTTCACGCTTGGAGAGAATTCCTTGGCTTTTCAAGAGTACATAGTATTATTTTAAACTAGTAACACAAAGGACATCTGAAGACTGTGACTCTCAGATAGGAATTCAGAGGCTTAGGATCTTTCCCAGGTTTCATATGTGTGCCAAAGCCCAACTTTTATTTCAAAACATCCATGATTTTTGTATGTTTCATCCTGAAGGACATAGGGAAGTTCCTCTATTTCAGAAATTCCTTGTTGACCAAGGAAATATATGGTCATCCTCTTTGTGATGGAGAAGTTCTAGTACCTCCATGAATTGGAGCAGAAACTTGTAATTTTATGATAACTGCCATTCCTGAAATTGTGATGGGTTCTTGATGACTTTAAGGGTAGTTTTGCATTTGATCATGATGTAGTCATAATCTTCCTTATTCTCAAAACATCTGCAGATTTCTTCCAAGGAAGGAGCTCACATCCTGTCTGCTAATTCATTATTTAAGCTACCTTAGACTTCTCAGGTGACAGGGAATATGTAAAAGCAATTAGTGAATTGGACAAAGGTGGATTTTTTTTCCTCTCTTTCTCTTTTTTTTAACTTGCTTTTTAACTCTTGTTTTCTACCAAGATAATTATGTTAAGGGAGGTAGCAGCATCCTCTTCCTATTCATCTATCTACCTGGGTGGAGGAGGAAGTGCTGAGATGACCTCTACATCCTGTCTGATACAACTTTTGATGAAAGCCATAAAACACTAGTGATATGCATCCTCTGGTAGACCTGTTTGCCTGTAATCTGAAAGAAAATGGAAGAGATACATGTCCAAATTCTTCACAGGGACTTAGCTGTGTAAGATCTTTTACCTATGTTTTACAGAGAAACTGCCACTCGTGAAGTTAGAATTTCCCACATTGAAGTGGGTGACTTTTTTCTTTTTTGTATGTGACCAAATCTATTTTAGTGGTGGTAGTAGAAATAGTAGTAGTACCACTATGACAACAACTATGATGACCAAGACATTTTTTACTAATGCTTACTCTGGGATGGGAGATAAATTTAGAAAAATACTATGCAAATAATATTATTCTGGACAATGACCCTAAGGTTCTCATTAAGGGAACTTCATGAAGTCTTCACAGATTACACTAAATGTGTTGGTTCTTAACTTCTTAAGATATATCACCAAATATTTCCCTAATGAACGTTTGATATCTTCAGGAAGCACCATTGCTTTTAAAAAGAGTATTCTGTGTGTCATATTTTTGGAACTCCATTCCCAGTCATAGGATATGACCCAAAAAGAGATTTCAGTCCCTAAAATTTAGACAGAAGGAACTGAGCAGCTGTGAAAAATCTGCTGGGGTTCGCTTTTAGTTTGAATTTAAAAGAAACAACAACAAAAATCTTACGCAATGTTTTTACTTTATCTTCTTTTTTCTGTAATTTGCTTTTGGCATTAAGATACCTAGATTGATCAGATAATCTCAGGTCATCTGACACTGAAGTGGATCTATTTATTTATTTTGAAGTGGTCATTTATTTCATTTTCTTTTCCATTCTTCAGATTTATGTTCGGACTTTCCACAGCTAAAGGTGCTGGAGGTTTAGCTTAAGTTCTTTGAAGAAGTTTTTATATCAGTTTTCATATCAGAGGCAATACCACAAAACTCAAATTGCTTCATTTTTATTTCAAAGAGTTTTAGCAAGCTAAAATATTAGATATATGAGAACACTTGGAATTCATGTGTTTTTTCCCCCTCTCTAACATTTCTGCTGTGCTGATATAAATTAAGATATACTGTTAACAAGGGTTGACTCTTTTTTTAGTCCCGTTGTCTTGCAATGCATTTTGATGTATATAGTTAGTAGAGAAAATGGAAACAGAATAGATAAGTGGTAGCCGTGCTTTTGACCGTCAGTAAAGTACATTTGTGCAAGTTTTGACCACTGGTGCCTGGCATCCCTGCTCTGATGCTGCACTTGTAAACACAAACCGCTGCTGGACCAGCTCTGATTGCTGCAACAGCCTGCGCATACACCCAAGCCCCTCTCCAGGCTCTGCTAACAATTATTAATGATGACGCTTAGCTGCGTGTCTGCACTTCTTGTCTTTAAGATAATATCATGGAAAACTTTTTCATTTTTCTCAATGAATTAGAGAGCAGTCCTGTTCACTCCATTTAGAAGCTGAAGATTAAGAGGAACATCATACTTGCAGGTATTATTAGACAAAAACAATGGATATTAAGCCATTATTTGTACATTAGCAAGTTTTCCCCAGGTAGGTTTTATCATTTCAAGACATTTTGTTTTGTGTTGTTCTTCTTTTTTTGTCTAATCACCTCTAAAATTATGAACACTCCAAAAATAAAACATCCTGAATAGCAAAGCAGCTTGAAATATTCATAGCTAAGAATGCAACTGGTAATGCTCATAAACAAAGTTGTTTGGAGACCCCTTTATTAATTTTTAATTTATTTTCAGTCAATTCCTTATTACTTCCAAATTCCTGTAGGGGATTCTGTTAATTAGTCATGTGTAAAATATTCATTAAAAACAGCTTCCTATTTTCTTCTTTTATTGCAAATTTACATTTCTAATCTTATAACCAAAATAAATGCCATTGGGTAGAGAGACCACATTAATTTTGATCAACCCCTTGAAATAGAAACCCAGAGAACAAAAGATATGGTAATAAAATCACAGTTACATTGTGATTCCAACTCACTAGAAACAGGTATACATATTTCAAACTGTTGTCTACTCAAGATATAAACAGCAGACATTTTAGATTATTTTAGGAATTATTTTTAGAGGAGGGAAAAAAACCCAAGAAACCTACAAGCAAACAGAAAGACAGAGTCTTCTATCAATCAGCACTTCCCATGGGAATTTACCCTGCTGAATTTGATACATCTAGGTATAGAAAAAAGATACTACCTTTGAAACCTGGCCCAAAAATGGAGAGAAAAATGTTCCCAAACAAATCAAAATCAAGTTTTTCTTCAATACCGCTTTTTATCTCATGATTAAATAGAGGAAATATGCTCTTGTGATTTAGTTGGATGACTGTGTCTCAGAGGTCTGAATTCAATTTTAATTCTGATATATAGTCACTTCCTGCAACTCACTTAATTCCTCTGGATCTCAGTTCTCTCCTTCTAATCTCTGACTCATATTTTTGGCCTTGTGAATTCTTAGGTCTAATACTCAACTTTAAACACATGATGAGGCCAGTGTCAAGGTTTGATTACTACTAGTAATAGGTGTTAAATGTACACAATTTTTTCTGGGGTCAGAATCTTTGGATTGCCTATTCTAATGGGTAGGAAATTATATTTCTGTCTTTCAACTATATCAAGAAATATTGAGCATCACCATGTTTTGGACGATAATCCTGTAATATTGTGTTTTTACCATGTTCTTCCATTTATATTAGTATTTATATTATACGCTCCTTCTGTGGAGATAAGGCTAAAACAGTGCTGCTTCTTTTTCTCATCTGCTTTGGTATTTATCAGCATAAGCATAGCGGAAAAGTTCCAAAAAACCTGTAAGCACTGATAGAAGTTTTGAGTGCAGATCAGAAGCCAAGCCCATAGCCTGGCAATGATCTCCATAAAATCAGGGGCTATTCTTTTCTCTCAACAGGGCACATCTCCCACTGATGCCAGGCATATGGTTAATTTGCTAAAATGAAGCCAGCTTGGTTTCTTTCTCTTTTGTTGTCAGGATGGCAGACACTCCAAAAGAAAATGTTATTTTTCTTCCTTTTCCTGGAGAAAAGACACTGAAAAAGCAGACATAAATACTCTGGAAATGGTACCTACCGTTGAGTAGCAACCTCTGAGAATATAAGTCATGGCAAAATATTGGCCAAAGCCACAGTATTTACTCTTTAATCTCTTTTTACACTAAATACAGAGAGGTTGATGTGGTTTCCTGCCAGGAAGAAGAGACTGGGAAAACTAAAAATGCATCCTGTTAGAGGGATGGGAGTACACAATTTTGTACATACAAAGGAAAAAATCAAGACAACATCGAACAACAAAAATTAGCATTCCAGTTCCAGCAAATCAGAACTGGAACCAGAATGATTGATTTCTGAAGAAGCCCATTGAGGTAAATCAGCATAACCTCACCACTGCCAGCATTTCCAGATTTGAAAAGGTTCCTTCCCTGGCCCCCAATCAAACTAATCCAGTTGCAAGAAATCAGGGCTTGTTCAGAGTATTCATATAGTGATCAGTGTCTCCTATGAGTTATCTGCTCTTATGGGGGTATCCTGCATGGCAGAAAAGTGACCAGCATGGGAAACGATAAGACCAACAGGTCAGAAAGCTGTTCCCTACCTGAACAGAAGCATCTGGAACCAACTGCAGCTGTAACAATGTCTGGGTATTGCAAGAGGCAATGTTGAATCTTCCCCCTACACAAGTGCAAATGAATTGTTTTATTCTCCAAGTAGCAATAAGTCTTTGATCTTCTCTAAATCCCAGCCTGGGCATTGTGATGGAGAATAATGGATGGGGCTGTGTGGAATGGTGTTACTGGCAGGCAGAGTAGAGAAGGAGGCTCAATTCCATCTTCACTTGGGAAATCTGTATTTCATGTTAATTTTCCATTTCAAGAACTATTTGTCCATTTGTGATGTCATTTTTTAAAAAATCTTGGATATAAAATGCATAGTTTCTGGTATTTGAAATATAATTGAGGCAATTTAGAATTGCTTTGAAGCTACTTTCTGGATCAGGAATGTTGCTGACCTGAATTATCCCACTCACTATTACAAGCAGTCTGTCACACTCCTGAAAGTGGTGAGAAACTGCAGGCAGTCCTGCTTGGTAGTGGTTTGTAGTCAACTTGCACAAGTACATATTACTATGCAATAAGCATAACTTATTTCCCCGTGTGTTCATCCCAGGAGAAAACCAGCTTTTCAATGGCCTTCTTATGTGTATTCTTCCACTACTTTATCCACTGCTTTTCCCCAGCTGCTGTCTTTGTCATAATTTTATAAATTACATTTAAAAAATGGATTTATAAGTTGTGACTCACCACCTCTTCCTTTCCTTGACATAAGAGCTCATAACTGCTGCTCCATCAAGACCCAGAATCCTCCTCAGATGCATTTAATGTATATGACATCAATTCTAAGGAAATAATTATTTATTGCTGCTCCCAATTCCAACAACAGATTTGATCAAGACCAAATTAATCACTGCCTTAAAATCATTAGAGATTATGTAGTACAGTGTTGGCTGAGCTGAACCATGACTCAGCCTGATAATACTCTATCTGAAAACTAATCACCATCCACCATAACATCATCTTGAGCCAGAAATTCATCTCCATTATCTCAGTGGCTCTTCTGATTGCAACTAGATCAAAACATCTTGCTGAAGTCCAGATTAATTTTGCCTCATCCTTTTTTGCCCAATTTAGAATGTGGAAAAAGTCGATCAGTAATGTTAGCCTGAGTTCAATAAACCCAGGCTGACTCTGCTTAGATACTTTCCACTCCATCAGTTCTCATAAATTAATTCCTCTGTGATCCTTTCAAGTTCTTCACCTGGAACAAAAGCGAGGTTAAAAGTTTACATGTCCTGGTCACTCATCCTTTGTCTCTGTTTGAACTGGAACACTGCATTCTGTTCAACATTTGGATGGTGGAACCTGGTCTGCAAAATTTTTCAGATGACCCCTGCTAATGGCTCTTCTAGTTCTTTGTCTCCAAGGAACAAAGCCTTTCAGATCCTGAAGTCATCTTTAGTTACATAAGTATACGTTTACATTCTCTTTACTAAAGATTAGTTTTACGTTTTCCCTTTGGTTTCTTGAATTGTGCTCCCAATGCATCTCTGCTTCTGACTCTACCATTAAAAGGTTGAAGAGAAGGATTAACGCAGGAATGTTGCCATACCTAAGCCCTTGGTGACTGTTTCTCCTTCTCTGTTATTCAAAATTTTTTCTTGGTCTTTTGTTTTTCTTTCCCCTGGACAGTATTGGAAATTATCATCTTTTTTTTATTATTACTACAATTCAAAGGAGTTTGTTATATTTTTATGCATCTCATTTTCCTCCTTCAGTTTCTGACTGCTAGCACGTACTTTAGGTGTGTTAGGGCCTTTTTAATCACACTCTCTTTCTCTCTCCAAAGAAGTCTTATGCAAATCCATTCTGTACTTAATACGCTTCTGTTCTGAAGGAGAAGGGTTTTAATGTTTTAGTTGAAATTCTTCAAATACAAAATCCACAATGCTAAAATGTTAAATAATGAAAAGTGTGACTTCACATCAGAGCAAAAGTTTTAACAGGGGACTTCCTTAGGTCTCGATGAAATAATTAAGAAAGGAACTGTGAAGTATATTATTCCTATGGCAAACTTACAAGGTACATCTCTTTTGAGGCATCGTGTATATATTTGTACAGAAACAGATCATTTCCAAGTAGGCTTATATTTTGATTCTTTTTCCCATTAATCCAGTCAGCCAGTGCAGGGACAAAGTGGTAGGGCTGAGTGCAGGAATTGCAGCTTGAATCCTCTGATTGGGGTTTGGTGAAGATTTTCCATTTTTTATGTTTCCTGTGTATTGCTGATTCCTCTTTATTTATTATGGATTTCATGCTAGTGTACTAGGAGGATAATTATGCTAGAATTGTATACAAAATACATGTTAATTTTTTTCAAGGATATTGTGTGTATGCTGTAGGCTATAATTGTTTTGGAAGATTGCTCTGAATTAGACAGAGTACTTAGCTTCAAAACAGAATGTTGTTGTGCCCTCTAGGACTCCCAAGATGTATATTTAGATCCTGCCTTGACAAAGACTTCCTACATAACCTTGGTATGTCCCATCTTCTCTCTGTTCTCCAAGTTCCAAACTACCCAGCCAAGACAGCAAAACTCCCTGTAATTAATTTTTGGGGTGGAGCTTGCAGCATTCTTATGACTTTTGCTTGATTTTTCCCCAAATCACAGTCACCTTGATTCTACTGGGATAACTTCAGTGCACAAAAACTCCATCAGAGGTTATTTTTATCTAGCACTAGCACCCATCAGCTGTTTTGAGGTAAATAAAGCTTCAACCAAAATAATTTTAATGCTGTATGAATTACATTATCTTCAAGAAAGCACTAAACATTTTTCTAACTCACACTTCTTAATTACAAAGCTGGAATTGAATCATGCTATGGTCTGAAAAGAAAACTCAAAATTTTCTTACTCTTTGTACCAAAGGCATAAATTTTGAACTTTCCCCCTAAACTTAATTCCCTCAATTTAGTCCATAAAATCACTGACCAGTTGTTTTCTTTCAAGTGTATCTCCCTGTTATGAGAAGACATGTTATTTTTATCTGAAGTGCTTAATATACTGTATTGTAAAAACTTTCCCAAAAGAATCAATCTTCAGCCTTAAAGGTTATTTCACTTTAGTGCACAATATACCACAATTTCTGCTGTGTTTGATCCGTCTGAGCTGTGGAGTTGGTAAGATTATACATGGTTTATACTGCACGGAATTTTAATGTTTCACACATTAGCTTTTAAAAATTGCCTTCATATTCCCTATATTGATTTTTGTGGGTCCCAACATAGAGCACCCATGGAGTGGCTTTGCCAGACTCTCCTGATGAAAAGATATAGGAATCCTCAGCAGGGGCAAAGACAACCATGGGTTTAAAAAAACTAGCGTCCAGTTGACCATTTTTCTTAAGCCTTATGGTAAGCTTTTTTTTTCCTTTTTATGATGGCATGCACAGTATAACTGCCTAAGGGCATGCTTATTATAGACTGTATTTTAAAGCTGATTAAAAATAAATTCTCCATGCCTGTCTGAAACTTATTCCACAGAGAATCTTGTTTCATATCGGACGAGTAAAAGGATCTGTTGCTTAGTTAACTAGGTTCACCTTTTACCTCCGCACACATTTAAAAACTCAGATCAAATTTCCATTACACTTCATTTATTATCCAGCCTTTCTACTTTCATCAGAGAAAGCATTATAATGACTGTGACTTTGAAAAGTTTTATAACTAATGTATGTGTGTGTGTATATATATTTATATATTATTATATTTTATTTATACTCCGTATAAAAATTAGGCTATCGAGTCTGACAGTAAGATCTTGGTACCATAATAAACAGACTTGCCTTCGCAATCGCTCTGCAGCACACAAGACTTGGCAAACTGTCAGATGGCAGGATGAAGAGGTAAAGCACAGAATCTGCAAATTCTGGCCATGCACGTGGGAATAGGTTCTGGGCTTTCCAAGAACTTGTGGAGAAAATGAAACTTGGCAGGATCCATGCGGAAATTCATTTCATCTGTTTTCATTTTACACTGTCTGTCATCTAGTTTTTGATCACTAAATGAAAAAGAAAAATGAAATTCTGCCATATGCATTCTATAAATTTCAATTTAGCTATCAGGTGTCACACCTGCCACAATTTTGCATTTTGCTGTGCTTCAGACAACAGACATAATCGTTTGTTTGTGTTACGAATGTTGGTTTGGGAAAGTTTATTTATGGTAGTATTTGCAGTAAATCTGCTCGTTTCCAGCCATTGATGTACAAACCTACCACTTGAAATATAGACAGTCATGTCAGCTTGTATAGGAAACATATTGTATAATGTTAATTAAATGGCAATATTTATACTCTCTGCTCCTGTACTGAAATGCTTTGAGTCCTGAAACTGGCTGCTATGACATTTTCAACAGAGTCACACTGCACAAGTTTCGGGCCCAGATTCCTCTAAAGCTCAGAGGAAGGTTCACATATCACATTTCTGGCTTGCCTGTCCCCACTGAGTGTGAGTTGCCCCGCAAGGGCAGCCAGGTTCATTGCCCCCACCTCCTCGTGGGACTCATTTTCTGTGAGGTCGGTGATGTGCCGTTGGGTGCGTGGCCATTCAGAAATGTCACGTTGGTGTGTTTCTTTCACTATGAAACACTGGCTGGGGCCAGCCCATCATCACCCACCCTTGGGCACCACAGTCCCACCACTGCTTTAGGCTTTGGTCCCCAAGACCTTGCCCACACCTTCCCCACATCCTCAAAGACTCCATGATAACAAGTCACTCACTTTTTACTTAATCTCTCCAAACCTAACTGTGGATACCCTTAGAAGGAAGACACTGTACTGTTATTAGCCAACACGATTAATGGCAGCAAGTTAGCTCTCCATGAGCTGTCAAATATATATATGCTGACATTTCTTCCCCGATCATGGTTGGGGTTTTTTTCCATAAAAACATAGAAAATAAACTTGAAAATTTCATAAATTAATCTCCTTGCCAAGTACCAGGAGAAAGCTAAGGGTAAGTCAAATTTTCTTGGAAAACACTGATTGTGTAGCAATGAGTTTTTCCTTGGTTCCCTTTCAATTTCTCTGAATTGTTTCTGTCAAGAAGAGATGGATGGAAATATAAATAAAAACTGAAAGAGAAGTCAAGATGCTCTGATTCAATATCTTGATATTTCAGTATTTTAAATTGAAAGGATTTTTCTATTTGAAGATTTTTTCTTTACTATTTTAATTTTTAAAATGATATGTTTTCAAGCAGCTCATGCTTTCTCATTTTGACTCAGGTTTTTTGGAACTGTTTCAGGCTTTTTGGAATTGCTGGAAAATCAGAAAAGCTTCATGTGGTTATACACAGAGTGCAAACATAAGCCTATTGATTTACTTTTTTTATTTCCTCTTTTCATATTCTCTTCTTTAAAGAATAAATCTCTGAGCTATAATGTGAGACCAGGTATGCAACACAAAATGCAAGCATAATCTATTAAATATTATTCCAGTAATAAAGCACAAGTCATATAGTAGTCATATTAATGAAACAGCATGATATCATGCATCATGCTATATGCTTGAGTTTTGTTATTTTGGATTACAGGATAATGAAGTCTTTTTTTCTTTTATTTTTTTCCCATTGGGGGTTGGAGGCAAGATTAAAAAATACATTCTTGTTCAGCCTTAATTTCTACCACCATTTTTAATGACACTTCATTGCAGGATTTTATACTTGCCCTTGGATAGGTAAGGATTTTACAAGCTTTCCATTAATTACAGTAATTTTGAAAATTCCGATTCATGCTCTGATAAATGTTGGGCCCGGAATTGAGAAAAATATAATTTACTTTGAGGAAGTAAGGGGGAGGATATGTAGGGTGAAAGTGAACATCTGTAGAATGACTTACAGGATATATGATTTCTGCAACTAACCTACCTGAGTTATGAGAAAGCAGCTGTGGGGGAAGTTGTCATGTTGCATACTGATAAGCACTGTGCAGATGGGCCAGTGTTCTGCTTCCACACATGCACCCATGCACTCTGTCATACCCATCCAAAGGTGAATGCATCAGGACAAGGTTCATACATTTGTTAGCTGCTTACAGCAGAAAATTTGGAAAAAAATATCATCATACTAGTGCTAAAATATATTTGGCAGCGACATTAAAACAACAATTAGCCTAAGGAAGTTTTTTCTCTTTCTCTTTGATTTCCTGGTATTCCACAAGCTTATGTATAATGCATTTTATTGTAATTTTTTTCATGGAACAATGGCAAACCTCTGTACTTCAAAGACATTGGGTCACTGCCAGCCCCACCTCTTGCTGTCCTGCATCTCTGCTGCCTCAAGAGTTAATCTGGTGGTGGCAGGGCCAGCACCTCCTTGCCAGGCACGTTCCAGCTCACCTTGTGAATCACCCTTTCTTGTGAGCATTTCCCAGGAAATCCACCTAAGTGTAAAAATACACAGTGTGTTATACCTGCATCTTTAGGGAAGCTGAAGCACCACATACCTATTATTAAAACTGTTCAGAGTCAAGTATATCAGAGCATGTATCTCCTGTTTTTTTAGAAACTGACAGATTTAATCAATTAAACTCTAATGCTCTATTCATAGCTCAGGTTTTTTATGGTACAAAGATTTGCATTCCAATTAGTGCTTGCAAAGAAAGTTTTCGTGTTAACCTGATCAGTAGTATTTCCCCCTCCTCGGTGTCTATCTTATTCTGTTGAGACTGCAGCGATGTGTCAGGAAGAGCATCTCTGTTACCTTCTGATTGAACAAAACTCTCTTAGGCTTCCTTTGAAATCTTGAGGGCTTGTCACTTGAGATGTTATTTTTTTAAGCATGAACAAATCTTGTCAGACTAAGCTGAGAAATCAGCTGTATTTTATCAGCACTTTGGGATCAAACTTCACATTCGGTATTCAGCACTGGGTGCTGCATGTGAAACAAAACTGGAGGTTACAGACTGCTTTAGGAAGACCATCTCTGGTGGCAGGGGGAATCAGTTTCTTACTGGTTGCTGAATACGTTTACAAAAGAATAACTGAGATACTTCCATGTGTGTGATAGATAGCATGCTTAATATCTTGAAACAGTCGCTTATTTATGTAGGCACATTATGTTGAATTAACTACAGCTTCTTCGACTTAAAGTGCCTTGAATCCATACACAACTTTTTAAAGAGAATTAATTGGCATCATAGGTCTTTTGTAATTAATCCTCCTTAGGGCTGAGGTAATGCTGCTTTACAGCAGGTCTATCACTTACCCAATTACACACTGATTGCTGTGCTCCCTAGTCTTCCATCTGGACATCTGTAGAGCTCTGGGACTCAGAGCTGCATGCTCAGTCCCATCTGGAGGAGTGTCACAAAAGCAAACATCTACAAGATGTTGTTGGAGTAAATAAAACCAAGATGACAATTCCTGCTCCTATTCCCAGTGCCAAGTCAAAGGAAAAATATTCTGTGACAGTGACTGAAGACAGGTGATCCTGCTCTGGCAGGGGGTTGGACTAGATGATCTTTCAAGGTCCCTTCCAACTCCTAACATTCTGTGATTCTGTGACAGGACAGGATCAAGCCTTGGTCAGTGCTCACACCACCTGCCTGCTTTCTTGGGAAAGAACAGTACTTTGGCAAGCTGTTCTACCAAGGCACATGTACAAATTGTTTACCAACACACTGCAAGGTTCCTCACAAATTCCTGTACCCTGAAAGACACCCAATACAAAGGTGTCAGGTTGCCAAAATACCATAAAGGGAAGAAAACAACCCTTTCTACATACATGCTGAGGTCTGACCAGGAGGAGACTTTTAATGGCGAACATAAACTATATGATGTAGCAGACAGGAGAGGGGTCTTCGTGCACAGGCATTTCTGAGTCTGTGCTGTGGGGTTTGCAAAAGCCAGGAATTAAGCCAGATCCCAAGACCTGCGCTATAGGGCAGAGAGAGCATTGGGTGAAAAGCTACATGGCGTCCACAAATCAGAACATATACACGTGGGGTCATGTTTGAACAAGGAATACTTTTTAAGAAACTTCTGCTTCTGAGGCAGTCACTTTTCACCCAGGGGCAACACTGTATATTACAGGCTGAACCCCATTTGCCCAATGTCCATAGGGAGCACCAAAACTACCCTGTACATTCCCTGCTTATTGATGCTGCCTTTCACATTTTTCCTTCTTCAGTATTGTAGACAACAAGGTATCCTACTGCTTTAAACTTTGGGGAGAAAAAGGGTTTTCATGTGGATATTCTGCCACTTCAAATGAGTACCAAACAGCTTAGCAGGATCATCACCTTCTACAGCATAAAATTCTTCGGCGCTGTCTTTCCTCCCAGCATCACATCCTAGCAGGCATTCACAGCTCGCCGAGTAAAGCAGCAATGTAGCACTTTGTGAAAGCACTTGCAGAGAAATGCCTCTAAAGGAAAGAAAAAAAAATGATGCTACCAAACCACACACTGCTTTTTGCTTCATCCTCCAGATTTCCTTCTCATGAAACCATAACGCTACTCCTCCAAAGCTACAAAGCCAAATCCATCTGACTGTGTGCATGCCAATACAAGACATTATCCTGTTTATATTAAAGACTGCTGCAAGTGAGCAGTGTGTCTTCCAGGCTTCTCTCACGGCAGTTTAGAAGTGGAGCTGGCAAAACACAGCTGAGTTATGGGAGAAGCATCATGGCGGTTTAAGACAGCAAGGCTCAGGCCTCCTGCCAGTTCTAGGAGGCATCTCATAAAGCATGGTGAGAAAAATCACAGAGCTAACATGCAAAAGTTTGCTCTGGGTTCCTGGCCAAAATTGCCATCTATGAAGTCAAACAAACAGAATCTGTAAATGAAATGGCTAACATGGGAATTTCTGTAAATCAGCTTTAGGAAGTGGTGTGGAAGCCCTTACTTACGTTTAACATAGCCTACACTGACTTCTTTTCCTCATGTTAAAATCCCCATGTAGACAGGCCTAATATGCTAATAAAACATCAAAGTTTAGAAGACTTTATTTTTATCCAGAGTATCTTAAATCAGCTTCTTTTGGCCTTTTATTCATTACATCAGAGAGCAAGAAATGTTAAATGTTTCTTATTTCATCTATCATCTTGAGCACACACATAAATATATATATATCTAAAAGAAATGCTTAAAATACATTTTTCTTATAACGTAGACCAATGTGAGAACCCTGAGAAAAGAATAAATTATAAGCATGCATAACAACCACTCATCAGTTTAAAAACCATGCAATAGTTAAGCATGAAAGGGAGAGTTAATGGGTTGTGTACAGAAGCATAAAAATGTGGAAACTCTAAAATTTGTATTATTCTAGGTTTAAGTCCCACCATTATCATTATTTTTAATGGTGTTCTTACGTGCTGTTGAGTAATAATTTGTCCACATCCTGGCTTTTATCGAAGGAACTGCTTGTGCAGCAGTTGTGCTGGCAATAACCTCTAATACAATTATGGTCACTTAATTAAACAATTTGGAAGTTTACTTTAGGTGACATTTAAAATTGAAATTTCAAGTATGTTATTCTACCATGTTCATTCTTGGTATTGTTCAGTAAAATGCTGTATTCAAGGAAATCCATGAAATTACAATTCAAAGACTCTTATCAGAATGGATTAGTTTTGTACTATTTTTAGCTCTCATTATAATTTTTGTTGCAAGACCAAGTCTACAGATTGAGTATAAAATATATCAGGCTTTAAATTTAGTGATAAGTCATTGTTAGGACAGAGAATTTTGTGATAACACAGGCAGAAGATTAATCCACCCTGATGACAGCCTTGCAAGTCTATGAGGAACAGAACACAGAGCAAGATTTATCCATCGCATTGACAAGGACGGTAAGGGGAATGGGAAATGGAACAAAATGAGTCCATTTGCATGACAACCTAAGACTATAATCATATGGTTCCACTCAAATCCTACAGTAATGGACCATAAAGAAAAAAGCATAAACAAGACACATAATTTAAAACTATATTGTACTCATCAACCTTTCCAGTGTCTGTAGAAAACATAATCAGGGAAGAAAAATTAATTTCGGTCTGCTAAATTACACTGTAAATGCAGAGGGGATACAACAGAATTGTTCAAACAAAGTTATTCATGTGGCTTTCAGAAGTTTCAATAAATTCATTCTGCTCTGTATTCACAAAGATGAGACTATCAAACTAGATCCTCAGCTTGCATAAAGCAGCATAGTTCCCTTGACTTCAGTGAGCTCAAAATCTGCTCAAAATCTCCAAGGAAACCCTATTCTTGATAGGAAGGCTTTGAAAATACTGAAATAAAAGATAATTCAAGATACCTAGGGGAGACCTTTAAAGAATGGAGATTGGCAAACAATGCGAAATACAGAATAGCAAATGTACATGTGCATCTTCCACATCCCTGTATTTCCCTGAAGCACACGGGATCTTCTCACACACATCTATTTGTCTGCCCAGATGTTTCTGGGATCATGTTTGTGAGGCTGTAGGGAAGGGATTTGTGAGCTAAAGTCCAGCATATCTTCATTTGAATTAAACCAACTATGATCCATGTTAGGGTTATAATGTATCTAGTGCATATAGTATAGTGTAAATCTGTAGTTGATGTATTCCATAAGTAATTAAAACATTGTAAGCTAAGGCACAGGCACCAGTTAAATACAATGTCATTATTGGAATGTTTTTAAATGTTTTGTCAAAAGGTCAAAATCAGGATTACATTAATTTAGTCATGAACCTTTGCACTTTCTCATCTAAACAATGGAATCTCATTTCAATTTCCTA
Source organism: Hypotaenidia okinawae (assembly GCA_027925045.1). Lineage (NCBI taxonomy): Eukaryota > Metazoa > Chordata > Aves > Gruiformes > Rallidae > Hypotaenidia > Hypotaenidia okinawae. The sequence goes on from BSDF01000009.1 coordinate 20,573,345, forward strand.
TTACTTTAAGTGCAGGCATTTCTGCAAAGGAAGTTGCATATGAGTATCTGCACGTCTCCTTTCCTGCATCTTATGAAAAAAGCTGTATCATATGGGTTCATCAGCACTGACTATGCCACATATGTATAGCTGCAGTGTATTTTGAAAAGACCTTAATTAGTCAATCTGAAAAATCAGAATTAGTAAGCAAAGACTTCAGTGTACCAGTACAAGCAGTGCGTGAATAGACTCATGGTATTTCAGTTCTTTTAAAGAACAAGTCCTGTTCATAAGCAAAATTTCCACTACATTTAGTTTGCAGGCAGGAACGTATTCAGGCACTGCCTGCCATACCTGGGTTTTCACATAGTGAACTGTATGTAACAGAGGCAAACACATATTTCTTGCTGCTTTTTGAGCATTGCAGACTATGTTTCATTCTGGTTTTGTTGCTGTACTAATGTCAGAACAGACCTTAAAACAATTTAGGCTAATCATCCCAAAGGCCAAATGGTTCTCTGTGAGCGTGTGCGTGTGAGAACTTTGACATTGTGTTCATGCAGAGCTTAATGTGGAGCATAGATTTGAATTTACTGAAGTGACTGAAGAGGCTTCTTGTCCTTGTATGCACACTTAATACAGTATCAACGCTACTTAAAAATAATAAGGAATAAAGGATGGGGAGAATCAAATTAAACTGCTCACCAGCTACCTCCATTCAACCTCTTCTTGATATACAGAAGTCAAATCAATTTAATCTCTCTACTATAGCAATGTTTCTCAGAAATTGTGTCACAGTATTGCAAATTCCTTGCTTTATTCACAGGCTTTGCTTCTGTGTTTTCTCTTTCTAGCATTTGCATGGATTTCAAAGATAACCTTGATCTGTTAGTGCTGCTGTGCAATGCATAACAGAAGCAGTAACAGACTAGACTGGTTCTTAACTGCTGTTATAAAATATCTCTCTTTTATGAGCTTGATTTATGACTTATGAGGTTGTTTTAGAATACATGGGGTCATGTTTGAAGAGAAGCTGTGCCTCCTGTAAGCAGTGAATCTCTATTGTATGGATGAGGGAGGCTGATGCTTCCTGAAATGGCTAAGATCAGCAGGGTCTCTCAAAGGCCAGTCATCTGCCTGGTGGTTCACCAGGGTGTGAAGCTGCAGAGGAGGGCAGTGATGTCGTGGCCAACAGCCTGTTAAAGAAAGTTGTGAATGGTTCATTTGACCAATAGCAGGTATGACCTACAACCAAACCTGCATGCCCATAACCCCTTACCAGATGGGACTGAACAAGAATGCCAGGACGCATGGAACAGCCAATCCATAAGCCAAACCAGTCAGAAATATGGGGTTGGTCAGGGGCCCGTGCAGATGGCAATTTAGAGCTGGTCAGGACTGCAGTTTTGTGTTGGCATTGGATGGGTGAGGATACAGATGGTGGATGGGATGTGTCAGAAATGCAATTCTTACTTGTCTTGTGTCAGATTGTCTCTGTGTGAGAAGGGGAGGGCTCTTCCAAAACATGCTCTTAGTTTTGGGGACTCTATCCCCTGTCCAGAGATACCCTCTCTGTCCCTGAAATGTGGGATTTGCCTAGAAATGTGCGGGTTGAATTTTGTATGGAGGGATTATATGTATATGGGAGTAAAATGTGAATTTCTTGCATGCATTTGCACTAGTAAATCTTCAGCACTCAACTGTTTGCAGAAAGTGGACAAGGAGTAGTCACAAATGCCGTCAAAATGGAGTTTGCTTTTAACTTCAAATGAATATTCATGAATAATTTCCTCCACTATTTGCTCACCACTCATATTTAATGATATGGGAAATGGGATGAATAACAAGGTGCTGAAATTTGCTGACAATACACAATTATTTAAGTTAATATAAACCAAGGAGAAAGTAAGGAATTTCAGGAGGAGCTAATAAAACCCGAGTGACTGAATAACAAGATACCAGATGAAGTTCAATGCAGACAAGTACAAGATAATGAACATTGGAAGAAATCATTTGAACTACTTGTATGTATTGATGGGGTGTGAATTAGCTTTAACCTCTCTTGGTTAGGATGGGCATACTGTACAGTGACAGTAAGGAAAGAAAAAATGCTTCAATCCACTTCTGGAAAGGGGTGAGTCCAGATGAGAGGGATCTATTCAGTCCTACTTCAGCTATAAGCAGGTCTAACATAAAATGGAAATAGTGACCTCTAGACCTCTGTTCAGGAGTCTAAGCTGGGAAAAAAATTTACTATATTTATCTATTTATAATAAATTTCTCATACCTTGGATAGAATTACACCAACTCAAGGTAAAAGGCAACTCTGAAAGTACACAGTCAAAATAAACTAGTCCAGAGGAGAGAACAGTCACATATGAACAGTGGCCTGAAGGATGCAACTGACAGTTTACTTTCAGAGACAAAAGAACTTTATCATCATACTAAATAATATGAAACTCTGTGATGGGCAAATTTTTTAGTTTTTTTGAGACATGCCACAACCCAGCAGCTAGCATTAGAGAACAAACAGTAAAGTTTAGCAATAAGTAATTAGGCTTAAATTAAGATGCTACGATTTTGCTTGAAGCAACTAAGACAAATTGTTGTAGCAGTGGTCTCCAGCAGAGGGTCAAACTAGAATATTGCAGGCTTTTTTTTTTTTTTTTTTATTGCTTCAACAGGACTTGCCAAAACTTAACCATCAGTGCTGTAACATTGCAGGAACATGAGCCCTTAGCATGAAGAATTGAGTGAGAATACACCTTTAAGTCACCGTCCCAGGCAGCAAAAAAGCATGAACTTTTCTGAAGCTGCTGCAAACTCTCTGCTATGTTGTACTGGAGTCCAGAGGAAGCTTTTTCTGGAGTTGGTCCTCATGAATAAAGTGATTTTCTAAGTGTCTGGGATGCTAGAAAAGCAATCAGATAATAGTGGGGATGCCTGAGGACCTGTCCCTCCCATTCCTGCTGATCTTCTCTCTGTCATAGCATTGCCCATGCTTGTCATTGAGTGCAGTAACTTCACTTATGCTCTGTGGGATACTACCAACTTTTTTCCAAACTGTACAACTTCCCAGTAAACTATCGTGTTCCTGAAACCTTGAATGGAAAAGATGATGTCACAGATAAAGAATATTACAAAATAATTGGTTTCTTGGCCCATGCATCAGGGAGAAGTTTCTGCCTAGGAAGGGATAATGCAGAAGTCAATGATGATACTGGAGGATAGCCAATGTCACTCCAGTCTTTAAAAAGGGCAAGAAGGAGGATCCCAGCAACTATAGGCCAGTCAGCCTCACCTCTGTCCCCGGAAAGGTAATGGAACAGCTTGCTCTGGATGCCATGTCCAAGCAATTGGAAGAGAAGAAGGTCATGAGGAGTAGTCAGCATGGATTCACCAAGGGGAAATCGTGCTCGACCAATCTCATAGCCTTCTACGATCTCATCACCGGCTGGGTAGATGGAGGGAGAGCAGTAGATGTCATCTACCTTGACTTCAGCAAGGCTTTTGATACTGTCTCCCATGACATCCTGATAGCAAAGCTGAGAAAGCATGGGATTGATGAGTGGACAGTGAGGTGGGTTGAGAATTGGCTGTCGGACCGAGCCCAGAGGGTCGTGATTCGTGGAGTGGAATCTGACTGGAGGCCTGTGACTAGCGGTGTTCCCCAGGGCTCGGTGTTGGGTCCAGTCCTGTTTAACATCTTCATTGACGACCTTGATGAGGGAATAGCCTCGACCCTCAGCAAGTACGCCGATGACACAAAGCTGGGAGGAGTGGCTGACACGCAGGAACACTGCGCTGCCATCCAGAGAGACCTGGACAGGCTGGAGAGCTGGGCAGTAAGAAACCAGATGAGGTTCAACAAAAGCAAGTGTAAAGTCTTGCACCTGGGAAGGAACAACCGTTTCTATCAGTACAGGCTGGGGGATGACCTGCTGGAGAAGAGCTCAGTGGAGAAGGACCTGGGGGTCCTGGTGGATGACAGGTTGGCCATGAGCCAGCAGTGTGCCTCGGTGGCTAAGAGAGCCAATGGGATCCTGGGGTGCATCCGGAGGAGTGTAGCCAGCAGGTCAAAGGAGGTGATTCTCCCGCTCTACTCTGCCCTGGTCAGGCCCCACCTGGAGTATTGTGTCCAGTTCTGGGCTCCCTGGTATAAAAAGGACAGGGATCTCCTGGAGAGAGTCCAGAGAAGGGCTACGAAGATGATAAAGGGCCTGGAGCATCTCCCCTATGAGGAAAGGCTGAGAAGATTGGGACTGTTCAGCCTTGAGAAGAGAAGACTAAGGGGGGACCTAATTAATGTTTACAATTATCTTAAGCAAGGGATGCAGGGGGAATCAGCCAGCCCCTTTTCAGTGGTCTGTGGAGACAGGACAAGGGGCAATGGCTGCAAGTTGGAGCATAGGAAGTTCCGCACCAACATGCGGAGAAACTTTTTCACAGTGAGGGTGACAGAGCACTGGAATAGGCTGCCCAGGGGGGTGGTGGAGTCTCCTTCTCTGGAGATATTCAAGACCCGTCTGGATGCCTATCTCAGTGAAATGTCCTAGGGAGCCTGCTTTGGCAGGGGGTTGGACCCAATGATCTCTCGAGGTCCCTTCCAACCCCTACAATTCTATGATTCTATGATTCTATGATTCTATGATACAATTGTTTGTTTTAATGCAGGTGCTTTGTTGTGACTTACAGCACTCTTGGCAGTTCATAGGATGAACTTTCCACTCTAAGTTCTAAATGATTGTCCAATATTTGTCTCTTTGGAGTGTTATTTTGTTCCCCACCACAGTCCTCACACATTTTTCCTTCTACAAGACTTCTCAGATAGGAAATGGACAGATTCCTGAGGAATCACTGGGAGAAAGGAGGAAGAGATGCAGCTGGGGGAAGGTGTTGAAGAGGGAATGGAGGCAGGGGAAAGAGTGCTCTGGCAGAGCACAAAAGCAGCAGAGAGACAGCACTTCTAGGATATCATAAACAGGACATTTGTAATTGTGAGCAGATGGAAAAGAGGGTCTTCTATTCCAGCATTTGTAACTCACCTGACCACAGTCCTCTCCATCCATATCTAGCTGGTCACACCTCCTTCTCTGCTCCCTCTGAGCCTGCATCTCTGCAAGATGCAACCTACAGCGGCTGGAGGTTCTTGGGAAGCGTAGGACTAAATCCCAAGATATCACTTAGGATCTTGTCATTCCTCAACAGACATGGAGGTTTATTCAATAATAAATAAAGCCTATATCGTAATTTAGCCATTTTTCAGCCTGTTACCTGAGGAGAAAAAAATTCAGTATGGCTTTATAGGATTTTGGCCAGCTGGAATATTGACTGGTGTGTTGTGAAGGTAAACAGCTGGACACGTTGGACACTGATTGCCACTACTTCCAGTCTAAGACTGTATGATAGGTAAATGAGAAGTGTCAGAACTCTTGTCCCAACTAAATAAAGCAAAGTAGAGGCAATTATGGTCTTTTTGGAGCTAGGCTGGTTACCTGGTGGTTAACATATTAGCACTGTGCTATAAGAGCCTTCACATCTAATGCTCTGGTACAAAAAGAATGTGGATTAAAAGCAACTGGTAACCTGGAATTTCACTGGTGTAATTACTCATGTGGTTCACTCTATTCCTCCTGCAGAGATGCGACTTTCATTAGCACTACCATAGCATGACCAGTCCCAGGAGAACATAAACAGACATGGAAACTGAATTACCTTATCCCTTTTAGCTGTGAGGATCTTTATACTCAGTCTGTACAACTCTTCTGTATTATAGCAGATGCAGAAACAGAGCCCAATTTCAGGGTAGTTAATCTGGCTTTCAGAAACATCGCATTCACTTTAAAATCCCTCATTTCGTGACTTCATCCAAGGCAAAGCAAAGAGCAGAAGGAAACAGGCTCTGAACACTGAAATGTGCAGTTTCTTTCAGGTGGACATAGCTATGCAGATTTAGTAGGATGTGTGCATGCATATGTTTATGTGTGCTTGTGTGTTTATTGCTTCAGAATTGTCTAGAATTACATCATCCCAAGAGATATATTCAGCCCTGTATGCTCAGATCGAATATGATGTTTGCACATAAACTGATAAGGATTCGTGAGGCACTCAGACAGGAAGGTGAGGTGAGGCAGTTATAAAACAGATGCTAACACTACTTGTGGGCTAGAGTCCTCTGAGGTAGGTTGCTCTATGATAGACTGGTCTGTGTTCTAAAATGTTTTCCCCTGCATTTTTTAATTTTAAAAGAATTTTAACCAACCATGGATATTCATTATTTTGATCTGACATTTAAGTACTTTTTCAATTGCATCCAGATTTTATTGACTAGAAAAAAACCCCTGTGATTGCTCTAGTGACTAGGATAACTGAAATGTTCCTGGAACGGCATAAAGACAATCTAAAATCTTGAAGTGACAGGATTTGGTTTGAAACAAATACATTAATTTGATACTTATAAAACTAAATTTTTTTATAAAAAACAAGCATCAGAGAAAAACCTTTATCCAAGGAATTTGTGCATCCTCAGTCTGTTTTACATCCCATTTTCCTTTTGGCAGCAAACTCAGTGATTCAAGTGAGCACTCATTTGTCAAAGAAAAGCAAAAGCTGGGAGGAAAGATCATGATAATCTTTTTATTATTGGCATTAAATATTTATCAGCCCAATTCAATAATATATATGTGCTTCTGTGATAGAAATAAATGTGGGTGTGCATGCACATGCATGTGACTGTTCTGCACATATCAAGCGGATTGTATCAGAGTACACTGTTGATAGGTTAGATTCCAGAGTCTGAGGGTGCTGAATATATGTGGAACTCAATAGCAAGCAGGCTAGAGATGTACAAACCCTACCTGATTCTCTCAGTCTGATGCATACCTCAACATCCCCTCTTAGGATGATCCATAGTGGTTGGAAAGGGGGTTTGCAACCTATGGCAGATACATCTGTGAGATGTCCATTAGATGACATCTTTTGGATTTTGCCATATATCTGCTAACATACTTAACTTGTAATTTGAGAACTAAATATATATCCTGATATACCACTGATATAAAAAACTGCAAATGTGGTGAAAGTCTAGCAGTCCAAATTTGATCACAGCAAAGGAATAAATATCTTTAATGCAGCAGATCGTGCTTCTGTGCATTTAAAGGAAAAATACCTAATTCTAGCTCTAATGAATTTTTGCTCCTTTGTTGGTACTATAGGCAGTTTCTGGAACAAAAACAGTTGCTCTATATTTATCTATATTTATCTTTTGAATTTATCTATATTTATCTTTTGAAAGTTACCTAAGACCAAGCTCTAGGAAGTGTTAACTTTCCTCCCTCATCAGATGAGGGTGTTGGTTTCACAGCATTGTCTACACAATCAGCATCACAATTACCTTTAAAACCACTGTGAATAGATTCAGTTCTTCATGATGCAAAACTTGGAAAATATCCAATAATTTCTAAGAGCAGGCTGATGTCTTCCTATCAGCTCAACAGCAAAAAAAAAAAAAAAAAGAAAGAAAAACAAATTAAACAATGCCCAACTTGAGAATTCTACAATCACACATAAGATATTGTAATCACGGTGATCAGTAATAAAAAACGTGTGTTTTGATGTCAAGCATGTTAACCTGTGTATATTCATTTACTTATGCCCTCCTAACTCAGTCTTGCAAAGATAAATGAGCCCTTTTATAAAACGAACAACACATTTTAAGTATAGAATTGGGGCTTTGCTTCCCATGTGTAAAAATGGAAAGGCTGTCTTTTTGGAGTATTTCCACAAGCCATTTATTTTTAATGCTTCTTTATTTTGAGGCAAGCAAAGATGGATTCTGCAGTGCTGACATTTCACATTTTTGTACCTTTTTTATTTAGACATTTAATTTAGATATTCTAGTCTTCCAGGAATATGCATGTTTGTGCCTGTCCCTCCTCCCTGCCTGTAAAGACAGGCACCCATCAATACTCCAGCTTTATGACACCTCAATATTTTTTTCTCAGCATATTTTGAAAATTTTGACAGCACAAATTTGAAAGTGTCTGCTTTCTCATGTGTTCACCTGCTCATCGCCACTTGTTTAAATCCTTATCCCTATATGCCAATAGATACTATCAGTAAATCCTCCTGGTTTAATCTCCAAAATGCCTCAGAAATCTCCCCTTTCCTCTTCATTCTCCCCATAAAATCTCTGTCAAGTCCACCCTTCTCCACATCCATGCCTACTGCGACCTTGCTGTCTTCAGCCTCTAACTGACACTCACATTAGCCAGTTTGTAAAGTAGTCTAATGCAAAAGTAATCCACTGCTCCCAGTATTGAGATCTCATTAAGATATTCCTAAATCCCTCTTCTTCACTGTCTCCCTGTTGCCTTCTAAATCTGATCGAAGTCCCTTTTATCACCCAAAGTTCCTCTTGACCTAACCTTCCTTCTTCCGTCCTTGCTCTGTTCTTCCACATCTTATTTATGTTCTCCCTCCTCAGTCATTGCTGGTCACAGTGTAAACCATTTGCCAGTTAGACCTATGCATCACCTTTGATGATCACTATACATGTGAGTCAAGTAGTTCAGCTATACCATTCTATATGGAAAGTATCCTGATCTGACTGGCATAGTCCCCTTGATAGGTTTAATCCATTGACTATCAAAAAGCAAGTTATCATATGCTTTTCTAGCAGAAAGGAAAGGAGGCATTTGTCTTCTTATGGTGAGATTTTGGAGGGTTTCTGAGTCATCCACAATTACTCCTGTATTCTTAGGCCTTGAATCAGAAAAGGAATTAAAGCTTTTACTATAAATTGACTCATCAAATTGGTCTCCAACCAGTCTACCAAAACACTCCTTGCAGAAAGCTGATGTCTAGACAAAATTGAAACATACATCTTTGACTTTTCAAAAAATATGTTTCCAGCTCCTAAGACCAGAATTTTACATTCTGACTTCTTGCTCTCTCCACTCACTTGCTATTACACATCTTGTAGCTTCATTTTAGTGAGTAAAAAGACTCAGGGCAATAAGATATAATTTCTGCATTATGGGCTTTCTAAGCCAAGCCCCTAGCAGTCAGCTGAAATCCAGCAGTAGGATCTGTAAGTTAGTACAGACAAACCAAGTTTACAGTAGAGTGCATGTCATCACAAAGGACAGGACATGCAGATCAAAGCTCCCTTTAGTTCATCTGACTTTCTGTTCCTCTCTGTCTCCGCACATTAGATTACGGGAAACTTAGCAAAACAAATTAACTCCTAGCCCCTTCCTCTCTTCCTCTTTAAGTCCTCCCCCACCCCCTCACAATATCAAACAGTAGAAAAACAATCTTCCTACACCTGGACTCTTTGTTCATTATTCTGTGGTTCATCGAAAATCAACATCCAGTTACTGGAGCTTCCTCTCTCTTTGCCAAGGTGCTGCAGAAGTACTGTGTGCCAACCAGACACCTACGTGCTATTTCTACATGTTTCACACCACCCTGGCCTGACTATAGTTTAACCTGTTGAAGTCCAGCCATCAGCAATCATGAAGCTGGAAAATGATGGTGAGCAAACAGTTCCTAACAAGTTTGGAGAGAATTTTGCCACATTCACAGATGCCTTCACATTAGCTCCCTACAAAAGTCCCAACTTCAAAACCCTCTAGTCAGAAATGAGCTGTTTTGTCACAATGACAGTCCACAGCCTCATGTCTGTTTTATTTAGATTAGAAATATTCTCTGCTCTTCCAGCAACATGTCTGTTTGTGCATGCCCCTCTGCTTCCATCTATAACAGCAGGCATACAGCGGTGCTTCTGTTTTACAATGCTTCAATATGTGAGTCATCATCTCCAGGAAGCTGGGAAATGATGGTACGCACGTCATCCGTAACAAGATTAGAGAAAATATTGCCATATTCATGCATAATATAAGTACATGCTGAAGTCTCGTTGATTAGGATGCCACAATAAGGATAGGACTGCTCTCATGTTTAATACAAAGACAAGCCAAACTCTTTACCAAATTAGCTATATTGAATATGTCCTGTCACACAGCACCCTGCTTCAGTCCCATAAACGCATAGAAACTTCAGCTCCTTCAGCTCCTGAGATTCCCAGCCATACAATTGCCTTCCTGCCGCTTTCCTCCTTGCCCATATGTCTTTGTTTTCCTCACAAAGCAGACTTCAGTGAATTTCCTGTACATACTCACTGGCCACTACCCTTAAAGCAACACTGCTCGACTGCAGCAAGGATCTATCTCAAAACCAAAGCAAGCAGTAGGAAGAATGATTGTATCCAAAAAAATGTGTCTCAGGGCTCACGTATACTCAGCTTACCAGGAAAAGGTGGAAGGAAGCATGTAGACTGTTACCTCTGAGCTCATAAACCCTGAGCTAGTTACTAATCTCCTTCACCTCTTCCTCACCCTCCTTCATCTGCTTCACCATCCTTCTGCTGCTCCTTTACTCCAGCTGCAGGCTGCACCCCTTGGCTCTTCATCTTTCCCCTGTGCCAGGCGCTCTCCCAGGCAGCTCCTTTAACTGACGCTCATCTAACCCACTCACCCCTGAATCTTCTCTGGTACCCCCTGCAAGACCCACACTCCTGCTTCTCTTTTATTTTCTCAACTAACTTCCTTCTCCTTTACTCCCTACTTGCCAGAAGACCATATCCTCAGCCCTTCCTGATCTTTCCTGTCCTGCCTGTGAGTCTCGGGAGCTTTTGGAAACGTGCAGCACAGGACAAAGGGCAGAGTCAGGGCTACGCCTGCACCAAGACGTCGCTTTCCTGACAGGCATGTGTGCATATTTTGCACATGGTCATACGCTTTAAGGCAGGGAGTTTTTCTGTGACACGGGGGCTCTGCACCAGGCACCGCACAGCAACAGCATCACCAATGAAACTGCTTCCGTTCCTAGGTAGGTGACATCTTCTTTCCCAGGGAGTGAGGAACAGGTGGGAAGGGAGTGGGGTCCGGCAAGGAGGAATGAGTGTATTGGTGATGGGGAAAAGCTGCTGGGTACTCAGGACTGACTGTCCCCGTGATTTCGTTAATGCTGCTACCAGATTTGGTAATTGCATGGTTAGGATCATCCCCAAAACAAATCCCACAAATGCCACTCTTTATCTCAATGTGGGTTTTGTTCTGCAAAAAACAGAAACATTGTGGGTTTCTGTGGATTTGGTGGTTTGTGGGGGTTTTTTTGCCTCTCTCTCCATCTGCTTGGGAGGTTTTTAGATTTCACATGTTATGAACAGCAAAATGACAACAAAATCCCACAGTTTTCTGTTTTAATCTCTGGAAGATGGTGTCCTCTCAAAAACAGAGAGAGAAGATGAAACTTGGCGATACCTGAATTAATTTGGATTATATATAATTGGTTAAAAAAAAAGGGTATCATTTTTAGTCTTTTTAATTTTTTTGTGAACTTTTAATTTTTTGAAGAAAATAATGCCTCAGTGAGATTTCCTGAAGCAATGAAACCTATAATTGTAATGCTAGGCTAGCAAAATTCCAAAATAATGTTTGAGTACAGCAAAAGTAGAATGGCAGGGAAAGAGAAGACAGCATCCAAAAGGGGCTTTGTGTTCTGCAACTTTCATTATATATTGCTAACAATTTATAAAGTAAAAAGTAAAAAACTTACTTTCCATTCCGAGTTAACTGCCTCATTTCTAACCTGTTACAGGGTGTGTATAATTATCTAGTGAGCTGTTAGTTTTCTCAAAGGGTGAGATTCCTTTCTTCTTTGTGCTGAAAACCATATGCGGTCACACAATGGGAAAGTAGTTATAATGTCTAGGAAGCATTTGGTGGGTGGAAAAAAGAAGACAGTGCTTTCATAACATGGAAATGGTATTTTATGAGATTAAATAATCTGGAGAAACTTTCAAATTCTAATGATGTAGTGCAGGAAATAGCCTGATGTCAATTTAATCTCTCAAACCATGCATATGTGTTATATACAAAAGTGTGGAAGTGCTTTCATTTATTTATTTATTTGTTTGTTTTTAATGGGCAATTGTTTCTTGTATTTTTCACTTGATACGTGCAGGGCAGTTTGGATTGCACTCAATAGATAATTCAGAGTGCAAAGAAAAATCAGTGCTTTACTGGAAAGTACTAGAAAACTTAAAAAACCTTTCAAATATTTTTTCCAGATCACTGCATAGCTTCTACATTGTTTACCAATTTTATACTGGCTGAGCACATATACAAGTTCTTAATCATAATGTCTGCTGTTCCTAGCCTCTGGATAGTTTTACCAAAGAAGTCCCTGTGGCTGATGACCCTTGCCCTATCTTGTAATACAACTGAATCTGATGATGCTAAGTTTACTAGAATATACCAATTTTATTGATACCTTTTTTCCAGGTATGATTTTAGAGGTCAGATAAAGTTTTTAGATAAGAAACGGGTCTGATTTTTCCTTTGTTCCAGTTCTGATTTCCAGTCTGCTGGACTATGGCTGCACATCTGCAAGCTGCAACATGACATGCCACAAAGATGCCAGGTGTGAAGTTCAGGGTGGGACAACAGGCTGCTATTGCTCCCAAGGATATACAGGAAATGGCATAACATTCTGTTACGGTAAACAGATTTTATCTATTTCTGTTCTGTGCAAACTTGCTTCAAAAGCTTACTCAAGAACCCGTTAGCTCAAGGACTAAACTTTATGTCATGACAGCTTAACCAATATCTTCTCAAAGCAAAGGACTTTGGCGGTTTCTGAGAAATTCTACAACTTAACTGTAAACCGTAGTACCTGAATACAGTGCACCATGCATCTCTGTTGGGTATGACCTGTTTTCCAGTTTTGGTGCTTTCCTTTTCCATGAGAAATGCTGATGTAACTTCTCCAGTTGAGCTTCAGCAATTTCCCTTGTGACTCAGTACTTCTGAAGCTTGAGGTTGGCATGACTTCTACTTTACAGCCCTCACATCTCATCCACACATACATCGTGTTAGGCCACTCTTCCCAGCAGCTGATTATGATCAAATAATACTGCTCCTGGGCTACTCTAGAAGACTGAAGAGATGTGTGTGTCTTCAAGACATTTCTGCATGTGAAACCAGTGTTAATTTTTCCACTACAGCTGGTTGGGAGGTAATCCTAGCCAGGCATCTGCCTCGCCTTTATCTTCCATCCAAAAAAAAAAAGATATTTTCCCTGCCTTCATTTTTGAGTTGTTCTCCAGTATGAATAGCTCAAGTACTTATTTCCAATGTTAGATGTAGCTATGCCCAGCACAAGCAGGCTGAAATTCAACGAAACTTGTCAGCTTGTACGGTCCCAAGAAGTAGTTATGAACATTAACCATCTATTTGGTCAGGTGGTGTGTTTCGCTCATCTTCAGAAACTTAGCAGTAATGGAAGCGCTTTAGTTTGAGCACATTTCTAGTATCTCCAAGGTTGAAGACTGCACACCTCTCTAGGCCCCTGTTCTAGTGCGTGACTACCATAATCTTGAAAACTTTTTCCTTTTATCTATTTGCAGTTTCTTTTGATGCAGCTGGTAACTTTTGCTTCTTGTGCACTTACCGCTGTACATTTCTAATAATAGTTACACTTCATCTCCTCTATAAGCTCCCATGACCCCCCATTAGGTAGTTGTAGACAGCAGTATGATTTCCCCTTTGCCTTCTCTTCTTAAGCCCGAACATACACTGTTCTCTCAACACCTTCTTTGCATTCCATGTTGTGTAGTCACTAAATGTATTTCTTCAATTCAATGCTAACCTTGCCATATAGATCAGTCATTATTTGTCTGTGAAGCTGGTCAAATGAAAACAAGAAGAAATGGCCTTCACCACACTAGTATTGTATTTGCACTATTTCAATTTTAGTACCATGAGTAAGGTGGTTGATTTGAAAGTTAAGTGCACATTACGTTTGCAGAGTCAAGGGCCTACGCTTGTGAATAATACAGAGCAGGAAGAAAACCAAGTCAATTTTTAGCAATTCTAGCTGGAGCAAATCAAACCATCACTCACTTATCTACTATGATTTGGTATCCACTACATTGTCTGTACTTTTCTAGAAAGTTGTGCTTAAGAATTATCAATTAAATTATAGTAAAAATACCTGTTGTTCTTCACAGACATTACTGACATTCTTAAATCCATCTACTTGTGTGAGGACGGATTTGTCTTAATTTCCATGTTTCTTTTTCTCACACAACACCTTTTTCTTGCTTTCTTTTTCTCCTACATTTACATTGGGAAACCTACATTCAAAAATCATAAAAACATTTATTGTTCATTTAAGGAAAACAGAGCAGTGAAATTTACATTCATGAATCTTGTGAATTCATTATTTATTAACAATTATGCTAACTGTTTGGAAACTCAATCCTGAAAATAAAATTTCCAGGCAAACTGGCTACTAGATGTATTTGTGGTGCTTTGCAGTTAAGTGGCAATGGTTTGAAGGAAGCCTCATGTCAGGGGACGAACGTTTTCTCTGGTAAAATACCTCAACAACTACCAAAGTCGCTTACCCTCCAGCTAAACAGCAAAGCTTGTATCAGAACTAGGTGGTTGTTGTCCCTGAAAGAGACACGATGTTTCTCTAGGGCAGCATGTTACACAGCACATTATTAATACTGTGCAGTAGTCCTTTAATAGCATAAACAAGTAACCTGTATTTTAATTGGGTAGGCTCTAAAAAGGATGAGAAATACAGGCTAAACCCTATCAGAAATAGTTTAAAGCTACAAAAACATAAAGCAAAGCCTCAGTTGTCTAATGATGTATTAGATCTTGCTGTTCTGTGTGGCGCAAGCGGCAGGTGTATCTGCTGTTGCAGAGATAGCTACCCATTTGTCTTCAGTTAATAATCTCGGGCTTTTACTGTGACAGTGCAGTAACCTTCAAAGGAGATCATTGATTATGTGGTAATACAGGCATTTTCTAAAGAGTATATATGGTACTTTGTGTTTACATATTCTCTCAGTTATTTAGATGGTTGTGAGAGTCATAATTACTGTCAACAACATTAATAACTTTGCATAGCGTAAAACCAACTCCTTGACTCTGCCTATCCTGGTAGACTGTTAAACCAAAACTGGGCTTGTTTTGAGAGTTTATTCTGGAGGAAGCAATTGAAATTCTTTTTCCTTGTAAAAATGTTGAACAAAAAATGCTGAACAAAAAATGCTCGTTCTCAGGATGGTCCTCTTAAGCTTCTATAGCTGGAAAACTGTCCCTTTTTATTTATAGGTATACATTCTCACTGTATTTAAGAGGTTTACATTTGTTTCTCTACTTTCACTTGCTTGTAACACCTCTTAAATACTTGTAAATTTATTTCTTTTCTAGCTCTGTCTTTTCAATGTGATACACTTAGACATTTTCCCTTGAGTTTACGGTGCTGGAAAAGGCAATAATGCCCTGTTACATTTATTTCCTAGCACCATTATTGATGAATCATGAATCACTGATGTCAGCATACCTTAGGAATGGGGTTTGTTAGTTTTTACTTTGCTCCCTTTGCCAGCTGGCTAAGTGACTGCAGAGAGCTCAAGATTATTGGATTTGCTGTGTATAGATAAAGACATATAGATATGAATTTAATTTCCTGGTGTCAAAGTCATGGCTTTTAAAATAATTATCCTCTTACAATCTTTCCCACAAGATTTCAAGCACTTTAAATTAGGTCATGTTTTGGACTTTCCAAAAGCATACGTTGGCCAGTCTAACAGAAAGCTAATCCTCTTCATAATCTTATTGTCTTCAGTAGGAATATGTGCAGGAATGACATAGTCAGGATAATGACTGATTGTAGGATCTGGCCTCTTTTATATATTGGAATTATAAGTTACATAGTAATAAATTCCTTCTGTACAGTATCTTCCAGAAAGCCATAAATGAGTCACCTTGCCAAGCTTTACACCTCTGAGGTACAAAATACTATTCCGTTCTTCTTACTTCTTCTTTTGTATATATATTCCTGGCTTTATGTAATATAAGATGAGAGAGAACCACCTCTGAAAATATAACCATTTGCCTTTTAGGATTCTTTTCTTGGACAGATGTTTATTCTGAATGTAATACATGAGATCTTAGCTTCACATTATCATACACCTAATTGAAGTAGCACAGCTAGGACTCTTGGCATAAAAAGAAAAATATATCCAGATAAGACTGATTTATAGACAAGTTAACTTCCTCTTGTGCAAAAATGCCATGGATTTTTTTTACCAGAAAAGAGTGCATATTTGCCACTTTTTAAAAGACATTTAATATAAAAAGAGTTGTCCATATAAATTAGGTGTTGCTCAGAATCCCAGCTTTCTTCCAAAAGAAAATTAAAGGAACCAAACAAATGTTCAGGTCCTTTAGAGAAGATTGGGGTGGAAGCAAAACTTCATAGAAGCCAATATTTTATTTTTAAAACAGAGGGAAAAATGAGTTGGCATCATTGATGCTTTCCTAAGCAGCTCTGCTGTTTCAATACTGGCTGCTTCTTGATTGCTGACTGCCAATTTGCTGCTTTGCTGGCACACTGCAGGAAATTAAAGTAAACAGTGTGATCACAGTGTTTACTTTAACTTTGCAAAATACGGAAGGAAAATGAAGCAGTGCTGTTTGTTCCAGGAGGGTAGGCAGGCAAGCAGGAAAAGTCTGAACACAATATCCCTCCCAGATATCCCTGCACAATATTCCCTTGTAAATGTCACTTGCAAATTATACTGCAAAATTAATCAGTCGTACTTGTAAAATAGTTACAGCACTTCCAGAAATAGTGAGCAGGGACTTGGGCTGTCAGGGAAACTTTATACTGAAGCGAGGCACTGACTCTCTCTCTGAAGTGTAGTGCAGAAGCATTTATCATTTTCCAGAGGCAAAAGATACATCAGTGCAAAGAGGTATTTTATATCAAAATACAGAATCCCTGTTAGAACACAGGGCGATTTGTGTAAAACCAGCTGAATCAAATTGAAAGCCTACTCAAGATCTGAACACAAACAATTTTCTTGTTTTACTGAGGGTCAGACTATCAAGTCTGGCTTTTGCCAGCTGTAAAAAGCAGCTTTCCTGTGAGATATCAGCTCCCTGCTCTAAGGTGATGTCGTTGTGTCCCACTATCAACTTTTATTGCAATCGCTGAATTTTATTTCATTTGTTGCCATTCTGCAGAATGCAATTAATGTATAGTTTTCTAGAAATTTTTACCTTTCAAATTAACATGACCCTCTAAAAACACTGTCTGCAATCATTTCATTCTATCCAGAAGTGTCCTTCAATAGAAAATCTAATCCAAATGCTGGTTCACCAGAGGAGGGTTCTGGGTTTTGGGGTTTTTTTTGAAGGAGGGAGAGTGGGAGAGGTTGTTGGGGTTTTTGTTTGGTTTTGGGGTTGTTTTTTGTTACCAGCAGGCGTACATCACTGGATGTCACTTCTGTGTTTACCAAATAGTCTGAAATCACTGATACGGAAGATCCAATCCACACACTTCCTAAATTCATTTCACTGCTATCAGTTACCACAAGCTATAAAAAGGCAAATTGCAGCTGCTCTAGCATAGCACAGCAGGAGAAAGATATGCCTTAGCCAAAAAAAAATAACAGGGCTCAACACAGTGGGTGACAGCTTGGAAAGCTTGGGATATGCTAGACAGAAGGTCAAAGCAGACCACCAATTCCCAAACCTTTTGACATGCTCCTAATGGCCTCTGAGCTCATCTTGCACTCTGCCTTACCCTTTCTCTCCACTGCTCCCACCTCGTTTCCTCCTGTGTCTCCCAATCTCTGCTGCTTTGGCTTCAAATTCTGCTGGATCTTTTATAGAGGTTCAGGGTGGAATGTTGTAAAACCAGGGCATGGCTATGTGAAAGGGCAGAAGTCATCTTTGAATTCTGAATTCCTACTCCAGGTGTACGTGTCTGGCTTTTTGGTGATCCTAAGTGTTAGAAAGCACCATCCTGTTTGTTGCATATGGAGGCATTATATTTAATTAAGTCCATGCCTTCAGGACTCCTCTCTAGTGCCACAGAGAAAGTTTTCTTCCCTTCCTTGTCTTCATCCATCATAATGTAGCTGAAAGTTTTCCACCTTTTCTTGACACCTTTTCTTGAAGTGCAGAGATAGACCACTGAGCTGTGTGATATTACCTAGCTGAGGTATCCTGACCCCACATTCCAGATTAAACCTGTAAACAGATCATGGAATTGAAAGCCTGGACCAACTAGCCAGGAGGATTTGATATTCTGGTGCATGACAGTCCACTTGCCTGTGTACAGGTACAGGTTACCATAGCAGGTTCCTGGCCATTTAGGAACCTATGGGTTTATGTGTGGTGTTTTCCTTTTCATGTGCAAGATGTTACACTTTTCTGTGAATTTGAGAAGGTTTGGGCGACTATGATGTTTGTAGGCTTCTAGGGACTAACCAGCTGTTGCATGGTTGCCTTCCAGTTGCAGAGGATGGAGCTATGTTTTTGTTTCTGAAAATAACCATACCTTTGGCTAACATTGTTAGTCAAAACAGATTTTGTAGAGTAGACTTGACTTTTTATAACTGAAATTGCTTACTGCAAGTAGCCACTATTGAAAGTATGTTTTAGTTTACACATTTAAGAGTAGATTGGGAATTAGAAAGGGGAAAGTGAGTTACAGCAGTGCCTGGTGATGCATGAGAACATTAGTCAGATAGAAAGCAATGTAGGATGCTTGAAGTAACAATACAGTGTGGCTGAGTAAGACACAGCATAGGATGTCTTACTGCAATTGTCTTACCTCTGTAAATGGTTGAGTCCATAAAATTTTTACTCAAAGTATTTTATGCATTCAAAGTGCCAAATCTGGTTTTCTCACTCATATAAAAAATCCCTCCTAGTTTCTCACTTGAATAGGCTAGAGAGAAATCTTCAGGGGGTTAGGTCTCCTTCCTACTGCCAGAAAATACAGTTTGCCTGGGCCAGAGATACAGCCCACTAGAACCATTCGTAAGACTGATCTTGGCTTTCATAAGCCTTAGACCAAGCCAATAATAAACTCGTTACGTTCACAAATATAAGCCAAAAAAGAAGAAAGAAAAAAAAACAAGGGGCAACTCAGCACTATCCTTTTTTCCATGGTTTTTGTTTACTTGCTTTTGAGCATGACTAAAATACAATAATGTACTTCTTGATGGGCCAGGAACAAACAAAACTTCCTCTTCTTGTATATTTAATTGTATCCAGTCTCTCTTTTAAAATAGTCTTGTTTGCACGTAAAAAGAGGTTTTAAAATGTGCATAGATGATGTGGTAGAAAAGAGTTATTTGTCTCTCTCAAAATGATATCCAAACTTTCAAGCTGATCAGCTGCACATGGATGGCTTCTTATTTGTTTAATTCGAAATATGTTTTAACTTTTGCCAAATAATGTTAATTTCTTTTCTTGAGAAATGCTCTTTTCATCCTGCTTTATGGTATAAGAATCAATCAATATGGTACATGTTTAGAGGATGTAGGAAAATTCATTTAAGGAACCTTAAACTTACTATGGCAGAATCGTCTTACTTTGTGTTTACCAGGGACACGATCCCCTTCCTGTATCTCTAACACCTGAAGTAGTCCCCAAAGGTCCAACAGTAACAATTTCCTCTTCTCACTTGCTGGTTTGAAGAAAAGGGATGGAAGATACTGCACCCAGTCCTGCTCTGACTTGGCTGGCCCTGTGTGGAGTCAGGAGTTGGACTTGATGATCCCTTATGGGTCCCTTGCAGCTCAGGGTATTCAGATTCTGTGATTCTATGTTAATTAAATATATACAACTGTGTATACAGGCACCTAAGTATACAAAGCTATGTGAATAAAAAGCAGCCTTTTACATGAAAAAATATAAAGCAGTCTCAAAAATGTCAGTTTTACTCATTCTGTGGTTGTATAGATGAAATTAGCTTTTGTTAAGGAAAGACCTGTATATATTGGAAAGAAATTGCTTCCATAATTCCACTTCCTTGAGTCATCTTCTGTATCTCGGTTTGCATGTGACAGAGACTACTACAGCTATCAGATTTGGCAGCTGCCTTTGGGGCTATGACGTTAGTGATACCCACCTAACAAGGGAAGTATCATAAGGACTTAGACAAAGAAGAGACAGTGATGTCATTTCTGCACAGCTACATTGATTTACATGTAGTATCCCACCCATCTGCCATAGTCATTTTACTTTTGTCTCTGTTCAATACCTCATAGAGTTCAATAGTAGAAAAGTGTTCTCTCTAGGATTATTTGTGCTTTTGTTTGTTTGTTTGTTTTCCTCTTCCAGAATAAACTGGCTGGGAGTGGTGAAGTTGGCTGTAACCTCATTTGAAATGTGTAATTTATCTAGGATGATATGCTGGTGCACAATTTTTCTGTGTATGACTGTGAAAAATTGCCGACTGAGCTGTTGGCAGACAGAATATCAAACCCTGCTCAGCCCTGTGTGTATGAAAGAGTTTAAGAAGGTAATTGACACTTTGGGCCTCTATTTGCCAAAGAAAGAGATAATGACGTTCTCCAAGAAGATTAGAATCTAACCAAACATTGTGCTCTAAATATAGAGCACAAAGCCAGGTGATGTTTGTGAAAATGCTGCTCGACTGCAGGAGGAGGAGGGGGCTGAAGGACTGCAATTTTCTACTGTATATTTTTTAGGTACACAGATTTAATTTAGAGATTATGGCTTGAAAATGAAATTTACAGTATGTGTGTTTTTTGGCGATAAGAAATTGATTTTGTGACCTTGGTACACACTAATTGAAATATCTGGCACTGTGTTTTGCTGAGGTTAAAGGAAGCCATATATGCCTGGAACCGCATTCTTCTTTCACCTTGAACTGCGCAGTTAATCACAGCCACAATCACTGGCAGGAAGGAAGCTGCTGTTTCGCTGTGGTACAAGGAAGCTGAATAATCTCTGTTCATTGTCTAATGGATAGGTTATTGTGTGATTACTTCGGGCTAAGTTTAAGAGATTCATGATAACTTCAAAATGGAGACTACTGGTGGAATTAACATTCAGTGAGCACCAGGGCCATGAGCTTCACCTGCTGCCATGCAGTGGATGGAGTGAGCAGGCCACCAGCACGGCAGAGGCGCAGAGTGTTCTTTAATCTGCCCACCTCAAGTGTGGCTGCTCAGCTGGGGCTAAGACAGCCCTGTCCTGTACTCTCTGCCACTCTGCTAGCAGATGATGCAGGGAAAAGGCTCTCGGGGCTTGCTTTCCTGCATGCTGCTCCAGAGGAGGGGGAGAGCCCAGCATGTGGGCTGCTCTGCCCTAGGACTGCTATTCCTGTGCATCCTGCTGCTTGAAAGTCCAGTTGTAGTGTTTAGAAATGGAAGCCATGCCCCAAGGGACTCCGCTGGTGGGGTTTTGATTTAATGTGTCTGCTTTGTTTAACTAGATTTCTGTCTTAACTTAGACTTGTACAACTGTGACAGTCTAAAGCTGTCTATAAACTAGTGTGGCAGGGTGTCCCATTATTTTGCTTATTACTTAATGTTATACATTTGTTAGGTTGGCACAGGATCATGTTTTTCAAAAAAGAAAATGAAAGTTCCTGAAAAGCCTTGACAATAAATGGTTATTTGTTCAAAAACAGCCGAGTCCAATCTTTGTTTATGTTCGTAGGCTTCATGTAATGGTGTTGCAATAAAGAAAAATAGCTCTTCAGGATATGCATTGGCTTTTATGTTTTATTTGTAATGAAAGCTATGCACATAGGCGGCAATCTACATAAGTTACAGTGAGGGAGAACATAAGCATAGATGGTGCCTTGCATGTTTATATATTTAATATTTATTCATGGCAAAGTGTCTGAGTCTTAATTTTAAAGAATGCGAAATTAAGCTGAGGTATTTCAGTTTTCAATCTTGCAAATTTACCAAAGGAAAAGAAAACATGAATTGATCCTACACCAGCTGACCACTGCTTCTTTCTTTTCCATCTGAGCAGAGGGGCCACAGGTCTGTTCCCACAACTATTGCCCTGCCTTCTTTCTCCCAACTGCCCTGCCAGACTGGGAGAAAGCCCAGTGATTCTCACTGCCCTCTTAATGTTGTAATGGTTTTTGGATATCCTTGGAGTTCAAAGGGGCTGAGGGCAGTACAGCCCTGACTCTCAGCTTGCATCAGGAGTGCCATGGGGGCAGAGGGGTATCACAGCAGTGATCTTGGCATCACATGAAGGTCTTCATCACTGATCTCTGCAAAATCAGAGGCCTTAAAAAATGCCAGAGAAACTCTTCAGGATGTTCACATGAACAGAAAGAGAAGTTCAGCTAAGCTCTGTGGACCTAAAGAGGAGCTCTGAGCTTTGCATTACTTCTCTGTGGTGATGGGAAAGGAGTAGGTGGAAAATCATACTGCAGTGGAGGCTTTGCCTTTCTTTTTGTCTTGAATAAATCATTTTGATGGGTAGCATTGATCCTGTGGAAGCTCTACCTTTTCAACATCAGGCTGTGAGAAGTTCAGAAGGGAGATCAGTGGAAGCTGGAGGTGCTCATGCAGACAGGTTCGGGCCCTTTGTACCTATCCAAAACATTTCATTATTTAGAGCTCTGATGAAGCATGCATCAATTCATAAATATGACACACCGGATAATATGAAAAATATCAATATTTCTGTTGAATTGTGTAAGGGATATCTGGTGCATACAGAAAAAAACCCATCTCCTTAACTACCACAGATAAAATGGGAAAGGCAAATAGGCTTCAAAGGTGGATTGACTTGAAAGCAGAGATGAGCAGAAGTTTCTAAAACTTAACACAGCTTTTCACCGGGGCCAATCAAAATAGAAACTATATGGAGTTTCAGTTGTAAATAATGCAGAGCTGCGATTTGACTGTTTTTTTAGGGTTGTCACACAAATCTTGGTACATTGACTCCAGAAAGCTTTCATTATACTCAGCTCCATGTTTAAAACCTAGGAAATTCTTGCTAAAGCTGTCTTTAGGAAATGAGGTTGCTTCAGAAGTGCATCATGTAACATCAGTGCTCTCACAGGAGAAGCTACGTATCCAGTCCTAGGTGTGTCATGTCACAGTGGTGAGCTACAGAAGTGTTGAGCTCCACTTGTATCATTTTGCACATGACGTCTGAGGCTTACACTGATGTCAAAGGAGAGACTGAGATAATATTTACACAGCTGTGGGCTGCAAAGGACTGCTAACTGAACTTTTTGTACATCCTCTTGAATAAACAGGTAGTATGCTAACACCACCAAATGCTTCTTGTTGGAGAGAAGGGATGTGCTAAAAGGCCTCTGGGCTATATTCTCTGTTCTCAGAGAAAGCAGTTGCAGCTTTTATTAGCTGTAAAGTGCT
Source organism: Hypotaenidia okinawae (assembly GCA_027925045.1). Taxonomy (NCBI): domain Eukaryota; kingdom Metazoa; phylum Chordata; class Aves; order Gruiformes; family Rallidae; genus Hypotaenidia; species Hypotaenidia okinawae. Next base: position 20,596,596 of record BSDF01000009.1, read on the forward strand.
CTTGAATTATTGCTCAAGTTTTGGCCTTAGACTGATGAACATTCAGAAAAACTTTAAAGCTGATGATTGCACAAGGAATGCTGTGCAGGTGGCAGCATTCAACTTTCAGCTTGATATTTGGACTAGTAAGGGGTCTGTGTTGCAATATGGACATCTGATTTTGAATGTGGCAACAGAAAACCAAGTTCAGGGCTATTGCTGCTTTCACCGGCAGCACGGTAAAAATAGTCTCTTGATATACCTGCTGTCTTTGCTCTCGTTGGCAGTAAGCAACAGCAAGAGCTCTAAGGAGTACAGTAATGTCTTTTATTATAGTTTCCCACAGAAGGGGTGATGCTGATGACTTTCCTATGACAGGGAGGTGACTTGCAATTGACTTGTGCAAGCCACAATGGCTGTAGGACACAAAGCCACAGTTAGGGGTGGATTTTCCAAAGAAATGTATGTTGAGCACTTTTGAACTGTCTAGCTCTATCCTAGGTGCCTAAAGGAGGACTGAGCTGTTTCAAAAGAATAATCCCGGTTGTGGGTGCTGAGCAATTGAAAATCTGTCCCTGAAGTGCTTTTTTTCCCCTATCATCTGTTGGCAGTTTGGGCTTTTGATTGATTTGTTACTTTATTTTTAACTGCAAAGACCCTTTAATTAGGGAGGGGAACTATGTGAATGAGATGGAGCTGCTGGTGGTAGCAGCTCCTTGCCGTTGGAGATTTGGTAATTAAATAAGTAGATAATATCCTCCTTATTGAGAAGATTTAGAAAATCATAAGGACTTTGCATTATTACAGTGTTTAACATCCGCAAATGGAGGAAAAAAACCCATAATGGCAATTTTCATTAGCTGCAATGCATGTGGAGGGCTCTTTTTCTTTCTTTGAAGAGCGAAACACTAAACAATTGCTAAATCCCTCCCTGTTACTTATGTTTTCTTCTTGGTGGTTAAAAACCCCAAGCAGAAATTGAAGACTTGCTATTAAAATACTTGCTGACAGCTCCATTCAAAACATCCTTTCAAATGGTGCTATCACATCATGATTCATCTGCTATTCTGATATAGTTGCTTTAACAGCAAGTACCTTCCTTCTTAGTTAGGGCCCATCTCTTTTCATTGGAAAATTCTTCCTTTAGACACTTTATTGAATCTCTACTGTAAACAAGTTTTTCTCTGGTGTGGTACCGTTTTTGTGACAGAATGCATGTAACCCCCTCTAAAACCACAGGAACAGGCTCATCGGTGATGGAAAACGAGAGATAGTCACAGCATGAAAAGAAACCCTAGCCTTTTTCACCTCCTCACCTGGAGCGAAGGAGAGCAAGTGCCCTGTGCAATTAGCATAACAAGTTGCTCAGGTATTCTTGCTCAGCACAATGACCCCACATCCCTCTGTACCCAGCAAGGGCATGCTGCCTGTAGGCTTCAAGGATAACCTGCAGCACTGCGCTAGGTGCAATGACTGCCGGGGCCAGATCTTCACCCGGTGTAAAGCAGTACGGTTCTGTCGGTTACAGCAGTTATGCAGCTCCCATCAGCTGAAGAGCAGACCCAGGAACATCCTGGGGATTAAGTGGTCCCCAGTGAAGCAGGGTGAATTTCACTCTTGAAGCTTGAAGTTAGAATTATTTACAGTCACTTTAACAGGACAACAGCTGCTCTTTACCTAGAGATGAGCCAACAGCACTGAAAGAATTTGGATCTGAATTGCAGATGGATGGATTTCAATTTGATTCAAGTAGCTGGACTGCATGATTCTGTACTGTAAGCTCTCAAAGTCAGAGCTTGAGAGAAAAATCATTAATTTGGAAGCTGATACTCCGAAAGACTTTTATGAAGCAATATATTTTCATAGCAGACACAGATCAATTTAAAAGTAGTAATCAAGGGCCATGTGCTACGTGTTCACAGACAGAAAATATGGAGAATCAAGCCAGAGCCAGACACTTAACATTCAGAGCATTCAGACTAGCACTGAGGATATTGCCTCTATGGAAAATAGTATGGTTCAGAATTAAAGTATTGTAAATTTGTGAGATAATCACAATGCTGTGCAGATAAAACGATGCTGCCAGATTGCTGCCAGAAACCAGCTCAATATAACTTCTGTACGAATTTTGGTAGAGGGAAAAGTCTCTGCTAATATTCCACAGAAAAGATGTGTTCAGTTCTTGAGACAAAAGAGAAAATTATAATATAATAGAACCCACTGAAATTACTTTTTATCATCTTTGAAAAGCATTCACTAAATTCAAAGTAACTATACCAGTTTTCATCCAATGACATTCAGGCCCAGGGCTTTTTCCCTTGCCAGTCTTAAGGATTTTATGAGATGTAACATTCCCTTGAAAAATAAAGGATCCACACACTACTGTTTTATGTCATGCAAGTAATAGTATTGTATAAAACCAAAATTTATATTTACTTGGATACTACTACAAGTAAACTCCTGAAAATTTTTGACCTTGCTCCCTTAGTAGTCACTTTGAGGATACTTATATGAAAAAATAGTGGCCACTGGCAGTGATAGATATTTCAGAAGGCTGATTCATTTCATCTGTTACAGCAGTCACTGATGGACTCTGCTCTGTGCCATGCTGTGTCTGAAATCAGATCCTCAAGCATTCAGGGTTTGTACTTGGAGCCAGACATGGTTTTTCCCTTTTTGCTGAAGTCGTTCTCTATCATAAGTTGAAGCAACCTGAAGTCACCTCCATGTGCATTACTTACACACACTCAGGTTGTTTTTTCTCCAGTTTTCCAACATCAATCTTTACCAGCCAGGAAGAAAATGGGAATAATGAAATCTTTAATGGATGGTTTTATTTTAGCTGAAGTGTTAAGGTTTTCTGTGGGAGTGACATCGAAGTGTGATTATCCTCAGTACCTTTGGAATTCAGTTGTCTTCCACTACATTAAAAAAAAAAACAAACCCAACTTTTTGTTTTGAAAGTTGAAAGTTTTGTGCAAATAACCTTCTGTGAAAAGTTATTCTGTAAACTCACACATACTGGAGAATCCACATGGATAGGTAATTTTACTTCAGATTGAGCTGTGAAAGTAATTTGACCTTGATCTTGCATTACCCTAGCCACCAAAGTCAACCTAAGTCAAGACAGAATGGTAGGAAGCCAGGTCTCAACAGCTTTAGGCCTCATGGAATGTTTTGTTTGCTGCAGTATTCAGAAGCATTTTTATGTGAGATGTCTTACTTGGCTTCATTTTGAGTAATATGGCATCTTAAGAGGCAGAAATTTATTTGAACTGAGGACTCTGGGTAAATCTACAGAGTATTTAGATTTTTATACTCCTTGGGCTATTAAGTATTAGGGAAAGATTTTTTATAACTGCATCCATAGTGTCTGTATACTTTTAAAAGGCATTGAAACTCTTTGAATTCCTTTAATCTATTTAAAAGTTCTAAAACCTTAATTCACAAAATTTAGATCAATATCCAATTCATCATACAAATGTGCCCTATAAATGGATAAGAAGAAAATAAAAATGTGCTGTAGTTAAGTACTCTGCACATATTTTCTCTAAAAGATTAGGGCAATGGAACACTTTCACCGGTTTTTCTATAGCACACCAAGCATAGTGCCTGAAAAAAGTAGTCTTTTTTTTCATTTGCATTCTGTAATGGGGGATCTATTAGGCAGCTGCTACAAATAGCTAGAGGATTTATTTCTGCTTTTACACCTCTAAGAAGATTTGATTTGGGGCGGGGGGGGGGTGGGGGGTGGGGGGTGGGGGGGGTGGTGTGTGCTGCTTGTGGGCAGTGAAATTCCTGAAAGAGCTTACTTTTACTATTTCTATTCTCTTTATGTTAATATAGGTAAACAAGGTGTACAAAGAAAATGGAGAAATTTTTACCACTGATTTCCCCTTAGGAAAAGGGACATAATATAGTGCTGGGGAGACAGATTACTTTGTATTACATTTCTATATGCTACTCTGTAGCATACAACCAGGTGAAATCTTGGAAAATCCCAAATGTTAAAATTTAGTAAGACAAGAAGTCTTTCCTGGGATTTTTTTGGAAATATTATAATTCGTATTTATCTCCTAGATGCTTTTGTTGTTATTTCTCTGCTCCAGCCTTTGACAGACCAGATATAAACTGTTGCTGGTCTGTCAGCAGGCTCCTGTTATGATCAGTTGAGACATAAAAACCTTCCTCACATAGTTGTATAGGTAAACCTAGTCACTGACTCTTCCCACTCCCATCCTCTCTGCTTTCCCTCTATGTAATATCTCTGTCCTGATTGGTGTTAACAACATCTAGTAATTTAGCATCATCTGTGAATTTAATTCTCAGGCTGTTCATCTCTTTTTCCAGAGCATTAATAAATATGTAAAATAAAACTGGGCTTAGCACCAACTCCTGTGGCAACCCAACTGGATACCTCTTCACAGCTCAGCGCAGTGCTGTTTGTCATGACTCATTATCCTTTGTTTACATTCCTTCAGCCAGTTTTCAATCCACATGACAGCGCTCTTATCCAAGACATTATAAATTATTTTTCTAATAACATTTTGTGAGCCACTGTATCAAATGCTATACTGCAGTCCAGATATATGGCAGCCACTCTGTTTTCTGTACACTAACACAGAAAATGATGAAGAAGCAATTATATTTGTCTGGCATGATCTCTTCTTTGAAAATACAAACTATTTATTGGTCATTGTACCCCTGTTGTTGCAGGTGATTTTTATGCTCATAAAATTTATTCCATTTTTTAGGAGAGATTGAGAGCAATCATAACAGAAGATGACAGGTTCACTTCCCTGCTCTTCCTCTTTTTCTTGAAAGGCTTTCAGCAGTTGCTGAGATTCACACCTAGGGTTTTGAGGCAAAGGGAGCAGGATGTCACAAATATATACCCTTGAGCCACAGAATGGCAGAGAGATGGGACTAGCTGTAACTTAGATGATATGGTCAAAGAGAAAAGACAGGAAGGCATGGCAGAGCATTTTGTTGGAGGACTACCAAGGTGGTCTGAACAGAAGAAAGGAGCAGGGGTAATTCTGGAGCTCTCAGGTCTAGGGAAGGATCCCTGAATTGTCATATGCTTTGTCTGTGCTGTTCAAACTCAGAGCCATGCCTTGCTCTCTTTCATAGCAATTCTTGTGCTGCTGTTTGTGTCACATGCCACTTGGGGCTTTGGAAAAAAACATTTAAATAGTCTATTTTCTCTGCATGAATTCAGTTGTAGGCCTCATGTTTGTACACTGTGTAGTTTGTGTCTGCAGGCCATCTCTTCTCCTGCCCTCTGGGCCACATGGATTATTTGGGACAGGAGCTTTTGTTCTCATAACTCCATATTAGGGGCTTGTCCCTTTCTCAAAAGAGAAATACACAGACAGACCTTGTACTGGCTTTACCAAGAGCTATTCTTGCCTGAGAACGGCAGGATCACACCAAGGATCAAATCCTCTTTGTGGAGGGATTACATTTCCTGCCAAATATGTGACATGGTTCAGTTTCAAGCACATACAGAATAAATCTGTGACAAGACAGACATTTAACAGTGGCTTAGTAACCAGGACTGTCATGGAAGACAGCTCTCAGCATCTGATCTATCCAGATCTTCTGGTCAACGTCTGCACAACCTTGGGATCCTTGCCTCTAAATTATTTTCTAGGGATGAGGTCTAATGAAGTTTTAGTACTAATTTATATATACTGCACAAGTGTGGATTCGTACAGTTAAGTTAGGTTGGGAGATGACCCCTGGGAAGCTACTTCTAAAGAAACTACTTTCCCTTTCTGCCAGCTCTTGTCACCGCTCTGCAAATATTCACTGTCTCCTTTGTGTCGCTTACCCACGCTTATCCTTGGACTTTAAAATGTATTCATCAATGAGATAACAGGTTTCATTTTGTATATAACTAAGGATTATCCTGTGAAAACAATGCTACTGAAAATATGCAATGGCTGACATGTAAGGAATGCATGGACACTTCATACATGTTTCAGAACTTTCAGTCTAGCTCCTGGAAAAAAACCAACATAAATTCACTCAAAAGATTCCTGTTTCTTGCAGTGCTGAGTCCATGCTCTGAGAGCTCTCAAAAGCAAAACTTTCAGCGCTGGGAACAATCAGAGAGGCAGATGCTGTCACTTCCACCCTGGAAACTAACTGTTAATGCAGCTAATACCTTGCTCAGAGTACACACCTAGGAAGTTATGGGTATTAATGTAATGAGATTTTTCTTTATACAACTATGCAAAAGCAAAAGAAGGAAAAAAAAAGGGGGGGGGGAGGTTGATAATGACAATTTAAACCAGATTTGACAGCCTTAAAGATTTTGCACCACCTTCCTCTTCTGGAATTAAAGAACTTTTAAAACAGACTAACTTGAGATATGTGAGCATGGCTATATGATCCCAGGATCCAATCCATACTTCAAGATCGCAGTGATTGGAATAATGCTCTCATGAATAAAATAATGCAGGATAAAGTGTTGTTTATGATTTCTTTTCTCAGCAGATTAGTTATGTACATCTTGTAACACAGCCTGGCTCTGTGGAATATCAAACACGGCAAGAGACTTGTTAGAAAATGAATTACATTATCCAGCTGAAGCAATATCAGAAATGTCCTGGAGTCTACACTATCTTAATGTTGATTTAAAATCATATATTCTTATTACCTTTTTATGTCTAGTAAAGCAATGTGATGGAGCCTTTCTTTTGCCAAAGTTGTATTATCCCATTTCTCTGAGTTAGGTAAACTGTAATGTGTCTGCTTTACAGATGGGTAAACTTAGCGTAAAGAGAGGGAAGCCATTGTTTTCAGTCAAGAATGCCTAAATGTAAGCACTTCCATCTATATTGGCCATCCATAGTGGCAGCAGCTCTGAAAATGAGCCTTTTTCCATTCATTTATATGACAGATTATTTTACTTTAAACAATTCTTGGATGAAATACATTGGGCATCCTTAGAGCAAGAACTTGAAATCAAGACTCCCACATGAAGATGTTACCTGCCCAGCTGGGGGATGTGCTCATGGACTCAGGGTGATTGAATTGCTTTTGCCAACTGGAGTAGCTTCAGTAGGAGTGACGGGGTGCATTTCTGCTCAGGTACTCCCTACAGCCGTTTGATCAGGGTGCTTTTCAGGACCAGGGGAGAGCAGACTTGTTTAAGACTGCCTTTAAACTCCTGCTTGCAAAAACCCTGCTTATAAGGCAGGCATTGCTACTACGTCCTTCTTTCTCCTTTTCTTCTGCCTGTGTTTGAATAAAAGTGACTGCAGCTGTATTGAGCATAGTGCAGGTTCCCACGGGTGTGTTAGATGTATTATGTTTATAGGTCCCTTGGCAAAGAGTTCCCAGTGGAATTGAGGCATCACTAAAGAATAGTGATTGGGATGCCTATTGCTGGCAGAGCACATTAAGAACCACAACACAGGCATTTGTCAAAAACCTGCATTTGGTGCCAAAATCCTTTTGTCAAGTTGTGATTAAAGAAGTAAGTAGCTACAGAGCAAGGAATTAGAATACCCCCATCAGTAGCCCGTCTTTTCCAGCCAGCATTTTGAAAAATGTTGTATAAATTATAGTATAGTACAAATTATAGGCATATAAATTACAACTTGTAGCATGGGATACTGGACCTGCTGGGGGTTTTAGCCTGCATGTATGGCATAGCCAACATACTGTTTCCATCATTTTAATAACCTTTATAGAGCAGGTGGCTGATGCAGTTAAGGCTGCTATCATTTTTCTTTCCTTGTGTGATTTGCTGTGATGACAGTTCTGTCGTTTCATTTTGAGTATTTAAGGCTATTAGGAAGCATTTTTTAGGCAATCACCTGACATAGGTATTTCTAAGCATACCTAAAGCATATAGAGAGTCACCTCCTTTCACACCGAATATTTCCAAACAAGTATATGACATGTTCTGTGTTAATCTGCAGAAAAACTATGGACAAGATCACCAGCTGTGATAAACTGCCTAGCTTAATTTAGTTAGATGGAGTTATGCCCTTATGTTCCAGATGGGGATGAAGCCCAACATCTTACAATTGCAAAGATTTCAAAGACGTGAAACATTTCTAAGATCATTGAAATATATATTTTGCATTTCAAAGATAAAATACAGAAACCAATATGTCATCAAACCATTTAATTTTCTTCCAAGTTTGAGAGTAAATTGACAAGAGATCAGCAATTGGCAGGAGAACAAATGAAACATATTGAAAGAGCCAATTTGCTAGTATCGAGGGAGGCAGATGTGTCAGTTTTACATCTGCTCAACAAAGTCCTTGTTGCTGGTTTTTTCCCCCTCCTCCTTTAAAAAATATTAAATTAATTATCTGAAGGTTTAATTATTAGATAATTGAATAATCCTTTATAAGTGACCAAGTAGCACACTGTTCATTGAAGTGCCCCTTTCATCACTGTGCTGTAATTCTGGCAGGTGCAGTTTGTTTGTGGAAGTTTCTGACTTTTTCCCAGAACTCATCACACCTGACAGGCACCAGATTTCAATTGCAGCTGAGTAGTTTCTGGGCCCCAATGCTCCAGATGCCAATTTACTGCCTCTTTCTTGAGCTAGCTATTAAAAGGGAAGGAAGTGGAAACAGCATAGTGATTTCTACTGACAGTCTGATTCAGGATATAGGTGGGCATCATGGTGATGAGCCGCAGAAGGAAAAAAAAAAGCAGATAAAGGGTAAGCCCTTCCACGTTTTTAAGTGCAGACAGCAAGGTGGGACCCTTATATGGTTGCTTTCTCTGTAAAAGAGGCAGGCAGGCAGGCTGGAGCTAAGTCTGTCAATAGGTGTTAGTCAGAGCTGTAAATCTGAAGTGTGGAAGAAGCTATTGTTCGAAGGGATGCATACAGATAATGAAATGAGTAATTCTCTGCCCTTGACTTTCCCAGTAACTATTTGCTAGTCTCTGTTCTCTTTATTGTTAGTCAAATTCTTGTGGGGAGTATTTCAAAATTGCATCAACAAAATGACATAGCACAATTATGTAATCCTTAACATTTTATTAATTTTTCAAGGTGTCTGATATGTGGTATGCTCAAAGTGTGTACACAAAATTGAAAAACCAAAGAATTTCATTAGAGAAGTGGTGAGGGTGCTGGATTTGTAGAAGCTTTGTTGTCAAGTTATATAACTGTGAATTGGATCTCATGTACGCATGTACCTTGTAAACCAGGAAACTGGAAAATATGTGGTTTTTCTCTTGGCAAGAAAGGTTGGGCCAGTTGATCCTTGAAGCCCCTTCCAATGTGGTATTCTATATCTGTTTTTATTTAAAACAGAAGTTTTCTCTTGCTAGGGAGCTTAATAATAAGGTTTTTGTTTTGTCCTTTATAAGTTTTGCATATTTGAGTTGTTGATGTGCCTTCAGGACTTAAAGCTCTAAGTAAAAAAAATACTGATTCTTTTTAAAGTATTAGTTTCATATACTTAAAGCTTTTCTAAAACACTGAGCACTGTAGTCTTGAAGTGTCCATTGATGCTTAAAAACAATAAGAAGTTGTCTTCAAAATAGACTATCACATACCTGTATTTTTTGCCTCAATTTCTATCTTTTATTCCATGCAAGAATACTGAGTTTCCATGGGTGAAGAAAATGGGAAGGGTTTGGTCTGCTTGAGAGATGCGTTACTCAGTTACTGCAAGGACAGCATCTGTTGACTGGGCTGGAGTACCTCCCGTCTGTGCTTTCAGGCCACCTGAAGTGCTTGGGAATGGGAACATCAGCACAGGGCTTAAAAACAAGTACATGTGATGTGTAACTTCTTTGTGATGTCAAAAGGGTATTCAAGGTTAAATCTCCCAGCAACTTGAATCCAAGATAGAATTTCCTTTTTAGCTCTGCCTGTTTGTGGGGAAAACATGGTACCTTTCTATCTAAGCAATTTATTCTTGCACCATCCTTCACTCAAAGACAGACCCTTCTGGAGAGCAGTGCTTGAAAGGAAGTTTCAGTTTGTTTCATTTCTTAGGATTCATTATTTGGTTTACGCTTACCCAAACAGGATCAAGGTGCCAAATGAGTTCATACTGCTATTGAAGCATATGTGACCTTTAGGAGTTTGGGTCTGTTTTGTTTGAATCAAAACAGACAAGGTAGAAGAAAGGATTTTGTAGATGGGGAAGTGAGATAAAGGCAGGTTAAGTTATTCCCCAGACTTCTACCCACTGTCTATAGGAAAGTCAATAAATTAAAGTGAAAGCTGTAATTCTCTCAAGGTCACCTCTCCAAGGGTCCATCATGCTCACAACCTCCAGTTACAGAATTAGCTTCAAGAGCATGGATAGAGGTGAAAAATCATGAGAGGAGACTACTGTGTAAAGGAAGGAGCAGGGTTTGCCTTCCAGAAGAAAGAGAACATAGAGCTGGGGAAATGAGGCAGAACCCACCTTTTATATCTGGGAATTACTGAGGGGAGGAAAGTGTGTAAGTGATTCTGGAGGTGTTATGTCAGGGCTTTTGGATTCAGCATCAATTAAAATGTCTCTTGACTCTCTAGAAGCATATTTTATATGCAGAATTATGAAAGTCAGCAGAGATGCCCATATGCGCCAGAACAGTTTACATCTGTCTACTTTACCTTTTGTTTGCAAGGGGCAGCATCTTGCTGAGTAGCCACCAAAGATGAGATTTCCTGTTGGGCTGATGACTTCTAATTGTGCTGTTCCCATTAGCATCCCAACAACATCCCTCAGCAGAAATCGGTGTGCTAAAGCACTGCTGATATAAGATGTGGACAGTATTTGTCATGCAGTCCATTGGCTAGTACACAGCCCTTCCCCATGCTTGGTATAGATGGGAAGTCTTCAGTAGCAGCTGGGAAATGTTGAATTATTAAATTGTGTCTACAGCACTTCATATAATTATTGCCCAAGTGATAGTACAGTGAGATAAGCCTGGTGTCGACAAGCAGACTTTTCCACCTTTGGAGTTTGGTTAACAGGCTTGCTGTTTTGAAATTCAAGAAAAGTCCACTCTGTCAGGAAGGATTTAAATAGAAAATTAAATGGGTTTGCATATTGCTCTGCATGACAGATTTTTTGTTAGCCTTCAAAGTCTGCATGATCTAACCAAGCATGTGGAAGTAAGATACATATTTCTGAGTGCTGTAATAGTTGTAGCTATTGTGGAGAAGTGTTAAATAGAAGCAGTTACCCCTAATGTTATTTTTAATCACTAAATATTCAGTAGATTAATAATACTGTATGTGGAGGTAGAACAGGGATAGCTGAAATGATTTTTTTGGGTGGATTCTCAATTGGCTATCTTTTCAGAGGGACTTCACTCTTTGGTGATCTTTTCAGAGGGACTTCACTCTTTGGTGATCTTTTCAGAGGGACTTCACTCTTTGGTGATCTTTTCAGAGGGACTTCACTCTTTGGTGATCTTTTCAGAGGGACTTCACTCTTTGGTGATCTTTTCAGAGGGACTTCACTCTTTGGTGATCTTTTCAGAGGGACTTCACTCTTTGGTGATCTTTTCAGAGGGACTTCACTCTTTGGTGATCTTTTCAGAGGGACTTCACTCTTTGGTGATCTTTTCAGAGGGACTTCACTCTTTGGTGATCTTTTCAGAGGGACTTCACTCTTTGGTGATCTTTTCAGAGGGACTTCACTCTTTGGTGATCTTTTCAGAGGGACTTCACTCTTTGGTGATCTTTTCAGAGGGACTTCACTCTTTGGTGATCTTTTCAGAGGGACTTCACTCTTTGGTGATCTTTTCAGAGGGACTTCACTCTTTGGTGATCTTTTCAGAGGGACTTCACTCTTTGGTGATCTTTTCAGAGGGACTTCACTCTTTGGTGATCTTTTCAGAGGGACTTCACTCTTTGGTGATCTTTTCAGAGGGACTTCACTTTTCTTCCTCAAGGAAACAAATGTAGACAGGCCAGATGACTCCATAATTATGTCGACCAGAAATAAATGCAGCAGAAACTCCATTTGCTTTTTTCATCTCTTTCTGATAAAGTGCAATTAATACACTTGCATCTTTCTGTGAGATGTTTGTAGGCACTGTTATTGTGAAGGAACATAAGCTGCCACTGTAGTCATTCTTTAAACATGCAGTTGAAAAAGAAATCTCTGCTATGGTGACAGAAAACATCAAAGCAACAAAACACACTATTTTATCTGATGGGGGTAACAATATCTCAGCTAATAAAATGGCTGTCATCCCTGCCCATTGTATAGATAAGGAAGCTGAGGACGTTTGGATGCTCTTTGTTGGTACGCCAAGTTGCAATTATTCTATGACAGAGCCCTTCTGGGCTATGATTGATGAAATATTTTGAGGGGGAAAGCACTTCAATAAGTGAATTTCATTGGATTTGATGATGACATAGCTCGCACAATGGTTGGCAAAAACAAAAACACTTTATGTAGAACTAGGAAAACACAGCCTCATTTAATCTGCCTGAGATGTCCTTGCCACATTCACTTATTTGTATTGTATGTTGGATGTAAACAAGTCTAATTCTGAAGTTCTTGCGTTGACCTTTTCTGGCATTGAGATCAAAGTACTGTCTGCAGTAAAGATGAGAAGACTTTAAAGACTTCACTGGCTTGTCAGAGTAGGGTATGTTTAAACATAAAATAACACAACAGTGCAGCCTTTGGCAAAAATAGGCACCAAATGAAGTTATAATGAAATTTGTTGCTCCTCAAGAAACCCATCATTATCTTGCAGTGTAATGGTCTTAAAGTGGACCTGCTTGAAAAACATTTTTTCCTTCTTTCCTAGGCCTTAATTCACAGGGTGACTCTACCACTTGCCTCCAACAGATGTAACATGGATGTTACCAATCAAGAGGAAAGGGATGCCCCTTCCTTCCTCAAATCACAGACTGGCATGGGTTGGAAGGGACCCAAAGGACCATAGAGCTCCAAACCCACTGCCACAGGCAGGGACACCAACCTCAGGCTGGATCTACACAAGGTTGCCCAGGGCCCCATCCCACCTGGCCTTGAACACCTCCAGGGATGGGACATCCACCACTTCTCTGGGCAGCCTGTTCCAGCACCTCACTACTCCCTCAGTAAAAAACTTCCCCCTAATATCTAATCTGAACCTTCCTTCCTTTAGCTTTAGTCCATTCCCCCTTGTCCTGCCATTGTCTACCCTTTTAAAAAGTTGATTCCCCTCCTGTTTCTATGCTCCCTTCATGTACTGGAAGGCTGCAATGAAGTCCCCCCACTGCCTTCTCTTCTCCAGGCTGAACAAGCACAGCTCCCCCAGCCTCTTCTCGTATGGGAGGTGCTCCAGCCCTCTAATCATCCTTGTGGCCCTCCTCTGAACCCTCTCCAACAGTTCTACATCCTTCTTGTATTGGGGCCCCCAGATCTGGACACAGGACTCTAGATCAGGCCTCACGAGGGCAGAGTACAGAGGGACAATCACCTCCCTGTCCCTGCTGCTGCCCCTCTTCTGATGGAGCCCAGGATACCATTGGCCTTCGGAGCTGCAAGAGCACACTGCTGGCTCATGTTAAGTTTCTTGTCTACCAGAATCCCCAAGTCCTTCTCAGCAGGGCTGCTCTCAAGGAGCTCTTCTCCCAGTCTGTATCTATGTCTGGGATTCCTCTGGCCCAAGTGCAACACCTTACACTTGGCAGTGTTGAACCTCATTAGGTTCACCCAGGCCCACCTTTCCAGCCTGTCAAGATCCCTCTGGATGGCTTCCTTTCCTTCTATGGTTTCAACCACACCACTCAGCTTGGTGTGGTCTGTAAGCTTGCTGAGGGTGCACTCAATTCCATCATCGATGTCATTGATAAAGATGTTAAAGAGCACTGGTCCCAAGACAGACCCCTGGGGGACCCCCTTGTCACCAGCCTCCACCTGGACATAGAGCCATTGACTACCACCCTTTGTCTATGTTCAGTGACAAATTTCTGGTTGGATTTGAGAACTGGTAAAGCCCTCTGTAAAAATGTCAGCCTTTCCAAAGCACAGCATTACCCTTTTGCAACAGTGGGTGCTGCAGTCCCATCCCCAGCATGCCCTTTTCCCCAGCTCCAGCTTTCCCCTATGCCACATATTTCACTGTATCTCTGAAGTAGATCCTGGAGGTTGACTTTACGGTGCCTGAGCTGGAGCCAAGGTAGCTGGAGCAAGAATTTAAGCTCTAATCTAGTATTTTCATATTTGACAGCTTGACCATTTGAAAATAAAAGTTTTAAGCACTACTTTTTGCTCTGTGCATAGTTTGTATTTATATTTGAGATGTAAACCTACTCCACTTTACTGAATAAAGAAAAGAAGTGCCTAATGCTTATAACATAAAGTCAGAAACAAATCCAAGTGCAGAACTTTCCCCAAAAAAATCTATTCTGGGTTCTTCAGTATCTTGACTGAGCTGAAACTAAGGATATCCTATAGAACTGCCTGTGCTGGTACATCCAGAGAAGGTGTGAAGGACAAAAGGCAATGATGTTTTCTATTTAATGAGCATTCAATCTATGATGTAATAGTTTTCCTGGATTAAAAATGAAGTAACAATTTTTATATTGCTTTTTGCTAATCCAATTTGTTGTCCAACACTTTCAAAAAAGAAGCTTGCAACGTTTTGCCATGTATCTAATAAATGGCCCAATTCTCAGGGATATTTAACATGCTGTAGAAATCTATCCAATGCTTCTGTGAGTTCAGTTTATTTGATAATCAAGATGTTTATCTTGATTATGTTTGCTTGAACTTAGATTTAGGTACTTAATTTGAGAGGTTTATCTCAATAAATGAAGAGAAGCTACATTCCTTTTCTGGATTTGAGTGATTTGCTTGGAAAAGAAGTTTTTTAACATTTCCAACTGAGAATTTTGCAGCTGAGTAATTATTAGAAAAATACTAGTGAAGGTTTCTGCAGTGCCTCCCTCTCTGACAGATCCCCAGCATGCCAGTCTGTGGAAATATGTTATGTCTTGCATGCTTTTATTCAGTACCTTATGACAATCCTCTTTTTCTGTGGCTTCTGCCTTCTTAGTATGTAAATTATACCCCTCACTTTAATCAGTGGCAGCAGTGTTTTCTCTGTTTTTTGTAATTGGGTCTTTGTCTCCAAGCGTCTGCTGAGCTGACACAGCGCAGTACTGGGTAGAGCAAATGAAGCGATAGCAAGCAGTGTGACTGTGCAGCATGGTGCTGTGTCCAGGCTATCTGAGACTGTGTTTAAGAAGCTAATTAGCCTGGATAGGGAGTAGCACTAATGCAGCACTTGCTGCCTGCAATACCACCTACCTCTGAGCTCTGCACAGCATATCTCCAGTTGCTAAAAGAGACACAATGCTCACACAACACATCTGCACCCTCCTGCATGTCAGTACACCTAGACATAAAATGCACATAATAACACTTTATGTGGCAGATCCTATTATGGCAGGCAAACTTGAAAGTGTTTTTGGTTCTGAATTGTGCCAAGTTTCAAAATTATTACCTGTTATAAGTAGTACTTCTGTCCAAACTGTTGATGTGTTTTTAATGGAACTAGTATATTTTTGCCTACAAAGTGTGTATCATAACTTTGGGATAATAAAGTCCTTGGCTGCTGTATCTAAGAACAAACACTCTCACCAGAAAATGACAGTTATGTAGACAACAGTGATTATGAATAGACAGACTATTTCAACCTAGCGTATAAAACTATTGGAGAACAGAGTTGTTGATGTAGTCAGCAAGGGAAGGGTCACATTAGATTGAATTAGGAGGCCATATACTCCCCTCACATTCAAAACTGATTAAGGGACCTGAGTGGTTTGACTTGTTCTGTCATGGACAGTTTCCAGACTGTACATCTTAGAAAGAAATGTCCAAAAAAGAGCCATCAAGACCATATGATGTGAGGAGACCACAGGTGCCATCACTTCAAAGCTGTAAGGTTCAGAAGGTAAACATGAGAGAAGAAACAAGATCCCTGGAGCACTTTGGGTTTTTTGGAAGAGGCTGCTCCAGAAAGGAGGAGGGGTATGTACTTTTCAAATTATGATACTTGGCTATGGTAGAGGAAAATGATGATTATAGCCCAAAAAGCTGTAACCTTTTAACTGAGCCTAAGTAGTGCCATAGACCTCACTTTTCTCACATTTTGTAACTTCTGATTCCACTTGCATCATTACATTTAGCTTACATCAGAAGAAAAGCTGAGGGTAAGCAGGGAGGGAACCAAACACTGTATGTCTTTACAGTGACCTTTGTTATCAGAAATGAACTGCTGGGGTCAGTCTTGAAGAATATGACTGTCAGTAGTTAAGATGTTTTCACCATGGAGTTAAATACTTACAGCATTGACAGTAGCTGGAAATACTTCAGTGGTTATTGTTGAAGTCATTAGTCTAGCTGAAGTAATGCTGGCATGTTTTCCCTCTGGGTAGAATTCCTCAGTCTAATTGTCTCCTCCTTGCCAGACCATACTTGATATCTTCAGGTTTGGAGACTGGATGATTTCCAGTAATTAATGGCTTTTCTCAGTTATAGATTGAAATTATTTCCTTTTGTGAATTAGTCTATTATCCAGTAGCGAAGCTATTGAATTCCAGAGCATTTAAATAGGCTAACTTACAAATAGAGCTAGTAAAAAAAACCATGCTGTCACCAAACCTCATGAAAGCTATGTGGGCCACTGTAGATGATGCTTAATTCTCAAGTAATTTTTGACAAAAATAAACCAGTATTGACTTTTACAAAAATTTTTTTCTATTTTTTGCTATTGGTGCTATCTTCTAATGACCTAACCTTAATATTAACTTAGAGCAATATAGCTCCATGCACCTCAGACTAGCATTAGGTCACCTCATCTAACCTCCTGAATAGTACTGGCAATCAAATTTCATCAAGCTACCCTTGTCTTGAGTACTGTAACTTGGGTTTGACAAAAGTACATAGTGAACTGAATGTCTCTGATGCCCAGACTAAACTGTTTCAAGTACTTTGTCTACTCAGAGCATAATTAGCCTGTGGTTTCAGAAATCAATGAATACTGTTCCACAATGACTACAGGAGAAGCTATTTTTTTTCCTCTGTTTTATGGTCTTCCATGTTATTTGAGCTATTACTACCCTCAAAGCAATTTTACCACATCTTTTATTGTGTTCTGCTTTTTAAGTCCAAAATGGAACACAATACAGATCTCAAAGGTAAAAGCAAGATATTTTTTAGTACTGTTTCAGATATTTTGCAGAGAATTATTTTTCAAAGGACAAAATTTATTGAAGATAATTTAGTACAATGACACCTGCACTTTATAATGTACCAATTTTTTAGAAGCAGATTCAAAAGCATGAAGAGGGACTGCCAGTTAAACACTGATGAGCCTGGTTGTCCTTTCTACATACGGATCTGTCCTTGTTGGCCAAATAAAGGCAAAGCTCTCAAATCATGTTATATCACGATTTAGCAAAATCCTTTTGTTAGAGTTCAGTTTTTCTTTTCCCTTCCAAAAATGCTGTTGAAGTAGGAAATGTAAACTGACATCTTTCCAGGGCCAGGAACATAGTCTGGTAACCTGAGACATAGGATTTCTGTTCATCCTGACTTGCAGCCTTGTGTTTCACTTGCATTTGGTGGGCCATTGTTGAAGAAGACAGAGATCATGATGGCTGAGTGATGGCCCTTGTGTGACTGGCTGTAGGAGACATCCATCTAGTAGCTGTTGGGAATTAGATATGGACAGAGTAACCCTGATATGGTCATACTGTCTGTCTTCAGATGCATTGAACATCTGCTGGATGCAGTTCAGGTGGATCCCAAGATTTGGTGCATAGTAGCATGCAATCTTCTGGGGAACTTTTTCCTCTGCAAGAGGGGGCTTACAGATTCCAGTGCAGCCTGCAAAAGTTTGGATTTAGGCAAATTCTGAATATGCCATACTGAGTTTATTTATTTTGGCTTAGGAAGTTCAGCAGACTTTTCAGAAATTAATGTTGGAAATAAGAAGAACCAGGTGTGTTGGAAAGTGAACAACTTTGAGTTTCATTTTCCTGAATGCTATTATGCAGTGGCTACTGGAGGGGGAGAGGGGAAGAGGAGTAATGTATACACAGCATAAATAACGCTTAGCATTTATTTACATAAACTGAAGAAAGGGTTAAACCGTGTAATCAAGATTTCAGCCTTGCGTTCTGTTACATCTTTCATGGTGCTGATTCTATGCCAACATTATGGTAAATGGAAAATGCAGTGGGAAATGTGCACGAAATTATAATGCAGATGTTGTCTGGCTAGAGGTGGTTTTTTGGATGTGTTTTGGTCTTTTAAAATACTTTTGTATTTGTAGTACTGAAACAGAACTTCTGCTTGGGTTACCCGTTCAGTTCTGCAGGGGGCATAGTTATCCACGGGCAAATCCCTTTCTGTAAGGGGCCGCTGTGCTGCTCTTTCTTTCCAGCAAAAATATCTGATTGTTCATGTGCTGCTTTATGTTTCAGTTAAAGGATGACTTTCAGTGAAAACAAGCAAGTTAGCACCAAAAAGTGAAAGCTGGATTGGAAATGCTCTAATTTAATAACAGGAAAGTTTCTAAAACCTTTCTGCTGGTAGCACTGAGAAGAATATTGACACCTGCACACTGCGGGCAGTTTGAATCCACTCTACCTTGTTTTAATTACGTATTTTTGAAGGAGGCAAACCAAGAAACTTTTGTGATATGCCTCACATTCTGTCTAATCCTTGAGTGGTAACCTTGACACGGGGTGCCTACCAGGATGTTGAAGCTGGATCTTGGTACTTAGATCTGTGCAGGGTGAGGAAAGGAAGAGCAATGTGGTCTTCATTCCAGACTTCTGCTCTTGGCAGGTTTGCCCCTTTGCTTCTGTAACAGCAAAGATGAAGGTTAAGATAAAGCCACTCCTTGGACTTCAGTGAGTCTGAGGTCAAGCTTTGTTATGGGAACAGATTTTTCACACACTTAAACTAAACATGAGCCTGTTGCTGCTGCCCCGTTTACTCAAACAAATACAGAAACAATCCTGGTGTTTCAGAGCCTGCCACAAGAAGGAGTGATGGAGCCTGTCATCAACTGAGGGAAAGCCTTCTTCACAATTAGAGGTTAACCTGAATTTGCCCTTTAATTCATACATATATATCTGCCCACTCCAGGGAGGAATTCACCAACTGCATCTTAATTTATGGCTCCCAAAAGATATCAACAACCTCAAACAAAATGACAGTTTATAGTTCCCATAAACACCAATTAAAAGTACCTTTAACATCCAACTAGCTTTGCCTTGATCAAGTGCTCACATACCTGGAACTCACTTAGCTGGCGTCACCAACATTAACTGCTTGAAACCGCCCATCATGCTCTGCAGAGGGTTCCCAGAGCAGCACAATGATGATTCTGCATGAGCATCTGGGTACTTCCAGCCCCAGCTTCCCAGCACAGTGGGAATGTGGTCTTGCTATTGCTATGTTGTTTTCAGAGTCCCAGGATTTAGTGCTGTGTGACTGAAGGCTAAGTTTGTATCCTGACAGAACAGCATTATTTCTTATCACAGCCTTTGCTGCATTTTTGTAGTGAGTTTGATAAAATTCAACAGATAATGCTTACTGTTCCTCTGCCTTGTTGAAGCTGTGTTATCTCTCACCCCCTTTTTCCACATCTTGCTCATCCATACCACAATGGTGCCAAAGTGGTTTTCATATATAAGCTGTAAAGTGGTGATGCATTTCCTGGCTGCATCTTTTGAATTAATATTTTTGGGGTTTGCTTTGAAATTTGGGAAAATGCTGCTGGCATTTTTTCTTCCTTCTTCATCAAACTGTTTGCTAAGTTGTTTTCCTTCTGTCTTATCTCTTGCTTGGAACTAAAGTGTTTAGATTTGAGTGGTGATGTCTCACTTGTTTGCATCCCATCAGATGGGAGCCTTGGATTATTTATGTTTGTGGTATGACTAACTGAGAGCTGCCTGTAACTGTAACTGAAAATAGGATTGTTTTATCACCTCCTACTCAGTGTCTATAATCCCGTTTTCCAGACAAATCATCTGGCCATCACTCCTTACTTCCAAAGCCAGTCTGAGAAATCCAGCAGATCATCTTCATCCTGGACTTCCTTTTTTTCCATTTAACTGTCTCTGACATTACTCTGCTACTGCCTCTCTCCTTCTTTAGCTTTGCATTTTAACAGCTCATCAGGCCAGGTGCTCAGCTGGTGAATTAATGCCAAGTTCTGGGAGGATGGCAGAAAGGGAGCCTGGAGTGCTCCAGGTGGAAGGAGGTCAAGGTCTGCTTCCCTGAAGAGTGAGTGGCAGCTCTGGGTCCCTTGTGCCCAAGCTGCAATGTGGGTTGTGCTCTTCACCTGCACCCCTGACAGGTGCCTTGAGACCCAGCTCACCACCTCAGCAGGAGATGCCTGAACATCTCAGAGTTTTGCCTGTAATAGAAGAGGTGAATCTTCTTAGAACTCACAGGGCTTCCCCTTATGATCTGGTCAGCGAAGAGGTGTCAGTCAGACAATAACTAATATGGGGTTTAGACACCCAACTGAAGCTCCCCACTTGCAGCTGCAAAGCTCTGAAGCTTCCTTGCTGGTCAGTGCAGCTTCGAGGTTTCCTCAGAGGGCAGCGGTGGGGACACCTTGCTGCTGTCTGCAGTACATCTACACCTCTGCTCTCCAGAGGAAGAGAGGAGGCAGTGCTGGGGAAACAGTAGGATAGGGCATCTGGACAGCAATTTATTCACCCCTCTCCTTCTGTTCCACTAACTTGAGCACTCTGTTCCTTTTTATTCTCAAATTCCTGCAGATGCTTATCTTGGTAAATGATTTGTTTCCAGTCAAGGACTAGCACTTTTAAAGATTCCTTACCCTCTCCCCACCTCCCAACCCTACCCCCCCCCCTTTATTCTTCACATATGAGTGATCACAAATTATAGATTTCTTTTTTTTTTGTACTTCACAAGTGTTGAAAAGGCAGGTTGTTCTGTATGGCTAAACAAATGACAAATTCATCACTGGCACTTACCCAACAATAAATACTTTTCACATTTAATTTGTAACATCTGAAAATACCACAAGAGATGAGGGAAGCAGTTTAGATATAAGATTAACCTCTCCAAACCTCATCCCTTCTCTGAAACTCAACCTGAGTGTGTTTTGAATATGTAGGAAGCATGCTTTTCCTTCTTTCAAACTGTTCAGCCTTATTCCTAAACTGGGACTAAGGAAACTTTTTGTTGTGAGACCCTTGAGTTCAGTGAGACATCAAAGGACTGCTTGATCTGAAATCATCTCTATGTATACACATAGCCTGTGAGGAATGGGAGAGAAATATTTGTTTGCTCAACTAAGGACTTTCAGGAGTCCAGCTAGCTGCAAAGCCATCCAGTTCAAACCAGTTAAACTCCTGCCAAGCTATGACGATGCCCT
This sequence comes from Hypotaenidia okinawae, assembly GCA_027925045.1. Classification (NCBI taxonomy): domain Eukaryota; kingdom Metazoa; phylum Chordata; class Aves; order Gruiformes; family Rallidae; genus Hypotaenidia; species Hypotaenidia okinawae. Next base: position 20,617,941 of record BSDF01000009.1, read on the forward strand.
GAGAAGGCACTGTGAAAATCACTTGTGAGGAGGTAGAGCATTAGGAAGTTTTAGCAAGACAAAGCTTGCAGTGGCAAGATTTCCTATGCAGCAACTGCACGGTCCCCTGCCCCACTGTAGGACAAAGATGAATCGGGCCCATTATGAAAGCAATTCATATTTAAATGAGATTTCCAGCCCAGTTCTGCAGTCTCAAGTGTTTTTTCTAAGCATCTGCTCTTTCATGCTGATTTAGACCAAATTTGAATGCTGAATCTTTGGAGAATCATAAACAAATTGTGTTAAATTACCATTAATGGCAACACATCACAAGGAAGGAAAGGCAAGGTTGTTAATGGTATTGCTGTTTGTAAGTCGGGCTGTGATGGTTGTAGACACACAGTCCCGCAGCACAGAAGTAATGTATGTAAGATCGCCCACTGCTCTGAGACCTCCAGACAAGCTAAGCACAGCGGGGTGAGTAGCACTGGAATTTGTTTTACAGGAAGCCTTTCATTTCCTTGCTTTTGAGGGGTTAAGTGAGGCACTTCAAGTACTGTTCTCCCATGAGGGTTACACTAGGGAAGGGTAGTTTCAGTTTCCCCAGGGGCTCCATAGCAGCTTTGGCAGCAGAGGCTGCTGTCGAAAGAGAACAGCCGGATGCAGTATATCAATGTATTCCCTAGCTGCTCCAGCTGTGTTTCCTTCCTACCCAGTGCTGTCCACTTTTCAGACTACTGTGCCTGATGCTGGTCCCTAGCCCTGTGCTGCCACTGCTGTTCTTGATAGACAGGTATGCCCCAGAGGCCTTCAACTTTGGTTTCAAAAGGCCTGGATTTGGGCAAAATTAATTGTTGCTGGTTTAATTGCTTCTTTTCTTGTCATCTGGGGATGCACTGAATAGGATGTGAATACATTGTAGCATACAGTAATAGACTTGGTAGGGCTGCTTGTGGTCCTCAGTAACAACAAGCGTTCATGAACTTGTGAAAATGACACCGTCATGCCTTTGCCTGTTCTGGGCTGGCTTTGGGAAAACTTTGATTATCAAACTCAAGTTCTGGTCAGGAATTCTTAAGTCATTAAATACTTCTCTGGAGTTTCAAGGTGTCAAAAGTGTTCTTTAGCAGCAGCCACATTACTGCTGCCCTGGGAAGTCTGTTGCCTCTCTGATAAGATTGGCTTCATGTCCAGGTCAGAACCCACAAAGCACGCTGGCCATAGTGCAGATTACCTTGTGTGGACAGACAGGACTGTGGGCTCTGCCAAAGAATCAGAGGAACACGAGCTTAGAGTGCTCTGCCTCTAGCAAGGCCCGAGTAGAAAGCCTTGGGAGATGCAGGTCTAACTGGCAGATTTTTGATCTAAGACTTTGGAAATAACAGCTTTTCTGCAGAAGAGCTGGAAACATGGAAGTCAAGGGCTGAGCTCGTGGGCTGTGCAGCTCCAGGGCAGGTTTTCCCTGTGGTGGGCTCCCAGACAGCAAGCTCCTTCAGCCATGGGCCGTCCCACCACAGGAGTCTTCCAGCTGGCTATTGCCAGTGAACAAATTCCAAGTTCAACTCAACATCGCTGTTTTTCCAATCGGATCATTTAGCAATTTATAAAAGCTGTCAGACTGACTGATATTAATTTAATTCAGTGCCAGAGAGCACAGAATATATTCCATAATACAAAGTTTCACTTCTACAAAAATCTCATTTTTCATGGATTGGTGAGGATTGAATAAGCACAGATCATTCTGTTTAACTTGGGTGGTTTCAACCTCATTTGTTTGTTACTTGAAGTGAAGGGAGAAACCGTTTATTCACAAATTTATAAAAGGAGAACAAACCAGCAAAACTACTGTGTGATTGTGAATCAATATGACAAGTTTCTCCCCAAAACTAACTCTTCATATTATATGTCATCATATCATCAAAAAGTCTATCATGGAGATTTTACTCAGTGCAATGGAAACCTTTCTAAGCTGTTTTGATAAATCTGCTGCCGTAAGACTTTCCTGCCTGACCTTTTTCATGTAAAATATGTAAACAGGATTACATTTTTTATATATAAATTGATAATTCAAAGCCTTTTCTCATGCTTGTCACAATAATAACAAATTATGTCATTTTGTAGCTGTAGCTGCCCTGGTGTTTTTCTATTGTAGATCTTAATTTTATAACTACCCTTTACTAAAGCAGGATACATGACAAGGTAAAACTTTCACTTTAGAAAGTATATGGCATATGATAGACGAAACTACCTCTATCCTTTTTTCCTAAAATCTTATCAGATTCTTCTACCTTCCAACTTCACAGCCCTAAAATCTACAAATCATTCTTCATTTTTGTATTTCACGTGTGTTAACATTTCTAAAAGAATTGGATGTTCTTTATACAAAGATGTATTATATCAATACTAAATAAAGTTCATATGCATTTTACCTGATGTAAAAGAGTGATTGTTCAAACACTGGATCCAATTTATAGTCCTCTGTGACTGGGGAAGTCTTCCATCACTGCCTGAACTTCTGCCTGGGGTTACTCAATCCTAAACCAATGGTGTTCTCATATTAATGAACACATGCAGTTTTAATACAGAATTACCATCCTTGATTCAAATTGAGTTTGAAAGGGGTATATCAGATCTTCTGAAGATCCGTATACTTTTTCACAAGACTAAGAGAAATTATTACATGCAAGTAACTGATTCCCTCTAACCATAATTACAGTTATGTACAGGAAAATACTGGGGCTGCATTTTTAAGGCGGAAATGGAGAGTTAGTTTTGTTTTACACTTATATCATGTAAGCATCCTACCAATATTTAGGAGCACATTCATACACATTTCTGTATCCACCTATCTTTGGGTATTTAACACATTTCCTAGAAAACTCTAAAATGCCTCAGAATGTTTTTTGGTTTTGTTTTGGGTTTGTTTTTTTTTTTAGTTATGAGTATTTAAAACAATCCAAATAGCAGAAGATACCATGTAAAAAAACAAAGCTCAAAACAATGACCAAAAAATATCAAACAACCACCTGTTCTCCAACTCTTCCCAAAATAAAAAATCTCAAGATGGTTCAGCTGTAACATTTGTGTATCAAATGGACTTGAATGCAGCATTACCATTTAGCCACAAAAGTTAACCTTAACATTTGGCCAATCTTGGTTCTAAACTTCTACTTTTCATCAGTTACTGGAAAAAAAGAAAAAAATCTTTAAAGGAATGTGCATTACTAAAATACTGCCTGTAGTGTTCAATGGTTATCTGTGCCAGCAATCACATAATTAAATTAAGTAACAACAAAGGTCTATTATGTGCTTCCTGTCATTTAAACTGTTCTCTCTATATAGACAAAAAATTGATTAAAAACCATACTTTTAAAACCCCCCAAAAAAAGATTTTCCACCTATTACATCATTTGGATTTTTTTTTTCCTGACATCCTTTAAATCACAAATTCAATAATAGTATAAATCATGTAAAATTTGGAAAAACTACTTTAAGCCACTGGGCTTCACATTGAACTTCTATCTGAATAAAAATTTCAGATTTTTTTTTACTGAGAAATAGAAGATTTTTTTCCCCTCATTGTTGATCTTGTAAAATATTTAATGTGAAACTAGGCAGATTATTAAAACACTTCCAGTCAAACTCTCAATGAAACTCCTTTTTTCTTGAAAACTTTTTCTTCTCTTACCTTTCTCATTAACCCAGTAGTTTTCCATAACAAGCACCACCCTGGGTCTCCTTACGTCAGTGACTTTTATGTCATTAATTTCAATGGAAGCAGGATGTGGTCCATTAAATTATCCCCCAGCATGGTCTACTCAGTTTTACATTAGACCATGAAAAGAAAGTGAAAAGTGAAGCTCCTTATGAATTTAACTCTAAAACATCCATTCACTTGCCATGTAAGTTACTACTAATCTTCTAAAGATTTCCCAAATTATCAAAAAGTTTCTCCCAATAGGTAAGCCTTCTAAGACAATAGTAACCATTAAGCTCCTTACAAACCACTAATAATCCAGTAGAGTTAATTAGACATAACTGTAAAGAATTTATTGATGTTTATTGCATAAGTGGTTTTAATACTGCTTATAAATTCTCTTTCCAAATGAAAAAGGGACTAGTGCTGGATTTTGAGGACTATAGTTGAGCTCCTAGAAAACAAATCCAAAAGGTCTTAAATGTAGCCTGTAGCTTTTATCTTGTGAGCTCTGTTATTCCTCTGCTTTGAATGAACTCCTGCACCCATCAGTGTCCTTGTGCTACTACTATACCATGAGCTTTCCAAACTCAACTCTGTTTTCTAGGCTCTATAATGCTTTCCAAAGATCAAGTTTACTTGGTAGTTAAATAAGGTGGTCCACTCCATTGGGTTTTTTCGGTCATGAAATGCCAAGGTCTGGGAGTAAACTGGGAATGCAAAAAGACTGAACACACAAGACACATATATGATATTCAAACAAGTGGACCTAGCCAACAAGATTTGTACAGTGTTCTGCAGCTTAGTCTCCACAGTGCCACATGCCAAGCAATTTTACAGTCTCACACTTAGCTTGGATTTACACCACTTTGGGTTTTTTTTTTCTCCCTACCATAATTTCACTTAAACCAGCTTGGTTTTACTTTGGCATTCTTTAAATGAGATCCAAATCATACATCTTCTCTGCTGTATTCTACAGCTTTGGTATTCAAGAGAATAAATAGTGTTGATGTGTGTTGGCAAAGTGCTTTTATACTTGGATTTCTCATTAGATTACATTCAAATTTAGTTATAATGAGGATAATCCATTTGATACTGCTGACCCAAATTCCCCTGAGGAAAGCTGAAGTTCTGAATTTATATTTGCATCTCTGAGTCAACTGAGTGACATTCAAAATCGCGTCAGAATTCAAGTTTGAAAAATATCCTTTTCCTTATTCTAGGGCTTGCAGCACTTTACAGCTCTTGGTGTGCTTTAATCTTGCCACTTCCCTAGCTTATGTGACACTTTACTTATCTGTATCCTACCTCTGCAAACACCTTACGAGAACACTGACCATCAGGAAGCAGAAACACCTTTCTGAAACTCATCCCCTGACATCTTTTTCTGAAATCATATTTCTTCTCACTGTCACATTCCTTAATCATCCTTCTTCTGAAATAAATTGTTATTTCTCTCCTTGTTAGAATTCTTTCCTGTCATTCATCATGTTATGTGTACCTTTTTGCTTGAGAAAAGGAACAAATTCCCGGTAGACTTCAGGAAGCCTTTAACTCTTTGCCTTTCTCACTATGTTAAAACTGGAGAAGTCCACTCAGAAGTGTCGTCATCTTTGGGAGAGTTTTGGGTTGTTTTGTGAGAAAGCAGTCTATTTCAAAAAATGGAATTATCAGTATTGTGAGTGTTACTCTGTTGGATAAGGAGAGTGTCTGATTAAGGAATTTTATGAAATTTTTCCTAAATTGGGTCTGAAAATAGTTTAATAAACAATGGGGACCTTGGAAGATTCTGGAGAAGAAACAGTTTTATTGTGTCATTATAAAAGATCAACTACACAGTTTAAAGCATGAGTTTATGATTTTGTTTGACCTTTGATCTAGCTAGTTGGATACCTGTGCTCATAATGATAACGCTGCAGATTCTCTATAGAAATTATAGTCTTAAAATTTGTGTGAATAGTTCCTTTTCCACGTATCTTTGGAGGCATGGGATCAGCCCTGTAAAATAGACCATGTAAATTTGCAGGTAAAAAATTGACTTGCACAGCAAGCAAAGCTAACAAGTAAAAGTCAAGTCATGAATCTTGCTCATCTGTTTGGGAATCTCTTTAGGTTAAGAAAAGCAATGTAGTTTAAGTCTCAGGTCAGTCAGTAGGACAAATTTTGTAAGTTTGTTTTCTGATACTGCTGAGAAATCCTGCCAAAAAGAAAACCAGTCAGTTTAGCTATTTTAATCCTGCTTTGATGTTAGGGAACAAAGTGGGTGACTTCTTGATATCCTTTTGAGCTTCATTGTCTATGATTCTAAATTCCCATGTGCATCCTTGGGGTGACTCTCTATGTGTAGAACTTCGGGTAGCAAAAAATATTATCAAATACAGCTATGGCAGAACATGTACTTTTCTCAATCCTTTATTCCAAGGGAATATACAATTAAACCATTCACTTCAGTATCCTGCTGGTTTTCTCATTTGTTGACTCATGCAGGATGAGGGCAGAAGAGTGCTGCTGAACATCTGATTACATCCTTGGCAATGGGAAAACTATATAGACAAACACCAAGAGTGCCAGCTCAGCATTCAGGACTTATATAAATAAAATACCAAAGGCCAAATTAAGCTTTTACTTTACTGTTTTCTTCAATCGGCAAATGCAAATATATTTCTCCATAATTTATGTCTTGACAGATGATAATGAATGTGAAAATGCTACTCAGCCTTGTGGAGAGCATGCCAATTGCACAAACACAGTGGGAAGTTATTTTTGCATGTGTGTGCCTGGTTTCAAATCCAGCAATGGTCAACAAACTTTTGTACCTAATGATGGAACCTCCTGCGTGGGTAAGTTATTAATGTCTGCCAGCTAGCTTTACATTGTCACTCTTCTTTTTGCTTCTGTTAATTATAGAAACCTAGCAAAATGCTTTTGGATTTGTGAAGTTTGGACTCTGGGTATAAAACTCCCACAATCTGGACTGGTACAGAATTAGCATTCCAGTTCAGGCCCACACTTCTCAAGGCAGCTGTCATTGCGTTCAGTAATACTCCAAACCCAAGTCTGCTTGCAAGGCTTTTCATCCATGTGTCACGGTTTTAGACAATGAATATGTAGTTAAGGTACCACAGAGATCTCCAATCCACCTATTTATGCCACTGTTTCACCAGTCTGTGAGCAAAGTGATCATATCCTTAAAACAAAGTAGAGTGACTAAGTATTCTCTATTCAGGTCATTCTGGACCAACAAAATTCCCTATACATTTGACCTACTATGCTCCAAACATTCTGTTTGGGGGGTTTGGTTGGGAAATTTTTAGTAATTTTTCAAGTCTGATCAAAAGCAATGAGCAATATCAGTACTTATCGTACCTCCTGTGTCATCTATCAACCTCTGTTTCTGTAGCAGTTGGATAGAACATGTTCAAGATTACAGGGGAGGAAAAGTTCTCTGGAAAAATGTTATTTCTGAACAACTATGCAATCCTTTAGGATTTCCTCTGAATGGAAGAACTGTAACTATTTCTCTTTTTTCAAACTCCTGGTAATTTTCTCTGTATGTTGCAACAGTCCTCAGGGAATGGGAAAATGAGAAATAAATCTATTGCCCTTTACACCTTTATGCTGACTTTGTCTCATTCTAGATATGTCTCCTGTGAGCTTGTAAGTGCTGACAACCTCTCTTCTTACTGCTCTTAATATCAGCAGAATGGCTGCATATTAAGCCAGAAAGTGATCTAATCAACATTTCTTGCCCATTGCTCACATCCATCTAAAAGAGCTCTGCTTTATCCAGTTGCTATGAATCGTTCTTAAATTAGCTGGGACTGAGACTGTTAGCACATTGAGCTGTAAATATTCTCACTGTTTCTGGTCCAGGCTTTGATTTTTACGTTACGACATTTCCTCAGCTTCAGAAGTCTTGTCTTCAAAGTTATTTCTCTGTCTGTTCTTGTGTCATTTTCTTTCTACCATTAGCTTGCTAATTTCTTTTTCTTTTTTTTTTTTGTGCCCTCTTTTCTTTACTGGGCAGCCTGACAGTTTTTATCCTCTGCTGGAGCTTAGCTCACCACTTTCTTCTCCTTTTTGCAAATCCATATGGAAGTAGCTGAGAGCTTCCAAACTTCACACTGAAATAAAAAATTACCTGTGGGCACCTTTTCTCATTAAACAAGTGCACCAATTACTTTACCGAGCAGTGAGTCCTAAAGACAACCTTTTGATCCACAATTAATTTTCTACTTTATCTGTCAGGGAAACCATAATAGGATATTTTGCACCCAGTGGATCTGCTGCTACAGGTAGTTAGATGGCTTGCACGGGAGCAGCTGACAGTAGTGTCAGTGTATTTGGGGTGTAATACAACTGAAGCAAACACAAAAGCTGTCACTGTAAATACAGTGCAAGTTTTCCACTACACATCAGAGGACAGAGACAATAAGCATTTGTCCTACCCAAGTTTTTAGGGTCCCGAATTTTTTTTTAAATCACATAGTCTTAAGTTTTCTTCTTAATATATGTGTATAATGTATGTGGCAGTAACTTTAAAATACAGTGGTTGAATTTTGGAAAGTATGCCATTATGAAAACTATTTGTTTATGCCATCAAATCTGGAGTGTCCAGTGATGCAAGTATGCCACATCCCTCTGTGTGCCTTTCAAAGGTCATGGTGCATATATGCATGTGTGTTCTTCCTCTCTTTGCATCCTATACTAAACTTCTGGATATAAAGTGATTCAAGGTATGAATCAAGAAAATTGGGACCATGGCTTTGGAAAACATCAGTTCACCCTTAATCCAACCAGAATGTTGAGTGTTGAATTGAGGATCAACATTATTTCAGGCATGAAAATGTTATCAGGCAAAATTAATGAAGATATGACAATGAAACATGCAGATAGAGGGGGGTAGGAAGGTGGAAAGAGAAAAAGAGAAGAGAGGAAATGGAGAAGGAAAAGAGGAATGCAGAGATGTGATATTTCTGAAGATGATATTTTTCTGCTGTCCTGAATGTGAGCTATTAAAATCTATTTACTGTATAAAAGCCATGCTTTTTCCTTAGACTTCACATTTTATTGAATGTTCGGCTGCAGATAAAAAGGTGAAATATAAACCTACTTTTTTCACCCTGGTCAACAGAGTAAAAACGTGAAAATGGCCATCTGTAAAATGACAGTGACATTTGTGCCACTCTGCCTTTTCCAGGAACATGCTATTAGTTTTCTTCGGGTATTTCTGAGAGCACTGGGAAGGCACCCATTCTCCATCACATCCTTTTCTGTGACAAGGGAGTTTTACAGTGGATGGGATATGGCATTATGCCACATTGCTAACTTTACTTTTACCTCTGCCATTCGTAGACTTTTTCATTTCTACTTTGTGTGTGCTGCTGCCTTCCACAGTATGGAGACACGGGGAGGGAACATCTAGTCCTTTGCAATTGGACTTTTCAATCACTTGCAAGCTACTAATAAGCAGAAGGTATAATGTAGACATCAAGCTGTCTTGACTGACTGGTGAAGAATCAAAGCGATGTAGGTACAATCCAGTAATTGGCAAGACTGAACATAATAACTGTTCTCAGTACTTTTAATTTAATTGGAATTTCCTTGCCTGCTGCAGTAAATGAGGAGTGACAAAGCACAGAAATAAAATAAAAGGTTATAAATCTATTTTCACACCAGCCTATGTGGTGTTGGCAGTATTATTTTTCTGATCGGAACTATTATAAAAGCTTCAAAGTTCAGCTCCTGGATTTGTTTTGAATATTTACTAAAAGGCCAAGGCTTTTTTGCAGAACTATGACAAATGCTCTCCTGTTTAAAAGCTGCAGTTCTTCAACCTTTGCTCAGGAATGTTGTCTGTGAAGACTGCTCATGCAAGCCTTGGCAGCCCAGTCCTTAAGACGCTCCCATAGTGTATTAAGGGGGATAGTTTGAGATCCTTATCCCAAAGCTCTAGTAAAATTGGACTGCTGAAAGCACTGACAAGCTGTTGTCTGTGTGTGGTCCAACAATTACATATTCGGTTAAAAAAGCATAACTGCAAAATATAAAGAAACAAAAACCTACAGTTACTGCACACAGTATTTCAAAGCAGGAACTTAAAAGCAGCATTCTTGCAACTGTCACAAATTGTTGGCTGCCCCTGACAATCTCATTGATTTAAAAGGGATATGAAGCTGATTAGTACCTTGCAAAATCAGGCATATTGCCTTTTAATTTTGTCATCCAGGAGATTTTTTTTCTGCAAGAAGCAGTAAATTAGATAGGCGTGATATGGACTCATTCCATATGGACAACTCAACTGCAGAAAGTCTATTTGCATATACTCGACAGGGTGTCTCTATCAGACTTTAAATAGCCACCCTGTGCCAGAGATGTGTCTTGGTCCTTGAGTTTCTGCTGTTGTGTTGGATAATCCTGACTCCTCATTAAAATCTCCATTACACTTGATATCTGACATAATTACAAAAGGAGGGATAATTTTTGTGACTGCCCAATAATGACAAATAATTAATTTACCAGACTACGGTTTAATGAAAACCAAATGCCATAATAATTTTAAAATATTTGCATCAGTAAATCACATGGAAATGTGATAGGTAGCATTGGGAGTCTGGAAAGTATTCAAATATTTATTTATTTATAAGTCATTGTAAATTTTAGCAAAGCTTGTTGTCATTTGCTGGTGTTTTAGCACTGCATTGCATGCTGAATATCTTGTTAAGATGTACACGTCCTTCTCCATGTAGCTGACAAGGCCAAAGAAATCTATGGTATAAGGCTGATGTGTGTTCTTGCTATACAAACTGGCATTGTCATGGTTTTCACCCTTGCCACTTCAGTTCATTCAAAGTTTGTCTGTCTTACATGGAGTCACACAACAGGGCACTGACAGGCACCAACTTGTTTCAAAAAGAGCTTTATAATTTACTGATGTGAGAGGTTATTTAAATGCCAGGAGTAAGAACTTTAGCCTTACGTCTTTAAATGACAGCATTTAATTATGAGGTAGCCCATTTGTAGCACTATATAACACTTTTTTTCCTCCCTTTTCTTCACTTGTGCCAGATTCATTGATGTATAACGTGGTTAGCTCCATAACTATGAATACTGAGGTCAGAGAAACCTTACAAATACGGATAATGAAAACATTTGCAGTTTGAGGCATTAAATATGGAAACACACTATGCAAATAATTATAATTTAGCTTCATACTTTAAACTTCAGCACCCAACCCATGCAAACACATAGCATCCTTGGAAGCTCTCCCCACAGAACAGATGTGAATGAGCTAGGAGGGCAAATGTGCATCCAGCCCCACACCTCCTTCCTGTCTGCAAGTCTGAGAGGCTTTTCAATGGAGCTTCAAACTTCAGGCTTAAAATGCAGCATTTTGGGTGCAAATCAAAGCTACTTCTCAGCAAGGAAAAGACGGATATAATAGTGATGTGGGACCTTAACTATCTCCTTGAACCCCAGGAAGACCTCTAGGATTACAAGCAGCAGAAAGGGAGCTGGGAAGTTAGGCACGAAACAGGAAATGTTGTGTGGATGCAGAAACTATTGAGATATTCCATTAAAAGCTTAAATGTATTTTACAGTTGCCTCGTATTTAAAAAAAAAGGAGAAAAAAAGTAGCAGCATTCATCTCATTATTCATCTCACAGAGGCTTTCTTGCCATTAGTAAAGAATGTTCTACAAAATTACCAAAAATGCTGTCCAAATAGGCAGGTGTCCCCCAGCTATCCTTCAGACATGTTTCTGCATTCCCTAGCTATATCCATAGATATGTGGTACATTTTTCTCTTCCACAATTTCTGTTTCTCTAGCAACCTTATTTCACATACGGGGGATTTTTTTCTCATTTTTTTGTTACATTCCTTTTTGAAAACCACTGGCAATCATGTATCAAAATAAGAGTGCAAAAATAGGTCCTATATGCTAATAGTGCATTTTCAGCCACCTATATCTGCTTTCTCCCTGTTCTTAAAACTGCTCTGCCTTCACAAAGGCATCCTATAAATTCATGTAACTATTCTCCTCCACTAACTGGTTAATCAGTAGTTCTTCACCAATTTCTTTCCCAAATTCATTGTCATGTTAGTTCTTAACTTAGGTTGTTGTCCTCTCTGGTTCATCCATTCCCTCCCTCTACCTTCACTTCCCTCCCTCTTCTCCTCTCAGGCTCTACCTTTAAATCTGCTCATGTGTCACTTCATTTTTCAACTCTTCTCATCAGATGTACCTGTCCCAAAGTGGTTTGCTCTTTTTTCCTTTCTAGCACAGCATTTCACAGTCCATTACCTCATTCTTCAGAATTATTTGGTATTGTTCCCAGTTTACTTTCTCAGTTGAATTATTTGATCTTTATCCTCAGCCAACCGAATAATGCAAAATAATCCCTACTCCAGCCAGAGAGCTAATACCCAGCTCTCCTAAATTGATCAATTCATGGATTCCCTTACCGGAATTCATTGGTTTTACTCTCAGACTGTGCCCCACCCAGTTACTGAACCTGTCTACCTAATGGCAAATTATTTAGAAGCAAAAAAATCCCTTTAGGTAAATGTAATTTGAATTTGGATTAAAAAAAAAAAAAAAAAAGACATGCCAAGCACTTTAAGGAGCACCGAGTTTAAATCTTAGATTAATGAGATGGATAGAGTAATCTTTTGTAGCATCTTTTTAAAGCCATGACTTAGAAGAAAAGGCTGCAGTTTTCTTTCTCTTTTCTAACTGAATCATAAGGCTGAGAAAATCTATTTACTCTAATCTCTGGAAAATGGATTTCAGATGATTTGCATCATGCCGAGCATTTTGTTATGATAGAATTAATATTTAAACTCATGGTTTTAAAATATGAACAATGCAGTATTCTATAGTAATAGAAGTGGTGGTATAAAAATATGATCAATTATGATTTATCCTTCTAATCCCTAAGTATTATAATTGGGAGGTGTTTTGCCATTAAGTTTGCCTTTCTAGTTTTTGCTTTTTTTTTCTTCCATGAAATGTTATTATGAAACTGCTTGCACTGTGCGGGGCTATTATCAACAAAGCAGCAAGGTGTTAGTCTGTAAAAACTTAATAAAAAATTCAATTTCTCACGATATTTGCAGATGTAGATGAGTGCAGCAATGAAGGAACTGTTGCCTGTGGAGATCATGCAAAATGTGAAAACGTGGATGGAGGGTTTAGCTGCTCCTGTAAGGAAGGTTATCAACCATCCACAGGAAAATTGCAGTTTAAGCCAAATGATGGCACTTCCTGCCAAGGTACATGATATTATAAAGGTTTATGTGTTATTATAGAGCTACATCTTCTGAGAAACCCACCAGTGCCTCTTTATCTTCAGTTAGATTAATCAGTGAGTCATGAAAAAGAGGCAAGGCAGCAGCATCTACATTTCCTGAGAATAGAATCATTTTGTAAATGTATTTTTGCTAACCAGTGTGATGAAATCCATTTGAAATAATGGATACCTCCTCATAGTTGTCAGACCTGTACTCCGCTGTAAATTTGAGGTGCCTCTTAATTTCAGCTCTGGAAGACCCAAGGAAAGGGGTCAAACTCTCTACCTACGCAAAACAAAAGCATCCAGTGCTGTTACTTTGGCCAAGATAAAGTCTTAGTAATCAAAGTTCGAGAATGAAGGGCTGTATCTCATGTGCATAAATTCAGAACACTGGTGGTTTGGGGGATTGCTTAGACAAGAGGTCTCACAATGAGTATATATTCAATATTGATTAAACTGCAATATATAATTAGTTTCTTTTCAATTTCTACAGAAAATCCAAAGGCCAAGTGTGAGTTATACAAAGACTGCATAACTGAACATATTAATAGAACTTTAGCTGGAGTAAGTAGCATTGGTTTATAGATTAATTTCCAAATCCTTTAATTGTTTCTGTTTTAAACTGTTATTTCAATTATAATAGATCTTAAGGAGCTTTTAACAAATGCTTGAAGTATACAATTGAACTTAAGCATGTTTACAGAAGTCTTTTTAATAATTTCAAATTATTTGAACTGGGTTGTATGTTCAAATCATGATAATAACTTGCTGGGAATCTGTGTGTTCTGTTTCCAGCAAAGTGAGTCATGATGCATGAAAAATTCAGAAGTGTGGTAATCACTCAACTGTTTCTGTAATTTCCGAAGTTACACATTGCTGCATTTACTGATGTGCAATTATTTGCTTGTTCAGAGTCAAAGGCAGCAAGATAGCTTACAAAAGTAATGTCAACAAGTGACAAAATAGAAAATGGAGAAATAGCATCCTGGTACACTAGTAGGTTTACTCCTCAAAGCATAGTATGTAAAGTGGTATTGTATTTATAGACTCTGAGACTCTGCACTCATGATTATTTATTTTTTTTCCACCGGAAGCAGAAATTCCTGAAGCAAATTAAAAAAAAACCCCAAAACTATTAATGAATGCACTATTCATTAATCTAGAACTATAGCATTGTCTAATTTAAAAGGATAAATGAAACATAAGCATAAATAAATTAAAGCCAATTGCATATGTTTGCATTTTCTATTAAGCTGTTTGCTGGTTACATGATTCAGAAAGATATTTTAAAGGCTTTTATTTACCTAGTGTAAGATCTACCTTGCATTAACATGCTTTCTATGTTAACCTGCAATGTAATACATTATATTCAATATAATACATAGTTTCCGCATTTACATGCAAAGACATGGTAAATGCCACAGCAGGATCTTAGAGTGAGATTTTTTTAAAATATGAATTCAAACCAAACTTAAATTAAAGTAATAATTCAAAATACCTCAATTTTCCATAAATAACAGCATGTCAAATTTTAGCCTATTTTTTAGCCTGTGTTCTAGCTCCATTCAGCTGCAAAGATGAAGCAAGCCCTATAAAAGCTGATCAGCAGCAGAGACTACAGATCTTACAAAATCAGCTGTTAACAGGAGTTTTTGATGGATAAAATCTCATTAGATTCCAGTATTGTGAAGAAAGAATTATTTTCTTATTCAGCCATGAGACTGAAACTTGCAATCTTAATCATCTGACCCTCTCTAGCCTATTACTTTTTAAGCTAATTGTTTTACATAAGTGCATTTAGCGGTTCATAACCTAAAGCAAGGAAGGTAAAATAGGCAGTACAGTTACTTTATAATCTGCACTTGAAAAAAAAACAACCACAAAATATAGAAATACTGCTCATCTGCTCCCACCTCTTCAGCTAAAGTTTACTAGAAAAATAGTCAACAGAGTCACTCTATCATTGATAACTAGTTATTTTTACAGAACTTTTATTAATTCATTTTGGAGCATTAAACTACCAAGCTGCAGTCATTTACAAAAAGAAAAAAAGTGTAATGATAATGCATGACTTTTTAAATCATAGTTTCTTGTTAGGATTATACGAGACGTGTAACACTATTACTTTATAGCTCATCCTGTTGATTTAATTAGAGCCTCTTTTTTAGGCACAAGCGTCTTAAAAGCCAGTATGTTAATTCAGAGAAATTAGTCATTTGCAATGGGTTTATCTTCACTTGAAGAAAATCGACGTTACCTGTTTCATTAAGATGTGAGTTCTTGTATTTTTCAGATTAGTCATCTAAAAACACCCCTGGAGATGCTGCAAGAAATTAATAAGAATACTTTGGGACCACTTTTACCTGTAGATGTGATTTCATATGTTGAAGTGCTATCTTATTCATCACTGAATACTATGCATTACCCTGTTTCTGACAATGAAGCACTCCGTAATACAACCATTAATGTGAGTGCATCCCACCTTAAAGTTATGGCACTTTTTTTCTTATTTTACAAATAGTGTATGGCTCTTCAGCTTAAAAATATTCTTTTATTTCCAGGTTTTTGTCAACACTGTGAACAATTTTTTACAAAAAGACAAAATTACAGCCTGGGAAGCTCTTCCTGTGGATAACCAGCAACAGAGCCTGACCAAGCTGCTGCATACTGCAGAACAAGCGACGCTTCTCATGTCACAGGACTTCAAAAAGACAACACAGCTAGATGCTAACGCAAGTGACATAGGTAAGATAAAGAAAACTAATCTAAGGTATACTTTAGATGTGGATTACGCTGAGAAGTTTTTCAGCACAATTATGAAGATTAGAAATGGTGTTATGTGAAACACACAGGTGTTAATTTGTCTGAGTTTCATAACTAACACCTGACTTTCAGAGTAGGTACCGTAATTTTCAAAGACTGAACATTTGATCCCAGAGTCCAGAAGAAACTCGAGTGGTTATGAAAAGTTGTCCTTCTAGAATCTCTTTCCATTTCCCATCATAGTTGTGCTTTCACAGTGAACCTGAACGCATCTTAAATGCACATAATTATCCTATGCATCTTATATGCATAAAAACAGCAGTGGAAAGAAAATTGGATTTGCCCTATACAGTGAAGTTACTGTAAATTAATTTGGAATAAGGATTGTACCTAGTGAGTCCAATCTTACCTGGATTTATTTTCAGGGAATTTTCTCATTTTCAGATGAATTTCAGAGGAGAAAAATTGGTTAGTTTCAACTGCACTATTTGGTCTGTGACCTTGCCCCTGTGTGCTGGTGTCTTCACGCCAATTCCTATAATAATAGTTTTACCATTCCTTCATCAGGGGCAGAATAAGGCTAATACTGGCTGCTTTTGAAAATCCTAATAAAGCATTGGTGATTCCTTTTGCAATGGTCATTCTTTCTTTTTTCTTTTTTTTTTTTCTTTTCCTGAATGTAGTCAAACCATATGTGACCTAAATTCTCATTTTAGATTCAGTACAGTCCTTCAGTGCCTCTTACTGGTTTGCTGTTTTATAAAATGACTTGATGAGAACAATTCCTTCTTTGGCCCTGAGGCAGGTCAAACCATCTGTTCTTCCCTCACCTTTCTGAAACTAAATTAGCAATAGTGATGAAAAAATAGGGAGGGATTTGTTCCATGACATAAACTCTGTAGAACCAGATTTATGTTAGTGCAGAGCACCTGTGAGTGTGCGACAGATCCAGAGCAGTGCCAGGAGCTGGCTTTAAAGGCCCTCTTCCCCCACCATCCCATCTGACAGCAATGCTCTCATGGTCACACAGCTGAGGCCATAAAGGTTGAGAAGAGAGAGGGTTTGGGTGCAGCCTCTGGTGGCAGTGTGGACAAAAAAATGCTCAAAAAGAGAATAGGAGGGAATTTCCATGTTGAAAGACCGATCATTTTTTTCTTGCTTTTGTTCCAGATTGGGAAATTCTATGAACTCTTTCCCAAACTGGCCCTAAACATAGTATTTCTTTTGATATAGTACCATGAATATATTTTCTACAGGGCTTATACGTGCCCTGTACATCTCTTTGGGACCCACAATATTACCCCTCTCTCCACCGTTTTTATGGGGCAAGCTCTTGAGCTACAAGCTTTTCAGAACTCTAGCCACAGAAAACAATTTCTTACGTCCCGACAAACATTTTCTGACAGCTGGTCTATTGAATAGCTCATATTATTTTTGTGTGCTGCGCTATAAGCAATGCAGATGGTCTAGCTTAGTGATATTCCTCCATCAGTCAAGTTTTAGATTTGTTTGTTGTTGTTTTGCTTTGTTTTTAAAAAAAGGCCTGATTGACTTTTTTGTTCCCATCCTGGGTGATTGAAGCTCAGCACTATAATGAACCAAGTAAGGAGCTCAATGTCCTCTAATGTAGTTTTTGTCCTGAGGGGTGATACTTGTTTGTTTGCTTTTTGACAAGACACATCATTATTTCATGGTGCAATGTGCATTTGGTAGCATGGATAGATAACTATAAAATATATACTTTTCAAAAATGGGCTTTTATCAAATGTTACTATTCAGTAGAGAATTTTATGCTTTGCTTTTTATAATTGTGATTTGTAGTCCCTTTCAGAAATGCATTTTTAATAAAGCAATAGCTCTTCCTAAAGTAACCTACATTACTCTTTCCAGTGCCTAATTTAATGCAAGGTAAATAAAAGACTATATTTTTCATGGAAAGAGTAAAAAGTATGAGAGCAAAATGTATGCATGAAAATAACAAAGCATAGAGGTTTAAGCAAACATGCTATATTAATAGCATTTTTCTTGAAATATTTGGCACAATGATAAATTCTCAAAATTCACAGTAATTATGCAATCCAATAGCACATTTATTAACTCAACTGTAAATTATGGTAGACCATAATGGAGCTGTGATTTCTACAGTATTTTTCTTCTTTTGCAGCACTCAAGGTTTTTTCTTTTGATTCACACCATATGAAACACATTCACCCTCATGTATACGTGGGGGGAGATTACATAAAGATCTCTCCGAAGAAGAGACAGGAATCTCATCCTAATGGTAAGGAAAAATGGTTAGAGAGTAGGTGGGTTAAACACCTTGGATAGACTTGTACCCAGTAGTAAATAAATGTGCAGTTTGCCAAGACTGAGCTCCAGCCTTGCTAACTACAGAGGAGTCAAGGTATTTTTACCAACTTTTTTATTTTTAATCATTTTACCTCTCTTTTTTGTCTCAAGGCTGATATTTCTAACATTTCCAGTGGCACAGAGAGTATCCAGTAAGTTACTGGTCTTGGTAGTAGAGACCTGAGGTTTATCCTTTTCTCAGCTGTGTGACCTTGTACTGGACCCTTCAACTCTCCATGTCACTTCTCCTCCAAAAATCATGCACCTTTTCTATTTAAAGAATAGCTCACTAGGATAGGACCATTAATTCCTCAGTACCAAAACCATCAGGGTTCAGATCTTGGCTTGGACCTCAGAGCACTACAGAAACACCTTACAACTGCCATCATCACTAAAAATACAGAAATGGCTCATAACTACTGTCATCACTAAAAAGAGCTCCAGAATTAAACTGCCTAACCTAATAAACATGGGAAATATTTTTTTTTGTAATTTAATCGGTATTTTACCACCTATTAGCACCTAAAAATATGGTTTATCTTGGTACCAAGAAGAAAAATCATGACAGTTTTTCAGATCAGCTTTGTATCTTAAAACACCTTTTGCTTTCTTTTTTCCCTGTGTGTCTTCCATCCTGGCTCCAGTATAATGGAAGTCAAAACAAGGTACTTCAGAGAGGCATGATATTTACCTCAGGTCTGAGACATTTTAGTTTATGGGACCTGACACCACATGTGCAGCCAATTGCAGTACAGCAGCAAACATATATTACTCTAGGAAAAAAAAAAAAAGCTTATATCTAATTAATTAGAATTTCCAATGTGAACACACATTTTTATTTCTAATGGCAGTTACATTGTTTTAAATAAAGCTATATTTCATTGTCTCTAAAACATTTTTATAAGTATTCCACAAAGATTCCATCTGTTTTGCATATTTTATGCAATAGCAGTAATAATGTTGATTGTTTATTGTTTCCTTAATGTCTTCAATTTTGTTCTTCTATAAAAAACCCACAAACTACTAAGCATGGTCTGTTTGATTGATAGGCACTGTTGCAGTTGTCTTTCTGCGGTATAGCAATATTGGTTCTTTGCTTTCATCGCCTAAAAACCGCTCCTCCAAAGATACTTCAGAGCAGAGACAGACAGTAAGCTCATCAGTTATAGCTGTTGCAATTAACTCAAATCCACCTACACTCTATGAGCTTGAGAAAATAATATTTACCTTAAAGTATGCCAAGGTAAGGGTTGTTTTTTTTTTATTATCAACTTCGAATAAAGCAAAACAATAGCTAATCATTTAATGTGATGTAACCATACCTGCCAGTGTATGTTATATCGAGAAACAATTCTGTTGCTTGATGATGTTTGCCATTTATTTCTCTAAAAAGAATAATCTCAAGTATGACATCCTAATGCTAAATTTGATAAAGCTGAAAACTGCTTTGGAACTAAAGCAAGGGGAACAATGCCAGCTTTGCACAGTTGTAGTATGAATAAAATGTAGATACCTGAACCAGGGAATATTATAGGATCTTGATTAGTCTGTATTTAGGTGTGTGGTTTTTTCTGAAAGTTTATCATATGGTTAGCTGACATACTACAAAAAGTGAAGAAATGCTTTAAGGTTAACGCAGAAAGATAACCTGAAGCTAGGAGGTAACAGAGTAACCTAGAGTATTGCAACTTTGGTACTGCTGAAATTTGAACATGTTTATTTAAAACTTCAGTTTTGCTTCCAGTACCTGTCAAATTTGCTGACTTCACTTGTGTGCGAAGAGTCACCTTACATGGGACAAACATAGCAAGAAAGTGACTCTGTAGGGAGCTGGACAGTGGGACAAGGTGCTAACCTTGGTTATGCAGCTTTTAAATGTTACTTGCTTTCTAATATATGAGCTAGATATCACCTTTACGTAGATCTGCATATATTTATACAGCCTCTAGTACTGCAGGGACCTTATCTTTGACCAATGGCATGAAGCACAATCTGTAATAAATAATACTGATAGTCTTATTCATTGCTGTCACCGCACCTGACATAGCAGGTGCGGTATGACCCTGGCTTTATCCCAGATTACTGTGTAAAACACACAGAATATGCCTCGGTTTTTGAACTGCTCCTTTGGAAGGGGCTATGAGCAGCACAAACAATGTGGCTGTAACCTTGGAGTTCAGTCCATGTTCAGCAGGTGCAGGGGTATATATAACAACGCTTTCAGAAGATAAAATATACCAGCACCTTTGCAAGTGCCAGAAGGGCTCAGTAATCTGATTAGCCTACATGTTGGGAGGGGTGTGAGCTGTGTGGATAAAATGCTTCCATCCCCAGTGATGTTTTCATTGCTTGAAGTAGGCCTTGCAGAATGTGCCATTTGTTTCCCTACCTTCCAGTGGCAACAAGCAATTTTTAATGAATTGTACTGGCTAACGTAAGAAAGGTCTCTCAATGGGAAATATCCTGCCTTTTGCCATCAGTAAAACATCTTGTTTCTGTTCCAGACTGCAGATAAAGATATTAAATGTGCGTTTTGGAACTACTCAGTAGACACAATGAATGGCAACTGGGCTACAGAAGGCTGTGAGCTGACACATTCCAACTCCACTCATATCTCATGCAAATGTAATCATCTGACTCATTTTGCTGTTTTGATGTCCTCAGGTGGCTCTGTTGTAAGTGCTATTTTAATTTAGTGTTTTACCTGATACTTTCTCCTGTCTTCATTCCTTATGTTTTTATTTCAGTACAACTTATGTTCTTTTCCCGCTTTAGGTTGTCTCTTGTTTTTGTTCAACAAACACACAATTTATTGTGCACAGAGCAAACAAAATTCCTCCCATATGTGTTTGAATTTCCTTATGTCTTTTCTGCAGTATTACAGAGCAGTGATGCAGCAAAGTATCTTGTTCCAAATACACAGTCTGTTGTGCTTATTTTTGGTGCATTGCTTTTAATTTTAAATCCCACTTTAGGACTGCTGTGGGATTTAACTGGCATTCATTGGTGGTCAGTAACCATATGGCCTTGAATTTCTGTCTCTCAAAACTTTGCCACCCATTTGTCTAACCTTGGCATCTAAAAACCTGCTTTAAATTCTCTCCTGAGAATTTGCAACAGCATAATCAATTTGAAGTTTATGACTATTAAACATGGGCACTCATGACCAGTACAAAATTGTGCGAATGACCATTCAATTTATGTCCTTCTTATATTAAGAGGCCCCAGGGATTTCCAGGTCTGCAGGAGCTCAGGTCCTGTCTCAGGAGGCAGCTTTATAAGGTATCAGAACTGACAGCAAGCAGAATATTAGCATGAATATACTGTATTGAGACAGTTCTCTCACACTGTGAATTTCATGCTGATAGAGGCTGTTTCCTGGTTGCTAAATAGCATCCTAACTCTTCAGTTCAAATTTAAAACCTTTGCAGGTACTTATATAGTTATTTTGAAAAGGAAGGCTGGGAGGAGAATAATCTCTGGTCCTTTATTTAGAAAAAAAAAACTTAGATACATTTTATGGTCAGTTGAATACTATCCTTATGCCGATGCACTGTCATGCATTTCAGAGATTCTTTGTGCAAATACCAAGCAGCAAATGTAGCTATATTCCTATAGAGAAAAATATTTACATCCAGTATTAAAATAGTCTGTGTTTCTTTGGAGAATGTTCATGTTACATATCTGGAACAGCATTTGTTTGAAGTGATCGTTATTTCAAAGTCTTGTTTTGATCATGTTGCAAATTCAGTAAGACAGTTATTCAATTTTGCTTATCTAAGTCACTGCTGTGATAAGTCCTTTTATATTAGAAAATGTTCATGTCATATTAATATATGTCCTACCGCCAGTGTATTTGTCACTCACTAAAATGATCTGATTTTTAAAATCATATTGGGAGATACTGATGTTAATAAAAAGTTTTGTTAAGAAATATCAGAAAATGCAAGAGTAGGGTTACATACAGTTCGTTGCTAATTTCCCCTGGAATTATATCTGTCTCACAAAAAACCAATACTTTTTCGATTATCTAAAGTGTACATTTGCAGTGAAACTCTACAAACAGTTTTGATTAATATTTTGTAGAAAAGAAGAAAAGAACAGTATTATAGAATGAAGTCTTTCTTGAGAAGGTACAAAGCTATTCTTTTAAATATTATATTATAATTTTCCCCCAGGGTGTTACAAATTATAACATTCTTACAAGAATCACTCAGCTAGGAATAATTATTTCGTTGATTTGCCTCTCCATGTGCATTTTTACATTCTGGTTCTTCAGTGAAATTCAAAGCACTAGAACGACAATTCACAAAAACCTCTGCTGCAGCCTTTTCCTGGCGGAACTTATTTTTCTGATTGGAATTAATATGAACAATAATAAGGTGGGTAGTTTTTACTTGCATCTTGATTTTGTAAAGTAAATATACAGTATAAGATATGATCTTGCATCTACTTGCAGTATTTCCTAGTATGTATGAATATCTTAGTGACACTGACCTCCTGGTCTAGTAACAGGAAATATAAAATGGTCACTTACAGATACAGGGCCTTCACCTGGGCTGGTGTGTATTGACTGCTCCATGGATATCATTTAAACTTTGTCATCTTAACCAAGACTGTGGTCCATCTGTTTAAGGTTTTCACGTCTGTTTGGATGCTGTACAAAGCCACATTGTTGGCTCTCTGGGTGACAATTTTTCCTAAAACCCAGGTCATAGCCGTAGTCCTTAGCTAGGGTTTAACATACTGTGCTGTTGGCTAGAGGACCCTTTCCCTTCCTACATGTGAGTTGACCTGTCCCTGTTGCTTTTCATAAAAGTTGGGCTGTTGAGTTTTGCATCTCTCATCAGTTTTTGGAAATTAAATTATGCATAAATTATCAAATATAGTCCTCCTATAAAAGGGTGAGGAGGATTTAAAATTACTTGAAAAATTGTGAGCTGCTCTCCCTGAGGTAGCACTCCAACTACTGACTGATCAATCAGTATATCATTTTACTAACATTTTGTAATAACAGTTATATTGGAAATAATTCCTTGTGAGGCCTAATTACATTGTTATCAAAATCATAAAAATGAACTTTATCTAGATCAGGAATATAAACTACTTAGCTGTAATTATCAATTTGTTTATGCAGTTTTTCTGGAAAGACGGACACCAGTCTTAAAAGCTGAATGGACTCTTTATTTTTCGGTTGCTACAGAAAAAACTAACAAACACATGTACTGGTGGGTCCAGGCCACATTCTTGTCACTTAGCATTACACCTGGGCTGCTGGATCACCGCTTCAAAGTTGCTGTGCATATGCTGTTATATTAATAAAATTATGACTCTTGCTTTCTCTGATTGAATTTCTAGCTCTTCTGCTCAATTACTGCTGGATTACTCCATTATTTCCTTCTAGCTGCTTTTGCATGGATGTGCATTGAAGGTATTCACCTCTACCTTATAGTTGTGGGAGTAATCTACAACAAAGGGTTCTTGCACAAGAATTTCTATGTCTTTGGCTACGTCAGTCCAGCAGTGGTTGTTGGAATCTCTGCCGCACTGGGATACAAGTACTATGGCACCACAGAAGTGTAAGTCACTGTTTCTGTGTCTAAATCAACACGCACAAGGATGCAACAGTCACAATAGCACATTTCAAGGCATTTTCTGCTGTTTACTTTTCAGATGTTGGCTCAGCACAAAGAATAACTTTATATGGAGTTTTATAGGACCAGCATGTCTAATAATTCTTGTAAGTATAATTTTCATTTTTTATTGTAGTTCATAAAACCAATAATAAAAGGTGTTTAATAATCACCCACCCATTGCCAGCATAGCTGTGAGTGCTAATTATAGGGCAGAATTGGCTAATTTAGACCTTTTTATAGTGTCTCTAAATTATTTATACGCTGTACATCTAAATACTTTACTAGCCTGAAAAATGACTGTTTGATGAAAAAAAACTCACTATAAGATCAGAGCTTTTTCCTTTCTTGCTTGCTTTCTTTTATCCCAATGATTTGAGAAATACTGTGAAGCATTTCTGGTTTTCAAGAAGTAGCATCTTCGTATGTGGTTGGCATCTCAGCATGGCTCAGCAGGAGGTGTACACAGGCACAATCCTAGCAGACAGATAATCTGGTTTTTCAAATGTTGTGTGACTTAATCTCTTATCAGTGATCGGTCATCTTTGTAAGATTAGACTGTCATCTTTATGTTTTTATCACTCGTGTGTACCCTGTCATCATCAAAGCTATTTTAAACTAAATTGCGACGTCAGAGAAAAGAACCCGCTATTTCACATGGGCAGACAAGTCAAGTATTGATAGCCCTATTTCAGCTGTGAAGAGGGCCTTTTTAATTCTTATTGGAAGTGGTTTCAAACCTGCAAATTTGGCAGGTATTATATGTTCAGTTCTGAATCGAGACATTTTTGGTGCCTCAGGAGCATTTCTAAGTGCTATAAAGTTTAACAAACCATTCCAAATGTAATGGGGCATTATTGTGTATGACTGGGCTGACAGTGATCCAGCAATCACTGGAGCTAACAGGAGGAGAAGGTACAATGGCAAGGCCTCATGACATCTATGGTCAAGTGAGTTATAACCCTTTGTTGCTTTTTAAGCTATTTGGTGGTAAATGGGAGGATTTGTAAAAAGAAGTGGCAGGGCCAAACACACACAAGATTATAGTAAACTGGCTTTATTTCAATGCATTAAGCATTTCAAAGCTGAATAAAGTATAAGGTATAATTCTGGTCAAATTCCACAACAGATTCCTGGTGTAGAATCATAGAATGGCATGGGTTGGAAGGGACCCAAAGGATCATAGAGCTCCAACCCCACTGCCACAGGCAGGGACACCAATCTCAGGCTGGATCTACACAAGGTTGCCCAGGGCCCCATCCAACCTGGGCTTGAACACTTCCAGGGACAGGACATCCACCACCTCTCCGGGCAGCCTGTTCTAGCACCTCACTACTCTCTCTGTGAAAAACTTCTCCCTAATATCTAATCTGAACCTTCCTTCCTTTAGTTTTAATCTATTCCCCCTTGTCCTGCCATTGTCTACCCTTTTAAAAAGTTGAATCCCCTCCTGTTTGTATGCTCCCTTCATGTACTGGAAGGCTGCAATATGGTCCCCCCGCAGCCTTCTCTTCTCCAGGCTAAACAAGACCAGCTCCCCCAGCCTCTCCTCATAGGGGAGGTGCTCCAAGCTGTAGCTTGGGGATAGGCTTGGAGCAACCTGGCAGATGCAACTGCAGGGTGATGCCTCCCAGCCTCACCCCTGTGGTGAACGCAGTAGACTTTGAGAGAGGCAAAGTACCGTCACGTGCATTTGCTGAGTGCTTCTGGGGTCAGATGTAGCTGATGGCCAACAGATTACTACAGTAAAACAAAATCATTGGGAGAGACCATTGTTTAGTTGAAAATTTTTACCATTCTGAGGTTTAAATTGACAGTTTCTTCTTTGGACCTTATCTCTTTCTTCCATGAAGGCAGTACAGTTGGGATTTTTTGTTGCTCTCATTCCTTTGCCTCGTCTGCCTTCAAGTGAAGATAAATGGGCAGTGATGTATCACTGTACTGTTAGCACTGCATTATCAAAATATACAAAATGTCCCAAATCTATGCATCTGTAACCTTGTTTTCATCTCCATTTGAGCTGTGCAAGATCTTAAGTACACAGCACAGGTGTAGAGCAGGTCTGCAGTGGCTTTGATATAAGTCTAGCTGGCTGCCGAGGCAAATCTGGGCTCTCGGGCCCACAGCTGTTCTTTGAGAGCTCAAGATTTTCAAGCAATCCTTGAAAATTAAGAGGATGGGTGATAGCAGTTGAAATAGACCCTATGCACCTATCCAGTCCTACATGGCAGTTCTCTGTGGATGAGAGTAGCAGCCATACAGTTCATTATTCCCCCTAATCCTTTGGATAAGTGAAGCTCCCCAAAGGAGCTATAGCTGTAGAGCAAATAGCATGAGGTTGGTTTGCTATTTTTTGTGTTATGGAAGTATTTTGTGGCAACATGTTTTCACAGTATTCACATACCTTTTTTATTGTCTCTTCATAACCATGTACTACTAGACATAGAAGAAAAGGCAACCCACTTTCTGCAAGCTGTTTCATCTCCTGTGTGATTATTATTTTTTTTGACCATTTGGACAGCTTGTTTTGATGTGGTGATAGTAAATTGAAGCCTGAACTGCAAGAAGGATGTTTTCAAAGAGTGCAGGGAGCTAGGTGATTTGCTTGCACTCTACCCAGGTTATTGTCTGAAGAAAATATGGAAAACCTTTTAAAAATAGGTACTGACTCTAGAAGATGATGATGGTGTTTAGATCTCTGCTCTGTGGAAAGCATGTTGGTAGCTGTAATTCTGTTTCCATTGTCCAGTCTTCCTGTTGAGAATATTGCACGGGTACCGCCCCAACAAAATTTAAACTCTTCCCAAAGTAGGGCCATTCTGGAAGTCTTTTTAATTACAGAAGCTGATCTCTTTCCAAGATTTCCATTCTGCCCATAGCTAATTAAAGAAAAAAGAAATTCCTAAATAGGGGCCTAAAAAGGTAATGCTATTTTTGTTCTGGGATAATCAGATAGGGCACTACAACCCTCATATAGAAAGTTGCAAAATCTGGCAGCTTCAAGTTTACCTTGAATCCTGAGCTTCTTCCACTAATAGCATTGAGTCTGCAGGTTTTCCAATATAGCCTGGAGAGTTTGGATACCAAATCCCAGGAGATCCTCTCACCGCAAATCTGATTCTTGCACTAAAACTTTAAACTCACTGTCAGCACAAATGTCTATCTACCCAAACGGTGCTTTTAGTTTCTGTGAATGGTGACCCTGGAGATTTGTGGTTTGGACTGTACTGTAATATGTCTTTAAGATGGCATGTATAGAATGGAACCGGTTCTGTACCAGTGGATTTTCTGTCTCAGGGCACATTGTTACAAACGTATCCTTGGATTTTAAATCTGCTGTAACAGCGAAGCGTAAGGAGCTGAAATGTTTATCAGGGGTACAAATTAAGTTCTCCTCTGACTACCTAGGTAGAAATAGTACTTCTGAAGGTGTTTGCTTATTAATATTAGGGCTCTATAAGAATTGTTAAGTGCAAAGCAATGGCCTTATTGATCTCATCTGAAAATTATTATTATTATTAGATTGGTGACTGTACATGAAAAGGAGTGGGTCAGGAGCTCTTTAGAAGGAGTTAGCAAAGAAAGGGCATTTTAAACCTTTGTAAAGCAAGCTGCAAGCTGAAGATAATTCCTACAACTTATTTCTTCCTCCTAATACTTGTAATCTTTAGAACCACAACCATTTTAGTTAAAACTATGCAGTAGATTAGATCAAAGCATACAAGTATGGAGAAATTATTTGTAATAAGTATTTAAACTTTTTAATAGAATAGTGAGTTTATCACAAGCTTTAAGGGACAAACATTCAAGCATACCACAACCCATGCCTGATTGAAGCAAATACAAATATAAGCTCCAGAGATAAAAGGTATGAAAATGAAGGGGGAAAAAAATGCCTAGAACATTAACTTTTTTTTTGTAATACACTCTTACAATAATAATCTTCCTGTAATAAGAAGTGTGCAGAATGGAAATGGCCATTTGTCTGCAGGGTCATGTGGCTGCAGTTTGGATGAGCATTTAATGTCAGCCAACAACAAACTCCTTACCACTGTGGAGGACTTCTACGTGGCCTCCCCACCTCTGGCATGACAGCTCACACTGTGTTGAGTGGGAGCAAACCTATGTAAGGCCTTTATTCTTCCTCACTGGTGTTTTCGGAAAGTTCACCTTTTAAACTCTGTGGACACAGGATAAATCCCTCCACTTGTACCACTTGTGAGGGTCAGCTATTTTTAGTTTTCCACCAAGCAATAGAAATGATGTCATTTGGAAGGGTTGGGCAAAGCCTATTAACACTCTACTTATGGAAGTCTGCAAGCTATTACAAAGAAAGTTTGGAAGAGAATCGCTGCTACTCCAAGGGCAACTATAGGCAACCTTTCTAATATACCTCTCTCCCACAATCTTCTCCGTTAAATCTGTAAAGTTGAGCTTCGTGCAGCAAGTTCAAAGTCACCCATGAGAACATGATTCGCACCTATGCAGTATTGACAGAGTCCTGCAGGGTTGACTATTGTACCCACTGTCGCTGCCACAATAAATTGGCATACCTCTGTGAGGAACCGGGGCTCAGACATCTGACATGTTGTAACAGTAACAGGCGCAATTTGCCGTTTAACAGTATAAATCCATCAGTATCATTTGTTGAGATCCTCTCTGTAATAACAAAATACAGACTTGCTCTTAGAGGTTGGAACATTTCCAAAATTGAACATCATCCAAATAATCCTCTCTGTGGCTTTTATCCAAACATCCTAGTCTGTGCAGTAAGGAGGTGGCTCCTGTACGCTCTTCCTTGTTTTACTCCTCTAATGTGTGTTTTCAGGGCCTTTGAAGGTGTCTGGCTTGGCTTCAAGCTCAAGTTTCTTGAAACAATTGGTAATTGTAGTGTTTGTAACTACAAAAGTGGCTTATAAATGGACCCTGCAATTTTCAGAGCACTCTTGTAAACTTGACTTGGAACACACAAGCCACAAATAGTTCTTGGGAGAGGTGTCCTCAGAAAAGCCAAGCTCTTTTTATTAAGCATTCCTGTATGTAATAAATGTAATGAACAATCAACTGGAAAGCAAAAATATTCTAAGAACTGCAGTGATTGATTAACCATACTGTTTTGAACTTCCCATGTATAAATGAATGGGTAAATGAATAAAATATACAGATTGCAGTTGCAAAATACAGAAAAAGTGACATATGAGTGATGAAAGCAGGCTAACAGTAGAGTAATGCTTTTCATTAAGGAACTGCCTGCATATTCATTAGAGCTAGTCGATTACTTAAAAAATATATTCATCAGTTAATTTATTTGATGAATTTTACCATTATTTGTCAAATAATTTATTCAACAAAAAAGGTAAAATTAATGGAATAGTGCATTCATCAAATCTTATTGGACAGCTCTAATACTTATTCAGTTCTGTACATTTAGGTTGATTCAGGATTAGTAATACTGCTGCAATCAATGCAGAAAAATTTCCTGGCAAATCCATTACTCTGCTGTTTTCTCATAAGCTCACAAATTTCATGTATTTAATCTAGGCCATTCAAACGGAACATCTTTTTTTGTAGAAAAGTAAATATTCAAAGGGTTTAAAGCTTTACGTTTTCCTAGGTTTCAATATTGAGCATGATCTGACAATCCATTGCTCACACTAAAAAAAAAAATAGAGAAAAACCCAAAACAAAACAAAAAAACCACATCCCTCCTGAGAGCTGTCACACCACACTGGTGTAATCAAGTACACTGCCTCTTTGAGCTCCTTCACATTATTATTCCTGTTCATCAGTGAAGCAGTTTTTGTTCGTTACTCTTGATATTTCTTGATATTCTAAGGATTACTTTTGAAATTTAACCTCTGACCTCCATCACAACAAACCGTAGCACCGTCTCACACTTTTAATGAATATTTATGCTTTGGAAAATTCTGTGGTTTTTTTTTCCAAAGGGTTATTTGTGATAAATGCCTAGTTATGTTTCTTGGATAGATGAGAAAAGTGTCCTCTGTACCATTTATTGTACGGATTTTTTCAGAAAATAACTATTTTAAACATTTTTTCTGTTCGTTCTTTTCCCTCAGTCTGTCTTTTTAGTGGAAATAAATTTCCTGCAGGGACTGTCAATGGCTTTATTATTCTTTATGAAAGAATAATAGGCCCCTTTTCATTATCCCCTCTGTGGCTTCAGTTAAAGGTGTCTCTGTTGCATTTCTTATGCCATTGTGGATAAAGTGGAGATAATTAATTATATAGTGGCATTAGAGACTGACTCTGCAACTTTGGTTGAAACAGATTAGTTCAAACCGTGATGTTGTTCAGCAACAACAATACATGCTGTGCTAAATAATCACTGAGTCGCAAAGTACTTGCCCTGCTTGGTGGACAGGACCAGCTTTAATCTCTAAGCTTCAGCTTCCATACTGCCATACCAAATAGATACAGTTTCTTGACAAGATCAGGACTTTGACATGAAATTAAGGGGTTTTTTCTCTTTCCTTCATCAATAAAGACTCCCTTCCAAAGTCCCTGGAAATCCTTGGAAAAAAGACTATGGACATTAGTCTACAACACGAAAATTACTTTCTGTGGTGTTACATAGGAACAAATTAATCACATAAGGATCAAAAATTCTAGAAGGATGTTCCATATAAAAGGGTTTGTTTGGTTGGGGTTTTCTAAATATCAACTTAGCTAGCAGTATTACAAGAAAAAGCATGAGAAGGAGGTCTTTCTTGGATTCATTTGAAAGCACATAAGACTTGAAAAGCCAAACATGTCCTCTGCCGTCAAGGCTGAGGCAAGCAGAAACAGCAGGTGAGGGAGTCCAGGTGGATGCCAAGGGGAAGGGAAAGAGCACCCACAGGTGCCAGCTGGCTGTGCGTGTTTCATGAGACAACCACAGCTCAGTGCAGGTTAATGTCCCAGCCATCCTTCTCTTCTAGCAAGACACCGTGCCCACTGTTTTAATGGACCCATGTATATTAAGCCTCAGTGAGTTCTTTTTAGGAAATCCACACAGCTCTCTGAATCAGACATTTTTTTTTAATTACTTAATATTCTCTTGCTGATTCTTTACATTGCCTTGGTGTAAGCACAATGACTGCAAACAGATGTGCTTACCTTAAACTGTTCATTGAATTGACACCGTAACATAGACTGATGATATCTTTTGGACCTTCTTAATAATTCTATAACGACTACATCCATACTATATATTTTCTCACTCAAATTAGATTTTCTTCCACTATTCTCCTGGCCCCTTTGATTCATCATTTGCAGACATTTAGAAAAGCAAATTTAAATTCACTCTAATAATTGCATGTAAATACTCTGTTTAGAAATGCCACTTGGTCATTGAAAGAGCTTTTTGTGGCTTTGAGTAAGATCATAAGCCACAGCATGGGATTTTGTGATCACATCCACAGCAGAACTGTAAATATTTCTAAAAGCCAAAGAACCAAATCCTTTAAAGGATTTGGGAAACTGTAGAAGGCATGGACAGCATTCTGCCAACTATTCATACCTCCAAAATGGCAAATATAGCCTGTTGTCAGACATCTCAGTCATGCTCCTGATGCTGCCTCACTCCTGGTTGCTCATGCATTCAGGGAAGCTAGTTGTGCTAAAAGGTCATTTGCAACTATTTCGCTCCTCTTTGCCAGGTAAAAATACTTCTGCAGGGCTCCTGCATAAGACTCCAGATGCAGCTTCAGACTGCATTAATGAAAAGAAATTATATGAGAGGTGTAGCATGCAGGCTAAAGTCTTTGATGCACCTGGAATCAGTTCATTAAACAGCCTGATTTCTGTCATCACCAACTCCCAGTTAAACACACCTTCTCAAAAGCTTCTTGAAACGGGGGAAGGATTAATCCAGTAATTAATTACTCTGAGAGCAAGTTAGACCCCATTCTTACCACTGGATCTCCTTGGGCTAACGTTTATGGCTGAGGTCAGATAAGATCTATTGGCTCATCCCTCCTGCCTTTGGCTGCAGGACTGAGGTTAAACAAACATATTCAGATCAGTATGTGTTTAGCTTTGCAATCCAGTAAGAAACAACACTGAATCCAGAAGTCTGAGAAGCTGTTTACTTTGATGAAAAATATAGAAACCAAATGTATTTATATATTTATTTATAGCTTGCTGTAAGTGTTCTAAAAATATAAAGGAGGCATTTAATTTAGTCTAAATCTGCAGTTTGAGGTATGTGAAAAAACAACTTTGAAGTGTTCATATATAAAGAGCAACCCTGTGTCAAAATTATGTATTCACTGAGATGGGGTTTGAAATAAATTTAGCTATGCTTTAACTTTTAAAACAAGTGAAATTATTACAATTTTAGAATTTTAGAATTCTGCCACTGCATTATTAAAAACACTTCCCTAAAATATAGCCTGGAGGGGGTTTGCTAATATCTTTGTCACATGTTCTACTCCCAGATAAGACTGCTGTTGTATACCTAAATCCTTCGAGAAGGTATATTCACCAGGGACATGATAATGAGATAAATCAGTCAGGAGACAAACCCAGACTGTTTGACTGCCAGCTTGTGTCCAATTTTATGCAATTAAAATGGCATACATTTTCATTTTGAAGCTTAAACTGTTGTATTGTTAATAGCTTAATTCCATTCTCCCCTGACTGAAATAACGATGACCCGCTGAATGTTGTCATTTTACCAAGCCATTAGCCATACAGCCAGAAAGACAGAAATGTATTGCTCTCTGTGGCAGAATTCAGACCATCACAAGCTCATTAATTCAAACACTCATAATGAGGGTCATTGTAAAGACTGAGACAGATACAGCTGCTCTGAACTTCAGACATTTTTTGAAAGAGCCAAATTCAATATGATATATGTAAAAAATTCAAGTATATGCCTAAGAGAGCAGCAGGAGAAATTTTCTCATTCTTTTTTGTGAGATCTGACATCAGCATATAGATGGTTTCATCAATTATTGAGACAGAGACTAAGAAAGGAGAAGAGAATGATTTGGGGGGTTCGTTTTTGAAGTTTGAATGTAAAGTGCTCAGATTGAATCAGAACTAGTATGTCTGAATCTTTAGAATTAGCTGCCTCTTTCTTATGCCTTCTCTTCTTTTTAACACTAGAGAGCCTTAAAAGGCTGGTATTTAAACTGTTTTAATGACTTTTGAAAGGCTGGAGTGTATCTTTTACACAAGGATCTCATATATGAAATTACCAATTCACTTTTCATTTTATAAATACTTGTATATTTGAAACAGCATCAAAAACTCAGTCTCACATTAAACAGTTATTCCACTGTTAAAAAAAGGAACTGTCTTTAGATAGTCCTGGATAAGGAACTGGGGGGTGAAGGAGATCCATCTCTCCCTGCTCCAGTGAATATTTAATTATTTATATGGCATGGAATGGATCCAGCAGGGCTGACGGAGGAATAGCAGTGAATAGTTAGTACAGAGGCTGGAGAAAGGAAGGGTCATAGCCTCGTCTGAATATTAAGTACAACAGAAAATTGTGCCCGTGTCTCCAACATCCTG
The DNA here is from genome assembly GCA_027925045.1 of Hypotaenidia okinawae. Lineage (NCBI taxonomy): Eukaryota > Metazoa > Chordata > Aves > Gruiformes > Rallidae > Hypotaenidia > Hypotaenidia okinawae. The sequence continues at coordinate 20,651,183 of BSDF01000009.1, forward strand.
GATAAATGCCCTGTCCACAGGAATTTTCATTGTTCAGGAGTGTCCTTTCTGGTTTTAATCAGAAAACCTAACCAAGTCAGGAAGCCTTCCTGGTCAAAGTATGTTCTTAAATAGTAAATGTCCTTTAGTGCTAATGAACTGACATTTTTCAACAAAAAAAAAGTCGGACAAAATTTTCTTGAATGCCTCTCGTCCTGATGCTTCATTTTGCCAGATGTCCAGGTGCTAACTGAGCTATGTCCATGAAAGATGGACCACTTCCCTCTGAGCTTTCAAGTCCTCTTTTGTCTTGCTTAGAAAAAGAGGGGGAGGGGGAGGAGGAGGTGGGGGGTGGACCAAGGGGAAAATAAAGATTTGTTAGTTGCCAAATTTGACAGCTGTCATCTACCTTGATGGGGTAACATGATGATATATATCACTTCATTCAGTATCTTACATTTTAATTGTAATTAATTATGAAAGAAACTACAACTCTTCAACTTGAGTGCAAATATTTTTATTTGCAGGCAGATGTTTTGCATGCTTTATTAAATTCTGTGCATTTCATACCATTCAGTGCTCAACTAAAAATAACTATCATTGTGTACCTACACAGAGAGAGTTTCATGCAGTGTGAAGCACTAACATCATATTTACTTGAGGATAGAACATTATGTTTCTCTTCCAGTATGTAAAATACGTACATTTAACAGTGGAATTAAGGACCTATTTTAAATATAGCAGTTGCTAAGCAATGTGCTATTAGCAGAGCTCCAACAGCTTGGAACATTTAACATTTTAGGACCTATGTGCTCATTTTTATATTATTACTTAGTTTGCAAAATACAGTTAGTAATCAACAGAGAAGTTTGTAATTTGCTTAGGCAATAGACGAGATTGTTTCTCAGTGTTCTTCTGTATCCTCATCTTAGGAAAAAGAACCAAGTAAATATTATGTCTTGATATGCACACAACTCTTATTTTCTTCTACAAACTGCAGATGGGTGAAATTCTGCTGTGGTAGTCCCAGAACTGCTAGGAGTACAAGTCCTAGGAGTACCAAGCATCAGTATCTTGATCCATTAGTCAGATTGCCTTCCTTTCAGAAACCTATGCAGATGTATCTGTGCAGTTAGCTGTGGTAGCATTGAGACAGAGGGAGTGATGCAAATCTGCAAACGTTTACCGCGCCATCAGCTCTAGGTGGACGTAGGTTAACACCACACACAGTTTTTTCCATTCTATCCTAAAAAACATATGATTGATTGACTGAACAGATCTCCCCAGGCTAATTCCTTTGGCAAAACCTCCTTATTGTTGACAAGATGATTAGGAAAGCACCAGGAAATTTCTTTGAATTTGCAATTGTTTTTTCTCTCCTGTGAATTTCTTTACCAGAGGAAATTATCCAGACCAATGCTGTGGCTGTGGATCAGATCCAGTCTAGGACTTGCACCACTCTAGACAGCTCTGAACTTGTCTTTGCATGCCTACTGTATCTTATCCACCAACACCACAGTCACAAACATGGGAACTATACCATGGAAATCTCCAAAACACGTCTGCAGGAAAACAGATTCTGCTTTTTTACCACATTGTGCATACATGGCACACCCAAGTGTGCCACCCTGAGTGAAACCCACAGCAGTGCCCAATGTTGCCCATGAATCCTTTGAGATTGCTGCTCTCAATCACATGTAGGAGTAAAGACTCAACAATGTTGGAGCCAATGGGAGTTTCAACATTTAGCTGTCGGTTTAGTGGGGACAGAAGTCACTCCAAAGCTCTAAATCCTTATGATGTTTCACAAAGGTGATGTCCCCAAGACATATGAAATATCTACCATTGTCTCTTTAAACTCAGTGACCAATACACAGTAAAAACTATGGCATCCATATTCATGTTTCCTTAAAGACTATCCTGGGTTATACAGGCGCATAAATGAAGTTGCCTATGTCTACAGAATCCTGACTTCATGAGATCTTAATAATTACCCTTATTTAATGTCTATTTCACATAAATATATTTTAGGTTTTGTATCGTTTGTTCATAAATATACCACAACACTTCAAGAATTTAAGAAAGCTAAAAATAATTTTAGGCTTTTACAAATATCTTTAAGGAGAAATTATTCCCTGAAGATGCTATGAGTGGAGGCTGTTCCTATATCAGCCCTTGTCTTTGATTAACCAGTTAAAAAAAAAAAGGGAATAGATTAATTATTAAAATTAGTCCTACAGTGCACCTGAGCATGCTGAGTGAAACCTGATTTCCACTGAATCTCAGGGGGAGGAAGGGCTGAGGATGCTCAGCACCACACAGAACAAGGCTTGCAGGGAGAAAGTCAGAGGTCTCCTTTGTGAAATAGTAAGGGCTGAGTGTGTTGTTTGCCCAATAGCAGTTTGGGGTGGTTTGTTAAATAAAAAGTAAAAATAAGAAGAACAAGAATTCAGTTCTGGGCTTGGAATCAATGCAATTCCCCTTTAGCCTATTAGACTTGCTGAGAAGCCCCTCTCAGGACGCGCAGCAGTTTCTCTGACTGCTCAGCCATGTAATAACACTGAAAACAAAGGCACAAGAACTTACAGTGTCACACTGTAATGTCATTATTCACTTGATAAAACTGTGGCCACGCCACAACATTTCATGCTTTGGGTTTGCCCAAAGCTGCAGAGTAGCCATGCTCATTATGCAGGTAACTTCTCCCCAAAGCTGGCGTGTGGCAGCAGCAGTAGTCCCCAGGCTGGCCCTTTCCAGGCCTCTGCAAAGCCTGTCCTGAGTTTGGTTTCACACCTGCCTGCACATCTTGCTCTACTTCAGCTTGCTGCCTCTCTGGAGACATCATGCCTTATGTTTTCCATTTTGTTCTCATTCACCTTGCCTGTCACCTTTAGGCACCCTTAATTATAACGTCATCGAAGGTTTATTCAACCAGATCTGAAGATTGTGATTTAATTACAAAAATGAAAACGTGTGATTACAACCCAAGTAGGTGTAAAACAATATTTGGCTATAAGTAGCAGCCGAAGCCTTTTTAGGTGCTTGAGTGTGTCTCATCCAGAAGTCCCTCCGTTTAAAGATGGACAAATCCTATGGGTCCAGGACATTTTGTGTTTATCTATATTTTGGATTACTTTCACAGCCTCTGTTTCTTCTCATTTAAAGCTCAATTTTGGATACAAATTCAAATTTCTTAAGTGGCTGTATATTTGGTCAAGCATTTTGGGTGATTTGACTTCCCATCCTATTTGTTGAAGTATGTATGGCTCTGTGGGAATATCAGTTATGTAAAGGCCATTTCACCTTCAGTCCTACCCAGTCCAACTGTTGAATGTGAACCTTTTTACTTTACATTTCCCAGAAATTGCTGAGATTACTGGTATGCTCATAGCAAAGAACATGCAGAGATTCAGGTTGAAGCAGAATATGTTAAGTTTAGGATACCCATTGGATTACCAAAGGCCACACTTGACACATTATTAACAGTAGCTAGTTTGTTCTTCTGAGTTTACCTATGAGTTCCTGTTATTGTTTTCCCTCAAGTTTTGCTGCATTTCAGTGTCACAGGACAGTTATGACTACTTTCTTGTTACCTAATTAGATCCACAAAGAACAAAATGCAGTTCCAGAGGCCTCTAACTTAGGCTGAAAAGAAACCTGCTACATTGCCTACAAGCTGCTGGTTTGAGATGCTGAGCATTGCATAAAGTCAGTCTATGCACTTTGCTATAGATATTTTTTATTAATGGAGTGCTTCAAAACAGGGCAAAAACCCACGTAAGACTTTAATAAATCTTGGAAATGAGCAGGTATTGCAGAAGTTAAGCTCACCCTCATTACCCTGTAACACTACCTCCTGCGAGGCTACCTGAGACGTATTGTACAATAATTGTGTTCTGGCAGCTGACTCCAAGAAGCCGGCGTTAACCTTTCCCACTCCCCCGATACGTACAGATTATTCCCATTAGGATGAATTGATGAATGAAAAGATCATAGTTAATGGGTATTACTATAATGCAGAGGGCCAAATCCTATTATCCTGTGCAACGGACAGTGTAAATAGTATTTGTGTAAAGGAGCCCCACTGGGACAAAGAGAAATGTAATACGCTGCTGCGAGGCCCCACATCTGCCAATTGCCCACCCCACCCCTGCTCAGCAAAACCTCTCAGGTTCTGCAGCTGTTTTTTGTGGTGGAAGGATAATGGGGTTGGGCCCACAGAGCTTCTGACAGAGCCTATTAATGGCAATAGGAAGGGTCTCATTGACACTAGTGATCTCGGTGGTGAGCTAGCAGAGAGGAAGATTGGTGGCGCGGTTTGTGCCTGCAATCTTGATAACTTCTGAAGAAGTAGTGGTGTGTATTCTCCATCCTTGTGGTACTTTGATCACATTTCACCCTACCCTTTTCAAATTAATAAACACATTATGTGGGTTATGCAGATTACAGTGTGTGCGTTAAGTTATTTGATACATTATTCACCAACAAATATAAGATAAAAAGTAAGTCTGCATATAATTACCCACAACTGCTGACTGACTTATAATTAACTTTGAAAAATTGCTGGTTTAGGAGATATTATAGATTACAATTTTAAATGTAAGGAGCTTCAGAATAGCTCTCACGATCAATGCACGTACAAGGTATTCAGTGAAGGATTAATTCCCTAAACTGCTAATCAGCTCTATCTCCTGTCTTATCAAATTGTAAATACATTATGCCGTATTAAAGTATGAGCATGCAGCTAATTAGAGCAGAGCCTGCATTTAATATCAGATACTCCCCCTTGACACAACAAAAATGTTCTAAGGACATACATAACAAGTGTTAACAAATGAAAATGATTCTTTTTACAGTGATGCTGTGCTCCGACAGCAGCCTTTTGTTTTCATTTCAGAGGGGTTTTGGTGTTGTTTTTTTTTTTAAGAAAAAGGAGGAGGAAGGAAAGCCACACAGTCTTTCTGGAGAAATAAGTTGGGGAAGACATTAATTCTATTCCTTCTACAGCTGGAAGCCCACAGGAACCAAACAAGGGATTATAACCAAGGATCTACAAATAGGATCTGGATGGGATCCAGCTAAAATTTCATTCATTTACAAATATTTTTAATAGATTCTGATATTAAATTCTGTGAAGCAAAATAAGATTTTTTTTTTAAAAAAGCAAGAATGCAAACCCATCTACATTGTTAAAGGAATATAGTATAAATTTGAATGAAAGACCAGTGAAGCCTAGCTGAGCAGAGTTTCAGAACCATAATTGAGCATCATTTGCAAAACTGCTCCTTTTTGTTGCTTTTTTTCTGTTTCAAGCTCCAATAAAGTGATGCCATTGTAGAGAAGGCAGGAAATAAAACATACTGAAATTATTCACATATGAAACAAATATAAAATATGAGAGAATACGCAGCAAGGAGCCTTTCAAACAGTTAGTTTTTAAAAGTTCTTTGTGTAAACCTCAAAGTTTTTTTGTGCCACTTGAAAGTTTTCACACCCCAAGGACCTCAGAACATAAGATGCTATTAATGTTATTCAGCAACAAAAGACATACATTTTGTCAAGATCTACTCAATACAGCACAATAGAAAAACTGGGAGGGGAAGGGGCTCTTTTGGTTGTCTTGTTTTTCTTTTCTTCTCTTCTCTTCTCTTCTCTTCTCTTCTCTTCTCTTCTCTTCTCTCTTCTCTTCTCTTCTCTTCTCTTTCTTTCTTTCCCCTTCCTTTCATTTTTTTTCTTTTTTTCTTTTTTTTCTCCACTTTTCTTATTTCTTAAATATCTCTATTTAGAAAAAAATCTCAGCAGGAAATTGAAGAGATTTACCAATAAAATCAATAAACATTTCCAGACTCTTGGTAGTGATACTGTTGAGATAAGGTAGAGTTACAGCACTGTTTGATCAATGTTTATTACAGAAATCATATTTTTTAATAGAGTGGATCAGAAAAGGGTGAGTTTTTTCCCTTCCTGGCCCTGAATTCTGTAGGCTTCATATACACAGAAACTCCGTTTGACTTGTTTCATTTAAATATGTGACAGTTGCTAAAATTGAAAAGCATCTTGGTTTGAACTAAAAGTTCCTTTCTTCATTCCCCTCAGGTTAATTTGTTAGCTTTTGGAGTGATTATTTATAAAGTATTTCGACACACTGCAATGTTAAAGCCAGAAGTTAGTTGTTATGAAAATATACGGTAAGTTTTCCTTTTAATACAAACTCTACCTTCTGCACATTTAAATACAGCCAGTGATGAAAGGGAGCATTCAAAAATAGCAGAAGATTTTTAGAAAAAGAAAGATTTCTTTTTTTTTTCCTGTTATCTCCTCATATAGATTTGGAGGCAGATTTTGCGTTCTTTACTCCCCTTGAGCAATACCTTTTACAGTAACGCTGGGGTTGTGTGAGACGTGTAGGAGGACTACAGTGAGTGGCCTGTATCAACCAGAGGGTAAAACCTAATTTCAAGGTTAAAGAAGTATTTGTCCTCTTTTTTAAGTACTTTCCACGGCCTTTACACAAGCCAAACCAGATTTCAAAACTTATGCCTGAATTGGGACCAAAATATTTGCCTTGAAGTAACAAGTAATTCAGTGATAAGAGAATCAAGGCATTCATGTTATTTGTAAAAAGTCTACAGTAGGACATTGTGCTTCTCTGGCGTGGGAGGGGTGGAGAGGGTTCTCTCCAGGATTTTTACTTTGCATGCTGCTATGATTTTTCCATCAACTCACTCTCTTTAAAACTGATTTATAGGAACCTTGAAAACCGTTTGTGCAGGAAAAGCTGAAGTGTACTACAGGGAACATTGAAAACAACTTACTGTTTGTGTTGCTTAGGAACACTCCTGCAGTTTCAATGCATTGCACTAGATTTATAGCTAGGATTTAGCAATTGTTTGATTGATTACTTTCTCTTATTTCTCACCCGTCATAGCTTCATGTGGTGAGCTGGTTTTAATGAAGTTGAAAATTATTCATTTTCAGAGGAACAGTGCTAAAAATGTCTGTTGTTCAAAGGAAGTCCTGCAATGACTGGGCTGAGAATGAATAAGAAAGTAATCAGTGGCTTCATTTCCAAGACAACATGCTGTAATTTGCTTGAGTCTGCGAGCAGGGCTCTACAGCATGTTTGGAAAAAAAAATCATAGCAAATCAGTCCCTATAATTTTAAAGCATCAATATGCTGACCCAGGATCTGTTTGAGGATATTTGTGTTCTAAAAACAATTTTTTTGGGTTTTTTTTTTTTTTAAGAGGAGTGAAAGAAAGTCTGGTTTTCCAACTGTCACTGTCTTCAGCAGTGAACCTGAGAGGCAGCCTGAGAACCCTTTGATGTCACACACATGTAGTGACTGACCTAAGAGCATACTGTACATTTTTCTGGGTTATTTTTTGAGGAGGATAAGGGGGAGGAGGAAAAGTGGGGGAATGCTTCATAACAGACATATGTTTTTCCTTGGGGAATTACACTAACAGTAGATTTAAATCAAATCATATGGTGCTGCAGTACACCAGAGAAAACATACCTAAAGATTAAAGAAGCCAGTGTTTTAAGGCCCTCCAGTTTCACTCCTTTGCTCTTCTGCAGTGATTACATGAGCCTATTCATGCCATAGTGTTACAGCACACCCTAAAGAGCAGCCCATGCATTCACACATCTTTGCAACTGAGAAAAAATTGCAAAGGCAGCACTCACCATCCAGAACAGAAAGGAAATAGCACGCGCCCACATGTTGTTTGCAATGTTTTCTTCCTGTCTAGGTCCTGTGCCCGAGGTGCTCTTGCTCTCCTGTTCCTCCTTGGAGCTACCTGGATCTTTGGGGTCCTCCATGTTGTACAGGGATCCGTGGTTACTGCATATCTTTTTACAATCTTCAACGCATTCCAGGGGATGTTCATCTTCATTTTCCTTTGTGTGTTGTCTAGGAAGGTAAGTGTCCCACTCCTTGTGGGAAGCGACTCAGGTAATTTTGTGTACCTATGCATCCAGGCACCTAGCCCTGCAGTGGAGTTGTAGTGCAAATGTATTGCCAGAGCAAGGCAGAAATTCCTTGTGCCATTGATGGAGGAGAGGAGGGAAGAAGGGAAGTTTTGCTGTTGCCCAGACAGAACCTCTGCCCAATTTTTACCTTCTCACATACTTCCTCACAGTTTTAACACTGATGTATGAAACATAGACAAATGTGGGGGATTTAAATTATGGAACTCATTATAGTGCCATTAACCCAATGAAATAATGCACTGTGTAAAATAAAACTCACTTTCAGTCTTTCTAGCCAGCAGCAAAATTCACACTACCCACGCTACTCTGAGACAATAGTCTCTTTAGTATCCTGTCCTAATGTCAAAAATTAGCCCCACCTTAAATCATCTAGTAACCAGAGAACTACAAAATAAACTAAATGACATACAGATCTATTACTATACTTATTTCATATCTTAATTCTATATTTTTATTTCAGATTCAGGAAGAGTATTACAGGTTGTTCAAAAATGTTCCTTGCTGTTTTGGCTGCTTGAGATAAATGGAACGAAAACATGCATGAGCATCTCAGTAGAAGAAGGGACCCACCTGGACAATGTCTTTATGGATATTACAGAAAAATATTGCATTGTGAAAGTATGAAGTGACTCAGTGAGCGGGCATGTCTCCTAACTTAATTGCTGACTGGTTTTGTACATATGTGTGCGTTCATGCAGAGCATTTATTTTATGCTGTACACAAACTGTGTACAAAGCAAACTGATTATTGAAAAACAGATATTAGCAAAGATCAAAGAAAGAAGCAGATTTCCAAAGAAGCTCAAGACTTTTCATGACTTAGGTTTTCTTTCTAATATTAGAAATATCTGCAGTTCTTGAAAGCAAGATACCAAAAACCAACTGGCAGAGCAGACTTTATGAATAGCTTTGCTAGTTGAAACATGTTCAATTCCTTTTTTGTAGTAATGAGCTGCTTATACTAAGTTGTATGTGGCCATCTGCAGGGAATGGGTTCCATTAAAGAGTCACTAGATAAAGATCTGCTTCAGCTCAGACTTTTGAAAACTCTTCTTTTAATTTAAAGTAGATTAAAAAAGGAATTTGTTTAATATTATTCTCTTATCACTCTGAAATATATATTTGTATATTAATCAATTCTTTATTTTTATAACTTTTAAAGAATTGTTTAGATCTAAAGAGCTGAGGTCAGATCTGATATGAGAATGGTGGGACAGACATTTTATAAGTGAAAGATTATTTTGTGAATACTTTCAAAAAGATCTGGATCTTGTTTTATTTAATTGTCAAAAAGACTGAGATCTGCTAAACTGGCACTATGATTCTGAAGGCTGTGGGGAGAAGAAGCTTTCACAACTTTGTCAATGATAGAGAAATTTGGAATCCAGACCTTGTAGGTTCAAATTAAAAGTGGTAGAAATCACTCACACCAAAGAATACGTATTTCGCTCAAGGTCGTATGCCTCCATACCATGTAAAATTGTAATTGCAGCAGTTTTCTCTATTCACAGCTCTTTGAGTCAAGCAGTTGTCTTCCTCTGAGGCTCCTGGTTTTGAAACACTTCTCCTGTGTTTAACCTTGGGAGCATACATAGATCTACTGAAATCAAAGGGAGTACTTGAGGTGCAAGTTTTGCTGGATCAGGGCATAAATACGATGCATCAGCAGTTCAACCTTTCCCATCTTACTTATTTTAAAAGTATGCTTTAATTTCACCCTTTTAGCACCTAGCTTATCTGAAGTGCTGAGCAATCCTCAGCCCACTTTGCCTTCTCAGGAAGTGTCTAGGATCTCAGATGAAGAGTATTTTTACCAGTGAGGCACTGTAAATATCTAGTTGTTAATAATAAATCCCACTGTTGTGTTGTCTGTTTAAAAAAAGCTACTCTGAAGTTTATTTATATTAAAGGAAACCTTCTTAGCTAATGATCAAATTTCTTTGGTTTTTATCTTTTTTTCCACATACATAAGGCTTTTGTTGTATGCAGTGCCATGGCGTGCTTCATTAAGTAGATTCCATGTCTCCATCAAAATTTTGGAAAACACAAAAGGAATCTTTTTTTCCTGGAAAAAAAAACAACTTTTGGTCCTTTGAATGTTAAATATGTTAATAAACTGAAGTACTTAGCTTTCACATTTTAACATGTTTCCCTTCATTAAAATAAATACAATGGTAAAAGTTCTCATGGTTATATATTATTTGCCCTGAATTATTTGCTGTGTTTTCTTTGCTGTTGAGTATGTTCTTCCAGGTTTGGGAAAATGCAGATACATACTACTCAAAAGAGTATTTTTAGAAGAATATCTACTAATACATCATTTTTTATCTCCTGCAGAAATGTAACCTATAGTAAGTCTGTCTGGACAAAGAAGCATCTCTGGTAAATGTATAATGGCTTCAGCATGCTCAGTGAGATTGAAAAAGTTCCTTGTAAAGAAAATATATCATAAAGTGTTTAGGTTATAATGGTCTTTCTAATGAAATAACATCTTTTATGGGAAAACTGTGCTCTCCAGTCTCTGGGTCAGATCTTCATTGAAAACCTGTTTTACTTACATGCAAGGATGGGTTTTCATCTTTTAATACAGCACATGAGGAGCAGAAAAATTTTGTTTAGATTCATTGCCTTAGAGCCTGAAGGATATTGCAATTGTCGTTCCTAATGCTTGCAGAAATACTGACAAGAAATAAAAGGGTTTATTTGTCACAAACCTTAGTAACGTAAGTCCAAGCCAGCAGAGACAGAGGAGAGACTATAGACATAAACTGAAAAATATATATAAATTAAAAAAAAAGAGAGGAAGATACGAAAGCAAGATATGAGGAAAAACCTTTTCACCATGAGGATAGCCAAGCATTGGAAATGGTTGTCCAAAGAGGTTGTACAGTTGTATTAAAATCTTTGGAAGATTTTTAAAGCTTCATAAAGCCCCCAGCAACCCCATCTCATACCTGACCCTGCTTTGAGTAGGAAGGTGGATGAGATGACCCTCTGAGGTGCCTTCCAGCCTGAATTATTCTACAAGTGTGTGATATGAAATATCAAATCAGAAAAATAACAGTTGGGCATTAGTTATGATTTTGTTAAGGAAACCTGCACTCCAGTGCTGTGCATCAGCTGAGCAAACTGGTTTTCCAAAAATAAATTTGTGTGACACATTTGTCAGATCAACTGGTAACTAGTTGACTGGTTGGAAGAAGGAAAACTTTGTTCAGCATCTTTTCATATTATATGCTTCTGAGAGATATATGACATCTCCATGTGGGGACAGCAGGAAAAAAATAAAAATAAAAAAATCAATGATTGACAAGACAGATAAAAGTAAAATGTTAAGGTTTCACTCTGAAAGCAAGTGCTTGCTGAAGAGAGAAATTGTTTCTATTAAACCAATCAAAGAGAAATTTGTGTTCAGTGTTGCATTTCAAGGTGTGCTTCAGAATATAATAAATAAGGTCTGGATTAAGAAAGACTCGTTTATTCTGAAATAATTATTTCCTCAAAGAATTGGAAGTGTATTTCAAAGAAACCGCAACATTTAGGAGTTAATTATCATCACAGCCTTTGGGAGGTTCAGCCTGCCAGAGCTATGCTGATGAATAGACCGTCTGCGCTCTTTACCGACTGGAATGAAGACAGTAGGCATTGAAAACACCGTTAAGTGCTGCTCAAATTCATGTCAGACCTTTCTCTGCTCTCCAGTTGTAACAGTCCTTCAACTCAGAACACGGTGGTACCCTGAAGCCAGGAATTTGCAAACTTGTGCATCTTACTGACCAGCCCTGTGAAGCAATACTGCACATCGTGATGTTAGCAGAACGAAGAAATATTTGCAGGTCTGATTCCTCTGGCTGCTACACTTCCAGCATTTCTTTCCTCACCAATAATACTGCTTTTTAGATATTTGTCATGACAGACCCTTAAAGCCCTGTTCAGAATCACACTCCTGCCAGATGCCAATTAGTCACAGGAGAGACTACTTCCTTCTTTGAAACCTTTCTCGGTAAGATAAAAAAAGCCAACATTTGACCCATGAAAAAAGTTAAAACTTTACTTCCTCTGGCAAAGAGTTAGTGCAAGGAGGGCTCCTGGCCAGCAACCTGCTCCAACCTGTGTTACTCTTCACTTTTTTCTCATACATTCAGGACACACAGCATTACACTGCTGTGAGATTACAGAAGTGAAGATGCTACCTCACCAAAGTCATCCCCAAAAACTATTATTATGTAAAATTAAAGATGGATGCAGACTTGAAAACAGCTGTCCATCAATGCACAAATACTTCATTGAGCCACAACCAAAATGTCAAGTGCAAATGTGCTAAAGTATTTTCACAAGTTGCCTGGCTCCCTTGCCAGCTCAGCTCTGGCCACCATTGCTGTGGGCAGCATGTCCATATAGACTGCAGCCACGTGAAAGACCACACTGCCTTTTTCAGACTCTGTATCTCTATGACAACCCTCCTGAACAAACCCTACAAAGAACCAAGAGCCCTTGTAATACCCAGGCTTCGTCAGGAGTCAGACACATGGCCAGGCACAGTACCCAGAGGTCCTGGAACTGCTGGTTCAAAACAAGCTGCAAGATGTGAAGAATGGAAAGTACCATAATTCTGTCAACGTCACTGGTAAAAAGGAAAATTGACAGCATCAATTCTACCGGGTGAAAAGAACAGAAAGGATGGGGGGAAAGAAGCAAAACAAAACATAACACAAAAAACCCACCACACCACAAAAAGTAGCAGAAAAACTGACCGCCAAGAATGTATTATTTTTTTAATCTGAAAAAAAGCTTACAAAATATACAGAAATTATTGTGAAACAGATATGTGATTTTTGAGTGATTCTATTTATGATAACATCACCTTATTTTTTGTAGAGTCCTTATTTTTACATCTTCACACTATAGGGCTGCACATTTCCCAGAATTCCTTTTCCAGACCTATCCCTTTAAATTTGACAGAAGCTTTACTTCCACAGAAGTTGTTTTACAGCTTTGTTTTTTCTTATCTTGCTGGTAAGTACTTGAATTTTATTGTATTTACTCTTTTGGATTCCCAAGGAAATAGCATATTTTAATCAGGTTTCATAACATAAGGGAGCTCTTCTGTTTTTTGAAGCATTGATGAATATTCTAATTAAAACTAGCTCTAAGACTAGCCATCAGTCTTTCCTGCAGTGCAATAGGCACCTCCCTTCAATGTAAGCCTTTGTATTTATTGTAACTATTTATATAAATGCTGCAGTCAGCTCTGAATCCACATAAACCTAATGCCATTTAAATTAATTTTGTAAGACTATTGTGAGACAGTGCTGAATAATTTAGTCAAAGCCTAGTTGATTATAACCAGTTCTTCTTTACAATAATAAATTTTAAATCTGTGTTTTTAAGGGTAAATCCAGTTTATCTTGTAAAATGTGATGGGAAATACTTTGCCTCCAATACCTGTAATCAGTTATATTTTAATCTGGGCAGGGATGTTTTCCTCCTGTGTTTGATCCACCATTATTTGGCATAATGGATTGGGTTAAAGGCAGCAATCTTCAAAATCCCACTCCTCTCTCTCTTTGAACATTTCAACATTAAACAGACTTCTGGCACCACCTTGGCTTCTGATGGGTTTCAGAAATAATTGTTGATGATACAGTAAATTTGTTTTCTATCCCTTGTGTTTAAATCCCAGTCTTACAAACACTCATGCATTTGTTCAGTTTTATGCACAACTAAGTCTCTGGCGTTAATGAGACTGCTCATGTGCATAAAGTTAAGCATATGTGCAAGTGTTGCATGACCAGGGTCTTTGGATGCCAATTTGCAGTAATAACAGATTTGCATAAACTCACAATCCCAAGCACCAGCTTTCCTGCTCATTATCAATAGCAAAACTTGTTTAGCTATACTTCATTCACTGATTTTTATCAGCCTGTTTACTTTTATTTTTAAGGTGAACTCAGAGTTGCTTTTCTTGCCATTCCTGAGCTATTGTTGATTTCATCTTTGTTCTCCTTAAAGTATGTGGGGGCTTTTCCCTCCTGTTGACAAACTTAGAGTGCCCACCTTAACCATGTTAGTATCAGCTCATTTATGTTAGTGATGAAAGATCAGGTCACACTTCTTAAGCTGGAAATATGTTCCTTGCTGTGTAAGAGAGCTGCAGAAATACCATGTGCAAAAACCCAGCTAGTACTCATCAAAGTCCTGTGCACAAGTCATGGCTGCTGTCATCAAAGGGCTAGGCCCTAAATGAAATGAGTAGCAGCTGTAACCCATTCAGTATAGATGCCAGCTAAGGGAGAGGCATCTTCTGCACCTCTTTGGCAGGTGGGTCATGTGGAAGCAGAGAAGAGACAGGTACATCTTAATTGACATTATAGCGCATGTCCTAGTGAAGGAAAACCTTCCTTCTTATGCTTAGCTCTGGTTTGTTATTGTTACAATTGGCCTTAATGCCTGTAATATAACTCCTAAAGACTTTGGGGTTTGATTCCTTGTTCTCGGAAGGAGTGGGGCATACAGTCCTTCTCTAAATGGATGGGGCAGAGCTGTATACCCCCCTCCTCTGGCAGGTACTAATGAGGTCATACTTATCCAGAGACCCTCCCAGCACCCACAACCAAACTCCAGGTGCCTTCCAGCTCCAGGCTTAGTACACAACTGAGGAGGCTGGAGTGTAACTCTTGGCTTGGCAGTGAGTAGGGGATCTCAGTGTGGCAACAGGGAGGCAGAAAGACAGAGAACTGGGATATAAAGGTATAAACAGCAATACTTTGTGGGTGACAGAGCAAAGGCATGAGCATCTCCTAGCCTGAATATGTAAAGTTGGTTATTGTTTTTTCGGTTGCATTGCTTTTGTTGGGGTTTTTTTTTTTGAGGGGTGGGGGAGAGTGGAATAGGACAGAAGAATACACTTCGGGACAAAGTTAAAAGCTGTGGAAAACCACATTCTTCTCTTCTGAATATTTGAATTTTGTAAAAGGGTGGGAAAGAGAAAGCAGTGGCACTTAAAGGGAGGAGGAAAAGGGGGGAGGGAATTGAAAAAAATGGTAACAGTTTGTAAGGATGTCACCCCTGAAGCTAAACAAAAGTGAAAAGAAACAACTGAACATTAAAGCAACTCCCAGTGATAACTTGTATGCTACCTTCTAAATGAATGATTTGTATGCAACGCTTCTAAGCTAAAAATGTTACAGGACAGTGAATCAGACAGCATAATCCTGCAGAAACAACAGGAAAAAGAGAGGAAAAGGGGAAGATCTTGTGGTTCTGCTCAGTTTCTATAAAATGACCTAATCCTATAAGAGTTCTTTACACCATTACATGGCTTGAACTGTCTTAAGGTTTTTCTCCTTTAAAAATACTGCTTTCTTCAGAGAGAAGTACCGTACATGGAGTACATATGCTAGAAGCCAGAAATGGATAGCACCATTCTGGATTTGGCAACCTCAGATGGGGTCCATCTTGGAGCTATTCTTCTCTGTATGTGTTGTAGTGTGTCTGTTTTGAGAAGGATGAGCTCTGTATACATACATGGTGCACAACAGTTATGCAAAAAATATTTTTTAAGTAAGCTGTCTTTCCAAGTGTTTGATGTTATCTTGACCAAGAAATTAGATTCTCTCAACTATATGCAATCTAATTCAAGGCCATTCAGAAATGATTATATGTTGAATTTTAGGCCTCTTCCCTCAGGTTAAAGTTCAACTTAGCTCTTCAAGTGACTTGGTGTTGCAAGTGACGGTTGTGCGCTGTCTCTTCTGTGTACAAGAGTTGCTGGTGTCAGTAGTGTCTTCTCCAGGCCAGTAGAAACAGTAGTGTCTTCTCCAGGCCTTGTACAGTGCCAATGCAGGCTGACCTCAGAGGCTTTATCTGTCAGGTTCTTACATGTTGGTTGCTAAAACAAACCTCCTCTCCAGGAATGTGCCTGTGTTTTGGATCTCTCCTTTCTATAGCAAGAAGAAAGGAAGGAACTTTGTAATGAGAGCATGCTCTGGATATGGTTTTCAAGTGTGCTGCATTGTTGAGATGGGTTCTGGTTCAACTTACTGAAGGTCCATTGCTCCTGGTGTAATCTTTAACAGTCCATTGTATCATTTTGTTTTCCCAGAGGCTAGTGCATGGTGGGGGATGTGATGTACTCACTCTTGGCTCTCTGTATCTCTGTGTGTTGAACTACATTTACTGGAGCAGCAGGGCTGATGCCAGTATAGAATTAGTGCATGGCTCTGGCTGTATGAGGATGTAAGCATCAGCCATAGGGGATGGTGGGAGGCATGTAAGAGAGGGCCCTGGAGAAAGTGGTGCCAGGCTTGTGCGCCTGTCACAGAGAGCCACCCTGCTACAAGACTGGGGGCTGCTGCTTCGGAGGAGCAGCAAAGAGCTGAACAGGAGGCTCCCAGGGAAGGCTGCACTGGCAGTCTGAGATAAAGTGGAGAGGGAAAAGGGAAGTGATGTTATTGGTAATCAAGTCTCTCGTTCAACATTACATGAGGGCATGTTTTCTGTGATCTGTACCGCCGGCGCATTTAAGAGCGCTTCTGTGAGTTCCTGGGATTTCACAATGCTTTAGTGAAACTTAGTGAACCTAAATTTCAGATTAGAACTCCCACATCTGTCACTAATGAGGGCAGAAAAACTTTAGAGATTTCTGAAAGCCATCTGGAGCCACAGAGAGCAAAATCTCTGGAGGCCAGCCCAGGAGGAAGGTATTAACCCTCTTAGCACTGACAGAAAAGCAAGAAAGCCAATTAATATTTCTAAATAAATGAGTCTCTGTGTATCTCAAAGCCTTACTGCAATTATTTTCAGTAAAGCCCGCTTTCTTTAGCAGCCTAAGGCCCTTGAAAGCATAATCATAAGGGCTGCGCACAAAGAGACTTCATTGTCTCTTGGCACGTGTGGCAGCCTGGAGCAACCTGCAGGTAGGTCTGACATGGCAGCGGGCAGCATCCTGTTGTGTCCTGCCTTCTGCAAGGCAGGCACAATGCTTTTCCCCTACCAGGGGCTGCTCTTGGAGGCTGCACCTGGTTGTTGTAACTTCTAAGCTCTGGCTTGGCTCTTGCAGACAATATTCCTGTGACAGACAAGCCCGCTCCTCTGCCATGTATTTGTTTAAACGGGTTCAAAAGTTCTCAGCTTCCTGACAACTTTTTTTCTTTTCGCTTTTGTTTTATACCAATCAGTTAATTTGCTAACATCACCCTCTGTATCTTCTGATCTTAGGCAAGCTGGCTGGGTTTACTGGTGCCTTTATCGACACATTACAGCCAGCAGTGAGGAATGTGGGTCAGAAAGGAAATAAGGAGGGACGGCTCTTTTGAAATGGGGAGGAACAAGGTCAGGGCCATGGGGCAGTCAGGAGAGGGTGGAAGTGCAGAGAAGGGATGTACTTTAAAAACAAACTCATGTTGCACTAATCCAGCTGCTATTCAGCTTTATCACCCTTTGCCTTTGCGTTTCTAGAAATCTCTTTTTATCTTCCTTTGTCTCTCTTTCTGCCCGTTATAAAGTTTTTGAGGCACAGCCCTATTTTTCTTATATGTTTTATGAAGTGCTCTGTGTATTTCACATGGCATACTTTTATTAACTTCTGATCAAAGAGGCTGTTTCAAATGAAAACATTAGAACTGATCAGAAATGGGAACATTTTTCACAAAAGCTGATGGTGGTTGTTTTGAGACCGTTTTACTCTTTAGACAGAATTTCTGTCCTAACCAACTGCAGAGATTTTTTTAGCTCTCTTCCAGTTACTCTAGATTTATGGGAGTGTGAATGAAAACAAACCACAACTTTTGTCTTTGTTACAAAGAGACAGAGATTGAGAAGAAAAAGATGAACACTTTTAATTGAACAAAATAATCACAGAATCACAAGGTTGGACAAGAACTTTTAAGATCATCAAGTCCAACTGTTCCCATCCTGTGTTAAACCATACCCTTAAGTACCTGGTTTACCTTTTTTTAAACACATCCAGGAAAGGTGACTCAACCCCCTCCCTGGGCAGCCTGTTCCAGGCCCCAACAAGTCTTTCAGCAAAATTTTTTCTAACATCTAATCTGCCCCTGCCCTGGCACAGCTTCTTGCCATTTCCCCTTGTCCTATCACCTGTCACCTTGCTGAAGAGACTATCGCCCACCTCTCTACAACCTCTCTTCAGGCAGTTGTAGGTGGTGATAAGGTCTCCCCTCAGCCTCCTCTTGTCCAGACTAAACATCCCCAGCTCCCTCAGCTGTTCCTCATATGATTTGCCATCCAACCCCTTCACCAGCCTGGCTGCCCTTCTCTGGACCCACTCAGGACCTCAATGTCCTTCTTATGGTGAGGAGCCCAGAACTGGACAGAGTACTTGAGGTGTGGCCTCACCAATGCCAAGTATCACCTCCCTAGACCTGCTGGCTACACTATTTTTGATATAAGCCAAGATGCTGTTGGCCTTCCTGGCCACCTGAGCACGCTGCTGACTCGTATTCAGCCTGCAGTCAACCAACATCCCCAGGTCCTTCTCTGCCTGAGAGCTCTCCAGCCAGTCTTCTCCAAGCCTGTAGCACTGTAAGGGGTTGTTATGTCCTATGTGCAGCACTCTACACTTGGCCTTGTTAAACTTCATCCCACTGGTCTCAGCCCATCGGTCCAGTCTGTTCAGATCCCTCTGGAGACCCTCCCTACCCTCAGGCAGATCAGATGCTGTTTGGCTTTGGAGCTTTATGCTTGTTTGTATCAGTGGAATGATCAGAGATTGTTTTTTTTCTGGCCTGCATGTACTAGGTGAACAGGGCAGGCCTGCACTCTCTCTCACAATGTTCTTCCAGATCATGGTTGAGCACAGAGGTATGACTATGAGGAAGCTTGCCTTTACTTCTGCCAGCTGAACACCAGTCAATAAAGAGAAATCCATTTTCTTTCTACCTAGTACTAAAGTGAAAGAAGAAAGGGTGTCTCTGTCTTTTTCTTCTTTGTGTGTGTATGTATACACAGCAAAGCAAACAAAAGTTTACTTTAAACTTTTTCAAATAACTCTTTTTCCTGGCAGAACTTTCTCTGCCTTCTGCTGGCTGAAGGGCATTGTAATTCCTGTAATAAAAGGGGAAAAGCTCTGTTGGTAGAGACTGTTTACTTTAAACTTCTGTTTGTTTTGCCTCCACTCTAGGAAAGAATGCAATATTTCTGTGAAGCGCTGTTAATTTTTTTTTTTCTATCTCCCTTTGACTGACTTGAGCACTGGTTAAAGCACCCAATCAACAAACAGGAAACCAAAAGATTTTCAATCCCTGTAGGACAGAGACAGGATGAACTGTTGCACTGCAAGCTTCTTTAAACTGATCCTCTTTCAGTGAATGTGTATTACCTGGTAATAACCTTTGTACCCTGGCCAAAATTTTCAAACAGGTCTCCTAAGCTCAAACATGGGCACTGAAATCAATGGTGGAGTTACTAAATCACTTCAGACACTGATCTTAAAAAAGAGTAAGGTATATAAGAGCCAAACCCTGTGTTTAATCAGTTGGTCATCACTCATGGAAATACTGTCACTTTGAAGAGCTGTATTTCAGATCCAGTTTCCTGACCAACAGACTAGACACACTGGCAGCTGGTCTCCACAATGGGGATGGATGTCCCAGGGAGGTGAAAGCTACACCGTTGTTGCAGGATAGTAGCATCTGTTTGTGGTGCCTTGTCACTTTGCAGGCAGCAGCTCAAGAATTGTCCACCCTAAAGCAGCTGGAAACTGAGTTTCTAATACAGAGTTTTCCCTGACACCTGCTGAGGACTCTGTGTGTGTCTCATTGTGTTTGTGTGTGCTTTTCTTCTTACCGAAAGAGGCTGCAGATGAAAATATGCAAGGGGTCATAGAGATAAAATGCTCAGTCCAGAGTGATGCTTTTCAGGGTGGTGCAGTATCTGACATTTTATACTATTTTATCATTTGTAAGAAGAAGGTTGAAAAAGGAGGGGCATGGGGGTAGTCTGTCATCTCAATCTAGATGTGATTGCTTGCAAGACAGCTGCCATTGGGTGTGCAGGATCCAGTGTCTCTGAGATATAACCTACATCCAGTTGCTTAATGACAGAGTAAGGGCTGTGTTTTCCTCTCTTAATTCACAGCCAAAAGCAATGGTGATGCTGATCGACTTTAATGACTAGTAGCTGAGAGCAGCGTATTTGGGTAGGGCATGCTCTAGCTCCTGTAAAGATCTACATTTTTTACTCATTGTGTCCATTTGCCAGACACCTGCCCATGAGCTGAGGCTCAGCAGAGGATGGGCATGTTTCCCTGACAAATCTCAGCTACAAAAGGCAAAAAATCATGGGGCCAAGAGCAGCCTGACTATGTCTCCCTTCATAAGTGCACTGACCTAGTAGAGAGAAGCCTGTGCTCTGAGAGCTCCTTCCAAGCCTTTTTTCTCTTTTCTTTTTTTTTTTTCTGTTTTGTTTTTGTGTTTGGTGTTTGTATTTTTTTCTTTCCCATTTTAGTGTCCAGCTGCTATGGATGAGTAGAAAAAGTGAGAGACCAGAAGTCAGGACTCCTCCCTGCCACTGTCTCAACTGTGCAGTTTTACTGCCAGAGTCAAGTGCTCCGGCTTTCTCATACACAAAGATGTGTTGGGAAAGGACAAGCAACTGCTTGCTTATGCCTTTCCCTCATTATGCTAAGAGAGTGAATTTAATGCTATGGTGGTTTTAAGGCACTCTGCCCTGATATTTGTAGGTGTTTTCTAGCCTTTCCCTTTGAATGATGAGCAGAGCGCAGGTACCATTTGGGCACTGTGTCACCGCCGATCCCCATGTACCTGCTCTGCACAAAGGCACAGGCAGAGCTGGAGGTGCCTGCACAGCTTGAGGTCAGGCACAGAGATATCCAGGGTTGCAAGAGAGATGCTGAGAGCAGATTTGGGGGTCCTGAATTTGGTGGTTGGCCTTTAAAGAGCTCCCTGGTGTGCCTTGAGCTTCTATGAGATCTGACCCTAAATATTGATCTAGAAAGTGTTAGATTTATTTTGTCAATCTGAGCTCCATTCGCAAGATGTTCAGGAACATAGATCTTCAGAGGCAAAAGGGATTAAAAACTTCCTTTCCAGTGTAACAGAAAACTAAGAGCCTTATCCAAAAATGTCTGCCTCAAGCTCGCAGCATTGGGATAAGATATTGCAAGATTCTTAAAATTCCAGGATCTTGAGAATTCTTGCCCATTCAGTTCCTTTCCTCTTCTCAACTCTGCTGCAATTCTTGAATAAAAAGCTCCTCAAAATATATATGTAAATGCAGGACATTTTACAACATGCTTGTGAGGCAGGCAAATGGGTTAGGCCTTTGAGGAAGCACAAATAGGTTAGGATTATAATTCATTGTAATGTCACAGCAAGCTGCAATTTCAAAGGCATAAGTCCTCCATTTTGTAGCCAATAAAAAATTTAAAGGGACAAAAAACCAATTTGCTTTATAATCAATAAAATGTACAACTTCTTTATCTTATTAGAAGAGGCTGTCGGTTGCAGTCAACCATTGTCAACAGGCCGTTTGATCTATCAGTGAAACAAATCATTACAAGGAACGCAGTGCTGCTGCCGTGGCTCTTGCACTGTTTTTAATGACTGGCAATACTTCTGTTCTATTACCAGATTTGAAAGTGAATTTGTTGGTGTTACCCCCAGACCTAAAGTAGGAGAGTGGGGTTTAAAAATAATAAGTTATTTGAAATAATGCAGTTCAAGAGATTAAGGAATCATTCAGAATAAAGTAACTCCCTGTCTCTATGAATGGTATTTAAGTCTAGGGTGGTGTTACAGGCAGGGTCTGCTTCGGCCTAACCTTGGGACCACACAGGATTAAAGGGTACACATGGCTGCTCTCAAGTGGACTGATCAAGGGAAATGAAGTTTGATAGGTGTTTCCCACCATGGTTGTGGCAGACCCTGTACACAGAGGTCCCAAAGTTCGTGCTGGGCACCCAGCACAGCTGCATCCCTGTGGCACGTAAGTTAGACACCCTGGGAAAGGGACCCCTCCCTGCCATGCACACACTGCTGGCTCAGGCCCTCCACACCTGTCCTCTATGCTTTCATGCCCCTTTAGGTGCAGGGCCATATAATAACGTGATGAAGGTGATGCAGGGCAGGCTGAAGCCATAGCTTCTTTAGATGTGTTTCCCAAATAAGAGTCCTCCAAGCCCATGGTGTCCCTCCAGCAGCATCATGATTACTCACCCAATGTAGCTGCTGGCACTTGAGGGTCAGGATGGGGTCTTCTTCCTCCCAGTCCTGAGGGAGAATATGCAGTCTTGAGGGGAGGCAGATTCTGAGATTAAATCTGATCTGAGGTTAAAATGATAAATCTGGGACAGAAGCTCCTATGAAAGCTATCTTCCTAATTCAAAGGTGATGCTACTGGAAGGCATACCCTTAGGTCACTTAATTCCTGAAATAGACTACAGAGTAGTTCAGTAAGTCAGGGAGAACTAATTTGCAGCTCCTCCACCTCAGACTGTGTCTTAGGCCCTTAGCTCATAAGAAAAAAAATCCCATCCACCTGGTAAAATACAGGTGGCTGGGAACAGCAGCACCTCTGTGGAGTCTTGCCCATGGTTTGTGCTTTGGGGTAGGGGTGTGCTTGGTGGAACCGGTAACATTCACTGCCCCTGGGAAAATGTTGACCTGGGAAGTGGCTGCGGATAATCAGCCTTGCCCTGGCCACATCTCCCTGAGGAGCTCGGTTTGGAAGTCCCCTCTGTAGCCTTTGGAGATGCTTCAGAAGCTGCTTGAAGCTGGATGAGACCCAGAATTGTCAACAATCTGAGTAGCCTCCCGCAGTCCTGCTGTGAACTGATTATCACATCTAACAAAATAATTTGCTGGAACAAATAACACTTCAGGCTCTGTTGTTCCAGGTGAAACTTAGTCCTAGTAAGTATAAATTTATAATAACAGCCACAGCGTTATGAGTTTCCCAACAGTCAGGCTTAATTCAAATGCATATTTCAGACCCTTACGGGGACACTCTCATCTTTGTACACTGGGATTTGGGGATTTACACACATAATTCCCATTAACACTAATAGGAGTTACAGTATGCACATATATTCCCCTCTTGATGCAGAGATTTCCCCCTGAGGATAGTAACTACGTTTTAAATTCTCCTTCCATGATGGTTTGCTGTGATATTACATATGCTCAGACACAAACCCGGGCTCCTTCCAGGCGGGGTGTGCCTGGTAGCTCCCCCGGCCCCAGCCAGCCCGGGCTGTCCCTGCCAGCGCGGCGCGACTTCTCCTCCACGCCACGGCACGGCCGCTCGCAACGGGAGCGGCTTAACGACCTGAGCGCAGAAAGCACCTCTTCGCCTCTATCCCAGGGAGGAAAATCGTGTTTGCGAGGAGCCCTCGCTCGCTGCCCGCCAGCCCGGAGCACGGCTGCCGGCGGGGCCGGCGGCGGAACCCGAGTGCCCCCTGCCGGGGACGGGCCCGCTGCCAGGGCCGGCCCCCTCCTGGCCTGCCGCGCCGGCCCAGCGGCGGGGCAGTGCTTGGCAAAGCTGGGAGCGGCTGGACACAGGATTCCCGGCGGGGAACGCCGGCCCAAGCCGAGTGGGGAGGCGGGAGGGGAGCGAGGTTTGAGCCCGTTGCCCCCAGAGGCACGAAGAGCCGTGCAAGGAAATGGTGGCATAGCACTGTGGCGCTGGGTGAGAGGGGGAGAAGGGAACAAATCTTTCCCTCCAAGTCTATGCAGAATTCATGTGTATGAAAAAAAGTGAAAGTAAGGTTTCTTAGGATGGTTAGCAGCAAAAGGGAAAGAAAATGAGAACTGACTTCATTCTGTTTCCCGTGGTTTTTTTTGCAGCCATTAAGTGCACTGCTGAAAAACTTCTATAAGGCACTTCACTTAAACAGGATTTAACCTGATGTTTAAATGAGCTGCCCAATCAAAGCCTGGAGGGTACTAGAATATCCTCTCTGGAAGTGTACTCATTATACTCTGTTGCATTTGCAATGTTTTGCAAACGCCTGCTTGTCTAACAAGATCTACTCACATAAAATGCATTTGTAGAATAACTGTAGTGGGGAAAAAAGGTCATAAATATTGTTCCGTGCCAACCAAAACCTATTCATTGTGTCCCATTCCCTTCTTAGTGAGTGTGAAGTTGACCCTGTTGAAATTAATGGGTTGATGCTTTTACAAAATGTGTGACAGATAAAGCAAATTATGTAAAGGTTGACAGGGCAGTTGCTTTTGAGAGATTTTTGGGTTTGGTGTTTTGATGCTGATAGCTTCAATGATATTCAATGTGCATGGCAGCTGCAGTGTTACTGTGACAGAACCACGATGTCATTAGAGTCGGAGTGGGCTGGTCCCCAGCTTGCGCAGTGTAGAAGAGCTGAAAGCAGTTTTACCAGTCCAGACATCCCTATGTTGTGCCTAGAGCTGAGATGCTGACATAGCCCTTGTACTTCTGATTGCTGAACTAGTCTTAGCCCCATTTCCTCCACAAACTCAGAACTGTAATTCCATTGTATGTATGAATTACAAAGAGGAATTTACCATCTTGCTATATGTAAAAGTTAGGACCCCAAATTTATCTAACAACAGATTGTGGAATAGCCAAATCACCTTTTTTCATAGCTGTGTTTTATCCTAAACTGGACTGAGAAGTCACAACCATTTTGCAAGGTTTTTCCAGCTCCTTCACAGATCTATCCTGGTAGATCTACCAAGTGGTACATGGAAATGATGCGTCCCTATGCCTGCGCACACACACACACCAGAGTTCATCCCTTGTTCATAGATTAAGGTTTCATTGCTTCATGCAAGCTAAGAATTTGGCCTTCTGTATATTTCTGTATCTGCAAACAGAAAATCTTTGTTAATAAATCTCTTCTATATGCTGTGAAATGCTGGAGAATCTCCCAGCTCATTGCAATTATGTGTATTTTAGATCAGAGGGGTGATGGCTTATGCTTGGAGGCACTGCAGAGAGTGTTGCATGCTATGCTAGCGACACAGCTTTGGCTACGGGCCCTGATCCAAAGCCAGTTGCAATCAAATAGTCAAAGGTCAAGTCTGCACAGTATAAAGAAATTGTAATTGTAACTTGTCCTAGAATTACCCTTGGTAGTTTAAGCCAGCTAGCATGAGAAACAATAACACAAGAAAATGTATAGCTGAGGACCACCAGACTACAATGGTATTTAACGTGGGTTGGTGTCACCTCTTGGAACCCATCTCCATATAGCCACAGAAATGGATCCTGCCCATGTCACATTTGTGCTCAGCATCGGGCCTTCAGTGCACCCTGACACCTCTGTTCTCCACGTGGCTGCCCCGGTCAGAGGGGCAGCAGGACCTCCAGCCACCACTGCTCTCAGGACGCCGTGGCCAGGAACTGCCTCTTCCCTGTCCCAGCTCCCCCTGCAATCCCCCATGAATCGCACAAGGCCAGGAGTGACAGAACAAATGTCCCAACTGCCCCTTGTCCCAAGATCAGGATAAGGCCATCCACATGCCAGCTAAAAAAGGCTGGCTGCTGAAAAGCGAGGATTGCAGCGTGGTGCCAGTAGCCATTAGAGGGGAAGAAAGTCTAACCTTCATGGCCTGGGAGAGGCAAAAGCTTGAGAACATGCATGAATTTTCAAAAAGGGAGACAGGAGGCACTTAAGAAAAACAAAAAATGCTATTCATATATATATTTATACATATATATATTTCTGTGCATAACTATACATACATATGTACGTATTTTATACAAATAGAGTGTCTATGTATGTGCATATGCATGTACTTAGAGACATTTAGGTATCAATTAACGCAGTTTATATATATATACACATACATATGTTTATATAAATATTTTGCAATCTTAGCATGATTTTCTTAAGCTACCCTCCATATTTTAGAGCTCTGTGTCATTATTTCAAAGCATGTACCTTCTTGGAATAATGACATGCAGAAAGAAAAAGTTGGTGAACTGGACTTTTCCCATTCCAGAGTCCAAACTTCTCATCTAAGAGGAAAGTTACTTATTTCCATCTCTCTAAGAAGCCACTGTTCAGAGTGTATTTTATTATTATGTTTTTATAGAGTGGCAATGGCTTTTTATAGCGTTATGGGAAAGCAAGAAGATCTCATACTTCTACTTTAAAAAAACTCCAAAACTAAAAGGGCGTATATTTCTGTAATACCTGCCTTAGCAATGCTTTGCTTTGAACAAATTCACTGATTATTTTAGTTTGGTACATGTGAATGCTGTTGGGTCACCCTGAAATTCAGAGTGGGAGAAAAGAAAGAAAACAAGGAGGTAGAAGAAAAGAAAAGAAAAAGAAGCTTTACATTGCTGACCTTTCTTGAAGGCAGACTTTCAGCAGATCACTTTGACCTGTCTCCTGTCTACCTGTCAAAATTATTATTTGTTCTTTCACAGTGCCTAGAACAATTGCAGGGTAAGGGTTTGTTTACTCTTTTGCATCATATTGAACTAATTTACTTTTATAATTGTGGACAGCTGGAAAAGGAGTCAGGTAATAAGGTATGAGCAAAAATTAAGAAAACTGGAGAGAAGATGAAGGACACTAAGACAGGGTGCTAGCCAGTTTTAATGCCTGAGATCACATAACAGTCTCTAATTGAACACTGAAAACTACCATATCACTTCTGCAGCTGGAAAAGTAAATTACTGTTTTAATCAAATGTCTTTCTCTCACTAGCACTGTAATAAACTTGAGCAGATATTTTTTATCTTTTATGCTCACTTTTATCAGAATCAAAACTTGGATGAGAGAAAGGGTTACTATCATCTGTCCCTGATGTAAGACATGTATCTATTCAGTAAACATCTGAATTTCTCATTTAAAATGCTCTGGTCTCTTCTCTTAGCTATTTTGTGTGTTCAGTCCCCTGTAAACCCTTGCAAGCAAAGCAAAACATAATACCCTGCCTGATTTTTTTAAATGAGAAGAGCCCTTTTGTACAATCGCTGTTTCGCAGAGCTGTTGTTTTTTAAAGCCACAGTGCTTTGGTATTTTTCTTCTGAGTGTACAAGTATTGTTTTTATCCAGTTGCATTGTTTTTTTAGCAGAAGAATGTTTTAAGAACAACAACCTAATGTTTAGGGATAATAACCCTTCTGCCTCACGTAGGCACTACTAATCTTACTCACACATCCTGTCTGTGAGAGTAACTAACAGGAACCAACTATGAGCTTCCAAAAAGAACAAGCACATATGATATTTTCTCAGTCCTGCCACCAGAGGCATTGGGTCTTTTTTGATCCAAGTGTGATAGCTCTGTTTTAGCCTTCATGGTTATTTGTTTCAAAAGCTTTCCAATTAGCCTTGTAAATTTTCAATAGGCAGGGCACTTTGTGAGGAGGAGCCCAGAGCTTAATGACACACTGAGTAAAGAGGAATCTACTTCTGTTTCAGAGCTGCTACTTGCACTTTGACTTGCCCCAGATTTCATATTACATGACAGTGAGTGATTGTTTCCACTTGCTACCTAATCATTTCATACTTAAAAAGTAATCAGACTGGTTAATGGTTTATCTTTTTATAGGAAGAACAAAATTTCCCCGTAATATACTTATGGGTATTTTGACCAGATAACATTTTTGTGAAAGTTCTTCTGCAAATATATGTATAACAGGGTAATGACTTCTGTTTGAACCCTTTTCTGTAATGCTCCTTTAATTTAACCACAATTACATGTTCAGAGAATCCAATGCTAACTTAGGCCAGATGAGTCTTTCAAAATTTTTTCTAAATGTTCATTCATATTCAGGTTGATTCTCCTTGTCCACTACCCAGAAGGAAAGATTTTGCAATTCATGTGCATGCACTGCTGCTTGTCAGTAGTCCCCTCCTCCTAGCTCCTGACACGTTCCAGTTTCTAGTCAGGCCCTTCAAAATGAATCACAAAAGTCTCCGCAAATATTTCATTTACTTTATTCACAGAGCAGGTATATGAGAACACTAAAGCCTTGTGCCCTTATTGATTGGGTTTTAGTGAAATCAGAGTAAAAATTCATGTACCAGATGATTTTCAGACAGCCACTACCACAGAACATTTCACTGATGGATGTCACCAAACAGGAGGTCACACAGCAGCATATGCACTCAGTTGTGCTGTGGAGTGACTTCATTTGTATGCAGCAAGGATGGTGAAGCATGGGGCTGCCTCTGGAGGGAACAGTCAATCCTGCAAACATTTATGACACTGCAGACTAGTCTGAGGAAGTTTACCTTGCCCTTGTCCATGTAAAGCGTTTTGTCAATCAAGGTTATCTGCTCAGAGCTTTCCTGGAGTCTCAGCACTACCAGTTCATGGAGGAAAGGGGTGGAGGGTCATCAGAGAGAGCTTTTATAGCATGTCTTTTGGAATATTTTTTCAGAAAGGCCTCTGAGCCAGGACTTGGGATTTCTGACCTGAGTTCCCAGGGATTGCTTTGGACAAACAAGAAACCTTTAGCCTTTCTGTGTCTTGCCACAGCTAAAGAACAGGGTGCAGATCTTCTCTCTCCTTTATGTGGAGTAGAGTCATCTCTTTAACACTGCCTGGTGTATATGGGACCCTGATCTCAGCTGGCATCTATAGACATTGTTGTAACATGTTGAATAATGAACACGGAATCAAAATCTTATTGAATGCTTGTCTAAATAAATTACATGAGGATAGAACAGGAGAGCTAGATTAATGTTTGTCCTGCAGTTTTGGTTGATGCGAAACCTGAGCCTGGGTTTTCTACATCCCAGACCTTGATCCTGCTTCATTTTGTGAAAGGCACCATCATTGCTGCTTCTTCTCTTTCTTCAATTTCAGCAGTACTGCTTAAGTCCCTGTAAATCACAAAAATCAATTATTTCCAGAGGTCTTTTCTTAGCTCTTTATTTGTAGAACCTGCACGTCTATCATTCCTTTCTCGGTCTCTTTCATTTTTTTTCTTTTCTTGTACCTATTCCTCTTCTCCCAAGATCATTTGTAAGAAGAGTCATCTCAGGCTTGTGTTCTCAGATGTGCTGCTTGTTATCTTACAATCTGCAAATAACTAAAAATCTTTCCTATCTCCTCTATCCCGAGCAGGTCAAATGCTTCAAAACTGAAGCCTCAGCAGCTTCTCTTAAGTACAGTTTCAATGACAAGGGTGGGCTACTTATTTGCATCTTCATTTGTTGTTTTCCTGAGAAAATAAAGTAACACTTTGTAAAGTTTTATTGGGTTTTGGTCACCAAAATGATATTTTTATAATGAAAGACATTCAGATTTTTATCTTTTTTTTTTTTTTAAACCAGCATTATTATTATTTTTTTTGCTGTGCAGAGAGGCATAAACAGCCATACCAAGTGTCGTGATGAAACTGAGCTAGAAATAAGTGTCTGATGAAAAGGGTTAGCAGCATATGTAGGGAAATACAGAAAACTAATGAAAATAATTATGAAAAATCATAAATAGACAATTTGTGTGTGTGTATGTGTGTCTGTGTCTTTTTAAGATATGCACTAATTCACAGGTTTAAGTGAATACAGATCCTGTAGAAAAGAGCTGAAAATCAGCCCCACATTTTAGAAGCAACCTCTTGTGTGGTGACACTAGTGATGTTTTGCCAAGCATGTAAATGTGCTCTGTAAAGTTGAAGGTTTTACTCCTGGCTGAAGCTTGCCGTGTGCAGACCAGTAACATCCTGGTACAGGAGCTGTATGTGCGGGTGTAGGTATGGGTTGCAGCCTTACAGAGACCACAAAGGGCTGGAGAGGAGCCACAGCAGCAAAAGGCACATGCATGCACATGTGGAGATTGAGCCAAAAAAAGCTGGGAATGGGGGAAAATGTGCTTAAGGACAGGTGGCTTTCAAGACAGGAGTCAGCAGCAGTGAGGAGCCATTACAGCTCGCTTTGATTAGTTTACCTCTACAACAGCTCTGGCTTCATAAGTTAGGCTGAAATCCACATTCACAGCTTCCATTTTGTACGTATCTGTTTTGTAGGCACAGAATTACACTAAGTCTGGGCACTTGGATGTCTGCCTGCCCAAGACTGTGTGTTTATTTCTCATTGGGGAATAGAAGCACCAGGTTTGCTCATGGAAAGAAGTGAATGAACTCATTTGCAGGTGCAATCTTAATGTATTCCTAAACTGCTGGCCTCTGAATTTCCCAGATCGGTTTTATAGTGCTGTTTAGGGGATGGTCTTTTTGTGTTTTCTTTTGGGTTGGTTTGTTGGGTTTTTTTAATAAGTAGACTTACATGTTCCTTAACTGGGGAATCTTTAATCTCCCAGAATCTTTTTAACTGGATTTGCCCAAGGCTTAAAAATGGCAAGGAGAGGAGAGCAGAGAATAGAGGCACGCAAGGATCATTTGACCATTGGCATTTAGTTGCAAACCTCAGAGTAAATATCTATATTCTTTGTTCTTTCTAGTAATGTAACATTCCAATCATGTAAAGTACAGCATGCCAGGAAACTTTGTAACAGTTAATTCATTTTTGTGCAGTTCCCAACTGCCAGAAGTCAGGGGAGCAAACGGGAACATAGCGTAAGCCACAAGTTCACATGGCTATGTTGCAGACCAGGAAGACTGTTGATTGATGCAGTGTGAGTTTGCCCTCCAGGACACAGCTGAGGTTATTGGTGGGACAAGGAACTGAAGATTATGTTGCAGCTATTGGCTTCATTCATGAATTGTTAATGTAGAAGAATAAAAGAATTCACTCAAGGCAATCAATTTCCCTTTAAAAATACAACAATTCACCCCAAAAGAGTGAAAGAAGACTTAAGTGATAAATTGCAGGAATATTGCTTTCACATTTGACACCCATTAGCCCTGTTTTATATTGGGAAAATAGTATCATTAAGCAAAGTAGACAGTGCTTTACAACTATTAGCTTATGAAAAGATTCAGCTACTACATAAAGATAACTATTATTAAATAGGAACATTTTGCAAAGCCTTTAAAGGGTAAGAAGCAAGAAAAGTTGTCTTTGGTAGTGTAGGTCTTTTTCTATATGCTTTCACAAAAAAAGCATGTCTTGCATCTATAAGACAGAACAATCGGAGCTATTTGAGTTGAGAGGCACTTAATGGGAAGCTAGATTCCCTTAGCAATAAATGTCTGTGCCTGTATAAACTGAAGGGAATTGTTGTCCTCCTCCAAAATCAGGGGAGTGTAGTGATTACTGTGTGCCGAATTCTCAGGGTGAAATGGTAACAACTATTGTCCTGCCTCAGGAGAAACGTGGAGCAGAAGTAGGGTGGTCAGCATCCAGTTCTCCTGGCTTAAGGGGCCAGCAAAACATTGCCTCCTTCATCCATGCCAGCCTTTTCAGACATAAGCTGAAACGTCTTGCGCCAGCAACCTTCATCCCATAGTCCAGCACAGATCATAAACACTCACTCGGTCTTATTATATGTTATGTTGTAAGCTGTTAAACAAAAAATATGTGACTGAGTTTCAAAACCCCTGCCAAACAAACCTTCCTTCTCAAATCCAGAAATTGCTGTCCTTTTTATCTCAATGCGTAATTTGAGGCAGATAAAACCCACTTCTCACCATGCATTATCCATCTGTAACATTATAGCCCAAATGTCTCTTAGCGAAGGAAGAGAGTAAGGCTGATAGAGAGGGGTCAGTTCATTCTCTAACCTATGCTCTCTGCATTCTGAACAAAAAGCATATATGTCTATTTGAAACCATTAGCCCTCATCCCATGTGCTAGGTTATGTCCCAAACCAAGGCACAGTAGTGCTGTCCATGCAGGGATTTGAGAAAGAAAAGGATGAGAGAAGTAGGATGATGAGGACTGCATGAAGCACCAACACAGGAACAAGGAGAAGAGAATTCAGAGCACAGGTTAGTTTTGCACTGAGTGCTGCCTAGAAAAAGGCTTAGAGTTCTCATGCTTGCTGTTCCTTATTCTTTGTATCCTCTTTTTGAACTGTGGATACATGACTATATAATCAGGTTTATTTCCCTTAAACATCACCCCTATACTGGGTTTATAGAAAATGGCATTTTCTACTTCCCTGAGAACTTACTCTTCTAGCTAGTTCCACGAAGCAGAAATCACTGGGATAAGCATTGGTCCTTACTGACACTATGCAAAAAACCCCAAAAAACATAATCTGGAAAGCCCTTGTTCCTGGCTTATAAACATGTCAACATGGAAATGCCTTTCATACAGCATGTGTGATTTACACAAGGCTTTGCTTCTATTCTGCCAGGACATTGGCTTCTGATGCAGTAGCATTACTTCAGCCATTACTCTCTGGTCTCAATGGTGGTCTTCAGGAGCCACTGCTCTTCACCATCTACCGTCCAGAATATCATCACCAACTCTTTTCTTCCATCAGTTCTTTCTTTTTTCCCTCAATCTTCTGGTTCATTTTCTTCTTTGCCAGCCTTCCTGATCTTCAGCTAGCAAAGGCTGCCTGTCCTCAGAATCACAACAAAGCCAAGTGCAGAAGAAAATCTGTCTACCCAATCTCACATCTGAGATAAGCTTCAGCAACCAAGGGAGGCTAGGAAGAGACAGTAATATTTGTTTGTGTTATTGATCAGTATTTCTGATATAGGGATGCCTCAACTTCTCAGTTGAGATAGATATTTCTTTGAGGTAGATGCCAAGTCTTCACCTAGTGAGAGATTTTCACTGCCTTACAACTTTTATAGTCCAATAGGCATGACATACTATCCACATTTTGTATTAAGAGTGATTTGCTCCAAGAGTAACGTGGAACCATAAATTGAAACCAGTTCTTCTCAGGCTGTATCCTCTGCCTCGACCACAAAACCAAGTTTTCTGACTCCAGCAGGCTATTTAGCAATTGGAACTCAGAAATATTTCACAGTCTCTTTTTCTTAGTACCTGTAAATTGGGTCTTACTGAAGCCAAAAGGGTTGTTTCATTCCAGTGATGTCTGTAACCTTGCTGTGTTTTGTCATGTTTGAATTCAAGATTATATACCACTACAGCGTTTCTGTGCTGGGTAAGAATGTCCTTTTCTTCAGTACTAAAATATTTTTTTAAAAAGTTTAAAAAAACCAACTCCAACGTACTTCACTAGCCTCCTTTTCATACCTACATCGGAAAAGTTAGTGCATCATATGTTCTGATTGCTGACAGGTATTTCTCAAGCATGCCACTATTTTGTATGAAGCTTTGTACTAGAGCTTCTTGCTAATCAGGAAAGGCTCTACTTAGACTTTCATATCGTATGCATATCTGACCGATCCAAATTATATCTCTGTATATTAGAACTATGCTTAATGTGACCATTCTTCCCCACGTATTTCATTCTGGCCAAGCAGCACTTTTTTCTCCAGCCAAGCATTCCTGCAGCTGTGCTGTAAATTCAAACTCATACCCATGTCATTTTCTCCTATACCTCACCCAAGTTTTATTCAAGTTATCCATAGATCGTTCTGTTCTTCCCAGATCAAGCGCATATATTATATTTCCATTTGCCATTTGATTGGCAGCAAGGATACTATTAGGTGCTAAACAATCTGAAAAAGTAGGTCACATAAATTTGCAGAGTGTAGTTTGCTGAATACCTGTGGAGATTTACATATAGTGCATTGTATGGATTTCCTCTGAGCATCCTTTGCCCACATTATGCTTTAGAGTGATGTGGTGGATGAGAATGTTCTGGCAAAACACCCTTTATATTTTCTGCAGGACACTCCTGATAGCAGAGCTAGTGCTGCTTGAAATTTGAGCATGAGCTGGGAAGCATAAATGGAAGAAAGTTGACAAGGGACAAGAATATAATGAAGATCATGGAAACAGATGCAAAATCTAATGGAGAAATAAGTGATTTCAGCCTTAATTTAGGTAACTTTTTGTCAAGTATAGTTAAGTGGAAACCAGGACTGACTCTCTCATCTCATCCTCTAAATAATTCCATAGTTGTTACAGCTCATTGATGTGAGTGATACAGAGGGCCAAGATAAGTCTGAGCCTAACACCACTGAGGTAACTCCAAATTATCAGGTTAGATACAAGCAACACGTGCAAAAATCTATTACCTGTGCTAGTGAGGCCCCTAGTTTAGGTACCATAATGGTCTCTTTTGGCCTGTGAACCTTTGAAATGATCATTCTACTTTTTAAAGAAGACTCTTAAGCATCTTGAGGTCATTGCATTGGGTTACAATTGCAGCTATAAAATGACCAGTAACAAACCAAACACATGTCTTTTCTCTTTTCTGAAGCATGCTTCTTATGTTGCAGACACTGCTTCTCTCACTCATTATAGTGAGATCCCTTATTGCCCAGTATTGTACTAACTCTGTCTGGTCTATTGTATTGCGATAACACTCCTTTGCCCATTGTATTAGGTTAGCACCTCCTTGGCTATAATAAGTATGAAAAAAAATTCAAGGTTTAACTTGTCAAATGGAACTTTTCAGTGACTTATTAAAAGAACCCCTGCGGTATTACAAAATGCAGGTTTTCTGTCATCTAACTAAAAGATCCCTTTAGAAACCTTCATTTTTTTATGTGTGTAAAGACAATTTCTTCTAGTGAAACTCTTTGATTCTTCCCTGAATGAAATCAAGTGTTTTAAAACTTTTTGAGGTGCCCCAAAGGCTCACTTCTATACTATGGAATGTGAAAGACTATGAACCTCTCACATAATCGTCACACAGACACTTTGCAGTGTGCTCCTGGCAGCAATCGTTCATTACATACTGCAGGCTTTCATAAAAAAAAAAAAAAGTAAAAAAAATAAAACCCTGAATAAAATCGAGGAAGAGAAAACTGTGAACTGTGTCTTTCTTGATCATGAGGATTTGGGGGGAGCAAAGGTGGAGAGAAAGCATTTGTCAGAGATTGTTAATAAGGTTAAGATAAATTGTTGCTGGAGAGTTTGTACGTAATAAAATAGAGAAAGAAACAGAAATGTGGAGAGATGGCATTCTTGCTAACCTCTTTCAAGCAGATCTAACTTAAGTGGTGTTGTCCCTTGTACTTGATGAGCAAACAGTAACATTCATTTGTACGAGTGGAGCTCGTAAGCACTTCTTCCCCTCCTCTCACATCCCTGCGGGAGTGCCTTTCTCCCACCACAGTGCAAGGATTCCTGCCAAAGTAAGTAGCTGTGAGAGAATCAGGTCCTTAGTCTGTCTTCTTAGATGTTTCCTGTCTCTCCTTTTCTCTCTCTTCCTTGGGCTGTAATGCTGAGGTGAAGCTGGGCTTTTTCCCCTTTTGGAGTCCCTGTGGCAGCCATTAGCACGCGTGGCACTCAGCATAGCGTGTGCACAAGGAACACAGAGTGCGTTTTATACAAAGGACTCTGCTTTGGTCTTCTGGAGTGGTTTGGTTGGGTTGGGCTTTTTTGCTTATTTCTTTATTGGTGATGCCTATGGTAAATGCAAGGCCAGTTTCACAAGCAGTTTGGGAAGAGAGAAGGGAAGGGACAAGATGAATGTCAAACTGTCACTGGCATAGTCTGGGCACCACACGAGGAGGCAGCAGCAGCTCAAGGATGGTTTCAGTGAGAGCTCCCTTTCCATTCTCTGGACAGCTTAGAGTACCTGGTTTTGTTCAGTCTGACTTGTAGTTAGTAGAGTTTAAGTCCCCATGAAGCAATGTAAATTAGTGAGAGGTTTAGAGAGCTGCAGTCTGGGCTGTTTAAGAGATCAAGGGACCATCTAAAGGGTATTGTTGCGCTAAGCTTCTCATTCAGCTTTGAGTTTGGGACACAGTTACTGTGTCTGTAGTGCCACAAAGCAAGAGACAGCCTGAAAATGGTACGACATGTTAGAATAACTTTTCTAGATGAGAAAGAAAAGTCAACTGGGAAAAACAGAATATATGAAATTCAAGGGTCTTCCAGAAGTGCAAGACTAAGAAAAAAAAAATACCTGAAGATCTCTTATATTGTTCTGAAGGAGACAGGGAGGGATCAAAGAAAAAAAAAGTTTATTTTTGTTTCCTTTTTTTTCCTGCATTGTACACTTGCTCCTAGCTTCAGATAAGAGAGTGAAGTAGACACCTTTTTCCAGCCTTCTCATCTGAAGAATTTTAAATGGCC
The DNA here is from genome assembly GCA_027925045.1 of Hypotaenidia okinawae. Taxonomy (NCBI): domain Eukaryota; kingdom Metazoa; phylum Chordata; class Aves; order Gruiformes; family Rallidae; genus Hypotaenidia; species Hypotaenidia okinawae. The sequence continues at coordinate 20,687,162 of BSDF01000009.1, forward strand.
TTCAAAATGGAAAAGAATTTATTTATTTATTTATTTATTTATTTATATTACTGTGTAGCTTCAAATTATTCTCATTTGTTTCCAGAGTATTTTTTGTGTGGTTTTATTTAAATTGTTTTAAACCACTCTTTTTTCTTTTGTTTACAAAGGCAAATCCAAATCACATTTCCCCAAGACAGCCAAAAATAAACTACTTAATGCTGAGGTAATAAAATGGACAAAATATCACCTGTGTGTTTCAGTTTAAATCCCTTTTTCCCTCATGTTATTTCAGTCTGCCTATTGAGGAGACCTAAGAGTCTCTATGTAAAAACAATAAGTTTCCAATTAAGTATCATTAGTAGGACAAAAACACCTGTTTTGGGTCGAAGATCTTATAAGGCTCCAGAGCATAATGAGTGACAGTGAGGGCAAAGTGCTGAGACGAGAAATCGAACAACTGACTCCCTGGGAAGTCCGGCGTCTCTTCCCTTTCTCCAGATCAATCTGAATCTTTTGTCGGCTTCTTGTGTGCCTCACAGTCCTTAGCAAAGCACACTCCCTGTATATCTCATGGCCAGGCAATACCCTCATGAAAAACCTGGCTGCTTCCCTGAACCTGCCCTTTCATACAGTTCCCGAAAGTCTCCTCCTCACCCCCTGTACCACCTTTCCTTGCAGGCAGCTAAGGCCCGCTTCAGCAACTATTCTTGCCTCTGTTTCTGGAGCACATTGTCTTGTTTTGCCTCCAACCATGGTCACTGGCACCTTCTTTCTCACAACTGAAGGTCCATGGGCTCAGTCCAGGTCCATTTTGAAGATATGTCCGCAGGTCTCACTCATCCTGAAGAGGCAATTTACCCATTCAATAGCAACAAACTCTCTTCCTCTGTTACTTCACACTGAAAAGACAGACTGTTTCAAGCCCATTGCTAAACTGCTTCTCGGAGTTGGAGAAATGTCTCTAGAAATATCTTTAATGGTCTTCAATTCAATATACTTTGAACCAGTTGCTTCAGTAATTATCTTCCTCGGTGCTAAGGTTGGCTCACATACCTGTGGTTCCACCTGTAGTGTAGACAGTTCTATAATTTTAGAGCCTATTAACCACTAACATACAAGTCTATGGTAGTTTTATTTTGTGAATGCTTTGTGAGGCTTGAGCTGATAGCCTATTTACTTGGTTTTCCTTTTGTCTTGTTTCCCAGGTGACTGGCCTGGCTTTTCAAACTGTACTGTGAGCTCGGTTTCTTTTCCGTGCTTCATTAAGACAGAGCATTTGTTACCCTGTCTTCAGACATTGCCTCAGTCTTGGTACATGCGTTGCTGTCACTCCCTTTTATCTTTTTCCATACATTTCCCAACATGTTGGGTGAGTGGAAATTTACAGATGGAGCTGCTGATGTGCTTTCATGTAAAGCATATTTTCTTTTACAGCTGTATGTCTCATATTTTAATTTCCCTTTGTTGTTACCAGCAGTTACTTTTATGCCTGGAAGACGAGTTGTTCCCACACTCCTCCATAGTTTCTCCTAGCAACATTTCTTTGTAGATTGGTTGGTGAAGCGAACTGAAAGGTTATAGGGCTGCTACCTTCCAGAAAGGCATTGAATTATTTACTCTCAACACTTCTACCTAAAATGATAGCATCTTTCGACTCGAAGTTCAACAATGGCACTGCCATCATCTATTAGAACAATGGCTTGAGCACACTGCTGCTGCTGAAAGCCCAGGAGCTGTCTGGAGAGCCTAAACATGGACAGATTAAAAAAAATCCTTAATGCTTCTAAGTAATAGTTACACTGAGAAAGAGATTTGAGTTTTATAAACACACAAAAAAATCCCGAGTCAAGAGTATTGTCTGTGCTAAGAGCCAGTTCTGCTGAAACTGTGTATGAGATGGCAGCCACAGGCACCTGCACCAAAGATTAGTTGCCAGTGGTGGCTAGACCAAGAACACAGGCAGTATAGGATGTTTGTACAGCTCGTTAGGAGTCAAAATAAATATCTGTGTTTAAATGCATACATTTATTATACCTAATAGGGCTAGGTGGTGCATGAATTTATAAGTGCACAAGTACAGAAAGGAGTTGTAAAGTCGACACTGACTTCAGAAAACTCACAGATGTGTGAATGCAAGTAGTTTTATTGGCTGTAGAAAAGGTCTTAATCTTTAAAAGTAAGAACATGCCAAATTCCATTTTACTTTTACCCTTTACAATTTTCATTTTAAGTGTCACATTGTCCAGAAATTCTGGGAAAACTAATAGGAATTTTTGAATTATATATTAAATAGTACTTTTATTTCTTTGCATAAGCACTCAGTTATGGGGTTCAGACACTAATAATTAGTTCAAAGGAATTTGGTTGTTAGAAAGTTTCCAGAAAAATAAGAATGTGAGAATGTAACATCAACCAACATCTTCCCATGTCAAAAATAGGGTTAGATATACAGCTGGGGTAAACTGACCTGATCGGTTTACTCCAGAAGAAACTCAGGCTGTGAAGGAATCACAACTAAATTGTCAGAGGAGAAAGGGAAGACCACAAGACAAAACTAGAAAATGTCCATGGAATCTCTCTGTCTTCATTCCACTGCCTTCCCAGAAGAATTAAAAAGCAAACAAACAAAAAAGCATAATTATGTCCATTTTTTGTTGTGAGACCAAAATTGCTTGCTATTCAGTGCAGGAATTCCTTGAAAATTAAATTCAGAAGTTGCTTTTCCAATCGTTTGCCTTTGAACACCAAGGAAATAACCATCTCTCTTCTGTTTTCCTCAGAGATGAGCAAAAGGAAATTAATTTGGATATTACTGTTAAAAAACTAGATAAATAAACAGTTAAGAAACTATAAGGTTTCTGAAAAAAAGTCTTAAAGAATTTTTTTTAATGTTCTGTGAGATACCTATGGTAGAGCAGATTTTCAAGCCCTATTCATGCTGAGAATGATTTTATTCCTTGAGTGTTTGCACTGAAGTTTCTGTGATTACTCAAAGAGCAAATTAGTGTCAGTATATAGGAGATACAGCTCTGGTTAAACTCCATGAACAGATACCACTAAATTCAGTGCAGGGTTGAGAGTGTGGTGAGCCAGTGTCTGCCTTTAACTTTTGCCTATATGCATACTAAAAACCCTTGAAAATAGAATTTGAGCAGTTAAACTTTAAGGTTGCACACACCATGTCGGAAAACAGCATTTGTAGTGCTCTGGCCATGTTTAATTCTTCCTGCAGCTAAAGACAGCCTTTATCACAAGAAGTTAGAAGTGTTGCCAGTCAAATTGGTAAGAAATTTTCTGCAAGATGGGAGAAAATGCAGATGTGTAAGAGCATAAGGTGCCAGTCAGCTGAAAATTGCAGGCCTGGATCTGCATCCAGATCCCACAACTCCTGGACATAGGAATTTGTTCAGCCTTCATTCTTTATGTTATGGGAAAGAGATTAATTCTCTTTCCTTTGGTTGTAGCCAAAGGTGTGTTCAAGAGTTCATTTGTCCTCTGATTTTTATAAGCAATATGGAAACTTAGCACTGAGTGAGTCTGCATTCCTTGATAAGCAGATATGAACACCAGTGCTCCTTTTAATATTTTAAACTTAATTGTTTTATACAGAAAATGGGATTATTATTAATACATGCTGTAATGGGAATAATCACATAGCAACTTTCTTTCAAAGTAATGAAACATATGGTGTTCAATTTATTACTGAACTAACTTCCACAGTGTCTTAAACACAAAAATGTGTTCTTATTTTTATATGATTAGACCTTTTAATCTTTGGAAGTCAATGTCATTTATTAAATACCAGTAGGTGATTTAGCTTGGTTTTTTGGTTTTTTTTTTCTTGAGGGTAAAGTCAATGCCTGTTGTTTGAACTGGCAAAGTATTATCTTCACCTTCCTTGGGAATAATACACTGCTTATCTTATCTGGCCCATGACCTAATGTCACAGTGACCCAGTGCTGTGAAACTAAGGTATCACACACCTCATATATTTGGTACTGAGAGTAAGCTCATATTGAGCTTCCTCCTGATACCATAAACTTATCTGATACTCTGACACTAGAAAGTGATGATGTAGATCCATCATGTCCTTGCAGTGGTTCTGTGGTATAGGGAATAAGTCACTAAGGTGAAGGTCTATAAAACAGAGTAATAATCACCATTATACCTGAGAATATTGGGTTCTTGGGAAAAAAGTCAGTGTTTTCCCCTTCATTCACAAAGAATCTTGCACATTTCATTTGGTGGGATCATAAAAAGTAGCAATTTTAAGAATTCATTATACACCTGTATAACACATGTTTTACATATAGATATAAAATATACATGGATATATATAAGAATTGAGAATTTTCTTCTTTCAGAAGTATCCCACCGATGACTCGGGCCTTGTTCCTCTGAGAAGAGAAAATTGTCCTCAAACAGGATTACAGAGGACCATGGGCCTTTTACTGGAGTGGCAACTTGCTGGCATGCTCACGGTGCCTCCTACAGAAAAGCTGTTGATGACGAGTCTGCTAAAACAGGTATGGTCCCTCTTCCTGCCATCCATCCTAAGGCATATGGGGTGGCCTGGGATCTCATCTCCCTGTGTCCATGCCCAGTCAGAGTACACTGAAATAAACATTTCACAAGTATTTTTCCTCTGGATAAGTAACTAGCCATGATAGCTCTAACCAAGCATGCAATTGCAAGCAGTACCTCAGCCTGAGCTAGAGCAATGATTAGCGCAGACCTCCCTGGCATCCTATATACAGTCAGCATTTCATCCTCAAAGTGACTGAGGTGGAGACATGACAAAGCTAAATTTCAGGGCTAGCTCATTTCCTGTCAGTACCAATGCCACAGCAGATAATCACTCTGTGACCGTAAAGTCTATGTTAGGGTTAAGATAAACTTGGAGAAGTTATCTTCTAGTGCAATAGAACTACATAGCAAACACCAGTCCTCAAATATGACGTGATTCAAATCTCAGGTGACAAGTTGTCTAACATTTAACCCTATTGAATGACTTAGGAAATAGTATATACTGAAAGGGGGTGGGAATTCTGAAGCTAATCAGCGTGCTGGCTGATTAGCAAATGACAGTGGACTGTTAGGCTTCAGAGTGTGTTTTCCATATTTGAATGAAAGAAAAACACTTTGAACATCTTAGTAAAGCTAAATTGTATCAAAATTATCTATTGTCAGATTGAGAATGTCAGAGTTGGATTCCACACTCTTTCTCACTCTTTCTTAACTTCATTCTCTTCTCTGGAAATGACAGGCAGAACCATGCTAAGTGTCAGGAACAGTCCCCCATGTTACTTCACTGAAATGCACAAAGATGTGGCTTTGGCTTAACAACAGATATTAACAAAACCCACATTTATCAAAACAAAACTACAGCTGTACTACAGAATCTTTCAAACCATGCATATCCAAAAGCTAGACAAAATATAAATAGCATTTCTACTTCTTTCTTTTTACAAACCTTGTATCCAATTCCCACAGTTATCACTCCATTGGTGGTATGCCAGCATCAAACTGGGATAGCAGCAGGGAATTGGGCCTGTTGGTTTCTTTCTAGTAAAAGGAATGGAAGTCAAAAAAACAAAAAGCACCTTTAAAGCAAGCTAATGTAACAAAATCCCTTTGTGAATGTACAAGAATCAGCATATGGCAATTTAGCCCAACCCAGAACACATTCTTATTCATTAGACAATGTCCAAAGTCTCTGGAGAGAATATCAAACATTATCTTGGAGGCTATGCTACAATAGCAAATGCCGAATATTTTAGGGGGAAAAAAATCAAAGCGTGAATGTTTAAATATGAAATAGGTGCGAATTTATTTTTTTGTGTTTTAAGTAAGGTTTCTTCATCTTTAGAAATGAGGAAAACTGAAAGCTAAAAATCACTTAGCTTAGCCAACAGATTATATCTATTTTAACCTGCTATGGTTGCTTGGGAGCTGTTTTACTAATCCCTGCTTTGTCGTTAGGCTATATATTAGCAGGATGGAAATGGCATCACTGCACCATAATTCAGCAATATGAATACAGAACAAGGAGAGTGCGGAGCTATCGGTGGCAGTACAACAGCAGATAATAAGACTCTGTTACTCAAGCAGAATGTGTTATGTAAAGACAATTGCAGTGTAGAAGCAATAGCTCTAATCAGGTTAATTAGGCTGTATTCATGTTTCATTTATGGTGCGAGTGCCCTGTAAATTCAAAGCAGCCTACCTCATCTTACTGCACCCCTTTCGCAGCCGTCGTGCTCTCTGTACCACTGAACACCATATATTGTCTTCCTTTAAAAAAACAAACCGTAACAAAAAAAAACCCCAAAACCAGCCCAAACCACAAAACAAAAAACAGCCAAGATATTTCCCATCATGTTTTAAGAATTTATTTTCTTCATTGTTTATGGCTAAAGAAAAAGGAAAATATATTGGTGGTACATAAAGCCCATGCCCACATTAAAGTTCCTTCCTCTGCAACCAAATTAGACACTTGGAAGTTGCTTGTGGAGGACCTGCTTAATAGCATTTTATTTATTTTTCAACTGTTTTCTTGCTCACTAGCATGACATGTTGAATGTTTAAGAAAAATAGTACTGGCTCTAAAAAGCGTCGCTCTCACCTTTCCTCCTTTTATCCATTTTCTTAAAGTGATAGATTGCCTGTTTATTCCCTCAGAGCTGGCTGGAAGGATGTGTCTGCTTTGGAGAAAGAATTAGAGCCCAGTGCTGTGACCCTCAAACTCTAGCTGTGTCTCCTCTCCACTTAGTGAATTTATTAGGTTGTCCCTTTAAAGTAATAATGGGTACAACAATTCTGAGATCACTTTCCCCTCACCCTCAGGAAAATGACTCTGGGTACAGAGGAGCTATTAAAAAGAGAGAGGACATGCTGCAGAGGAAGAGAACATGGCAGCTTGCACAATTGTAATTATTTTAACTAACTGTCTAGCAATCAGCTGTCTGCATTCTGATTGCAAGCTTAGACTTGGTGTTCCCCACTAAAAAAGGAAATGCAGTATTTTCACTACCCAGTCAGCACAAATCTATTCACGTTATACCTTAATTATAAAGCCTTTTATTAAAGTTGAAAAAGGATTTGGCTCCATTTTAATATGTATGTACCCCTTAGACATTATTTCAATATGCAGTTAATAACAATGTTTATATTAATAATCTTGCTTATACAGGTCTGTATATAAGATAGATAGATAGACAGACAGACAAACAGATAGATACACACTTTTATATTCTCTCCTGTGGAAGCATGGCTAGTTGAGCAGGACAGCATGATATTGCTGCAGAGACCAAGCTGTGGCACTGATGAGCAGCACCACGAGAACAGGGCGACTGAAGTGGTGGAGTTTTGCATGTTAGTGCTTACAGTGTTACACTGCTACTCTGCGTTTCCTTCCATTCTGGCGGCAAAAAGTGTGACTGTTCGTAAGCCATTTCTAACTACATTTGGCAGTACATGTGTGCCAGCCAAAGTATGCCTCTGTATTTCACAGGGCCTACATCTTATCGTATCTCACACAGGAGTTAGCACCTTAGAAGAAAACATCAGGGAAAATCCACATGTACTTAATTTTTTGCCATCTAGATCCACAGTGAACCAACATCCCAATTACTAATCTCTTGTAACAGTTCATATGTCTATCATATACTTTAAAACATTTTACTAGACACATATTTCATTTCCAGCAAGATCTGACTACTCATCTAGATGTGTATCTTTTCCTTCATGAGAGCGAGCTGCATATTAAAATCTTCAAGGTTTCGATGCCCAGAGGGGACAGCCCTCATTTGGCTCCTGGCTTGTCCCTGTTGGTCCAGCCATCACGGCTGTGGGGAGAAGCAGCAGAGCAGAGGGGCCAAGCGTGCTGCAAGGCTGCATCCCTTACTCCACCTCCAGTGCACTGGCACTGTGATAATGAACTTCATTATCCTTCAGTCAGGTGGCAACACTCCAAGTAAATGAAGTACATGTGCAAAGGGACTGTTGGATGGGGCCTGAAGTAAGTGTATTCTCAGGTCCGATGGTAGAGGACTTGGAACCTCTGCTCAGGTCTCATCCTTCTCCCTGATGAGTAGCAACAGCCAAGAAAACCTTGTAACCCTCCTGGAGGTAGAGTCTAGCTGCCTGACCCTGTGCAATACTTGCAAGTATGTTGTGCCTTCCACAGACTCGAGGGAATACCAGATATACATTCCTGAGCTCTCCTTCCTGCCCCTTCAGTAACCTTTGTACACAGGTGGGTTTTTATGTGATATTTAATTTACCATTTAACCATAAGACAAGGTTAAATTCAAAGTAAATGTTAAACGCTTGCAAAAAATATGTATAACTGAGGTTAGCGAGCAAACTCTCTCCTGACTTAGTCTCGCTAAGGATTGGTCTAAATGTTATTACTACAACTGGGAAATTCTGGATGTATTTTTCCCAAGAGTGGCAGCAGCCAAAGCCCCATGAGAAGGACCCAATGTTCCCAGCTCACTGAAGTCCTTCTGGAAATGTAACTTGTTTTTTATTAGATTCTTCTCAATAAAGAAAGAAATTAATTTCCCTCCTGTTTCCATAGTATAAACTTAGACCATTAGCCAGAATCTAATGTGAAGATCACACTGACAAGATTTGTCTTCCCATGTGTTGGTAACATGATATGCTTAGAAAGACAGCCATGATAGACATGGAAAGACATTTTCTCATTGCATGTCTACGAGATCTAAAATATCTCAATCCTGATCTATGAAGCCAATCACAATTTCTCCTTCAAAAGTACTTTCAATGTGACAGAGTAAGGTGTGTGGGCAAAGCTGTGACCCTTAGCAAGAGGAAATTATCGGGAGATTGAAGACAAGATTGGAGAAAGGCCAAGTTATTTCAGTTATGATTGAGGAAATATTTTTGTTTAAATATTAATTGTTGGTTTATTATATAGCTACAGTGTGGAAAAATTGGAGGAAAAATAGTAAGTGAGATAATTTGAAAATAAAATCTCTGTTTCACATAGAAAATAAGTTAGTTGAAATCATGAGGTGATTTGAAGTTGTCAGCATTCATGACCTCAGAAATGTTTATTTTTTGATTGATCAATACAATTCTAAAATACGCTTATTTGTCAAACCAGCATGCCAAAAGAAACATGTGATAGCACAAACCTTTATAAAAGAGAACCTAGCATGTTCATCTTTACTTTATCCTCATCATGAGGGGCTTGATATTAGCCCTGGTTTTAACCCTAGTAGGTAAGTAACTTACCTGCTTTTATGAATTTAAAATTACAGATTCAGGAAAAGTTTTCAATATCTAAATACAGTTCATTTACAGACACGAACTTTAACATTTTATAACATTTTAGAAAAAATATTTTATGACAATTTTTTTGTTGTTAAAGCTTTTGGCTATGTGCTGAAAAAGAAGGAAAGTTAATTCAAAAGAGTTATGCCATATGTATGAGATACAGCCTTCCATACTAAAATACATTAACATTTTGGGGTTTGTGAGTTGTTTGGGGGCTTTTTTTCTTTTTTGCTTTATCATTTCATTGCTTGCTATTTTTTCTCCTCTTTCAGGGAGCCAGCATCTTGATTACCGTAAGTAGTTTTCCTATCAGCTAATATAATTATATATGATATATAAATATAATTATAATGAGTGAAATTCAAAATAAAATCTGAAAAGTATTTCAATGTTTAATACAATTTTACAACAGCTAATTTTGTTCAGGTGCAATACAAAAATGAACAAATTCATCTTTTGGTTTTGTTTTATTGTTGTTCCATACATTCTAATGCAGGTACTTTAATATGTTCTGTACAGTCTCTATAATCTTTTATGGGAACCATTTATTTGCAGAACCCGATTTTGATGAAAACAAGGTTTATACATTTAATTATGAAAGCATACTTCTCAGCGGACTTCCAGAGAAAGGACTTGCAAGAGCTGGAATAAGAATAAAAAGTAAAGTGGAAATTAGTGGTATTGGGCCAAAACTTTGTCTTATTAGGGTAAGAAAATGTGTTCAATTTCAAAGGTAAAATTCTCTTAATCCTTGGCTTTTTTAAGCTTTTGGGAAGTAATTAAGTTTCATCATGTGTTGTGCTTAGTCAGGGAGAATGTAACTAACACTATTATTTTTTGTGCAGCGCCCTAAATTCTATTTGCACTTCGCCAGGTAATTCTCAGCTCAAGCCAACCTTGGGCTTGAAGGATTTCTTCTGCTTTGTGGTCAGGGAGACAATGGAATGTAATTTGAAATGCACAATAATTTATTACTGGATCAATCCAATTGTTCCAAACTGTACAACCTGGGATTATTTAATCAACTGATTTCGTAACCAGCAAATGAAAGGCAATAACACATGCGACAGTAGCTGAATGCGATTCAATATTTAGCATAATTAATGTCATCTGGTGGTTTCTTTTTCTGCGGGGTCCCAAATGACATCCTTTGTCATCCTCAATTGTATATTTTACTGCATGCTGAGTAATTACTAAGAGTTCTGATTATGTGAAAAACATTTTTACCTTTAACAGAGGCCTATATGTGCTTCTAATGAATGTATTGAAACGCACTCCTCAGCTGCTTTACACAAACTCCACTTAGTCTTGTGTATATGTGGAAGAAAAATGATCTTTTTAAAAGCTTTTATTTGGCAAACTGAAAACTGCAGATTAAAAAGACTGGTGACTGTCTGATAAATGCTTGTAGATGCTGTAGCCTTCCAGCCTGAATTAGCCTCCCGTTACTAGGGATTTTTATAAGTTCAAACTATAATAGATGTAGACAGGAAACATTGCTTTTCCATGACCTTTGCAAATGGCTGGATTATTTTTGCAAAAAAGCAAGGAAATAAGAGCCTTGCATCTGTACTGGTGAGTAGAAAGCTTCTCTGACAGAGAGGAGGCAGAAGCAGTCTTGCCCTCACCCCACAGCCTACCCCATTCCTGCTGAAACAGCTCTTGCTGTATCAGGCTGAGTCTCTACCAAACATTGACTCCTGTTCCCTGAAACCTTCTACGTAGCTGCTCTTGTGCATTTGGAAAGATGTTTCTGTTTCAAAAATAAATACAGAAAGAATTTCAGGCAAGAAAAGGGGAAAAAAAGAGAGATTTTTGGGGCAAGTTCTAAGTGAAAGGTACCAATACATTTTTTTTCCTTCTGCTCTGGGAAAAGTTTATTTTGCTGCTGTTATATTTAAATTAGACAGTTCGGAGGGATGGTTCAGGGAATTAATCTTTCATCTGTAGCCTACTAGTTCGCATTCAGTCCAAGCAAAAAGCTGTGCTCCCTGGGTGGTTTCCAGCTGACAATTTTTTCATCGCAAACCCACAGGTAAGAATTGCCAGCTGTGTTCAAAACCTAGCAGGCACTGTAAGTCCTGACTAAGCCCCGAGGGCTGGGGAAAACTACCTCGCCCTGACCCTGCAGAGCAGTCCCAAACCTACCCATATGCAATATGCCAGAAGCATGTCCAAGAGGCAGCATGAGGGATTTGCTCCGTAACAGCCTCCTCTGTAAGCTTCAGTTACTGGGGTTGGCAGTGATCTCCACCAACAATAACAAAAATAAATATGAAAGTGCAGTCTCCAGCGATTCGCTGTATGAGGATTTAGTTTTTGTGGCTTTCTGAGAAATTAATCCGCATCTTGCATCACATCTCCAGCCTGAGGTGTCAGAGAAAAGTCTCTTTAAGTTGTCAAAATATATATAAGGGAAGGGTCCTCTGAGAAAGTAAGCTAAACATGCCCTGCTCCCATGAGGTAGAAATCATTTGAGTTATGCATAGTTTAGCACAACTTTCTCCTTGCTTGGATGTGTGAAGTGAAGAGTGGGGTTGGGGCCAGTGCCTGAGCCTTCGGCTCCTCAGCAAAATGTGTAGGGAAGGACATTTTTTGTAATCTGCTCTCCACTGCTCAAACTAATTACAACTATCTGGCTGGCCCAGCAGCCATGTTGTTATTAGTTTCTGACTGCTGTCTGTGCTCTGTGACCCCAGCGAGGGAGACGACAGAGTTCACAACAGGAGTTAATGATGCTTTATGCAGCATTAACTTTCTCCTGCAATTTCCTGCAGATCTCCCATGCTACTTTCGGGTAGCAACCAGCTTCATGTGGCTCTTCTCTGGTTCATTTCTTCATACGAGTCAACCTTTGGCAATATGGATTATCTGAAACAGAACAGAGTGCAGTGACTGTGGAAATATCACAGTCATTTGCATTACTCCCTTTCCTTTTATATATGGAAACACGTATATTGATACCAGCTATGTTAAGTGACAGCTTTTAAGTTTTGCCTTTGAAGAGGCATTACGTTATTTAAAAGTGTATTTTTGACATGAGCAAGCTCTAGATGCTTGTGTGCATTGAAAAAAAGTTAACCGAAAAAGAGGAAGAGGAATTCTATTCCCCTTTTTTCTAGGTTCACTCAATCGAAGCAGCAGAGTACAATGGTGTCTGGCCTACAAGCTCATTCTCTCGATCACTCAAACTGACTCAGGTACTAACCGGGCAACTCAGTAATCCCATCAAGTTTGAGTACAGCAATGGCCACGTTGGAAACCTTATGGCTCCTGATTCTGTCTCGGATGACGGTCTGAACATCTACAGAGGGATTCTGAATGTGCTGGAGCTAAGCATAAAGAAGATGCAGCATTCATACAGCTTACAGGAGGTGAGCTTCTTGTTTTGGCCGTTGTGGTCACTTTGTAAATAAATAAGCCTTCTCTTGAGACTCTGCTACCACACTTTGCAAATTCATCCTTGGCATAAACTTCACTAACAACACCTAAGCTTGGGAAATCATGATTAAGCTGCTCTTGTGGGACCACATTTGACAGAGCCGTAGCTAAATGGGACAGCAGAATAGCTGATTTTTAATCTGCTTGACCAAAGCATTTCAGAAAAGCATTTGTGGTATTAGACCCTTAGAAAATCTGTCTTGTGAGTCTACAGAAAGTAAACTCCGATGAAAGCTGAAGCCTGCATAAAATTTGAATACTGTATTAAAAGAAGCTTTAACATACAGCACAAGATTAAAGCTAAAATAACAGTAATTTGCCTTTTTTACCAATCATATATACTTTAATCTCTTCTAGCTCCTCTTTTAGGAGGAAAACAGTATATATGCCATGACATTACTGTAATAGCTTTGACAGCTGCAGCTGATGGTCTATTGGAATTTCCACTGTTTTCAGATTTTAATATCTTAGTCAAGGTAAATCATCCAATATTACTATTCACCACAGAAATTGCAATGTGTTTAGTTTTTGTGAAACCATATTTACATTGATTAGACTACATTCGATTCAGAGATCAGCAAAACCCTTGAAATTATTATACTTTCATGTTATTTTTATTGAAAATGCAGACCAGAGTAACTTTAATTTTTAAAAAATTTATTTTTATGTAAGTAGAGTTGTTTCTGGGAAAGGAACTACATGATTTAATATTTTCACGCTGCTTGTTGCACATTAAAAACCCAGGTGGTGGTGTCGCGTATTCTGCAGTGCTATTTTTTCATATCTAGTTTTATATCTTCATTCTCTCTAATTCAGTTAGCAATATGTCCTACTCTCGCTGCTGAACAATATATGTGACTACACCTCCTAGAATTGTTTTCAAGTTTTCTTTGCTTTTCTCAGTCAGCGGCTGATTAATGAGCATTGGCACCCTTCCTTGACAATCTCAAGTCACTCTGTAACGGAAGATAAGCATTATTAGTCCCAAAATCTGAGCTGAGGAGAGGTTTAAAGGACTAATCTGGGAAAGTCTGCCTCACAGCCTGAAGGGTGGGGGGAAAGGGTATCTGAGCTAGCCGTCAACTGAACACAGCTAGAAAGTCTGGCTAGGCAGGAGGCATCTTCATCCCTCTGAGCCTGGTGGACTGAGCCCGGTGGACTGGACATTCCCATTTAAAGTCTCGATGTCTCTACCGCACCATGCAGTTTGCATAGAAGCCCCACACCTGTTTTTGCAGAGTACAAGTCTTTGGGAAATCTTGGGCAGTTTTCATTTCTAGACTTACTGAGCCTCAGTGTCTTCAGGAATACCATTAAGCTAAAGATGAAGTGGGTATGTCTTGCCTCCCAACCACCACATGACCACTTTGCTGTTCTGACATAGCCCAGAGCTGTTCTCTGGAGTGGCTCTGCTATCAATAACAATAAAAAAATCATGAAAATAACCCTTCCTCCTAAAATGCAATCAAATATTTTCCTCTCCAAAAATCTCCTCTCTGACTGAGGAGATTTAAGAGCTCTTATAAATATATATGCTTGAAATGTTATTGAAGATCTGAGCTAAAACTGCAAACTCAAGAAAACCCACCATCAAAACTCTGCTATGCTGAAATTCTTTTTAATTATTACTGTTCATATTGTGACAGATCATCTGATATTGCAAGGCCTGTTGCATAGGCATTTATAAGCTGTCTATAAAAGCAAATTTTAAGGGCAGAATGTCATCTCCAACCTTAAGATACTTTGCTGTTGAGAATTTTATTCTGACTGATCCAATTATTTTGGCACTTTTTATTAATATTCCTTAAATCATATTTCATAATCGACAGCTCTAACTGGAAATTGCTGCTCACCTTTTCTGAGGCCCCAAATCTTGTCTCAGTGAAACTCCAGAGAATTTTAGTTCTCTCAGTGTAACTCTAATTTAGCTTACTGCAAACCTGCACATGTGAAAAAAAGAGATGAAAGTAACAATCATCACAATTTTGCTTCTGGAGAGTAAGTACCATGATTAAAAAAGCATTCATTTCCATCAGGAATTTTGAAAATACAGAATTAAACAGGAAGGCCCATGTGGGGAATCAAGGAAGTTTTGTGTAGGGATGAACTTTTCTCATCATGTTCTCATTTTTGCCAGGCTGGGATCGGAGGTATTTGCAACACAACCTATGCAATCCAGGAAAACAAGAGAGCAAGTCTTGCCTATGTGGCCAAATCCAAGGACCTGAACAGCTGTGAAGAGAAAGTTCAAATGGTCACAGGCTCAGCGTACACCTATCCATGCCGGACCTGCCAGCAGGTAAATTCGAGGCATGTCATGTATATGTATATGCATTTTATACTCATATAGAGGGAGCCATTTGGCATCCACATTATTTCTTGCTTTGTTACACTTCAAATGAGAGAAGAGTCAGATCTGCTGTATTTAGTTATCAACATTTTCTTTCTGCTGGAAAACCAGATCCACTGAACAGCAAAAGTCTGTGCTGCAGACTGTCATGTAATGCAGACACTCTTCTTGCTTAAACTAGCTGGCTTGGAAACTATAAATTATCAGCATGGGTTAATTCATCTACTCTGTTGAGTAAAAAAATACAGTCATGATGTCCAGTTTCTGTTATTCAGGATAGGCACTGCTGCATCTTATTATAATCCTGTCTTTGAAATAAGAAATTGTGTGGCTTATACTGCTTCTCTCCCCAGAAAATGTGTCTCCTTCTCCAGGGAATAACCAATTACTTATATTTGGGAAAGGGAAAAAACAGCTAACACTTCTTAGCTGTAAAAGTAACAGAGCCAGGCAGCATGCCTGACCTCTCCCGTGGAAGTGTGCACACAGGCTTCACATAAAAGGCTTGTGTGAGCAATGAACAGAACAGCGCTGGAAAATGAGTGGGTTGAGGTGGGTGATGTAATAGCTTGTAGCCATAGAATTAAGAAGTTAAAATACTTTCTATTTTCTTTCTTTGTTTTCTTTTTATATTATAAAGAGAAACAAGAATTCCCAAGCGACTGCTACTTACAACTACAAAATTAAATATACACGTAATGAAGCTGTAATTACACAAGCTGATGTTGAGGAAATCCACCAGTTTGCACCTTTCAATGAGATAACTGG
This sequence comes from Hypotaenidia okinawae, assembly GCA_027925045.1. Classification (NCBI taxonomy): domain Eukaryota; kingdom Metazoa; phylum Chordata; class Aves; order Gruiformes; family Rallidae; genus Hypotaenidia; species Hypotaenidia okinawae. The sequence goes on from BSDF01000009.1 coordinate 20,703,009, forward strand.
AGGAAATGCTATAGTAGAAGCAAGGTACTGTACATATGCCTTTGATTCGGCAACTAACTCAGCATCTCAGTAATCTGGTCAAACTCCATAACTGAAATAAGTCATTTACTTCCACAGCCTATTGTTTTCCAGTATTTAATTACATACAATCCCAAACAGTTCGGAAAAACAACCTTCACTGTTAGTTGCAAATCTGAAACTTGCACATCACTATCCAAATTTTGTTAGCTTAACTTGGCAGGGTTTGACTATTTTATTTCTCAGGGATATTTGATTTATGTCATAAAAGCCAAAACAAATGTAATTTCATCTGAAAAATTGTGAACTAATATATTTGCAGTAAAATACTTTGAAAGACAGTTACTCACTGAAAGAGGGTTCCCTGGAAAGTAATAATGCAGTAAGAGACCCTGGAGAGTAGTCCACAAGAAACCTAGATAGGACTTTGGATTCTGATATATTTCCTAAGTACAGTGGGCTGCTTGCAAATCTCCCATCAAAACAGTTTCTTGATAGGAAATTGGGTTTTATTGGAAAAAGATTGGGCACAAAGCATGTAAAATGTATTTGCTTTTCCACAGTGAATTTTGCATATTTCTTAAACAAGTTTGGAGCAAAGCGAGAATATGGTTCTCTGAGAAATTAAACCTCTACTCAATTTTAGCTTCCAAACTTCTGGTGTTTGAAATTTTTTTTGTCTGCTTCAAAATCATCTATTGAAAAAGATTTTAGTTCACTATTTTAATGATGGACTCTGTAGAAAGGGAGACCTTGCTAAAGAGAGAAGCTTTTTGCATAAAGGTCAATGTCCAGAAGATACATGTCAGTCCCTCTCCAACTGCTTTAATCTTGCATTGCTCCATTGGTAATACATGGTATGTTGATATATCCACTTTTGGAAACTAGCATCAGAAAGTACATGCCAGTAAATTGCTGATTAACTTCATTAATATGATGAACATGTTCAGCTTGGCTGTTGTGAGTGAGCATCGCTCTGGAGCCAGATTTAAACTTTTCTTCAAGCATGCATAGACTGTCTTGCTTACTGTTCTCCCTCAGGTATTGAGTCCCCAGAAAGAGTAGTGCCTCTACTTTTCCACATTTCCTCTAGGTCTTTTGTAATGTCCAGCAAACAGAGCCAAGTAAAAGATAGATGGGAAGGTGTGGGTATGTCACAAGAGTCTTCAGAAGTTATTTCTACAGCACACTTTCTGTGCAAAAATAGTAATAATTAAAAAATCTAACATGAAGGACTTAAAACATTTGGAGATGAGTTTTCAAGCCTGTTCAGCATAAGCCTCTTGAAGAACCTTTCAAAGCCAAGAGAGGTTTTACTATAGTTTCACCATTTTAATCCTATCTTTAGTATTCATTTGCTCTTCTCTTCAGAGTGTAACATTTTCCTACATATTCTAGACAGAGATATCTCTTCCCAAAGTGATGAAGATGAAGACATAATAGATTCATCATGTTCTGGAAAGGGGAGTTAAATCTGTCCAAGTGTACACGATGTTATACTTTCTGACCCAAATGCCCTTTCAATAATACTGTATAAAATTTCAAGAGAGAAAAAATCTCTGCTGATTCTGTAGTGATTTCTATTCAAATTCCAGTGGCTTGTCTGCAAAGCAGTTATATGCTATTTTCTGCTATCCATATGGAAGGAGTGGATACAAATGATACAGAAGATCATCGCAGAGATTCCAAAATAAACATGCCAATTTTCTACCGAGATTTTGAGATACCGTGTAGCACAACAATATTGTTTTTGGAATGTTTTCAGTTGTTCAGTACACATACCTAACTTTATTACAGTGTCCTAAATGACCTATTTTAAACATAATTGGTGGGACAGGATGCATCCTTCAGCTGAAAATTTAGCAAAGAGATAAAATGTTTACAAAGACAGCCTCTCATTGGAATTACTCTTAATAACAAAGTATGAAGGTTTGGTGCTCATTGAAAAGCTTCCAAAAACTTGAATACTCTTCTGAAAACTAATCCTGAATTTATCTGGCCCTTTTTGTTTGGGAAATCCAATTAAAAACTTCATGAGAGTCTTATTACTTTCTGCAGTCCCCAGTATGTTTAACTTGCCAGGCAAAATGGGGAGGAGCTGTAATAGTTCAAGTAAAATGATTGTAGTATTTCTTATTGTATCTAACAATTTTCAATGCCTTTTGAAGCTTCCAGGAGGGTTATGACATGTAAAAGCTTTTATGAACTTCTTAAGAGATTTAAATTAAGTGTTATTTTTCAAAAAAATTCCCATCAGTTATTTTAATATTTAACTTAGTCCTTAAGACACAACACACACTTCCTGTGATCATCTGCAGGCCACACAGCTCCTCACCTCCCACTTCTTCCTCACATTCTCAAGCCATGTTATTCCCAAAAGAAGGCAAAGGCTGCCTCTGTTCTGAGCCCTGCTGTGTAAGTGCACCCCTTCTCAGAGTGCATCTCCAACTGTATCTACTTCTAAATAGGTCTGCCCCTCAATCACAAAACCCTTTTGAAACAATTGTAGCCATAATTGCAATGCAGGGAGGCAGAAACGCTGTTCTGGTTTTAGTTTGTACCCTGTAACTTGTGATGTTATCTCGCTGGGTTCCTCCATTCCAGGCAGAAACTCACCTTGACGGACGTGCAAAAGCAGGTGGCAGAGGTCCCAGCAAAGGAATTCCAGAACCGTGGGTCACTTCAGTACCAGTTTGGCAGTGAATTGCTTCAGCTTCCTGTCCACTTATTCAGAATAAAAAATGTGGAAAGCCAGGTAAATTTCAGACACTGGACAGACCCTTTGTTGGTGTCCGTGCGTGTGGCAAACAGTGCTTGTGAGCTTCGTCCCCTTTAATCCTCCTGCAGATCGAGGACAGCCTGCAGGACCTAGTAGAGTCCACATCTGAACAGCTTCCCAGCGATGCACCAGCAAAAGTCCTCAAGCTTATGCACCTCTTCCGTGCAGCAAGTGAGGAGAATTATGAGTCAGTGTGGAAGCAGTTCTCCAGCCGGCCAGCATACAGGTACAAGCAATACAAGTAGCGATTCTTCTGCTGATAAACTCTGTTGGAGACCGTCTGGAATTACTGTGTTCAAATTCAGATCTGGAAAATGGTCTCTGCCTTTCCCATTACAGGCGCTACATTCTGGATACAATTCCTGCGGTTGGCAGTCACCGTGCACTCAGGTTCTTGAGGCATAAAATGGAAAGGCAAGAGCTTACCAACTGGGAAGCAGCTCAGACAGTGCTTGTGGCTCTGCACTCGAGCACACCCACCCAAGACGTGATGGAGGAAGCAACGGTAGGATGCTCTAAACACTCTCAAATTGCTCTTCACCAATTTTCGCATCTGAGGTATTTATTCCTTTGACAAGAGTGCAAAGGCTTTGGAAATATAAAGGTTTTATATCCTCAAGTGAGGTTAAAAGGCGTTTATTTCCTAACTGTGTTAAGGTGAGGAGAATACAAATCAAAAGGGTAAAAATTAATCCAGAGTGAAACAGGAAAGAAAGAGTAGCATACACTCAGTGACAGAGGGTATTGTTGCAGTGATAGCTAGTCTTCCTTTGTCCAAATGTACTTTAAATTTACATCAGATTAAATCTCTAACTGAGTGTTTACAAAGACTAGGGAGTAAGAAATACATATTTGTTGTATCCATGTATTCATCTTGATTAACCTAGCAGGATGAATATAATTTGAAGCAGATCTATCCAAATCAAGGGAATTATGCCAGCGTGGAGCCCACACAGGAGAAAGTCTAATGATTTTTATGATTTTTTCCTATTCTGCAAGGTCCGATTCTACCCTTAGATGCAGGAACTTATCTCTGCCTACCCTAGGTGGAGACCACAAATGTCAGAGTTCTACCCCATAAAAGCTGTGACAGCCCAGCTGTTACTGTGCGGCAATGCTCTGTTTCCTATTCAAGGAAGCAGTGGGCTAGTGCCTCCTGTCAGCTCCTATATTTATACAAAATATTCATGTCTGCCCAAAGTGCTGAGCTCCATTAACAATGTATCTCAAGGTTTTTGTACCTATATCTGAGGTAGCTATAAAACAATGATGAATGTTTCTTGAATAATCTGTGTTTTTTCTATTCCATAATTGGGTGATTTCTTCCCTTTGGATTACAGTTTAAATCTGAAGTACTGTAGAAGCTGCAGATCTGCTTTCCAGATGTTGCTTGGAATTACTTCACAATTGCATTGTCAAATAAATACAGTAATATCAGCTGATTAATGATAAGTCCATCAATAGAAAAATATCAAACGCCTGATATTACCTTGGATTTGGCAGGCACATATTTTTTTTAATATTGTTGCTCTTCATTAATGGTGGTAATGAACCACTGCTTTCTCCCTAGCTCATCGTGAAAAAACATTGCCCACGTTCAAGTACCATACTTGGAAAGGTTTGCCATCTCAGCTACGCGTCCCTGTGCCACAAACAGTGCTCTTCATCAGACTCCTGCGCTGAATGTCTCCAGGTAACCACATTATTGTTTATTCTTTAAAAGAAAAATTAGGCCTTGAGTTCTTTCTTCATTATTCAGAAACCTGTATTTCACTTCACTACAGTGTTTCCTTTGGGGAAAGGAACCCCAGTTGGTTAAATACCGCATTTTTATCTTTAGATTAACACACGAAAGAGAGTGAGAGGAAGAAGCACATAATTCATAGCACTTTCTATCTGAGTATCTCTGAGTGCTTTATTGCCAATTATTAATGAAGTCCCATGGCACTGCTCTGAAATACTTTAAATATAGGTACTTATATGTACTTATAAATAAACCAAGTGACACAGAAGCCCAGTTTTTTGCCCAAAGTCATGTATCCCAGCCATTTCTCAGCCAGAAGCAGAGCCCAGTCATCCACATAGACTATAAGCTTTTAATAATAGCAATAGCCCCCCGTTCTGCACTGCTTTTAATCAGCAGGCCTGAAAACAATTTAAAAAGGCAGTAAATAACATGTCCCCCTTCTAGAGATGCATGTCATGGTTTACAGAGGTCAGCAGCTTAGCCAGTGACAGAGAAATAGGTGTTTTCAGTCCTCAGCAGCATTTCCAGTGAGAGCAGGATGCTCCCAACACAGTTTTGTGGCTGCCATGAGTGTTCTCGCAAGCTCAGCCGACATTCCTGTGTGCATCTCTTCTGTTACGATTGCCACCAATGCTCTTGAGTTAATTAAATCTGAGAAGCCCAGTGCCAGGGAATGGAAACTCTTTCCCAAAGCAAATGATTGTATAGACTTATTCAGTGCATTTCAAAAGTCTCCTAATCCAATTAGTAATATCAAATGGACTGTTTCTGAAGCATCAATGGATCTCAAATGCAATATTTTAAAGTAACCGTGTGGAAATTATTTTATTTTTCAGAGTTCCTTTTTTAGAGCTTTTTTTAGCATTAAAACCATTTTTCTGTTATGATTTAGCTATTTTCTTGTATTCAGCCTTCAGACAACTATTTTTAATCTTGCCACATAAATGCAAGTGTGATCCAGTTGCTTACAAGGGCTGTAAATTAACCTGGTGATCTCATTGCACACAAAAAAAGTGGCTGTTACAGATGAACTTAAGAGCACCACCACTAGTCATATCTTCAGGAATCTTATTTAAGGGTCTGAAAAATTTAACTGTATCTGCATTTTTGCACCTGTCTTCAACCATTAGACAGAGATATTCAAACAGCATTATTGCAGGTTTCCCAACTCACCCTGAAAAGCAGTGGGAACTAGATGCAAGCCATTACTTTTTCCTTTAAAATCTTACTTGATAACTTTAAGGCATAGTGATGAAGCTATTCATTGCAGCTTTCTTGGCTATGGGCTATGCTTGTTCTATGAATAAAATGTCCTATTCATGAGGACAAAAAGAATTTGAAAATATTTAAAATAAGTGAATTGAACAAACTGAAATTATCAAAGTCAATCCTCCAAATAGGCTGGGGGATGGGATATAGATAAGAGCTGGAATTGTACTCAACAGAAGATTTGTTTTCTTTTTTCAGTTACTTCATGGCTTTGCAGGAGAGGCATTGAGCAAGTCTAACACAGAAGAAATTTCCCTGGCTTTGAAAGCCCTAGGGAATGTAGGGCATCCAGCCAGCATCAAGCACATCAAGAAATTTTTGCCAGGGTATGCAGCCAGTGCCTCAGATCTGCCACTCAAGGTCCATGCAACTGCTGTGCTGGCCCTGAAAAACATAGGCACAAAAGACCCAAAAATGGTAAGGAAACAAAGCTGCTTCCTTTGCACTTAGGATATCCTAACATAAGGCTGCTAATCAATGATGGGTGATGAGGGGAAGGAGACCTTTTTTTGTTGTTGTTAATATAGCTGTAATATATGGGGATTTAAAAAAAAATACTTCACTATTACTTAGTTGGCATGTCTTATTCCTTTTGACATTAACCTCTAGTATTTCAGACTGCAACAAAAATCCCATTAAAAGGGTACATTCATTACCCTGTTGTTGAAGACAAATCAGTATTTCCATTGCAAGCATTTCTTTTCCAAGGACGTTAGACAGAAAGCTAAATTATTGACCAAAATGTGTTTAGTGCTACTTCAACTTTGGTATGTGAGAGAACCACAAAACAAGGTTTTCAGAGAATTGACATTTAATACTGAGTGTCACATCTAATCGTAATTCAAGACCAGATCTTATTGTAAATAGATACTAGAGGTTTGCATCCTAATTACAAATTTACAGACATTGTGTGGGTTTAAGTCATAAACAGAACATTTACTAAATGTGACTTTTGTCCCTGAATGAGATAATGATTAGATATCACATACAATGGTTACACAGCCATACTCTCATCCACCACAGACATCGCTTTACAATCATTTTCACCTTAAAGCAATCTGCTTCTAAAAGGAAACCTTGCATTTTCAAGATTTTTTTTCCTGATACTGAAAATTTTTGTTTTATATAAGACTATTCTTAATATAAAAAGTAAAATAAAAACTTTCATTAACTATTCTCCTACTAATCTGTATCAGTTTTTCCATTATTCTAATTTTTTGCATATGACTCCTAGTTTGAGTGCACATATTGATCCACAGACAATAGTGTTCCAGGGTATGCTTTTAAGCAAAAGAACAAAGAAACAATTTACTAGAGTGCAGGAGCTAGATGGGAAAAAGCATGGGGGAGGAGGTGGAGGAGAGAATAGCAAGGGTAGGAGTTAGGGTGTTTGCTGGGAAAGAAAAAAGCCAATTTGGTGTTTGACAACAATGCTGTGTCTCTGATTGCCCTTTGGCCTGGCTTTTCACATGTGACCCAGATCACTGTTTAGTTCCATTTTCTATGTGTTTCCTTAGGAGAAAGTTGATCTGGAGCAAGTTAATGCCTGTGAGCAGCTTTTTATTGTTAAAATAACAGTTTAATGCCTGGTTTGTGGCTAGCCACATACCCATATTTGCATTGAAGAGATTTAATACATAGTCTGTCTTTTCTATTGTTTAATTTGAAAAGGTAGTTACATTTAGAAAGAGGCTATTGCACCCTTGTCACCACTTCCACTTTGGTATTTGCTAATCAACATACACAAATTAATAAAACCAGTCAGGATATTTCCAAAGTTTATTGAAGTTTTGTGGATCAGGCTTTTCATTAGAGAGTGTGGATGTGCACTGTCCCAGGCAAGGCAAGACCATGCTACAGATGTATTTTTCTATTACTCAAAAAAGTGAGAAGCTATTTGATGTAAAAGTTATCCAGTGAAGTTCCTTGGCTTTGATTGTGTAGGAAGACAGACTACATTACCATAATGCTCCTTCCAGCCCTCAGACTGAGAAACCAGGGACACTGTTGCCATAATAATTAAATAAATCAAATTTTTACTGCAATAGTAATGAAAACATCATTGACCAGTGATAAATGGTTATTAGCAAAATGTTTAGACATAATGTAAATTTGAACCTATCTACTATTTTCAGGTCCAGGCTATTACCCTTGAGATTTTCCTGAATCACAAAATTCATCCTCGAGTCCGAATGTTAGCTGCAGTGGTTCTTCTTGAAACCAAGCCAGGTCTTCCAATACTGATGACATTAGCTGATGCTGTGCTGAAAGAACCTAGCATGCAAGTGGCAAGTTTCATCTACTCTCACCTGAGGGCCCTGGGTAGAAGCACAGCTCCAGATCTTCAAGTGATGTAAGGAAAATCTGGATTCCTCCCCTAGATTAAGAACATGTTGCAAATTAAATGAAGTGTTAATGCGCTCACTGAATTTTTTTCAGGGCTTCTGCCTGCAGAATGGCTATCAGAGCATTAAGCCCCAAATTTGACAGATCTGGATATCAGTTCAGCAAGGTTTTCCGTTTCAGTATGTTTAAAGGTAAGATTCAGAAGATTTAGTAGAGAAATAGATACAGGTCAATGTGTGAGGAAAAAAATCGTACAGTATGAGAACCCAATTCTCCTAGCCAGCTGGTTAGCTGCCTGTTGTTCTTCCATATTCTCCTATGTTCAGTGAAAAAAAAATACAAAAATCTCAGGCTCTCCATTTGGAGAGGGTTTAGGTCCCTGTGTGTTTTGCATTGTACACTGCCAGCATGAAATTACCAGAGGGCTTGTGGTGTTCTAACCCCCCATTTTCATTAGCCAGTGAGGCACATGCTCCTGTATCAAATGCTGTAGTCTCAGTGGTGCTTAACAATTTCATACCATTGTTCAGCACCAAACAAACAGAAGGGACCTAAATTACTGCTGAAGTGGATTAATTTCCGCTGGTGCGGAACACCTACAGCTCTTGCTGAATTCAAATGTGATGCTAAATACTCTTCACCCCAACAGTAGTGCCCAGTGTGACAACAAACCCTGAAAACATTCAGATGTGAAAATTCATCACATGCACAAACAGCAAACTCGGGCTTATTGTCTAAGATTTTTTCCCTATCAGGATTCTTTACTGGAATGAGCAGATCCATACATGGGATCTGGAGGCTGACCAGCCACATCAATGGGAGTTGCACATAAAAATGTAATCATAATGGGGAGGACCATATTAGAGTGAGCCAACTTGTAGCACGCATGGTATTTTTCTCCATAGACATTTTTAAGCAACTCCCCTATGTGAATGACCACAACAGTCTCAGTGATTTGGCATATGAAACTGGCAGACTAGGGAGATGATGTCTACAACCAGTCTCCTTGCACCTGCTGCTTATCTAGGAAGACTTGGGTGATTTTAGAACTTCAGAGTTCACTGGTACATGTAAAGATTCTTTTCAAAGTAGTCAGTAGGAAAAGAGACTCTGAAACATTGAAATCCACAGTGCTAGGTGTACAAAGAATTTTGCCTTCTTCCAGAGAGCGGGAGTGGTTTGAAGGACTTCTGTAGATCTTATTGTAGCCCTGCCCCTGTTTCATGTTTTTTACATGACGGTTTATTCTGCTCTGTAGTAAGTATAATACATACCACAACAGACACAGTAGTATACAATACACAGGTTTGCTGTCTCAGAGATGGACAAAGAGAGTGCCCAGAGAAATGCAGTCACTAATGTGCATTATGTGACCTTTTTTACCATTTAGAATGCATTCAGGGAGAGATAAATTTCCCAGTAATACACAGATATGTGTTTCTAGTTTTAGATACTCATTTTCTCTTCTTACTTTTGCTTTTAAAATGAAGTTATTTGAAATTTTGCACAGTGAGAAAGAAGGGATGTGGTAGGCATGAGGGTAGCTGGCAGACAGAGGCATGAAATGGCTTACTTTGTTCTGGCTATAGCCTGGAAATGCAGTACATTAGTGAATTGTTATTTCTTGGTGAAGACCAGTGTCAGAAATCTGGTTACCATGCATATGTAATACTTGAACCTCTCATCCTGAAGAATAAGGATCCAGATACTTTTCTCACACATGCTAATTTTAGACTTGGATAACTCAGTTACCTAAATGAAGTCAGTCCTCTGCTACACTGGTGTGGGAGGAGGATCCATCCTCCAGGTTTCTGATTTGATTTGTCACCACTAGCCACAGGTGAAATGCATTTCAGTGAGTCCATTCTGGAGGAGTTTCCACAGTGACGGTTGTAATACAGTACCTATTTCCTTGCTAAAAACAAAAATGTGCCCTCAGCATCACAGATCTTTGTGGTGCTTGATGCTAAATTTTTAATGACAGGCAATAATGTCAGCTGAATCTATCTCTAATCTGGAATCTGTTCACAAATGGCCACCACAAATAGTTCTTCATGGTCTACACACTGCTACTGAAATCAAAGGGATGACCCAGGTTCTGCTCAATGTGAGGACTGACAGAAACTGACTCTCAATATGCACAGATTCAAATAATTAAATACAGGTACTAATGTTCATAGGTGCCAAAGACTGCTTTCTTTGATCATTGATTTTTCTTTCCCTCTTCCTTGGGGCAAGACATTTAGTCAGATGTATGCAGATGCCAACGCACTCTCACAGTGAAGTAGCTACAGTGCATCATCTGACTGCGTCAGTAGGGTTTTTCATTGGTAAATATTTTCTTCAAACATTAGTGCTATGTAATGCCTGAGGTATGGAAAATATCCCTGCTCTCTTCAAGTCAATGAATTCTGTATAATCATTTAATCATTTATAAGCAACACTTCTTATCAAGTATCAGTAAGTACCACAGGGTTTTTTTGAACTAAGTTCTTGTGGGTTAGAACAGGAAAAAAAGAGCCTTAACAAGTTCACTCAAAGTACCATGCCTCATTTTAGTGTCCAGTCCACAGAATACCTAAGACTGTTCTGGCTAAGCACTTTCAGAGAAAAAATAGTGTTCACATGTCCAAGGCTCAGGTCAGCTTATTTGCAATGTCCCAGGGTGGCATCTCAGCTTTTTATTTGCTATAGGATCAGCATTGAAATGTGAGCTTCTGCCATCTCTCCTTGCTATCTGCTGAAGGTTTTCCACTGATTCCTCTGTCATCAAGGGGTGGCACGTGCATACCTGCATTTTGCTTGTAGGAGCTGTAACTTAACCACTTACGTTGTAGGCAGACAGTGCCTCGCACCTTGGGTAGCACAGGAGCTTCATACAGCACAACAGAGAAGGTGATGCAGTGAAATGCTAGTTCATGCAAATTAGTAGACCAAGTGGATTGCTTTTCCAACAGGCTGCTTCTCAAATACATGAAAAGTTGGAATCTATCCTGAAAAATTAGAAATCAAAATAAGTCTCATCAACTTAGCAGGAGGGTTACAGGAGAGCAAAAGGCCATCCAGAGCCTTGTCTGCGTGCACAGGTTCAGAAGAGAATGGGAAAGTGCTGACTCGCAAGTGAGATGTTATCTGAAACACAGAGAGTGGCACTAGGGCAGTAATATGGGCACAAGTGTTGGTAACACCCCTCATTTGTGAATCAAGCAATAACATTTTCTGTAAATTTTGACTAAATAATTGACAAGACTTTAGGCACTCCTTTTCTGGAAAAAGGTTGAAGACTTACAATAAATATATTGAAATATATTTCCTCCAATTCATCAAAAATGTATGTACAGGTTCTGAAGTTATTGGTCTGGATCAATTAACTCTGCTGGATTTTCAAAGCTGACTGGTGATGCTGGGATTTGTTCAGTATACCGTACCTATGTCTAACATGAGGATATCAGAAATGCAACATAGGAATTCCTAAAACACTTCTCTGTCCTCCAAGTTGTTTTATAAAGAGGAGAGGAGGACTGGAGGAAAGGAAAGCACGACAGTGATGCTTACATATAATGTCAGCTTTATTCCTCTTGAAACCTAAGGAAACTTGGAAAACCTTTGGGATTAATTTATCTCAGAAAGCAGGACTGTAAAGACCTGAGCCAAAGTCCTGAAGAATACGTGACTGCTCTGCACTGATTATCTGTATCTGAGAATGTTATAGGTGATAAATAGGAAGTAGAGAAAATAAAGAGACACAATGTTTGCTCAAAGTTCACTGAATAGTTAAGAATCACTTAACAGTTAGTGTATACCATGTAAGGAGTTACAGCACTTGGAACTAGATGTATTAAATTGCCCCTGAGTCACTTGAAAGACAAATCTGCACCTCATCACTTGTTCTTACTGGACAACTATATCACTTTCCCTAAACTATTAGAAAACGATTGTAAATCCATTTTCATTTCTGATATCCTTTGTCAAGTAGTCCTAAATGGTGTCTCATAAAAGCATTTTATAAACTGACATTAAAGAATCCGACTGAATGTAAATGATCTAGCAGAAACAATTGGAACAAGGGCATTACTACCATGCAATGAGCAGCAGGCTTGTAATTTTGCTCATTAATAGTTCAAAAATGCAGACTATTCTGTTTATGACTGTTTGATAACATTGGTTTTATAGCTGGTTTTTCTGGCCTTTCTCATATTATGCTGTGTCAGTTGAATTATGTAATTAGTAAATTGATACAATCTGCGGACTGTGGCTTTACAAACTAACTGTGCTGTGGTTTACTGTCTGTTTCCCTTCAGACTTCCTTATGAGTGGACTGGCAGCTAAATATTTGGTGTTGAATAGTGCAGGAAGCTTCATTCCAACAGTGGCAACGTCCCAGCTGCGGACACATTTCCTTGGAAGAGTAGCTGATCCCTTGGAGGTAACTGGGCTACCTACAGTTTTCCCTCTCACCCCTTCATTCGACTATCATTCGACTGGCATTTGCACTTTACTTCTTCCCTCAGGTGGGAATAACAGTTGAAGGAGTGCAGGAGATGTTTGCTAAACGTTACTCTTCTGACAGGGACTGGGAGACTGACTACAACTTCAAGGAAATCCTGAAAAAGGTAAATTCTTGGGGAAAAGAATATCGCTAAGGCATAGTTTCCCCAAATGAATCACACATTCTTCCTCTTCTCATGCAGCTCTCTGACTGGAAGGCATTCTCCAGTGACAAACCTTTTGCATCAGGCTACCTGAAGATGTTTGGCCAAGAGTTGTTCTTTGGGGGACTTGATAAAAATGCCATCCAAAATGCATTGCAGGTATCTTTTCAAAAACACCACCACCCAAGCATCAAAGGCTTTAAAATACTGTTTCTTTCACACATTCCCTCCCTTATTTTTAATTCAAGAGGGTTTTTGTCTTTAGTATTAATCAAGGCAAATAAGGTCAAGCTTTGATCAGGATTAGCTATAATCATTGCTGGCAGACTTTCCCCTGAGGCACAGTTAATGACACGGATCATGATATTGAAGTTCTGCTTATTTAGACAAGTTGAACTCTGTAATTGCAGGCATGGTATGGACCTGATGAAAAAATCCCTTCAATAAGGAGAATAATCAGTAGCCTTCAAAGTGGTATAGGGAGGCAGTGGACCAAGGCTTTGCTGTCCTCTGAGATCCGTCATATCGTGCCCACCTGCACTGGGTTCCCAGCTGAGACCAGCTTCTATTACTCTTCTATCACAAAAGTGGCAGGAAATGGTAACGTACTTCAAGACTTGACCAATACAAACATGCTTGTCAGGACTGGGGGGCATTTTTAACACTTTCTTTTCTTTGTAATAGCTCAAGCACAGATTACACCTTCACCAAAGTCAGATTTCAGACTGACTGAGTTACTAAATTCCAACATTAGGCTGCGATCCAAAACAAGTCTAAGGTAAATATTAGTACAAAGTAAAAGAATTATATTTCCAAGTGACAGAAGCTGTTAAAATCCAACAACTGTTTGCCATCTGAAAGTAATTTTACCCTCATTCTACCTCTTCAGCATGGCTAAGGAGATGACTTTTGTCATGGGGATCAACACACATGTGATCCAGGCATTGCTGGAAACACAGACCAAAGTGAATGCTCACATACCTGTGAATGTTGTTGCCACTGTCCAGATGAAGGAAAAAAATATCAAAATTGAAATTCCACCATGTAAAGATGAGACTAACGTAATTACTGTAAGGTAAGACATAGCACTTAATAACTTTCTGTGTAGCAATGCAGTCTCTACAAATAAACCAGAACATTTGTTTAGGGATCCTGTCTTTGACTGATAGCTTGGATAACTGGCAATGATTGGCATAGTTTGTTTATTTTAAATGAAGTGACATGTACCAAAGCTTTGCTTGAAAATATGTGTTACTTCTTGTGGTCTTCCCCGGAAAATCCTCTTCAGGACCATTTCTCAGTTTTTAAGACCCATAAGCTATTTAAAACATAAACAGTATAAAATTTCTATCCCAATATTTGGACTGGAGACACTAGGTAAGATATAAACCTGCTGAATCCTATCAGTTACAAATGATAACCCGTATATATATTTGCATTTGATGCCTTGAAGCCTAGAGGATTTGGTGTTTCTCATGTTTTTACCTTGTTTCCCTGTGGCTGCCATTTGGTTTTCTTGCCTGTTAGGTCTACTTGATTTATTATCAGTGTACGCAATTACAATACACTCTGGAAAACTGTTATAGCCAGATGCCAAACAAATGAAAACAGATGGAAATACAAGCACAAAGAGAGGGAGGAAACAGAAAGAGTATGTCCAAGGAATCAAAGCAGTAGACCAAAGCTTAGAAAGCCTTCACACGCACACACACACACAAAAAAATACTGAGAAAGAGAAGTTGAAAATTCATCATGAAGAAAAAAGCATCTCTAACAACAGAAATCAGCTATTACACAATCCACAGAAATGTTAACAAGTTTCTGCTCTAGGAATACAGCAGTAACAAAAGAGCTTGGTTGCTTGATCCAGCTGCAATTAGCATTCATGGCTACTGGCCCAGAGAAGCTCTGCAGGTCTCCTCAGTTTAGCCACCAGTTAAGGTAATCATTATTCTCTCTCACCCTTCAATGGTCTCAGACCATCTTAGTTGGCATTTGACATCACATCCTTTTCCCTAAGCCAATTCCTCCACTCCATCAATGTGACTGTAATCAGGCTTTCCACAGAGCACCAGTTCACTGCATGTAAGATACTGGGGCACCGCAGCCTAAAAGTTTTGTTTGCTTTCTTGTGAAGAACAACACAGTCTGCTCCCAAGGTCATCAGGGACAGCAGGCACCTGTTCTCACAGTTGGAAAGGGTGAGGTGGATATTAACGAACCCAATAAGGATGCTGAACTGAAATGAGAATATTTGACTATTTGAATATTTGAATATTTGAAGTTTAGAGCCTCAGGTAGAGCTACAAATGTTAGCAGAAGGATCTTCGCTGCAAAGCAAAATAAAAAAATATTTTCCTTATTTGACTTAAGGGGAAATCAAATCAGACACAAAAAGGGTTAAATGCATTGCCAGAAAGCATAAAGCAAGTTGGTACCAGAGGCAAAGGATGACAGCGGAAGAGTCCGTGAGTTCCAGCCCAAGCCCTGCTCTAGACCCTGCAGCATTATCATTTATAAAGTGAAGTAGTCAGTCGGAAATAGCTCTACAATGCCAAGTATATGAGAAAGCTAATACTCACTAGCTAACTTTAAGCACCATCAATTTTTCTCCAAAAAGCGTTCCCGTTCACTGTTACAAAACAAATGGTCAGTGGAAAGCACACAGAGAAATGAAAGAGCAATGAGTACAAGTGAAGGCAAAGCAATAACTAGAGAATGTAACATTGAACCACATCACTGAGGAGGTCAAAGACCAAGCAAACTAAAATCTTAAAGGTATGAAGAGAAACAAGCAGGCTTGAGAGAGAGAAAAAGGATACATATATATTCTATATAGAATGAGTCCAAAACTTCAGTCTAACATAAACTTTCTCTTCCTTTTGCATAGATCCACCAAAGAATAAAGAATCAATTGAAATGTATATTTTAGAAATATTCTGACACTTTCCCTTGTTAGCTTTAAATTCCCCATTTAAAGAAATGGTTCTAGAAAGCTATCACTCTTTCATTTGTTTGGGAGCTCTGTTAGAAACATTTTAGTATTGGGCACTTTGTCATGATGGTCAGTGGGTTACTTTCTATAGTACCATGTCATTAAAGCCAGTCAGGATGTGATATTATTTTCCTCTTCATCTCTCACATCCAGACGCAGGAAGCAAACAGTCTTCAATAGCATTAAGTTCAGTTATATCCTACACACTGTACAGGTTATAACCTGTCACAGCAGTGGGATTTATATAAATTTTCAGGAGTCAAAGAGAAACTCAGGTGAGCAATTGCAGACTCTAACAACAAAAAAAAAGAAAGAAAGAGGAAAACTTTGGTGATAGAGAGATTGCATTCCCAAGACAAATCAACACATTATGGACTCTGCTTTCTTTATAGCAAAAATCAGAGCAAAATAATTAATCATACCATGGAAAGACTATATAGCATGTGTTTCAATTCAATCCTATCAAAGTTAAATTTAATTAAAAATAATAGTTATTTTTAAGACTCTTGTGACATAATTATTTGGTGTACTACAGATGGCTACTTAAACATACTTTTAAATGAAATTTACAGGAAGAACTAAAAATCAAATATATTTCAGGGAAAAATTAGAGCCCTGTGATTAAAGTATAAATATGGAGAGTTGCCAGAGAATGCACTTTGCAAATATATCACATATTCATAATGACAGGC
This sequence comes from Hypotaenidia okinawae, assembly GCA_027925045.1. Taxonomy (NCBI): domain Eukaryota; kingdom Metazoa; phylum Chordata; class Aves; order Gruiformes; family Rallidae; genus Hypotaenidia; species Hypotaenidia okinawae. The sequence goes on from BSDF01000009.1 coordinate 20,719,507, forward strand.
TACTGAAGTATATACATAATCTTGAATAGAGCTTCTATCATAGGGCTTTTTTGCTAGTTTTAACTGTAAGATGAGTAGAAATTGCTTCAAATGGACATCTTATAAATAAGATGAATTACGAAATTACAACACTGCATACAACATGTATACAGCACGTAGAATGGAAATTGCAGAAGAGCCAGCGTATGCTGTGAGTTCGCAAGGCAGCACGGTGTGTCTGGGGACAGAGAAGGGAAATGACTGGCGTTCCTATCTCTGGTTTTGGGACACCTTTGCACCAAGGTCAGAAGGACAATGTGTAGGAAAAAAGAAAGGCAGAAATTTTTGTTCCACCACAGCAGAAGCAGAGCTAAAGATCTGTTTGGAGGATTGTCTCTTGCTTCCCATTTATTTAGATACAATGTCACACTGTGCTTTAAAACCTGGGAAAATAGGGGGTTTTGTTGATTTTCTTTGTTTCAAACAGACACTGGGCTCTTCTGTCCCCATATTAGGGACATATGCAAGGCCACACTCACTGACACATCAGTGGGCCCAACACAGCTGAATTGCTTGTCCCTTACCACTGCAGAGAATTTGGCTTGCACTATAGCACAGCTTCTTCTCTCATCCAAAAAATACACTAATACATATTGGAAAATCTCCCTTTTATTTTTTTCCCCTTGTGTGGGATCAGAGAGAACAGATTCTTTCATACCATAGCTTTAGGCCTTCTTTGTGACTGTTTTTCTTGTTAAAGCACCGGAGCTGGCTCTTGTAGCCTATTTTTACTGTGCCGTGTGATTCTGCAGACATTGACATGTGTCACCTGTGATGCAGCTACATTTGTCGGCTCTCTGTGCTCAACAGGGAGGAATCGATCCTCCACTTTCATTAGGTGGCAGGAGTAGACTATTGGCATAAAAAATACTAAAAAAATTGGAAAAGAAACCCCAGGGCTTTCTGCTTGGAGACCCAGCCTGCAGTTCAGTGGTCATTTGAATTATTGAATGGGATTAAAATAAAAGCCATTTCCCTTTTTGTCCCTTTACCCAGATGAGCTATCTGAAATGCAAGTTGATTTGTATTTTCTTTTATCCCCTCAGCTTGTTAGGGAGAATATTTTATTTCAGATTCCATTCTTCAAGGTTCTCCTATCACCCAGCGTGGAGCGTTGCTGTCATGTCCTTATCTAAAAAAAGAGAGAGATGGAAAAGAAAACAAAGCCCACAGGTGACACACGTTTTATTGAGGTGTTCCACATGAAGTGCAATTGTGTGCTTTACAGTGCACACAGCACGGTAGGAGCCTTCAAGAGGAAAAGAGGGCTATCAAATGAATACAAATTCATCTTTCAAATAGGTTAGATTGGAATTGCTCAGGCTAGTACAGTGTGGACCATATTAAAATACAGACCATTTTACAGGCCATCTTTCCATTCACTGTCACAAAGGCCACCTCCATTGGCAGACCACAAAAGCCCCAGGGCAAGCGGATCAACTTCCTACTTGAGAAACAGTACGTGGGGAATTTTGAGCTGGATATCAGCACAGATAAATGGCTAATAAGGTAGAGATAGCACAATCTTGATAGCTGAGGGAAATAGGTTTTCATCTTTCAAAACTGTTCAGTATTCAAGATGTTTCTCTGACCCAAAACAAAACTCATAGTTATCACAGTGCTGTAAAAACTTCCAAGAAGAATGTGGGGTATGGAACCAGGAGGGGTCAGGATATTTATCCATGAGAGTCTCAGTCTCCTGCCACACCTTGTATCACTCATCCTAGATTCTGATTCTTAGACACAGTAGAGACAATGTATCTATACAAACAGGCTCTTATCCTTCCCACATATCTCTCTGCAATGTCTTGCCAAGCCATGAGCACCAGAGTTTAAGTCAAGCTGGATGCATTTCATTTATGCTTGCAGGCTCCTTTCTATAACTCTACTTTAACAAAAGTTACACATGAAGCAGCATTCCATAGCCACCAGTCCCCAGGTTGTTTTTTGAAGTTATGGCAGTATTTTTCCAAAATATAATGTCAAAGGAAATAAGAACTAAGTTTAGCAGTGAACACACAAAAGATAAGTTTAAGGATTTAAAAGTCCAGAAGATAAAATAGGATACTCAAAAATTTAAACATGTAATCCACAGCCAGGCTTCTGGGTAAGCAGGCTGGTCTTCAAGGTGTTAAGCATACAGAGATCCCATCAGCTGCAACGCTTTTAACCTGAATATGTGATTCTAAAAGCCTGAGTTATCTGCCCCTGAGATTGGTCCATGTCTTTATTCACTCTTAGCAGTCCTTGAAAATCCAACTAACAGGAAAGGTGCTGTAAATATCAATAAAGTGGTTTGCAAAGAATGATATTTGTTGCTGAGTACATGCTACCAGGCATTATTCAGGTCTTTTCCTCAGCAGTGCTTTATCAATACTATCCTCTAATGTTTATTCTGCAGGTCCAAGACATTTGCTGTTACACGAAATATTGGGGATTTGGCTGCTAGTAAGATGACTCCAGTTCTTCTACCTGAAGCAGTGCCTGACATAATGAAGATGTCCTTCGATTCAGATTCTGCATCAGGCGAGACTGATAACATCAGGGTAAATGATGTAGTGTCTGACTATTCTTTTTGGGCTTTTAATCAGTGGGAGACCATTTCTTTTCTCCATAGGAAAATGTACAATTCATCTCTGACCAATGCTGCTTCACTCAAAGTAAGTCAGATTCAATCTAATAACACAAATAGCCCTGTAGTAACATTATTTTAAAATCTGGAGTGTAATACATCAGACCTGCAACAGTTTTTCAAAAGCAAAAGCATTTTCTTTGGTAATTAATTTTACACTGCCATCTACAGGATAGGCTCACAGTATTTAAAATGCTTTGCAACAATTATGCCAGCATCGCATTCCTGGAGCAATCATAAATGTTCCACGAAACGCTGCATTGTTGAACTTGTAGAGCCAAATATAATGCTTATGAGCATCCTAATTCAAGGGTAGATGGCAGTTTGTGCGTGAAGTCAAATGACTTCCTGCACTACAGTTTTTCATAAAAGCCAGTACAGGCTTTCTATGATGGGCAGTGTTGTGAAGGCATCACTGTAACGATTCATTCAGTGAAAGACTGACAGAGGTAAGGAATACACTGTCCTGTTCCGGTTTCATTGTTGTCCTGCAACTCTGAAGGGTTTTCAGATAAAATAAGAGATGAATAGAGGATGAGTACAGCACTTTCCTATGAAGAAGTCAATAGGCAAACGTACTGTCAGTAAGAGCAGTTTCCAATATCCCGGAGCAAGCAAAGTTCTTCTGCTTTGTGCTTTTGTGCCATCTTTCCTGAAAACTCAGCACTCTGCAGTTATTCTTAAATGAACAGCCACTGAAAAAATGGCACTAACTGGAGCATTTCCCAGTATCATCTCTTCTTTCCAAAGGAACTTATACCTAGCTTTAAAATTCCAGTTTTTCAGTGCGGTTCATACAATTTTGTAATCTTGTGAGACATGAAAAACTGAGTAAAAAATTAATTGTGAGCCTTTATTACATGTGAAATGAAAGCTTATGATTATGTGTCTTTAGCTATTTGCTTCATTGCTCCAGGAAATCATAGTTTTCATTTCATGGATTTGATTCTAATTTTAATTAATTTTAATTTGTTCTTCTGCAAGCATTGCTTAGCACATGTAAATTACACAGTTTTGAGTGTAAATTTCTACCATCTGATAGGCTTTGGCCATTTAGTAGATAGAGTCTCACATTCTGTCAGACCTTAACTGAGACAGAATTTTCGTGGACATAGATGAAGGTTCTGTTGCTTGACCCAATCGTAAATCAAAGAAAAGAACTCCAGACAGTCTAGAGAATACGCACATTTATCAAGAACCTGTTAACACTGTCTAATACTCCAGGAAAACAAAATTAAATATTTAGTATTAATTTGTGATATAATTTTCCATTCTTATAGCCCGAAGCTCTTCTCACACTAGATAGCCTAATCAAGCTATTCAGTTGATAATTTTGTCCAACTGAAAACCAAGTTGTTCTATGTCACAGCCTTGCTATCTCAAATAATCTGGTTAAATCCTCCTGCAGAACACATGTAACTGTTACCAAAACAGGACTTGAAACATGCAAGTGTTCCTCTTATCATTGTTCAGTTTAACTTGACATGTGTACTATCTAATAGGACAGACAGTCTGCAGAAGATGTTTCATCAGGAAATTCCTTTTCCTTTGGACACTCTTCTTCCCAAAAAGAACCATTTGTCCGGTCCATGTGCTACAATGCAAGTACATTTGGGTTTCAAGTGTGCATTGAGAAGAAAAGTATACATGCAGCTTTTATCAAAAACGTGCCTCTTTATTACCTAGTTGGAGAGCATGCTGTTAGAATGAGCTTCAAGCCAGGTAAATAATAATGGTGAACAAAAAAAACAGAAGGTGGGTGGGTAGGGGGGTGTGTATATTCACATACATGTTTGGATATGTACATGTGTATCTTTTGTATCCTAAGCACCACTAAAACTACCATTAGGCCTACCAGCTCTTCCCATATCGGGGACAATCTATCCTTGTAGCAGGGTTCCATTTCTCCCCCACTCATCCAAACAGCGTTTTCCCAGCTCTCCCAGCAACGCCACTCAGCATGACCAGTGTCAAGCAGAGCTGATCTGTGCCTGCAGAGCGTGTCTGATGCATCCTGAATCGTTGGATTTGGGATGCAAGCACAGAGCAATTGGACATGGGCAACAGATCTGATGCAGTGTCCTGTAGTTACACTCTTAAAAACCCAGACTCTTAAAGGGAATTATGGATTAACCCTGCCAGGATCTAGTCGTTAATGTCTTAATCCATGATCATAAGAAGTAAAAGCACAGCAGGCCACCGAATCTAGATCTCCTAAGTATCAAACTAATGGCCTAACTGTTGGGCCATTTTTTACAATTCAAGAGTTGAGCCTCAATTCCTCTCTGATGTCTAATTCACTATCCCATAATGTTATCTAGTTAAACAATCCAATTCGCTTGAGTTAAATCTGTTGATCACTCTGTTTATTGTCTCAAAAAGAATCTATTGTCTATGTGCTTTAGCTGTTACAGAAATTTTTTAACAAAGTTGCTCAATACCAAATATAATGAATGAGCATCTATATTTTCATTTGGGGAAGAATAGTTAAATGTATTATACCAAAAATTGGCTTATTCTATTACCTGGTTGCTAATATTAAAAGTAATATTGTGGTGCAATTTCAGTTTACACAGAGGCACCTATTGAAAAAATACAAGTCACAATTCAAGCAGGAGACCAAGCTCCAACAAAAATGATACGTTTAGTAACATTTGAAGATCCAGAGGCACAAGTATCTTCTCGCAAAGCAGCAATTAAAAGAGTGAAGAAAATCCTTGATGATACTGATTACCAGGTACTGCTGTAAAAATCTACTTCTAGATTTGTGGGAGACATTAAAGAAAGCTTAGTTATTTTTATTACTTTTAGTAAGTAGCCTCCTTTATTTAGGTAGTGTACAAAAACTGGAAGATAAAGACAGACTTTGGGGTACACAAGTCTTTCTGTGGGTGTTTTGTTTGCATTCATCTCTCCTTCTGCAGGTGAAGGACATTAGAAAGAGCGGATTGGTTTTGTAGGTTTTTCTGAAAAGCTCTTGTAAGACACAAAATAGCTGTTGTGTGCCCAAAAGGTAGTCTGTTCTTTCCAGCTGCTGCAACTATAGCAAAAAAATATGACACCTACCTACACAACTTGCCCTGAGATAGTCACAGCTATTGCACTGTCATTACCAACAGTAGTTCCACGTAATTGTATGATCAACAATATCTACCCATGTTCATTATCACAAAAGCTTTTGGGTTATTCTACTTATGTGTGGTTTTAACATGTTATTATGGCTTTGCCTTACTGTAATGTATTGCAAGAATACTATCAGGAGTATAGCTTGTCTTCTAAGGCAGCAGAGATTCATAGCTCTCTATCTGACTTAATTCTGGTCTTCTGCAGGAACACAGAAAAATAATTTTGTTTTTCCAATGCTACCATTGACTAGGGTACAAGAAAATCCAGAAGTTCATCGTCCAGTGCCAGCAGCGCCAGTGGAAGTGCTGAGAGTACAACAAGCAGCCCCTCCAGCAGCGACTCTGACAACAGAGCCTCACAGGGAGGCACCCAGATAAAACTGAAGACAGGAGAGTCTAAAGCTAAAGGAAAGAAATTCTACCCCTTTGGAGACAGCAGCAGCAGCAGCAGCAGTAGCAGCAGCAGTAGCAGCAGCAGTAGTAGCAGCAAAAGCAGTAGCAGCAGTAGTAGCAGCAAAAGCAGCAGCAGTAGCAGTAGCAGTAGCAGCAGTAGTAGTAGCAGCAGAAGCAGCAGCAGTAGTAGCAGCAAAAGCAGTAGTAGCAGTAGCAAAAGCAGTAGTAGCAGCAGCAAGGGCAGTAGCAGTAGTAGCAGCAGTAGTAGCAGCAGCAAGGGCGAAAGCAGCAGTAGTAGCAGCAGCAAGGGCAGTAGTAGCAGCAGCAAAGGCAGCAGCAAGGACAGTAGTAGCAACAGCAAAGGCAGCAGCAGTAGCAGCGCAAGTAGCAGCAACAGCAGCAGCAGTAGTAAAGCATCTGGTATAAAGCATAAGGCTAAGAAGCAGTCCAAGACCACATCATTTCCACGTGCCAGCACTGCTGAAGGGGAGAGAAGTGTCCGTGAGCAGAAGCATAAAGCACAGAGTAGCAGCAGTAGCAGCAGAAGCACCAGCAGTGGTACCACCAGCAGCAGTGAAAGCATTGGTGTTTCCCCTCACCGCAGCAAATATGACAGACAAGCTGAGCCAAAACATGACAAGTCCCAATTTAACAGTCACATTAGTTACGACGTTTCTACAGAAGGGGTAAAATTTTCTATTGCTTTGACTTCTGTTAGGAGGTGATACTTACTGAGCTGTGGGTAATAACTTCTTTTGGAATTTTGCAGGAGTATCACCTTCCAAAAGTATACCGGCTCCGTTTCAGGTCTGGGCACATCCACTCGGTAGGTTCCTAATTCAAGAGCACATTTCCATGGTGGCTACAAGTGGTATCAGTAAGCATATTGCTAAAGGGCTTTGTTTCATTTGGGCATTCCATACTGACCAATATCAACAAACATATTTATTACTGAAATACTGTTACACTACATCTTTCTGGTGTTGCAACACTTCAAAATCCTCAAATTTTGGGGTTGAAAGGCCAATAATATAGTGGGATTTGTAGGTGTTACCTGTAAAATCATGTATCCTGCTTATGAAAGAAGATGATTTACAGTGTTTTTAATTCAACCCCTACAATTCTATGATTCTCTATTTCTAAAGAATACAGATATGTTTGACCGCTTTTTAAGTGTCAGTTTTTATTTCCCCCAATGTTAGACCTGGATAAGGTGATGTTGCATTTTCAATCACTATTTACCCAGCCTTGCTATCAGCAAAGAGGTCCAGGTAGATCCGAGGTACAGTCCTATCCAACATATTTCATGTGTGCACTATGATAATAAAAATAACATTCTAGATATGTTTAAGTCTGTCTGATACCTCCAGAGGGAGGCTGATAGCTCTGATTTTGATGTCTGCACTGTAAAAGCAGAGGCTATGCCATAGCTTTTTAACCTCTTTTTGTTTCATAGCATCCAGATCAAAAGATGTCAAGCAGTACATCATCATCTTCCTCTGAGTCAGGAAGCAGCCACGGCCACAGCAACAGCAGCAGCAGCAGCAGCAGCAGCAGGAGCAGTCACCCAAGTGGCACCAGCAGCAGCAGCAGCCACCACCACCACCACCACCACCACAGAGATAACACTGGCCACAGTTCAAGGAGGAGCCACATGAGCAGAGGAGTCGGTGTTCACCACAGCCATGATTCCAGCCTGACACGGGAGGTACTACTACCTGTGCCTTACAAATGAGCAGCCAGGATTTTCTCAGCAGGAGCCATAGATGTGGTAGTACTTTGAGGGGCTTAGGCTCAGGAAGTATGCTGCAAGGCAAGTTTGTAATGGGAAGTCACAGTCCATTGAGATACTTTTCTTAGGTCTATTTTCCTTTGTTTCTAAAGGTGTTTGCAGTCTGTGAAAGCCTGGATTTAAAAATTATAAAAATTAAAGGGAATGAGATTTTACAATAAAGAGGAAAGAATTTTCTTTTTCCTATGAAAACCCAAAATGCAAAATGAATTGTATTATGGCAAAAATGGAGAGGAAATAGGTTTTATTAAAAGATTTATTATTTTTTTTAACTTAAGTCTGCCTAATTATCTTTAGACATAGACCTAAGGTCACGAGTCCACACAGACTGTAACTAAAATCAGACTCTCCATGGTCGTTACTGGCTGGTAAAATCCCATTAAGTACAGATCATATTTTTCTTTCTAACACACTTAGTATTCTATAATTGCACTAAGTAAAGGTATCTACATAATAATAGAACAAATAGCTCTGCAAATGCAGGCAATGTCTATGGGAACTCTGCTGGTGAGAAAGATTTCAGAATAATCAATTGGCTTAAAGGAGCTGACATATAGTAAAATGGGGTGTGAATGTGTACACTGCTATGAAGATATCTAGTACATACTATAGGCAGCTGGTTGAAATATTAAAATAATACACAAAGTCTTACTAAGTGCATAAAGATAGTTTGGAAGAGTCTTGAATGTAAACAATAAATGTCTTTGAAAATTCCTGGTGGTAAGGAAACAATCAGGATTCCAACCAGAATTATTCTTAAATATTGGGGATATAGAATTACGTACCGCAAGCGAAACTGGTGAAGGACAAGAGCTGCTTCCTGCTATCAGCGCACAAAATCGGGCTCTCCAGTGAATACGCACAAGTACTTAAGCACAGATGGTTGGGGGTTGTTTTTCAGCGCAACTTCCTGGGAGACGTAATTCCACCTGGCATTACGATTGTGGCACAGGCAGTAAGGAGTGACAACAGAAATCAAGGTTATCAAGCTACAACATATGTTCGTTCTGATGCTGCCAAAGTTGATGTGCAACTAGTTGTGGTTCAGCTGGCTGAAACCAATTGGAAAGCGTGTGCTGATGCTGTAATACTGCCTCTGAAAGCACAGGTAAGCACACAGACAGCTTTGCCCGGAGAGACATCTAAAAAGCCCAGAGTTTTTAAAATAAGCACAGAGCACCTGTGGATTAGGAGAACCAAATGGGAAAAACATACAGGTTTTGAAATGTTTCACAAAGTTTGGGTAATTTCAGGAAAAGTTCCTCTCTTTCACCTTTCTTTTGAAAGAATTTCAAATTACATCAAAATATGACCAGTAGATATATAAGAAATGCTTAACAAATTGACTGCTTCATTACTACTATTTATGATTTGCTCTGCCGTGAGTTTTCTTGTGTGTGAATCTAGCTGTTTTTCTCTATATGACTCACTTCAGAAGAGTCATGACTCAAATGCATTTGAAACGTCATATTTCTTAGGATTTATATGAAAAGATAGAAAAAGTAAAGATGGGTAATGAGTTGATGTCTGAGACAGCATCATAAATGAAGGAACAGGTCTTCTTTTTTTCCTCATCTCCCTGTCCTGCACTTCCCATGTGCCTTTTAATGCAAGAGATGTTTGCATAACAATTTACAAACCTCTGCTTTTCACAGCTGCAATTAACAAATGTTTCAGTGCTGAAAAAAGTAGGGAGGGTGGGTCAAATCAAGGGATGTTGAGGAAGGCAAATAGAAATTATAGTGCAGTCTTCTAGAAAAAAAAGAAAACAAAAAATATTAATTATGAAGTTACCAAGTCTAAGGAAATCTCAGGAAATTATGACAAACCTGGTATTTAAAGGGCTGCTTTGAGGCAGGAACTTGTACGTGTAGGTCTACACAGCCTAGTAAACATTTTTCCTACTTCGCCTCAAATTTTTTCAGATGTAGTCAAAATCTTGCCTATTTAGAGCAAAAGAAAAACATGGTAACGTGAAGAATCAATGTAATATCTCGGAAAAGAAGAAAAACTTGCATTTTGAAATGGTCAAGGGTGGTTCTCTGATTCCTTTCTGAAATTTGGGTGACTTTTTCCCTGTTTGTAAAGGCCAGACTGAGATGGGGCAAGGAGTGCCGGGACTACAGGATAGCAGCCGTAGCTACCACAGGCCAGCTGGCAAAGAAGCCGGCCGTGCAGCTAAAGGTGCAATGGGGAAACCTTCCAACCTGGATAAAAAAGACAAGCACAGCGTACGTAAAGTTGTTATTTTGCCTTTCTTACACTAGTTGGCTTTATACAAACACTGAAAGAACTGGGTGAAATTTTTCATCCCAGACATGTTTGGAGGTTTGTTCTGGATGGAAAACACAAGTTCAGTGGCACAAAGGTATTTTGTGAATGTGTTCTACTTTCTCCACATCTTTCGTAGCAAGAGATATGCCCTGAATATTTAAAAACTTTACATGCTTGATTTTATTTTCTGCATTAAATTATTTGATACTCCTGTTCAAAATGCCTTTATGTTTTGAAACATTCTTCTAAAAAAATACCAAGATAAAATGAGCAAACTAAACCCAATGTTTTTCTGCTGGATGAAAGTAACTATTAAATTTGACCCAAAGTATTATTTCATTGACTTTTCAGTTCTTTCACTGTTTTTTCAGTAGTGCCAGTAAGTCTTCATCCACACATGTCTGGTTTTGCTCATGTACCTGAGTTTGTCACATCTTGTTTGTCTCTAGATTCATGCAATATGTTCCTGGTGCAGCACTCATGTTGGGCTTCTCAGAAGCACATCAGAGAAACCCATCTCATGAATTTATAGTAAGGGCAGCTGCAACATCTCCGCGAACAATTGATACAGTAATTAAAGCTCCTGGGGTATGTGTCAATTTTTATTTTACTTTTCCTTACCATGGATGGATTTTCAACTAATAATGTTCTGATACTTGATGTAAAGGAATAAAAAGCAAACCATCCCCTTTTAGAGAAATCTGCATTACATTGGTCTTATAACACACATACGAGTACTCGTGATTTTGTGCTGCTTTGGACCAATGTAGCAGTAAGTTGAAAATCAGACTCTGTAGTCAAATACCTTATTTCCATGCTAAGAACAGCACTGTGTACTCTGCACACCCATTTTACTCATTTTATCCAGAGTGACTAGTTCTGTGGGATGCATATGGTCTCAGAGAAGATAAGGGAGGCCTCAAGAACACCTTGCTCTCTGTTGCAAACATATATGGAATCTATCTGTGTTGACACACAAGTCCCTCATCAGCCGTGCTTGATGAGACAGGTCCAAGCAAGTTATGACAGCTACAAATGCAACTCTGCTTTAACCATACTGGAGCAGTTAGTTACACTCTCAGAGCAGCTTGCGCAGACTGGATCTGCAGAATCCCACTGATTAATTGGTCCTTGTCCACCAAATCCCTATGCACCACTTTGAAAAATTTCCCCTATGGATCTCTGGCAAATTAATAACAGCTAGCTATTCATACACAGCAAAATTAGAGTGTCTTTAACCTTCCATGGTGCTTCAGGATTGTAGGGTCTTTAATATACAATAATGAAGAAGGAGGCACACTAGGCATTAATTGGATTCTCTTGGTAAATATAATTTGTAGCTACAGTGAGGAATCTTACCCCTATGTTCATCATGCCAGTTTTCAGTGCGTAATGGATGCTGTTCACTCTTCCAGGCATATCCATTGACTTAATTACTTGTTACCTTATTTTTTAAGTCACTTAATTCTCACTTAAACTTCATCTATGTCAGTTACTTTCCAACATCCTTAACAATTTCTCAAAAAGTCAAATAGTGTGACTAGAAGAGAAGACAAAGATTCCTCACAAAAGCTTAAAGTTTGGGTGCCTCCTGGAGAGACTAACACAACTGCAATTGTATAAATGTATCTTCAAGACTTTTTTTTTTTCAACATGAGTCTTTTTTTGTTTGCAGTCATATCTTGAGCAATATGGTTCAATTTATCTTAATGTATTTTCATTTCTGCTTTTTCAGGTAACACTTTACTATCAGGCACTCCGAATGCCATTCACTCTGCCCTTAGGCCCATCTCCAACTTATAAGACTCGAGATATCACTGCCTGGAATTTACTTCCTGAAATAGCTTCGCAAATAGCACAAGAAGATCAATGTAAATATTACTTATATGCTTGTCTCATGAATAAGCAATGTTTGTAGATCTGGCCTTTTTCATGACTGGACCTTGTCTTTCCTTGCAGTGATGTTACAGGGAGGCATAGCATCTCTAATCCGGCTTTCTCTACAGCTCATTCCTTCGCTTAGAAGCATGTTTGTTGGAAGGTGAATGAAGAGATGTCAAACCTGTAAATATTTGGTTCAGAAATTGCTCCTGTCTTCAAGTCATAGAGGCTGTTTTTGCTCCTTCTAAGAAGGTGCCATCTCTGCACTGAGAGGCATCAGATGCTGGGTACAAGGCAGATCATGTATTTTCTGCCCAGTTTATTTTCTTCAAAAAGAAAGACTCTTAACTGGCTGGTTCCTAGAACTTCTGTGAACTACATTTTATCATGGTTACTATTTTTTAGTTTCTTGATAATCTGATACATTTTAATCCCTCTAGCCTGAGTTTTCTGTTTAAAGTGCAATCAAAACCAATACTAGTATAGTCTATATCTGGTAGTTATTCTGTAGTGCTATTCTGTCCTTACACACTCTGACAGCATTGAAAGCTTCTGCCAAGATGTTGAAGTTTCTTTCCTGTTTCCTGGGTAGTTCAATCTCAGAGGTGGCCTTCAATACTTTGCAACAGCACACACGTCACTGTCACATCTGCCATTTCTTTTCTGACTTTGTTTTGCAGCTACATGCGAAGTCAGCGAGGGAGATTTCAAAACATTCGATCGTGTGGGCCGTACATATTCTTTCAATAAAAGTTGCAACCTGATAGTTGCCCAAGACTGTACAGAACACCCAAAATTCGTCATTACTACAAGAAAGGTTGATCCTCAGTCTTTCTCAAGAGAGGTTCACATAAATACAACCTCAGTGTAAGTGTGGTTTATCCTGAGGGCTCAGGAATTAGGTATAAAGTTTCAGGGTCGTAGTCTAAGGATGGGAGAAGCCTAGCTCCTAAGCAAAACTGATTAGCAATCAGATATTTGGGAAGAGGCAGGATTTCCAGAAGGAATCCTCATCTGAAACTTTCTGGTTTAGTTGCTCTTGTCTTCATTTTCACAGCCATCATTATCTGATAACCTGGTCATTAAGTCTCCATGCTGACTTTTCTTTAAATGGTGAATCTCAAAACACAATGTCCCAGCGAATTTTGTACTTTGGAAATAATACAGCTCATTCATTCATTCATTCAAAATTCAGATATTCAAATTTGTTCTCTGCTAGTGTTGGTCACAAATATCTCTACTTTTCACATTTTAATTTAATCACAAGTTGTTTCTTTTTTTTTTTTTTTTTTTATTTCTCTGAAGGAACATCACAATCTGCCCTGCTGGAAATTCATCTCTCCTTGTGGCATGCAATGAGGAACCAATTCTATCAGACAGTGGAGTTTCAGAGTATGAAAAACGTAAGCTGTGATACCCACTTTTCCAGGACTGACCTGGAAAATAAATATCTTCAAGATGGTTTTATAAATTCCACAGAAAAATGTCAATGTAAAGAAAATATGAGTGGGATTAATTGAAAGAAAAACTGTAGACTGCTTTTTTAAGATTTGTATTGACTTACATTCCTGTTTCCTGTAGTATATGCACACTCTTTCCTTTCCCCCACCACAACTGACAGGTAAATGAAGCCCTTTCTTATATAGAGAGTATGTCCAGGTTGGTGATTTTTTAGGAAAAAAAAATGCTTGTCATAGTCACACTTAGATGCTTTGGTTCAGATATGTAGCTGGAGCACCATCAATGCTGTTATCATTTTGAGACTTAACAGACTGGATACAAAAGTGAGTTCCCAACTGTAGGAAACAGCAGTAGAATATTTTTACAAATAGAGAGATAATTTCTTCTATTTTTGCTTTGTCTCTCCACAAAAAAAAAAAAAAAAAACCCAAAAAAAACCCACCAGATATAAAGCCAACAAAAAAGCCCCTGCAGCAGCAAATGATCACTGTGAAAGCATGAGGATGAGATGCATTATGGTGTATTTGGCGCTACTCAGTATATCCATTCACCTGAAATTAAGCAGACCAGCTTATGATTCACTATCTTTTCACAGATGATGTTAAAATTTATAAAAGTGGAACAGCAGTTATTGTGGAAGCTCCGACATATGGACTGAAGAAAGTGACTTTTGATGGTGTGGTCCTTAAGGTATTGTGCTTACTTTCAAGGTTACTACTTGCTTTCTGCTTCCTACTTGGCAATGTAACAGACCAACACTTCAGTATTTGCTACAAAGATGTGCTATTTTATAGGTTACTGTTGCTTCATGGATGAGAGGAAAGACCTGTGGAGTCTGTGGAAATAATGACAGAGAAAAGCACAATGAACTCCTAATGCCAAATCATAAGCTGGCACACAGCTGTTCTGCTTTTGTTCATTCATGGGTATTGCTCGAAGAAACCTGCTCTGGTGGTGAGTAGATCTGAAAACAATTTAAGCTTGGGGAGAATATGATTTCCCTTTTCCTCTGCCAATAGTTAGAAAATACTTTTAAAAAAGCAGCAGATATCTTTTACTTAGAAAAGACAATAGCAATATATATCCATTTTAACATCATTAACCACTGACTGTTTAAAACACTGCCTGTGAATATAGAGAATATATACTACAGCAAAAGTCTTTGTCTCATGTGCAGTTCAATGTTAAATAATTGATACTACTATAATTTCTTACACTGAGTAGATTTTTTTTTCTTGGAGAGGCAAAATCAGGCTGAATTTTCCTGCCACTGAAGTGTAAATTTTTTAATTTTTTAATTCTTTTTTTTACCACTGAATCAAAGCAGTTTCAGTTGTTGTCTGCAGACTTAGTTTAATCAAACAAGTTGCAGGCTACGAATGCAGCGTCAGATCTTAAATTTATGTACACCTTCAGAGTGCACAAAATTTCATTTTTGTTCTGTACCATTTGAGGGTACCATTTCAGGGAAATATTTAGAAGTACTCCTGGGGTAAAAGAGCTTCTTCTCACATGTAGCTGGAAGAATAATGATGGTCTCCCATAACATCAATACAGGTTTTTTTCTGTAGGTCTCCATTTACCTTGGACCTGAGATAACTTTATTGAAGTTAATGGTTGTTTTCTCCTTGACTTCAGTGGCAGCAGAATTGTACTTATCTCTGTGTCAGGAAACAGAGTCATAGCTGGGATCCTGTTAAGTTACATTATACCTTTCTAGTGAGATAATTGCAGCATTATAAAATCATCCAATACAAAAATTATCCTTGATGTTATTATATAAATGCTGCCTTTTTTTTTTTATCCATTCACTACAGTTGACATTTTTCCTAATGCAATGAAGTAGCCATTGTGCTTGCAGTATCTATTCTTAATAGCTTTCAGACATGAGAGGTTATTTTCTGTGTATTATGTAGTTCTAAAAAACTGGGTATACATGATTCCATTTGGGTTATATTGTGCAATTAGATTTTAAAAATAGCTCCCCTTTCAGACTCTTTCCTCTATCCCCCAACTTATTATCATCGTATCTCGATAACGTCGCTACTGTGAAAATGGTTTGTCAGGCACCTGTGTTTTAATAAAAGCTGAAAAGAAAATATGGACCTTTATTATTGCAAGGATCGATTGGGATTTATTTCTACAATTTTAACTACCTTTCCTTTTCCTCTTAGGGTGCAAGCTGCAGCGCAGTTATGTGAAGCTGAATCAAAATCCTACTATTGATGGAGAGGAATCTACGTGCTACTCTGTTGACCCAGTACTGAAATGTATGAAAGACTGTACTCCAATCGAAAAAACTTCAGTTAAGGTTGGCTTCCACTGTTTCCCAAAAGGTATGATATTTTTCTCTCTCTGTGTCACGTACTGTAGGAGCTCTGTCAGAGTACTCGAAAGAACAAAACACAGTACAGCCACGCTCAGACCTGTATTGCTCTGGCTCTTCTCTGAGCTGCTGTTTTTAATCCCATTAGTATTTGCTATAACCACTGACAGTACGGGCCAGCTAAAAGCTAGTTTAGATGATGGCAGGTAGCATCATCTGCGAAAAACATTTCAGGTGGTAAAAGGGGCAGCAGTGATCGATAAATATTTTTTTTCACATTTTCAGGATCACCATAAAGTTGAGATAAGCAACACAGAGTCCTTTTATGCACATTACAGCCTGCAATTTTGTGTAGACCAGGGCAAGCAAGGCAATTGAAAGCCAGTCAAGTAGTGTGACATGACTGCTGTGATTAGACTGCCATGCTATGCCACTGTGCAATACATCAGAAAAAACACATTGCTGAAATGTTCTCTAGATTGTTCCCAAAAAATGGTTTGGTATTGAAGGTATTTTATGCACATGCACTCGTGCCCCAGATTGTTAAAAATACCAGGCCTTTTTCTCCTTTCACTTGTACCAATTTGTCATGGATGTGATGCATTTTCTAACACAGGTTCACACTGAAGCTATATAAGCGTGAGAGGAGAATCCAGCCTGGAACCTACAGACATTTCTGGTGCATTCCTTCCTAAATTATTTTACAAATTACTCAGTACATATACACCTTAGAGGGAAACCTACAATTAGGGAGTATCTCCTGAAGTGGTCTGTAATCTGTGTTAACTATTGTTGGCCAAATCCATTGCTAGCCAGGATAACCCAGTGTGATTCACACTGAAGCCAACAGAACCTTGTGTTGGGTAATACTGGAGAGGGATTGAGTATTTTATGTCTGATTTTAAACATCTATGTAGAACTTTGCACTTTGCTCATGTTATTAATACCTGCATGTGTTGAATCAGGCCATAAAAGCAGTATTTTTCTATAATAGTCAACCATCTACAACAGCCTATTCAACAAGTAGCACCGAGAGAGTGCTAATAGTTTTCTGATGGTTCCCTGGGATGTGAATAGATGCATCCTTTTATGAAAACAAAAACCCACCCTCAAAAAAAAACCAACCTTCCAAAATCTCGTCATATCCATGTTTCACAGATTTCTTTTGTGTGTCCAAGTCTGTATCTCTGAAATGTCATCACCCTCAGCCACTCACTGCCTCAGAATATTAGGCTTATAATAAAGCTGTCTCAATCTTTCACAAAAATGTGTGAGAAAAGAGGAAAATCAGAGAAAAAAAAAAAGCTATGTTAGTGGTTGCAACCAGTGCTGCTTTTACAGTAACTGCAGGCTTCTCTGGTTCATTTACTGAACCAGAGACTGGGAAGGCTGCTAGCAGCACTCCTAATCGAGAGCTTTTTTTTATTTATTTATCCTGAGAAGGAGGAGGAGGAGGGGGAGAAAAAGGAGAAAGGGGTGGAAGGAAAAAGATGCCATCTGTGTTTTTTTAGCAAGATGTTTGCTTTTCCTGAGGCTAAAGATCAATAGGAATACAAGGCCAGCCCTTAAAAACTGTTCTTTTTCTTTCTTTGTTCACTGACTTGGAGAAGCAGCAGAAACAAAGTCCTCATCTTTCTCAAGCTGAGAACATGTATTTGCATACATTGGACAAAGAACTTTTCTCAGCATTTTATGTGAGAACTTAGACCTGATAGTCTGCAGTTTCTAAAGAGAGGGACCCCATCACTGTCACCAGTGGAGAAAGGATAGAGTACAGAGATTCAGAATTTCCCATTGTCCTCAAATCAGGGAGACTCTAGTCTCAGGATCTTGACTGAGGCAGACATCAGTCCAAGTTGAAGTCCATATACTGGTTTTCATTTCAAACATGCCACAAGCCCTACCTATAGGGACTGTAATTACTCAGCCAGAACCAGATATCTGAGGGAACTATTTCCTATGTGAATATGAATATGATCAGTTCCAGAATGTGCTTGAGTAAGAAACATAACTGGAATCAATGTGTTTAAAAGACCAGCACTCAGACATTTTACAGCATTTCTCATTTCACAGCTTGAAAAAACTGTTTTTTAAAAGCATCTCCAGCACCTTTCTGGAAAATATTTACTATCCAGTTTACTATGCAAAACCTGTGCTCCAGATTGGACAGTAATTTAGCCAAAGAGAGCGTTAGCATTTCAGGAGATAAGTGACTGATACAACCTGAATACAGCAGTCGTCAGATTTCCGTGTGATGAGAGATGGCATGTTATAACTGTATTGTCCAACTAAGGGATAAAACAAATGGAGGTAAAATTATGAAAGCTTTACCCATTCTCATTATACAAACTTAATCTAAATGGATGTCCTAATATTCTTCAGATGCAATGATAAACCTCCAACTAGCTAAGAATATTTATTGGAAGGATGAATATCATTATTCCATTTAGATTATTTCAGCATTAAGGGATATGGCTTATTCAAGCTGCTGTTGATAAAGCAGTGTGGTAAGGTTAATACTGCAACTGACAATGCTCTGCCAGATTTCACAATATATGAGAATCTTTAATTAGAAGTTTATGAACCTCTGAAAATTCTCCAAAGGGCTTATCCTTCAGAATGAACTTCGACAAACAGTCAGCTGAAATACGCAGTGATATGCAGCACTAGCATAAAAAGAGATTGCAGCTGCGCATTGGTACATGGTGGTCTTACATTGACAGTGGCTACCTCCAGCACTTTTACAGCCTTCTTAAAATGTCTGTTGAGTTCGTGCTTCACAAAATATTATTCATTTTGTTTTAGGGAAGTATATAATGGATGAAAATCCTGCTCCAAGTCAATGAGTCAGTTAGATGTCAGTTGTGGGGGCAGGTTTTCATTCTTTACTTGATGAGGGAGTTGGCAGCCATCAAAACAGTATTTTCTTGAAATGTGTTAATTTGCTTGATATTAGTTAACAATGGCTTCACTCTTCTGACAGATACTGCTGGAAGCCTGCTGGAATGGCAGAGAAGCAGCGATAAGAAATCTGCATCTGAGGATGTTGTGGAGTCTGTGGATGCTGACATTGATTGTAGCTGCACTGGTGACTGTAGTTAAGCTGAATGCTTTAGTGTTGTGCTGTAGACATACATGCAAATAATTGAATAGCTGGACAGATAAGAAGGCAATGTAATAGCTGTAGTAAAATATTAAGAAATGTGCTGAAAGAAAATAAGCCTACTGCATTGCATCCAAAGTCAAATGCATTATGTACAGTCTGCACTGCTTAATAAATATGTTGTTCATTAAATAAGTATTCATGTGGTTTCTCTCTTTATATTTCCCTATCAACAAAACAATCAGACCAACTATAATATTATCCAGAATTTCTGCTTCCTTTTATCTGAAATATAATTACAGCAGTCCTCTCTTAAAATTATGTTCACTAGGTGATGAAAGGAAAACATGATTACGGCTACTGCTAACATTCCATTGTGCAAAGAATTTCATATTTAGCATACTAAAGACACAGTAAGCATTTGTTTTCTTTTATGTTTTCTGGTAAAGAGCAAAGTCTGTTCTTGGAACTGTTCTGCAAAAAATACATTTTACTCCCAGCAAGACCATTAGCCTTAGTACATTCTACAAAGGAATGAATTGGACTGCTAGACTCCCACTGTAGCTTTCCAGAGAGCTATAGTGTGTGACACAGTCCCCATTTTCATTTAAATTTCAATGGATGTGCTGTTGCTTCATGAGCTAAAAGTATGAATAGGAACTTTTCCTTTTTCTTTTTTTTTTTTTTTTTGATTTACCATCTGCTATTGTATATCTATGAAAATGATGCCTTCAAAAACTTCAGGGAACAATAATACATCAGGTAGCATTCCAAATACTCCAAAAAAGTAATATATAGAAAAATATATAAGAGCAACAGCATCATAAAGCTAAAATGAAGTACAAGCAGGATGGTTAGACTGTGTTTAACCAGGGAAGTGTCAATCTGCTAGCTTTCACTTGGCCTATGCAGAAAGGCAATTCCCTCCCACCCCAGGGGACCGGGAATAGGAGGCACCTTCAACTCCCCAGCAATGGCACAATGCCTCTTCACCTTGTACACGAATCAGCCGTGCAGTGAGCCGTGGTACACTTTCCGTAGCAGGCAATAGCATCCAGTGTGCTCTTCCAAGGGAAGCCTTAGCATGGGTAAGGTACTGCTGAACCCAAATGCTGTCACGAAACTGTCATTAAAGAAAATACTTTTCTTTCTAACTAAAAACTGAGCTATCAGAAAGACGATTGAAAACTAAACAGCTGAACAGCTACAGAATAACATTTCTCAGTGCTTTTCTTTCAAGAGCAGAAACATGAGTAATATGTGGTACTCCTCTCGCTCTCAAGTTGCAGCCTGTCACCCACTTGAAATTAGAAAAGACCCAGTTTTTCTTAGTGTGCTGCACTTCATTGCTTCCAGAAGAAAGTGAGCCATCGTAAGCCTGCCTAAGCTCAGTGGGCTGAGCCCTGGCACCTGGTGCAGACCCTGTGGCAAGCACACTTGCGGCTGCCCCTGAGCCTCTCTCCAAGGGTAACTGACAGAGGGCAAAGGGAGCTCCCTGCCTCTTTCGCTTCCCCCAGCCTCACTTAGATGCATTTGATAACCTTCATGCGTACTGGGTCTAGGTGAGTAGAGCCAGTGCTCTATTCAAGAGCATTTTTGCATGCAACTAGGTTCAAACTAAGACCCATAACATGAGTTCTTGTGTGTTTTTATTTGCTAACTCATCAGAAGTGCTACACCACAAAACTGGTAACCCCAAACAAGAGAGGAGATGAAGAATATTTTCCTTTAAAACTACACTAATATTACACACCTAGAAAGCCCTTTTCTTCCTGGTATTGTTTTCACTGTGGCTTACGGGAGATTTGGCATTGACTTTCATAGGATCAGACTGTCATCTTTAATCCAACACCTTTCTCTTTAATCCTCTTGTTTACAAAAGAGAAACTTTTGCCAGTCAACCACTTCAGATAAGACAAAGGTAGTGAAGAGATGTAGCAGGAGAAGAAAAATGACCTTTCATGCTCAACTACTGGAACAGGAATTTAGTAACAGCAAAGAGCCATTAGTAAGAGAAGTAATTCTGCTCGCAGTAAAACACAGTCATCTACACAGAAGCATGACACTAATTAACAATGATCAAGCTGGGATGACACTACAAAAAATATAAGCAGCCCATAAAAGCAAATGCCTTCTTCCAGAAACAATTTACAGACTGTTCAAGTCATTGGAAAAAACTTGAAGGCACAGACAGATCAGCAGTCCTAAATTTGTGTATTTTACAAGGACAATATATGATAATAATACATGCCATGCAGTGTAAAAACCAGCAAGTATCCCAGATCAGGCATGTCCTTGCTGAAGCCTCTCTTTGGATCCTGCACCAACAGGAGGATATCTCCAGCAACCCAATTGAAGGGAGCTACCAGAACACCTACACGTCTCTTTCTCTAAATTGTCCTGCCCAGAGAAAGGCATCCTTCACCCTCTAAAGTCACAGATGCACGCCTTTCCCCCAGCAGAAGCACCTACTGCCAGCTTTGGTGTTCACAGGCCAGAAAGTTCCCATCAGCAATGTGCTGCGCGTGACAGCTTGAGCCTAAAAGCCCTAAAGAAACTCCTGTCTCACGTACTGTCCCAGCCACAAGGCAAGAAAATGCAAATGGCCACAATGTCAGCCTGCGGCCCAGGAATTCACTCACCATCCCCCTACCAGTAACGCAGCCCAGGCTGGGGTGCAGGCTCAGAAGGAGGGCAAAGTAGTCGCTCACAAAAACCAGGCATGCTTCTTTCACTGGTCGGTGCAAGACACAGGTGAGACACCACTATTATTATTTCCATTTTGAAGGGGCAGCTTTCATTTCTGTCCGGTTCCTGTTCGTTAGTGCCCTCTTGCTGAGACAGCTGAATGCCTTTGACTGACTGAAAGACTCCACTGATGTTGCAGCTGTAAAATCCAAATATAATGAAAGTTAGCAAAGCCTGAGATTGGCAGTGGGCACGGCAAAGCTAAACACTTAGAACCAGCTCATTTTGCCAAAGGAATTAAGAGCATTAGCAGTACAAGTGTGAAAAAGCCCTTCTGGAGTTTCTAATGCACCACATAGACATTTCCAACCCATCTGGGAGGATATCCGCAGTCCAGATTTAAACCTCATTTGGAAATCATGCCTGTCCTATCTGATAAAGCAAACCAAAGTTATGCAGCCTACAGAGTATTAAAATGTGTACTTCACAGTCTGAGCTTTCATGCACTGTACTTTTCATTCCTAGTTCTTCTCAATGATATGAATTAATGAACTCTGGACTTTACTGTAGTAATCAAGGAATATGACCTTGCAATTATAGTACTCCAGTATTATTTTTAAAAATGAGTGTTAGATAACAAGATGCAGCCCTAAGCATAGGCCAGGCTTGAGTGTTAATCCTGCCTTTGCAGCTCTGTAATGCAGTTTTTGCATGAGACTCGGGACTTCTGTGCCTCATTTTCTGCATCAGAAGGATATGACTACTTACCTACTTGATGGAGTCAGAAATGCTTATGAATTTATAGTCCCATATGTCTTTTGCAAGTTCTTCAGTGATTCTAGAGATGAAAAGTAAATTTTTCCACTAGATCTCCTAACCACATGAGTATATTTTATTGCTAAGTTGAAGGTTTTCATTTTCAGATTCATCCAAGTGTAAAATAACTATACATTTGGAAAAAGTCAAAACAATGTATTTAATTTGTTCACGGTCAGCTTTGGTTAAACCTTAGTGGATTATTCATAAAAGCCTAGAATTGGATCCTGCTATTCGAGTGGGATAGCCAAAAAGCTATTGGAGACAGAGTCTTTTGTATCCTAGACAAAGACAACAAACCTTTTGTCTATCAGATCGGGCTTTTTTTGATTCACTAATTTTAAATGACACAGTGACTCTCAGGAAAGCATGGTCATTCTACTCCAGAGAAAGGACCTGCAGCATGATAGGAAAGGACAAAACCGTTAATATCAGACCCCTCCTGGAAATGAAATGCCTGCTCCGCAGCGTGAGCATGAAAAAAAATAACATGTATAATTCTAACCCCACTGAAGTTAATGGTTAAACTCAACAGAGCTAGGCTTTTACTCAGCATGTTTGAATGAGTTATTAAACGAACTTTAGTTGTCCCTAAAAATAAATGTACTGTGTGGATCTAAGTGTAGCTGATCTAAGTGTAGCTGATCTGTACTGTGGATCTAAGTGTAGCTGAAACCTCGGGAATCTAGCAAATACAGTAGTTAGGGCTAAAACCAGAGACAGCACAGAAGGTTGCAGAAGAGAATAGCTATTAGTGGCCATCTGAGCCCTATGTTGAATATTAAGGTCTCTCATGCCATCTACTGGCTTTTCTGTTTACCAACAATGGTTTAAATCTTTCCTCCAGGTTTATTTATAGGACTGATACATTCCAAGCAGTTTTATATAAATTCTAATCAAGGTTTGGGGTGGGTTTTTTCCCTCTAACCTCCACAGTGATTAGTATGTGATTTTTTTCCTGTGAGTACATTACAATTCTGTACCTTTCTGAACACCATTTCGCATTGTCTCTGGAGGAAAAAGGCATTGCCTAAGACATTCTCATTTCTGTTATTGTTGGATAAGCAGTAATTACATTGCAAGCAGGGCTGAGAGAACAGTTTACTAAGAAAATCCAAAGCTGCTCGAAAATAGCACTTACGGTCTTCCTCAATCAGTGTGAGAAGGTTGTTATTTTGGTCCCTGAAAATGCTTTAATGTACAAAAAAATACCTGTTTTTACCCTCTTTTTTTCTCTTGTAGTTCACTCAGCTGTAATTCACAGTGAACACTTATATGTCCTAATATTATTAAGTTTACTTTCAGATGGGCTTTGGGAAGCAGGAATTATATATGGTTAGATCTGATCACAGCACTTCCCTTCATTATCTATAGCCTGTTTCCTCCTAACATCCCAGTTTCCCTTCGCTATTTATCTGTGTCTGCTGGCCTGTTCAGCTTTTCTCAGCAGGACAAACATGGACACCTCAGCAACACCTTCAGCCAGTGCCCAGAAGAAGCAAGCAGCCCTGCAGATGTGCACCATGCCCCATCTAGAAGCTATTCAGGCAGCTTCAAAATTCACATTGCACCCCATGTTAAAACATCTGCCTGGTGAGCCTTTTGGAGCTTTACATGCATTTCCCTTTTTTCTCTGTGCTTTCCTTTTGCACAATAGAGGTAAAATTAAATCAAAACCTTTACAGTAGCAGTTAACTTGGATTCAACAGGTTGTGCATACTGCTAGTCCAAGTAAACTTGGGTTCTGTTATTAGATAGCCCCCTTCTCCACCATCTTTGAGGCATTTTGCCTTTAGGTAAATCGTGACCTCTCCAAACCCTGAGTTGTGCATGAACTCTACAAGGGTCGCTATAACAAATATACTGCTGATCTGGGGTGATGAAGTAACAGTCCTCAGGCTTTTGCCTCATCTTTGTTTTGTCTCACTGTGAAAATGGATCACAGCCTCTTTTTGTTCTGAAGCTGCAGGGCACTTTCATCACTCTGAAAATCTTCTTGATAATGAAATTAAATTTGAAATATAGTCAATGGTGACAAATGAATTAAATGTTGAGTCTACCTGCACAAGTAGAAGTAACTCAACATTCTTTATAGACATTATATGAAACAATATTTAAGTGCATTTTTTAATAGTGGACATATCTATCTCTTCATGTGGTTGAGAATTTATTCTAGCTAGAGCTGCTTTGATGCTTTGTGTTCTTGCCAGCTGATAAAAAGATAATTATAGCAAAAGAAATAGAGCCAAGAATTTGGGCTGAATAAGCTAACACGCTAGAATTCTACTTAGATTCCTGCTTATGCGGTCAAAAAAACCCTATTAATATTCAAGATCTGTTCATGACCATGATACTTGGGGGGTGATATACAGATTAGATTCACTATAGGCATAAGAGGTTGACGCAGGCTCAGGGTGGCAGTCAAATGTTTATCTCACCGTGACACTAACCTACCTAAATTACTTCAGACTCAACGCAGATAAACTGGCATCTCTCAACGGTGTTTTACCTTTGTGAAATGTGGCTATATTACTTCGATTTGATACTAAGTTGGGCATCTCTACACCACAAGTCATAGTGCCCCCATGATCTCTAGTATTACGATGTTACTGATGTACAAGACCTGAGTTTCCCATGTCTGAAGCCAGAGTACAATCTAAGGTATCTTCTCCCTCCGGCCTGATAGCTACCTAGACTATTCAATAGGAAATCCTGGAGAGATCATCACACACCTCCCATTTCCCAGGCTCTGGGCTCCCTGGGAACAGGTTTCCCTACCTGAAATCATCCAGGTTCTGGTAGCTACATTGCCCCTTCTGAAACACAGCTGAGGGAAGGTGGGAAAGAGGAAAGATCTCACATCTCAGATGACTGTTCAACCCATTAATACATTGTATGAAAATAGGTGTGAACCACAGTTGTATCATTGAACGAGTGCTTTCACAGATGCCGTGCTTTTGTAGGCCTCACCAATAGGGATTAAGTGGTGTAGCAGGAAGAACACCTTGTGTGAGGTTCTTCATGTCTTACCTGTGAGAAAGGGCTGACCCCATGGCTTTTTCAGCACTTCTGAGCAGAGGTAATGATGTTCTTTAGGATTCTGGAGAGCTGCACAGATTGTGAAATTAGGCATCGATGGACTTTGCTGTTTAAAGGAATAGAAAGGAGCATTAATGATTTCGGTCTTTAGTATAAGCACCTATTTTGCATCTAAGTTTTTTTACTTTCCTCTGTGAAGCTGGGGATCAATCTCTACAATGCTACAGCTTCACATTGGAAAATCCTGATGCAACCAAACTGAAATGCTCGAGAGGAATTAATTGGTGACCTTGCCTGACAGACCAAAATAAATCTGGCAGGCAGGTTGCCCCCTTTGCCAAGTCCTCAGATCCCCAGCTGCAGCCGTACAGATTACATAGCTTCCTGGACCGGGTAAGGTTGCCAGCTCTGAGTCCAGCAACCAGCCAGCTCCCCCGCGCTGCCTCCTGCCTTCAGCTTGGCTCTGCAGGCTCCTAAGCATGCCCAGGGCCAGCTGGTTAGCACCAGGCAGACAGGGAACCTGGCACTCCCCCACCTTTTGGCCAGCTGGTGGACCGACAAAATGGATTGCTCCACTCATGAGAAATGCTGGGATGCCAACATCTCCCTCCTGCTCAGAGTGAGACGCAATGTGACAGCCCGAAGCTCCCCTGAGACACCATTCCTTTTTGCAGCACAAACAGGCTGCTCCCTGCCTTGCTTTCTGCTCTCATGAAGGGGATGCAGGAGCTTTGCAGGTGTGGTGTGGTGTGGTGTGAGGAGGGCATTTCATTTACATTCCTGAAAGGATCTGAAACCCTAAGCACTAATTTTAGTATATTTTTCAGCATCCCATTTGAGATTTCTCTTGACAGATAGGCACAGCCTAGCTGAATTAAAGGCGAAGGTGTAGGTTACCAGCACAGGCAAAGCTCTGTGATCTGTGCACTATTCAGTCCTAGAAAATCCTGCACCTTTAGAGGAACAAACACCTATAGGGAGAATTCTGGCCTGGCCAAGGCAGAGTTGTAGCTCAGACTATAATATTAATTGCTATCGTGTCAAAATAAATATAATTAAGAAGGATTTCTCATTTCTGACAAAGCTTCTACCACCAGTTCTAAGGCTAAATCCTTTATGGTACAGGCATTTGAATGTCACCTTCACTCACCTGATGCATGTTTTCAGCATGGCACTGGTGAGTGGTTGAAATGTATACATTCTTGCTCCTCTTGAACTCTTGTTTTATCATTAGCATCCTTTTAGACAAAATTCCTTCCTTAAAAGTCTCATTTTAAGGGGTTTTTTTTCAATGATTTATACATGCAACTGATTTTTTTTTTACATTAGGTAATCCACACTGTATGTCTGAATTGGCCCATACCTAATGGCAACACAAATATTTCTGTAATTGTGTCTGGCCCTTCACCATGGCCCCACTCATAGAGTCCCCTTTTAACTGCAGCTCCACAATGAACATGAGACAGGAACAGCTCACATTCACATGACCTGAAAGCCTGTAGACCCTGCAAGATTTTCACCACTGCTCACTGTAAATGTGTTTGTTTAGCCAAGCCACCAAAACTCATTCTATCTTGGGAAATCCTTCATCCAATAAGGCTCTCCTTACACTTCCACCATTCTACAAACCCTTCATCTTAAGGCAATCAAGATGGTAAAAATAGCAGGTTTTTTAAACCAACGGCCTCAAGTCAGTAGGTGTTTGGAATACAGATGAAGTGGGATCACCTAGGGTCAGACCCCTCAGGAAGATACCTGATAATTTCCACATTACACCATCCCTGAATTTCAGTCATTTCCTCAACAGTCATTTCCATGAACAGCACTGAAATCACTGAACCTCACCTTTTTTCCTCCACATCAACATGCACTTTAGGAAAAAAAAAGTTTCTTAAACTGCAAAAATGTTGGTAGATCTTTTAAACAGTGTATGAGAAATAATACATGACCTATTCTGCCATATTATTCCAATAACTGAAGTCTGAAAACTGTAATAATTTTTCTGAATGACAGACTGAGCTGTTGTTTACCTGGTTATCACACAGCAATTTCACAGCTACTGGGTTTCATTACCCTCTTCCCTCCCCAAAAGATTTCCTTCATATGAAAAGACCTTTCCTACTCTTCTCTTTGCCTGAATTCTTCATTATGCTATTTGTAGAGCTTATTTTTCCCTTGTTAGGCAGAAAGTGGGGTCATAATGAAAGCACTATGTAATCAAGTGCATCTCAACAAGCTGAACAGATTCCTACAGTGAACCCCCAGGAAACCTAACTGCAGGCCCCCTCTGCTCCTACCAGCTGCTGCTGTGCTTATCTTCTGGATAAGAGACTCAGTGATCTCCTCTATGGCCTTGCCTTTGAGGAAATGAAGCAGTAGGCTTGCATAAACTTCATCCAGTCCTCCAGGAGAGAAGCCTTCCCTGTACAGGTCTACGCTCATGGTAGAAGCTAATAAGTAGACTGAACCATAAATCAAACAACAGAGTTCCATAAAATCCATTAGCTATGTTCTCTGTAGAGGGCCTTTTGTGTCCAGCTCCTGGGGCCCATCCTTTGCAAACTCGCTGACACTAAGGGGAAAACGTGACCAAGCCAATTAACAACAGAAACCTCTCTAAATTAACATACAATTTTAACTACATCTTTCTTTAGTGAGAAGAAGCCTCTCTTCAGATACAGTAATGGTAACTTTTACCACACACTCCAATATCAGGCGCACTAAAAGCATTCACAGATGCAACTGTGCCAAAACACATCGACACTTCATTACATGTGGCCCGAAAAATTTTATAAATATGTCAGTCAAACACTCTTCCCAAACATTCAAGTAAAAATCTGGAATACATCCTGATGCGATTCAAAGCATTAGAAGTGAAGACAAAGCACACGTTTTGACTTGCGGAAAATAACTATTTTGAAAAATACATTCACAGTAACCAGTCGGAAGGTTTCCAGAAAACTACTGAGATGCCACTCTGGGAATCTACTATTAAAGGAGGACATGATACAATGAAACATCTAGACTGACTCTTTCTACAAGGCACTTGCCTGGCTTTCATCTCATTCTAAATGTGCGCACTGGCAGTTCAAGTCTCGTTCGATAGCTCTTTATAATGGCTTCAGGGTCTGTTTCCGGAGTTAGTCATTATCATATAATATGGGCATTTAGCTATTCAATGTTAGAATACAGAAGGTAGTTTCTAGTGTAACAGCGTGAAAGGAAGAAAGTAAAGAACACACACAATGTGTAGGGAATAACCGAAGATGTAATTTAAACTACAAGGAGGAAATAATATTTTTTTTATAATTTCTTGAAAGGTTTGTGCGGGTGATTTTCCTAATGGAAAGAAATGATAGGTTTGGAAAGATCCTGCAGTCAGACAAACCTGCAGAATTGGTATCAAAGCTCAGAAGCTGGCAAATCTGTTCTCCTCTTAATGTAAGCAAGGCAATATTTTTCTTCAAAGGGAGGTCCAGCTTCATAACTGCAGTGTGATACAATTCCACTGATGTCTCTGGAGTTGCATCTGCCTCATGTGACCCCCCAGCATCAGGATTTTATAAAGATTAGCCCAGCAAGCACAGGAAATATCAAAAGCTACAGTAAATTTTCAGCATTTTCCTTCAGCTCCTCAGAAGGGAAGTTGTCAAAGTAGCTGTCTGCTAAACATATCATCTGCCTTACTATAGAAAGAAGGATGTCAACACTGCATGTCAAATCCAACCCTGAGATATACTTTTTAATGGGCAGGATCTGACTTAGACAGATCCCAAATCTCTCTGCAATTACCTGCATCTGTAGGAAAGGCACAAAAGGATTTATCTTAAAGAGCTCTCAAAGTATTTTCCAGTCTTGTTTTTGTGGCAGAATCAAAGTAAAAATCTTAGGAAAATATTTTCAAAGGCATTGTTT
Organism: Hypotaenidia okinawae; assembly: GCA_027925045.1. Lineage (NCBI taxonomy): Eukaryota > Metazoa > Chordata > Aves > Gruiformes > Rallidae > Hypotaenidia > Hypotaenidia okinawae. Next base: position 20,748,991 of record BSDF01000009.1, read on the forward strand.
GAGCAGATTGTAAGTTTTAGTTCTTCTCATGCCTTCATACAAGCAATAGTGTCACCCAGGTACAGTGTGACCAGTGACAGTTTGCCCTCAGCCACCGTTTCTCCTAGGGGTCTGGCGACCCTTCCCTCATGAGCTCCTTCCCTCTGTCAGCACCTAGACACCACAACAGATGATGGCTTTCAGGAAGAAGACTATTCAGAAGTGGGGTAATGCAACCAGAACTATTCATCTAGTACTACAGCCTATCACCTTCAGAAAAAGTGTTTGTGATGATGCGATGCGAATTGAATTGACTGCCTATGTCTACACACTTCCTTAGGCAGGGACACTTCAAACACAGAAAAGGAGGACACGGAAATGCAAGCACATGAAAACAAAACTAAACACTTCCAAGATGTTTCAGCTTAAGCAGTGTAAGGTATCAAGTATGCTGGTGGTCCCCTGACACAGGCACCAAGGGACCTGCCATGGCAACAGGAACAGACACCACTTCCTGAAGCTAACATTCACATGGGTGCAAGAGGCAAATGAATTCACTCCTGCCAACAAGGACTATCATCTTTTCCCTGTTCATCTTTCTTCGTGCTCAAAGCATATTTCAAACACAAGCAGCAATGTGACCTAAAGCCTAAACTCTCCTACAGGAGCTCAAGCTTCCACAAGGAAAGAGAAATCACGTCAGGTAGGTGTGAGAGTCACCTCATTTCATGTCTGGTTTCTCAGATTCGTTTTTCATTTCCCGCTGCAGATGGTCTCTTCAGAACTGTATCCAGCCAATATAACTAATCAATTATGCTGTATTAGCCCAAAAGCAGGTCTACAGATGCACTAATAATGGCACTTTAGGATTATGACATCTGATCCTTGATATCCTTTTTCTGTGTTTGTGTGTGTCAATTTTACACCTACATGAGGTATGTACAGAGCTCTAATGTGTCTTTTTACAAAATCTTCAAGAATGTTCATAGAAGGAAAAAAAGGGGGACCAAGCCTTTATGGTTAAAAAGTTAGTTTTGGCCTCTCCCAAGTTGGATTCACTAAGCATACAAAAACGTGCTTTGATGGGCCAGGGAAGTAAATCTCTGGACAGGTTTCACAAGTGCTCTTACAGATTCTTAAGCAGAGCACCAAAAACGGTTCCTAGTTAAGCCAGCAGTGTATGAGTATTTGGGGATGAGACAGCTCATTGGCTGCTTAGCCAGCACACCTCAGTTCCTTCCTTTCCCCTTTTTCTCTACTTAGACATGAGAATAAAATAAAATTTAAAAAGAAAAAAAAAAAACCAACCTGAGTGCTGTAAAGGGAATTGTCTGAAATTGTATGAACAAGATTTTATCCCATCTAAGGGAAATTCTCAGCTGGGGGTAAACTTCTGCCATTCTGAATTGAGCTGGATGCAGCAAGTCATCCTATCCCTTACTTTTCCAAAGTTTCTCATAACTTTCTCTGTTATCACCAGTCAATTTATTCTTTAAGGCATATGTATATTTTCAGCATATCTTAAATTTTTAGACAGGGAAAAAAGACTGTGAATTATCACATGAATTATATCATCTGTGGTCCATAATGGGACCAAAGTATGGCAGAAATAGAGTACCACTGCATTCTGCTTCTCAGCTGATGTGTTTGTGTACTTCTCCTGAGCAACTTCCTCAAAAGAAGGAAATGTTTTCTTCATTCTAGAGGGAAGGATGCTCCAGTGCCAAACAAATGGGCAACCTTCTAGGAACTGCTCCCCAAGCAGCCTCTCTGCAGTTGCTTCTGGTTGAAGACAGCACAAGAAATCAGTTTTTCACAAAGGCATTAGGTAGAAAAGCTTTAATTATTAAAAGAGTGTGAATTAAGCAGATACTGTGCTGCACCTACAGTGCCTTGGTGAGAAGGCACTCTGTAAACAGAATTATTATTTCATCAACACAGTAGACTCCTCACTTAATGGCTCACTAACTGGGCCAGAGATGAGATTCGATGTGAAGAAATCAATGACTCAAAGCAAGAGATTCAGCAAATATGAAACACCTAGTGCTAGCTCTTAGGATTGCATATTGTCTCCTGTGGAAGTGACTTGTATCACGCAGGGAGAAAATAACACTCCTGCTGCTGCGTCCAACTGTATCCATAGGAGATAAGACTGAACTGGTGCTTGCTAGCACTAGACTCCCATACTTCAGGGGGTTTTTATATGCTTTTTGGTGTTCTCCTTTGGTGCTATAGCTGCTAAATAAATAAGCATTGCTACTTCATATTTCCAAAATTATTTTAGTGCTTTTTTTTTTTTCAATCCATGAGATCAAAGTAATTATTTTTTAGTAGTGGTAGCCTTATTTTGGTGTCCACCAGATCTATACATCAATCAGGATGACTCTGCTGTACCAGAGAGCAGAAACACCAAAGGGCATCCTGCAAAATTAAATGGTGAGAATAATGAAGTCCTTCACAATTCCTCCTGTTCTAACCATTATAACAACTTGAGAGAGCACAGAAGATATTTTCAACATGTGGCTATAGGTGCATGACTCTTCTTCAGGCAGCTGGCTAGAGGGTAAATGGCAAGAGCAATAAGTATCTATCTCTCCTCCCTGGGAGTGAGCATGATTCATGGATGAAGAATACTTTATTTTCCTACTCACCAGCATACTGAGGCTTTACTGTGAAATTACTTCTTAAGTTTTTCCCTTCTCTTCAGTGCTAATTTAGGGATATAAAACTCACCACGCTGGCTCACTTTTCACTGAAGCGAATTCAGCTTCTCTTCCAGATTCTCGGGGAAAATCTCAGCTTTACATTCATCAGCTCCTAATGCAAAACAGTGAATCTGACTCTGCTGAGAAAGATTCCTGGTGTAGTTGGGAGTATCTGCGCAAAGGGGAGAGACAAGTTAAATTGCAGAGGAAATCCTTCATTAATAGTGCCAAAGGACTGTACAAAACCTAACTAATTCTCTGAAAGAAGAAAGGATTAATATCCCATTTTACAGGGAGGAAAGTGAGATAACAGAGCAAACACCCAGGAAAATTAACAGCCAGGATCACTGCAGCTTCAGTTCCACATCCATTCCCATGGGTAGAGAGACAAATTTGGGCAGAATCTCTTCTATTTCTGTGGTAGTTTGTTTATTTGTTGCTATAGAAGGAAAAGCCCCCCCCCCAAAAATTCTCTCGAACAATATTTGTCAGATTGTCCTGTCATTTCTCATTTGGATTTGTTCCCCTATCAACACACATCTTTACCAAATAGGACTGTTAGCAGTTAACATGACTGAAAACAATTATAAATTACACAGAACTGTGTTGAAACCAGAATGACATCTTTCATGCATTTTTTAAGATAATCTGTCTTCCTGACACACCTTTCTGGCTGCTTTGTATCTGGGGGGATAATACAGCACAGAAATATGCTGCTGAAAAATGGCAGCTTCCAATGCCTTCCTCCAAAAGAAAAAGCAATAACCTTTTTCTACACGTAATTGCACTAAATTCACCAAGAGCACATAATGGACAGGAATACAAAATGAATCACAGCATTTCTATATGAAACAGCTGTTCCATGAACTGGCCATGATGATTTTTGACTATATGACTGCATCTGTAGTTTGGAAACAATTAGCCAGAAGCAATTATTTATCTTGAGTTGTCACACTTGTTTTATCAGCTCTTCAGGGGGTTCTCATGTAATCATAGAACTTGCAGAGCTGAAAAAGCAGGATTTTCCTGCTCCAGTTGGACCAAGAAATAAAATGCAAATCAATGACAGGGTGTTTAAATAAAATTTGTGCGATCCGATTTCATCCATCATTTTCTTCCTTTCCTTGTTAAGATAAAAATATTACATGCTCTCAGAGACTCAGGAGATCTCAAAATATATTTAGTAGTCACACCAGTATACTGGAATCAGGAGAATGCAAATAAATCCCATCCTTCATTGCCTCATACTTTCCACTCCTCTAATTTGCAGTGGTAAATTTGAAATCTGAATAGTCTCATTTTTCAGAAAGCACTGAGCACTCCCCAGTGCCTTTTGCAGCCACTGGGACACGCAGCTGTGACATTCAACACCTATGCAAATCTGGGCCGAGTTATCTGCAGTGAGACAAACTAACGCAGCTGAGAAAAAGAGTTGCTTTGCCATCTCACAAGGGAATGAAATCTCTGTAGTGAGCTGCTGGCTCTGTCAGAGGTAACTCAACAACATTACAATAATGTAAGCAGCCTTAGGAACAGGCTAAAAGTCATTAGGAGGTTGGTTTTCAGAGCATATCAGGAGACGATATATGGCACCGTCATGCATTCAGGAAATCATGTTCAGGTTTTATAAACCACAAATGCAAATAAGCCCTGGCAAGCTTTATACTGTGAAAACATAAATAGATTTAGCATATGTAAGCCATTGTGTAGCTCAACTAGAAAATTAATACTAAGAAAAGATCTACCAGCCTAGTAAGATGTAAGTAGTAAACGTGAGGTAAACAGTACCCAGGACAGCCATGTCAAGCTTTCTGAAACAAGAACTAAGACACAAAGGTCTCACCTGTGCCGTTGACATTAGACATCAGCTCCCAGGCCATCCTGAGCAGTTAGCCAAGGGCAGCAGAGCTGCACAAAAGAGTATTCTGTTGCTTGTTATTAAGCTATCTGGCTGCTCAGGTATGGGCCACAGCCTCTGGACAGTTGCTCTGAGCACTCCGTTCGCAAGCAATAAGCATAACTTTTGAGGAAACTAGTAAGGTTCAGACACTAACTGCACAAGTATGTATTAAAAGGCTATTTTCTTTCAGAGCTGAAGTCAAACCACATGCTACAGTCCTCTTAGAATGATCTTCTTTATTTTATCTATAAACTTCTTTTCTCCTTTTCTTTCAGAAGCAGCTTTTGAAGATGCAAGGAGGCCGGGGATCTGTTTGCGCTTTCCATGTTGAAATGTTCACCAGCCTCCTGTGCTGAATCCTGGTTCACCAGGTCCTGCATGTTGCCAGGCTTGTGTACTGTGGTAGTACCATTCCTGCTCTCACTCTACTCCTGCTTTCTGGGCACAGAACCTTTTACAGCAAAGGGACTCTGGGGCCCAGCTGCTCTAGGTGTACAGGACAGGCAGAGAACTAAAATGCACCTCATCCTGAATGCCAAACACGAATACTCTGCCTCACAGCTCAGGGGGTAATGAAAAGTGAAGACACAAAGGGATTTTGCACTAGATTTCTGAAAAATCCAAGCTGAGCTGACAATCTAAGCACTTCTCTGTCAACAAAGGCTGTTTGGGATTTACAAACTAGCTGTCCCTCCTGAAGAGTCTGATTTATTTGGTATGCTTTGAGCAATCCTAATGCATGCCAAGTTTTTATTCACAGCCATGGCATTTTGTATAATACCCAAGTAGAGTATGTGCTTAGGAAGTGGTAGAACTGGGTCCCAGGCTTTTCCCTGCTGAGAGAGGGATGAAACTATGGCTTCCACCTCCTGTGGGAGCACACAGAAGGGTCCAGGCCAGGCAGAGCCTACAAAGAAGCACAAATCTGGATGCAAATGCAGGAGACCTGGGACCTAGTTTCTGCTCCCTAGGATGTGCAAACATCTAACATTAGATGGCATCTGGATTGAAAAATAAATACAAGCCAGAAATAATCAAGGACATAGAGATTGGGACCAAGAATACATCGCTCTTGGCCAAACTCCATAATCACTAGGTTAGATAATGATGCCAGTCCTCTTGGCAGACCTTATTTGCAATGTGTTGATGCAGCTATATCATTTCAGTTCTGCAGCAGCTTGTATGCAACGAGGTGATGTGCTTCTGTACTGCCCCTCCATGGCACAGTGCAGGCATACCTTCCTCTTTTATTGAAGCAGCTTGGTACAAACTTACCATTCCCTGGTCAGAGAGAACCTATATGGAATACTTAGTAACATTAATGTAACTACTACAGCTTCACTATTAGTATGCATTTCTAAATTGGGACTGTAGGTATCTTTGGTATCCATGGTACTGCCTGCACCTGGAGCAGGAATCCTTCCCATTTCATTTCGAAGATGTTCTATGATTACAGCAGTCATCCATTTAATTGGGACATCATTCCCCTGTTTCAAGTAATGTTTAATTAGGTTGCAGAAAAATGAAAGCAAAATTGAGAAACCCTTACCCAGGAATGAACAGAATCATAAAATAAGAGAGTCATAGAGGATTTAAAAATAAAAATCCTTGAGGATTTTTGAATAAGGATGATTTGACAAGGAATAATAAGCTATTATAATTCATTTGTCCTTGTCTTTATTAACATACTTCAGCCTCCCTACAATGGGAATGAGATTTGCTGGACATCTGCATTTCCAGGTCAGCACCTTAAGTTTGGTGAGCACACAAAAGACACTGCCTCATCCCTCCTCCCTGGATGGAGCCTTTGGTGTACAAAGCCTTCTGCCTACAGCCCAGAGTCAAGTGCCTATCAGATATAAAGGACATATGCCCCTGGCCTGCAGAAGTGCCCCTGAGCATAGGAGTTTTCATGAATTCTATCCTTGAGCCCTACTGATCCTGTGGGTATCAGGACACCCAAAAGATGGATACCTCAACTCCAAGCATAAAATGTCTTATATCTCCGTAGAGAATTAACCCTCAGATTTACTCCATGTAATTTCCTATCTAACTGAAGCGGTTTGAGCATAGGTGCATTTAAACCTGCAAGGCATTTAGATTTCATAGGGATGAAGAAGTACCTAAGATTCAAGTGTCAAAGACAACTGGATGACCTCCTAGAACATGAGTCATCCTTAGATAGTTATGGAGATAAGCCATTTGCCTAACAATGGTGACAAGTATTTGTTGCAACGGTTAACTACCCTAATACAATTTGTCTCAGTGGAAATGTCAGACACTTGCAAATGAGCAGGAGATATAGTGGAAATTTAAAAGTAGATCACCCCAGTTTCCACAATAAACACATCTTTTTTGACATTAACCTGTCTTTGACTCATGGTTCACAAAAGTTAGATTATTTTCAAGGAAGTCTGACACACTGAATGTGCAGTTGTTAAAATCTGATGTTATGGCTGTGCTATTACTGTGCAGTACACGTTGCTTGCATGGCAAGATTAGAGATCCATTTCCAAAATTAGGGTCAAATTTATAAACCCACATACAGTGCATTGTCTCTTATTATAATAGGATTTCTTCCTTCATACTCTTTTCTGTTTAATGCAAAGTGAAATTCCATTTCATCTTTAGTAAACCTTTCAGCAGAAATATAATTTTGACTAATAAAACCTCCATAAACACAATCACTTTTATTATGTATGACTGCAACAGCCAGACCTTGATTATATCGCTGGCAGCAGCAAGGTAACCATGGGCACTGCTCTTACAAAGAAGAGAGAAAAAAATTACATCCCAGTAGTTTGTAGACACTTCTTTCCTCTTGAAAGGGAAAGTAAAAAAAATATTTACAGATATATTCCCTTGTCAGGTGCCTTGCCTAGTACTGGAAACAGTAATACAGTTATAGTTTTAGCTGTGGTGCTTGGAAACAGCAGCCTGAGGTCAGGGCTACTGAAGCCAGAGAGCTGCCCAAACAGAAATGATGGTCCTTGTCATCAAGGCCCAGAGTCAGAACAAACAAGACAAACAAGAGTAAAATAAATTTTTTTACTTCTATTTTTCAGATAAAGAAGCACAAGAAGACATATCTTTAACTAATACAAATCAGTACAGTCTCACTGACTTTGCTACCCTTGAAGTGACTGTTTGGTATCTACTAAGCATAGTAAAGGCCATCAAATTAAGCATGTTAAAGGCCTTCAACAAGCATTGGGCTAGTCAATCCTGAACACGCAAAACCATATCCATGTCCTTACTAATCTTTTACATCTGTGGATGTATTTTAAAGAATTGCATCTGTAAAGACTGATCACAGAGCCGACTGTTTTGCTGACATTTTTATTGTCTACAGAAACCCCTCAAATTCTGGAATTCCAGCAAATTGCATCCTTTAAAGAACACATCAATTTTAGCTGTGCATTTTCCTAGCCAACTTGGCTTCTCTTTTTACATGGGTGTCATGAACTGGTATTTGGCTTGGCTCAATTCAAACCAGCTGTTGGTTTTCTTGTTTGAATTATTTTTCTGTCACACCCTCTTGGACCCTTTGCCTTTCTCCATATCGATAGATTTGCCAGAATAAATCTTTGCTGTTCAGCCGGATGTGAAAACAGCCTGCAAACAAGGTTAGTGTCCTTTTCTTTTGGCTGGGTATGCTTAGCCCAGACTGCAAAGTCCTGACTAGTGTGTCAAGCTGTCGTCATATGTCTTGCTTTGTACTACCAAAAGGAGTCTTTGAATCATCAGCTCACCTCCCTGTTAATAAGCCAGAATTTTGTTAATGATGTTAAAAATAAATCTTCGTATGGCATAATGCATATACTTTGCCTCAAATACATAAATAATCTCATCTCAGGTCCAGATAATTTAAAAGAATCTTTCCAAGACTTCCTGTGTAATCTGAATCCTGGCAGATTAAAATTGATACAAAAGATACAAAAGGCAATAAATCCGTAGTTCGCCGAAGCCCTTGGAGTGCTCCCTAGCTCTTGCTGTTTTCAGATCACTTCTGTTGCAGCGGTGAGCAAGTGTCTGCAGTTTTCCCTGGAAACAAAGACCGAATTATTGCCTCTGCCGTCAAGGGAATGTTTTAATTTCTTGCGATACAGTCACTTGAAAGTTCGTCACCTAGCCTGCAGATGGAGAGAGAGGGCTGCGGTTAACACGCTCGCTGGCATTCCCCACGGAGTTACGTGCCTGAACTTTGTCTGAAGCTCAGCGCTGCGCTTCCCACAGATAAAGCACTCTCTCTCACCAGAGGAGCAGCGTAGCAAATGCATCCCTGAGCAGGTATTTCCAAAGCACACTGTAGTCTCAGCCATACAGATGTAGCTTGGGAATACGGTTTTGAATTTCTGTGTATGTTGACTAGAAGAGTGTCAGACCAGGAACTTAGTACCTGATAGGAACTTCAGAGCGCTGATGCCATTCAATGGAGGAATACAGAATACAAAGTTTTCTTCTGTTAGTGACTGCTATCACCCCAGTTTTCAGAGCACAAAGTCTGCTGAGTATCTCTGACACTTCTGTCATTTCCAAAGCCTGAATCAGGTGGCTGAGACATGCATGCTAAAAAAGAACTTAATTTTACTTCCCATTTTCTCATCACTTATAATTTTGAAGGCAAATATTGATCCAACAAAGCTATCATCAGATGAAAGGAAAGAGATTTTTGACACACAATTAGAAAGGATTTATACACTAAACCTTCAAATGACTTTTTTCCAAAGAATTAAGTGGTAAAATGTGTATTTGTATATAGGAAAGGAGATAATGAGCAATAAGTATCAGTATGTGTATTCTTACCCCAAGAGCACTTTTATAGAGAATGATTGTTCTGTAAGAAAGAGAAAAAAGTTAACTCAGTGCATTTACAGACAAATCCAAGAGGTAAGTAGCATGCTCTGCTTCTTGAAGTTTGCTTAGGTTACACTCAGAAAAATAAAATAAAATAGGAAAGCACTGCTCTGGGCTGAGGACACAGGCTCCACTGAAGCTATCAGAAGTTCTCCTACTGGGAGCAGAAATTCATCCTGCTGATGCCAAGACGACTGCATCTTCCCTCGGCCCCCTAGTCCTGTTAGCACTAACCACATTTCAGTACCAGGGGGGTTGAATTAGATAAACTCCAGAGGTTTCTTCCATCCTGTGATTCTGTGCCTGTGGCATGACACTTGAAATGCTCAGTCAGGGACATGTTCAAAGTTTCATTGCTTTAGCTTAATTTCAGTAACTTCCTGACCAATTTTATAACACTTTCCACACCTTGTTGAGATTTTAACCAAAGAAATTAAAATATTTGTGTCTTAGGGATGTTTTTACACAAAAACCTGTGATCACTGGCACAGTCCTGCCCTGTGCTTAGCAAGAGGGATCTGCAAGTTCTTTTGGACACAGCACAATATCTAAAATGAGGAGATTCTGAACTCTTCCCTGAAAACCCAAGGAAATAATTTTCTAAATTCTTTAGGCATGTATGTCATTCAGTCCTTCTGACTAAAAGTTTTAGTTAGCTCAGTGTAGAAGCTCAACTGACCAAAAAACACCAGGGGAAAAAGTATTACAGAGAACAAAAGAATAGTTTCTCATGAACAGTTGCAGCTCAGGATGAGCGGTTTTCTGTATACTTATGTATTTGATAACAAGCTACAATCCTATAGAAATAGATGTATTTTGAATTAAGAAAAAAACATTAACCATTCTCAGAATGAAATACAACAGGTTCATCAGAGGTGCTGTAAATACATTCTACAAACATTATTTCATAAATACAAGAAGTGGTTTGAACCAATATAGTGCCTATTGCTGCGCGTTTCTTAATTATGTTGTTTTTAAAAGGTGTTTCTTGGGAAAATTATGTTTATTAAATATTTGCATATAAACAAGTGTAGTTTTCCACTCTGAGACAATGGGAAATATTAAAAAAAAAAAATCAGCTTCATTATGTCCCACCCCTTCTTAAAACTAACACTACAGTAAGATTGGGGTTTTGGTAAAAAGTAGAAAAACCCTCCTGAGATGACTGAAAAAGTCTAGCAATAATGTTAAGGATCCAATCATTAATTCAGTGCATTTATACACACACTGAAACATCTAAGTAGATTTTGAACCAAAAAAAGTCAAGGCTTCAGAGCCCATTCTTTTGTATTTATAACAGGATTTAGCAGTACAAAAAATAAACCCAACCATTTCCACATCTCTATAGCCTCTATGTAGATATGGCTCATCCTTTCTGTTTTCAGGGACATCAGGTTTGCTGAGGGTCACTTCGGCTTTCCTCTCAGACATACGTTGCAGTCCCTATTTCGTACAGTGTATCCTCTTTAGAAGGAGGTTTGTGAAGTTTACCTGGATGCCACTTGCTTTCTTCCACCTCTGTGTAAAAAAAAAAAATTGTACATGTCTAAGGATGCTTACTCCCCGGTCTGGTCTGCAGCTTTGTACTGTGAAGGAACTGGGGAGTTGTATTTTTGTCACGGGATAGTTTTTCCACTCTAGGGGTTTAGATTTCCTTAAACCCCAAACCCACAGCTTTATAGTGTTTACCTATACCTTTGCATTAGCAGGAGTGACTGAGTGCTGGCATGTTGCATGGACCTCCCAATCATCTGTGAAATTCCTTTCAATAGAGAAATGAGAAGACCAGTAGCTTGAAGGGGTAGAAAATAACAGCATGAATAATAGATTCGCAAAATGAGATGGCTTTAACTGTTAGCAGTTGCAAAGAAAGAACAAAGATGCATTAACCCGGTTCAGCCGTTAGGCAGTTGGGTGATAATGTGTTTGTTTACATTTACCATGTAAATGTTACAGAGGGCAACATCTTGTTTCAGTAGCGCAAAGCTAGTAAGAATCTCCTTCGCGGGATGTGTAAGCTTCACAGAGAGGGTGACCACTACTTCTAGTGGCACAGTGCTATTGCACAGCTTGGGTTCCATAAACAGAGATTAATATTATTTGTCCAGTCATTTTATAATAAACAATGTGCCATAGCAAATCGCACGTTTTATAAGAAAGCATTAAATTACATCACCAAGAACACTGGTACTAAAATCTGGTTTCTTCACAGCAACACCACTCAATAAATACAGAATGCAGATATTTCCTTTACATGTTAACACCTCACTTGCAAGTACCTGTGTAATCATAGGTAGCAAAGTACTAACACCTCAAAAGTCAAGAGGCCCTCAGGAGGATGGAGAAAGAAGACCCAACTGTTCAGACCCTATCTCTCCCACCAAAAGGGACAGAACCTGGATAACAGCAAATCAGCAAATTAAACACTGATGTGACACTCAAACACTCACAGTTCTCCATGTTTTTCTACAGTTGTGTGCTTACCAACAAATACATCCTTGTCCTTGTCCTTTGCCAGTACTTTGTTGCCATTAAAAAAACTCTTGTTCCAACAGGCCTCAAGGAACAGAGACCATATTCCTTTGTCTTCCCGAACTGATGTTCAAAGTGAGAAATAACAGGAAAGTCAGAAGTAAAAACAAAAAAACCCACCCAAAACCAACCAACCAACCAACAACAAAAAAACCACTTAGTGAAAATGCAGGCTTCTGAATTCAATGCCACAGGACATCAACAAACTGAAACACAGCAGATAGTTTCACTGCTTACACAACATACAAGCAAAAGCTAATCAGAATCTTTGCCACACAATGTAAAATCTCAGGGATGAGAAAACAAGCTTGCTTTATGTTCTGCGTTGTGGTGATAGGTGCAGTGTTTGGCACCAGAAAGCTGTTTACCCTAAGTGAGCTGCAGTGGTCACCTTCCAAAGACGTTAACAGGCTACTGGTTTAAATAGGTACAGTAGTTTCTACTGCTGTGATCCACACAGCTCTCCAAAGACACATCCTTGTTAGAAACAGAAAATTAGAAATGTTTGTTCCTAAATATTTGCTTTCATTTCCACTGTGTTCCATTCAAGTATTTTACCAACACATTGAGGACTGTACTGCACAACTTTAAAGCCTCTCTTATTTCCATTTTGGAGTATGCCTTTCACCAAAAATACATGAAAGTACCATTACATTTATGAGCCACTAATATAATTAACGGTTTAAGCAGTAGCAAAAAATATAATCTTTTTCTTTTAGAAGCTACACTAATCTACTTATGTGTAGCATTAGAAAGAACAACATCACTTCCTGCATATTTTAACAAAATTACTTAGAGCTTCAGTTTTCTGATTCTTACTAATTTAAAGGGGAAAAGAAACCAAGCAAACAACAACCAGATTAGAAATGGGGAAAATCATGGTTTAAAATATCTCTATTGTCTTTCAAGGTACTGTAATTTTAGTTTAGAAAATGTTATTTTCCTTAACTTTAAGTTGTGCTACATGTTTCTCTATTTCCGTGTTTTTTCCCTCAGGCACAGATCATGCATTTCCCCCATCTTTTGCTTATACTTTAGGTTCAATTTTTCCTAGGGACAGCTTTGTTCAGCAGCAAGCAGGCAGTCATTTCAGCTTCTTTATTCCCCTTACCCTCCATTCTCAGTTATATTCTGTATTTTGTGGATATAAAGGATACACCTAAGGTGAGTTGAGAAACTATTCATAAGATCTTTCTGTCCACCCCCACCCCAATAACAATAATCAGAGACAAGGTGTCCTTGTTCTTTCCTTGCTACCAGAAAATTCAGGATTGACAACTCTATACTGACTTGCTCAGTTAATCATACATGTTCTGGTGGAAATTATTACCTTTATTACAAAGCTGTGTATAGATGGAACTAAATGCTCATCCTTGCAATAAAGAATGTGCTCTTCTGTAAAATAATTACTCCATTATCAGGTGTGCTTTAAGTATTGTGAAGTTGCTAGTCATTTTTCCTATTCTGTGAGGATTATAAAAAAGAACTTGAATTTCCAAAGTACAGGATTTAAGACTATCAATTATTTCCTTCGTGGGTCCCTCCCTTTCCAAAAGAAAATAATCTTCTCTGAAGAAGGTGTCATTCTTATGACAACGGAGGGAGTGCAATATCACACATTCAGTGAGAATGTTAGACCTGATTCAAAGTCCAAAAATTTGAAGTACATGGAAAATATCCTATTAACATCAGCGAGCTGTTCATCAACTCCACTGAACAAAAGCTCCCCCACACTTAAGGTCCTGCTGATAACTGTCAGACCCTTGAAAGTTTCGACATCCTGGTTCCAGTTACATCAGCTTCCAGAGTAAGAGTTAGACAGTTTTTCCACTCATCTTTAGTGGTTAGGTATATTCAAGTCCTCCTTCCTTGCTTTAGAAGCATGTTTTATATAGCTTAACTTTTAGATATTTACTTCAGCTTGTTAAAATGACAAGCATTACAGGGACCATGCTGACAGGAATACCCAAAGTCATATCCCTTTTAAGATACATAGATTTTTGAAACCAAGGAGTTTCCCCCATGTCTCGCAATCCATGTGATGCTAAAAATTGAAGGAAATTACTGTTGTGTAATATTCATTTCCTGCAAAAGCCAACCACTAAAATAACTTACAACCCTGAATGTTAGATGCAGCCAAACTCATTTACGCCTTCAGAAACATCAGGAAGTTCTTTGGTTCAATAAACACTCTTGAGAACTGTTAGGCTAAACAAGGCTTCCCTGTCAGGTGTCCTCTTTTATAAAATAAAGCGTTGCAGAAGCATGTCAAGAAAAAACCAAAATTAAGACACTTAGGTGTAGAGAGAAGAAAAATAAATATCCTGGGATGAGAACACAGAATGGGAAATCCAGCCAGGAAAATGACAGTTAGGTAACAGGCCTTACAAGTACCACAGATAAAGGGAAGAAAATAATGTATGCATGTTGTCAGGGAATGGGACTCACATCCAATCCCCCACAATCCGACCCAACCACTTCCTTTTTCTTTTCTTTTTTTTTTTTTTGTGTCCAGGATCATCATTGTAAAGGTTTTTAATTTAGAAATGGAAGCTAAACAGAAATCACAGCTGAAAGCAGAACTGCACTGGAAAATAACCCAGTACAACCAAGTACTGAATATTTATTCCCTAGAGGAGAAAAAAGGCCTTAATCAAGACTAGTTCCAAAACCACAAACTTCCAATCCTCTCTGCTCAAAGGCAGCAAACAGCAATAATTCAACCTGCATGAACCAAAGCTGAAATATTTGCTCTGCCCGTGCCCAAAGAGAAGAATCACAGTAAGAGACACCCAGCATTTTTCACTGGGGATTGATTTTTGCTTTAGTACGATCTGTAAGTAATAACGCTGCAAGCTTCCCCACAGCCCCCACACCAGCACTACAGAAACCCAACGGTGTTATGATAACATAGGTAATGTCAGCTGAACCCAGGAAAGCCAAGCTGTAAAAGCAGCAAGAACTACTGCGTTTGTGCCCCCATTCTCACCCCCCAACCAGGCCTGTTGACCTTGCCAGCACAAAGGATTAGCCTGTGCTCTCGTGGCAGGACCACTTCAATCTCCTGTGTTCCTGGTGCTGCACAGAGCGGCAATGCAGCACATTGGTTTGACATCGCAGGCAGCAGGAAACACTCCTGTGTTTTGAAGCAAGGGGTCTTTCTGGACACATTGGCTACAGCGTTTTCTAGACAGTCACCGTTAATTTGAAGGACACACTGATATTTTGATCCCAGATGCACATGTTCGGCTCCTTCAGCTCATTAATGCCAATCTCTCCTACAATAAATAAGCTTTGTATCTGGTCTTCACTGGCCTCTCCTGGATGATTTATGTCATTGGCTTGCAATAAGTCATGCTGAAGTTTCCCTGCCCTAGATTCACTCCAACATTGTAACTAGTTTGGTGACTTCTCTCCCGTCTTTCAAATCCATTATTCAGCAAGCTGGTGCTGATGATGCACTTTCAGCCAGGTTGCTTTCATCTTTCATTTTATTAAATGCAAATTGGATTTGAAAATGAAGGCGGACACTGCTGTAATCATACTGGCAGGTAACAGTGTTATTCAGCTGTCAACAGAATTCAGCCTAAATAGATCATGGCACAAGAAAGAAATTGTATCAATGACTTTGCATTGCTTGTATTTAAATATTGCATCAAACCTATACTGTCACAGGGGACAAGAAGTGAGCACAAGTTGCAAACATAGCATTCTTATTCTACATCCTTTCTTTTTTCCCTTTCTCTTGCTCCTTAGTAAATCCAAGGGGAGTTCTTACAGAGCAAAATTTGTGCATTGTTTGTCAAAAAAGGTAGAAGGATGATAATAAACCAGAAAGCACCCTCTTTTCTAAACCAGTAACTAGTTTAGATAAACTAATTAATTAAAATGTTAAGAGCATGCTTTACGAATACTCTTAAGTTCCAGAGAGCTAAAATAATAGAAAACACTAGATACATACATTTATATACCATCAATACAGATTTGCTGGTCTGCGTATTATTTGTAAAATAACACAATGCTCTCCTTTTACAAAGTAACTATTAATTATTAATCAATTTTATTAACCATTTCTGATCTATGCACACAATACCAGCCAGTTGTGGGACAATTAAAAAAATAGTGAATGAGTATTAACTAGATTTTAAGAATTACTTTGTTTAGGTCTGGTTCATTAATTAGGCAGTGTTAATTTTTCCTACCTTTGCTAACATTTTAATACTAAGGAATATCTCAATGCTCACTGTTCTTTGTTTTTAATATGAAAACATACTGAGGCTCTTGTTAAAGAGTGTAGTAGATAGATGTTGGAGTGTATTTTTTTGTAAAAAGGCTATTTTTCCCTGCAAGGAGGAAGGGAATGCAGCTGCAATCCCTTCAAAGAGCAGACTGAACCATCTGAAATATCTCAGCACAGAATCGTAGGGGTTGGAAGGGACCTCAAGAGATCATTGGGTCCAATCCCCCTGCCAAAGCAGGTTCCCTAGGACATACCGCACAGGTAGGCATCCAGACGGGTCTTGAATATCCCCAGAGAAGGACACAGCATTTGGCACAGTCACAGACAGAAAAATCTTTTTCTTTAAGTGGCAACATCTTATTAACAGGTGGCAATGCCATAAGAAGATTGGAGGGTTAAACATCTGGCCTGAGGTCTGACAAGATGCACCCAAAGCTTTGTCCAAGACCCAGCAGTACAGGTCATTCACAGTGTGGTCCCTCCAAAGGATTTCAGAGGTGACCACTGCCCTCCGCCGAGCCACTGTACATTCCATTCCTCTGTACAGGTTCCTTGAGAAAACTGAAATCAGGTTTCTTCCACTGCCTGGGGAAAAGTCTGTCTAGATAGACAGAAGTCAGCATGAAGCCAGCTCCTGCAAACGGACCCTGGACTCAAGTATCTTTACCCCACCAAAAGCAGCAGAAGTATGTCATAATGCCCTCTCAAGTTCTCACACACACCTATGCTGTGTCCCAAGCAAGTTTGGACCCAGGTGTTTTGCAGTCCAAGGATCCTGACTGTCCCAGGTGGAAAGCAAGGAATTAATAGCACTTTGCATATATGTGTGTGAACATATATACACACATATGTGTGTGTGCATGTAAGAAAGTTCTGCATACACTATACATGTATACCTGTTATGCTTTCTGCCAGACTGTGTATTCCATTGATAACAGACCACCTCAGCATTTCAGTGTCACAAGAAAACTCACCAATATCTCTCCTACGGGTTCTAATACTTGTATATTGTGACAGCTGGAGGTAAGAAATCTTTTTGTTTGTTTTAAAAAATACAAATTCTTAAATAAACACTAATACCAAAACTCAGCTTACAAACCCTTTACTGTGTCAAGGATTTGTTTGCACATAGAGCTACCACAGTGCTGAGGTCTGACATACAGTGACTTACCCTCACAAGTGATGTACAGCAGATGGATAGCTCTGCTGCGATTTAACTCATGAGCCTGCAGCAGAGGGCACTGTGAAAGCACGGTATGCTACAGTTCTGCACAGAAAGACCTGGAACAGGGAGAAGGTGTACCTTCCCCAGGGGACATGTGTGTCTCCTATCTTGATGCTTCTCTCATTTCTCACTCTGGAAAGGTGACAGTGATGCCCCATCTGTGAAGACATCCAGGAGGCAGGCTTTTTTATCACACTGGACTCCTAACTGCAAAGCCAGCTGAGTCTTTACTGAATAGCTGCCGTCAATGAAACCTCCTTCCAAGCAAAATCTCTCTTGGGCTGGTTCATGACTAGTGTAGACAGCCCATCTCTCCAGACCCTGCAGCTGGTAGTACTGCCAAGAAGATGAACAGAGAGCTATAAAACCCTGATTCTGGGAATCAGTGCACACACTACCAATGAACGACAAATGCCTGTAAAACCTATGGATATGCCTGGGCCATTAAGTCTGCTTGGGACTTTACTGGCTTAACTTTCAAAAGGTCCCTGGGAGAGACAATGCCATTAAAATACGGGTTTTATAATCAGACATTTTCATTTGGAAGCTGAAGGCAGTTCTCTCCTGCTCTGCTTTTATATTCTGCACTATCAGATATTCCCAAGCACCCTACAAAGAAGCTAAGCCTGCAGAGCTGAGATAGTGAATATTTACAGCACTGTTCAGAAGCCAGCATCTCTGAATCCATCAACAGCTCCTTGCAGGAGGAATCAACCCTGTCTTTCTCCCTCTGCACAAGTGCTTTAAAGAATAATTTTAGAAAGCAAATGAACCGTTGCAGAACCATTAAAAGAATTAAATAATCCATAAGTAGCGGTAAAATGACACAATAAGGAACAATTAATGTTATTAGAAAAGTCAGTTGTGTGTGGACAAAGGCTGGCTGACAAATGAGAAAAGTATTTGTTCACTGTGACTGATCCACAGCAAATGTACAGCCAACAGTAACAGATGGTGGGGCTGGTTTTTTGCAAGCACACCCCTTCTAGAACCGAAAAGCACTTAATCGACCATGGATCATTCTTAGTTCTATAAACTAAGGAAAGCTGTGCCTGTCCAGCACTGCTGGCTGATGGTTCCCATTAGAGAAGCATTAGAGAAAAGTTCCTGGGTTCTTCAGGAGGCATCTGGGTTCACTCAGAAGCACACAAAAAAGGGGAAAAGGAATAATTCTGACCGTGGATTAGGTGATACAAAAAAGGATCATATTCAACTTTCCATGTCTTTTATGGAGAATACATTTGATTTGAATGGGCAGGCTTCACTTTTAATTCAGTATTTTTAGTCTTTCATCCAGAACACAGACTTATAGAGCTGAGAAACCTACCTCACGCAAAATGGGTTCATTGGAGGATGACCATGAAAAGGATGTTGGTTTGAACTGATATTTCATAATAGCTACCAGTATTCTTAACTCTAGCATTGTGATGGTATTTAATCCTTGGATTTCAAAGAGATTTTCTACAATATAGGGGATGAAATAAATTACCAAAGCAAATAGGCATAAAATATTCACCGAGGGAAAACTCTGACTCCAGTTATTAGTCTGCAACAGACCTCTCAATCCATGGAACATATTATTTTGTTCATTGGCACAGCATCACAGCTAGCCCTGCTGTCAGTCAGATGAGGATTAATGACCTGATTAACGACTAGCAGCAGAACAGCTCCATTCTGTACAACAGATCAGAACCAATTTCTAAGAACCTAACTAACAGTATCTTCAGATGTAGCATACATTTCTGGCAACGTTTTTTTCTTATGCTCAGAGAAAAAACTTTCTCTAACCACAAGATGGCCCTCGTAGTATATTGTCTGTACCATGGTATACAACATCTTTGCCTTGTTTATGATGTATAACTTGTAATACTTTGGCTTCACCTTTTTACCTCCCTCCCCCCCTTTTTTTTAACATATATAAATATATATATATATAGAGAGAGAGAGTCTATTTCTCCTTTGTTACCTTTTGTTAGCAGAAGAAAAAGGAAAAATCCTGAGTCTGTCAGATTAATTCACAGGCTCTGGGGAAGCCTTTGCCTCACGCTCAGTGTGTGGCTGTGCTGTCCCAGGACACAGGACCTCACATTGGCCCCAGCACAGCCACAAGAACATGTTGTCACTGCCCACTGCAACCCCTGCATGGCCATACACCTCACAGTACAACTCTTGTGCGCCTATGGCCACTGTGAAAGAGTTGGTTGTGTGTGCCTGGAGAAAGGCCTTTTCTCCATTGCAAAGGCTGGCTGCTGCCAGGTCAGATGCGGGCACAGGGCTCCTCCTTGCTCTCCCATCTGGATGTTTTGCTTGTCATTGTTTGTTTTCTCAAGGATTCTTGGTTCATCTACAGGCATACTCTACCTGGCATTATTTAATTTCCTGTGTTTTTTCCCCAATAGCCATGTGATCAGACACCATGACATCAAGGCTTACAGTGGACCCTGTGCAGCCTTTCGCTGTAGGGACAGGGCTCAGGTGACTCTCTTCTAAGGCTGATGTGTCTAGATTTCAGGAATTTCATAAGAGCACTTCCTGAAAATTTAGCTCAAGATGATTCAAAGCAGACCAAGGAATTCAAGACTTATATAGCCTTCTGACTAGAAATCATCTTGTTTTTTGCCTGAACATGTTGGCAATTTTAGAACGGAAGTACTATAACAAAGATTGCTGGTGGGAGGAAGGACAAGCCCATCTCAGCCCAGCTGACAGGCTTTCCAAAGTCATGAAAACACAGCATCGTTTCATGATGCTGTGATGCTGATTTGGTAAAGTGTGGGGCTGTTCCACAACAGGCTGGGGTACCAACTACACTAAAAATGTGTCTCTTGGATAAAAGAGCAGCAATAATTTATGCTCCAAATATTAGTCAGGCATGCCTACTTCCCATGGACTTTTAGTGCTGCAAAATGGTGACAAGAAGCACAAAAAAACATCATTGCAAAATCTCAGTTGATGATGCTTTATTGTTTCCAATTCCTCACTGTGGAGGCAAACATTAGGACTTCTCTGTTTCTCTGGGTAAGAAAATAAGCTGCAAGTCTTTCCATCCTTTCTAGATGTGTAGGGCTTAACAGGAAAAATTAACATGAGTGCTGAGGTTTTGGGGGTGCCAAACTTGCCACCTTCACCCTCTCCAACCTCAGTCTGTCACTCACCTCTGATCTGTACTTGCAAGCAAAAATGCAGATAATTCAGCCAGAAATTCACGTGTTAGCAAATTCTGTATAGCTGATTACTGATTGTGTATATAATTCAGTACAATGAAAAACTCATGTGAGGTACTAGGAAAGGCCCGATAATAAGGAACTTCTTTAAAGGATGAAAGATGCATCCTTGAGCAGTTCCAGAAAACTTATAAAAAGCACTAAAGACACACTGAAACAATTATTTCTTGATTATCACTCCAACACATAATTTGAATACAGAAGGAAAACTCTGTATTACATTAAAGAACAATAAATATTGGATCTGTAAAGCTGAAATAATTCTCTGTTGACTGATAACCTGCCAAAGCCAGTTATAGCTAAAATGCATGGTTATCATTTAATGCAATCAAGTGCACTTTTATATCCCCTTTAAAATGCTGAAGATGCTGACTGACGCCAGTAATGAAAATTAAGAGTTCTCCATAAAGAATTAAATCTAATTCCCTCTTTCCTTAAGAAAAAGAAATAAAATATTTGTACCACATTGAAGAACAAATCCATGATAATTTCTTGGCATAGCAGCTCTTAAATTTCTATTAAATAGTTTGGAATACCAGAAGCAGCACAAGAATTAAACAGCAGCTATATATCAGACCAAAGTCAATTCAGCTCCATATTCTCTGTCAAGTTAGTGACTATCCAGGTGGAAGAAAGGAGAAAGCATCCCCTCATGTTGTTCTCTCCCAGCATTATCACTGTTGCTACTGGGCCTATTGAACTCTTCATATGGAATTCAATACTGAAGGCTGTGTATTTCTCTTAGCATGGTTAGTTAACACACACACACACCAGTAGCCGGCTTCCACAGCCCTAAGCAGAGGTTGGCATTGATTTATAAAGTGAAAAAACCTCCCAGGAAATCTGGATCTGGAAGAAATTTGCCCTGATTTCATGAGAAATATGAAAATTAACCTCAAGTCTTTAACTGCTTTTCTTAAAAACAAAAAAAAAGTTCTTGAAACTCTTGCATGAATTTGTAAGTCACAATGAGTCAAGCTGTGTGAGTGTTTGCGTGAACTCAGAGTATGCTGAAATGCAGCACCCTCATATGCTTGCAATCAGTAACCTGGCTTCATGTCTTCAGTTTGGGAGAGTCTGAGTTTGATCTTTTAGGCCCATCTGAATGCAAAACACAATGGGAACAAAATTCAAAGGAAAAAACAAATTGGCAAATCCCTACAGAAATTGTGCTGCATTGGTTCATTCCAGTGTCAGCAAAATACGTCTGGATCTAGATCAAAACTGGGCTTATTCACTATTGCAAAGAAAATTTATTGGTGACACTTTCTCACTGCCCCCTGTAATCCTCTTTTTTCCTCTATCTCACATACCATTCCGCTACTCTCTAAAGTGTTTTTTTCTCTAAAAGTGGCTCCCCACTTACTCTCCCTTAACCATCTTGAGGGTGGGACCATCTTGAGCAGGATGAAGTTTTCTTTACTATGAAGTTCTACGGGCTGCATAATTTGTAATTATGGATATATAAAATAATATTTTTAGCATTACTCTCTCCGGGATTTCTCCAAAACTAACTGGTAAGCAAACTCTTTGATGTTAGACTTCGGGTGAGCTTGATAAACAGGTATCACAGAGGAAAATGCTTTAGGTGTGAAGAGCAAGAAGATCCCTTGCACGGTAATTTATGAAGGAGACAACAAACTATGAAGCAGCTTGGCAGAAGTGGCCCTAATGCTTCTGGAAACCCAGGTGGGATAGAAGGAGAAAGGACGTAAAGGGTGCCCAGCAGCTTTAAGACTCATATCTCTCTCTCTCCTGAGAGAAATGAATACTTAGAAGATATGAAGCTATTCCAGGGAACTATCCATCATGCTGAAAAAATTGGTTGACAGCTCCTTCATGAAAGTTAAAAAAAAAAAAAAAAAGAAAAAAAAAGGATCTTGTATCAGATAGTATATATTCTGCCCAGAATAGGACCAAAGAAGTGAGACAGAAAAGCATGAAAGTCTTCATGGGAAGAGATACTGCTGCTCTGCTGCAGAGCCAGGTGTGTTAAAGACAGAACTTTGGGTTTTTTCTGCTCTTCATTATTCCCAGGCATCTGCTAAGAGGCAAAATAAATGGGCTCAGTGTTTGCATGCAGAATTAAGCAATAAGGGTGGGAAGATAATTTTATATGAGTACTTGACCAAAGTTAATATAATCAAGAACTAAAATTAATATAAGCATGAGTCTGACTACCTCTGTGAACCATGGTGCCCAAACTGGACAATAAACCAAGGAAGGACACAGAAAGGTATAGCACTGAGAAAAAATAAACTACTGCCAAATAATTTTTAGATGGATTTAGAAAGAGAAGATGCAATTTAAATAATTTCAGGCTTTTTTGAGATTAATAATGCCAGTAAACAGAAATAAAACACCTGTTCTTCAAAATACTTTTGCTTTTCTTCAAAATCCATTATTTTTCTTTAAAAACAAGATACTTTCAAACTTCAATTTAATCTGAGGTGAGATACAGTTTTCAACAGGAAAGTGGGATGATCTGAAAGAACAACTTGTTTAGGGAACCTATTACATGTTTTTCAACCTCTTTAATACACGAATTTCAACCATAAATTAAATTTCAGTTCCAGGAATTTTGATAAAATAAAAATCCCAGAAATCTTTAGGACATACTCTGCCATTGCTAGTAGCTTACAGCATCCCAGCTCCCACAACTTTCTTCTATTGCTGAAAGACCATGACTCATCCAAAATTACCATCTAATGCTGGTAGCCAGAGCTAACATTTCCTTGAAGCTACTGAAACTAATTCTTTTTCATGACAACTTGAATGATACAAGATACTGTTATCATATCGTACAGACCAATATTTTGCAGATTATTTCTCTTAATGCTGAGAGTTTTATCATAGGTCTTCTATTGACAGAAGAATATATATCAAACAATGAATCTTTCTGTACCAAGAGAGTATCACAGAGAATCAGAGAGGAAGGAGGTTGAAGAATGTCTTTAATGTAGGTCCTGCACCAGAGTACAGATTAAGGGGGAGAAAACAGGGCATTGCATATTGCCCTGTCATTGGCAATCAACATTAAGTGAAAACACTTTTTGGCTAATCTATTATTTGTAATACACTATCTCTCCTTACTCTTATGATAGGGAAAATTGAGAGTAATGTTACCAAAATTAATAGAACTAGATAAACACAAATAAGAAGTTAGTGAAAATCAAATGAAAATTGAGTAACTTGACTGAATCTTCTGCAAAGTTGAGGCTGAAGTTATATAATCATATAACTAATTCCTATTAGCTTGTTCTGCTATGATTATTGTGTTTTCCTGATAAAAACATCACAGCTTTTCATAAACACTAAAATGTGTTAAAATGACAGTCTGCCTATTAAAAATCCACATCTTCATAATTATACTTGTCCAATTGTCCAGTTTGAAACAGTACTTCTTTGTGAATGTCTTTAAGGCAGGCCAGGTAAAATGGCCAGCTGTTCAGGGAATTCTCAAAAACTATTTGCAAGGTTGTTTCTATATTCACTTAGCTGAATAATTTTTACATATAAAAATATGTATACTCATATGCCTGTATACATATATTTATACACATGCCCTCATACTCTGGCTTAGTATCATGGTCCTTTGTGACTTGTGTCCTTGGAAATGAACAGTCACATTCATTCCCGCGACATCCATCATAGAAATTCTTGATGCTGTGAACAAACAAACCCACAGCAGGTCTCAGTTACTCTGCCCCTGCACTTGGCACAGGTGTGGAAGTGGCTGACAGCAGCAGTTACACAATTTACATCCTCCCTGAACAGAGGCCATGAGAGCCTCCTCAGCACCTATAGCACAAGCCAACAAAGCTTAGGCACTGCTGGGATACCTTAGACCAAGATTTGAGGGGTTTGAACAAAATTTTGGGTACATTTTGTTTCTCATAGAAAGAATTTGCTTCACTAAGCCTCAGAAAGGTAGTGCTCAGGGGAGGGTAGGGAGAAACATGGTATGGTAGAAAGGGATGGGTCCAGAGCACACAACATCATCCAAGTCTTGCCCTGCAGCAATGTCCTTTTGAGACAGCTGTCACTCAGAGTTGCCAGTCAGGAGCCCTAGAAGATGCAAAATTAAAACCTTGGAGATATCTGTATCTCTCTATGAAAAATAGCTTCATTTTCAGTATTCCAGCAGCATCTGTACTTACCCATTATTTCATTAATCTGTTCCTTAAAATTCACTATGGCCCTAACATCATTTTCTATCTCGCTGAGCACCAGCCTTTTGCTGCTCTGGTGAATTTACTGTTCTGCAGAGCTATCAGAGATGCTGCCTGGTGACAGACTAGTTTTGCTCCAGCTTTGATGCTACCAGGCCATCAGAACAGATTACACACTTTTCTGGGAGCATAATTTGACCTGATGACCACTTATTACTGGTGATGAAATTGAATCCAGGGCCAAAAATTAATTTGCTAGGTTGGAAGTTAGGGGAATAATAAAATTATTTTCATTTATATACTGAAGATGTTTGCCTTTAGTTCCTGACACACAATTTGAATAACCCCTGAAATACATTTGAGATTGAAATTAGTCTTTAATATAGATCAAGTATGGGAGGCCGGGAACCCTCTGCTTTCAATATTTCAAAGATACCCTTCCTAAATTGCAATAAACGTCCTTACTCTCTTTCCAGACTAAACCTCAGGGTTCTTGCATTAACCTATTTAGCTTCCCCTCAGACAGAGATTTGATTAAAGGCACCATTTTTTTGTGAATGTTTGATTCAACAAGCTTCTTGGGCAATCTCCTTTGCTGAGCACTTTGGGAAAGGTGAGATGAGAACCCTGTAGAATTCAGAGGCTGAAGATAACACACTCCATCAAAACAGGGCACACTAAGTGTTTCTTTGCTGCAGCTGAGGGAACCAAAATATCCCTGCATATCACCACGCAATTTTAAGATTTTAATAAGATGAACCAGCCCAATATCAGCAGTGAAGACAATATGTCCACAGAGGGCTCAGGGGCACTTCTTGGTGCAGCTAAAAGAGCAAGGCTGTGGCCATGAATCTTGACACACTTTCTAGTCTTACATCTGATGGGGTTGTGTGAGGTCCCTCATCTCTGAAGACTGAAGGCAAAGATTAATTGACAGGGATCAGGGAAAGATTAATGGAAAAATTATTCCCCTTGCCAAACACAAGGTTCAGTTTCAACTGTTTTTTATTCTGTCCAATAACTTTATAACCAAGAAGACCGAAAGATACTGAACTTGAACAAGATATCAGAGAGTCACCGCATGCTAAGAGTCAAAAAAAGTGATATAATATTATCAATTGCATTTAGGAAACTTAGTGGAAACTAAGTACTGCCGTACTTTACTTTGCTGGGATCCAGCATTCATGGTAAAATGCACAGCACTTCACTGTGCATGATTCCTCTTTAGAAAGGAAGCTTCTTGCTTGTTCAGAAATAGGACTTATTTATGCCAGAAAAACAAAAAAACGCATCAAAGATCCAATCACTTGAAACATGCAGTTGCTATTTCCAGTTCTGACTTCCTTGCGGTTAGAGACCAGAGTTTTAAAGAGATGTGTTTGGGGGCCATTATTTGGACAAGGGCATGCCTTTGCTCCTGGCTCACTTTTTGAGAATATGCTGTACCATTCCTCACTGCTAAACAGCTGCCCAAGAAGGATCATCATTACATCTATTTAATCACTGCTTTCAAAAATATGTACTTCCCAGATCTTATGGAATTAAGGATTTCAGAATGTTTTAAGTTCTCAGATTCTCTCCTCTGTACTTTCATTTATATAACTAAATGCTAATGCTAACTCCATGCTAATTCCTGAGTTTCCCAAACTACCTAACAGCAAACCTTTTGATAAAGAGCAACCTAGCTAGACTGTAACCTTGGACTCAGTTCCCCTCTCATGTCCTCAAGAATTTGTGGATTTTCTAGTGACAGAACAGATGTCTTCAGAGCAGAGGTAGAGTTTTTCAGAGATTTCCCTGCTGAGAGCTCACAAGGACTTTGAACAAGAAACCCATTCAACTATTACCTGAAACAAGAGACAACTGTACAGACCTATTTAAACACAGATGTCTTAACCCTTTAAGCTAAACTGCACGACCTACACATTTACCCAGAGCATTGTTGGATACCAGAGCAATCCAGCTGGTACCCTGCTTCCAGTGCCAGCATTGCTTTTAACACCTGGCACAAACTGCATAAGAAGCAGCCACCTGTTTAGAAGAGACTTTCTTTTTTTCTAGCTACACGGACAATCCCACAGTTTATTTTACAGCATTAAAAATTCAGGGCTCTAAATGGAATTCAGCAAAGGTCTTTGGCTAATTCCGGGTACATGGATTTAGTTTTACTCCATTTTTGAATTATTTCTACATAAAACAGTAAGTTTAAACATTTGATGAAGCTGCTTGCTTTTGGCCTGACCTCTCCCATAAGCTCTCTTTTGGAAGAAGGTGCTGCAATTCCCCACTTGCATGAGGCATTTCAGGCATTAGTTTTGCTTTGTGCACTGCCCAGTGAGTGTAACAATGCCAGTCCCAGCAAGCTCTTTTTCCTCAACCTTCATTTTCCCTTTTGTGATGAGTTCCCTGGTGTCAGCCAACGTGCCTCCCATCACACATGAGGGGAAGTCAGCCCTGCTCAGTACACATATCATCGCTGTGTTTAATTCTATTAGTTTCTCACTCAGAATACAAAGACTCCATTCACTCTTTCTCCTCAAGGTGAAGAAAGGAAGTGCTTCATGAGCACATCTCAGCCCCAAACATTTTCAGGATGGAAGGGGAGTTTATTGCTTCTTTTTTCTCATTTAAACATTTTAAGAAGTGCCATAGATCACATTCACTTTAAGGTCTTTTTCTTTGGAAATGCTCTGGCTCTTGCAGTAAGCACAATGGCTTACATGACTTAATTCTAGCTCAGAAACTAACAAGTAAATGATCACAGAATACCTGAATAGCTTTTCAGTGATCAAACTGAGTCTTTTAACAGACAGGGTCTAACTTATGGAGCTTGCTTTTGTATGTGAAAAATCCCATTTTGCTTTGTTCATTTAAACAGGGAAAGTCACTGGTCCAAGTCTGTTACTGAGGCCATTGTTACATGGATTCAGTTTAGAGCAGTGCTCTTAATGCTGTGAAACTGATCTTCCCCAGAAAACTTTCCCATTTTCTTACCATTTTCCTAGGAAGGGCAAAAAAAAAAAGGGTGGAGGTGTCGGGGCAGATGTGGAAGAAAAGAAAGAAAATTCCAGTGACAAGAATATCATTCACTATGGATTTTAAGGTTTTGAGATTTATTGACGTTAAATACCTTTTCCTAAAAGAGAGATTCCTTACGAAACAGATTTGTATAATCCACAAGGCTGTGTGGCTATATGTCCATATAGAGCAGAGAGATCCACATCTAAGGATCTGCTTGGCTATTTAGGCCTAGAATCTCATTCTTTCATAATATACATAACTGTCCCCACTAGATGAATTTTGGCATCTCCCTCTGCTCTCTAAAAATTATAGACTATTCCTGTCAAGCCTTTTCATGGAAAATATTCTCAAATATTTATGTGTGTACACATAAAGTGAGGCTATGTAAGTACAAAAAATATTCCAAACAGCAAAATCTTAATACAAATAAAGAGGGGGGACGGGGAGGAAAGGCAGGTTTCTTGGCTTGCTGAACACTTTTAATTGAAAATTTGGCAAAAAAAAAGAGCAAACAAACAAACAACCAAACAAAAAGTAGATTTCCAGATGAATCTGCTCTTCCTAAATCATGTTTGGGAGTGAGCCAGCATGAAAGAGAAATTAGGAAAGCAATATGACTACGCATTTCCCACAATACAGGTCACAATAAAATTGAATGAGTTTCCTGATATTAGATGCTCAGTCCCATCCCTCACTGTACCCTGATGACGTAAAGCCTTCCCAGGAGGGAAGATGTGGAGAAAGAAGTTTTTTTCCACAGAACCCTGCCCTCTGCTAAAAAGAACATTTAAAAGCAAAGAACTCCAAAACAGACATTAAGAAATAAAATATATGTCATTCACCTTTAAATTCACACTTTTTTTTTTCTCAGATATATCCTATATGTTTGGAAGAATATAGATATGAAAAAATATATATATTAACATTAAAAAAAATTCTGAGTCTCAAGTTGCTCTGTCATCTCTAATTTCATGGCAACATAGAAATGGTGTATCAACATTAATAAGGTGTAATAATTCCCTTTGTTCTTCAGTAAGAGGTATATTACAACAGCTTAGTCTAGGAGAACTGTATACTTTAATGTAAAACTACAGCTACTTACAAGAAGTAGACATATTTAATCTAAATATGCTATGTGCAGCTTCCATATACACTAGTATATAGCTAAAATATCTGTTAAAACAATTTTAGTTGTGTAAATTTAGCCAGCAGAAATAAGCTCTGAATAGACTGTTCAGCGGGGCTATACATTTTTTTCCCCTCCAGGAATTAAAATATCTGCATTGAAATCTTCACAGACATGTGCACAACTAGTATATGTTCTACTAAAAAAAAAAGCCACATGCTAGTGGTTTTACTCTTAAGGTATCACTACTCTTAAAGTCACACTATTCAATCCATTTAACCTTAATTATGAGATTAATTTCTGTCATTGAACAAGACACATTAGGTTGTTCTTTAATGTGCTTTAAAACTGTCTTGGTGTAATTACCTTTATTAGTGGTCTACACAGAAAGAACGCTGGTAAACTATTTATTAGCGATGAACGGATTCAATACTGATCATTCTTTTACAGGAAAACATCCCTTACTTGAGTCCTGAGCACTACTTTCTCATCATGCCATTTGAGGTTAGACAGCTATGAAAACGCAGCTTTTCTGAGGGATGTCCCAAGTCACCGATTTATCACAGAAATGCCAACTTTGGTGACCATCTAAACATTGTGTATTAAGGTGTTCAGACTAAAATACATTAGGCCCAAGTCCTAACACATGGAAACCAAACAGAATTTTACCAGTGACATTGAAATTTCCATCCTCGAAGATAATCAGGGTTTGACAGTAACCTGATCTAAAGTTAGACCTACATAGTCTGGGGGTTTTGATCAAATGACTTACTGAGGTATATTCCTACCTAAATTATTCTGTTATTCCCCAGGAAAAATAAAAACAAATAAAATAAATCAGTAAATGAAATTAAAAACTGCAGAAGCTGAAGATGAGATATTTTCTCAGCAACTGCAACAGAATTATTGAATAATATTGCTACAAAAAAGATTTTAAAGTGAAGAGACAGATGTAACAGCTGGAAAACATTTTTTATGAAGAGTAACTCAAAATGTTCAAGTGAACCTTTCAAGGCACATGATAGCACAGGCTTTACAGACATAAATCCCTATCTTCTCCACCTTTTAAAACAGCTGTTTGAATGCTCAGCTTCCCTTTTTCCGTTTTCACAGCAATGAGAGAAGGGACCACTCAGATCACCCCAGGGGGTTAATTTCTTTTTCTTTCCTTTTTAAAGTTTTAATAAAAGAGCAAAACATTTAAAGGGTACATCACGAGCGCTTTGAACTCCATGTGTTTTTTCAGGAAGGACCAATGAGAATTTTTACTTATGAAGAAAAGAAATCTATTGAAGACTTAGAGATGAACTGAAATAAAGCAATTGGCAGTAACTGGGAAATGAAATTGTATTGTGGAAGTTCTGATTATAGAGACAGGGTGAAAATTGGATTTTTCTACAGAAATCAAGCCTTTCTGTAACAAAAAAGCTTGAACTGAGAATCCAAGATAAAAGAGAAAAACCTTACTTTCACATTTCTTTTTTGGCAAGCTACTTTTGCTCTTTTATATCTAAGGAGTCTTCTGGCTCATTAGAAGATTTAAACTGACTGATTTTTACATGCTCCATTCTGTATCACTGAAATTTGGTGTTCAGTTACTGATCCTAATGCAAAATCTGATTACCTAGTGAAGGTTAAAATGTTTGAGATGTATGAGAGCTGGATTCAGCCGTGAGTATATAAGCCTACTAGAGGGAAAATGCTGCATTTTTTTCTTTCATTTGCAAGCTATACACAGAGTTTTCTGAACACTAGGGTGGGTGTTCTCTGTTAAGCCATATTTTAAATAAAACTTTTGAGGTACTGAGAGACTAAGTGCAACAGATCAGTTTGCTTCTACAGTACAATGCAGGACAAGAGGACATTACAATGAAAAAGGTGAAGAGCTGGAGATCGCACTGTACCAACTGCCTGAACCAATCTTCTCTGAGATCTGACTTGTACCTGGGATGAGATTGTTACAAACATCTCCCAAAGACTTGTCTATTAAACACAGCTCTTTTTCCTATCTATTAACTTGGTGAAACAAGAGAATATGAATAACTCAAACACCCTCTTTTTTTCTGAGAAATTGGTCTTTTCCAAAGCTTGTTAGCATATCCAGAGCTGCAGCTCCTGATGTATTTGAACTAACAGTCTTTTATGACCACCTTTTCCTGCAAATGCTGTTGGCTCAGCAACAGTGTGAGGGAATTGGATTATGAACAGGATTCATTCCACCTGCAAGACCAAATCTTACCACCTGTTAGCCATATACCACCAACCTCTGAGAAAGAGGAAGAAAAGAATACATTTGGTGTGAAAAGAATACATTTGGTGTGAAAAGAATACATCTGGTATAAGAACTCCTTCAAAGATTAAGCTAAAGAAAAGAAACCAACTTTGTTTAGATGTAAACAACAGTCAGTGAAAGACAATAAATATGAATGTTTCTTGACCCTGCTCATTATTTTTCTGTGCTATACCACACTTCTGAAGTACCAGCCTGAGCCTAGGAACAGTCACAGAATCCGCGTTGGACTGGTGCTTCTGGGCAAAAAGCAATTTGGAGCAAAATGAACACCAAACCATAAAACAAACCATTAAATAAGGAACTAGAAAGTTGGAAAAATATAACAGATAAACTCACTTGATAAGTTACTGTTCTTGAAAATTAAATTACTAAATTACTATTCTGGAAAGACCCCTTCTTAACAGCATGTTTCCAAAGTAGTATAACCAAGTAGTACCGGCCATAAAAAAAAAAAAAAAAGAAGTAAATATTAATTATAATTCATTGCAAATAAATAGGTAGAGCAATAAGGATTCACAGTAACACTATTACTGTAATCAAAGAAAACAGGTGGTTAATGGGTTCACTAACTGTTTGGACCATCCTGTGGTTTGGAAATGTTCACAGCTATGTTTAGAAGCTAATCATATAGTGCTGCCAAAGCAAAGTCCGGAAGAGAGATAAGCAACACCTTGCTTTCTCAGGCTCCAGCAAATCACCATTGAAAAACCTGAACCACAGAACCAGAAACAGTAAAAGCCTCAGCCACACCCAATATGCAGTGGAAGTAATCACAGACAAAAGAAAGAAAGAGCAATACCATGACCTTGACTTTTGGTACAATGACAACTGTGACCAGAATAAAAAATTAAACACAGAGAAACAAGGACAAGCTTTGGATCTTCCCCATGAGGCAGGAAGGAGTCTCATATCAAATCCATACTCACATGTGTGAGAGTGGTATGTGTTCCCTGCTTCTGCAGCCCCCTCACACGCACCCTTGACTTCAGATTCAGCAGAACAAATCCCTCTCTCCTTTCACTTCCACCCATACCTTATTAGCAGGAATGCTTGATTATCTTGGCTTTGAACCTGGGTGCCCGATAGCAACCTGAAGCTCAAACACATTTTCTGCTTGGAGATGACTGTAGCATCTTAAATCCTGCCAACTATTTGCTCAGTGAATATAAAGAAGTCCTTATACCTACTTAAATACAGTGAATTACTGTCCATTAGGACTTCCATGTGACTCCAGAGCTCCTTTAGAATGGAGAAGCAGAACACTGAAGAAAACTCAAAGGGTCCTCCCTTGACCAAGGATAAAACCATCACTGATCACTAAAATGAAATGACCCTCTGATACTACAATGCCACCAGTTAAAATCATGCATTTCAAGCAGGTTTCTAAAAGCATTTTCAGGTTAGAAGTCAAGTTCCTACCCAAGTAACAAAAAAGACTGCATTGGCTTATGAGTCCACTAGACCTTCAGATGTTGGAAAGCAGGAAAATGACACGTGCCATTTCTAGAACCTAAGTTTGGTGATAATATCACCCAGAAGAGAGCATGTCCCCAAAGCAACTACAGATCCATCAGGATCATAAGGCTGGAATTTGTGCCAATGCATTTGCTTACTCTTGGTCCCTTTTGCCCCACCTTGCTATCAGCTCCTGAACACAACACACAAACAGCAGCATTCCCCTGGTTCCATTACATGGAATGCTCCAAACCTTCAGCAGTATAATAGGCAATCCCAGTACCACAGTTGTTATTTTTAGCACCTTATTCCTAAAGAATTTAACACCAAGAGAGAGATGGAATCTGTAGGCTGACGAACATCGTGCTAAGCCATTAGGCCCGGTTACTGGAGAGAGGATGTACCAGGAGAGAAGCAATCCATACCTGTCCATACTGTGTGACTCATAAGAGAGATTAGCAGTCTTTCTTTAAAAATTGCCCACACATTCAAATATATTTATAAACAGGAGAATCCCATTCATATTTATGAGAGATATGTCACATACCTTGTTTGAATTAAGTAGTCAGAAAAAAACCAATGCAATTCCTTTAGGAACAGTGGTTTTTGAGGAACAGTCAGATCAGAGCAGCAGAGAATTCTCCCTGCATCCCTCATTCCACATCAACTCGCACTGACTGCAGAAGAACTGAGAGATGTTGCAATATACAGCCTATCCTGCAAGGAAGTTTTCCTCTTCACATCCTGTGGGGACCATTATGGCAGCTACCTCCAAAACTGAAGGTCTAGTGCTCTCCTCCACGTTCGTGTGGAAATCCCACCATGTTGCTTGCTGAGCATGGCATGGAAGAATGTCACAGCACCCATAGTTGGGTTAAAAAAAATAAATCCTTGCAAAAATTAAAGTTAACATTTCCTGACCTTACTGTGCTAATTTTTGAGATCAGATATTTATAAGTTGTGTTTCCACTTCCCCTTATCTGTATTTAAAAAGGCTAAGGAAAACAAAAATGATCAGATTTGGTCTGAGAGGTTTGATAGGGGTTTTAATAGCTGACTGGGGCTTATTAGCTTTCTTCTGATTCCTCCAAGATCTTCCTAAATCTCTGCACAGATGCCCAGAAATTGTTTCTGCTCCATCTTTTTATATAAATGACAGAGAAGCAGAGAACTGGGGAATGTTCTGTTATTCTCCTTCCTGAGGATGTACACCAAACAAGATAGCTTTCCTGTTTAAAATCTATTTCTCAATTTTCAGAATTAAAAACATCTGGGTTTCCCATGTCAACTCATGGCATTCTGAAACTGTTCTGAAATAAATGAAAGATCATTTTTCCACCACTGAATTTTTGACCAAGACTAAGGAGTAATTTTACAGTAATTGGCAACAAAACATTATTGATTGTAAAAAGAAGAATTCAAAATGGGAGGTTTTATTAAGTCAAAACATTTTTAAGCAACAATACGTGACATCAGTTTCAGTAATGTTTCCAGAAAAGCTCAGCCATCTCAGTGTAATTAGGCTATTTCTGCCCAGGACTGGGCCCCAGTTGAATGGTGATCTATTTCCCATTTATTATTACTGACCTTCAAGCACATCAGTCTCTCTCTGTGGACCAGGGATGACCAAAGGGCTTTGTGATAGGCAGGTGAAAAGCATTTTATCACCTCTTAATCTAATCCTTACTAATTAATGACAGAATAATTGGTTTGGTCTCATTGTTCATTAGGTGTTAAATTGGTTTACCCTAATGGCTTTATTAAATAGACTGCTTAGATGAGATGAATTTCCAGTCAATGAATAATACAAAACAATGTCTTCTTACAGACATTAAAAACATTTACGCAAAACTGTATAACACAAGCTTCATAATGTCTGAAGTACTAGAAAGCCTAATTTTATCTGCATCCAGGTAGTTCTTTGAGAGATGAGACATGTGAACCTTGTTATCTCAGGTCATGACAGAGTGGAGGTGTCTTCAACCATCTCACAGAATCACTAGGTTGGAAAAGACCTTTGAGGCCATCGAGTACTATACTTGCCCTCTACTAAGTTCATTCTTTCGTTTCTCAAGCCAGTAGTAAAACATAGAATTCAGTAAATGAGCCTGATTTCTTTAATGCCAGTCCTTTAAATCCTTCTTGAAACTTTACTGTTTTAAAATTCTCCTCCTGCATAAATGATCTTGTTGATAATTGATCTTAAATCAATAAAAATAATATAGGAATTTGCTTCCCAATATGTAATAGAAAAAACCCAAAACTATCAGATACAGAAACTGTTATTTTACTAATAAATTAATAACTATTTTCCCCAAAATTATTTAAAATTACTTATTTTTTTCCTGCTCTGATCCTGAGGAAGAGAATATAAAAGTGAAAAATGGTATCCAGCAGCTGAAGGTCCTTTCTGAAATGGTTCATTACATGCTGTTTTTAAGTGGTCATCAGATATGACTCATGGTGTTAAGATATATTGTTTGTCAGAGACTTTAAGGAACTAGAGCTATCATTTAATTTCAATTAATTTTGAGATTAGGGATTTGTGTCTAAGAGATAGACTGCTCCTTCGGTTCTAAGTAAGCAAGAGATAGTCAAACAACAGTATAGCAGCCGGGGCTCAGAAGAGCAATTTTTCAATTCCAAATAAATGCTGTGCTTCCTTCTACTGCTTTTCCTTTGCCTACCTCCCCACGTGAGTCAACACACAGCTGCCACAGAAGCCAGAACACCAGAACGCTCTCGATTTTTACTCTCCCACCACAGCCTTAACACAGCTTTCTTCCCTAGTCCTTCCCCCTGCCTCAGCCTATAATTGGTAAGGGCAGAGCTAGCTAGCAAGGTGAAAGCACACAGTTTATTTATACCAGGCCCTTTGATGTCCACAGATTCTCATCAGTGAATAAGTTTCTCCCCATATTTTACTCTATTTGTCCTTCCTACATCAGTTAGACACCAGAATGCCCTAGACTGTTCTTTGTGTTTGCTCCCTACTTACCTTACTGGCAGTTCAAGTAGGTGGCTGGAAATGTTCTCTGAACGATTATTTTGTCTACATAACCCTGAATTTCTTCCAATCTTTTTAATTCATATCAAAGAGAAAAGATCCCTTCACACTCCTGGAGATGTTGTGAAACTTTCACTCATTTTAGAACTATCTACTATAACATATTTAATCACTGCCAGGCCAGAGCATTGAAATACAAGATTTTAATTACAAAAAAAATCATTTTTGCTTTCAAGGAAGCAGTTTTTTGCAATGTTTCAAGACATTATTTATTCACAGAAACATATTGCCCCATACTCTATATTATAGCATTACCATAAATACTGCAATTATCCCTCATGTCCATCAGAAATAAGAAATTCACCAGTAACTAATTAATTATAATCAATATATTATTAATTATAAAACATAATGCATAGGAATTATGCCCAATAGCATGAAGAAATGAAAGCCAAATACCACTAAAGAAAAGGTAACCTGTTGTGAACACTAAGACCCAAAACACTAAGCTCTCACCTTTAGGATGAGGTAGGCATTATCCAACCAATGAGTGTGTGTATTAAACACGTGGCATCAAACTGTGGCAATTCTATCTTATCTAGGTAATATATACATATATAACTTTTTTTTTCCTCCTGCTCAGAAGAATATAAAAAGTGAAAAACAATATTTATATATAGTTATAAAATCTTTTTCCTCCTTCTTCTGTGGTTGTCTTTTGGTGCTAAAGGACATTGTCTTCATACCTTCTACTGTAACACTTAGGAAGGGGAAATGAAAATGAAGCAGGGAAGAGGTGAGAGATAGAACAGTATAAAAGAGAAGAAAGGAGAGAATAAGAGAAGATATTAAGTTAAGGGGGAGAGGGGGGAAGTTTGTCTTGATGTTTTTATCACTGCAGTTTCATTTCATTCTGGTCCCTACCATAAATGAGACAGATGTTAGCTGTGGAAATGAAGAGGGAGGATAGTATATTCACAGCTGATTGGAAAAAGTATTAGCCAGTTTTAGTTTACAAAGAGGAACAAATATGCTTGCTGAACCAATCACACAGAACATGTAAAATTTGCTATTGAGAAAAGGCACACAGTGGAACTACTGGCATAAAGAAGCTCTCAAGAGAGACCATTGAGAGCACTCACACAAAATATAACTACCATCACCATAACAAAGCAAGCAAAGGGCAATTGCTCCAAACACCTGTGTTCTGCTCATCAGTTCACTGATCACACCCTTATGATTCAATTTTGTTAGAAACCTGATGATCTCCATGACATGCTTTCATTAAGCAGTAAAACCTCCACACCCAAATGTGTTAGAGTGTTATATTAATGCATTAGAAAACATATGGCACAAATCTGTAATTTGAGTTTTGTGCCATTGCTGCTAGGGGCCACCTTTCTCCTCCAACCTCAGAAGGAGACAAGAAGTAAATACAGACTCAGAAATTTCCTGTTGGCCTTGTCTTGTTATGGTTTTGCTAATTTATTTTGTCATGTAAACACTTTCACAGATGTATCTGACGACCTACTCTACTTCCATTACACACCTTTTCCCAACAGCAGATTATTTATGCTGAGGACAACTTGCTTGGGATAAATATCTGCTTCATTTCATGGACCACTTGCAGATTTTGAAGTTGCTATAAATTGATACCACATCACTCCATCTCCTCTGCACACTGAACAAAAACAGGCAGAAAACAAAAAGGAAGAAAGCAGCCAAAGACTGAGACAGGAATAATGCAGGGTCATAATTCATGGAGCAGCAGAAATTCAGTGAAGTGAAAGGGAAGTTGTAAGTTCACTTCTTGATAGGACAGTGATTTGAAAACAAATACAGGACTAAGCTGCACCTTCTGTCCCCACTAGACCACCAGGCATTTGGATCTGATCTTGTTCGGACCTAAGCAAACAGGGCAAAAAAGCATTTCCTAGTTTCTCACAGTTTAAACTGCCTATGTATTCATAAAAATAAACAACTTGTGATCCATCTGATCAAATTACCATACAGTATGCATTGGTCATCAGAGCTTCTGTGAGAAGAGAAATTGAGAGCTAGCTTTTTCTGCAGAGTGGCTATTATAATTTCTTTAGATATATATTGGCAAATTAGTATAATTAAAAGACTGTATCTAATCAGGCACCATTCAATAGATTTGAATATGGCATATGCCATCTTGCTAAAGGGATAAGCCTGATGTTCAACTTCTCTTTTCAGAGAACTTACTGAATGAAGATTGTCAGAGAAAGTGGCACAAGGCAGCTGGGACCAGTTACGAAGCAGATCCTATTGCTCAAGTGATACAGGATCTTAAAGACCCTTAGAAGCAAACCACCATCAGACCTGTTTGAAACTATGGAAAAGATATCACAACAGGCAAAAGCGACCTAAGACTTCACTTTTTTTAAAAAAAATGTTCCCAGCAACAGGAACTTATCAGGAAACATGGGGACAGCCAAAGCAGAGCAATGAGAGCCAGTAGACAGACAAGCAGAAGGTACTTTTGTTTCTGGATATTGGTAGTTCTGAAAGTTGTTTGTAGGCCTTGGTCTGGTTAGACAAATAAATAACCACAGTACTCTCTACTGACATGTGACATGCTACATTCAAGAGAATTTTAGACAGTATAAAAAGTCATACACTCTGTGACTGTTTTAAAAGGAAAGGGTTAGTCTTTGTGGAGCTGAGTTCTTTCAGACTATATTACAGTTTGGGTCTACGATAGGATGTTCAGGACTAGAAAACCTGTTGCCAAGAAAAAGTTAGTCCAGTTTGAAGGCATCCTGACACCAAAGACAAGGAAAAATTCAAAATAATGTGGGAGATAAAGAGAGATATGTGAACTTCAATCTTCAAGATTATAAAACAAAACAGAAGGGTAAAATATTGCTAAACAAACCCCTGTATTTGGGGAAAGATACAAAAACTTCAAAGGATTCTATCACTTTGCAAGAATTTGGGAATATCAACAGAGTTTTCACAGCATAAACAGAAAGGATAACAAGAGTAACAGCAACTCAAAGGAATTTGTCGGAGATGTTACAGTGGAAGATAAATGGACTACATTTGAAAGGCAGTACAATATTTAAATTTAGAGGCATACATTCTTGGCTTCACATTAAGTGGATTCAAATGCCTAAGCCAGAGAAATATTCCAAAGTGCCAAAAAGTTTCCATATTGTGACTGATCTTTGCACATTTTTACCACCTCTGGTTTTCTGGAATTCATAATATTGTTCCTGCACAACAAATATAAACAATTGAGTTATTCACTGATGCATTCTAGCAGT
The DNA here is from genome assembly GCA_027925045.1 of Hypotaenidia okinawae. Lineage (NCBI taxonomy): Eukaryota > Metazoa > Chordata > Aves > Gruiformes > Rallidae > Hypotaenidia > Hypotaenidia okinawae. The sequence goes on from BSDF01000009.1 coordinate 20,788,020, forward strand.
TGTTTTTTTAAACCACTTTAAAACCTCAGTTAAAAACAGATACAAACCTGGAAAACGCTACAATGAAGTACTTGCCAGATCTGATAGCACACCATCGTGTAGTGTCATGAATTTAAGCAGTTTTCACCAAAGTATTAAGACCTGTGTTACTCCAGTTCTCTGAAAGAATTATTTGAACCATCTTTATTCACATATTAAAGCACACAGCTTTACAAACTGCAAAAATACAAAGCGTTGTCCTAAAGCAAACAATGTCATTGGATAGAGTCTTATTTTAAACTGAAAACTTAAAACAGGAATGTGCTGTTTGAGAGGTCTGGTCATGTTACTGAGAAAGTGCAAATACAGAGGAAAAGGAATGCAAAAATAAAATCCAAACAACAGGGGTTCACACTTTAAGCTAATAATACTGTATTGGATATACAACAGCAAACACTGTCAACACAGACAGTAGCATAAGATCCAGATAGACACAAGCAGATCAATATTAGTTTTACTCCCAGAACTGAGAAAGAAGGAAGGAATGGATACTGATTTGGAGGTAGTGATCTGAAAAGAGAACAAGCATACAGCATACTTAAAAAACTGAGCAGAAGAACTAGTGTATTTATCTTCTGAGAGCTCCAAGAGTCTTTTAGGAACATTACAGTTTCTCCCTCGAAGCAAGGTGTTATAGACTGTAACAGTACATTAACTGGTAATTTAGGTAATAGAGGGCTTCTAAGATTTTGAAATTGCGTTTTCACCTGCTTGCTAGCATTATGTGTATATAGAAAACAAAGATGTGAGGATTCACTCCCTTAAAGAACTGCTGTTGAGGTGCTGTGGCTGACCATGGTGGGAGAATATCCACATTAGTAAATGAACTGAAACATGGTGCAAGTGCATAAGCATTCTGAGTTCTACTGAACATCATCCACCAGTATTACTCATTAGAAAATTTGCAAGAGAGGAAAAGAAACTAAATTTTTTAAACCTTTACTTCTATGAAGAATTTTTATTCACAACATCTGAAAGAAAAATAAATACTCCTTGAAAAATGAAAGAGAAATCTGAAGCTATTCCTTTGAATGCTATGGAGCTCCTTTAAATTCACAAATTGTTTAGAAGGGTAAAAGTACAATCAGGAATTCCAAGTGAAATGTTTTGGCATATGTTCCATACTCTTCAAACTAGAAAAATTCATGTCTTTGCTTGTGGTGGAATATTGGCTTTACCAGCACATATCGCACATCTTACCTAATTATGGACCTCGTTATCCTTAAAGAGGAAAAAGTATTGAAAGTCAATAACTCTATGTGTTTTTTCTTAATTCCTGTTTAGAATATGCAGAAATGTCAGACCCCATACCACATGAATTATACAGGAAGCACTTGTCCTTAAGTAAATTAAAGCTGCTATATGTGAAACTTTATCATTAGAACGAATTGGGTTTAAGGTAGAAATTAAGCTTCTTTGCTAGTAAAAAGTTCAAACTTAATCTCTCTCTTTTCCTCCTTTACATAAAAAATTTACTATAAAACTGCTGCTTTTAAAAACATCAACAACTAATGTTGCTCAGTTATAGACACACAATAAGTTAGGAACTTAAAAACTACTCATAGAGCATTATTATATACACTGACAGATCAATGTAATGGGCCACATTGGCCCAATATTTTCTAATACATCTACTAATAGAGTCCTTGACCTTTAAACTCATGCTTAAAAATGTAAAGCACTTAGTTTCTGAAAATATATCAAGTGGGTATCTCCCAGGTGATAAAATTTCCATGTGCTATCTCACGTACAGTTATTAGGGGATACTTAAATATGCGTCGAAGAGGAACCTTTTCATTTCGGTTTCAGCTGGGATAGAGTTAATTTTCTTACTAGCAGGTGATATAGTACCGTGCTTTGGATTTAGGATGAGAATAATGTTGATGGCATATGGCTGTTTTAGTTGTTGCCAAGAAGTCAAAGACTTTGCAGCTTCTCATACTGCTCTGCCAATGAAAAGGCTGGGGGTGCACAAGAAGATGAAAGGGGACACAGACAGAACAGCTGACCCAAACTGTCCAAAGGGATATTCCATGCGATATGACATCATGCTCAGTTTATAACTGGGGGCTGGCTGGACCAGGAAGTGGTGTGGTTCAGAAGCTAGATGAACATTGACTTCAGGTGGTGAGCAATTGTCCTGTGCTTCACTTCCTTTGTACATTCTTCTATTATTGTTATGATTATTATTCTCTTATTTTTCTGACCTAAAAAACTGTCTTTATCCCAACCCCTGAGTTTTATCATTTTCTTCTTGATTCTCTACCCCATCCCACTGGAAGCAGGGAGGGAATGAACAGCTGTGTTGTAGATTTAGCAGCTTTCTGGGTTAAATTAAAACACTTTTATACTTTATTTCACAAATTATTGTAGAGTTTGTGTTGAAATTCAGCTGCAGAGCATTTCCAAATATCTACCTTTTGGACGAATGGACCTGTACTTCACATATCACAGAAAACATACACATTCAAGAAAATAGAGAGACAGAAATAAGAAAGGGCAGTGAATGTTTTGCAGTCAGATTTGCTCAATGATATTTGTGACTGGAATTATCCTCTAAAATGTCAAACTTGAAGAGGACAGAGTCACCAAGTCTTAGGTATTACATGACTACCAACACCCTACCTATTTTGTATCTGTCAGGAACATTATTATACAGACACTATGCAAAGACATTATATTGGATACACAGTGTCCAGACTATGCAGAAGAGTCCCAAAATAAAATTAGGTTAAAGCAATTTCATATTGGATTTTCCCATTCTCTTTCAAAAAGGGAGAAGAAAGTATTTCCTTACAGCTGCCCTGGTACAGCTCTGTTTACATATTATGTCAAGTTTCCAAACCTCCCTTCATTTGATTTGTTGACACAGTGTCTAGTAAAATATTCTGGATCATTAACCGGGCCTAAATATTTTTTTCTGTTTTGTTTAACATGAACATGTGGTTGGTTGGTTTTATTTAATTCAGAACTTTTCAGTCATCCTAAAAATGATATGATGTGCTTGAGGCACACTTGAGGATAATTTCATAAGAGGGATTTTCCTGTTATACACATTAAACCTGTGGATCAGATGGAAATTATGACCAACAGCTTGTTTTCTTGTCCTACTCTAGACCCTTTCAGGACTTTGGAAAAAGATTATTTTCCCTTTTTAAATATCTGAGACAGACCACGTCTCCAGCTGTTCCTGGAATCACCCAGGCAGATTTCAAGACTTCAGCTGCTCCTCCCCACACAAGGAAGTTCACCACTGAGGCAAAATGAACAAGATGAACTGATGGGCCCACAAGAGTAGCGATTTGCCACATCATCTTTCTTCATGGGTAACAACGTCTCACCCCCTCTGTACAGTTACCCATTGGGATCTGGCTTCATAAATCCTTATGTCTTCCCTGCACCAAGCTGGGCTTTAAGCACCCTGTCATAAATTCAAAATGCAAACAGATGTAGTAATTAGTTTGTACTGACTCCATCTGTTCAGCTATGAACTTCTTCCTGCTGGACTTGTAAATGCAGATGGGAAAGAAAATTACACTCAATTGTTTTGGGGTTTGTTTTGGGTTTTTTACATCTGTACAATCTCCTGGAAGCTGAAATAGAAAACTAAAAAAAAAACCCAAAAAAACGGAAGACAAAACCTGAAGCAGACATAGCAAAATTATTGCCATCTAGGTCAAATAAATCTAAGGAGATAATTCACTTATGGCAGTCTTGCGATGTAGAGTTTGAAAGAGAAAATAGTGTGAGCCATTAGTAGATGAAAGCTATAACAAATATAAAGTCAGTAACATAGATCAACTAAAAGGTATCATCTCTCATAAATTGATGGGCTAAATAATTTTTTTCTGTGCTTTCTCATGACTTTAGAAAAAATTCTTTAGATTTCATGAACAAAGTTCTGACATTGATGAAAGAAAAGTAATTATTAGTATGACAAGTCCATTACTAAGACAGCTCAGTTAACATTTAGCTCACAGGAATTCCACCCCCTTCTCACTCACCAAGAACTTTAAAATGTGTTAATAAATCTGAGTAAATCCCTTAAATAACTGAACAAGTCTTAAAATTTTAGAAATTCTAATAAAATTGCAATTGAAAATCATTAATAATTCTGTTCTCTTAGGACCATAAAAAATTTCAGTCAAAACATGAAGCACATTTGATGCATGTAATTTGTAATACTTATTTCAGTGTAACACTAATATATAGCCCACCACATAAGCAAAAGTCTCCAATACCAAGTGTCCTGTCTGGTGACCATGATTATACACCAAACCCCAAAAATCCCACATAATGCAGAGGGAAAGAACACCGGCAACTTAGTTTTAAAAGGATAATTGGTATGGGATCATGAATCATTTTGTAGGTGCAGGACAGGAAGGAAACTCAGCAAACAGGCTGTCTGCAGGGTATTTACAAAATTTTGAGAAACATTTTACTGTGCTCTGCGGGCAGAGACAATATTGGCCTGTGTAGCACCAGTAAGGTCCATGAACTTAATGGTGCTGATAGGAAATAGAGTGGTGTTTGCCAGTAGTTCTATGCAGCTCTGCTTTCTGTTGCTAGAGAGGGTGGAATTCTGGCCAAGAAATGCATCTGTCTGCTCTTAGAAATGGTTGTATTTGTCCTTACAGAGGGGCAAAGACTTTCAGTAGTCTCCTTAAAGAATATGTAGAAAACCATGGATTTAAGCCATACAAATACAATTTCACAATCCTGAAAAACCCTTCTTTTCACAAGCACTTCATTACTCCAAGGACACCCACAGAATCACAGAAGTATAGGGGTTGGAAGGCAGCTCTGGAGACCACCGAGTCCAATCCCCCTGCTGAAGAAGGGTCACCTACATCATGTTGCACAAGATCATATCCAGGTGCGTTTTGAATATCTCCCGAGCATCTTCTCTGGGCAGCCTGTTCTAGTTCTCTGTCACCCTCAAAGTGAAGAATTTTTTCCTCATATTCAGGTCGAAATTTCTGTGTTCCAGTTTGTGCCTGCTGGCCCTTGTCCTGTTGCTGGACACCACTGGAAAGAGTCTTGCACCATCCTCTTGACACCCACCCTTTAGATATTTATAAGCATCTCAGCTTTGGCAGAAGGATCTCTTTGGCCTCTAGCTGATGGACGAAGCTGACCAAGCCCTCAAGGTCAGGCATTTTTCCACCTGTGTTCCTATCTGATCCCCTACGCAGTTTTATAGTATGGTCAGTACAGAGGTACAGGATTAAACACTAAGCATGTATCAGTGGCTGCTTCAATTCTCTTGATACAACTAGAAGGAAGAACTTCTTCACTTAGACTATATTCCATTACACAAACACCTCCATAGTGCAGCCTCCACCTAAGGTGAGGAAAACCCATCTTCATTCCTTCCTCTGCTTGAGCAAACCCAAACATTTCTCCTGGTGATATGGTTGCTCTTCTGGAAGGTGGAGGAACAAAGTTGGGAGCCTCTCAAACAAACCACAGAATGAATACTAGGTCTTCCATATCTGAAAGAAAGCTCTCAAATATTTAACGATCACGGTCTAAAATACTAAATACTGCCTAGCTTGAAGACAGCTCCATCTTTTCTCCCACTGCATTTTAGAAGAGGAACTCGACTCAAAAGTCTCAATGAAGATGGGAGCATTGATCTAAAGAATGGGCTGGTAGAAGAAAAGTCTCTTTTCTCCTCTTCCTGCTGTGGAAAGCACCTGTGCTTAAAGGAGGGATGGGCTGACTACCAGCTCTGACCTTGGCAAGTGAACTCCGTTCAGGGAGTCTCTTCTCTTCAGCAGAGAGCTGGACACACCAGTGCCCTGCTACTTGGTCCTACTGTTTGAAGCCACTTCTCACTACTCTAATGGCAAACCAGTGCCATCTGATTAGAGGAAGCCACACATTTACCAAATTAGAAAATACTGGTTCAGAAAAACAAAACAAAACAAAAACCCACAATAATAATATTTTTCAGAAAAAAAAAAAGAAGAAAAAAACAACACAGTTGATCCTTCCTGTGTCAAAACTAGGCAACACACATTCAAATATAGCTGCTAGTGCAAGTTGTTTGTAAATGGTCTTATCTGTAACAGAATATCTGAAGGAACTGCATGACTAGACACAACAATTCAAAATTAATTAAAATTCCAATTAGGGCTTGATGTTTTCAGCTGCAGCTTTTTTAGGTTTGGAGTGTGTGCTTTTTTCCTGATAGTAAACAGCAAAATGGAAAACAAAGAGCTTCATTCAAAATAATAAAGATAAGAGTGCTGGCAAGGATAACATATTATCATGTTTTCTAGTGTTTTTAAACTGACTTAGAACACTATAATGCCTTGCAACACTACAGGCAATGATTTTAGTGTGGTAGTAGCAAGTGTAAAGTATCACTTGTCCCATGTGGTTTTCTAATTACAGCTGGGTAATATGATGGTCAATATTCCACATAATTAAATGATCTGTTAGGTAAATTGACATCAGTGCAGAGTTAAAACAACTTTCCAAGATGTACTTACAACACTAGTAATCAAAGTATTTCAGATGACAATAATAATATGCTAGGCTAAAATGATGAAAATAACAATCTATTTTACAGAGGGTGGAAATGCTTTGTTCTTCCCTCTGCACCAATAAAAGTACCAGTGTGACTTTTATATTGAAGTATTTTATTTATACATATTATTTTTGCATAATTAATTGTTGCACATAAGATTTTTCATTCTCTTGATATACAAGCCCTTTTAATAATTCCAAAGGGAAGTACAAGTCTTTGAGCTTTCTTCAATTCTTATCAATTCAATTCTTTATGCCATATTATACCCATACGTGTGTGTGCACATCTGTGTATGTACAGATATACTCCTAGCAGAAAAATAATGTTTAAACAATTTGACCTCTTTGCTACTTCAGTATTGCTGTTATGTTTATATATTGCATATTCAATATTATTATTTGGTGTATGATCACAAACAAGTATATATATATCTGTGATAAACATATGAACATCAGCAAATAATTAAACTGATATGATGAGTTTATTGCTAACAGTTACAAGACCAACAGTGCCTTAAGTGAAAGCAGATGAAGTTATGGTGCTTTTTTAGATTGAAACCATAATGTTTCCAATTTATATATATTTGTAAAATTTTCAACATAAGTAATCTGACTAAATGAAGGAATCAGAAAAATGCATTATTAAGAGCTAAGAAATATTTCCTCTGCAACCAAAAGTTGGAAGTTTTGTGACAGTCTTTTCTTGTAGTCTTTCATGCTCAAATGTTTTATTTCCAAATAACAAAATGTGCTCTTGACTTAAATATTTCTTTGCTCCTAAAAGATAAAGACTAGCTTACTTCTCCATCGTAACTGCATCAGTAGAGCAACTTGGTGATGGAGGCTCTCCTGCTAGCTGCTATTATTTTTCAGTGTTGTAAGAAAAGGTACTTTTACACTACAAACTGAAAGTTCAGAATTCCAGGAAGCAGGGCTCCAAGGACCAGAACCTGTGTGCAGCTCTAAACAGTGTTCCACATTGCCTCATTTCTCACAACACCACCTTTATGCCTTCTCCCACAATTTGTCCCTTCTACAGGGACTTCATACACCATTCCCTTCATTGAAGGCACAAATGTGTTGCAATTCCAGAGTACAGAATGGATAGCCCAAGGAAAGAATATCTACTTTCTGGCTGGTGAACACCTCAGTTTATTTCTGATGGGATTTCACACTTATCAAGGTTTTTATGAAGACAAGCTGCTCCATCTCATATTCAACTAATTAAAGACTTCATTAAGTATATGAAGGTTTCAAAGCTAAGCACTCAGAAGTTATGGAATGCCTAAATTAGTGCTCCTTTTGCAGCCAAAGTTTACACTGCATGTATATATGCACCACAAAAGAATCCTTAGTTATTTTTCCCACCGGCTGTGAGCCAAATAACATATCATTCCCCAGTCCCATCTCCACAGACAGCTGAACTGCTTCAGTTGATTTTTTCCCAAAAAGACTTCAGGAAGCCATCCAACAAGATTTTTTCAAACAAAAGGTTAATGTTTCAAACTTCAGAGAACACAACCCATCGTACTTTGAGTTCTCATGGAATCTCACAGATGGTCCCATAGACAAGGCCATCATGTCTTTGCAAACATAGATATAGACTGTAAACATCCTTTGTGAGGATTCAAGGACATCAAACTTATTAAAAAAGGGTACAGGCACTGTGCAACTCACCTATCCTCCTCTGCCATTCAGGAAGTAGGAAAGGAGACTATGAACATTGCACTTGGACCTCAAAGTTATTTCAGGACTGAGATGGCATTGTATGGATCTGATCCATGCAGCTGCTCTTGGCACCAGCTCGAATGACTGACCCTACCTGACACTTTTGAGGTCTGCCTCTGATGCTATGAATCCCTGCTCAGTTGTGCTGACCTGTCCCACAGTGTTCTATTTCCTGCCTGATCTCCAGATAAAATACACTGATCTGCTCAGCAAGCACGGCTGCCACTATTTTACAGTCTGTGGTTCTGCCTGCTTTTTTCTTTCCAGGTTGGGCATTCAACACTATACTACTGCTTCAAATCCACAGCAAACTAATAACCAAAGGCAGGTGGGTTTCTTCAGCCATTTGAGCTAGGAACATGATCTAAATTCCTGTCCCACATAACAGTCTAACAAGAGGTCTGAATTAGATTACATGAAGAAGACTTGCAAGAAAACATTTTCTCTCTTGCAATTATTAAATCTAGCACTAAGTAATATGATTTTGTATCATTTATATGATAGGACTTTGATGTATGATTACATATAACTCTAGCATTTTAATTCCACTGGAATATAGAACTAAATTGGCCAATTTCACTGTATACTTATTTCTTTGATGTTCATTTGAACCACGTGCATTTATTACGAGCCAATTTCCTGAATGAATGCAAGACCATCTCTTGAACTCTGTTACAAGACACATTCCTACCTTGCAAAGCTCCATGCAGCACTGATAGTGTTTCTGGTACTCTTGCTACATCATTTGAAGTTAGATAAGTTATCACTCCACTGCACACTGAAGCATGAAGCATATCCTTAAATTGTTTCAGTTGGTTTTCTGATTTTCTTTTTCCGTTAAATCCTTTGTATTTCTACCACTATGAGAACAGAAACAAATCCAGGACAGAATCTTTCTGCAGATTTAATCATTCTTGTTTTAATTGCAATTTAAAAGCATATTAATACCTATCTACATACCTATCGTTGTTGAACCAGCTCAAATGCAGTAATTTCTTGTCTTTAGCAAATTGTTTCAAAGCGGATAAAGAAGTATCAGTCATTGCTTTAGAAAGCACAGCTGCGGCTAAGGTGTATGTATGCTCCTGGCAGCAGTCAGACAGCATTTTCCTAATGACATCCCGATAAGGGATCCTCTCCTAGCTCTTTATGGTTTTCACCATTTGGACTCTGAACTTTTATAAACTGCCATCACACAAACTGGGCTCTCCCTTCCAAGAAACCACAACTTCATCATTGGAGATACAGGTCTGAAACATATTCAACAGTTTTACCTTCAAGGCATGAAAAATAAACATTGCTGTATTCACCAAAGAAACTTACTGCGTAGCACACAATTGCTACAGCTTGTGATGATAACAAGGAGGCTAGCTTGCTTTGATGGAAGTTGGATGTCAAAGGACTTATCTGGCCTTTGGAGTCTTAAAAATACAGCCCTCCATTCTCTGAGGTATTCACATTTGAGCTATAAAAGTTCACAGGACTTTTTGTGGCTTAGCTTGAATCATATTTTAAAAATGAAAACCATCTGAACTACTCTGTCTATTTTTACTGCTGTACCATTAAACTTCTGTAGATTGGCATAAGTGGGTTTACTGACACATAACCGAAAGCAGATCTCTTTATCTTCTCACCGAGAATAATGACATTAGGCTGAGGCGATCATCATTAAAAAAGATCTCCATGGCTTTGGTGCCCAAATATATTCCTGAATCTTCAAGACAATCAAAATTCATATTTCTTTGCATATTAAAAACAAAAGCAAAAAAGCATGGCATCAAAACAGGAGAGCCATTGGTGTGAATTTCCACATCAAATAATAAGTGGAAAAATAAACTATATTTCATCCATCCTTCACTTCTGAAGTATAATGAGAAGTTGGACTTCACATAAATCTTTATCACAACTTTCAGGTTATTTCAGGAAACTTTTTTCTATTAAATACAAGACAAATAAATGAGAACTAAGTCTTAGTAAAATGAAATAATTCAAAGGAATTCTCACTAGTGTCATCTGAATTCTGTCTCTCATTCTACATCTACAGAGATCCCACAAGGAAAAACACAACATAGATAGATAGTTAGGGAACATCCTGCACTTGGTATTTTACCCTGGGGGCTACAGTGTTGCAGTGAACAGGTTATATGACCACTAAAATCTGTAATAAATGATTTTTTTTAGCAACTAGTGAACACAGAAACTTAAGTGCTTTTTGCTTATTGATGGAATAGTCATTTATCCCCATTACTAGTATTTCAAAAACAACCAGACTTTGTTTTTCAATAAAAATGTTCATTTTCACATTCTCTTAAAGCTGCTTACAAAAAAAAAAATTAATTAAAAAAGTCTTCATTTGGTCTTGCTTTTACTAACCATTCCACAATCCCAGCTTTTTACTTCAGCTTAGAGGGCTGTAACACCTTTAACTAGATGGAGAAAAGCTAGTCACGTTTGTCACACAAAGAGTTTTGAATAAATTGGAAAGATATGCAGTTTGGAGAAACGAAGTTGGCTGGAAGCTTTGGATGTTGGCATAACAACAACCTCTAGTTTTGACACTGAAGAAGGCATCTGTGTTTCTTTATTGGGAGAAAGACAATAAAGCCTTCTGATGAGCTAATTTATAGCCTTGGCATATTTTTAAAGAACCAAGTAGCTATTTTTATCTTTTGTTATGTTGTCTTAAGAAGACATTTGTCAGGTTAGACCCTTAATGCATATGGGATTTTATTTGCATATAAAAATTTACAACAACTGCAAAGATTTTTATAAATATTTGTCAGGTTGTTCTAGCTATAGGGAATTTTTAAATATAAAAATTATGTTAAATATAAATTGAGTTATACTCAGTCAAACAAACTGAGCAGAGTCAAACAAAGGGGCAGAGCTTCAAACAAAGTGTAGATTTTTAACAGCACACAAAGAAGCAGCCAGACAAGTGTGGAGCCTGTGTACTGTGACATTTTTCCTGCAACTTCTGCAATGTTTTGGTAAACAGTTTGTTAAATAGTGGCATGTTGCCTCACACATACAGAGTTATTAGCTAACAGTGAAGAAGTTTTGTATAAATTTATATAACTGAGGGAATGGGGGAGGGAGCTACTTATCCCACCTAGTAAGGATGAGTTCCTCTCCTGCAAGGTTCAAGAATCGACCCCAAACCTCCTTTCCTCTCAATGGCAGAACTCGATTGCCTCCAGCACCAGTGACTTTACTGAGCATCGTTGTTTTAACCCTGCTCACATATCTATTTTTATCTGAGACAGGCCATGTGGTTGTGGACTATCATTTTTACTTGAGGCATTGGAGTAGGACTAGCAGACACTTTGCACTCACAAAAAACTGCAACATGAATCATCACTGATTAGTAGCAGTGCAATCATTCACTGTAGCTCAAAGTAAGAATAACTCATGCCCAAATCCAAACAAGCCACTCCAAACTGGTTGCAAGGATTATGGCAATTTTAAAAGACATTGGATAATCGACTTTCAGACAGTGATCATTATCATTCCTCATTTTCTTTGCAAGCAGTAAGAAATGTTCACTAATATTGAGGGAGAAGGCCGGGGGGGAAGGGAATCAGTGCATAAAAGTAGCTAAATCAAAAGCACAGTGTCAAGTTGCCCTCATATTCTCACTGCTTTTCCTTGTGGGGAAAGCAGGTAAGATGCAGCAAAGCTGGTCTGAATCCCTTAAAAGAAGACCCTTGTGGTGAGGGGATGGGGTCTGTAGGTGCTGTTCATGCCCCTCCAGCAGAGTTGATTCTTTTCAGGTTGTGCCCTCCAAACAGTAGTTCTCAAAAAAGGTAGCAGTTACAACTCGTGTCGTTGTACTTGATTTGCACAGCACAGAGGCTGAAAGGATGGCAACTCAGAATTTGCAGTACTAATGCAATGTGTTGTATTAGACTCAGTCCCCTCCCACGTGCATTCGACTGAGATATATTCTCCATTTATTTCTTCTGACAGAACTCAGTCTTTTTGTATCCCTTCTAGTTTTGAAAGACGTTATACATTGATTTTGCTGCTAACTGCTAACGTCCAAAACAGTGGAACAGATGAGTATTTTGCAGTCCTGAAGATAAGCAGCAAAGATGGACAGCTGGGGAAAGGAACTGTGATATAAAAGCACACCAGAATTGTTACAGGGTAAGATCTGATTATTTCTACCATAAATCCCCATCATCGAAAAGACAAAGCAACTGGAAAGAAGAAAAAGAAAAAACAGAGGAAAGATGAAAAATAGAAATTACAAGTGTTTGGCAATAAAAGTGCTGATTAAAGTGCTATGGGGTAGCTTTTCCTCTCTCTTTTGGTTTGATAATATTTTCTTCTATAGTAGGCTAGGATTACAGATGAAGCTGCTATTCCATACGAGTTAAAATGATTGACTCAGTCTCAATGTGGGCACCATTTTAATTTAATAAATCTGAATTTGAAGGGACACTGTTACTATGTTGGGATTTATAGAACTCAAACCTGGGACTCTGCAACAAGTCCCATTTTCACACTGAAAGAAATGAAAAAAAAGGTTTGTCCCATACTGGGTAGCAGAACATAACAACAGAAATACCAGCAAAAATCACCCAGCCCTGCTTAAATTTCTCTTCCAATTCACAAAAGTAGCAATACTGCTAACACTCCTTGAACTTATGTAGATTTTGTATTCCTGTGTCCTTACCTCCCTCTGAGACAGCTACATACTAGGGGAATCCCATGGCATGGAATTGCAGGTTGGTTTTATGAAGTCACCCAGGGCAGGAAACCCAAGTGTCTCAAGCAATTGATACTCCTGCAAGCTGTACCCACCTTCCACACAGCCTTGTTTGAGATATTTACGTGCTCTGAGGGCACACAATCAGGCCTGAGGTAAGTGGGGAGATTTATAACCCAGTATTGCTCTCAGGTGACCTCAATCTCCCTAAGGAATAAGGGTCCAAGAAGAGTGCCTTATCGGAGCAGCCCTCTGGGTAGCATGCTCTCTCAGAGCTGTGTTTCAGGTGAAATGTTTTATTATTTAAAAAAATAATCTACTACAGGACTGATTTTTTTTCTTTTTTCACAATGACTGGAATCCACAATCATCTCCCCATCCTGGCTCCAGACTAACTTTCTTGGACCAGCCACAGTATAAATAAAGGATTTCACCTACCTCAGAATTTGCGTAGCAATCTGCTGATGCTGGAGGTGTGGCAGGGCTTCCAGCAGCTCCACCCAGCCTCTTGAGGACCTCTGCATGTCACTGCAGCTAGGCTCAACAACATCCCTGATTCAAAGGGTTTCTACAGGCCAGTCACTGACGCTGCAGAAGCATCATATCCCGACCACAGGAGCATCACCCAGAAGAATGTGTGGAGCAGCCACTAGTGGGACTTATCTGTGGTCTTTGCGGAGCAACCTGCAGTGTAAAACAGATGCAGAAGCATTGCCTCATCGTCTTGTCTCCTGGTGAGAGCACGAACATGAAGCGTGACTCTCCTGGCTGCGATTCTGCTGGCGTGTGAATGACACTATCATTTAACCACATTATGCACATTTCCTTGTCTCCAGCCAAGCCTTTTCCTTGTTTGGAGATATGGATTGAGATATGGAGATATGGACTAAGCTCATCCATGCAGGCCATGGTACAGGACTCTGTCAAAGGCTATTATGAAATCCAAAAAGGCTACCTCTGTAACTGTCTCCATCTGTTCATTGCAGAATTTCCCTGAAAATAAGTATACCAGGCAGCATCACGCTTGACAGTACTACCTCTTATGAAGTTATACTAGCTTGGTTTTGCCATCCAGGATTTTTCCAGTTGTTTCATGATCTCATTTATCATTAACATATCCAAGATCCAAGCACTGAGCTCAGACTGAGACACATAGCTGCAACACTCTAACATCGTCCTGGATTTTATTTTATTTACATCTCCCAAGCTTTTTCTATGGAAGAAAATTAAAAATGCATGCAAACAAAAACTTTGAATATCATCACAGACTCCTAATAATCTACTTTAAATTACTGCTTTATTATATTTCACTGCTGAATATTTATGCTACGAAATGACTGTAGTTCTGTATTTCTATGGAAAACATGTGGTGCACAGACACGTACACCCTGGGCTGAGTCCCTGGTTATTCAACTGAAATTCAAGTGGCATTTCTAATTTTCATAGCTAAAAAAAAGAAACTAACAAATCAAATTGTGGCAGCACGTATGGCTGTACGACACTAATTACTACATGGGCAGGAGCCACCAGCACTCACACACAAAGTAACAAGGCTTTGACTCAGAATGTGATTTTTCTACACATTACCACCCTGAGCGTTTTCATGAACTACTGACATTTTAGCACTACCAGGACTATTTCCAGCACAATCTGATGACCAAAAACAAGTATGTAGTTTATTGACGTAGTAGGTGATATTCCATTATTGGGATATCAGGATTATAATTAATTTCCTTTCATCAAAATGTCATCCTCTTAAATTAGTTACAGTGGGCTGGGTAAGTCTTCGTAAAGAAGAGGTATGTGAGTTGGAAGAATCATCCCTGTTTAATTACAGCAAAAAACATAGTTTCTGCTTGATGACCTTAGGTGTTTTAAAAAAGGAAAGTAACTTTTTATATGTGAATGATCCTAATTTTCAGTTGACAATTGCTTTTCCTTTCAAAACACAAATGTTTGAAATAAAGTTGATAAAAGTTCATGGGAGAAACTTGCTTCTCTCGTGTATTTGCAAATCATCTACTGTATTGCTTTCACATCACTGAAAGCATATAAACCAGTTATTGGGAAATAGTTTTCCCAAGAACACATTGAAGTGAGCAGACACGCACCAGCCAAACAGGGCAAAATGTGAACATTTATTTGAGAGTGAAATGAAGCGGTGAGTGATATTTTGTGGGACTCACTTGTGTCAAGTTGCAAGTTATTTGGTAAAAGTAATTTAAAAATGTATCAGTATTCCTTCAAGCACTAAATGATTTACTATAGCTCTATCAAACCTTCTAGAACTGAAAGCTGTTCCATCAAAGTCAATGCGACCTCTGCCAGTGAATTCAAGAGGAACAGGCTCGCAGTAAGCATACCAAATAAATTGCAATATTAAACATT
Organism: Hypotaenidia okinawae; assembly: GCA_027925045.1. NCBI lineage: Eukaryota > Metazoa > Chordata > Aves > Gruiformes > Rallidae > Hypotaenidia > Hypotaenidia okinawae. The sequence continues at coordinate 20,803,426 of BSDF01000009.1, forward strand.
GCAAACATTTTAAAAATCACTTTACTGGTTCTGTTGTAGTGAACCAATAAAACACTACAGCCTAAGAATGATAGTCTCTCACTAAAGTGCATTATTGGGTTCTTGGAAGAGAAGAGTACTGAAAAGCTATGTATAAAGACCAATATTTCTATATAAAACTATAAACTCTTCTCACATACATGAGGGTAGTTTACTCAGCTTTGAAAGCTGAATCCTCCAAGCTACTATCCTTCTTGCTGGCCATTAGCGACCACTCACACACAAGGGGTGGCTCAGAGGAAGAGTACCTGCAGAGGAGACATTGGTGAGCATACCCCTGAGCTACAGCCACCACACTTTGATTTGTCAGCCTTCAGACAACAGCAGTAGGTAAAGAAAAGTGGTTATTTCTCTTGTACAGATTTTTTTTTAATTAAATATTGTTTTCTTTAAAAGTGAGTGCATTTCTTTCTAGTAGAATTTTCTACATTTCCCAAGACCCTTCACCATTTGCACAACACAAGGCCTTGGATGGTGTTTGTGTAAAAGCAGGAAGCAGAGGATCACTAAAATGGTAAGGTGCTACTTATATCTTAGTAGATTCAGACACCTTAAGATCCTTAAATAAAGTAGTAGAGGAATTTTTATGGTTATTTTCTAAAGGTCTCAGAAAGAAAAATTTGTTTTATTCCAACTTTTTCCCCAAAAGGTTCTACCATTGCCTTTCTTTGTGCTATTATTCTGCAAGCTTCCAATTCTATGGACTTTAGTAAAGCAGTAAAAATTATCTCCTGGTTAAACGTGTTTGCAGAGAAGCATATAACCTGTGGGTGCATTTGGAGGAAATAAACCTGAAGAAGATATTTTATTTTATATAATCTAAAATTTTATATTGCCATCACCTGCTCTTAAAAAACCACCCCTTCTCTTCTGGGAGATGATGTAAAACCTTAAATTAGCAATTTTAATGTATTCAGTTAAGTTCTAAAATCCAGGATGTGCAATCAAAGACAGTGTTTGGCTTAGATTGTTTAAAGCTGGAATTAAAGGGGATCACTGCTGATTTCATATGGTAGCAGGCAACATGGGCTGGAAGGTGGATAACTACAAGGAACTTCAGACGTCAGAAGTTTATAGAGTACACCAAAGGTTCTGCCAGAAGGCACAAATCTGTTGACAGTTAGCCTAGCCACTAGCAATCCTATTTCATCAGCCACAGATACAGATGAGAAGCAAGCTCTACTGATGACAAGCCTGAGTTGAGACATATGGCTGAGAATTTGTGCAAGAAAGAAGGTTAGCAGTCATCCTGGAGGTCATGATGTCCTACTATCTGTTCAGAGCACAGCAAGCTCTGAAGGTACCACCTTCTTCTTTTGAAACCTGGTGGTACAGTTTTCTCAAGTTTATCACCACGGAAAGAGAGATCTTGCCCACCACAGAGAGGCTGTTAACATCTAAGTTGGAACAGCCAAAGGTTTCAGATAGTGTCTCCACTGCAGTGGAAAAATACCAGACAAAGAAAAGGGAAAAGAACTGAGAAAGCCACATCATCCACATACCAGATGAATGGATTAAGTTCAAGGTCTCATACTCACCAAGGGACTTGCTTGTTATAAGTTAAGCAATAATTGGACCCTGGGGCTCAACACAGTTTTCTGTTGAGGGGTAAGCACTACAGATAGCATTGCAGAGTCATGACCTTTCCCTGCTAGAGGTCAGTCACATTGGTTTCTGCAAACCAGAATATCTTCAACACAGAAGACAGATGTCAAATTATTGTGTTAGAAGTGGGGATTGAATTGTTCCAAGCAATCTTGAATTAAAGTTCTGCCTCCTTCATCTTCCTCTTGTGATAGTCATTATGTAGACCAGAAGGAACAGCAACTAGCACATAGTGTTTCAGGCATCTGGGAAACTTAATGCATGAAAATTAAGGCACCCTAGAAATTACTGCAAATCACTGCTCATCAGGGATTATAAAAATCTAAATTTTGTGTCCTGAAATGGAATTTAGACTTTTTCACTTCTTCAAGTCACACTGCAAAAGTTCCACTCTAGGCTACCAGGCTGCTTCGGCACGGACTATTATAAGTAGTCCTACTGGAGCTCTGATTTCCACACAGCTCTGCCTCCAGTGCGTCTGAAGCAAAAATAGGACTGAAACATGTAATCCAATAAAGAAATTATTTCAGATTACAAATATGTGAATTTATAACTGATAATGGAACTTAAAATATTTTTCTTATGCTGGCTTTAGAAGAAAGTAAATACACACACAAACTTTAGCTGGGATTTGTAGCTATTTGGTAGCAATGTTTTACTGGTAACAATGTTTTGCCGCAAATATTTTAACTTGTCAACCTAATACTGGCAGTAGATTTAAAAAAAAAAAAAAGTTAAATGGGTTTATCTTTGCAGACCTCTGTAGCACATATTTATTTTGCAACCATGGTACTGAAATTAAACAGCTAGATAGACACATATTTATATTCCTGCAACCACGGGATTTTTTTTAAAGACTCCATGAATGTATTTATAAGAAACAAAGTCTTTAGGATATCTATGTCACCCTTTAACTTATCCTAATTACAAATCTTTTTAAAATTACATTGGAAGGTTTTTTTAATATTTAATGATTTTCCAATCACTTGAGTCATCATCTAGTTTACAGCAGGCAGAAGAAAAAAAAGGAAAAGTGAGTTAAATAGATTGTTAAAGCATCATCATTTGGAGTTGCTGAAACCTCTACAGGAAAGCTTTTTGCCCATATGGGGAGGGTTGGATCTGTAATGGTAAACAGTTGTGATTGATATTTTTGTGTTAACAATTCTTCCTGTAACATGCTGCAAAGATGTTGTTTACTTGTTTCTTATGAATAAACTGTATTAAGCAAGACTTGATGGTTTAGGTTTTGCACAATTTTCTGGCTGTCTGGTCAGATCCCTACGTTTCTACTAATAGATAGATATTCCTCGACTGCACTGCCTGCCGCTCTGGAACTTCTAGAGCTACTACGTTGCTCCAGAGGTGGATGGGATTTATTTTTTCCTATGGTATTTCTCTAATTTAGAATAAATAATTAAATAAATACATAAAATTAAAATGCAAGGCCTTCATTTTGGTCCTGGAAGGAACATGGAGAAGAGAGCTGGAAATCTCATATCTGTGTTCTGCTGGATCTTTTCTGAGCAGTCTGTAGCTCAGATTTCAGAAAGGGAAATTTGCTAATAAGAATTTGTACTCAGCCATAACAGTTACCTGAACAAAATTATAGATGTATAATGTATCTATCTGCATAAAATCAAAGCACCACCTACCCTAAGTTTCGGACTGCAAATCTGTTTTGCCAGACTCTCCTAAAGTGAAATAAAATGAGGAAAGGTATGGATTACTGTTTACCAGGGAAGAACAAGTAACAGATGAGAGAGAAAAACCTGCAACAGTCATTTTGTCTTTCAGCCCTTACAGAAAGAAATTAATTGTACTATAGTAAATTAAACAATTAGGAAAGCTTGGAAAAGCCTAAAGAATGAGTTAATGACTCTGTGAGCTACATTTAAGAATCCCATAGCAATAAGTAACTGCAGGTCCCGCTCATCAGCATGATCTCCTTCCATCAAGGGCATGGATTCACAAAACATTTGAGTAAAATTAACAGCTCCTTGGCAAGGGACGTCTCACAGCCCTTCCCTTTGCTGATGCACTTCCCCCCACGCTCCCTTTGCTTCACCCTTGCAAAATTTCTGGCACTGCAACATAGAGCAATTGGACACAGCGAGTCCCTCTCTTGCTGCACTCATGTTTTTTTGCAATTTTGCAAGTTTGGGCAACTCCCAGTGGATCCAAACACCAAAACCAGTGCAAAGGCAGCAGCAAGAGCACGTGGCCAGACACCTCTTCCTCCCAGCCATGGTTCAACCATCTAGCTCCAAAAGTGTCACAACAGCCCAAGACTGGTGTAGCAGCAGCCTGGCGAATGTTTTGGTATCATTTACTTGAGTCTGAATTGTAGTATTTACAACAGAAAAAGGTCTCCTTCCAAAGCATCCAACTGGATATACAGGAACATGAGCTATGGTAATGGTTGTTCCATGTAGAGAATCAAACACGATATTTTTCCCATTGTTTACCCAGCTCCAGTGTCCAAGGCGAGAAGCTGTGAGACATACCACCGCTCCGCTCCCCACACCACTGCATCTACCGGTAAGGAGCAACCCACTTTTGAAAAGTCATTAATGAGAGAATAAACAGCATGTTATTACTGAACCAATCAACATAACATTAATGTACAATCCGAGATACACACTCAATACTATTTGATTGCCAATAGTTACTGGAACGCATAATTGGCTTTTTTTTTCCTTGAAGCTATTCTTCATCACAAAGTAGTAAACTCAGGGTTATCTCAAGAACTCAAAATACAGGGCCTCATATTAAACAGCTCCTCTTTTACTTCATCTTTGGAGAAGCATTTAAAATTTCCTAATAAGTATTATATTTAACTCACATTCAGCAGAAAAACATTGACTGTTCAAGAAGCAAATGCTTTCCTCAGTATAATGCAGCAAGACTGAATTGAAAGTCGTTGCTGAAATCAAAGACCAGTTTTACCATTTTTAATGGTGGCAGATCACAGAAGTTTAAATTGAAAGGCAACTGGGTTGTTTGGGGTTTTTTAGGAAACAGCAAAAGTCATAATAGATGTTGTAAATTCCCTTGAGATTTCAATGGCATGCCCAGGGCCCAAATGTTGAGAATTAAATCTCATGCCAATCTAAGCAGTTAATCACCAATGTGCTGTGTTACCAGTAATGTCCTGGAGGAACATATGAGCAGGCACATCTGAAAAGTCACAACATCCTGTCCTGAAGGATCACCGTGTCGACAGAACTGGTACATATTGCTGCTGTTCCTGAGATCATTCCTAACACATCAAAGTAATAAAAACACCTATATACAAATACCTTAAGATAAACACACAAGGTGGGCACTTTGCCTCAGAAATCAGATGAAAAAGAGCTTGAATATTGCTCTCCATCTTCATGTCTAGGTAACAAACTTAGAGATATTTGCCTAATCCCCATAATGAGAGACTCGTTACAGAGGCTTTCTTTGCCTCAGCAGGTTGATTCAGACCAGGCTAAGATCTCAGTTTAGGATAATGTGCTTCCTCATACAGCCTGCCATTTCTTCAGATCCCAATTATATTAAAATATGCTCCCACCCTGAGGATTTCCCCGGTCATTAGTCAGAAATGAGATTCACTTTCTTCCCACCAGAACACTTACTGCCCCTGCTTGCTCTGGAGACACTAATTACTGCCTAGCAGTAAACAGGCAGCTCATGACTGCTCACATCGTTAGCCAACCTCTGAAGAGATCATCAGCACATTGCTACGCAGACTGCCCTTTAGGGAATACTCAGATCCTAGTGTGAAGCTTTCCCATTTTTTTTATAGTCTCATATTCCATAAAACATGTAATTTGCTAATCATACAACACAGCACATTGCTGGCTCTCCTGTGAGATGAAAAACAATGGTAATCAAATCACTTTCAGTGGTAACAGGTCCTTGGGTGACTGTATCCTGAGCTGCCTTGGCAAACTACAATGTCACTGGGCAAGGCAAAACACTAACAGCAAAACTCACATCCTTTTCAGGATTCATAGTGTATGTGGAACTTGTAAGAGTCTGTGTGACATGTTGGCAGATATTTGGATAAAAACACTTTCATTCCAAACACCCAACTCCCTCAGCTCCAATTTTATTTGCATTTTCTAAGCATAGCTCATCAGAACTTGACCATGTCTGCCTCAGACCACCAACTGCACTAGGGGTTGACAATGAAACGTACAAACAATGGCACCTCCTATTTGGATTCTCACTGTTCTCTTCCCTGCCTTCACAACTGCCATCATATGTATGCAGTGGCTGGCTTCAATCCAGTGTAAGGGGTTTTTGACAAGACTACTTTTAGCAGTTTCAGATCTGTATTTTTTAATGCAAAAATATAATAACTCTCAAGGTACAGTTTGATAACTTTAATGAGGCTTTGCAATTTACAATCAATATGTACCAGTACACAAAATATAAGAAATCACATATACATATAAACTTGTGTTTGTTTCACAAGTCAACCGGTATGAACTACACAAACTACATTTATTCACATAACAAAATGGAACATTGATGAGTTTCATTCACGGATCAAATATCTCCACAATTTATGGACCAGCAATTTTGCAGCTGCTAAAACAACAATCTTCCACAAAGAACAAATAATTTATGTCAACAGATACACTGGCACCACATTCTATGAAATGAAAAAGCCGAACCAAGCACTGACTGAACGCTTGCAGATTTCAGCGGAACCCACATGAAGCAACAGTGCTGAGCTTATACCAGCATCAAATCTGTCCATGGTTTATCAGCTCTGTGATTGAGGAAATAAATCACATACAGAAATTCTTTAGGGTAAATGAAGTTACTTCATTTCATTACAGGGTTACTTAACCCACTTATTTTTCAACCTTTTTAAAACAAAAAGGAAATAGCTTTTAAAACAAAAAAAAATGAAAATATTTAAACCTTTCGGGTTTTTATTTTCTAATTTAAACTATTCTCATATACAACACGAATTTGTAGTTTGTGAATAGTTTTGGTCCCATGGACTGTTTTCTTGGTGAAGCAGTTTTTAACTGCTTTGTCCAAACAATTCACTAATGTAGTTATTTGAAGTTAAGTAGGTAAAAATAAAAAACCATTTCTATCTTAAAACAGTCTCTCTGCTACCAAGTCTCTGATGCTCCCATTTTTGCTTCTGAACAGAATACGGACACAAAAAAACAAAGCTTCTTTTAGCAGCAATAAAGATGAAGAGCCTCCTGTGTAAAGTCCTGAAAACTTTCTGGTACCTTCAAAGGTACTGAATGCCCTCAGCTCTTCAGGTATTGACCCTGCAAAAACCAAACATGCAGTTTGCTTTCACAAACCAACCCATACTCCTAGTGCAGTTCCCTGAAGAGGTGCTCATTTGGCCATACACATTTTTCATGAGACGTGTGTGACCTTTTACAAATGAAGCAGATGTACCTCATGAGCATTTCAGTACATGCATTAGGGGAAAGCTTCAAGAAACTTCCTTAAAATGGGGAGGAGGAAGGGAGAAAGAACCTAGTCTTTTCACAGACTAACCACAGCTTTATGCCTGTTATTTTCAACAAAAATTGTTGAAAGGATTAAAAACTCACCGATACATCTGAAAATGTAACTGTAAGCAAGCTGAGCTGATCTGCTTCTCTGTTCCCACAGGGAACCTCATGATTGCACCGGTGAAGTTTGCAGCTCTCCCAGAAATTCATGGAACAGTAAATAATTAAGAGGTCAAGTCAACACACCAAGCTAACAGGATCATTTAATAAGCTGGGCACAAGCAAAATGTCCTTTATGTGTCCAATTGGAAAATTCAATGCCTAGAAGCAAAGAATACCCTTATGGAAAGGATGGTGGACTTCACCCTAGGAAGCAGTGACTCAGCAAAGGACTTGGGTGTATCACTGGTAGATAAAATCTACCCTTTATAAAATTACCTTAGAGATCCCTTTCACACTTGCGTGTGTTCTTAAGAAGCCTGCTAAGGTAGGGGATTTGGTGGGGAGCATTATAAGGAACCATGTGCACTTTAGTACCTGGAAAGGAGAAATAAAAGATGATTTATCATTCTACTACCAGTTTTGGAAAGGACATATTCTAAAGAAATGAAAACATTCAAGTGCACCTTTTGGAGTAGGAATATTAAATCAGTAAGCAACAAGAGCAAATCACAATTTAAAACAAATTCATTGTAAGATACTGCCCATGTATGAGTGTTGCCTCCATCATCTCTTCATACACTGTGTTTAACTTTATTGTGCTGTAGAGCTGAGCGGCTGTAGATTTATTTGTTTGGAACTTACTGGTGACTCAGATATTGCTGCAACCTTCAAAGAATTCTTGATGGAGCTAAGTTCCCACATGTGTAAGTTTATGATGTGTACGCCACAGCATCCTCTTGTGATCCTGTACAGGTTTTTAAGCACGGCTTTCCGGAGAAGAATGTACACCCAGGGGTCTAAGATCTGATTCCATGTTGCCATTCGGAGGGCAAAAAGTATCGTTTCACAGGTCTCCTTTGAATGACTTTCATTTATCCCAATTCTGGCCATTGCCACCTGAAAATGGAACATTTTAAAATTATACATAAAAAAAATACACCAAGAGAGCATGTAAATGAGCGAGATTGCTTCAACATTAACTCTTATCTTCATTATCTTCACAGCATCAATTCATCCCAATCGCACAGCAAATATTTTCAAGCATTTAACATTTATCATTCTCGAAATCCTATAATGTTTAATACCAGGCATACACGTCTCTGTTGAACTGCTTCTGTTGAACCCTGAGAAGAGTATGGCAATCAGCCAGAGAATATCCTCCAAAATCAGGGAATGCTCTGAGCAAGGAATAAAAGACTTAACCAGAATTTGAGCTAACAAAGCATGCCAAGACTGTTCCAGGGATGGGTTCTTTTCAAGGATAGAGGCCACTGGTAGGTCAGAACATTTTTATGAAAGGGTTGTTTGGGGTTTTTTTGCCATTTTCCAAATTAAAGTCTACGTAAGGAATATAGCACCTTCATTTCATCGAGAAGATTCATGCATTTTAAGTTGCAACAGAATACAATTTATTGACACTAGAGAGTTTAGAGATTTCTAGAAAATTTTAAGCCATGACAGAGGCCACTGATACCCCTCCTCTTGCCAATGGCGACACAAGGGTTTTCATTCACCTGTAGAGGTGATGCACATAGACAGACCTACACCAGCAACAACACTGCCAGAACAATTAGTTTTACATGGGCGGAGGTATTAGTCTCAGCAGGACTGCTTCTGGCAGAGGACAGCCAAGAGCTACACCAGCTCAGTAAGATGTGGCTGGCCTCCCCGTTTTGCAGAGCTGCAGCCTAGGGTTTGAAACACCAGCCTTAGTGAAACACATGTCGCTGGGGCTCCTGCCCTGCAGAGCCCTCCTTTACAGGCTTCCTGCCACTGAGGTCCTGTACCCTGAGTTCCTGCGTGAAGAAAGCCTGACTCTGTAAAGCCAGGAATCTGCCAGGGGGAGGTAAATTATCTCTCTCTATTATTAATGCTAAAAGCACATGAAGACTTTTTTGGTAGAAAGATGAAACACTGTAAGGCTTTCAGTTCCAAAGCCTTTAAAATGATACAGTTATTTAACTGAGAAACACGATATTTTACAACTGATGCTATGAGTACACTGATTTATTGGGCGGTGAGAGGTAGGGTCAATCTGTCTGGGTGCAAAGGGTTGCATCTTCAAAAAGGTACATTGTAAAAAAACCCAACCAAAACCTAAAAATTAATAATGAATGACAAGAACTTCTTCTTGAACTATCACACAAGATTCCACTCACCCTATTTTATTCCTTTTTAAATGCTTCTCTGTATTCCTAGGCCCTACCTATAGCTTGCAGTTCACCACATCTGAGTATAAACTTAAGTGGAACAGAGTGAACGCATAAAAGGAGACTGCACTTGTTGATTAAGCATTTGATCAAGCATTTCTGTATGGACATCTATGGGAGCAGTGAGAGAGCCCCTAGGAACATTCCTAAGGAAGCTGGTAAGACTGGCAGAAGCACAGCTGGGAACCGGTGCAAGGAGGAGGAGGAATGTCTGAGCACTGAGCCAACACAAACACAAGTCATTTCCCTGAATCTGCTTTTCACCCCACAACCGCTGGGCACATTCCTCTCTGGCATCAGCAGCTCACCCAAACTTGGACAACTCCTTTGGATTCTGCATGGGATGTGTTCTCAGGACAGTCCTACATGCTATTTATCAGAGGTCCAATACCACAAGCCAAACTCCAAGTACTCCTTACTCATGAAAGTGGGACTGGGCAGCAAATGACAGCACAATAGAGTTCATAAACCAGTGTTCTTCTCTGATATAGCCTATGCTTGACTTAAAACAGACATAAAGCTTCATAATCTGCTTCTTGATGTACATAAACATTTCCTTTGTGTTTCTTGTCTCACATTCTGCAAAGTTAATAAATGCAAAATCCCAGGGAATTTCATGCCTGGAGGAGGAGGCGGCAGATGTTGCCATCTAGGAAAAGTCCATCCAGAAGAGAATATTATTTTCTTGCATCTTATCTAGCTAATTTGTGAGACTGCTTTCCATTTAGTAATAATCACCTCTAAGTGAATCCATTCATTTGCTATTCAACTTGCTGGCTCAACATAAAGACCCTGTTTTGATTATGGATTTAAATAATGTAAATTAAAACAACAAGGAAATTTGATAATTTTATGGATTCTGATACTTGGAGAAGCTTCATCCAAAACATTTTAAGTTACCTCATCTGAACACCGGACATAAAGAAAAAATTATATATCTGAACTGACAATTACAAGTACATAGTTGAATGCTTAAGCAACTCATCTGTGTATTCCTGTATTGGAAATAATAGGGTAAAAGCTACATAATCTACAAAGATGTTTCATAAAATAAGAATGCTTTTATTTTCCTGCTAGTACACACACTATACTTAGATTATTTAGGAATGCTATGCAGAAATAAAACAACTTGATTCCTTTCTTGTATCATCAAAAGAAACCTAAAATGATACCTCAACTTTCTGAAGTTCTGAGAGGCTGAGATTTCTGTATAGGCCTGGACTAAGTCTAACCCCAAGCACGACAGATCCCAAAGAATTTTTACCCTACACCACGTGTGGCAGAGCAGCGGTAGTGACAGGCTGTGATGTTACCATCACATTTTCTCTGAATATGAAGTGAGACAGCTTCTCACCCCTCCAAAGAGCCCACACTGTACTGGCAGCTCTTCTGTGACTTCTGAGAAAACACATCGGAAAACTGCAGTTAGCTGAAGCCAGCTGCATGCAAAAGGAGGGCAAAGGTGAGACCACGTCCTGGCTACTGGAGCCTCTGTAAAAAATCACCTGTTGACTTCTAGAAAAAGACTCTACATTGCAGCTGAATAGGGATAGAACGGAGGAAGGTCAATATAAATGATGATTTCTATCACATTTTAATTTTATTTACATTTAAATTCCTACAAAGTAAATTTCACACCATAAATTATAAAAAGGCCTAACACACTACCATCTGTTTACTGAATCAAAACATGCAGACAGTTGGCATTTGCTCCCTAGGTGTGCGAAAGTCCTGTCACAACTGGCACAAGTCACCAGCTCAGGAACTGCAACCAGAGATTGCTGCAGTGCTAAGCTGACTTCTGAGAGCAGGACCTCTTCTGCAGGTACCAAAAGGACACTTCTTCTCTTCTTATTTCACTAATACCATTCAACAATTACTTCAAAGTCAAGAAACCACAGTGAGGGTGACAGAGCACTGGAATAGGCTGCCCAGGGAGGTGGTGGAGTCTCCTTCTCTGGAGATATTCAAGACCCGTCTGGATGCCTACCTCAGTGAAATGCCCTAGGGAGCTGCTTTGGCAGGGGGTTGGACCCGATGATCTCTCGAGGTCCCTTCCAACCCCTACAATTCTATGATAAACCAATTCAAAGACTTTCTCTTCCATTCCCCGTAGGTCTGTCAGGTTAGTATCACCAGGAATTCTGTCCTTTGTAGGCAGCAGTACACAAGTGGGGAAGTGGGAAGAAGCAACATGATTGCATCAATTTGGTTGTCTTTGATCTCCACAAGTGAGTTTAATATTAATGCAGATTCAGCAGTATGACTCAAAAAATTAATCCCCAGCTGGTAAATAATAAACTTAACTCATGACATTTTATAATATATTTAGAAATTTAAAAATCCAAGTAGCATTTTGCTGTGTTATACAATGTTTATACGGACACAGCTGTAGTATGTCTCCCTGGTTTGAAAAAAAAAAAATGAAAGTACCACATGATGTAACCAATCCAATACAAACTTTCTTTAGGAAACTTAACTATAAAAGCATAACTCTAAAAATGACTTTTTAAACCAAGGCTGTCTGCTTGCAAGATACAAAGTTACTCTGACTCATTTGCTTCTTTGTTGGTTTAAGGAAAGATCTGAGAATTCCCTTTCCCTAAAAATAAATACAGAGAAATCAAATTTGTGTCCAGCCAGGACTTGACAAAATACATTCAACTTCTCCATCTTCTTTATCCAATTTTAGGCTCCTCTAAAACCAAAGCTCACATTGCAAGATCCAGAAAGTCTAATGGAACAGTTTTTAAAACATTTTGAAATTGTTGACTCCTACAATTTTGCGTCTAGCAGATAGCATCAGAGAATTGCCATTTCCCTTAGGGACGAAGCTCAGTGCAACAAACTGAAATAAAATTGCTCCAAAGCTTCACACCACTCTCCAAATATAAACAGCATGTCTTTAATTTCCCTTCCAATCGGATCTCAATTATATGGGAACAACTAATAAGCTAAATGGCAGTGCTGCTTAGTCACATTCCAGTTAGTACTCAAGGACAGCCAGTCAAAACAAGAAGCAGACTTTAGAGTTAGTTAGGAAATAAGGCAAACTTTGATGCATTTCAGCACACACGGTCTAAATCCAGGTTCTATCCTTGACTTCAGGAAACTGGAAAAAAAACAGTCACCACGAGGTCGACATGGAAAGCAGAGCAGACCAACTAACTTTGTGATATACAAACAAATATCAGAAATTCTCTTCCTCTGCAGCTCAGCTCCATTTCCCTGTGGGAACCTTGCAGACCATCCCGAACCTCTTCCTCTTCTTTCACATTTTATTACAAGTGGTTCTGAGAATTGCCATTAATGGAAGACAGTCTGGTTTTTTCAGTATTTGCAGAGTACTTCCATTCCGTCACTGATGTCTATGCTGAATCCAGATTCTAATCACTATGTCCCACTCCATGGAAACAAAAAAATATACAATTATTTTGAATTTCCAGAAGGTTTGGGAACTTCTATTTATTCATACCTGCTACAAAGAAGCTGCAGTCCACCTCAGGCAAGAACTGACAGAGGATGATACTTTGTAGTACTCTATAAACACAAACTTCAAGAAAAAAAAATTGAAAAGAGGAGGAGAAATCAAAACGTATCTATCTTCATATTTTATGTACCATTTTTTTAATCTCTTAAGAACAGCCATTAGAAAAGAAGCACCGACAGCAAATTGCCTATAACACTGCTATATAGATATTGCAGTATATAAAACAAGAGTTTGTTGCAAACAAGCTGAGCATGCTTCATTTTCTTTTTTTATGTGATTCTATATAAGTCAAAAATATGTAGTGTACCACTTCTGCCATCAAAATGTTAGTACGCACAGTGTACTACTTACAACACATAATGATTTTTATGTTACAGATCTGCAACATAATCTTCCCCTAACGTTTTCCTTCTGCTTTTAAAAAGAAAAACACAAACCATACTTGTATATACCTGATGATCATTTGAGCTAAACAAGCAAATTTTAACCAAGCATAATGATTTTGGTTTTTAAAAATATGTACTTAAAAAGGAATTGGAGAAGACAAAATGTGTTAGCAAGTTTTCCTCCAAGTTAAAGTCCAGAGGGTACTTTTAAGGGGCTATGTAATACTTCCATGTGTAAAATTTTGCATCATTAGCTCCTGACAAGCAGCAAAAAAAATAAGTCCCCTTTTCTCCCACATACTCTTCTGTGAAAAAATAAAAATACCACCAACAACAGATCCCCTGGCTCATGATTCAGTCAGGGGAAAATCTGTGTCTACCTCACAAAATCAAGTTCTCGTCTAAAACAGGTAACTTGAGGATGGTAACTACTACTGACCATGACATGCATCTTAAACATGGAAGTTTAAATATTATCATGTTAAAAGCAGCTAGTCTGAGAAAGATGACCTTACTAGGGTTGCAAGTTTCCTCAGGAAACACAGAACTCAAATGAGACACAGAAAAGATTCAGATGATCAAAGGCAGCTGAGGTTGCAAAAGCATTTTGTAGTTTTCTTAGCCTCTGTGTGCTAAGAAAAGCCTCTATTTACTCCACTTAAAATGGAGTTGCATAAACCTTTTGGAGATGCTATAAAGCTAAAGGCACTCAAAGCTCAGAGGTGTTCCCAAAGCACTACCATTATGATAAAAATAAAAAAGAAGCATAGAGAAAACAGGAAAACCCAACATTTTTTCCATGAAGGAAATGAAAATTGTTTCTAGTATTCCTTTTTCAGATGCAGCTAGTTCTGTGAGCAGACAATTTCTCACCAGCTGATGCTGCTGGTTCATGAACATGGCACCATTTAGGACACTCTTCTCATGTTGGCAAGATCAAAGCCTTGAAACAGTACATCCAAGCAGAGCAGATCTCACACCAACCAAACGCCAGAGAAAGGACTGCAGTATAGCAGCATATATACAACACTGCACCCATGACATTAACTTAAGGCTCTGTCTGTCTTTAACACCCAACAGCTCAACTCCATCAGACCTTGCCACATGAAGCCTCCTCGTTGAAGCTGTGTAGTTCTGAACTTTCTACTCTCCTACACAGGATCTGCAGAGGACTCACAATCCATTACTATGTCATTAAAGTGTAGCATTTCCACCATCTGTGTTTTTACAGCTTTATGCAAAATATTTATGTATGGCAATATACTGCCTCCATCATTCCAAATGAGATTTTTATGTATAGAAGAATTTGTCAAAATTACTGGGAAAAAATGTAAAGTGCCATGACATTATACTCACTACATATATTTTATTACCTGCCTGTGGCATTATCATGCTCTGTATAAAACAGGAATGCAATTATGGTGTAAACCTCATAAAGAAAGAGAGGGATTTTTGTGTGCATAAACTTGCAAACATTAACTGAAACTGAAGCTTTACTTTTCTGTCAACTTTCCCTAGACAGCACCTATTTGCATCTGTTTTGCAGTAATATAAATTCAGGTTGGGCTTGAATGAGGCATTCCAGGTCCCCTCTGTTTCTCTGAGATCATCCAGATTTTTCTATCATGAACTGGCAGTCTTTTTTTTTTTTTTGTTCTTTCCTTTCCACCCTCTCAAAATTAGAAATACCTTGGTTCAACTAGCAGTGTCATTCCTCTCACAGCTTAATTGATTAATTTATTTGAAAGGAAAGCGGAACAGATATGGACAAAGAAGACTTCAGTGCTGAAAACAGTGGATGACTCCATAATCAAGAGACACAGCGTCTATATCAAAGTCAAATAAATAAGCTGTTTCCTGAGCCACATGTTTGAAAGTTACATGAAAGCCATAGAGCAAGGAATGTATTGCTGCCTAACAACAAGAGCTAGAACAAAAATCTCTTTGTACAAAAAATTAATGTTAGAGATAAAATTAAAATATTCTTTATCCAGCAATGCTGAGAGAAACTTTACAAGACAACTGCTAGACCTCTTGGGACCAGAAAACAAGAGAGTATGTCTAATAGTGCATAATAAGGATCAACCCGAGAAAAAAAAACAAATCAAGTATTTATACAATATATACATAAGTATTTAGGGACTATATGTATTCAGCATCCATTCTTCCTTTAGGGTCAGTCAGGTAAAGCTTCAAACCCCAGAAATGCCCTATTACTTCTCTTTTATTGTTTTGCTTTTTTCAGGTTTTCATACTTATTTGAAAAACAAACACATTTTTATTGGTTAAACAAATAGTCTAGTTGATTTAGGAGCATCAAAACTTCTCTCACTAATACCCTACAAATAAACAAACAAAAAAAAATCCTAAATAAGATGTAATACTTGGGAGGAAGAGAATACAGAAGAAGAGACTATACAAACTGGAGGAAAAGAGCTAAAAAGGTCCATAATTATGGAACGAATTCATTTCTTAATTACTGTTATGCACAGCATCAAATCAATAGCTTAGAAGTGAACTGTCTTTTCAAACAGCACCACATTCACACTACTTTACTACTAAAGTCATCCTCCACTGTATTTACATGTCTGAAGACAGATACAAAACATATTCATCAACCAGAGACAAATCTTCCACACAGAATCTGCCGGTTCTTACCTGGCCTTTTTAAAAATGTATCTATCTCACATTTGTGAGGCTGAATTCTCTAAGGGTTCCTTGGACAGGTCACTCCTTGATTTCAGAGGAATGGCACATACATGCAGGCTTTAAAGGCAAGTACCACCAACCCAGATATCCATACATGTAAGTGTGAAAAGAAGGAAGAATTTCACAGTGAGTCAGTCATGAGATATATATATAGTGGCCTTTTCACCTCCTCTAGAATTCAGGAATGCAGATAGCTTTGATGTGTGACCAAGCCTGCAAGACCTCAAATAACAACAGGTCTAAAAAGAAAGCACCTACTCTATTATCCACCAGTGGAGTCAATTCAATTGTCTGAGAAATTATGGGGTTTATTGCATGAGTGTAGATGGAAAATAAGAAAGAAAAAATATATTACGTTCTAAGTATATTGTATGAATGTTCATGTTTACCATGTGTGCAACATACACAGTAGAGGAAAATGAAATATTTTTTAAGATGCATTGGAGTCATAGACACCTAATGACTTTGTGCTATCTGATCTGCAGTGTTTGCAAATCTCTCTGGAGGCAAAGGAAGAGATAACATGTTCCCTTCATTAAAGTGACTTAGTCTACATATCATTCTGAAGAAACACACCAAGAAGCTATGAACGGAAATATCAAAGCTAATGAACTAGCAATGTATTTACCCAGTTGGAATATATAATTTGCAATCATTTATTTCTTTAATGTTAGCAAATAAATTAAAAGGGACTGCTGTGCAGCTGGCCACCTTTTAAGGACAAAAGAGAAAAACCAAATCTCCACTTAAAGAGTGATTTATTTCCCACTACTGCAAATACACACTCCTGATAGAAAGTGGATACAATTTTACTTCCAACTTACTAATGAATTGTAAATCCTAAAACAATTTGCTATAATTCACTCCTTCCTGCCTCACCTTGTTTTAATACCTTTCCATGCAGTGAAACAGAGGAGACTGCAGCTGGCCACATTTCCACCAGCACAAGAGTCTTCCTCCCCATATCCTCATGTCCCGATGTTGGTCATTACAAGGGCAATGAAGACTCTCTGCATCCTTTACATCCTCTCTCACTCCTGTAACTTTGGGATGGCCCTTTGGCACATTTTTCTATGATATCTTCATATATCTCACTAAGAAAAGGAGCTACAAGCAAGCTTATGAGCTTATCTCCACTCCCTGCTCTGTCTGGAGTGGATAAAAGGAATCCTTCAGCAACAAGAGACAGTACAGTACCTACAGCTTACTGCAGCTCAGGTTCATTTAGCTGCTCAGCTATTTAGCCCTATCTGATATGAGGATGAATCTGAAAGAACAACTCACAATTACTAAAACTTCATTGTAACTCCTGGAGTAAAATCTTTCTGCAACATTCAGCTACCTGACCTTTACTACTGGTAAGAGCTCATACACAGAACCCGCAATGGGACCGTGCTCCTGTTCTAGAGACTGCGTGCACACAGTAAGCAGGCACCTTCCTTCCTCAGGGAGCCTGTAACCCAATTAACCAGCTGCAATTCAGCAATTTCCCAGTATTTTAATGTAAAATTTAGGTCCTAAAAGCACATGAAATACGAATTATTGCTCTGTTTTAAAGCTGAACAGCGTATTTCTCAGAAGAGGATCCAAATACTATGTGCTCTCAGACATGAACTGATTCTACACATCCATTAAGACAAATAACTTCTGCTAGAAACATTCATAATCACCATGCAAAACATGAGATCATGAATTAACACCATAACAACATAATAAATATCTCACAGAACATACAAATGTATACCACGCACCAATGTCTGTCATGTTCAACCTGGTGAGGATAGAGGAGTTTCTGGAGTTGTTCCATGTGAGTGTGTTTGTCCCAGAAACATTTAGGCAATAAGTTTGCCATTTAAAGACTTCAGATAGTCAGGAAAGAGAGCTTTCCTAAAATAACCATCCAAAAATGGTTATCCTGTGTATGGCATTTCCCAAAAATGGTTATTTAGTGTATATTTTCAAGCAAGAAAACCTTGAATAATTGCAATATTTTAGAAACAGTAAGAATTCTCTTATATCGAGCAAACTCAGAATGTATGTTAAATTTATTTACTTTTTTAATATAAAGCACAGAATTCAAAACCTTTACTAACTGAATAAATAAGAGTCAGTTATGAATGGCAAATTTATTTGGCTGAAGATTTCTGAATTTGATTTTTGAGATGGCAACTTCAAAACTGAAAAAAAATGGCTGTGTCACTGACACTTGTAAGGAACTTTTGTGTTTCAATCTATAGATAATTTCTTTTAATTCTGTACGTATAATATAAATTAAAAGATCAAGTGGAAATTAATTTTGAAAGAAAAACAGATCCAGGTTGTTTTGAAAATGCAAATTTCTCACCTGACTGAAAACCTGCCTTCACTAATTTTTCTCTCCAAAACAAACCATCCCTGTTGCACTCTGATGGCCCTGTATTTTCAGAAGGCTTTATGTAAGTTTTTCCAAACAGTGCAAGAAAACATAAACTGTATTTATGTTTCCCCAAAAGCCTCTTTTAAGGACAATCTGTCAGTCTCAGCTCTTTCCTTCCCTGGTTTGTAACTGCAGGACAATACGCTTATGCTGACCACTGTCCACTTCTCCAGAACTTGTTTCCTGTTGAGACAGTATCTGAGCTGCTCAACTCCCTGACTTCTGGAAGAGGGAGGTAAACACTTGAATTACAAATATAGCCACAATTAATATAGAGTTTCCAAGCACTTTATGATAAACTCCACCCTGGCCCACACTTAAAAACATTTTTTTAAAATGATTCATATTTCTCAGAAAGGCTAAGGACCGCAAAATCTCTACAAACTGTAAAAGATAATAGGAATAGGCCGATTCTGAACACTGAAACCATACCTTTGAAATTCAGTATCATTTTACACAGGTACACTTTAAAGTGATGCTCATTCCATTTCTCATCTAACCGGGTGGAAATCTGCCAGCTGTGCCTCTTAAGAATCCAAAATAAAAGAAATATCTCTATAACCAACACTAAAAAAAAGCATGAACATCCTATGCAAGGGTTTCTAGGATCACAGAAACACTTCTGAATAGATGATTTTGTAAATGCGTTGTATTAAACATCGTTCTCTCTCTGCAAATACCTGAAATTTCCTTCCATGGTGTATTTTCATGATGACATACAAAAGCACACTCAAATTCTCCGAGCTGCTGCTCAAACCTTATTCCACAGGAAGGTGTGCTTAAGAGACTTCTGTCTTGAGACTAACAAAAACTTCCATCAACCTGAGCATTCTCTTTCTTGTTAATCCCTAAAATCAGCTACAGATTCCCAAATATCTTTTGGGTAATAATACTGGAGATGACACTAAGATTTCAGCGATTTAACCTTGAGTATCAGAAGTTCATCTGGAGGAACTCAAGCAAGAAAAGTAATTGAATTTGCAATACTACCAGATGCATTGAGAAACTCAGTGAACAATTAAAAGGCCATGAGATGAGGGCGAGTAAGAGCCCTTCTTCTAGTGTGGCTTGAAAAACAAGCAAACTCATCTGAGATTTTTTTTTCTTTCCAGAGGAACTCAGGGAGCATTTTATTCAGTCAAGCAGCTGCTCCTGATCTGAGTTCACGGCAAGGCCTGTAAGAGAAATAACCTACAGCCAACAATAACAATTACTGTATCAATGCTTTGGACTGGAGCTAGGGAGGTGTCCTTAGCAAGCCTTGTGCTAGCAAAAAGCTTTTTTCCTTTCCCTATGAAACTTCTTAATGTATTAAAACTATTGTGGCAGAAGTACGAGCCTGAGAATGGTTCGCAACTGGCTCACAAGATGCAATGGCAACATCCAGTGGGTATTCCTGTGGAGGTCCTTCAGCAGGTCACCTCTCCAGTGCCTGGCAGCCTGCCACAGGCAGGGTGGGAAGCAGAGCCCAGACTCAAATCAAACCATATCTTCTCTACTCTGGCAACACATTCCGTCTTTGTATGGTGTCAGCAGACAACTGTTCTAGGAAAACACGACAAGAATTCAATGACAAAAGCCAGCACAATCATAGTAATTATCATTTATTATCTTCTTTAAAACCTGAATCTTGAAAAAGACATCCGAAGTGTGTTTTCACCTGTGAAAGTAACTTTTAGAAAAGCGTTGAAAGCTGCAAGGTTAGCTAAACAAGAGTATCTCCTTCGGCCTTCAGAAACAGATGACTGGCAATTGAAAGCCTAATTTATTCTTTTTCCAGAGGAAAGACCACTCTCCCTACTCACAGTGCCTATGCAGAAACAACAACCTCATGGATGCTGATGCTTTGACCAGCGATGTTTTTTGCTAGCATAAAAGACATTTTGCAGAGCAGCTACCAGTGAGACCTAGGCTGGCTGTACTGAAGGTGACGGCGAGGGCCTCACTGGCACAGAGCAAGCTGCAGCCTGGCACAACTTGTGCCTGCTTCTCCTCAGCCCTGTTTTCTGATTATCAAAATCACCACTCATAAGAGCACAAGAGAAGGGATACATTTTTAAGTAACTGTTTTGTTGTAGGGACAACACAGCCAGCAATATTTAAAGCCACAGAAACAGGACTGATAAAGCAATGAGCTCATACACACGATGCCCACTGCATGTATAAGCATGAGGTAGTGTAACAGAAATTTAAACTGCCATTCCAGCAGGATCAGAGCGAGAGTTTTCAAGAGTAATGCAGGTATGAACTCCTGGCAAAGTGTCACTGTGCATGTATAAACATTGCTACACATACAAAAACACTCAAATGAGAGGCACGGAGCGATTGCCTTGTGCAACAGAGTACCTTATACTGTATGCAACTACCTGGCCTGGAATTTAGCTACTGTAAAACCTTGCGACCCACTGACCTCCTTCAGCACATACCAACCACCAGCCTGGCTCAGCACCTGAAACAGCCAGTGAAGCAACCACAGTGGGGTGGGGTATGGGTATTCATTCCCTCTAGAGCATTCCCATTAGCGCGGCACTGCCCTTCTCACCTCCTCCAGCAGCAGAGAGGCTGAAGAACCACTCAGACTGGAGCCTGCAGCTTCTAGGTTGGAGGGATACAGCAAAATGTATGCTAATTGAAGCCCTGGGTACATGAAAATCATCGAGCCGCGTTGCACAAGACACTCTGAGGACAAGAAGTCATCAGTGTGAGTTCAGAGAGATGCTGTTAGCATAACGAACTGGAAAGGGAAGAGATGACATGAGAAGAGACTGCTAGAAATTAATCTATGCAGTAAAAAAAGGCAACTGAATAAGAGCTGATTTAATCATATGGGAAAAAATAGCTGAAATATTTAAAAAGATCAGAAGGAGCAGATACTTTCTGCAGTAGAGGGGAAGTAAAACTGGAATGAAAGTAATCAGATAAGTGCACGGAGAAAAGATCTTAACAGGACTAATTTAAATGTAAAAGTATTTTTCTTGTGCTCAGATGAAAAAGATTAGACACTTGCCATATCATAGTTTGTTCCCATAGATGAATTCACTCAGAAATAATGAATTCCTGTCCACAAATACAGGGAGTTCACTTTGTTACTCCGAAACCAATATTTAAAATATATTTATCCCTTGATCCCCACAGATTCTGACGCACTACAGTCAGAATTTGCTCATACAAGCACAGCTCCAAAAACAAGCCGCTTCATGACAGGCCAGACATCAAGTCACAGCCAAAAACCTGCTTTATATGACAGTCTATTTCATCAGAAATGCTTGTCACAAAATACTCCAGCTCAACTACTTGCTTTGGGAATCCAAGCCCTAGGGACCAAATGTATCCAACAAAATTCACATACACTTGCAAATGGCCAAGACTCTAGGAAGGATGAAAAGACATGACTTATTACAGAGAGAAGTTGATGTTACTATCTTCAGAACGTAACTTCCTGGAATTACCCATCACAACGCAAAATTAATGAAACTGTCAAACAACTATGCCTCTACAAATCATTGACTTACACAGATTATCAGAAAACTCATGAATTCCACTTGTCACTCTTTTTTTTGTGAATTCGCTCCCACTTTCAACTCCTCAAAAGGAGACAAATGTTCCCCCCAGAAGGGAAAAAGCAGTACTCTCATTCTCATGCTTCATTAAAGAAAGATTCCCACACAGAGACAAAAAAACTTGAAAAAGCTGCTCATTTTGAGGAATGGATGAGATGGAGCTTCTGGAAAAAAATCCGAAGAGAAATCAGGAGGAAGTCCCTGTCCAACAGCCCCAGAGGTCCACATGAGCCATGCCATGTGCTCTGCTTCCAAAAAATACTCCGGATTTCCAGTAGTCTTAAAATAGAGGTGTTGATTGATTATAATAGTACATATTATTATACATAATATTAAAACATATATATGTATATTAAAACACATCTACACACATACAT
The DNA here is from genome assembly GCA_027925045.1 of Hypotaenidia okinawae. NCBI lineage: Eukaryota > Metazoa > Chordata > Aves > Gruiformes > Rallidae > Hypotaenidia > Hypotaenidia okinawae. The sequence continues at coordinate 20,825,869 of BSDF01000009.1, forward strand.
AAAGGCACCAAAACACTACCACTAAGCAAGGGGAGAAGTCAAGTTCAGTTCCATCCCAGACACTATATGGGACAATCCAGGATCTTGCACCTCTAATGTCATCTAAAGGCAATTTTAGCACAGGGCTGTGACTGAATTTATAACTCCACTTGGAAAAAAAAAATTAAAATCTAATAGTAAAGTAAATCTACACTTTGATTACAGTATTGGATTAACTTGATTTTGGTAGCCATGCACATACAACAATTGACGTTACAGCAGACTAGATTAAACACAGAAGAAAAACAAACAAAGTAAACGCCTGTCAGATGAAGAATCACACCAAATAAATCCAAATTCTTGTATCTGAAAACCACATGTGGCATAATTTGCATCATCTTCCTCCACTTTCTCTTCCAAAGGTTTGTTTGGTTTCTCATCGCTTCGGTTTACATAAAGGCAATTCACATTTTGCTTTGTTCTGTGCACACTTTAGGACTGAGGACATGGGTAAAATTCGCAATTCAAAGATTGACACCAACTTCTAGATTTAGTAAATGTTTTGAGAAAAAAAATAAACAAACAAATGATTGCAAAACAAGCACATATTTACCTACTTTGCCAAGTAATTTCACCTACAAACACCTGCTCATACCTATTTCAAGAAATACTTATTTTGGCATCTACTGATTATATTATAGAACCTAAACTATTCATTCCAGAAATTAAAACCCCTGAGAGGTTTCAGATAAGTAGGATGAGTAAATTTGGAGCAGCAATTCATCATAAATCATGAGTCTTGATAAACCCTGGTTGTCTTTATTTTATCACTTCAGCAGTGCGTTCCTGGCAAAGGTTTATTCCATTGCATCTGTGCTCCACCGCAGTCCAACAAAGCTTGCTAAATTAACACTGCACTTATAATTCTGTTTGTACTCAGTGAACAGAATGCTATCAAATGAAAGATTGAGTAACTCAGAGAATTAAATTTGATGTAAACTCTGTGATCCTGATGGCCAAGAAATGTAGTACGTACCAAAGACCCCGTCCTACCGCATTTCCAGGCTATTGAATTCTCTGGCTAAAACATTAATTGTTCGCTTCCTTGAAACTTTGTTTCAAGAACTAAATCCTGTCTTATGCTAATTTCTTCTTTTAAACTTCTCGTTTCTAACATAACCTTTTTCCATATTTCAAAACAATTTTCCATATTGCCAGGCTAAGTTTCATGACACTTTGGCTCATCTCATTTCAAAAAAGTTCCAGAAGCAAAGCATCACGCACAGAGAGCACCAGCAGATTTGGCCCATGAACCAGAATTGCTTGTGTTATCACCTCTCTCCTCAACACATTCCCCAAGACTGCCATGTACAAAATTAACCAAGAAGTCATCACCAGCTCATGAAAAAGCCAAATTCTGAAAACAAATTCTGCAGCTGGAACAATAACTCATTGTCAGCTACAACTTAGATGAAATTATAAATACTTTAGCAAAAGTAGTGTTGTGATTTCAATGTCAGTATTTTTTAAATTATTATTTTATCAATAATAAAAATTGAAAGCCATAAAAAATTATCAACACTGAAAAAAGCAACCACAGTAGTCGCAATTTAGTGTTCTTTCATATGTTGAATAAATGAAGTATTATCTTGAATCAAAAAATGTCTCTACATCCTTTGACACCCAAGAACTTTTAAAAAATTCAAATTCAATCCAACCTTAAGGACACTTATTTTATCTGGAAATAAATGTCACCAGAGGGTAATAACCTGTTTTCTCCATGATAAGTAAAACCATTATGTGGGCTGGTTTTTTTGAAAACGGTTCTGTGACTTTCCTGGTGTCTGGAGCTAACTGGAAGTAAACTCACGACAAAAACTTGCTATACTCTTCTGAGAACTTTGTGTTCTGTACACAGCCCAGGACAATGACAAAAGCCAACATGAATTTGAACTATGCTGTAGAGCAAGTCTAGGAAATCAATAAAGAGGGGGAAATTCTCTGTGTGTTGAACGAAAGTGAAAGAGTATTTGTGCATTTCAGTGATGCAGAGATTTATATGCAGACTCTCTCCCTGAAGTTTGCAATACTAGATTAATTAAATGCTACCTGCCAGATATACCCAACTGCTGCAGCTAGGCAATATCAGTACCTAATTTAACACTAGTTCAGGTAACTCTGTACTATTACCATGGGCAGTGAGTAGGTAAGATATAGCTGGATCTGATTCAGATCCCAGATTTACACTTCTGTATTTGCAAACTTACACCAAAATTGCTCCTCATTCCTATCAGTGGAAAACTACAAGAACTTGTTTCTAGGAAGCAAATTAAGATTTCATATTCTTTGTGACTTAACATCTCTCACCCTAGTAAAAAAAAAAAAAAAAATTCTTCAGTCAGGTTTACTACAGTGAAAAGAATCACAATTAATATCAGCTTTATAAAGCCACCATACAACAGGAGCCATTAAATTCTTTCCCTTATCACAGCCCCACTTCCTTTGACCCTGCTCGCTGACAGAGCACACGCTACCATGAGCAACACTCACTGGTTTGGAGGAGATAGCAGTACCAGCAAGCAGTCCTAAATTACAGCCAGGGCAGCTGAGAAAGCCCACCAACTACACAGAGCAGCTTTGCTGGTCATCTCTCTAGATTACAAATCCAGCTTAGTCAACTCTAAACCAAATCTTTATTTTAACCCACTGCCAACCCCTGTTTCTTAACAGGACTCTAAAGCAAAGCCCTTAATACCCTGCTAATGGAGTGAAGGATCTTTACATTCTTAACTGTTATCTTTCATAGCACAGTTCACAAGTAGCAGTAAAGCATAATAACAACTAACTGACTACCATAAATAAAAAATTATATGAACCGCAGTACAGACTAAACAGACTTGCCACTCCAGGATTTCACTGAAGTTCTGGACAAGCTCAGTATTTGCTCTGATTTATTCCAGTCACCATTCTGCTACCACTGTCTGTTTCACAGCACTGGAAATAAAGTCCTCGCAATCCCTAAATGTTTTGCTTACTTAATCTATGTTTTTGCAATCAGAAGTGGAGAATAATTACCATTTTTGTTATAGATGCATACGTACATACATTATGGACAACATACTGTACAATTAATATACTGAAGAGCGGATGGAGCTGTTAGCACATCTACAGCACCTTAAAACCTGGAGATAAAAAAGTATAACTTTTATACAGTGATGCATATTAAAAATTGGCAAACACGTTAGGCTCTTACCAGGAATGGACTCCAGCAAATGCAAGAAACACACATTATAGCCAAGAGCTGAATGATCATTTCAAAATGATGAGATCTGCCTTGTCTTTGTTGACTTTTAAATTTGACTCTTAAGAGGGTAATTCCTGTGACAGCATTGCACAAGAATGAAATAGCAAGGGCCAGTAACCCAAGGCAAGAAAAAAGTAAGAGATAAAATCTGTCTTCCCAGTCCTCAACATGTTCTGTTTTATAGAAGCACCAGGTCCTCGATGCTTGAATTTGATAGGCTCTAAACCTAAGAATAGGCAGCAAAGCTATAAGAACAGCAAACAGACATACCATAGTCAACATCATTTTCACATGTTTAGAAGTCATTTTTGTAGAGTGAAATATTGGCTTAGTGACTCCAATGCATCGTTCAACAGCCATGACACTGCCCAGGAAGAGCGGGCACAAACCAAAGAAAACCATGCAGATGCCAAAAACGCTGCAAAGAATGTTGGACTGGTTAAATCGAATCCAGTCTTTATCTGATGCATACACAAAGACAGCAATGGCTCCGTTGATGAGGTGGCCGAAGAGATCTGTGACAACCAAACCACTGGCAAGAAGCAAGAAGGAGGCTTTCGATTTCTGTCTAAATCTCTGATATGCCTTCATGAGAATTGCTATTGCAAGACTGTTGGACAAAATTCCCACTGTCATGAAGATTATTGAAAAGAAAACTGAAATCTTCTTCTCCGTGGGGCAGGTTGTGTTTTTTAAGATTCCAAATCCAGCCAGTCCTGGGGATTTTGAACTGTTCATGGTTAGGAAAGGAGAGGCAGCCCTCAAAACATTTCAGCAGTCTTGCAATCAAAAGGCATCTGCAATATTAAAAACAAATATACACACACTGTAAAAGGCATACCACTGTTCAAATGACATTTGAAGCCCAAATTCCACAATGTTAGTCTGTGGTACAAATCTAATTTTCCGGTTTTCTGAGTGATACGATATGGCACCGTGTTTTAAGTGCATCAGTCACGGGGTAAAACAATTATCTGCATGCATTATACAATGCAAATGTAGCGTACAGTGTCATTATAGTCTCGGCACATGTAAGATATACAAAATATCATATAAAGTACATAATGCTCATGTGCATGTAATCAGAGAAGCCATTCACAACATTCTGGCAGTTAAACTAGGTATGTAAAGAAATGCAACATACATCTAGAACGCAAGCATTCATCAGCCCAAACACAGTCAAAAGTTAAATGCCGAAACTGAAGTGCTCTGAGGTGATAATCACACTCCATTTTTCTTCTCACACTTCAACATTTATTTCAAAACAATGTCTCAACATCTTCCAAGTAATTCCCCTCTCACAATTAACGTTTTAAAGCTTTAACGTAACCAACACTGAAGCCTCCAACTCCCCAGTTCCCTCACCGAAGCACAAACTTGTCTTTTAGACGCTCTCTTACTCAGAAGCCGATGCTGCCAGTTAGTTACTTTACATTTTATCTCCCATCTCTACTCTCGGGACATTCCTGCTGGCAGAAACTTCCCATGCAGGGAAAGAAAAAAGCAGCAGGCTTTGCTGAGGCACAAACCACAGAGGCGGTCAAGCCTGTCAGTTACCGCGCTCGCCAGACACCGGGACCCCAAAGGTGTTTCCAGCCTTCAGCACTGCTCGTTGGGAGCGCAGCCGGCAAACCCGGCAGCCGGCAAACCCCGCAGCCGGAGCACCCTCCCCGGAGCGCGGCAGCCGCGCCGAGGGCGAACCGCCGCCGCGCCAGCACGTGGGCAACACCGGGTGGACCGAGGATCGCGCCCGAGACAGCGGCGGTCCCGCACGCCGCCCCGCAGCGCCCCTCCGCCACCACCAGCGCCTTAAGTGCGCGCCGCTGCCGCCGGGGGCGGGGCGAGCCAGCCACGCCGGGCACAAGTGCCACCGGCCGCTGCCGGTAGGGACCCCGACCCGCCCGGCTCCGCGCCTTCGCATCCCGCACGGCTCCCACCGCTCAGCGCCGCCGCCGCACCCACTGCTCCTTCCCCGACCCGCCGCCGCCGCTCACCTCCGCTTCCCTCTGCGGCGCCGGGGAGAGGCACGGCGGCGCAGCGCGGTGTCCCCCCGTTCCGGCCGCCGCCGCCAGGCCCGCTGCCGCCGTACAACCTCCCCCCTCCCCAACCCGCCCGGAGCCGCCCGCCTACCGCCCTCCCTCCGCCTTCCCTCCCAGCCTCCCGCCTTCCCTCCCCGCCCGCCGCCCCCGGTCCGGTCACCGTCTAGGGCAGGAGCGGTCGCGTTGCGCGGTCCCGTCTCCCCGCAAGGATGATGCCTTCGTGCTGCGGGGTTCGCTGCTGTCTCCGCACTGTACGGGGCGACCGGCGGCTCCGGGTGTGCCGGGGGACGCGGCACCTGCCCCCCCACCGTCCCTTCGCCCCACCCTGCTGGAGGGGGGCTGCGGCTCTGTCCCGAGGAGGAACAGAGTCCCTGAGCTCCGTCCTTCCCCCGCCGCGGGAGCAGGGAGAGGTGCAGGGAGCTCGTCCCTCTCACCGAGCTCCTGCCTTGCTTTGACGGGGTGCAGAGAGAGGTCCCCGGCGAGGAGAGCCAGGCTGCCTTGTCACATCACAGGGCCAGGTGACAAGGCCACCCGAGCCAGGCAGGACGAAGTCTTGCCCGTGGCACTGCAGCCACGGCAGGAGCAGCTCAGGGGGCAACCAAGAGGCACCAGAGCTCTGCCACAGCCCTGCCACAGCCTCTTCTCACATTCCATGTGGTTCTGCCCAACCACCCCTTCACCAGCAGACAGGGAGCCCAGGAAGGGGTAGCCCCCAGGAACAGTGTCACACATGCCCCTTGCACCTCCTGGATCCCAAAGAACTAATGGTGCTTCTCAGACCATTTCTCCACTGGAGCAGTACAATGAGAACATGGCCAGCTGAGGAGTTGATACTATGGATCCATAACAACTCACAGATAACTTTTCAGTTCTGTCATCCATCAATGACCAGAACTACCAAATGGGCCCGAATGAGACTTTTTAATAAAAGTCTTGATACAGAAATAAGCCAAAATATAAAATCAAACAGTAAAATATTACAGAATTTGTCATAGGAATGATGGAGAACTTGTATTTGTTTCCACTGGGACACAGACTTGAGTTGTGCTACTCCTAGCTCCACAAGGTAATTATTTAAAAAATAAAATTCTCACATATATTACATTTTTTGCTTACCTTTAGGTATTGAAAACTGCAAGTAAAGTTTGCCTCTCCCCAATCCACCAGTGAGGTGATACAGGCCAGGAAAATCCAGTCTTTCAAATAGTATCTGTAATAAAATACATAAACAATTAAAAGCACTGTGTGGTGGCCTTCCTGAAAATGCTTGTCAGATCTTGGCATCTTACCATACAATGAGAAAAAATGTCCCATTTGATCTGATTGGGACCTATAAATTCCCAGAAATTCTTTTTTTAAGACAATAATAAAATAGAAAAACCTCTCAAAATACTTTATCGCCCATTAAAGTTCAGAGGAAAATAGTTCATTTTGTTTCCCTGCCCAGAAATAATTTGAGATCTCAAGCTACAAACAGCTTGCACTGTGTCCTTTTTTCCTAGCCAGATTTCTTCACCCATCATTCTTGAAATGGGGGCAAGTCTGAAAAGAAGCTATGAAGTTGGTACTTCAAGATGCTGCAGTCTGTGTGGTAGAAGGTAAAGTGCCGTTATCAGATAGATCAAGCAAGAGAGAACAGAAAAACCTCAAGACAGATGTTTCAGTGTGCTTTTAAAAATGTGGTTAGAGTAAGAAAGGAAAACACAAACTGCTAGAGTGCATCCTGAGGAGAGCACTTATTGGCCAAAGGGACGGAGAGTGACATTTCAGTTGCTGGAGGTGGGGCTATGAGAGCAAGAAGTAGTGTTAGGAAGGTAAATATGCAAACTTCCACCGCTCTTTTCAGACAGCAGGCATGGAAGAGGGCTCCTACACCTGTAAAGCTTGAAGAAGACAAAGTGCCATGTCATAGTTTTGTCCTGATAGCCAGATGCTTGGCATAAGCAGGGCAGATGTGTCTGCAGCCCAGCCTGGTACACATCAGTGTGCTCCTGATAGAATAACTGAACTAGTGGCTTCTGTGAAATACAGTGATGTTGTGGGGTTATGGCTAGATAGGATGGTGACTTCAGAAAGTGCTAGAAAAGTGAAATTTGCCAATGACACCAGCAGAACTAAGATTTTCATAGTGGCTTATCAACTTTCATAATTTCCTGTTACTAATGAAAACACAAGGAATGATCAAAGGAAGAGGAAAGATTAAAGGCTTCATCAGGACAGTGGCTCTTCCTTTCATCTACAAGTTGCCAGTCAACTAATATGGAGCTAGGCTTGATAAAGCCCTTTATATGACCAAAACAGGAAGCTGTAGGTGCAGGAATCACATGGGACTGTTACATAGAGGCTCATTGTTGCTCTGGGTCTCCAAAAGCTGCAAATGACTGAAGAACTGAAGTGTTGCCATTGGCTTGGCTCACATTTCTGAACTGGTTTTAGAGTGTCTGTTGTAATTAGAGTGACATAGAGTGTCACATATGCTTCAAGAATCAAGAAGATAAATATTCTTTCTGCCTCAATTTTCAACCTGTGTGAGTAATCAGCATTCTCTGCTCATGTTCAATGGGTTTAAATTGAGCAGCATTGGTGTAACATATGTACTGAGATAAAAAAGACAGTCAGCATCTCCACGTGCTGTGATAATTGCAGTCCACCCATTGGTTATCAAACTCAAGGACTGGGAAGAAAATGTAAAAACAACCTCATCCAGATAGGGAAGTATGCTGCTGGTGGACAAATTAAGTATACAGTAGATAGACAAAGTGTACACTCATCAAATCATCAAAGCCTCCTGTTGCAAACCCAGAACCACACTCACTTATTGCACTAATTTTTCACTGACGACCAACTCCAGACAACTTTGCTATAAATAAACAGATGGGCATTTCAGTAGCACCATCAGAGGTGCCAGAATGCAAATAACCACAAGATCGCTTCTTCTTTTGTCTTCTCTGAAATTTCTTCAGCCTTCAGTGAGAGTTCCTATATACCTTTACTACATTCTTCACAGTTCTGCTACAAAACTTTGGGAGTCTTTTTTTTTTTCTTTGTACATGACAACAGTGAATGTCATCTTTCTAACTAATCAAATTTAGTGAAATATCAGTGATATAAAAGGCTTTATATTTAGGACACAAAAGTAGTAAATCAAAATAACTATAAATGGAAATTAATAAAACAGGAGCAGATAAGGGGCACCTCAGTCAAATAAAACTGTCAGTGAAAAATCCTTCAGTTAAATGCCACATTGATGGGCCCATAACTATTTGAGACAAAAGACTTCTGAAGTCACAGACATTGGCAGTGAGTCCTACAGCACCCATTGCCACACAGGGTTAGAGTCACTGGCTTCCACTTCTAAATTAACAGTCCTTCAGGACTGCCTTCTCCTCTGGAATTAGTGTTATCCCTGCCACTCTCACGGAGCAACTTCTATCAAAGACCGAACCGTACAAAACGAGTGAGGTATTCGAATGAAAGAGCAGATATTCAGATGAAGGTAAGAAGGGAGGTCTGGACCAGATGGGATTTACAATATTGTACATTATTTTTGATACATACACACCACTCTAAATATTGTATGAGTGGGGAAAAAAAATTAATGCAAATAATGAGTTTCAAGACGCCAATAAAAAAATACTGAGCGGTGAGTTGGGCATAGACTTGCTCTGTTCTAAAGCTAGCAATAGGCAGAAAGCAGAAACACAGAGATGAAAAATTAGAGTCTTGAAAGTCTGAGTCACTCCTTAGAAACACCAGCACTGCCAATTCTTCTTGTATTTTAGTGGCGTTATTTAGTATTCTCATTGTTAGAAAATGAGGAATAATTTGCATGTCTTTTTGGAGGTTGTTAACTTGGGTTTAGAGCAGGTTTTCAAACAGATTGTGATTTTTAAATCTGATATTTGTGATAGCATTTCATGAAACAGTTAAGCCTGATCAAGGCTGGTTTTGCTTTATAAATCAATTACACCTCAGGTCTGGAAAATGTAGGCAGAAAATCAGATGGAAGGTGGTGATATACATAGTAAAAGGACAAGAGGTGCTCAATAAAGGATGTCACCGATCTTAAGCATTTGAAAGCTCATATAAATTTAATAAATAAAGCTTTCTTAGTATTAAGTAACTGTTGTGTCCCCTTTCAGATTCAGGTATAATTTCTGATGTATGTCTTGGCTCAATAGTATTGAGACAAAACTGTAAGTTTCTGCCCAAGCTAGAAAATAGATGTTTTACAAGACCACTACATGCACTATCATACTGGTTTGCAGTTAGACAGTGTAGGCACCTGAAGCAAGGAATGGAAGCTGCAGTGTGTCTCCTCAAAGATCTGGTATCAGGATCCTGAGTCTGCTTGGTTCTTGAGGAGGCTGGATAAAATATATTCTTCTAGTATATCCTGGCATATTCAAACACTCATTTTAAAATATGCTAAATCTCTTCTCCGATTAAAAAAAGTATGGTTCAGCAGAATGTGCTGAACAGCTCATCCATGACTTTGTCATTCAGATAGCTGCCACTCTGACCTTCATGCCTCACCATGAAGCAGTTCATAAAGCAGTCACAAATTCTTGCGTAAGCTCTGCCTGTATTGGACACTGGCCAATGCAGTTAAATGAGGAAATTCCTAGGTAGTTAAATATAAATGAATGGTGTTTTGTAACAAGCCCTAAATCAGTTCACAAGTTTAAAAACACCAACATGCCAGTATCAGAGAGGAATAAAAACAAGAAAAGTCATCCGGAATCATAACAATAAACATGCATCCTTCTGCTGAGATTTCCACCTGCTGATATCTAAAAAAGGACTGCTTGCTCTTACTGGAAGTACAGCTGTGGATAATAGTGGTTTATTTTCTAAACATCCTTATCATCAAGGAAGTTCAATTCTTTGCTTCTTGATAATGAGACGTGTCTCCTGGCGAGTGAGGTAAGAGTTGCTGTAGACAGCACAAAGGGGAAATACTCGGCTTCCCCTCTGAAGTGTGAAGGTGGAGGGGGAGAGGGAGAGTGCAGAGGTTTAATACAATTTGTGATGTTCATATGTGTATTGTAGTTCTTTTCACTAGGAAGAGAAAAGACAGATTTTCTGTTTCAATGTAGGTCTTGATCCTGTCACAAGAAGAGTCCAAGTCCACTCAGAGGCATTCCTTAGCCAAGGAATTTGGCCATGAAATGGCTGATGGGCCTATTGGTATCAAATAAACTGATTCTGAGATACTATCAGTCCTGGGAAGTAACCTCTTGATAAGCAGACCAAAAACATCAGCTAAACTTCTGAAACAGCTGAATTTGACATAGTCATCATGGCCAAACATTTTAGCAGAGGAGGATAGAGCTCAAGGATCCATCATCCAGCTATCAAACACACAGGTAGAAAAAATACTAAACCTAGAAGTTTGCAGTCTAAGCCAGGTTATTTGCAATATGCCACGATATGCAATACAACAACAAAATTATTCTTTGCTGTCTTACCCACATTTGTTCTTAGCAATAAAGATACTGCTTATTGGTCAAATTATTCACTAGTATATCATGCCAACCACTGCTAAATATTAGAAGTGGCTACTGAAACCTTCCATTACATCAGCTTACAGATTTGCATTTCTTCCTATGTTGAGCTACACTTTAATCTTAACCACATTCTGTTACCCTAAAATCATTTCATTCCTACAAATGGTGCCTAACTTGGTTATAACTGAAAGAACTGGAGAACAGTAATTCCACTTTTTTCTTCTTCATTTGCAAACCTGGTGTATCTGGTACTTTTTTGATACTTTTCTTTCCTATTATGTCACTACAAGGCATACATGGGAGATGGCTATCATAATTTTGTGTGTAATATGATTTTTTTTATACATATAGTTGTATGCATTACTTTGTACAAGTATTCCCCTTATAAATGAGGGAAAAGAAATAACAGAATAGCAAAGTTATTATATAGCAAGTGTGTCATTGAAACATTTTTAACTACTTTTTAAACATAGATTGCAAAATAATCTGAGGATGCTGTTCCTATAAATCCTCAAATTTGCAAACATTGCCTCCAAGAATTTTTAGGAAGCTTCATGTTGTAATTTTGTACCCATTTGGCTGGCTTTAATGAATAGTGGATTTAACAGTCAGAAATATATTTTTTAAAGTTCAATGTGATGCTTCTGAATCAAGGATTGTCTCATTTACAATAGTATAAAGTAACCTTCCTTTTTGTGCTATTATAGACCCAAATCTTTATATGGCCAGAGGAGACACACATTGTCACTCTTTACTTGAATCTTGCCTGTTCAGGCTGGGGTAGTTTGTAATGAGTGTGCTTAATCAAGACTGGAAATACTGTTCTACCCATAATCATAACAGTATAATTTTCTTTTGTTCATTTTAATACGTGGGAAAAAATGTTCTCTCTTATGAGTCACCTCTTTAATATTCTGACACATAGGAACAAACAAAGTGATACTAAATGCTGAGCCATATTAACTCCTTTGCTCTTCTCCCTTTCTGGAGAATGGAGACGCTGCAAAACCAAGTCAGAAGAAATCTTTCATCAAGTATTCCTTTCAATCATTCTTCTCAGGTCAAATTAAATAAAGAAATCCATTCCTTTTTATTGTCCTAACCTATTATATTTATGCCATGTGATATAATGGCCAAAATAAGTCCATTACATTAATAAATATCATTAGGGTTATGCTTGCTGTATGCCTTCAAGTTACATGGTTTTATTTATTTTGTTTCTTTGCTTGTACACATGTTTAAGGATTTAATATGTGAAGGTTTGATAAACATTTCTAAAGTATATTTTGAAACTAAAGGGCCATATTGTTCTATTGGTTGCAAACAGAACTTCCACGGTAACTTCAAAGAAATAATTTACTTAAAATCAATTACTGCTAGTTCACTGAGTTTGTTACAAGTTCTAGTAACCAGAACTACTACTTAGTTTCTGGTCCAGCCAACAGGTAGAGAGCTATCTCTTCAGACTTTACAAACAATAACAAAAAAAAAAATCCATTCTCTCAGGACTCCAATAAATAGTTACAGATTTAAAACAACAGGCTATAAATGCACTTGTTCTGATTGGTGGTTTTAAAGAGACAGTCTTCATTTCTCTTTTTAGTTGTATGATTCTGAATGCCTTTGTTTGGGAGGTGTGGTCTATGTGTTATTTTTCATTGTGGCTCAGAAGAGGAGTGAAATTCATTTAAGGCATATGGTGAAGGGTAACGTTATTGATAACATTATTAATCAAATTAGTTACTAATCCGGGAGACTGCTATTTAAAAAGGTAATTAAGAATAGAGGAAAGCTACATTTAAAAGACTATTTTATGACTTTATGTATTTTGCTTCGAAAGGGGGATTTTCAACCATTTTTGTGGCCCTTTAACTTTGAGAGAAGGTTGGAAGGAAGAACTGACCATCTGTTAGTAGGCCGGTGCAGTGGCCTGCAGCACCTTCAGGAAGGTTTAGCTGCTTCAGCCCCGCGGGAGGCAGAGCCAAAGGGCATAAAAGGCGTGTGCAACTCCTCGGGAGCTACCATCGTGCCCCACATCTATTTGCAAGTGAAGTAGTTTATGTACTGCAGCCTAGGCAGCGCTCCATCTGAAGTTCATTATTCATTGCTACTGGAGAGAAGCTGGAGTTTGGGGGAGAGGATAGGGGAGGCAGACAGGCATCAGGAGAAAGTTCGTCAGCGTTACGCTGGTCTTGTTTCACAGCCAGGGCACAGTCAGGATGTTGTGAGCAGTGACAGGACTGGCCCTGCTCCTGAAGGGTTTTCAATCTACAGAAATAAATAGATAGACAGAAAGGCAGAAGTGATCTTTTCCCCAGAAATATAAAAGCAACCCTTGCACTTAACTCTCTGTTGTCACCTTGTGCTGGACCCTGACAAACATTTCTCTCAGGCAATTAGGATGAAAGATAATGCTTTCAAGTTTCAGATGCAGCTATTCCAATTTATATGAGAATAAGACAACATTTGAAACACATAAGTCACTAAAGAAATGTAAAATGTAGCCCATTGTTTCTTGTGAGCGGATACTGATAGGACAATCAAAGCCAGGACCAAGTAAAATTCTTCCTTTTTGTTTAATACCTAGCAATTAATGCTGCTGTACATACTTTTTCCAGACTCCAGTTCTGCTGCAAAATCACAGTCAGATTAATATTAGTTACTCCTGACTATCAAAAGTATCAGGAAACAGAACACAGCTGCATCTAAGAACAAAAAGCATATTTGCAACATAAAAAAACTTTTGCATTTGCAAATGTGAACTGTTGGAGTTCTGTGGGTTAATAATTTGATCACTTACCATAATAGTTTTCTAATCATACATTTTCTACTCTGTGAAGATTTTTCCAACTTTAACATCTGCTATCTATGACCCTGTATCCTGTATTCAAATGCTTTACCCCTGAACTGGTGATCTAAATATGTTATTGTTTCTTCCACAGCAAAAGAAAGAGAAGTCAAAGTTTTGACAGAAATTCTATTTAATATGGCAAACGTAGAAGAGAACAAAAGAATCCTTCTAATCCTTGATCTGTGAATTAATAGTTTTTCAGTTCTGAGACATAATTGAAAGTTGAGAGTTGCAATCCTAGCATTACCAATTTAATATTCTTTTCATTTTTAATTGTTTGGGGAGGGTAATATAATGGGTTAAAATAAATCTGTATGAAACAGGCATTTCAGAAAATGATCATCAAGTTGTAGTTACTTTCCAGAAAGAGAAAATAAAACTGTGGTCATAATTGCAGAATTCCTATTAAAAAATCTGTGAAAATTATGGAACAGACTAATTTGGAATCAATCAGCAATATAACCTTTACATTTCTATACCATTAGCTAAATTATTTTATACGCTTTCTTCTGAAATTCAAATTTAACAAACATTTGGAATGGTAGATGAGTAATTTATATTTTAATTGTGGGGGAAAAGGTTCTATCAAAGTAATCATTACCCATCTGTTTTACAGCATACAACATTGAGCTTTCTGGCAGCACATGCTTGGCAAAGCTCTGCAGTTTCTGCAAGCTTTAGTCAAAGAGACCATGACATCTTTACTTTCCTTAAGAAAATAGAAAGATGCTAGCAACACAAAAATATGACTTCTTAACTGATGTATATTCTAACCAAGACAAATTTCACTGACCTATGCATCTGTATTTTTGTGGATTTTTCTCAAAGACGTCAAAATAATTCCCTAAATTATAAAATAAACGCAGCAAAGTTAGGATGCTGTTATTTAGCATTAGCCAGGTACTGGCATGTTCAGAACCCGTTTGCCCTGTTGTAATAATGAGGAATCCATTTCATTATGAATGACAAATTATTTCAAATAAACTTCTAGATATCAATTACATTTCCCCAAAAAAGAATATGGATTAGGAAGTGGGCAGGTTCCTTTTGATTTTCGGAGGGTTTTCCTCCTAATTCTCACTTTACTGTCTTTCATATTTTCAAGTAAAAATATTTCAGTGTTATTTTGAAGTACACCATAAAATACAAATCCAATGTCCATTAAAAAGCAATGGGAAGAGTTCAGGTAACATCAGGGGACTTTGGGTTACAGACAACATAAATGCCAGCTGATAGCAGAGAAAGGAGCCCTAAAATAGCCAACCATTACATTTCAGAGATACAGCTCTCTCCCAGTGCCATGCCACCATAGCTAAAGATCAATAGAGAAGCAGAAATACTTGGTTGCAGCAGATAAATGATAAAAAGTTATCTTTATATCTTATAATTTGAAACAGATGAGAAATAAATTTTGTCTCCTGTGCACCAAAGTAAACTAATTAACTTAGAATAAGGACACATCTTAGACAAGCGAATCTAATTTTAGAAAAAGCTGCATATTTTCACTTTTCTTCCCTAGACTCACTAGTATTGTGAAGCAAATTGTGATCTTTAAACTTTAGACTCAATAACAAACCACAACCATAAGTGGTCACCTCGCCTCAAGGCTTCCAACAAAGTGAAATGGTTTGGGTTTCCTAACAGAAGATAATTTTTGATGAAGAAATAAATGCATCTTAATGAAAAGAAAAAGCACTCATTTGTGATGTGGAGAGGTCTCTCTGTGGAGATATTTAATTAAGAATGATCTAAATTTTTTATAAGTAATTCTCACAGTGTTGGCTTACCTCAAGAAATATCTGTGCTAAATAAAGGTGATAAACAAGTTTATATCCTTAATTAGAAGAAATTTGCTTTCAGTGTGATAGGCAGCCATGTAACCATTCAGCTCTTACTAAATTAATACAATCTGTATAGATATAGCCTGAAGCCAAGCTATTTACCTCTGAAATCTCAATAAACCAGTTATTCTTGATAAACAGTAAGATTTGATATATAGTGGGCTAATGAAAGATAATGTCATTTTCAGCAATAGCATTAGTGGAGTTTCACTGGAGAGAAGAGAGATGAACACGAAGATGGTTGGAGAGGAACTAAGCCATCAAAGCATGGGGGTGCATTAAGAACTCACATCCAGTGAAGACAATATGAAGAGAATGTGAAGAGAAACTCACATCCAGTACTTGTCTACACGCTCATTGTCTTTGTTTTCTGAAGGGTAAAGGGTTTGATTTCTAGGGCAAAGGATGTCTTGAAGTTTGGTAACAGACTTCTGCAGGACCAGACTGACCAAGCAACTCTAAGATGCAAGGACTTAGTAATCAGATGGGCCCATATGTGTCTAAAGATACAGCAGCAGAGGCTGTGAATTACAGTTTTGCAACCACACTCTCCAGGTGATGGTACTTGATGAGAAAGTTTAGCTTTACATATTCAAAACAGAAGCATGTCAAAAATGAGTCTGACTTCTGATGTTTATAGACTTAAAATCTCTGGATTTTCTTCAGGAGCTTGTGATTCCATTAGTACAGGTTGTAAAAACATGCTGAGGATTTTGTTGGGTTTTTTTAAACGTTGAATTAGTAACAAAACAATTAGTGGCATTTTAACATTCCAGTTGCCTGAGGTAATAGCTAGCTAATAGTAAACTCAGAAATTATGTATCAGACTTCTACTTTCTAGTTGGGAAACTGGAGTAAGCACAGAGCAGGTTACTAAGTAAAACAGACAAAAAATTAAGGATATGGGAAAAAAGGTACAAAATTAATCCATAATACTAGCACTATGTAGCACTGCAGTGAAAACAAGACAGCCTTTGAGTAGCCTGTTTTGGGTTAGAAAAGCGTTAAACAGGGATAAGTCTATCAGGCTGCTGGAGAAGTGCCATTTCAGTTGAAATTTGACTCATCAATCAAAGACCAGCACATTTATGTCCTGGTTTTGGCTAGCATAGAGTTAATTTGCTTTCTAGCAGCTGGTGTAATGCTGACTCCTAAGCCTCTCAATATGTATTTTCTCCCCTGTCCAGCTGAAAAGGGGAGCAACTTTGGTGGGCATCTGACCTCCAGCTAGGGTCAAACTACCAGAGTTTATAAGAGGACATTTATAAAAGGCCGTTTCATCTCATCCTGAGCAACAGCTTTGATTCTTCTACTTTCATTTTTAACATTAAGTTATTGGCCAGTATGAGATCAGATTTGTTACCATCTGAGAACTGCATCCAGCTCTGGGGCCCAAAACATAAGATGACCATGGACCTGTTGGATCGAGTCCAGAGGAGGGCTATGAAGATGTTAGAGTGCTGAAGCACCTCTCCTGTGAAGACAAGCTGAGAGAGTTGGGCTTGTTCAGCCTGGAGAAGAGATGGATCCAGAGACATCTTGTACCAGCATTCCCGCACATAAAGAAACCTACAGGAAAGCATGAGAGGGACTGTTTATAAGGGTAAGTAGTGATAGGACAAGGGGGTAATGGGTTTAAACTAAAAGAGGGTAGATTTAGATTAGATAGGAGGAATAAATTCTTTACTGTGAGGATGGTGAGGCCCTGGCACAGGCTGCCAAGAGAAGCTGTGACTGCACCCTCCCTGGCAATGTACAAGGCCAGGCTGGATGGGGCTTTTGGCAACCTGGCTAGTGGAAGGTGTCACCAAATGATGTTTACATTCCAAAACTTTCTATATTTCTATGACTGCTTATCCATTAGGATGAAGGGCAAACATCCTGTTATAATGGCAAAGCTCATAACAGGTCCTACTGCACTTGAGCTGTACTTAAGGAGTAAAAATGCCAGTTAACTTCCACATTTCCATTTTAAATGGCTCCTAGCCCTTTGATTTCTTTTTCAAGAGGATCAGCCATTCCTACTATTTTTTCTTAGCTTTCGTGTTTAATTACACTCTTCTGAGTTCCTCTGAGGGTCTTCCACGATGTCTGATAAAAGCTGACTGGCAGAAGAATTATCTAAGAATTGTTATTCTTTCCTCACAGGTAGAAACCCATCTGGGACTCCTCATGGCTCTACCTTGTTACCATAGAGGACTAAGACTTTGGAGTGAATTAAGTAAGTGGAAGGATTAAGGGATTGGTATAACAAATGTGAGTTTTGAGGAAATATTATAAATAAATCAGGCTGACTAAACAGAAATTAAGCAGGAGATGTGATTATCTTCTACACAAGAATAAACACACAAAAAAAAAAAAAAAGTGAAAAGGAACTCTTTAGGGTGAAGCCCAAGGAGACAAAACTAGTACTAACCAGACTAGATTGTGCAATGGAAAATATCAGAAGAATGTGCAGAATGTAAAGTTGAGAGGTGAATGGCTGTGAAGTGTTCTGGTAAGGGCACTGCTGCCACCCTGAGAGGGATAGTCAAACATGACAGCATAGGTCAACCACATAAATTTTATTAGATTTTTTTAACTATTAATTAATTCATTTTCAATATTTGAAAAGGTTTGGAGTTTTCCATTTGCTTTTTTTTTCCCCAACTATATGATAATTTTAATCTTAAATGCCAGAAAAAAGAGAGTGGATCATTGCAGGCAAGATGTGCATGAGTAGATTTATTTTTTTCTTAGGCAAGTGGAATGGTAGCATGTGGTTCAAGGTGACAACACTTGTCACTGGGCTTTTTTATTTTTGAAAGACACTAGCAAGCTGTGAAAGGCAAGAAAAGAAATTTTAATGCTTAAAAAAGAAAATTTTGTTTAAGTATACTATGTACTTTTTTCTCTAGCAGCTCTACTTCTCAGATGCATTGATAAGAATAAATGAAATGATGTTTTTTAATCCTACTGCATTATTAAATCCCAAATTAGCCTGGGACTGTGCATCCCATGATAACATCACACCTTTTGCAGGTCCATGTTCAATAATTACTTTTTTTAATTCTGTACCTGAATGAAAATATGAAAAATATGAAAAATGAGGAACCTGTGGTTGTATTAAACTGCTGCCTCCTTCATGGCACCTTCTGAGTCAGAAAGCCAGGAAAAGTTACTGTTTGCAAATCTCATGTTTCCCTGTTTCACTTTGAAAATATTTTTTTCAGAATGTGAATGTGGAAACAGTGTATCACCCCAGCAACCCCAGTAACCACAGTAAATGTCACAGGCAGAGGAGCACATATCATAAGCAATATACAGTATTAAAAAAGAATAGGTCAAAGTGACTCAGAGGTTTGTAAGACCACTGAGTGCAGTGTCCATCCTTTGCCAGAATCTGCCAGTGCAGTCTGACAGTTTTCATCAGCTGTGTACAGTAATACTCAATGTTTTGCTTAAGTTCTCTGTCCTTATATTTGCTGAGGTATATTGATGACTGAATATTAATTGGAGAAAAATTGCTGAGGCCCTAATTAACTATGTTGCAATTTTTTCTGTGTTTAAACCTCCAAATTGCCTCCTCGTGATAACTTCAGGCATACTCATTGAGACAGCCACTGAATAAGTACTGTACTTCCCACACAGTATCCCTCCCTACCTGACTTTCTTTTTTCTTTAAAATTTTCTTTACTGGGTATAGTAATAATCAAATGTTGAGGCGTGAAAGGATTCATGATTCCACCTCAATATTTGTTTCAATAGGTATTAAAGGCGTCTTACCATCATCTGCCTGCTGAAGCCATCACTGTCACCACCGGATCTACAATGACTGGTTGAATCTTGTAGAAATTAAATTATTACTTTAATAATGGGTGCCTCTTATTGATTCCCCCCCCCCCCAAAAAAAAAAAAATCTAAAAATGTTCTTCTTTTTAATTAAACCTACATGTTTTTGGATGGTCAGACAAATAGTATTGTGTAATAGCTACTTTAGCCCCTCTTAGAACTCAGTTCATTCTGCTACTAACTTTTTTGGTCTATGTAAGTAGTAACCTAATTCTGCTAAGAGTTAATGAGAAGTTTATCTTCTGTGAAATTATTTCTGATAGGGAAAAGGAGAGAATAAAATCTTCAATAACAGCCTGAGCAGAGCGTCTTTTCCCTTTTATTATCCCTGAGCAGAATCTCCATTTCTCCATTAGCATCACAGCACCAAGGAAAAGACACAAAATCTCCAAATCAGTCTTACCAGGAAAATCAAAAGCAGGCTTATTTTCAAAAAGTGGTCAAGTAGACCAAGGACCTGACTTTGATCCTAATCGATAGCAATAAATAAGTGAAATAATATAAATACTGGTAATGACTGTTTTACCAGTCTCATTCTAGGGACCTCAATCATATCTATTTATCAAAACAGAATCCGCAGTATGTGCCCACAGTCACCCTATTCCCAATTCTGAGAAGTGAAATTGCAGTATGTTGTATGGGACCCCACTGAGCTAAAGAGCAGTGGGAAGAGACTTTGCCATCCAACAAAAATTGCAGCTTTCCATTTGCAGCCAACAGAATTTCAAAAGTTTTCCTACCATACTGCAGAACCCTTTTATAAGCTGAAGTTTCCTACAACTGAAAACAGACTGTATGTTACAATATCAGCATGTTGGTTGATAATTAATCTTGTAATGAGCAATAATTTTGCCCTTATAAACAATACAGAGAAGGATCTGAAAAAATGGTTGAGACTGGACTTGGTTTTGTGGGTTAATTTTCCAGTGGCAAAGGCATACCATTTCCACTCATATATTAGAACTATCACCTTTAAACACAGCAGAAAACTCATTCTGAAAGATGCAGCAGCACTGTAAATTATTGGGGAAGATTGATATGATATAAAATGATGGATAAAATTGAGAAATAATGTTTTAGTACTGCAGTCTATTCTAGTCTCAGAGATTGATGCTGCATGTCCAGAATTCTTATTCTTTGTTGAAGGGGTGAGGGGGAGAAATTGTGCAAGGACCAAAACCGTAGATAAGGAAACAGGGAAAACAGCTGGCCTAGAATAATCACCACTTACCTGCCAAAAGACAAAACTGTGCATTCTTTGGCCCAACACATCATCTCACCTTCCCCAAAGGATTTGAGAGAACAGCTTTAGGATACCTTTCTCCTGTTATATGTCCCATTGAAACATGAAAAAAAAACCCAGAAAAAAAATATGTAGAGACTAAATCCTGGCAAAGAAAAGAAAACTGCCAGACAAAACAGAAGAGGGAGTTAAGAGAACAAGTGGAGGCACTAATAGGATTATAGGAGAGAAGCATGTGGTGTTTAATGGAAGAATAGCAGAGACCAGGAGGCATTTAGAAATATTTTTGCAAGAGGAACACAAAGTCAGTAACAAAACAGCACAAGGGAAAAGTTA
This sequence comes from Hypotaenidia okinawae, assembly GCA_027925045.1. Classification (NCBI taxonomy): domain Eukaryota; kingdom Metazoa; phylum Chordata; class Aves; order Gruiformes; family Rallidae; genus Hypotaenidia; species Hypotaenidia okinawae. Next base: position 20,846,803 of record BSDF01000009.1, read on the forward strand.
AGGAGAGGGGTTGTAAGCCCTAAAGATGGTTACAAACACTGTGTCCCCCTTCCAAATAATAGACTTAAGATAGCAACATATTTTTCATGATTACGAGATACCAGAAAAGGCCAAGATGAAATACTTTCACCCATTTAACTATATCTAGATTTTGATTACTGAATATTTGTCAATAATAATAATAACAACAACAACAATAATGATGGACAATTAAATCTGTAAAATGTCTAAATTAAGGGTATTATCTGCATGGCTACCATAAGAGCAAAAGCCATGGAAGGAATATTGCTGTCAATAGAGACCTCAATTTAGCAGAGCTAGAAAAATCTTCAATAAAAAAATGAGGAAAAAGGCAGAAAGCATTTTGAAAGGGATATGATAATCATTGGAGTATGTAAGTAACTATGGTAAAAAGAAGATAAAAGACAGATAGGATGTGCCTGTACAGTGATGATACCTAAACCATAGTCTGACTTATATGCAGGAACAGTAATAGTCACATAAACACAAAGCTGTTTGTCCTGGAGCTGTGGTGCGGAATGCTCTGTCTCCTTAAGCATGAGGAGCATCACTACAGTGTATTCAAGGTGTTAAGTGATACTTATAATCGCATAAGGATCCATAATGCTCAGCATAAAGACTTTTCTATTCTTTGTTTCTAAGGCACAGGTTTTTTCCATTGATGACGTGAGCAACATCCTTTGTGGAGGATAGCAGCTAGGAGGCAGTTGGCTCATGCAACAGGATGATATTTGTAAGTTCAAGAGCATTGCATAAAAGTTATTTTCTTTTTCCTTTTTCTTTTTTGTCTTTTTTTTTTTCTTAAGTCAAAACTGGGAAATGAGGGAAGTGAGTAAAATTTTTAACATTGGCAGATTGTTTTCCTTTATGTAAACAGCCCCAGGGAATTTGTTGAGACACAGTATTCAAACAGATTTATTTTCATAATAAATGAGCTTGAATGTGCCAGAATAATTTAAAATCACACAAACAAGTTTTTCTCATTTCAGAAAAAACTTCTCAGTCTTTTCAATTCTTTTTTTTTCTTGCATCAGAATATAACTTTACTTTTCTACTCGGGTAACTCTTGCTTGCTTTTTTCGTGACTCTTGTGATCTCATTTTCATTTACATCACCAGCCAATCATATCATTAGGATTTAGAGTTTTTAAACATTTCATGGTAATCTTGATAATGTATTTATGATGTATTGAATCCAGTCCTAATGAAGGTTTGTTTTAAACAAATGTAAACAAGAGGGACTTGTTCTCATCTAATGCAATTTGGCAGGAGAGACTTGCATAAAGAGGAAATGAGCTGTCCCATGGTTAGTGTACTGGTCTGGTACTCAGAAATTCCTGGTTTAGTTCCCTGTTCTGCTGTAGAGTTCCTGGATGACCTTAAATAAATCTCTCCCTGCCTCTGATCCCCTTGTGTAAAATGAAATAATACCTGTTTCCTGGTTAACAGATGAAGGAAAATGAAACGCAGCTAAAAGTATCTCAAAGTCTGTCAGCCAGTTGAGCCATTCTTATTCAGACTATGGAATTGCTCATGCACCTCATCTCTATCTGCAATTTACTCATATGAATATACTTTAACCTTTTAACATATGAATTTCCTGTAGTTTTTTCACCCTAGTAATCTTTTGCTGTCTTTCCTCTATTCACTGTACGTCCTTGGCTGCCTGTTACATATATTCCTGAAGCAGCACTCATCACTGGCACCTGTTTTCGGGTAATTTTACAGTCTAATCAAGGCAAATTATTCACTCACTTCTTCTTCATGAGCTTCTGGAAACTATCTTACATAAGACCAAAAAAACCATCTTTAAATGACTCTTGTAAATTCTACCTAACATAACACACATTTCATCCTTGCTGCTAGGACCAGCATGGTCTTTCAAAGACATCCCAGGTCAGAGTGCTTAAAAATCTGCAGCTTGCAATGTGCTGTGATAAAATGTAAAGCACAGACGTGTTGCACTCTAGAAGGATTTTTTAAAACACTATTAATGATATGTATGCTATTAGTATAAGACTTTTTATAAAATAACAAGAAGAATTCTTACACAATGTTTTCACCAAGAGAAGATCAAAGAAATATTTGGAGTAATTAGTACTTTCAAAGATATTCTTTGAAAGAACTCAAAGGAGCTTTAATAATTCAAACTACTGAAAACCAGAACATTTATTATTAATAACAATTATTATTATTTACATTGTAACAAAATGCAAGTTTGCGCTTTATAAACCCAGCTACTTTCACTCTGAGATTACCACAAAAATAAAACACAGATTCTCTGACATCTATTTTGAAAAAAACAAATGTAAATCCAGACTCAAGAAACACATATTTTGTTCTATTAGAGACTTTGATCCATTTCCATGCATAAATAGTTTATAGGGTGTTTTCTGCATTCCCAGTCCCAGTTTCTAAGCCTTTGTAACTGTTAGATCTATTAGCCAAGTACGTACTAAAGGTTGTACATGTGGTTACTGCCAATGGAGTTCAGAATTATAGTGGAAAGTGATGGCTCAGACCAATGGTTAATATTTCTAACAAACCTATCATATTAGAGTAATATATTTCAACTCTTTGTCTCCAGATGTTGAAATTCTTTTTACAATATATTCTTGATGAGAAAAATCTGAGCAAAACCTAAGAATACAGCCTCCCAGAGTTTCATTTAGAGTTGTGAATACAAATAAATATAGTTTACAAAGTCACTTACAGTATTACCAATCTTTTTTACTTGCCTTGTATGTAAGGGCACATTGAGTTTTCATGTTGAATTTTCATGGTCCGTAAGAGTTGCATGTTTCATAATTCCGCATTTCGATTTTGAAGTCATAGGTACTAATCTATTGGACATCATCACTCATCTTTTTTGGTAAATGGGAATGGGAGGGCAGGGTGAAAGTGAATAATGCTATGTCAGGACCTCATATCTTACAGACTAAGTAGTATATACAAAGCTGAAGTTAATGCTGTGAAACCAATGCTTGCAAAAGGATTTCGGCTTAGTACCCAGATGAGCAAACCTCTCAGCAGGGCATTAGGTCACTAGCAGTACCTTCAGACATTTCAGTATGATCGCTAAATCAGCATCACAAAAACACACTTGTTTAGAGAAATTTCATTTCTCTACAGTATGAGATTCTCTTAGTTGACTAATTTCTCCATTTTTTTTCTTTAATTAAAGGTTTCCCAGAAAGTGTGGCTCCTGACTCAGTTTTACATAGAACTTGTGCATCAAGTTTTGTTTCTTTCAACTGCATTCCAACTCCTCCATGTTGTTAAGAAAACCTGAACGTGATCTGACACTCTGGACTCTGAAATGGACAGGGCTGACCTGACTGGAAGTCTGTATCTTGCCATGCTTCAAAAGCATCATTCAGACTGCTGAATTTTTCCATGTAGCTTTTTTAAGGTTTTGCAGCATCCAGTTATGACTTTTGGCTGTAATTCCTGTATACTAAAAACAAAAACAAAACCCCACAAAGTAAAATCTATACAAATAATAATATTGATTGATCCAAAATTACCCTTAGACTGACCTTCACAGTCTAACATAAAAAGACCTATCTAGCCTACCCAAAACACCACTTTCTAGCTTTATATCATATTCTTCTACTGCATCCTTGAGGTGAGCTTGCCTTGACAGGCATATTCCACTTAATTCAAGCTGAATTCACCAGGTAAATGGTTTAACATGGTTCCTGTGCTACAATGCAAAATAATAGTTTTTGTATCCATTTAATTCACTTGCCAACATATTGAGTGAAAGGTTCAGATAGTGGAGGGGCTTGAGGCAAGGGAAGGTGGGCAGGGGGAAGCCGTGTGTATCCACAACCATTACCTAAGCAAACTATTTTCTCTCCATTGCCGCAGCAGATAAAGATAAATTGCAGTTATTGAATTTGTGCTTGGACAAGGAGAATGGATTTTTTAAGTTCCTATTTTCCATCTGAGAATCAACCACTTCAGAAGCAAATGCACCCTAACCATAAGAGGCAGAAGGAACCACAGGCTCTACTTGACTCTCTGTGTGAGGCGACATGGATTTTCCATCATGTATCTGACTCCTTTTCAATAAAGCTCTCATTCACCTCCCTAAATCATATTTTTTTGGATAGTTTCTAACAGCACTATTTCCATCCCCATTCTCTACTACATTATTGTGAGCAAAGCATGAAAATTTGTCTGTCTTTCATCCTGTCTCCTTCTCCACATTGTATTTTACCTTCAGTAGACATGTACTTGAGCTGGAAATCCCAGTGGAAGTCACTGAAGCTCACATTGGCTAGAAGTTGTAACTCTGATGCTGAATTAAAATATGAAGCCATGGTCCAAAAAACTGCTGACTTGTAACAAGTTTTAAAACTGACATAATGTTCTGATCTAAGTATTGTGAGCTACAGGTTTAATGAGAAGTGAATACTGTCCTGAACCAGCATGTGTGTAGCTCTATTTCTATTTCTACAGGCAAAGGAAACTCCACATCTCAAATATCAACTTTTAAGAGCCTCCAGTATGAATTCAGATTGAATTCAGGTGTATCAGAAAGAAATACATCCAAACCAGCAAACTACCTTCTCCTCTATCCTGGTTGCTTCTCTGAGATTGCTTTCATTTTGATCTATAGCTTCACATTTCACGTTGATTTTCAGGTTCAAACAAAGGCATAACCCAAAAAAGTTCTTCTGCAGCTGATATTAAAACAGAAACCATGTAAATAATTGATTTTTTTGGTTCAGTAGCCAACAGAAAAAAAATAATTCATTGGTTATTGTTTTGGATCCATCCCAAACTGAAATGTTTCCACATACTCAGCTGATTAAGACAGATTATTTGAGATTAAACAAAACATTTCATTGAAGTAGAAACAAATCAGACATACTTAATGCCAGCAAGCCTGAGTCAGAAAGCAATCAAGAAAAAAAACACCCCAAAACACTTCATGTCCCTGACCCTGTGTACCAAAGGTGGTGATCCTGTTGCTCTTGGATCACAGATGACTGGCAAGCAATCCAAGGGTCACTCCTGTGCCAGGCCTGGGTACATGAGGGGACTGGCTTTTGTGGGAACAAGTTGGCTCTGTCCACTAAACCCTTCTCCAGGAGAAGAAAGGAGACATCTGTGGCCAACACCACTTGTCTGGATCAGCCACAAGTGGCACGTTTAGCCTCGGGGAACTGTTGTCAGCTCCTGCCTGTGAACTTTTTTCAGAGATTCTTCTCCTTAGCTTTTGAGTTACAGATTTTAGTCCTTGATTACATGAAATATGGAACATGGCTCACAATGACAAGTTGTGACAAGACACCTTTTTTCATTGGAAAATCATCCAAAATATGGATTACCTGAGAATTAATACTTCCCTCTCCCCTCCAAAAACTTAGTTTAACTCTAGGTCTTCATCCCACAAGCAGATCACAGCAGTAGACAAGCACATCATGAGACCAAACCCTTTTCATCAGCCTTCAGTTTTATGAATGGCATTCAAATCTCTTCATGAATCAGTCAGATTAAAAATGGGGTTTTTTAAATATTACAACAGCTTCCTGAGAGATAATTTTCTGCATCTTGTATTATGTGAAAGTACATTGTGACAAGCATATGGTTGTCCAAAAAAACCAAGTCAGTCAAAGCTACTAAAAAAGTAAAAAATCCCATGCACCTTTTATTCTACTGGGGTTTAATGTTAGCTATATGTGATAGCCCAGGTTTTTTCAAATGTTTTTTAGAAGATACTCAAATTTCCGAATTATTTCATGCTTTTTTTTGGAAAAAAAAAATTATCATATTGAAACTCCTCCTCAAAAAAACCCAAAAATATCTTAAAGTATAAGACTGAACATATTTTTTTCTTCTTCTTCTTCTTACACAACTTTTTCTAGAGAAGAAAGGTCTTGAATTTTAACATATAAATTAATGATCGCATAGACAAAAAGTAAACACAGTTAGTAAGACTGGTAATCAAACCACCTTCCACATGAAATGTACATGTGTGAGCCACCAAAAAAAGAAAAAGGTTAGTGCATCTGTTTTTTCAACACAATAGATGACACCGTTCTTTACTGGTCACTCCTTTTAGAAGTCATTCTGACAGCCAAGTTTTGTCAAACTGTTGAATTTAATAAAACCAGGGGAAATTGCATTTTCAAACTTTGCTTAATGCTCAAAGTGAGATGCAGATGTTTAACTCACCACAAACAGCAACATTTTGTTTATTTAACAAAGAGCTTGAGGAGTTCATGTGCTTCATCTGGAGTCACATTGTATGCTCCTTTCTGAGGCAACTCCCACTGATGTCAAACTCTCCTGGCTTGTAAATTTGGCCTGACGCTCACTGCGCTGCACTAATTGAGAGGAGGGCGGTGAGGCTGCAGGCCTGTGAATAAAACAAGGTGTGCCTTCCCATCCACAGATAGCAGTTGCCTAAAAAATAACAGCAAGGAGGTGAAGGAAGGAACTAGAATTTCTACAGGAGATTAAAACTTCTGCTTGGTACTAGGGATAAATCCATTTTTCCCATTCTGAAATAAAATCCAGTAGCAATTCAGAGTTGTATAATTAGAATTATCCAATATCGGGATAAGCCAAGAGGCACAAAAAAAGTGGCAGCTGTGAAAGATGCAGGCAAGTTTTCCATTGCACTTCACTTATAGAGTTTTTGTGAGCCATTTCTCCTGTAGCTTTTCTCTTAAAACCTAATGTAGGATAAAGCAAGTCCTACTTACCCTGCATTATTTGGAGAAACTGCTCCCATTCTGAGGCCAAAAGTATATGAATTGTGCATTGTACTCCCTGTCTTATTCCCCGTGTCTACCTTCAGCCTGGAACCTTAAGCTACTAAAAATAAATATTGAGAGGAAAAATGCTAGTGGGATATTCATAATTTAAATTAAGTGAATGGTCTCTGATAAGGACAGCCTCCAACTACCCACCATGTTTCTGCAGTGCCGTACCACACTGGTGGAGTATCGGGCATCAGTCCTGCTGAAATACGTGGAAAACATTAACAAGGTGAGAAAGCTACTTCACAGTGGTGAAGTTTAGTTATCAGGATTATATTTCTAATTCCTATTCACCTCAGAATGGAGCTGAGTAAAGCAGACTAGGAACAGACTCTCTGTTACAGCAGCAAGTGAATGCACGCTGGAACACTATGAGCTCTTGCTTTTACTTTGCACATAATGGAAATGTTGCTTAAGAGTTGTTGAGCAATCTCCTGTAAGGAAATTGTGATTATGAGAAACCTTGTCCTAAGGGATTTTCTCTGTTTTGGAAGATGTTACGTGCTTTGATTTGTGAGGCGTTTGAACTTGAAAATGCTTGGTGGTGGGAGCAAAGGCTTTTTTATTTGAATGCTTGCTTATTTGGGGGGGGATATTTGGATTTTTTCTGCACTCTAAGGGTTATTCCTCTACTTTATTTTTTCTTTCTGCAAAGAGAGGTAGCTTCTAGTTTTTTATAGCTTCCTCCACTGCATTGATAATCCAAAACCCAGTTGAAGGTGCATATTTGCACATTGCGCAATTTCAAGCCCTTCTGGGATGCCACCAGACTGCAGCTGATTCAGAAACAAATTAAGTCACTGGGAACATTTTTCCTGATCTCACAGGGCTGTGGGAAGGCCTGTGAAGATAATTTCACTAATCTAGGCATTTGCCTCGTGAACGTCACCAGAAAAGCTGAAACGCACAGGTATTAAGATCACACACTAGAAATGACAGGTGTACTGTGAAAGGGTAAGGAAATATACCTCAGTCCTTCTGGTCCCCTCTTCAGTTCCTCATGTTTTGGGAAGCTGAATCTTATTCCATGGGTTGGTTGGCTCTATTTGTCACTACAGGGCAAAGTCCCATCTGGGAATTGTCCAACATGAAAGTGTTTAAACAGACGCATTTTCACTTGCTCTGGCAAGTGCCTTCTCTCAATGTAATTAACTCTCTGCTTGCTGCATCCTAGAGGCAGTGTCCTATTAATAGTAATTTAATAAACATTTCCAGTTCTGTTTACAGAAAAACTGCAAAGCATCTTTTACCTCTCAAATTGTTTAAATCACTTTGCTTCCAGTAGGCAATAGCATCCACAGCATTCTGCCTTTCCAATAACACCGTAGAATTCATAAGACAGTAAATAAACTCAGCCTCTTGTCTAGTTTGTAGGAAAAAAAAAAAAGCAGCCACATTTTGGCGTCCTGCCATCTTTTGGTTATGCTCTACAATAATTGCCATCAATTAGAGGTTGTTTTCTTAACCAAAACCAGGAATAAAATATTCTCAAGACATTTTTGAGCTTGTTGTAACAAAGGGAATTCTCTAAATAAATACAAATCCAAGAACATCTCTGTAGTCAATAAAGTTTCAGAATCAACATCAGTGTATTTGTACAATGATCTATGGGAAGGCCTGCTTGAGGCAACAGAATTTCAGGAGACTTGGAAACATACAATAGATTTATTTTTTTTCATTTTAATTACACACTCATCACTAGATTCCTTGTGATTTTTTTGGGGGGGGGCTGAGGGTGAGGAGGGATTTCATTCTTTGCTTTATAAAACTATTTTATATTTCACCATTTCCATGACTATGTATCCCTATGTTTTGAAGTCTTTACCAATCTGTCCTTATCACATTTGAGACTTCTTATGCCCTCACAGATCTGAATTATCAGAAGCATTGAATGCTGACTTCTCAGATCCATCCAAGTTAAATGCCGACACGAGGGCAGAGCTAAGGAGTATAGAGAGAGTAAGCACATGCTCCTCATTGGTTTTGCCATTACATCAGCTGATGAGCAATAACTAAAACTTCTATCACTGCTCCAGCTTTCTCAGACTGTAAATACATCCACAGCTGCTTCACGTAGCAGACCAGAACACAATCGATGCAAGGAATAGAGTTTACAAACAATTTAGCAGCTGAATGAGTGTCACTCGCAAATTATCATGTGCCAGCTGGAGCATTTCAGAAAGTGTTCAGGAAAACATACACAAAACTACTTCTCCTAATTTTGGTGCAAAATCAAGATGAGAGCCTCCTACTTCTTGGCAGCCCTTTAATAAACAGCAAAAGAGATAAAATAAGAAATTATTGCAACAAAGCTGTGGTTTCTGGAGATTCTGTGATAATTCCTCTAGTCCAGACTATCTACAGCTGGAATTTGACTATATAGGCACAGAACATGTCTTTTCATGCTCAAGGTGCAGCATGTTTTCCACTTAGCCTTTAGCAATATATAATCCACAATGCATCCCCTGTGTAGCTCTGATTCACCTAGAAAGGTATGTGTATGTGGTACATCTATCCTAGTTAGCTAGCCTAGGCAGTATTGATCCCAGTTAAATCTAGACACATGTGGCCACCTGATACATCTTTTACACACAAAGTCAGCAGAAAGACAAATAACATTATTCAGTGCATAAAACCATTCATATTATTGTGGGGCAGTTCAAAAGAATAGATCGATGCCAAAAGCATTTCAAAGCTACCTTTTTAGTATGCCTGGAATATGATGGAACTAGGTTTATTACTATTATAGTAGTGGAGGTGCTGTGTTTAGTACTGCATAAACATACATTATATCCTGCCAAGTTTTCAGTCCATTTCATCAGGACATTTCTATTTCGCTCATAAAGCTATAAAATGTTGTATATTAGCTAAACCCTTATGTCATTGATGGGGCACCTGTGACATGCAGGGCAGAAATGGCACACAGTACAACAGTCAAAGATACATGAGCACAAAAAGAGAACCAGCCATGGAACAGCTTCTGGGTGCCAAAAGGAGCAAAGGTACAGAAATACAGGGACAAATTAGGGTAAGATGTTGGGGAATATTTTTCCTGGACATAAAAAGTATTCTCCATCACTGATTAATTCTCCTACATCTGGGTGCTTTCTCAAAACTTTCATTTCAAGGCTCATAAAAAGTGTTTATTTCAAGGTGATTACTTTCTCTAGTAATAAATCTAATAGCAATAAAATTAAAACTAGCAAAAGATCTTTAAATATTCCAAAAAGGTAGTAGGAAGCAGACTCTCATATACAGCTCTAGCCTGTATGGAGATACAGAACTCACTCAAAGACAGGCCTTGCACAGAAAAAAGGCCACCATATATTTAAGAAAACACAAATTTAAAGTATTTATAATCTATATTACAGTCCTGTAGTATATTATTTGTAATTATTTCAGTATCTATAAACTCATATATTTAAAATATGTAATACACTTGCCCCATTTGATGGCTGCAGCATGGATACACGCACATGTCCCAGCTAGACCAAGGTAGTTGTTGATGACAGGCAAGCAGAAGAGAACTCCAGATGCAGATGTCCATCCCCAGTAGCAACACCAGCTATTAGAAAAGACCATCTTTACCCTTTTGAACTGGGCAAAACGTGTTGAATAATGATTAAGGGCATGAAATAAAATTACTTGCAATGGAGTTTACAGTGTCATTTCTCAGGGTATAACTGTGCTTTAGATAGTGGAGAAGAGTTCTAACAGTGAAAGAACAAAAGTTTGATACAGCAGCTTAAGACTTTACAAAGGAATAAACAGCCTGTACTCACTGTCAGGCTGTGATATGTAGATGTAGGCTGTGATCTCAGATGTAGAACTGTTGGAGAGGGTTCAGAGGAGGGTCAGGAGGATGATTAGAGGGCTGGAACACCTCCCCTACGAGGAGAGGCTGAGGGAGCTGGTCTTGTTTAGCCTGGAGAAGAGAAGGCTGTGGGGGGGCCTCATTGCAGCCTTCCAGTACATGAAGGGAGCATACAAACAGGAGGGGAATCAACTTTTTAAAAGGGTAGACAATGGCAGGACAAGGGAGAATGGACTAAAGCTAAAGGAAGGAAGGTTCAGATTAGATATTAGGGGGAAGTTTTTCACAGAGAGAGTAGTGAGGTGCTGGAACAGGCTGCCCAGAGAGGTGGTGGATGCCCCATCCCTGGAAGTGTTCAAGCCCAGGTTGGATGGGGCCCTGGGCAACCTTGTGTAGCTCCAGGCCTGAGGATGGTGTCTGTGCCTGTGGCAGTGGAGTTGGAGCTCTATGATCCTTGGGGCCCCTTCCAATCCATGCCATTCTGTGATTCTGTGATATGTCATGGCAGCATACCACACTCAAAGAATGGAAAACAGACTTGCTGCTAAGTTCAAAGACAGACAGGCTGAATTCTTCTCAGTAAGGAATGAATGCTTTAATGTCCACCTTCCTCTTTAATTTCAAGGTTCTGGGAAAGACTTTTATGAATTTTCATAGAAAAACAGTAGAGACCATTTGATAAAAAAGTGGTCCTTAATTTAAAGTGTTATTTGAAGTATTACTCAGCAAGCATTGCAGAGACTACATTTTCTTTAATATAAGAGGGTGTGTGAATTTGCCAGCTTGCATTGTGGATTGTCTCATGGTGCCATTCTGCACACCCTCAAGGTTCACGCTGGGCACGACCGATGCAACAAACTATGCCTTCAGTGTGGAAATGAGCCTGACGAGTGTCGAATACAAGAAATTAGTCAGTTCATAATGCAATTACACTACTTCAGACTGCGCCAAGTGTTGCCTACAATATCTCTTCTCCACAGGTCTATAATTGGTGACTGAGCTGACAAAACAAAACGGCTTTGTGGCACATCTCCAAACATGGCAAGCTTAACCACTTTGTTTCAAGCACCCCCAGTTAACATGGGTGAATTGGCATTACTGCTGAGGAAAAGCAGGCCAGATACACAGTTGCAGGAAACACTGAAGGCAGTGTAGGACAAAACACAGGAAACAAAAGAGTGAATCACAGCTTTCAAATCTTTAATATGGTCTAACAGCCTGGTTTGAAGTAGTGGCCACATCTCCTCCTTACCCACAGACCTTAGACTGAGAAGAGGAAAGACATGGTTTAGGGCAAATATTTTTGTTATTTTTTTCACTAACTACCTGCTACCCCAGCTGAGAGGGCCTGTCAACTTTCCAGACATCACTGGCACAAGCACAAATAGACTGACTGGGGTTCAGAACTTTATTAAGTCAAGCAAACAAAAACACATAAAAAAACCACACAAATATACTGTATTATCCCTCTCAGATCTCCCATACTCGTAACAGCTCAGCTGAGAATAGGGATCTAGACACACATGCACTGCTACAGGTAGACAGTGCTTTTTGGTCTTCTACTACTCACGTTTCTCCTGCTAGTGCCTGATCCAGTATAAGCTGCTTAGCAGGCAAATAAGCACTGGTTCATCTCCTTCCCATCCAACCTGTCCTTGTACACTGCCAGGGAGGGGGCAGCCACAGCTCCTCTGGTCCTGTGCCTCACCACTGCATCACTGTCATAAGTGTAGAATTTCTTCTTAATATGTAATATAAATCTACCCTTTTTTAGTTAAACACATGTCCTATCACTACACTCCCTGATGAAGTAGTTCTTCATCTTTCCTGTAGGCCCCCTTCAGGTATTATTAAATCATGTTCATTCCCACTCAATTCTGAGCAAAGCAAGGTCTTCTGTGCTCTTGTCCAGTGATGACTGCAGAACTGCAGTGCATCTGCCACAGCTGGGCTCCTTGGAGTTCTTTGGTATTTTGGGTGAGAACACAATGCAGCAGAAAGCAAAGGAGGATCACAGGAGCTGACCAAGCATCCTGCACTACAGCAGTTCAAGGCCTATGAACAACCCCAAGTTGAGCCTTCATCTAATTCAGACCACAGGCTGCAGCAGCCTCCAAAGCAGAATACAAACAGTCAGAAATACCATGACTTTATTGTGGTATCAAAGTATTATGCCACATCTTCCAAAAGCAAGTTTGGTTCTTCTGCTCCCTTGTGTACACTCTCCCTCAGCACTGTGTAGCAGACCTTACGGGTATTGCACCAAGAAAGGAAATGTTATAAGGACAGAGTATTGCACAACATCCCACTTCTGTGGTAATGATCAGATGCCAATTATGTATCATTAAGTATTGTGTTTGGATAGTATATCGGGCAAACTCAGCTAAAATAACACAGCTTGTTTTACTAAGTCTTTATGTAAATAAAGCTATTGTACTGTTCCTATTCCATACTTATTGCTTCTCCCTATGGGCCAGATTCTGCCCTTCCTCTACTCAGTAGGAACCAATTTCCTAAGTTTTTCATTAGTTTCACAATGTACATTTCACAACATACAATAGTCACAAATTTGACCTTTCTCCAGCTATTTTCTGAAAAAAAAAATTTAAATCTCTCATTCTCTGGGAGATACAACCATTTCTTCACCACTTTCCCTGAAGGCAGAATAAAAAAAGACATGGATCATATGCCATTTACGAATACAAAATGTTTCCCCAACTCCTAAATATAATGCCATGAGACATCAAGGATCCAGAAGGACTAGTGATGCTGTTGTGGGCTATCGAAGTGTAAATGGAGTCCAAAGTTAGTGCAAGCTGTAGATGAGTATCTACAAACAACTTTGTAACTGAACAATTGATGATCAATGGAAAACAAAATCCAAATAAATTTATAGTAGGAAGTCGCTCGCTAGTAACTATTACCAACTCATACATTCCCAAAATATCAACAGACGTGAATATCTACTGTCTGAACTAAAAGCTTTCTCCAAATCTTGACTTAGAAAATAAGCATAGCTGGCTTCTTTGGGAGGCTGCCTTTATCTACACAAGTCAGTGGGTTGGATCAGCCAACCAATACAGGAGACTTGCCTATGCAGATGTTGCAGATTGCACATCTGTTGCAAAGAGAAGAATAAGAGCAGCTTGGGACTTTGCCATTTAGACATCATTTAGGAGAGGGGGAAAAAAGGCACAAAATTATGTAAAGTAATTCAAATACCAGGTGCAGGACTGAGAAAGATCATGGTGACATTTCTTCAAAAAGGCACTTGTATCAGAGGAGAAACCAGACTGCAGCTCCTTTGCTTTGCATTGTGCTGCTCACTTCCATGGCTTGCAATGGTAGAATTCATTCCAACAGGCACATGTCCTACTACATGCAACTTCTCACAATATCCTCTCTGCAGCCACCTGGGGAATAAGTAACAACTCACTTGAACATGGAATAATTGCAAACTAACATATAGTAGCCAAGCACAGCAGTAACACACTAATAAGTATCTGCTTCCCTGTCCCAGTTACTGAATTCCTGAGGGCAAGCAAAATAACTTACAGCTGATGGAGGTCTGAAGGCTGCATATGAATCATTCCCTGTCTCTTGAGCATCCTGAGTCATCTTCATTGTGAACAAAACAATGTTATTTATTTATTGCCCATCACTGTACCATCTGGGTGCCATGCAGAGTTTAAAATCAATATGCTGGCAGGCACAGCGGTACAGCGCAAGCTATAGACTATGTCAGATGGTTGTTAGATGTCATTGTTGTTAGCACCAACTTTTTTGCTTTGCTTTGTCTTTTCCTTCTGCTGCTGTCACTCTGGCAGTTGTAGTAAGTTGCTGAATTTGCCCTTCTTTTCCCATTGTTTGAGGTCCTGGATGAAGTCAGCGATTGTGCAGAGCAGAGCCAAGAACTCACCCTTGCAGATAAGGAGAAAAAGAGCTAGGGAAAATGGCATGGGATTTGTTAGTAACGTAGCCCCAGTGTTGTCATGTTATCAGCCACCATTTTTGTATCAAAGTCAGTTTCTAGTTTCTTTTATTTCTAGGTGTATCACTCACGTGTCTTTTAATGGGACCTAAGTTTTCAGATAGTGTTTTCCAATGCATTTACCTTTCACCAGATAATCCTGTTATGCATTTAGTCATTCACATGATTATTTGAGTGGTTAGAGAGCTGCTTTTTCTCTAAACAAATCCTTCTGCATTTCCTTTGGCAATGCTTCTCTCCTATGTAAACACAGAAAACTAAGTAGAGAACATTTTACTTACTAAAAAGAAAAAGGCAATATACCGTACCAAGAATGGATTTCAGGACTTTTTCCCAATTTGACATCTTATTAATTTCTATTTGCTGGGTTTAAGCTTCAGAACAGTCAGATTTTAAGTCAGTTAAAACATATACTTCAAAGTAGAGATGTCTTAAAAAAACATGCTAAGTATCTGGAAAAGCAAGCAGCAAAGAACAATAAGAGAGTAACCTTTACAACATTTCTAATAGTTCTTGCTCCTAGCAAGCCTGAAATTTAGTAATCTCATCCTTTTTCAGTAGCTCACATACTTGGCGTATCTGAATTTTGCAGTTCTCTGCCTGAATATCTATGATTGGTTTCCAGAACTGCTAAATCCTGCTGTCTTTAATGGAAATCCGCAAGTATTACATTCAAACATGTCAACAGATACCCCAGTCAATGAGACATACACACATTTTAAAGCTCAATACACTCCAGACTGGAGGATACTCAAAAAATTTGGATGTAAAGTCATCCAGTCATCAGAAGAGACACTGACAACCCACAAATATGAGGCCATTGGAAATACTGTATATCCAAGTAATGATTCCCACATAGGAAATGCAAGAAATCTTACTGACTATTGTCTATGATTTTGAAGCCTGGAGATCAAGCAACCATTGAGCAAAACCAGAATTTCAACAACAAAAGAAAGAATCTTGTGAGACTCACAACAGGAATTTTTCGCATTTTTTCTCTTTTGATTTTCTCCTTACTTCAAACATCATGGCCCCTGTTCTCATATGATATAATACAAAAATCTGAAAGCCAAAGAGTTATCCTTATAATCCTGGTTAAGAGCTTTAAAAGAGCACTCAGAAAAATCACAGCTGGAGGAGCCCTGAAATTCCTGTGGAGAAAGGGGCAGCAATTAGGATAGGAACTGTGTAGGCAGATAGCTCTATTAAATCTCTATTTTTTGTTACCTGATGGCTACATCATTCTCAGAAGAATGATGTAAAGTCAGCAAGTCAGCAAGTAAAGTCAGCAAGCAAAGCTTCACCTGTAGGTCAAAAAGTTAAGCTATTCAAACTTCCATCAAGGGACATAGGGTGAAAAAACATTCTCTGATCTCTTTGCTTAAAATGCAACCACTCCTTTTTCCTATACTCTGAAGTCTGTCAAAGGAACTGGGGGAAATGGAACAAGTTAGAAAGCAGGAGGATATGTATGTTAAAAAAATAAACTACTTTTTCATTAATGATTCCCACCAACTCTATCAGCATTCTATTTCTAGATACAAGATATCCAATAGCAGAGAACTGTTCCTCAGCATATCTCATTCCACCAGCTTCCCCCTGACTATCAAGATACTTGCAGCTTTAACCAGAAGTAACCAACAAAGTTCAAGGGCTTCTCTGCAGCTGAAGATCCATTTCACAGGGTGCTGCATGCATTGGTGAACAGTTTCACTATTCGTTAAGGAGCTGCACACATGCAAAATCTCTAGAATATTCTCATTTCTGCTCTGCCTCATCCATTATGTATGAGGCCAAATTGGACATGTCCCTCTGCAGAATCGGAACTCTTCAAAATGACTACTGCATCTCCTTCAGCCCCTATAGTGCTCCAGGGAAACATTAGCTCAGAATCCAAGTACTTTAGATGACCTTGTCAGAGGACTTTGCCTAGTCATGCACAGCTCACTGTGGTCATGCCTTGCTGCCGCCATTCACACAGGTACTCCATACAACACAGCCGCAGTAAAGTTTAGGGTCGGTCCATGAAACCCACCAGGAAAATCCAACCATCCTGGGCAAACTTCAGCTCCTCACATGGTGGTGAATGGATCTACAGAGGAAAAGCTTGGGATGAACACTTTGTATCAGAGAAGCAACACAGAATTACTTCATGGACAACCTTTCACCCAAACCTCAGTCTGGAAAGGCTGCTCTCTGTGCCCCTGTAAAGTCAAACATCATCTGCAGTTCAAGCTAGGGGAAAGAATTTACACAGCTCATTTCTTTACAGCCTCTCAACTATGATTCAATACCTCCTGAGACATGTCCAATATACACTTGAAACTTTGGACCAAACAACTGACCGGGAAGCTTTCTGACCACAATTCATGGTGACACTTCACAATTCAATTTAAAGGTGATCTTGCAATGGAAGTTTAACCTACAGCCATGCTTTGCCCTTCTCAATGGGAGAAAGACTGAATTATGTCCCCATTCAAGCCACTGGTAAAGTCAAGAACAAAACTGACAGGTTATATATTTTTTGCTGAGGTGTCATTTTGCACAGGGAAAACAAATGTTTGGATACCACAATTTAAATTTATCTGTGAAGTTACTATAGTTTCAGAGCTATTTCACGTTCTAGTACATCGCAGTAGTAGACAAAAATGGAACCCACTGATTCTGTGCAGCCACCTAAAAAGAAGTAGTAGATGACTTGAAACAACAATTCAAAATTTATTTTCCACTCAGTTTCAGATTCAGGTGAAGGAAACCTCTGATTAGAGACATCACGATGTAAATTTTATTCTTTCTGAGAAAATAATTTCCTGTGCGTGTTAAAATATGACAAACCCCTAGTAATTCATCTATCCTGTTCACACAGTTTGGGGAATTTTTCCTTATTGTCATTTAGGAATGTGTTTTCTTTCAAATGTTTACTTAGGTTTTGACAATTTTAATTTCCTGGTTTCTAGAGTAATTTCTTATAGGGCATACCAAAGGACAAGGAAAAAAAGAAAGAGAGAAAATGTAAAACACACCATGGCCTGATAGAAGTTACTGCGTAGTAAAGGAAAAGAATTGCTGTTGCATGTGTAAGTGAATTCAACTAAAGATGCACTATTAAAAGAGGCGGATGGTCCTCAAGAGCTTAAAGACAGTCAGTGACTCTTACTGATCTGAGGTGAATGTTCAAGTGAAGCTTTACTGGGCAGTTTCTCACTGAAATATTTCCAAGGGCCAGAGACATTAAAGCTTCTATGCTGGTTTGTGAAGATAAACCAATGATTGACCAGAAAAGTACTTTTCCAATCATGTGAAACAGGCTGAAGAGACAAAGATGCAGAACAATTGTATTATTTTGCAGAATAATATTTTATTGCTTTGGGTTGTTCTAAAATTTTCAGTTTTGTTTTCACCTTTGGCACCTGGCAATAGATTGTATTCATCTTAACCAACAAAAAGAAATTTAGAATTTCCAATTCAAAACCCTTAAAAAGATGGCAAGCAGCTACATTCAAACTGTGAGTGCCATTGGATTTTTAATTGCATGCAAATAAATGCAAAAATACCTCATTATCTGCACCTCTGAATAGAGCATGCGGTTTCTGGGACTGCATATGTATGGCAACTACACATGGAAATGATGAAAGAGCTAAACAGCCCTGTGGGTAGGGTGCTCAATTACTCACTGAGAAAGTGTAATGTAAATTGGGCTGTGTGAGCCACATGTACCAAGAGCTTGGCTCAGACCACATCTTCTGCTCGGGCACTGTTTGTACTGAAACATAATTAGTTTGTTATATTGTTCATCTTCTAAACACTGTGCGTCCCTTACAGAGTTATGCCCTCTACACTCAATGTTCTCTTATCTGTTGTGCTCTTGTTCTTTATTACTGAGTCCTGAGCACTTTATCCCATCTGTCAACACCAAATATTACTTGTGTTATGTAACCCATGACAGCAGGTTCAGTCCTTTCTGCATTCGCTGCCTGCATTCACCTCGTATCTGTGGGTCCACTGAGAAGTGAATTACTACTGAATGGGTTTGTGCTGTAGCACCTACGCTACCTTTCAGGGTGTCTGGGTAGCTCTCTCAGTATGTAATTCGCAAATGTATTGTGATAAATAATAAATACTTTTTTTTTAAAGGAATTTAAACGAAGGATATTCAGTAGAAAAAAATGAACATAAATAGGCTGTTTATATTTTAGCCGTTAGTGGGCAAAGTGTATATGGTGATGGACTTGTTTTATACATAGAATTTCAGTATTTTCTGAAAATAGCATTTTACAATAGGGTGTCACTTAAAATTGGTTTAAGATTTTAATTTCATCACTGATTTAAAAATTACTGTCCATTGCATTTATTTTCTTTGAAATGGACAAGTTTGGCATTAAAAACTTGATGGATGGCTGAGTCATGTGAAGGAAACACATTTAGAAATTACACAGTTGTAATTCTCTATCTTAAATACTATATATCTGAAGGTGACAAATCACTTAAAACATCCTCAGCAAACAAAAAGAGTAGCATATATAGAAAAAAGTAATACAAGGTCACATTTCCACTTGATTTATTCAGCATATCTTCAAAGTCACTTGACTATCGGTTAATAAGGAGTAGGCAGTGAATGGTCTCTTAATTGCACAGAAACTAAGTAGATTAGAATTGGCTGTATTTGATTGTGAAACCAAGTAATGAAATAGCATTAGCCCTTGTTATGTGTTTGTAAAGAAGAACCATGGAAAATACAGGTAGTTTAGCAACACTGCAAACGCTGCCAGACACAACCCAGACAAACATTTCAATAGTGCATCATCAGCCTTTATAACAGAAGGACACTGCTATCTGGGGAGAGTAGCTAGCATTAGACAGAAACAGTAAGTAAAGGTACATATATCCCTATATGGGAGTGTTCTGCTGCATCTGTTAAGACATCTGCAAATAAAAGCCAAATAGTAACGGAAAGCTGTTGCAAGGATATTTATGAAATTTTCCTGGAGCTGGTTCCTCAGCAATTAAGGTGATGAAAACAACTAAGAAAGCAATGAAAAAGTCAATGAATGCATTTAGAATGTGTATTAACATTAAAATTATTAATTAAAAACCTGAAGCTTGTCCATACTTTTCCTAATTCATTCAGAAGAATTTATTATACAGGGCTGTCTTCTGCATTATCATTCCCTGGTAGTTAAAGGTTGCAGATAACACTGTGGCACTGTTGTCTATCCTCTGCTTCATTTTTCACTATTATTTCAGTTTAAACACACAAGTCATTACTATCTGCAGTAATATCTGTAGCAATGAAAAAAAAAGAAAAGATGTCTCTACATTGTAAAGTAAGTTTCCCTTCAACAGAAAAATCTTCAACTCTAGCAAACCATGCTGCCAAGGCCAGCTGCCATGCAGCACCTGCGCCAGCCCATCAGCACATCTTGCTCTTGATCACACTTGGTAGTTATTGAATAGTTTGGGAGTTTTATCTGATGAAAAGACTGCTACAGCACTTAGCAGGCATTCCTCCAAACACACTTCTGTTAGAAGAAAGGGACTGAGTTTTGCCTTTTGTAATCTTCCGCCTCTGTGTCACAGTATCCAGGTTGCTCTAAGGTCAGCGAGCATCAGCTGCTACACTGCACCACCCAGCTGGTTGCCCAAATTCTGACACTACCTTAACACAACTGAGTACAGCAAACCAGTGCTGACCACTAACCATGGCCAGAGAGTTGGACACAGCGAGCTGAATACACCTGATACGCTTGCTAAGAGATCTGCGTGCAGAAAAGCAAAGGATCCAGAGAAGGACCTGTACTAACAGTATCCTGTAACTCCCAGTACTGGTACATAGGGCAGGATGCCTGCAGCATTATCCTGCACTGCCACTCATTCTCAATGTAAAGACTTCTCCCTCATGAGTACCAACTCACAGCCAAACATTTTAATTTGGACAGACCTGAGGAAAGGATTAAATCCAGAGGCTATGCAGGGTGAACAAATACAGATTCTTTGGCTATTCGCACTCTTCTGCATCCAGGAATTCTCTGCAATAATAGAAGATTTAAAACAGGGTTTTTATGAATAACACTGAACATAACAAGGAAAGCAAAACAAAACCACAAGATGGGCAGAAATCCTTTTCTAGCTTAAAAATGCACATGTCCCAGACTGGTAAAAGTTTCTTTTTCTCTTAGCTTCTGGTGTATTTTTAAATTAGAAGGCATCAGTCTTTTCGTATCATAAGGGGAATTGTCAGCAGAAGCCAACCTCGTATTCATTCTTTTAATCCGTTTCAGAGTACGTTTCTGTAGCATGTTCTAACAGCTTTGAGTACAGCTGGGTAAATACTGGGATGCTTGCTAATGAAAATTAATTTCATACTGTTTTCTGTACTTCTACCATCATTTCACTTGGAGAAAATATTTTCAAGGAAGATACCAACTTCTACTGAATCTTTCTGAAAATGGTTTCAGTGACTGCATTTCAGTGGTTTGTCACAGGCTTGAGTTTTCCCTTCTTGGCTTGAGGAGATACGATCTTTCCTACCTTTAGGTGCTGGGCTGTGGGCCCTGTAATATCTCTCCAGGTGATCTGATCATTTTTTCTAGAAAGGCATAGCTTCAGCCCAAACAGCCTAAGAAAATTTTGGGCATAAATTTCTTCATTTGGACCAACTCATGCAGCGCCTACTCTTAATCATGCCAGAGGAAAAAGGCAGTGCAGATGCAGAGACCTGAGCAGTATGGTTAGGTCTGCACCAGACCACTATAGAATCATCCCAGTAAAGAAGGAAAAGGTGGGCTTATACATCATTTCAGGTCCAGCCGAGCCAGCAGGAGAGGCAAGTACCCCGGCTGCCTGCTGGGGCACTGGGTTCTGCAGTGGACAAGAAGTTTACTTCCACATGCTCCATCATTACTGTCAAGTAAAATCAGCAGCAGTTAGGGTTATCTTGGCATGTTTGCTTTAACAAGATAAGAAAGCAATTACATTACCTGCTCAACTGGCAAAGTTGAATAAAATACGAAGAGTTAGGGGCCGTAGAATTCTTTAATTGCCACAGTCAGACCAAGACAAGATGAATATGTTATGCAGATGCAGAGATGCCCTTGATCCCTTCAGCATTTGTTCCTGTTGAGTTAAACAGATGATAAATCTCATTTAAATGCAACATTTAGAAGTCTCCCACTATTCCAACTGCAGTCTGAAAGCCACTGCCTAAAGTCAAGTAGTTGGCTGCACATGTATCACAAGGAGGGCTAGGATTCAATAAGCAGATGATGTTGTGTCAGCCTGGGAAATTGTATTTTTGCCACCTGTGACAAATACGGAATTAATGAACTATCAGTGCACAAGCCAACCATATATAAATGTGTGTGTATATATATATATATATATAAATGTAAATACATTGCAGATATTTATGTGGCAACAGTTATTGCTTTGATAACACAATTTTTTGGTCATAAAGATCCTTTCATAAAAATGACTTTTTGTCTAACTTTCAAATACTGTGGTATGGTAAATACATCAGCATTTCTTTTTATCAACTATGTTAATTTTAATTTATTTTTATAAATAGCTCTTATACATTACCAACCTACTACAGAGCTGATAATAGGAGAACATTGTGTTCTGTAGTCCTGTCCCACAGAGTAAAAAGAACTTTAAATATGAAAAAATAGTTGAATATAGTGAACACGAGCCAAGAAAAGTATAGCTGCTGTGGAGAGAAATACACTTACCAGTTTGCTTTTTAAAATCCTTTTGCTCAAACTTAAAATATATTGGAAAAGGGAATATACTAAACAGATCAAGAATTCACAGTGAGAGACCAAAGAAAAGAAGCAACTCTTTCTATTCTCAGAAGGAACTGGATGAAGAAAATTTAAGCAGGACATACAGCAAGAGAATTCGCAAGCATTTAAAGAAGTTTTGGGGTAGACTGTATTTTCAAAAATAGGAAGAAAAATTAATCATCTTCTTTGTTAGGACTTAGGATAATCAGAGTAAAACTACACATTTTTAGTACAAGCAAAGAATAGGTATTTTTTGAAAAGGAACAATGTCCTGGAGACTTCTGCACCGTGAGTGACAGCATTAAAAAAATGTTGCCTAAGCATGTGGATGCAAAGCAAACTTCCAAAAATGCAAATAACAACATGGACCTGAAACAACGATCCAGGACTAGTTCCTCATACCAATCTCAGCAGAGAAATAGTTTCTTTCTTACTAAATAAAATATGTATAGAAAGAGAGGAACAAAACTTTGTGTTTGCCCTGCCTGCTGTGAGTAGAATCCCGTGACTGTGTCACAAGCAGACAAAGCTCAGTTTGTTTGGAGCAGGGGAGTACAATTTGGTTCATTATTTCGAATTTGGTCCGTGGTCACAGCAATAGAAAATTACATTGACTCTACCTGTGTTGTGATTACAGTGAGTCTAGGACTAGAGATCAGGTGGGTTTGGGCTCAATAACTCAGATCATAAAAGCATAACCTTTTCAATTCAGTTATAGACTGGTACCTTTTATCACAAGTAGTTTTAAGCAATTTCAAAGTGGCAGAAATAAGATGGAATGCTGTGATGATTATGGAAAAAAAAAAGCACTGACTGTATTTTTAGTTGTACATTATAGCAAAAAATGGGCATCACACAGTCATTCCAAAATAGTAACATAAAAGCCATGCAGCAATGAAATACAATTCTAACCATGTGAAATCACAGGAACAAACCACAATGGATCATACACCATATAAAAAATTTCAAACCATTCTTTTGGCTTCATGACTACTCAGAAAAACTTAGTTGGCTTTCTTAGAATTGCTTAATCTGTCACATCTCTGAAGACGTAGTCACAGACAACAACGTGTGCTCACAGCTTTTAGCAGTCCGAGAGTATTCAGTCAACAACCTTGCTACTGACACATGGCAAAAGAGGGATTACCACATCTCTGCTCTTATTTTGTAAGATGCACTTTGTCTACACAAAGCCTTTTTACCTCACACCATTGTTATACTGGGTAGACAGCTCCTCAGAGTGATTATCTGTGGTTACACTTCCTGAAACAGTCACACCATTGGGTACTTCTTCCCTTTTTGGCTGTTACAGACCCCAGGTATACTCCTGGTATTACGAGCATTGCCCCTGCTAACAGCATTTGCAGAACGAGTAAGGGCAGTGGAAAATGACCAAGTTGTTTACTGCTGTACCTCAACAAGGACTTCTTGGCTCCATTTTGTTTGTAAAAAAAGGGAATTGTTTGACCAAACATGAAATGTCACTATTATAAGCACAAGCTGCAGGTGCCGCAAATCAAAGAAGTTTGCAGACCCTAGGCAGAGCTACCATCAGATCAGAGCAGTTTAGTCCTTTTGGACAACTTAGTTCACAACACTTGACCCATAGGCAACAAAAGGTAAGGATTTTACACGTCACCTTTTGGTCATATTTACGAGTCTTTTAAGTAACAGATTTAGCTTCCATTTGCAAATGATATTCTGGAAATGTAATGTGGAGTTTTACCACTTTAGAATGTCCCTGGGAGAAGGATGATAATAGACACATTTGCTTTGCACAGATGCCACCCTCCTGCAACAGAAGGACAATGATGGGATGGTAATCTCTAGGCTAATATACGTTCCATTAAGTCCATTAACAGGTAAACAGCTACCAGTGTGGGCATCTTTAGGAGGCACCATGCTGGTTTCTGGAATGGCCTCTAACATCTACAGCAAGCTTTATTGACAAATGGAGCTACATATAAACTGTGGAGTGAATTCAACAACTGCTAACACCGCCCTCAGAGTAACATGAAATCTTATATACTTCAGCTTTCTAGCAACATCATTCCTATTCTTTCTTCACCTTTGCCATTGATTGTTTCAATCTCTGGACAATTTGCCTGTTTAGGTACAAATCAGATTACGTCTCAATTCCACATTAGTTTCCCATCCCCTATCTGGAGGAAAGTATTCATCACTAATTTCAAAACACAGATATTTCTTTTAGCATTTAAAATGCTTAGAGAAACATCTGCCTTTGACGCCTGACAATTCATGTCATATGAATGCACACAGTACCACCTTTTCCCAACAAAGATGAAGTTGTTTTCTGGAAAGAAACAGAAAATGCCAAGTGATATTAACTTCTGTGGCCACTGTGCAATGAGTTGCAGAAAAATAATGTTTGCTTAAGGTCATAAACTTCAGCATGATCCTAGCAATCACCCTAGGAGACACTGTGACTCAGAGATGCACCTATGACTCAAGTCACACCCTTGACTTCCCCTGGATCAGTCATGAGGCCACCGACTTTCAGTCCTCACTATCCTCCTGTGTTTTCTCAACTCCTTGGCTAATGAATTGAAAGACAGGGGTCAACTCAGCTCACATCCTTGAAAGGCAGCTGTGTTCTTTAGCCCATACATCATCAGTGTATCAAAGATTTAATAGTATAGATACTAAATCTTAAGACCCCACTCAATTTAACAAGACCATAGTTATTGATTTATGTGGATGTAGGGTGGAACTCTGAGATCTGTGGAACTAACTCTCCAATACACTAACTCAGTACCACACATGGGAGAATATAAAGTGAGTGCAATTACTCTAGGGTCCAGAAATCAAATGTTAAGCCTTTTCAGAAGGAAGTGACATTATGCGAGCTGTTCCACAGCCCAGGGTGGGATTGGTTCTGTAAGGTTGAGAGAGGTTAAACATGATATATACCTCATTTGTTCATTAAAATAAGCATCTGTGACTTGAAAAATCATGCATCCTTCCCACACTTTCCACAGATACTGTTCAGAGCAGATGAAAAATTATAGAGTCCATACCCTTTCTATTTCTACTCTTACACAGTACTACTCGACAATACTTTCCAATGACTGGGAAAATCCAAATCTACTATAGGTATATGTATCTTACGATTCTTGCTATCCTCATAGATTTTCTTTTTTTCTGTCTCTGACAAAAACCTTTTTTTCACTAATATGAATGATGACCTAAATGATCCAGTCAGCTGATTTTCCACCATTTCAACTTCTTTCTACCAGTGAATGAAAACCAATGTCGTTCCTTTTCAGAGGATCATAGAAGTTTTCTGTTTCCCAGTGTGAGTTAGACAGCAGGTAACATGACACAAATTCACATTTCAGAAGTACAACTTTCAAATCAGAGATTTGAAATGACAAGTTAAGGGCACCAGATCAAACTATAAGTTACCGCACAGCTCTAGTGAGCTGTACACAGTTTAGATCTAAACACAGCAAACCATAAGTAATTCAAAACTGGGCCCAGATTATTACCTTACTCAGTAAGTCGAGAGGATCTTTTCAAAAATGGTGATCTGACTTTGGAAATATTTTTTTTAAAAGTCCACCTTCTTGTTTCTTTAAAAACATTTTGACACAGCTGTTCATACTAAAATATAAATAGTATTCTCATGGCATATTAGACATTCAAGACAGCATTAAAGTTTCCAAACAAAATCTCTGCATTCCTGACAGATTAAACTACATTATGTTGCAAAGTCTTGTCACAAAATTGTATTGAATAATTCTACTGTTCACCAGTTATGAGCATTTTATATACGCATGTTGTTTGTGTCTACTGAAACTCCCTTAATGACAACCAGATCCTGTAACTAGGCATCTTCACCTGAAATTCCAATTAGAAAAAAGTGAAATAAAATAGAATAAAAGAGTTTACAGATCAGGATTCTGACAGAACAAGAACAGAGTCTGTGGGGACTCTATGGAATTTTTTGACCAGCTGCTTTCTTTCTCAGAGCAAGGAAGTTCCAAGTCTCCATTTCCTGTTGTCAGTGGACCGTTCCTGCCATTATTGCAGTGAACATACCCTACATGACTATTGGAAATACTGTATGCCAGGTTTCCTAAGTAATTCCTGGGGCCTCATTCTCATTTCTTCATCAGTACCTCCCTTTTCTCATCACAGTAAAGGAAGTGCTGTTTCAGGTTATGATTCATATATAAATTATTGATATTGCAATAACTTTTCTCTAAATATGATGGCTCCTTGAAGTCATAATCAAAATACACCTCACCGCTGGTCTAAAGCATTCCCCACAAAAGCTAAGTGTGGTCTTTTATGGTCTCTTACATTTTTCCATTTTACTTCTTCATTTTTCCATCAAGTTCATTAACAAAAATAATATATTGCCTGTTTTTAAGATAATTGCTTAGCTAAAATAAAAACTTAGCCACACGGATATGAATACAATGATTTGACTATGCACAACGTATTTGTTAGTCACAGAATTGTCATACAATTAAAAATGGGTGGATGAATAATACAAGAAATTCTATGTATGGTAACACAGGCACTAAGAATTGTTTTATTATTATGTATAACAAAAGTATAATATATTGCATTTTTTTTTCTTTCTTAAGATTATTTTTTCTCTTAACTATTGTAAAACTGAATTAAACTTGAAATTAAAACCAGCATCATACTAAGATGAAAGCACAGAACCTTCCTAGTTGCGTTAATACTTCTTACAACGGTGCTTTGAAATTTCAATTTTAGCACAACTCTTCAAGTGTTTCGATACCAATAAATAAAGCATGTCAGGGAAGAGGATTAAGCCCTCACCCACAAACACTCACATACTGTTGAACTTGCAGCATGCTCCTGGCAGAATTTTGACCTTCATAAATTAGCACCATTGCAGAGATTGCTTGAGTGCTGGACCAGTCACAGGCCACTTTGGAGACCACTCCCAATCTACAGTTTGGACGCTGCCACCCTGTTTTGAGAAGAAAACTAAATTAAATATATGATATTATATGTGTCACTCCAGATGGTCTAACAGAATGGCCTAATTTTCCTTGTTGGATGGACAGTCTGTTGCAGTAAGATACATGCATAGACCAAGAGATCACCAGGTAAGTTTTAACTTAAATTAAGAAACCTCAGAATTAATTAGAAGGAAGAACAGTAACTCTCCATTTCAATGTTGACTTAATTTCTGGATAAATGGCAGAACCATCTTCTTTTATTTCTCTAATACTTTTCAATGCTTGCAACTCTGCCAACGTACAATTTCAATGTTTGACTCAAGTTTTCATATTATTTATGTACATCTACATGTCTGTATATACATATATGTATACATTTCCTTTATATCTATTATATTCATGCTTGATACTAGCAAGTATAAATAAAATTAAGAACAAAATAAAACAACAAAATAACCCAGCCATGAAATCAAGGTCAATGCAAAATATCATTGAAACAAACAGAAGTATGGTGCCTAGAACTGTATCTCATACATGGTGTGAAGTAGACTAAGCTGTGAGGATTTTTGCTTTCTGTGCTACTGAAATACAAATAAAGTGCTGGAAATAACTTCATCTCAAACAGTTGTTATGTAATTGATACGTTATTTAACATTATTTCGACATTTTTCAACATTAATGAGGTCGTCTTAGTAAAACATGACAGATAATAGGTAATCAGGAGACTCAACATCTCCCTTTAAGTGACACGAACTGTAATTAAAGAAAGTGTTAGATTAAATTGAACTGAAGGTAAAAAAACAATATTCAATTGCCAAGACTTCGATATACAAGAGATGGCTCTGAATTTGCAACTGCACAAGGGCATTAACATCTATTTGATCTCTTTTTGTAAGAAATTAGGAAAATATTATTTTCCCTCAATTTTAATCCACTGGAAGTTTAAATTGCAATGGACAAAACTAATAATGATCTAGCAATACAGGGCTATCAGAGTATGTAAATTTACACTATACTAATTGAGAATTATCAAGGTTTCAAATTGAGAAACACTATAAAAGAATTCTGGAAATAACTGATATTTTGCCTCACTGGCTAAAAAAGGTTTTTTAGAATCAGTCTGATAATAAAACCAAATTATTTTGAGGCTAATAAAAACATTTAATTGCTTTCAAAGCGTTTCTTCTTCTTGTGTTTAAGCCGCTATTAAGCTTTGCAATTTTTCAAATAGTAAAGTCATTTCAAAAACCAATAAATACTGAAGCATTTTGCCACAGCTCAAGTTTCTTCACACATGTTCTGAAGAAAACTATTCATAACATTCAACCCCAAACTGTAAATAACTGTGAATCTTACAAAAGCGTGACAATTCAAACAATCTGGGCAATTCCTGAAAGGACTGAGAAGTTAAATGGTTACAAGGGCTTAACTAACACTTTACTTACTAAAGTGGAGCTTTACAGAGACAATCTGAAGGAACTAGAGAAAATTTAGGAGCAATGACTGGTACCGTGTATCTCCCACTACCAGGTGGTACCTTAACCACACAACTCCAATTTATGTTTCATTGCTACAGGAGCCTCCTCTTTTTTTTTTTTTTTTTTTCCTTCCCCCCAAAAGAAGCTCATCTTTATAGGAAGAACTAATTTTCTTATAAATTTTACCTGGGAAGTTGTTTCTTCAATTCCCTTTAGACAAGAGAAAGAACCAAATCTAGCCTTCTTATTTTTTATGAGCTGTTAGGCTCTATACTAAAGTCCATTTTCACTATACATATTGAGAAATGGCAATTCAGTAATTCCAGTGGTATTTGCATACTGTTTCAAGCAGCTGGTGTTACAGACCACTGCTCTGTTTCAATCCTGCACAATTTTTTCATGTGGCATATGTTCAAGGACTGTTACGAAGAAAGCCTCAGAAATTATGCTAGCTTTCCACAGTTGAGAACTTCAGCTATATAGCTAGGGTATCTTGCATTATGTAATAACAATAGCCTTGAATTTTCAGGAGGAGGTTAAAGGGAAATATCAGACAGTGCATGGAATATTGACAGAATGTATGCATTACCACAAACTGGAAGTCTAGACAGCAGTAAAGACAGATTAAAATAGTACCTCTCAAAGAATAAAAATACCAGTGGTCATAAAAATCCATGCAAGCAAGGAACAAGAGTCTTTGAATAAGTTACAGAAGGCAGCAACGAATGAATTTCACATGAACTGCAAAAAAAGAACGAGATATCAAACCACTGTAATCACTAAAAGCAATGAAATAAAGAATTGTCACTATATTCTCTTCTCAAGCAAAATTGCCACTTAAATCAGTGGAAACTTTCTCTAGGGAAAAACTTGCAGTACCGGCACAAATTGAGCACATATTTTTGAAAAGCTCATTGAGAAAACAAGGAATTATTTGGTATTTTCAAGCTACCAACAAAATCTTTACACAGAATTGTTTTGAGAGTTTCAAATTACCTTTTTCTTTCCTCTTTGGACAGTTTACATAAGGACTTAATAAAATTAAAGCCACAATGACTAATTAAGTGAAGATGGAAGAATAAAAACCATCCTCAAGAACCTTTTATGCACCATTAGAAACTGTGTTTTAAAAGGATTCACACCTAAATTCAAGTGGTGTCAAGATAAAGAGAGGGCATTACCTTGAATGAGAGTTTTAAAATAAAAATAAAAAGGGGTTGCAAAAGTACATTGAGTATTTCTATGGAATCCAGGCTGCTGGATCATGAGCACTGGGACAGCCAGTGCTGGGACACTTCTCCAGCTCTACACCCAAGTCAGCCCCATGGATAGGTAGCCTCAGATAACCCATCTCCTCAGTACTAGGTGGAGGCAAAACAAAGGTTTCCATCCATCTGTTGAGGAAAGCGACTGTTACCAAACTCTGTCAGAAGTAGAGAATTAACTACAGGCAGTTACATATTGTCCCCTACTTTAATCTACTCCCCCATTAGGCCTGCAGCAGGAGATCCCATCTAATGCCCACACAAGCAAGCTGCTGGAAATTTCAGGTTCTTAAGGTGCACAGACTATAAAAAAAGCAAAATATTTGCCATACGTGGCTAACGGAATATACAGATAGGAGCACTCTCCTCACCCCTTTTATTTTCTCAATTCACAGGCAACTTCAAGGATAACTAACACAGCTATTTAGATTTTATCACAGTTATTTACATTGCTCTTTATTCACTCACTTTAACAATAGCCATGGTAGAGTTCCCACTTTAATACACACAGACAATTGCCCTGCATGTTGTCTCTTTCTTTCCTTTATAGCTTGGCCTTCAAGTGGATCATTAGAGAATACTGTAAAAGGACAGGCCAGTGCAAGAATTTGTTGTTAATAATTGTGTCTTAAATTCAATTCTTGACAGAAAACAACAAAATGAAATCTAGATGCCCTGCACCAACTTTGTATTGAATATCCAGGAAACCTTATAAATAAAAATGTAGTTCTCTGATGTCTCGCTGACCTTCTCCAAGACAGAACCTCCACCACAAACCTGGCTAAATCCAAAGTTAAATAACTGCAGCCAACAATAAATTCAACCAATGAAAGGAGGTCATTTCCTCTGGATTCAACACCTATAGATATGAAAATAGTGGGTTTACATTTATGTGTATGCTAAAGAAAAAGATAAAATCCTGCAAGAGTAAAACAAGCTGGTTAGCATAATAAAATAAGCTCCAACTTTTATTTTATACCTGGCACAATTACCCTGTATAACTCACCTCTGTAAAGCAGCATAAACATAAAGAGATAAGTAAGGCACACGAGTACTTTAGTGAAGTACATGAAGTGAAAGTTTCAAGAGCTACTGCCAAAAAGAATAAAAAGATTTCTAAGTCTTCCTTAAGTTTTCAAGGCATACATACAATGAAATATCCAATGTGCAGCACCTTGTTCTTACAGCACGTTGGTGTGATAAAACAATGATTCTTTGCCTGCTTCAATATGGCAATTTTTAATTGAAGTCTTTCCTACTTTTGCATTAGAATCCCCAAGGAAAGAAAACCTAAAAAGTGATTAAACACACACTTATCTTCAAGCTATTAAAATCAGCTCCTTATATGCCTGAGGTTAAACATGTGCAAAATCTTTGCAGGATTAGGGATTTAGAGAACTGTTTGATAGCTATGAAAATTGTTTTAGCATTTAGTGAAAAATGAGCTTCAACAACAAGGTGAAAAGGAACATTCTAGATAATGCCTTGCTTTTTTGAAATATGAGACAGTAATTCCCGCTATCATTTTATGAGGCAATAATCTGATTTTTGAGAGTATGGGCTTCACCTTCTAAATCTGCATCATAAAGCTTTCACTTCTTTTTCCTTCCCATATTTTTTGAAAAGATTCTTACTTTACCAAAATAGCTACAATTAAAAAAAAAAAAAGCTATTAGACCATGTTGCAAGCAAGACATTTTTTATCTTTTATTTTTTTCATGGAGCTACATTTTGATGGGTGCAGAATTTTTCTCCTGGGACATTTCAGAAGCACCAATGCAAAGAATTACTGAATTGTTCAAGGAATTAAAAAACACCTTGTGAATTTTCTTAAATGGTGACCTATCCAAACCATCTGCTCCAGCTGAGTTGAATGGCATTTTCTCAGTCTAGTTACGAGTCTTCAAAATTACATTTGAACTCCATTATAATCACCCAATATTTGACCTATAAAATAAAATTCATTCTCTCATTACTTACCATGAACAGATCTTTTATCAATCCACTACATTAAATGGATACAGGTCACAGGTGAAGGCATTTTAATCATGAAGACTTGTGAAACAATATATGCAGTAGATAAGTCCATCAATGAATAAAAGTTATTTATAACAATTAAAAAAATTAAATGTCTGATACCTTTGTATAGACACATACATTACAGAAGTATAGCTACACACTTCTGTAGTCAATGCCTAAGAAAACAGTCAAGTATCTGTCTAGGTAGCTAATTAAAACAACTGAGGATATCAGCCCATACCAGTCTCCCACCTAGCCCCTCTACCAATAGCTGGCAATAACTAGATGCAAAACAAAGTATTAATTGATATTAATATGTTCACTGTCCCAGATAACACACTTACTAGGACCACTGCCTGGTGAGGATGTCAGCAAACACTGCCAGGTGAGGAAGGATAGAACACTGACTTTCCCTAGGACAGGCTGGTCCTCCAGGTTGCAGAATCATTGTTCTCATTTTCTTCTTTCTTCCTAAAAAGGAAGAGAATTCTTCCTTTCTTCTTAAAAATAAATTTTATTGCATATCCATGCCAGATCTTTTCCTCTGGAATCCTTGACCTGCTATCTACAATATCTCCAAACTTAAACTTTTACTTTTTACTTTTCTTTTCTTGCTTTTCGTGGCTTTATCTCGAGTACTTTCTCACTCCTTAATGAGAATTTTCCCCTTGTAACCGATCCAAGTTCAAGTCCAGCTGAGCTGGACTAAAGACCTTTGAATCCCAGTTGAGGCCTGAGGGTGGAGGAGCTGGGGAGTTGACCCAAAAACAGAAGGAAGCATAAAAAATATTTCAGAGATCTGGACTAGCTGTGCCCCTTGCTGGTATCACCTGTAACTTTAGCAATATATTTTCAGCTCCTCTAGCCTCTAGATCACAATGAATATCATTAATATAAGATCTCAATCTAGAACGCACAACTGAAGCCCTGTTACTGACACACACCACTCTTCACAGCATTAATTCAGTTACCTGAAGTAGCTCCATCTTCAAATATTTGTTTTTATAGATACCAGTGAATTATCAATTATACAACTGAAACTGAAAGGCATCACCAATAATCTCTGAGCTTTTTCAAGATCACACAAAATCATAGTAGAGGAAAGCTCTTTCTCAGAACTGGAAAGTACAATTTCATTTGTAGGAAACTGAGTTTTTTCAGTATCATTACTAATTGTTTGCAATACCAGATGGAGATTTATTGGAGATGAAGGAATAGGGAGCATGAGGGACAAGCTAAGGAGAAAACAGGTGAAATTCAGTAGATCTTTTAATACTGATAACATATAGCTGCATGCTGAACAGGTTATAGTAAATAACAGAATAGTAGTAAAAGAAGATAAAAATAGGCAGCGTATTTCTCTACACAACAGCTTTGTGGCTGAAAAGAAACTGAATGTTTCAGAAGAGTGTTTCCCCTTAACAGAGCTGAATTCAAACTTCCAAAATACACAGACCGCAACTGCAGGCCTGGTCGAGGCAGAAGTATGCAATTAATCATGCAGTAATAACTGTATCATTGAATCTCCTTTACAGTTTATTCAGTTCCAAAAACTGGAGTCTGATAGTTTTTTTCATAATACTAGCAATAGAACTTCTGCTTCATTTTTATAGGCTAACTTTTTTCATTGTTCAACCATATAGCCAAAATTCTTGTTTCTCAGTCTCTCAACTATTTCATAAATAAAAACTAATGACTAAGACTCTCACTGATACAGTTGTACCTCTGATGTCTTGCTGCACATCCCAGCATTGTGGGGCTCTCATTGCTTTGCACTCAGCGCCTTTGATACCCAAGCTGTCTTGGTGTGGCTACAGAGGTGTAGGAAGGAAGCGTATGGATGGCTTGATGTGTGCAGAGGATGTTCCTCAACAGAGGGAGAAAGCCAACAGAACAGTGCCCACCCAAGCCCGGGAAATAAACATAGAAGAGAGGGGGACCTAACCAGGTCTAATTATAGCCAGTATGTGCTTTCATGGACCTTTTTCCATCAAAGCATCAAGTATGCATTCACTTTAAGACACAATCAAAAGCAATGATGATGATTTTCGAACTAAACTCATAATACGTAAAACATGATGTGAGACACTGTCCCTCAAGTTAATCTGTCAAAGCTACTTACACAATCATGGAAAGAATTAGGTCCATCAGAATAGATCCAAATCAACCAGCAAACTGTGAAACTGGCTCCTTGTGTAGCCAGGAGTTTTTCCAGGAAAGAGCCTCCAGAAAACCTCCCCACGCATGGTCTAAATAATAAAATCCATTCAAAGGAAAAGGAATTCCTAGGAGCTGATGGCATTAATACTTCAAAGTATCAGACCTTTAGAAAACAGAAAAAACAGATGCAGACAGATCCATTCTCCTTTCAGAACGCCCCTGCTTCTGATCTAACACTATAGCTGAGGGAGGACAAGGCTCAATGAGGAGGACTGTGTCAGGGCTCAGTGTAAGCAGGGACTATGAAGGAATTAATTATGTTGAGAAATCAGGGATGGTCACACGATGAGGAGTGTGAGAGGAACAAGAGGAGCAGCAGATGAAGACAGAGGTGACCACTGGTCTAAGGAGAACAGCACATGAGTAACATAATCCTTTTACACAGACCCAGTTTTCTATCAGATCTCAGCTTTGGTAAATTCTCCCAGAAGCTCCACTAAATCAAATTCCTGGACACATCAGTAATGTCCTGCACTTGATGCAGCCAAGGTCCCTTGGAACTACGCCCTGAAGTTAGTCCACATGTTATCTGTTGAGTTTCACATCCCCGAGGAGAAACAATGCTACTTTATCTGTGGATAATTAAACAAATGGGTTCCAGAAATGATGGTCATCAGAAATGGATCTAGTATACAGTGGGCAATCCCTTCATGCCGATTAAAAGATCTGTGAAAGGAGGAAATGAAAAGATGCAGATATGAACATCTCCAGGGTTCTGAAGCAGGCACCTGGATTCCACCTCAGTCCCATTTTAGGAAGACAAATCTCCACAAGGACTTGTCTGTATGCCCTTAACAGATCATAAAATATACATGATATTTCCCAGCACCAGCTGGCTCAGTAGGAATGTTCAGCCAAGCTTCTCCCAGATAAAAGCCAGCCATCCTCATTTGGCAGCATGAAAAAACTGAGCACGTTTGTGCAAAGGGTCTTCCCTCCAAATCAGAGCTACAGCAGACACAGATAGCACATGAGCATTGTCCAGATGGGTGAAAATATCAGGTATTTGACACAACATCATATTTCTGCATTCTAAACAGTGCTTTATAAAAACACTGGGTTTATGCATTATCTTTCAGCAGAGCTTAGATACAAGCTGTACTGCAGAAGGACAACACGCATACTAACTTGGGACTTATTTCCAATATGCCATGAAGCTACCAGAAATACTTTCATCTCAAAGAAAGTGGAATCATGATCATAAAACACTATTTTGAACTGAAAGGCTTAGGGGGAAACTTTCCAGATTTGTTTTACTGAACCATAAAGTTTTCATGTGCAAACATGCACAGTACTTATGACATGGTCCAGTTAGAGCTTCTTGGAGCTAAACCCAGGAGCACTCAAGCACAGGACCACAGCAATGTTCTCCCTCTCACAATAACTCATGAACTAGATCAAGTTCCAGCAGCTGTAAAATTCTCGGATTACAAAATGGTGGCCAACAAAGTGCTTCACTATATCCTGTTCCAGGAAGTCAGGGGTTGCCCCATTTTATTACTTAACATTTTGGCTAAACTACTCTTCCCCAGACAACTTTAATCTCTCCTTACCTCTCAGATGTATTTATCACCTAAGATAACAGCTAGGTTTTACAGCAGGAATGTTGCAACATAGCTGAGATCATAGCTGATAGAAACCCATGCCTGCTCATTGAAGCTCTCCATGCTGGCTTCAAAGTGTAAGTCCAGAAATGTATTTTAATTATGACTTTCATATAATTTAAAAATTGCAGAACTTGTTCTCAAAAAGCTACACCTCAAGAATAACTTCTCTACCTTCAATCAGCAACATATTTTCTTTCTAAAGCAGACCTCGAGATTAAAGCAGCAATGCAGTAAAATCTAATTAGGAGAGCAGGAGCAGGTTTTTCTAAGTTATTTTGCTAAGATCTGGAGGGGTCAAAAAACAGGAAAGTTCTTAGCACGGTAATTTTAATTTACCTTGTTCAGAGGTGTTGACAGAGGCGAGCCACCTCTGTTGTAACTCCTTTGTTGTATGAAGCTTACTGTTCAGTGGTGTGAAAAGTGCATTTAACAAATGTAGTGGCAGTGCAGTGATAGAGAGCTACTACAAAATTTCTTTCATTTATCTGATTGTAAAACTGCGAATTTTACAGTGTTCTCTATTTGCTGCTGTCTTTATTAGCTCAGTTGGACTAATTTTCCACTCACATGTTCAAAATGTATTATCACTCATATATTATGTTGCTTTCAACAGAGAGTTATGTTTGGTCTGAGCATTTCATGTGACCTTACTTTTCCTATTTTTTTAGGAAATTCACAGCAATTCTCGTGCATACCTCATCACAGCTTGATATGTAAAGAGTTGGATCAATTCTTTGGAGAAAACATTTTCAGCTGTACAAAATGGGGATAACTTGGAGCAGTGGGACAAGCCTCCCTAGAGAAGAACAATATGGTAAGACTTGAGAAGACCATCTTAAGATATCATTACAACAAAATAAACACACTTTTTTTCCCCATTGAGAAAGGACTTATTAATGTCAACTTATTAGCAACAGCTGCAGCCGTCAAGGCTCAGACCAGCCTACACAGAACTGGAGAGTGCTGTCATTCTAGCCTGGATTAAACAGGGCTGGAAATTCAGTTACTTTTTTACAGCATTGATCATGCCTCCACAGGTTAACTGGTGAAGCAGCTTTGAATTTGAAACACTGAAAGTCATGAAAAAACTTTCTCAGCAAAATGCTCAACCAAGTTGCAAGAAAACAGCATAGATCAGCTATTTATGAGCATCAGAATTTGCACCTTCCTGTAGGGCAGGTATAATGCAGTGAATATTCAAGGTGCTGAAGTAGAAGATAAGCACACAGACACGTTTTAGCAAGCATAGTTTACATTTTGAATACAGAGTATTAACTTCTCTCTACTAATTGTACAGATGTACGCCCCTAACCACTGGAGATGAAGGATTGGCACAATTATTTTTCAGAAGCACCATTGGATCTTTAATTAACTCTGTTGTCCAAGGATTTTGCTGTTCTACATCTGAGTCAAAACAACAGGATCTCAAGCAGTTCTGCATTTCCTAATAGCCTTCTTCTGCAACAACTGAACTGTATGAAATAAAGCAAGGCTGCCATTTACACCACAGGAAACATCACTTCCTGCAAAACCATTCTTCAAGGCATTTCATTTCACCTCAAGACTGTTTAATTTGTGAGCATTGGTTTAATCACAGTTCATGGTGAAAAGGTAAAAGATAAATCCTAAGAAAGGTTAAACTCCTGGAGGATTAGTAGACACTTTGTAGATTTGTAGATGCTCTGTTCAAAATCAGCTGATTAAGTAAAAGACTCATGTGAAACTACATTTAAGTGCTGTACTGTTCTTTCTGTACTGTCTGAGGAAAAAAACACCCCATCATGTTTAACAGCATCACTCGAAAGAAATTCATACTGTTGAACCACAGAGGGCTGGCACTTACAACACCAGATGGAAATCCAAATATGTGTTTTATAGAGCAGCTTTGCAGCATTAACCGCTCACTAAGGAGTGAACAAGTCTTGCTTTCTTCTTGCTTCTGAAATGCAAACATTCTTTTCTGTTTAAAGAAAGACACAAAAAAACCCCCACCAAAAAACCAAAACCAACCAAAAAAAACCCCACCCCATAACCCTTCATTAAAAAATTATTTCCCTTTCTTACCAGTGGTATGCCAGCACTGGATAGCTTTTTCCAGCTGTCATAGGCTGCCTTTGAAAAAGGTACCTCCCCTCATGGTGCTTTGATAAAGACAGAAGAGAATCGTAAATGTAAAACCAAAAACAATATATAGAATACCAGACATAGCAGAATACCCACTTCTCTACTGCATTTTAATTCGAGAAAAAATAGTTTTTCCAGGACTAGGGCCCTAGAAAAGCTCTATCACCCAGTGTTCACTAAACAGACAGAATGTCTCCGCCCCACAGAGATATGGGAGAACAAAAGGAATAATCCACCCATGAAGCAACAGCACTGAATTCACCATAGCCCATAGCTCTGCTAATCCCCTCTCCATCTCCTAGTGGTTAACCCAGAGCTGCAGGGAGGACATTTCCCAATCGCTGGACTCCAGCACACTCAAGCACAAATAGCAGGAATCTCTCCTCTCTCTTACCCATTCTGTCCTGCAAGCATCTTGGTTCTCTGGATGCAGACTGGTTCCCCAGAGGATAAGAGGAAAGATTTTCCCTTGTGATTACAGTTTCTGCAAGCTGTCATCTCGCTGAAAAATTTAAAGCAGAAAACATGCCCTTTGCTTCACTCCTAGAAGCCTCACATACATAATTTAATGAAAAAGTCAACAACCCACTACATTTCACATTTCTGATCTCTTTTTTTTTCTTAAAAGAAAGTAAAAGGCACATAGTGAGGCTTTCAGGAACAAAGGAATCTGTCAGTAATAACCACACACGGTACTATATCCAAGGATTAGCCTATTTGAGGCTTTATCAGGAAACGACACAATAATTAATTGGCCACAACACTGAGTTTTGAAACAGAGGTTGGGTCATGTTACAAGAAGAAAAGCATAGTTACTGCTCCAGAGAGTCCTTAAGTCAGTAGGAGACTTTAGATCTTTTATTCTTTTAATATCAAATTGATTTCTCACAAGTTGAGATTTCTCACTGGTGCTCAGACAGTGATATTTTCCACATGTAGACTTTGATATTCCTAAGAAGAAAGAAAATAATAAAACCAACGACATGGCTAATTCAGGGGATCCTCAAAGTAAACCTTGGTGCTGATTGTTTTCTTATGCTGTATTCCTTTTGGCAATGTTATCTTAAACTCATAAACAATAGGGTTGTATCCCAGAGAATGCAGCATGCCCTCAACCACAACTGAAAGCAAGAGGAGCAGAGCGTGCTGAGCACCTGGCAGGAAAAGTCCTTAATTAGCACCATTTGGAAAGCCACGATTATGAGATCACTCACTCTTGGCTCTTAAGAAAGAATATGAGGTGGTCCAGAATGGAAAATGTACCCAAATCAAACACATGTGTTGGCATATACCATTACCCTGCTGATTTAAATAAAGAGGGTAAGAATTTGTTCTTAAAACCATTCTAGATTTGCCCTGTATTTTAGGTGTAGTTCGTGTTTAGCCATTAGCACTGATTCTGTGCAAACTACTTGTTTGGGTTGTAGGGATTAGAACCGTGACAAAAATTGGTAACTGGGTCTCATTCAAAAACAACACAATCTGACGTGACTGTCCTTTTATAGTTAATGGCACTGTTTATGCTTTCATGCAAAATAAGAGCAAGAAATACAAAATAATTTGCAGAGTCATTCTCTGCATAAATAAAATCAGCCTTTCTTGTTGGAAGGGAAAAAATATTTTGAAAGAAAGAAAGAGTTTGAGGTAAGTCATAAACACACAATGTCTAGAATTTCTTCCTTGTAATCAGTTTGTAATCAAAAGCTTCACAAACATGACAGGCCACCTATATTCAGAAGAAATCTCTTCCTCTCCACAGCATGGTGTGTATAATTCAGTGAAAGAAAATACCTTCAACAGTCTCAGACTGTCTCTTTTACCATTTCATCTTCAATCGTATTTTATTTGCATTGAGTAACCACTTTCCTTCCTTTTGCCAAGACCTTTTATCTCTCCTTTTAGTCAACTTCTTCCTCAGGAATGCAGCACACCACAGCACTGAAGTTACAGGCGCACATTCATCACGCCACTGTCAGTGTCCAGTGTTCAGTTCTATCCAGGAAATTCCTACATTTCGTTCAACTTATTAAGGCAGGTACGTTATATGAAAAATAGTTAATATTTCTTCAAGGGTAAGAGAACTTACATGATCCTAAAATCATGGAACAGAAGTAAAACATGCTGTGATTGCCTATGGCTTTAAAAAATAATTTATCTGTAGTGCATGTAATGAATAACACCTCTCACTGACATAAAAGAGAGGCTTTTTTGTGTTGGGTTTTTTTTTATTATTTTACATAGAGTTTTCAAATTATATCTTTAAGAGAAAATAGAGGACAAAACAAAGCCGCTCTAGTCACAATTTTGTCTCCCCCAAACCTTCAGTGCTACCATACTATTGCCCCATGATCCTGATTTCTATGACCACCACCATCATGTGGATAGTGAAATAATGAAGTAATGTGGTAGATTTTTCAATATGTTGCTTATTTTGACCAGCAGACTCCAGTAGGGCCAGTTTCTGTATAGGCTACATGAGAACTCGTTTTGTACAACAATTAAATGCTTCACTGGGTTTCTCTTAATGAAGCAGGAACAAAAAGATCATTTGCCAAAATAGTTTTTTCTATGCTATATATTGTGTTTCACATTACCAAGTTAAGATTATAAATCTGGCAAAGGACATTGCCAATCTTGTCTAGATGCAGCCAAATCTTCCTGATTAGAA
Organism: Hypotaenidia okinawae; assembly: GCA_027925045.1. NCBI lineage: Eukaryota > Metazoa > Chordata > Aves > Gruiformes > Rallidae > Hypotaenidia > Hypotaenidia okinawae. Next base: position 20,887,533 of record BSDF01000009.1, read on the forward strand.
ATGTTCTCTTACAACTTAACACGCTGCGATGGAATCAGGAGATCCAAACTCATACCTAAATTTTTATCAACTTTTCTTTCTACTGTTTCTCAGTGTCCATTTTGTTGCTACGAGTGTGAAAAGACAATGAAAATGCATTCAAGATCATCTTTTAAAATAAAAATGCAAATACAAATAAGTCCGTTCAGCAAACCATAATTTCAAAGTATAAATTTAACAATCTTTACAAGCAGCCTGTTTCTGTAAAATGCTGAATCTATTCGACCTCCAGGACAATACTGTTAAGGATCCCAGCAAGACGCTCCACACTCCTTTTCAGAGGTTTTTTGGTTTCTCTTTTGTTTGTTTTGGCTTGTTGGGTTTTTTTAAAATACAGTAACCAAATATCACATGATTCCAATTCCAGTCAGGAATACTATTGTCATTGAATCCAGTCTGGGAGTATACTTTTCATAAAAATACTTTCAACTTTATTTAACATTGCCTTACTCACAGAGTTGACATCTACTGAATCAAGTACTGCAGCAGGACTCTCAACATCTTCATTATCATCTTGCGAATCTCAATACTGATTCATTGACTCACTGCCATGAGCTAATCACAGACCTTCCTAAGTGTCAGTTAAATAGTGAACTTCCTAGGAGAAACCAAATTTCATTCTATAGACCGTGTAAGGATAAGTAAAAGGGGGAGAATGGCACATATTAAAATCTAAGATATTGAAGAAAACAGTTTGTGTATTAAGGAATGCCAGTACTCCTCCACTATTATGACATCTTAGGCTACAATTGATGTTGCAGATTTCAGAACTATAGGTACTTAAGTCAACTGGCCAGATGTTTCATGATTTCTTTTGGATAAACTCCCAGATCAAACCTAAGCAGCCTAAAAGAAGAAACTTTCTTTCCTTCCCCCCTTTTTTTTCCCCTAAGTGGAATGTCATTTACCAGTGTACACCTCTTCCTAACTGGATTTCTAATTATAGACTCTGGTTCAAAACATCCCAACTCTTTTAACCAAGCTGAATTAGAACTCTTCTCAAAGCTGGCTTATGTAGCTATTGATCAGCCTTGTGTGGCAGGACATATATGTTATGCTAAAATTGATGTGCTTAGAGGTCTAGCAAGAATGAAAAATTCCTGCACAACAGCTTTGTTTTAAAGTAAAAAAGCCCAGAAAGCCACAAGCAACTTGGAAGTTTGTAAGGATATGAAATCAAAAATATCAGAAAATTCAATGTCAAAATAAACCTCCAGGGCCTGTTTTTGCCAGATACAACTTCTAAAATACAGCTAAAATGGTCACAAGAGAGAAGACCTCAGAGAGCAGATACACTCAGATGGACTTTCTCTCTGCAGAGTGAAGACACCAAATACAGTGCACTGGAGCCTGTAGGTAGATATACATCTCAGAGTTCTTGTCTCCAAAGCAAAATGCAAGAAAGGAACTAAAGATCTCTGCAGCATTTTACCCAAAAGACAGCGGGACTGCATCTTGACTTGTCTGCTTTGTTTGAATAATCTTGAATTTCATTTGAGAGAAAACACGTGCCATGGTTTAACCCCAGCTGGCAATTAGCACCACACAGGCACTCACTCGCTGTCCCCGCAGACCCAGTGGGATGGAGGAGGAAACCAGGAGCATAAAAGTGAGAAAATTCATGGGTTGAGATAAGAACAGTTTAATAACTCAACTAAAATTAAAAAAACAATAAACTGTCTGAACAGGAGAATAAAAGAGAGAGAAACAAACCCCCCAAAAAGTGAGTGATGCAAATGAAAAACAATTGCTCACCACCAACACACTGATGCTGAGTCTGTCTTCAAGCGGTAGCAGACCCCAGAGCCAGATTCCCCCAAGTTTATATAGCATGACATCACATGGCCCTTTAGCCAGTTGGGGTCAGCTGTTCTGGCTGTGTACCATCTCATCTTCTTGTGCATCCCCACCCCAGCCTTCTCATTGGCAGGCCAATATGAGAAGCTGAAAAGTCCTTGACTGCTTGGCAACAGCTAAAACATCAGTGCATTATCAACATTATTCTCATTCTAAATCCAAAACACAGCAACGTACCAGCCATTAGGAAGAAGGTTAGCTGTATGCCAGCTGAAACCAGGACAGCAACTTAGAGATTTTTACATAACAAGAATAAAACAAATACTATTTTATGACAGGTAGAGAGGAGAAAAGATTCAAAGAGCAACTTAAAATAAAATCAATTAGCAAAAATTGTAATCTTCAAATCTTATTCAACATAGTCCTTGATTCCATAAAAAAGTTTTTTCTCAATTACAAATAGACAAAGTTGTTATAGAGGTAAAAATCAAGAAAACGCATCTTTTAGGAGATTCATAATGCTTTGAAAACCATGTGCTTCAAACTGAGAAAATGTTTGTCAGGAGTTTCCAAAAGTTATAGCAAATGGCATTGAAAAAAAACCCAACAAAACCTCCATAACCTAAGTGGAAAGGAAAAAAATGCTTTTAGAAGATGAAGTGTGAAATAATTCTGTGATTTCATATTAAATTTCCATCTATTGACCTTTTCCTGTGAAGGGAATACAATCAAATTTCTCTTTATCTCAGGAGCTATCTTCAGGCACACTTTTTAACATCTGTCTTATAGAGACCTTTCCTGGTTGGAATAATTTCTCTAGAGAGGATATTCATCATATAGCCAGGAAACCAAGACTCTACCCTTAACTTCAGTTTGGTCTTTGGCAAATAATGAAAACTTGACAGCTTCAGTTATCCAGCTGTAAAAAGTATTTTTGAGGCCTTAGAGGGGAAGTGCAAGACATTGATTGTGTATATGGATTTATATCAGCTAAAAATAGGATTAGAACCTCTTCATTGGGCAAAATAGCCTGTTTCCCCTACCTATTGAAAAGTTCATTACCTTCCGTCCATGAATTCTCCCTTCCTTTACCTCTTCATCATCTGTAGGACTCATCCTTTCTCAGTTCTGCTTATTCCTCTCTCTATTCTGTAAAAGTGAACAGCAATGAGATTTCCCTCCTGAAATGAGGGGCAAAGGAACGTGCCTGCTGGCAATAATCTGGTCCTTATCTGCAGGCATAGTAGTTGTCCCCTCAGTTTTCATCTGAAATTTATTTTGTCTGAAAACTCAGTCATCCTCCGCAGGCACTGCTGACATTTGCACCTTCCATCACAGCAGAAATATTTCTGCTCAAAATATTCAAACAATCTTATGAAACAACTTGGAACTTGTCATGTTTCATAACATAAGACAAATGTATTTTCGCTAACTGTAGAGGAATCACTGCTTAAGATGCTTGAAGTGAGCCTTCCTAAGGCAAATAGAAGGTTTTGTGGAAAGCTAACAAATTGACCTTTAAAACATATTTAGAAAAGAAGACATCTTTTGAAACAAATTCTGTTTAGTTTTATGGAGGCTTGCTCAGTGGTATAACCTCACAGTACAGCACTGTATTCACTAGAACTGCCTGTATGTTTTCAGGTAGAATCGATAGGGTTTTTTCATTTGCTTTACAGATGAATGTCCACTTGACAGTAGCTTTGCTGTCAGGTTGTCATTTGTTGGGGTTTTTTGTTGTTTGTTTGTTTTTTTTAATTCCTGACTAATTCTGTAGAAATAGCTGCAAAACAAAGCACCTTCTCCTCTTACAGAAATCACTAACACAACTCAGACTCTCTTAAGTATGTCCAGGTTGCCTTCCACAATCCATTCTTTCCAAATCTCTTTGGCCTCATCAATTGTTTTCACTGTGTCCAGAAATATACTATTGAGAAAAAAAAATCCCACCGACATTCACTTTACTTTCAAAACATTGTACCACTTCTCTTTTCCTAGGATATAACTGGCGGAGCTAGAAAATCAGTCCCATGACTCAAAAAGCTCAGTGCTAGAAAATGAAGTTTCTTCTTATAATTGAAAACACATTTTACTTCTAACTCATAGGAAAGTTAATCTTATTTCTGGATTATTTTGATTTCTTCAACCCTACTAACAGAGCCCCTGTAGTACCTGGTAATCACGTAAAATAATCCTGTTCATAAACTCACTCTGTCTCTCCAGCTGACCTCCATAGTCTTGGTCTGAAACCTTAGCCAATATGTCATTGATCAGCCATCTCCTCCCACACAGATTTTTTAATTTTCTTTCAACTGTTGTCCCATCCTGGAATTGAAACTCTCTGAAACACTTGAACAGAGCAGTCATATGCCCACTTCATCCTCGCTTGCTATCTAAACAACTTGAAGTCTTTTAGCATAACTCATTAATATTATCTCTTTTCCTGTAATCCAGTCCCAGTTTGAATAAATCTTTCCTTAACAACAATTATAAAAGCAGCAGATACCATTATTGTGTCTTAACTGACATGTACAAGAACTTGAATATTTTCCTGCCTTCAGCAGTAATACTTCTCTTGATATTTCCAAGAAAGACTTTGCTTTTTCACGGCTGTATTACATTCTTGGTTGAGTCACTTTGTGAGTGAGGAATAGTAAAGTTTTCCTTTTCCTCTGGCATGAGTGAGTCCAGCTATTCCCACTTTATAGAAGACAATCAAGTATACAAGCCTTTGCTCTTCTCTGTTAGATTTCTTTCTGTCTTTATTATCCCCATGCTAAAATACAAGCAGTTGTTCTTTCATAGTATTAGTGCTCATTGATGCACCTTTTATCTCTTTCTCACTTCTCTCGGGTTTCAAAAAATCATTTAAAACCATGCTTTAAAATAACAGAAATGGGTCTGCAGTTGTCATAAGTGCCTTCAATCTTTCTAGAGTACAGGACATTGATATAATTTAGATCCAGTTTAGCAGACTTGTTTGAGAACCAGCATACTTGAGAACCACCTTAACATGCCGCTTTTGTCTGTGTATGTGCTGGGGAAGAGCTGGAATTGCTATGTCTTTTCTATAAAAGATTATATAGCTAGAAACTAGAACTCAAAGCAAACTAAGGGATGATGCTACTATTTCCTCTGAGCAGTATTTAATTTCTCAGCAGAATGTGGCTCCTGGCCTGTAAATCAAGTTGGAGTTCAAGCTGAAAACAAGTCCAGAGCTACATTTGTAATTGGGGATGGAAATGTTCTGCAAAATGAAGCTGAACTGCAAAAATCATTCTGCAAAAAGAGTCTGTTCCCCTTGAATACATTAGCTCTGTATATTAAATTTATATCTTGCTTCCAGCTGCAGCAGCATCTATACTCATTTTTGTCTTTCTCAACAACCACATTCACCCTTTCGGCGGGGTTATCCTAAGTATCCCTTCTTTATGAATTATGGCCATGCCTAAGTATTAAGTCCCTTAGTCACATGCTAAGTGGATTCAAACAAATGCAATTTACTTGGGCACAAAGCCATCACTGTTACCAAACTCTCGCTAGCACAGGACACTGCAGCTGCTGTCAACAACTGAAGCAATTGCGACTTATTCTTTGGTCTACACTCATTTGTCATAGGAGACACAAATTCTAGACCTGAGCTTTTCTACTCCAGGCACTCCATTTCCCAAACTAGCACAATTAGAAGATCACTGAGCATCTCTGAGAAGATGTTTGAAAACAGTTATGCCAGGTCCTCATTTTAAGTTATTCCTTCAAAAGAAATGTCCAGTCCATACACAGAACAAAAAGCTGTCACAAATCTCATCATTCCTTACTCCAATGCAAATTATACATCACCAGCTCACATTCTCTTAAAAATACTAATCAACAGTTATATTAAAAAACTATAGGTATTATCCCTCAAGGGGATGGCAGGGGAGGAAGAAAAAATACACCACAACTGTTTCACTTAACAGGCTACTAGAAGCATTTGGTTACACTGGTAGACACCTAATTAGTTACACAGCTAAAATGAGTCATTGTTCTTCCTCAAAGAGACATAGCCAAATTTAAGTGCATACGCACCAATTAGCTTCATCTTTTTCAATGACAATGGTACAGTCCAAATCCTTCAAAGCCAGTGGAAAGGCTCCTACTCACTTCAGTCAATTTAGTTTGTCCCTGGATTTCTCTTCCACAGTTTCTGAGTGGAAAAGAAAAAAATAGATTAATAGAAATCACATGGCTGTACTAAGCAGACTTCCAAGTGAAAATAAAAACCTGTCTGTAATTAAAGAAAAGTAACAGATAAACTGGAACTTTTTTTGAGCCTGGAGGCTTCAAAATAGCAGGACAAAAACGTCTGGGACATTAGAGAAAGAACAGCCTCAGGGAAACTGTTCTTTCTGGACCAAGAATGTCTGACAGAATTTATAAACCTGTCCAAGTAATTTTCTCCTAGATCCACCAGTGCAGGCTTGGAGTTTTGGTTTGGTTTTGTTTTTCATCTGAAGACAGATTAAGAAAAACCTTTCTCTCCATGTATTTTAATGAAGAAAAATTAAACAGTTCTTCTTAACACACTAACTTACAGTATTTCAGAAACAAATCAGTCATTCTAGAAACAAAGTAAGACATCTTAGTTCACAGGACAAAAGAGCAGAGTAATTAAACTGTGCAGAAGTTCTAGGCTACAGTCTTTGTGAAGCTACTTGCTTTCAGAAGGAACTTAATCCCAGTCTTGTACTGGCTAGATTTTTGCTCTGGAAACAATCATGCATGACACATGTTAAACTCGGCCCTTGCCCTAGCCTCTTTCCCCTTCCCCTAGCTCCATGTATGAAATTACTAGTACAGATACCAAACAACTCCGCCAAGGTAATGCACAAAGGTTCTGTTTGGGTTAGGTGACGGGAAGGTCTGAAAGTTTCAAGCATCACGTAGGCTCTCCACTGGTATCCATGTAAACCTTAACTTAAAAATGGACACCTCACAATTTACCCAACTGAGATTGCAGACATGTTGGTGTCATTTAGTCTTCAGAACATCGAGACAGAAATGAGCCAAGAGCATTGGAAAGGGATCAGCAAACACGAGGCATAGATGTGAAAGAGGAAAATATAGACGCCAGCATTTTGTGCTGGATGTTACTGTCACTGAGTTCTTTACTTCAGTTAGACTTACTGGAAAGAACCCTGAACTTTATTCAGGATAAACATCTGATGTATCTTCCTTGTTAGGTGACAACAGTAGATGAGCTACACACAGAGGCAAAACAACACTACTCAGGAGTAAAGCCAAACTCGTAAGTTAAGAAATGCCACATTTAAGGTTGCTTAATGCAGCTTCTGTATTATGATACAACCTTTAGCCGCACAATTGCATTTTTTTCCCCAGACCTCATGCACTGCACAGGATGGATAGTTCTTCTGTCAGAATGTCTTCGATTTTATGTTTTATACGTATTTTTTCCAACATCTGACTGCACGCCTTTAATCAATTATAAGGCCTTCAAACGTTTCATGAAGTAACCTTTACTTCTCTCTAAAAAGAGAGATCACTTTTTACAATGACAGATGTATTAAGGAAGAAAGCAGAAAGGTTAAACAGCAAGACCTAGACCTGCAAAGTGATTTCAAGCATAATAAATAGGAATTCGAACAAGTAGGCAAGTCAAAATTAAATTTAAAAATTATTTATTTAAAAAAAACCTCAGCAAAATTCATCAAAGTATTTGGGACTTTAAAAAATAAAGTTGAAATCTATGCTGTTACTTAGGGTGATTTATTCTAGCACATTTCTGGAACAGAAACCATGTTATCTTGTTTTTAAAAGACAATAAGATCTGCCTTCCCAGCATGATTCAGTGCTGAGGGTAACATCATTAGTTTTGTCTGTGGTCTGCTTCTGAGGGATGCTTCCCTCAGGTCTGAGAAGTGACAGATCTGAAGTATCAGGCAAGTGCAACGAGTGTTTTTCAGTGTTTTTCAGGCAGACCAAACCGCCTCGTGACAGAGTAGAGACCACAATGCTGCTTTTTAGTTGAGATTTTGAATTTCCTTTCTTTCTTTTTTCCAATGGCCAAATAGCCAAAATCTTGATCAAATCTTTGCACCTTCAACATTTACATTTCTGTAGGCTTTAAAGACAAAGCCTGATGAGGCAGGCAAGAAGATAATATTAGCCCTTTGTTGATCTAGTGCTTCTGGCTGTGAGCAGCCCGGCTGATTGAATGCTGCAGAAAGCAGAGCCAGAGCTAGGATGAAAGCAGCAAAATGCACCTGTCTCCTGAAAAAGCACATTAGACCGCATCTCCATGCATCATTTGGGAATCCAGTTTACTTTTCACTTAAAACCTTAGCCGAAGCAATTAAACACTATCATGTTAAGCATTTACAGTGAAAAACTAAGCCTACAGAAAGTTTTGCTACCTGCCAAGTTCTGATCTTTTCACTGGCCATGCAAGGTGAAGCAATGAAAGAAGTTGGTGTTCCTGGGGAGGTAAACAGCTCATTTGCCTTTCACATTAGGGGCTAGGTGATAACCATATTTGAATTTTTTCCTTTCAGTTCTAAAAGCTTTGTGTCCAATCAATAAATCAAGAGAATGGAAGAAAGCAAGAAAATGTAACTGGGAAAATTATAACTTAGGAGCATCTGGGAAAATTATACCTTAGGAGCATATAAGACAATAATTTGTGGGTATGCTGTGCTCTTTCAGGAATAAAACCAGAGGTAGTTCTGCCATTGCACTACTGCATGCATGAGGAAAAAAAGTGAGAAAAACACCTTCTGTTCTAAACAGTCAGCAGCTCTAGTGGCTACTGATCAGTCCTTCAACTGTAAATTAGAGCCAAATGGGGCTAGAAGGATGCTGCAGCACTGGGCCTGCAATGGCAAGCAATATATTTTTCAGTCAAGAGGCCACAGCGCCGGACAGCAGGGTCTTGACAGCTTTAGCCAGGGTCGGAATGTGGTGGATTGTAATGATCACAGCTCCAGAGGGAAAGACAAAGATCCACTAAGGTTGGGGGGTATTAAATGGCTGTTTTACAAGGTTTTCAGGTCCCTCCATTTCTATCAAGCTGCTGACACTTTTGATCTGGATTATGACCAGTCTGGATGGCAGATGTCACACTTCCTTCTAAAGACTGCCATATACAAGTGAAAGAAAAGCAAGATCTTTTTCTTCAGCCCAATATTAACTGCACAACTAACCACTATGGCAAAAAGAAAGGCTATCCCAGCCTTCTTTATGTAGACCTCCTCCCCATCCATGCAAGCACACTCTGTGCCTTCTCAAGTTCAGCAGCAAACTCTACAATGTCTCTCAACTGCCTTATGCTGAAGAACTGGAAGATAATTTCCTGACAGTAAGATGTCTCATTAACGGTCCCACCTCGGCACCCCCACAGCCTCCTAGAGGGGAGCTGGCAAGGCAAGAGCAGCCAGTGCTGTGCATCAGGGTTGCTTGCAACAGCAGTAGTTGCTGGAGTGAACACAGAAGTGTCATGAAGATAGCCAAATGGAGAACTTGGCTCATCCATGTAGATGAGTTAATCTCATTATAACAATTTCTTACTGTATCTGTTTGGGTAAGACAGATAAAAAAAAATACCCTGCCAAGTCGTGCTTACACAGCTGATGTTGCTGTTAAGTTCATTCCATTTAGAGCACCATTTACCTTGACTAATTGCAAAGAGATCTTACTTGAGCACTGAGCTAGGGATTTACATGGGCTTGCACTTCCTTGGAAGAGTTTCCAAACCATATCTACACAAAATGAGATGGTAACCTCCAGTACAAAGACAAAACTTTTCACTTTTTCTGGTAGCAAAAAAATAATTTACAACCACTGAAGCAATGAACAAAAAATTGTGGCTCTGCCAAGTCTCAGTTAAAAAATAAGAAACCCACTGATAAAAATCCCATTGAAATAAACCCATTCAGTGAGGACAAGAGGACCTCACAGACCCTCAATTTTAATCTCTCAATTTATATCACTCCATTTAGAAATGCTCTTCCTGCTAATTGCAGGGAGTCAGCCTATCGAATTCTCCGTGCCACTTTATTTATAGTATAAATAATTCTTTTCTTTGCTCTTCAGACGTTGCTCAAGAAAAGTATATTTGCACACCTGACTAAGTAGAAGGTCTGATTTATTGACTTTGTTGCTCCATGAATATGTAGCGCCATTAGAAGAGGGAACTAAGTTAAGAGCTGTAATAAGCCCAAGGAAGTTTCAGAGATGTAAGCAAAGCCATTTTCTTTATACTAGAGAGTTTTGTGCTGTATTTAAAGGATGTGACTCTATGATTCAAAATCATTGCCAAATTGGAATGATTATGCCTGTGAATCACCCATTTTGAAACATAATTCCTACTTACCTTGAAGTGGAAAGAATGGAAAATCTAAACAAATAAGGGCATGTGGTTTCCTGGTATTTTTCCATAACATGCAACGCATTGGCAGTCGAAGACATGACAAAGCACAGGGACACAGAATTCAACACCACCCAAGAGAACTAAGTTTCAAACAGACATGGAGGGTGCAGTCTGATGGCTATAACCACTTAGGAGCACACATGATCCTAACACAAGGAATTATGGAAGTCACCCTGAGACTGTTTCTGCTTTTGCTCAGCAGAGTTAAAAATGTTGCTCTGCCTCGTGTTAAAAAAAAATCTGCCCAGCAGGAGTGGTTGGTTCATCATACATTTCCTCTGACTCTGCTTATGTTTTTAAATTATTATTTTATCTACTGGATGTCCAGCTTTAAATTTATAAATAGTCCTGGGAGATAAGCCAGAACTCCTACTTTTCCCTTGTCAGCATCCCTAATCACTGATAAGCTACACTCTCCAGTTTGTTGAGTTTTTTTTAAATTTGAGAAAAAAAAATAATTTAATGATTTGTTAACAAAACAAGTCACCTCCTAGCACTACCAAAAAATTCTTCAGAAAAAGAATCCACTCAAAAATATCTGTTGAGAGTAACTTTAGGAGGCTCTGTTTCAGTTTTAAAGACTAATTTCTGCATCTCCCTTATACACCATGGGAAGGTGTTTCATTCTCTTCCAATTTTTTTTCCCACAAAATTTACCCTTATATCCAGTTGAAAATTTATTTTCAATGCCGTCATATAACTGTAATTGAAAATAAAAGCGGGGGGGTGGTGGGGAGGGACATGGTTGATATTTTTTAAAACAAACCAGCAAGCAAGCAGAGAACTGTAAGAAATATGCATCTTGTGCCAGAAGGGAAGTCTCCTGAAAACACTTATCATACTAAAATAAAAACAAAACTATTTTTGCTAAACCTAAACACAGCTGAATAGAAGGGCAACATGAAGACAAATGAAAGTTGGTGGTCACAAATGCAAAGAGCTGCAGGGTGAGGAGTAATTCTCCCAGTTACTCCTGCCTGCTGCCAAGTTGTACGCTGATCATAAGTGCATAGGCAGAAGATAAGGTAGTCAGACATTGTGCACACCTTAAAGCATCTGCTCAGCTTCAAGGAAAAAAAAAAAAAGGGTTCACAAGAAATGAGATAGAAAATACTACTTTTAATATTATAATACTGTTACGTATTCACTATACACACAACTATGGGAAACATTAGGAGGCATTAGCATCTAGGCTGGGTCACGCAAATTAGAAGATGAGGTTCTCTAAGTCAGTGCTCTCTTTGAAATGGGTCTTAATGAAGTCCAGAAAGAAAAAATGTTTACTAAGAACACAGAAACCTAGAGAGCAATATAAAATGGGATTCCTCACATCTTTTTCAATTGCAGTGAAAGTAATGAAAAAAGTTTGTTCATTTCAGTGACACCAGAACCAAACCACAAAGCATAGACGAGTCACCAGTAACTGACAGAGGAAAGGAAGGACATCCCCTAACTTCCCCCCAGCCCTGTCCAAAGTCACCTGTTGCCCACTACCAAATTCTTGCACAAAGGTTATGCACAGCTTTTAAAAAACAAATACAGGGCAAGTTATGGTTTTTGTCTGATCCGGTAAATCACTACCATGTCTCACGTGACTGATTCCACCTGCTAACAAATAAACATTTCAACCCTTATTCAACCTCATTGTTCAGTCTGTCTCTCTGTCCTGGGTCTACCCAGAAATAGTCTACAGAAATGCTATAATTAAGATTATTCCCATTGATTATCTTTAAATCTAGTTGATGGGAAATGCAATGTTCTAAGGGGAAAATAAAAACCTCTAGGGAATGCCTTTTGAGGAATTTCAGTCAAATGTTGACTGCTGCACCACTCCCCCAAAAGAAAGTACATACCCAGGGCACATTCACACAGCAGAGCCTCTGCCAGTTTGGTCATGTCAGAAAGTTCCCTGGGAAAGCCAGAGCACACACGGCCATACCACCTCCTTTAGTGAGCCAAAAATACAGATCTGAGTCACCGCAACCCCAGCGCAAGCAGCAATAACAGGAGATTTCAAACTGAGCTTTTCATTTCTGGATATTATCTGATTGCAGATGGAAATACTTTTTCAGTAGGGTACAAATCTGCAATGACTATCATGCAATTTTCCTCAAAGCCTTGTTCTGTCAGAGGCATGAAGTCTGAAAAGGCTCAATATGCAGAACTTAAATCCTGTCACTATCTGGTCTTCTCCATCTAGAAAAAACAAGTAAGATCTGAATTTCTCAAATTAATCTCCAATTAAGAAAAAAATATAATCTGTAAGAAACATCAATGAAATCCAACATTCCTTGATGATGTGTGAACAAACTAATGGGAAGCAATTTTACTGAGCTATTTCATCTTCCCATGTTTTCTTTTGGTAGTCTTAATGTCTAACAGCCTTTATTAGATTCACCTCTAACTGCTGTGCTTTTCATGATAACATTTGTTTTCACTTGGAGCATGCTTAAATGAAATCAGCAAATATTAAGTATTTCTAACCAAACCACATGTAGGGCAATCACACTTACTGAGCACAGGGCCAAGTGCAGATCCTACAGTCTGATGCCGTTAAACCAGTGACTCAGACATGCTGATCCAGTCTCATTCCAGAACATTCTGCTTTCTAAAATTAGTGATTTTTAATCCACATTTCAGAAAGCCTCAACTCACTAAGGAGGAATACAGTCATTTTTATTGACAATAAAAGTTGCTAAAAGAGGTCAGGAATTGCATTTTCCTTCTTATTGCCACATAATTGCCTTAAGATGTATGTGCAACATTAAAAACATTATTATCCATTTGATTTATTAACTAATTCACATGAACCATATTTAAAATCATCTGAATATATTTCTAGGAATCTAAGTTAGGATTCCTGCTGCTGCTGAAGAGTTACAATTTTAAGAAGGTTCAAAAGATCCGTAGTAAAACTTACATGCCTTATGTCTGCTAAATAAGTACCAGAGATCATTCGCAAAGCAATCTGTATAAAGGGATAAGAAGACACTTCTGCATTTGTTCTTGTTTTTCCCCAGAATATTTCTTTTAAAATGGTGATTTTAAAACTCAATCTTGATTTTAAAATATAGAAGGGAGAATTCATTAATGGTTTTTATGTTGTAAGTGGATAAATGATCTTAAAACTGCCAAGATACATTTTTCTTTGAATTAGAATTAACTTTATTCTTCTTTAATTATATATTCATGTATATTTTACCAAAACTAGACTACAAATCTGTGTTTTCCCTGTGATCAAATTAAAGGGTCTTCACTTCCCTTTGATCTGCTGAGTTCCTAAACCTTTTAAATTTTCTCGTGTATCTGTCAGCCTCTAAAGCATTGAGAAAAGTAAGTCAGTCCATGAATAATTATAACATTTCTTTTCAAAAGAAGCTAAACATTACCTAAATAGAAATAAATTATTCAATGAAAAATTTCTCATTGGCAGTAATTGTAAATATTGCAAAACTAAAGCATGTGCATGTATTTGGTTCTCAGAAAACTCGTGCATTTATTGGTAACGTGAACAGTTAGATCAGAACAGGCAGCACTATACTAAACTCACGAAAAACATACTTCTTCAGGCACTCACTCTGAGCAGCCTTTATAGGACCTGGATTTGCAAGCAGCAATGATCTAAACCAATCTGTGTGCATTCCTTATCAGATAAAATGGAAAAACCTAGATCGATAGCATGTTTTGTGTGATTCCAATACACAGAGCAACTGCTTCTGCTGCTTAATTAAGGCAGACAAACTTAAGGGGTAAGTGGGTACTCCATTACTGATGGAGGATATCCAGAAGAGCTAGGAAGTTTCAATGTTAGATGGACCTGACTACACTGAACAGCCACTGGACTAATCCTTCGATCCAGTTCAAGAAAATGAAACTAAGAGACACTGTATGAAAAGTACAGTCACATAATCTGCTCTAGATACATCAGCACTCAGGCTTAGTGGTCTGCCTCTTTCTTTAGGGAGTACATGCTCCAAATTTAGCTGTGTATAGCTGGACAGTCAAACCAATGACCCCATAGGGGGCAGGCATGGAATAGCCCAACTACTATATATTCACATCTGAGGTTATTCCTATATTCTTTACAAGTTGGTTATATTTAGGTATAAATAAATGTTACAGAAGAAAACGGGCAGGTAAGGAATATACCTAATCAAGAACAAAGCCTGTAGTCAGGAATAGAGAAATAGAGCATCTAGTTGCAATAAAGCAGAAAGCAGCAGTATTTCTAGCAGGTACACAAAAAACCTAATCTTCATCTGAAGGAATTCAAAGGGGCAGAGAAGACAGCAGTCTTCTGGTACTACAACTGCAAAACAGTGAGCAGGAAGGGAAGTTTTCTTGGGGAAGAAGTGAATTCCCTCTTGTTGTGAAATGCCTGGCAGCAAAGTCTGGTGCACACTGAAACATGTCTAACTCAGAATGTCTAGGAATATGCAAATGAGTCATTATGATTAAATATTAGCTTTTAAGGAAACACAGGATAATCTTTAAGAATTGTTCTATACCATGCTCCAAGCATCAAGAGGAAGATACTTCAAGTAACTAAAGTATATGTATTTTTAACTTTAATTAGCCTGTTCTAAATCAGATTTCTCCAATTAAATCATTTAAGATCTATTCAGCATAATTGTCTCTTTCCCAAATTTGTCATAGTTTTCTCCGTTTTGAGGAAGTTTCTCTTAGTATCATCTTCATCTGAACTCTGCAATAGCACAGCTTTTTTCTAGGAGTGCTCTAGTATTTATATTCCAGGCAAGCAGAGAAACCAAGCAGAAAGGAGCAGCAGAGCATAAACAAAGGGTGAAATACCGTCTACGTTTGTATTCTACTAGATAACCCAGACAGCAACCTATGCTTTCCCAAGTATTTAGCTGTATCTGGAGGTAGCTTGCAGCAGGAAGAGCTTTCAGACCAGCAGTTATCATTACTCAGAGATCAGCTGTATTAATCCATGTTTGTATTGCCTCGAGTCAAAAGCTCAATAATCTACCTCAATAATTTTTCATCTATCTTAAAAAATGTGGATTTTTTAAATTGTCAACTGAATCTGGTAATTGCCTTTTTCATTATTGACTCGTACTGGCTCAAGATATATGAACAACATTAAACACATTATCAGTTCTTGTCATTATTAACCAATTCTGTGCAATAAAAATAAACGAGTTAGGGCCACCCTTCCTTTTAGTAAAAAAGTCAGATCCACAAAAAAGGACCTCAGAGCTCTCTGTTAAATTGATATGCTTTGGGTCTACTAAAGAAACAATCCTTTCACATGAAGAAAGTGCACAGACCAACCACTGAGCAATTTTTTGCACAATGGAAGAATAGAATGGATTGTTATAATCTTTCAGTCTGGCCTCTTGAACAAATTGGGCCATAAGACTTTTATGTATTCCTCTTGTTTGAATTGAAGCATTTCCTTCAGAAAAGCATCCATTTCAGATTTCAAAGTGTCCAATAAGGGAGAATTTATTACAATCTTCATTAGATCATTCCATTGGCAAATCACTCACACTGTTTAAGATATACCTGCTTGGAATCTAAATCTCCTGGTCTTAAATTTAATTGCACAGATCTCATTACACCTCTGCCCGCCAGACAGGAGAGCTGCTATTATCAAATCTCTGCTTCACATACGGTCAAGTTGCTCCTTTATCTTCTCCTTGATAAACTTCACCAAATCCCACTGCAAAGAAAGGTTTCCAAATCTTGGAGTTCCTCTCTTAGACCTCTCTGATTAATAAACTTCCAGACCTGCATGTGATATTCCAGTAACCAATGCAGTGTGGGTAATTACAGCTTGAACTATTTCCTATTGGTCTGTTCAGACAGAAAGAAAAAAGAAAAATAAATAAAATAAAATTCAAAAAAAACCAGATTTATAATGTTGCACTGGGAGCTCCCTCACCCCCACAGTCCTTCTCGGAATCATTGCTTCCCAAGAGAAACTTCCCTGGTAGAAAGCAAAGCACATCCCTGGTTTCCTTCCAGCAGCACAGTTTTAGCTCCAACCATATTAAAACACATATCGTTTGGCTATACCCAAGGATAAATGTAATCGCTATGGCTGTGAGGTAGGAGCAGGGCTGGCTGTACAGCCACATACACATTGCCCTGTACCTGAGAGCACACATCATATCATGCTGTTAGAAGCTTCTCTGTGCAAGAATCCAACCATGTTATCAAGGAGTCCCCATGACCCCAAACATCTGCCTCTTCAGCACTCACTGCACACTCAGTCTTTGTGTAACCTCTGCTCGTTATCTGTAATGTTTTCTACCTGATGACTCCTGAAATGTTAGAACTGAGCACTAAGAAGCATGTCTGGGCTCACACAGCAATCCACTACTGAACATTCAGTGAGAGCCCCCAGCCAGCTCTCTATCTCCTTGCCCGTCCTGTGCCAATTTCTCTTTTTGCTCCTA
Organism: Hypotaenidia okinawae; assembly: GCA_027925045.1. NCBI lineage: Eukaryota > Metazoa > Chordata > Aves > Gruiformes > Rallidae > Hypotaenidia > Hypotaenidia okinawae. The sequence goes on from BSDF01000009.1 coordinate 20,904,222, forward strand.
TGGCAAGGCAGACTATATTACATCAATTAATTTTCCCTTGATCAGATTCAGAGCTGTGAATTTGCTGTACAAGAAAAGCAAGGAATATAAAAAAAAATGCCTTGAGAAGCATGTCTTCTGCTTGCCAACCCCACTCCAGGTCAGACTGGCAGCTTCAGAGCTCTGCCAGCAGCACAGTCAGGACAGGTGGGCAGGCCCCAGTGAAGGGGAACAGGAGAGGTGGGAGGTTTTCACACTTTACAGCCATGGAACACACTTCTCCTGGTCCTTTCCCTAATGCTTTGGTGTAACCCCGTCAGAGGGAAAGGTCAGAGGGTTGGAAATCTCTCCAATGAGCATCATGAGCAATACGACTGTAATTCATGACTGGAAATAGTATCTTGCAGAATTCTTTTATCTTATACAATGCTTCCTAAGCAGAAGTCATTGTCCTGACAATGTTGTACTGATACAAGATTTGGAAACACATGCAAAGCATTCATTACAGGTAAAGCCAAAGCAACTAATTAACCAAAGCAGGAGCTCACCAAGCTTAGTCTTCACAGTTGATATCTTTAAAATGTAATAGTCAACTGAAATACATCTCTTCAAGTATGGGAAAGTTTAGGGGTGGAGGGAAAGGAAGACTTTGGAAGGAAATTAAAGTCTCCGCAGTACATATCAGCTAGTAGTTTTGTTAATTACTTACTAAATCTCAACTTAACTTATTTCAGAGTTTTAAGCATATCCTGATTAATGAATTAGCACAAAGCACGTAATCCTGATGTATTGGAACAGCCAAATGCCCCTTCTTTCCATTTAGTTAATGGTCAGCATACTCACTGTTAAAGGTAAAGTTGCACTGTATATTAATGTATTTGTATGTAGTTTTGCCATCTTTAAAAAGGAAGAGAAAAAAGACTTAAAATAGAAAATACAAGATTTGTTGTCTTTAAACATAAAGGGAGGGTGTAGAAAACAAGCTTAAGAAGTAATCAGAAATTCCTGCTGAATAAAATGCTTGTAACGTGAAGAGACTCTCACTTTTCATCACAATGTAACTTAGCTTTTATACATATTCATTGTGTTTTAGATATCCAAAAAATAATTTTAAGGCCTGAAAAATACTGAGACCTAAAACACTTTTCATAAGTAATTGAAATTATTCTGTGGAACAAAAAAAATACATCTCTAATAATATTTGTAATATTCTTTAAATACTTTAAATATTGATACTGGGAGAAAATATTTAAAGATTTAAAATATTGAGTCTTTCAAATAATTTCCAGGTTTTACATATTTAGTCTTGGGAAAAAAAACAACAGGCACATGCATATCTGTGAGTATTTCTTGTGAGGACAGGAAGAGGGTTGTAGGCACTCGTATCCATTGTAAACAGAACAGCTGAGGCCTTGAAATGTTCACATAGACACTCACCTCGTGAAAAACATCCTCCACATCACAAGGAGGCTGGGAGATAGCAAAGCAGCTCTGTCTTCAAGCATGCTACTCCCCAGCTCTCTGGCCTCCCAGCGCACCTTCCTCCGGTGCAGAGCTTCATTTCACTTTTCTCAGTGCCAGGGGGAATAGGGGGACATTCAGAACGAACATGAGTCATTTTTCCCATGTATAATCTCACAGCCAGCACAAGAAAAGATGAGATCCCTTCATTTTAAGTCTTCAGAGACACAAATACCATAATCTCCCACAGAAATGTATTGATCAATGACTATAAACAAAGATGATTTGAACTTACTCAAGGTAAACTGCTGTTTAGCAGCAACACCTACATCAAGAGCATCCTCCTCAAACCAATTGGCTGTTTTCCTTCTGATTTTTTATCTAGATTTGGACTGTTTTGAGTGGTACATATGATTTTATTTAAACAAAGCCAAGAACAAAGGCATAATGTACCCAGCACAGCTGTAGTGAGAAAGTTTTGATTCACATGTTCCCTTTCAGGCAGTTGCAGTTATACTTCTGTGACACAGGAAGCCCATTAAATCCCTATCCGCACGTTGCAGAGATACGCTGAGAGCTGGGGCAGAAATTTGGATGGATGCTGGAATTGCCAGATTAGTACTAAGGTGTTATGCAAGGCTAGAATTGCCCAGCTTTCAAAGATGACTGAAAGTCATTTTTTTTGGTCTGACTGGATCTTTGATAGCTCTTCTGTTTGGCTGCACATTCAACAAACCGCATTGGAAAAACAGAATGTTTTTCCATTTCTTTTTACTTGGGCACACTCTCTGCTCTAATAAAAAACACACCTTTTTACAAACATTTCTCTCTGAGGCTATCACTGATTACTCTGTATACCAGTAGTTCAACTTGGCCAGCCCAGTTATTGAATTTGCATGTGGTTCACTTTGACACATTTGGCAGATTGTCCTTTTCCCAGAGCATATTTTTTTAATCATCCTTTGATGCTTCATATCTTTCTAATCTTTCTCCTATTTCCCTTTCCCTTTGTCAGTGGTTTAGGTCCCAGCCTTTGGCTGCAGCATGTTCCCCAAGCTGTTTCTCAGAAGACACCCTGATATACTTGTGTGCTTTTGCTCACACAGTCTGATCACGTGGCTTTATAACAAGAGTTGGGTATGAAGCTGTCCAAAAAAAAAAAAAAAGATAAATAAGCCCAAAATTTTAATAGTATTTTTACTCTAAAATTGAAACAATCCCAAGACCCTAGAAGGGAGACAATCACATATTCTACCATCTTGCTGGGGTCTATTTGCCAGGGATATGACCAACCTGCCTCAAGACTGTCTTTTCCACAACTGTGATTAGGGAACTGAAACTCATCTTCCCACTTTGGTTAAGTCATTAGGCCTTCTAAGTAGATTGAGCCATTTTGCTTTTTACAAGTAATAAATTATTTATTTCATTGGCTTGACTGTGTACCTTGCAATGAAGCGATGGGCTGTTCTCTGGCTGAAGGAGCACCGAATCCCAGTAAACCAGAATTTCTTCAGCTATCAAACTGAATCAAACAGCTTTAGAAAAGGTTTTGATTTTGTCAAATCAGATTTTTCAGCTTAAAGAAGTCTACCAGACCAGATTTATCAAAGGAATAGATCTAGCTCACCCATAACCATCGCAATCATCATTTCAGTTAGGGTGCACTGCGGCACTCAAGCATGTTTCAGGTATCTTTCCAAATAAGAACTGCCTCTTGAAAAACACGGGGCATTTCACTTACAAGACACAGTGGCTATCTGCACGCATATTAAATATCCTGCTGCATTCACATGAACATTTATCATCCATTTATAACTCTGTTTTTCCTATTTCTAGCAAGATATTAATCTAGCAGTAAAAAAAAAAATTGTTTAGCTGCTAAAGTAAAAGTGGGTTTACCTCTGATTCACTCTGATTGCCTCTGAGAGACTGTTACTAGGCCATTTGCTCCATCAGTGCTTCAGCTGCATGATGTGTGGATAAATGATAGTGCATAGCAAGATTTACTAGAGAAAAGGACTATAAGATTCACTAGAGAAAACATTTTAGGGGATATGAATTTACATAACCCAGTGTTAAATGATAAATCTCTATACAGAGTGTAAAATATATGATTGATCCTGCATTTGTTCAGCGATCAGGTGGATGAGAAAGCATTCCCCAACACACCAAAAACCAGTTTTTTAACTTGGTTCGAAAAAACCCTCTTCCTCTAGAGCACAAGGCATTGTCAGGGAGCAGACTGCACCAGAAAACACTGGCACAAAAAAATCAGGGAAAACCTCAGCCTTTCCTGCACCCTCCATTAAGGCACTCTTTACAGCCCTGTCCTCCCACAGCAGCAAGTGCAAGGTGTGCAAGCTGGTGGCTCCAGTGGCACAGCACACAGTCTTCTTTGGCTGCTGCTTTTGTCTCACCAACTACTGCATGAGCTGCCTGGTCGCTGTTTGCACACCCTGTGCACAACTCCCTGGCATCAGAGAGCAGTAAAGAGAACACAAGCCTCCTCTATGAAGCCTGTACCCCAGCTGCCTTCCCAGAGGGCTTTTGGTTCCCACATGCCACAGACTCATTGCATGAACAGTGGTTTGGCTGCAGGCTCCTTCATCCAGCAACCATGCTCCAAGCAGGAAACCTAGGCAGAAGCTCCACATGGACGCAGAAACTCAACATGACTTCTGGTTTTGCAACATTATCACTCAAAAACATCAAGGAGAAGCAAATACATAAAATGCTCTTATCAGAAACTGTCCCTCCTCGCTAATCCTCTGAGATCCTTTCAAGACACTGCCTGAATTGACCCAACACAGGAATCACTGAAAACCATCAGTGCTGCTGTGCATATGCACCACCTGCCTGACAGCACCTTATAATGCTACCTCATGTTTTTCAGGCCATACAAGAGCTGCAACCATGTCATTTGGGAGTTTCCTTGTGAAAAAAAAAGAAAAAAAGAACTCCAAAAGTTCTGTTGTGCAGATCAACCTGGTATAGAAGACCCAAGATTTTTTTACCTCTTGAAAAATATAGGTCTTTGGCTTTTCAGTTTCATCATCCATATTTAAGAGAGATTCAGGCAAAGAGGTGAAAAAGTTTTACTCTAGTGAGCAGGAACTCTGAAAGAAATAAGTAAATCCACAGAGAAACTAGGAGCAGGACTAATCTCTAGGAAAAGCAAGTAAGTACAATTCAGGACACTGTGGAAGGCACTGATGTCTCTTGCACAGCGACTAAAGCTCAGCAGAAGCATTCATACAGCGACATACCTTATTTTAGCCAGATTTGTACTACATTTTTGTCATACAGGCTTGTTGAAAAAAGGCCTACATGAATTTTTTATTTTTTTATTTTCTTTTAATAATGTCTTACTCCTTTGCTCTGCCTGGGAGCAAAACAGATATTCCACCATGAAAAAAGAATATTAGAAGAAAAAAAGGCAAGAAACCAGATCATGGTTAAAATAAATGAGGCCCAGCAATGTTAGTGGAGATATCAGCCAAGTGATAACTGCAGATCAGCTCTAATGAGCTGAGTTTTTTTCCTGCAGGGTATGAGTTACTCTGTGAGTCAAAGGAATATTTTTAAGTGACAAATAAAATGCCACAGAGGAATTAATTGTTGCATTGTTAACTACTGATTACTCATGCATATCACAATATGTGGCTGAATGATGTCATCTTTTCAATTCCCATCCCACAGGAACATAATGAGGAGGTAATTGCAAGAAGCTGTCTGGAAGTAAACTGAGGGAAGAGGCACGAAGCAGAAACTGCTGAAAAGGTGGTTTTAATCTTTGCAGAGAAGGAAGTGTTATTCCATGTTTTCCAGGAGAAATTATCTTACATGCACCTCCATGAACTCAGACAAAACAGAGCTCATTTCTTCCTTCCCTTATGTTTGCAAGCAGATATAACACTTTCTTCTTATTTTTTTCCTCTAGTAATTCATCCTGACTAAGAGTTGATCATGTAACACTAAAAGAAAACAGATCCCAGGGGAGAAACCATGCAGGGCACAGGCAGATCTGAGTTGTGCAGCTCACTCTGTCCAACGTGTTCTATGAGGCACAGGCAGAATGTTGAAAATTCTCATTCCCGAGGTATTTGGAAAAAATGTACTGTTAATGTCTAGCTTTCAGTTCCCTAGTTATTTTGCGCTATGCTTTTGTCTGTACACAGCTAGTCTTGGCTTCAATTAGGCGCTTCTCAGGACAGATGCTTGAGAGATTTATGTACTTCCTCAGACTGGGGAAACTCGATACGAAACTCCAGGTTTACTACACTACAAACAATAAAGAAGTTGTCTTTTGTCAAAAAAAGCAAATACATTCCTGTTCCATAAATTGAAATGTTTAAACAGAAATATTACTTTTCTGCTTACTTAACCCTACCATTAATTATCGCCCCTTTATAATTTATGGTGATGGGCTGTAGAAAATAAACTTCTTACATTCATGAAATCTGCGTGGCCTGTCCACTTAGATAATAGGTCCTATGATCACTGTGATGGTATCAGGTATAAATAATTTCCATTGAGCCAGTACTTTCTGTGATGATTTTTGAGGGTAATGTTTTGAGAACTATTTATGACAGATGAAGATCTCTTGCAACAATTCAGCACTCCAGTCTAGCTTAAAGTTTGGCAATTTTTTTCTACGTGATGAGATTTGAAAAGATAACATTCCAGAAGATGCTTAAAGAAACAGTATGAAATCCTAATTAATTACAATAAACAAATTTCTGTCACCTACCTCTGTTTCTGTGTAAACTAGAAAACACCACTTAGGCAAATGTGAGAGCCAAGGGATCTTGGGTGTGAGATCTTATGTATGAGATCATGGGAGATGAAGTGGCAATGGGAAGAAGAATGGGATCTTGTTATCAAGTTCACAGTTTGAATGATTCAAGGTTATTGATTACTTTTTTTTCTCCATTCATTTATTCAAGTGTTCACAGGAAGAAAAGATTCAATTCTTTCTGCAGTAAAAGAGTTCAATAAAAGTTTAGTGCTAAGAGTAAAATGACTGAGTTGTGCACATAACACTACCCATCTCATACTAATCCTAGATGACTTTTTTGCTCACTATTAGGCCTTATTATATGGATAAGGGAATAAAGATTTAATAAAACACTTTCAAAACTCCTACTTGTCTTAGAGCTGAAGCAGAAAATATACCAGGATGGTAATTATTATTTTTTTAATCAGCAAACTTCCATGCTCCAATATTAAGCTGGCTTTTGCCGTTGCATTTAGGCAGTCTACTATTCACAGACAAGGAAAAATATCTGTAAAAATAGTTGTGATAAGACCATTCTTCAAGGCTCGCTGGCAGGAGCAGCATGGTCACAAATACAAGATAGGTCTGGAAAGAACAGAAACATGAGCTGCAGTGCAAAGCCTGACAAAAGATGCTGGGTGGACAGAGCGACTCTTTTATTGTTCACTGTTGTTTGGCAAGCCTAGAGGCACAAAGGAGAAGAATGAAACTGTAAGCAAACAAAACTGTCAAAGGCATGACTCTGACATGGAGCAAAGATGAAGAAAATAAAGCATGTTGGAGAAAGCGGTTTGCAAACAATCAGCAAAGCAACTACTCCCTGCCCTCGAATCATTGGAACAAACCAGGAATTTACACACTTCACCCACACCATCAACATTTCTTTTAAAAATAATGCAGCAAAGCTGTAAATACGCATTCAGGCCCTTCTGTGAACATTAACCACCTTCTTACTAAAACCAGTGCTGACTGTAGGCTTGTTCATCAAGCCCATAAAGCCATATTTTTATGCAATGAAAATTGTTGTCATTAAGAAATATTGCAAAGTGGCCAGGCTGATTATCAAGCAATCCACCTGCGAGTAATAAAGCAGCATGCCTGCGACTCCACTCACACATTTCCAAACGCCATTTAAATAAGACATAATAATGATTTGCAACAAATCTTGAAAAATATTCTCTTCCCGATAAATACTATCGAGACAGGCTATTTTCTTGCATATGTATTAATGCATTTAATTGAAAACCCAAGGCAGCTGTTTCACTGCTATTCATTTTATTATAGCCATAAAAATAATGGATGTTCAACACAGAGCTGAATACAGATTACAGACAAAGCTATTTACTAATTCCTTTTCCCCTGATCATTTGAGAGTCTAACCGCAACTTTGAAAGGCCAGAGATACAGTGGAAGAGCACATTGCAGTAAGTTTAGCAGGGTACAAATCTCAGACATTTTTGTATTTACTAGGGACTAGAAATCTAGACAATGGAGAAAAAAAGTGTCCCAAGCAAGTCTGCAGTATAACTAGTGGACACTGTCCTCTGCACCCCTTCTTCATTCACCATAGCTAGAAGATAAGCAGAACTCAGCTCTTGCCCCCTATGTCCTGGGCAATTCAGTGCCTACACCTGAATACTGCTGAAAACCAGAACTTGTCTCAGCTGTTCCTTGGGATGAAGCCTTGGCAGACTCCTTTACGCACTAAATGTGTAGTGCTGGCTCTAAGCATAGGTCTAGGATAGAACTACTGTAGGGCACCAAATCCATACAGAAATACAGATCCACCTTACTAGGCCCTTTTTCTAACTCTGTCCAGTGTTAAACAAAGGGAAGGATGCCCTGAGCACACTCTTGAGGATAAAAATTTCACCATTGCCCTGGAGAACATTAGGTCCCAGTTTCTTCTGGATTTCCTGCCAGTGATGCACACCACAGTCATTTTCTCCCAGATGCAGCTCTCTGGCGACTTGCACTCATTCTGTGAGTGACTAGTGCATCAAGGGATTTTTCTACTATCATCTCAAATTAAGAACTTCCCTCAGTTGCCAGTCCCTTGAGCTATGACCTTTCATTTAAATTCATTAAAATGCTATAGGCCATCTTCTTGGATGATATTCCACTATTCTTTTTAGTGGTGTTGTCTCTCCCAGTTTGTCATCAACAATCTCATTAACCTAAGCCTATTCTTTGTGCCAAGGTGTTTTCCACCAATCCAAGCTGAGTTTCATGAATCTCACTGGTTTCACAATTTAAACTCAGAGATTAAAGTTGCCTGTAAAAGTACTCATTGGACACAAAATTGGCATTGTGAAAATATGGGTGTTGGGAAAGGATGCGCAAAGGGTTTTGATAAAGATTTCAGTATTATGAATGCCTAGAGAACATGATTTGCAATGGATTTACCATGCATGCTTTCCCACATCATGCCAGAGAGAGTCTACTTGTATGAAGCACAAATCAGCACCTTCCCTGGAAGAGTTGTCAAATGAAAGGATTAGACAAAACTTTGTTAGACCACATTTGTTATAAGCACAGCTGTCAAAAAAGCTTTTCCCACTAAACTACAAGTTTTCCTTTCTGGTTGTTCACCATTCTGTAAACTTACATCCTTATGAAAAGAAAAAAGAAAAAAGATTTGGGAATACTTATATGACAGTCTTTTTAGTAAGCAGAAACTTGCATTCTTAGATATTACCAAGTATTATGGTGTAGTACATTTCACCATTTAGAGCTCATCTGAAATTCAAATACCTTCTTTCTTTTATGTAGTTAATTAATGCAGTTCATGCTCCAAAAATATTAATAATAAAATATTTAACTATTCATCCCAAAAGCAGACAGGAAAAAACAAGTCAATATAAAGCATATTTAGAAATAAAAAACATGAATATTACAGTGAATCTTGTTTTCATTCTGTCTCCATGAAAAGTTCAGACATGCAATGGCTAGAGAAGCACAACAGAAAAGCTTTGGGGACTGTTTGTAACCCTCCCAAAGAGAGAGACAATTACAGTTAATTTCGAAGATAAAACACCCAGGCTTACAAAACTCATTCATGCATTAATTTACACACTACACTCATGAGCCCACATTCCTAGCAAACATTAACAGGGCAAGACATTGGGTGCAACTTGACAAGAAGTCTGAGAGCCGCAGAAGCTGTTCTGTTGAACCCAGGACCCACATCCACACAAATCCTGTGTCAGATTTACTTTGAACTAGCTCTAGCCTGACCTACAGACTCACCCCACCGCAGCGGTTGGAAAGGCTAGAGGCTCGGGTATCCAGCCAGGCTTCTTCACTCATTCAATTATAGACCAGCCAGCCTGGCAAGTAAGGTAGGAACTGGGGAGAAGGAAGATCGGACCAGTTCTTCACATGTACCAACAAATGGTTATCCTCAAAACTGCAACAGCATAGCACTACACCCTATGAGGTAAAGCGGACTTTCCTTGACCGATCCACTGTCAGCCCTGCTTTGAGCTCCTGTGCTTTGCATGTAGTTTTACCTATCAGTTTCCAGACACCACACTCAGCAAACACAACTAGGATAGCGAGATTAAAGGAAGTCAGACAAAGATTTGAGAAGAAAGGTTTGGATTTGTTCCTGTGGTCAGTCACATTCTTCATCTAAGCTCTTGCAAAGCTTCCACCTTATGCCACAAGCCAGGGTTACTTGTTGAGCTTCTGAATAGCAGTTACTCTTGCTTCCACAGTGATGATTTCCTAATAATTTATGAAGCACTTTTACTACGTGGTGATTGGTTTGGCATGATTTTCAGATAAAAGATCTCACTAAATATCATCTTCCCTGTTACTCTTCAGCATCCCACACACAGGTCACCACAGCAGAAGCACTGCAGAAATGACTCTAAGAAGTGGAGCTGCCAGACCATACGCTTATTTCATCCTGATTTTTTCCTCTTTCAAATACTATATAGTAAAGTTAAGTTTGTGACTACTTGAAAATCTGTATTAGTTCTCAGGGAACTGTGAGAACTTCACAGACTAGTGATGCAAAACCAATAGTTCTGACAGCAGTAGAGATTTAGGTAAGGACTCCTGTTATTTAAAGAAAGCTGAAAAGCTGTTCACAACCTCGGTTTATAAGAAACATGAGTTGAGAGACAGGGCAGCCTAAACACATCAGGGGGTTGCTTCTGATCAATCTACAGACCTTGTGTTGTTTTATTTGAAGCCAGTGAATGTTTCAATTTAAAAAAAAAAAACCAAAAAAAAACCCAAAAACTTTTTCTTTACATTTATGGTGTCTCAATCTTCTTCTTCTTTTTAGTGGTCTTTCCCTGAAGCTCACACATTGAATATATCTTCTCTGAGGACAAAGTCCATATTGCAGCCAGCTATGTTTTCAATCAAAGACTCTTAATACTTACAAGTATCTTCAAGAAATGCTGAGTATTTTCCCTATCTCTGACTTCCAAGCCCGTAAATTTATTCATGTTTTCATAAACTAAATCACAGATCTTTCGAAGTAAAACAACATCTAAAGGCAAAATGCTGTACAAACATAGGGAGTCAGAGAGTTGGAAAGCACTGAATATATATTTCAGATTAAGCCCTTATTGCTAGAGTTGAGTTCTAAAGTTCATGGCAAACATTCCTTTGATTTCAAAAGGGCAAATAATGAACACCCTCATTTCCCATTGTTCTGAAATATCTGCTGGCAGAAAGAAAACTAAGAGTAATATATCATTTTACTACAACATTCAGACTTGGAATACAAATTCTCAGAGCAGTTTTCATGAAAAAACAATGTGTGATTTCAAAAGTAGCAGAAGCTCACATTAAAAAGCAGGAAAAAATATAAAATTTGCTCTTTTTTTGTCATCACAGATGGCACTTTAAAAGCTTTATACCTTGCTTTACATCTTGCCCAATAGTTTTTTTTTCAATAAACTATTATAAATTAGCTTACATCTAATATTTCACTCTCAAATAAAAAGCAAGATTTTCAAAGCTTTATGTTTACCTAAAGAAAAATGTTTTTAAAGAAAATTAGGAAGATTTTAAGAAAATCATATACAGAAATAAGAATATATGCATTATGCAAATCTGAATAGCAGGTGAGATTTTCCCAAATACACTGACAATTTTAATAGCTATTTGAGTAACAACTGTATTATGAATAGGGTTGCATAAAATCAAATTCAACTGAAGCAACATCTGGCATTCTAAGGGTATCTATAATTTGCAAAAATGAGTTCTTTTAAAAGTGTGAAATACTCACCGCTCATCATATTTTTAAGATCATGAGCTCAGAACTTTATGAACACCAGACTTCATTAAATCCCCTTGTTGCATCTAAAGACTGTTGCTAACAGAGAAAAATAGTGGTGTAGTTTACATCATCTTGAATACAGCAGTAAGTCTGGAAGCAAAGGCACAAATAATTGCACATATCTGCCAGCTCCCTGCAAACTGCACATCAAATTACAAGAGTAAGGACTCAGGCACTTATAGAAGAACATTCAGGCTGGGTTCTACCTTGCCTCATTTCACTGCAGATTTTCGGAGGGCTATTCACCAACATTCACCTCCACCTGCAACACACACTAACAAGATGTTTACAGCCCTGTGCTGATCAGCACTTACATGAACTAAAATTTGGTACTTTAATTGAGTTTGGGAGACTTTTGTAGTGATATTTAATGATATTTTCACCCTACAAAGCATGCAAAGGCTTTAGTGTCATTAACGAGTAGGTTTTAAAGGGATCTGCAGGCTCTATTTCATTAGTAAAACAACACAACTTACAATCACTAAAAAGCGCGAGAAGTATTTACCATACTTTATAAGGTAGTGTGATTTTCACGTGGCAACTTATTCATGCATAGTTAGAAAATGCAAATAATCTGGTAAATTGAGTAGTGGTACCATTTCCACCACAGTGGAAATAGTGTACACATAAATAAGAACTCAGAAAAAATAAGATATACAAACATACTTTATTGCAGCATATGCTAGGAAAATTGCAATCACTATTTAAGTCTAAGTTCTGAAATGAAACTCCGCAAAGATAGACCACTATGACAAGAGACAGCTCTGTGACAAACAGGAGCTTTAGTGGTTGTATTTATCTATTTTATTAGTGCAATGAGAAAAATTATCCTCTGGGGATAAACTGATTGAACAACATTCATTTCTCTAAATAAAAGGAACAGCCAAAACACACAAGGGATTATCTGCTATAGGTAACATTTCATGTTTTATTTTGTAATATAGCTCTCCCATAGTACTTTTTTTTTTCTACTTAAAAAGGAATCACTAACTTTTCCACTGATTATGAAATCAATTAATGTTGGTTATTAACATTAGGATATATAAATATTTCCACAAAGGTTGACATGTGAGTTTCATATAAAGCGACTTAGAATCAACAGGGAATCCTTGACATTTCATTTTAATTTTTCAATGAAAAGAAGTTTAAAGAATAAATAATATGGCCTACAATACTTTATCTTTAATCACCTTTAATTACAGGAGCCCTGTGCAATACAGAGTGTGCTCAACTGCAACAGAAGACTGTGGGCTCAGACAAGAAACTATCAGATGCTGAGAAACACTATCCACCTTGTGTTCTCTGGCCTAAAAACTACCCTCCTTTCTCATACATCCTCACACCATCAGCTGAGCAACAGGTTGTATAAATTTTAACCAACTTCTTACAAATATTAATTTTATTTTTTCAAGTGTTACTAGAAGTCAAATTTTCATATAAAATTATATATTTTTACTCCACATAACATGGGAATAGCCTAAGTTCTTGTATCTATATATATTTAAATATATAGAAATTTAAAATTGTCACATATACATATACATTCTATCCCATACTGGTGATATAAGGCACTGGTAAAATGTTGAGAAATTTTGACACCTTTGAACTTCTTAAATACAATGAAATGTACGACCTAGGTACTGCTCTGTACTACTCATTTCATAAAAAGGAATATCCTGTGAAATCCTTGCCTTAAATCAGAGACACAAAGAAAATATTCACAACCTCCTTTATAAAATTGGAGATTATCCCCCACCAAAAGACCACTAAACAGTATTTGTAAGATTTCATGCAAAGTTTCATAACTAGAAAAAAATATTCACTTATTGTAACATGTGCATACGACTAAAGCAGAGTTCAGGAGCCTCTGTAAATAGACTGAGGGTTGCTATCCCAACGACACTTCAAAGCATCATGGGTGTAGAGAAAAACACCCAACAAATTGACAAAGAACACATAAAATTATTGCTTTAGTCATCTTAAAGAGATGTCTGCAAGACAGAGATCTTCCTCAGAAGAAAAGTAACTAGACAATGATTTAGAAAAAAATTGTGCAATACCTATCATAGGCTTATGCAAATATAAAAAGACTAAAAAGCTGTGACTCTTTCCCAGGTTAGGCCCCATTATTCTTATTCAATTTCGTGTTCAAGGACACTCAAGACATGTTATTTGGCTGTAATAAAGTATCTTGAAAGTGTCTTTTACTAAGTAAATGAGCAAGTATCTGTCTTGATTAAAACCAAGAACAGCAAAAACTGAAAAAGAATTTCATTCTGAGTAAAACACAGCTTATTGCATTTCTCTTCATTAAATACAACATGAATAGGAGGATAGATGCAGGCATAGCAGATGTGTTGAGAGTTTATTTTTAATAATATGAGATTAGTAAAATATTATCAGTTAAAATAAATGGTTATGTACAATACAATTGAAAAACCTAACATCTAAAATTAGTTTAATGTATTTTTCAGAGTTTAGGCATGCATTTTTAGCCACACTGCTATTGTCTGTAACTTTGCAATTTCAACAGATTTCAACACCCTCAATGTTTCTCCTATGTTGCCATGTTCAAAAAACCCAAACAAGGCAGAAGGGGAACCAAAGGATTGCAGCAAATCACTTAGCATATGCAAAGATCAATCAAGCACTTAGTCAAACATGATAGCATCCGGTGCCAGACTGCAGATATTATTCAAATATATGGACAGTAATCAAAATTAGCATCTGGTTCTTGCTATGCAGTTACTATTGCAATAATATGGCACCCGAGTAAAGCATTTCTTCTATACTTCATCTCAGTAATACCCAGGCAGTGAGTATTACGACTCGAATAAAAGCAAATCTTTTTCATACAAAGATCTTAGTTCTCATGGTTTGGAATATTTTATTTTTTATTTCCTGAATCCAGGTTCTTCAGAAACAGAGTAGTTTCTTCCCAGCTCTGCCTACAGAAAAGACTACATCCAGGCTGAACTGCCAGAAAACCTAAGGCTTCAAAATTTCCACAATTCTTTGTGTATGTGAATACACTTCAGAATATTGATATCAAAGTGTATATACAATAAAAAATACCTTATTTTCATAAAATGCCTGTATAATAAATAAAAGTGATTTCTACATGTAGATTAAATATTTGGTTTAAATCTACAGTTGTCCAAACTTAAGATTTATCTTCATACTTCTATTAGAAACCTTCCTTTTGAAAATAAAGTTTTAAATATGAATACTTATACAGAGCACCCTGGATTCATATAAATGAAGGTATATGAATTTGAAAATAATTTTGTCTTTTCAAATAGAGATTAGTGAAGTGCACAGTTCTTATTCCAGGCGTCCTTGCTTGGCATCACCTATTGCTCCCCATACATCAAAGACAAACTCATCTGGAAATGCAAAGTCTCCAAGAGCTTCATCCAATGCCACTGCAAATTCATCTGGGTTTTTCTTGTCTCTTCCAGCTTCCACCATTGTTGCAGCTAAAAAGCAACACAACAAAATAATGTGGTTATTGTTAAAGTGACAGCTAACATATGGCTGGGCCAAGACAGTTTTTGAATGTTTATTTTCAAAGCCAGGTAATAAGGGCAGCTTAGCGAGGTGTAAAGCTTATCTACTGAATTATGTACTTAAATGTTCCCACACTAACTGATAAACAGGAGAGCTTGTTATGTATTCTTCTGTTTGTTAGGCAGTTGTTTAATTTTTTATTCAACAAACCTTCATTTAAATCTTATTAAATGATATTATGCATTCATTACTGAAGGCACATGAAGCATGGGTCTAAAAACAAGGATAAGCACAACTGTCCTGCGATAACAAGACCCATGCCAGTCGTCACCAACTTCAGTGAGTTTGATATGAGCTTGCAGATCTAAATGAGAATAACAGAAGACAAACCTGAATGTTTTTCTCCTCTAAACAACAAAGAAAAGATATCAGCAAGTCAGACTTTAAGGTGGCTAAGGCATAGGGTTTGAACACGGAATGCAACATGCAGCCTGCATAAGAATACATACACCCAAGCTAGTATGGGTTTGCCAGCAACAACCCATGTTTTATGAGTTTAAATGTTGAGCATGACCCACATTTAGAAAAGAGTAAACATAAATGGGCCCAGAGAAAGCCCTTGAATATCCTACGTTAGGAAACAAGAATTCAAAAACTAAGCTCTCTGAATGCATCATGTAAAATAGAGAGAAAACAAAAATTGGGTTTGTTAGGTATGGAACACCGTATGCCTGAACGAAGTTGTGCTCTCAAGAAATTATCAGATGATCTTTGAACAGATTTGCTTGATTTCTCAGCTTAATTTTATCAAATTATAATTAACTTTAGTTTAATTTTTAACCCCCCAAAATACCTCCAGGTAGGAAAGATATTAAGGCATCTATTGTGAGCTATGTTACTCTTCTGCTTGGATCTATCTACACGTTTTTCAAGACCAAACTAATGAGTAACTAACTTCAGTGCATGAGTTTGCATCAGTTATTATTACCTCCAACTCTGAAAAGCAAATCTTTAATTTATAGCATACTTGAAGCTGGGAAAGTTTGTGCTTATGTCACTATGAAAGCAAAAAGATCAAAGTTATATCTGGAAGTCTGAGACCGGTGGTTCAAATTGTGCAAAGGCACAGGAAAGGCCTCGCTGCTGTGCACAACACACCGGAGCCACCAAAGACTTGGAACATCCTGGCACCCACAAAGGTTAAATCAGAGAGGTACAACTGAGGTAGACTGCAATATCTTGTACACCCGTGATGTCTGGCATTTTCTCCTTATTAACACACAACTACCAGAATTTATCAAGTATTAGACTTGAGTTTGGAAAAGGCTGCACCAGGGTTGCTACTCCAGACTCAGTCCTTTGCTGCTATGCTAATCCCTCACCTTTAACCACTGGCAGTTTCTCAGAACCCAGAGCAATGAACAACTCTATCCCAAACACCACTGGATGCTGGTAACTAAAGGATAGCAGAGCAAATAAAAACTGTGAGGGCTCAAAACTCTCTCAGCCATGGCATGTGCACCCTCCCGAAGGATGAAAAGTGGCAGCACAGGAGTTTCTCCTGGTTAAACTAGGCCAGGAGAGCTACTGGCAGCAGGCTATCATGGTTTGAGGGATGCAGAACACTTTGTGCAACAGTCCCAGCACAAAAAGCACTGCCGAATGCAATTTATTTTTTGAGCTGTGCCTTCATATTCACAAAAAAAAGGCGGTATTGTACAATAGATGAAGCTCTCGAAGCCTACTTCATTTCATGATCACTTACACACCTGCCTTAAACTGCAAGATGTTCTCTGTCTTCTTTTATACTTCCAGTAATCACCAAGTATCTCACTGATGGATTTGATAGCTTCTAGCCTTTCCTCAGAGGGATATCTGAATGGAAAACATTTATTACAGTGCCCAAGAAAGGGAAGGAAGTTCTGAAGCCACAGAAGACCATCTTCACTGGGACAGTCTGCCATCAGCTGCACACACTGTACCATATCAACATGGCAAAAACCCCTCTGATGAAAAGGAATAGAAATTTCTCCTGCTCTGAACTTTTACTTAATGTATTTAATATTATTTTGTTGACCTTAAATTCAGCTCAAGTTTGTTGACAGTCATGAACTTCTAGTAAATGTTGTTTGCTGTTATGCAAACTTGTAACACTGTGAGCAAACTTCCCCACAGTATATGTGAGCAAATATTCCCCACAGTAGACGTCAGCAACAGTAATTCACTAGAAATTTGACGTTTTGTTTTTAACTACATTGAGATATGAGGCTCCAAACAGAATTGCACCACAAATCAGTCCAACAAATATTTATGTAAATCTTGGCGAAGAAAATGCTATGATTGAGACAGTTCAAGTGTAACCCAGCCTCCTGGGCACCACAAGTGGTTCTCAAGGACTCTCAAGACCTGTTTCCTTATCAGAAGAATCTGACCTTGTCCTATCCCTATTGTGTCAGTTCTTTCTCTGTTCCCTGTGAAGTTCCTGTGCCACTGACTCAGAGGAGTCTGGATGGGATACTGGAAGGAATCTTGATTCTGATAAGCAAGAGACAAATATTTGTCCTGTCATGCCCACCCTATGTGCCCTGACACCATGGCATGAGAAAGTACTTTCAGAGAGGCAATCCTGGAGGTAATGAGGTTAAGGCATAACTTAAACTTCATATATTTCTGGATACAAATCAGGACATGAAGTTACTCTTTACAGACAGTGGGAGAGGGCTGGAGGGCGAAGAGTTGTGCAAGGTGGTGACACAACAGCAAACATCTCCAGATACAGCTACTCAAGATACTAAAAAAAAGTTGTCATCGAGTGAGGCTCTAGACAAGTGTTCCAGCAGAAAGAGTGGGAGCAAGGAATTTAGCCAGTTTGAAGACAAAAGTGGTCAAGATATAAGAAAGAGCTATATGAGACAGACAGCAGCAATAACCGGAGGTAACAACGCAGCACTATGTTACAACCCAACCGCCCTAGCTGAAACCTTAGGATTGCAACAGGAATAAACTCCCTCACTAACAGAAAATGTAGCTTCAAGCACAATTTTGTTTAAAGATTGAGCTTCTAAAATCGTGAAACCAAATCTTCACTATTTTATTAGAGATTCACCAAACTTGAAAACAAAATCCACTGAATTCAGACAACCTTCAACCCACCCAAGCAGGAGTCAGAATGTAACTAACCGCTGTGTGAAAGCAGCAGCAGCCTTAAATCAATGTGGCTGCAACTGTACTGAGCACCTGCAATCAGCACTACCAGGGAATATTTAAGGTTCTACGTTTATCGGAGCTACTGGGGTGTAGGCATTCGATAGCTTGGTGCTGACCTCTAGTGCCAGCAGAGCTGAACAGCCGCGCAGCAAACACCGAATCACAGAACGGCGGGGGTTGGAAGGGACTGGGAAAGGTCCTCTGTCCGATTCCCCCCGCCAGAGCAGGATCACCTAGATGACGTCACGCAAGAACATGTCCAGGCAGGTTTTGAATGTCCCCAGAAAAGGAGACTCCACAGCCTCTCTGGGCAGCCTGTCCCAATTCTCTGCCACCCTCACAATGAAAAAGTTTTTCCTTATGTTCACATGGAACCTCCTATGCTCCAGTTTGTACCCACTGCCCCTTATTCTACCATTGGTCATCACTGAGAAGAGCCTGGCTCCATCCCCCCGACACTCACACTTTACATATTTATAGACATTAATTAGATCATCCCTCAGTCTTCTCCAGGCTAAAGAGACCCAGCTTACTCAGCCTGGCCTCATAAGGAAGACGTTCCACTCCCTTAACCACCTTAGTGGCCCTGCACTGGACTCTTTCAAGTAGTTCCCTGTCCTTCTTAAACCAAGGGGCCCAGCACTGGACACTATATTCCAGATGCGATCTCACCAGGGCAGAGCAGAAGGGGAGGAGAACCTCTCTCAACCTATTAACCACATCCCTTCTAATACACCCTCCCAGAATGCCACGAGCCTTCTTGGCCACGAGGGCACATGGCTGGCTCACGGTTTTAACATGGTCAAACGCCAGATGCCAAACCCCTCTCCCCACCTCACAGCTGTACCCTGGATGTCTGTGACCACGCACAGGTGAGCCCTGCTTCAGGAGCCGCAGGCACGGAGGCATGCCGCAGCTCTCCTCTCTCAGCTGGTGAGTGTGTTCTTCCTTGCCCAGGCAGCCAGCACAGACAGGGGCTGGCACCCCCTACACAGAGCTGTGCGTGTCTGCACACTGTCATTTGCGATGCCTAATTCCCCAGGCAAACCAAAAACTACTGGTTGCCAAAGCATTCAGCAGATACTTGGCAACTTGGAGAAAACTGTACTGGTTCTCAGAGGGTGATAGCTCCGTGACAAATTGCCTCTGCTCCCTCCCTTTCCCCCCACTGCTTCTTGTAACAGCTGCACAATAAGCGATTACACAAATTTTATTCCAATAGAATATTTTTCCACACTCCAGATAACTCCAATTGTTTTCAGATTAGGTTGTGTTTTTTTTTTTAAATCTCACTTCAGGCAATGCTTATACCTGAGAAATTTCTACATAAAATGTGAAAAGTTCAGCAAACTTAAAAGTGATGAAAGGAATTAGAAGCCTTCTCAACTTTTACTAAGAAGCTCAAAATCAGGCTTCTCAGAATATGAACAAAGCAGTATGTTGGCCTTTTAAACCTTGTCCCTTTAAAATAACTTCAAAAATCTTTCACAAAATCCTCATTTTCACTTTCCAGAGACACAAGCAGCACAAGCCATGAAAGCTATGATCTGCCTGCCATTGCTAGTACCTACCTGACACAGTGCTTCTCCTACCTACATCCTAGCATGTAGCTCCTAAAAAAACTTTTTCAGAAGTCTCAACAGAAATGTCAATATTTATTTAGCTGCAATGCTATCAGAAGCTTTGCCTTCATCAAAAGGTAATAAATATTGTCACTCTGGTCCAACACTTTCAAAGAGCTGAAATTCACATTAAAACTTCCATATGACATGACAGAAAAATTAAGCACATCATTGCACTTTCCTGTGCTTAACATTACTTGGGTTTAGTGTCATATTGAACATGACAGATCTGGCGCTCAAGGAACTATTAGAAATATCCTTTCTTCTTGTTTCTTTTTATTAAGTACTAATTCTTCTTGAAGTGGAGAAGCTTTCTTGTTTACCCAGACCTGCTAGCTTTCCCTTTTCACAAAACTCCCATGAAATGAACAGTCATAAGCAACGTACCCAAAAGTGTATACAAGAAAATCCTTTGGGAAAGGAACTCTGGTGACAGGAGGAGCAGGAAACAATAGATTTAGGGAGAATATCATTTTAGTCAAAGCATTTCAAGGTGAAAAAACATCTATCCAATATTGCTGGGAATAAGCTTGGGTGACAAAAAGTTTAAACCTGTCAGGACATTTTGACTGGACAGTAACTTTGAAAAATAAAGTCAAGAGTGGAGACATAGATTTGAAATTCTTCTAAACAGAGATGGAGAATACGCAGAGATATGTCTGACAATATTATAGGGAACAACAAAAAGGAAGTAATAATCCAAAAGCATAAAAACAGAACAAGAGTAGAACAAGATACTAGTGGATGAAGAGCTAGCCAACAAATACTGAAATAAAGCTGGGTGGGAAGCCCCTTCTGCCATGATTTTTCCAACAGTAGCATTTTGGGGTTGGATCCCACTGATCCAGGCTTGAAGTGGAGAATCTTTGGGATCAAATACAGCCCATAGCAATGCAAGCCTCACTGATTTAGAAATAAACGCCACCAGTATTTTTTCCCCTCACACAGCTTCCTGAGTCCCTCCTATTAATCAACTGTTCTTTTACCAGAAAGCACAGACAGGATTTAAAATAACCTGAATTATATCTCTCTCAATGGCACATATTTATGTTTTGATGAAGGCTGGAGTCAAGCCTTGGTTCAATTTCTCATGTGCCCATAAAATGGTTGAGGAACATATTTTCAGAGCCAAGTGCCCCTTCCGCAGATTCATTCCAGTTTTTAGAAAAATAAAGAGGTCAAAAGGTGAAAGTGCATTGAAAAGATAGATATGTGAATCTCAACAGCATTTACATATCTGAAAGTAAAAGACTGTGCCAAATCAACAAAAATGTGTGTAATGCATTTTGCATTTCCATTAAATGATTTCCAAGCATTTTGCTCCAACTCAGGGATTTGTGTGTAGATTTAGCCAGCCATTCTTGAAACTGTCAAGGTACTTAACTATGCAAAAATTAAGGGCTTTATCTCATCTTTAATTCTGTCTGTAATTTTACATTATTTTTTCTTTCCTTTCTTTCTAAGTTCTGGCTTAAAACTGGGGCACTGTTTTAGAATTCAATCACACCATGGAAGTGTCATTTTAATGGAGATGAAAGAGCAATATTAACTGACATCCAAAGCTTCTGACAAACAGAACTGCATGGGAGTGAGCAATGATTGAGATCTTAATCACTTGTCGGCTGTCGTATTGTGATGACTTGCATTTTCAACTCATCTGGCTTGAGTAATGAGTGAAATTTCTAGCTGAGTGGTGATTGGCATTCTCTGAATGAATCCTTTCCTCATATTTCATTTTCATGGGTGACTGATCACACCCAGCATATGAAAAACTGACATATGTTAATTGAACAGATTTGTGACAGGTGATTAGCTCTCCTTTCCTAAAGGGTCCTGGAGCTGTTTAATTGTTTAAAAATGATAAAACTTTTTTTTTTTTTTGTCATTACTTTTGGTCCTCGACTCTAAGATTTGAACTTCAGGAAATTGCTTCAAAGGTGCAAACTAAAACTACATCAACCCTGTAAACTTTGATTTCTGACAGTTGCTTCGTTTCATGGCCTTTATGGGAAGAAAGAAGGTGAAGGGTAAAACAACAACCCAGTTAGGAAGAAGAGAGTATCTTTGAGGACAAAGATCTCTCCCTCCTTTAAGTGTACTTTTAAGACATTCTTTGAAACTTTCCAAACTGCATACTGAAAGATGAAAGACCTTAGATCTCTTGGGGGTTAGGGGAGGAGGGAAGATGGGAGCAAGGAATTCATGGGAAAACTCTACAGGTGCTTGGCAATCAGCTCAGCCATATGTGCTGAAAGCTGAACTCCTCAATCTACTGAACAAGAGTCATCCCATTACAGTACTGAGAGCCAAAAC
Organism: Hypotaenidia okinawae; assembly: GCA_027925045.1. Lineage (NCBI taxonomy): Eukaryota > Metazoa > Chordata > Aves > Gruiformes > Rallidae > Hypotaenidia > Hypotaenidia okinawae. Next base: position 20,926,393 of record BSDF01000009.1, read on the forward strand.
CACAGGGGACTCCAAGGGAACTTTCTTCCCTAATTCCAGAGCATAGGATACCTTAACATCCCAAGAAACCATGTCCTAGTCTAGGATCTCAGGGTTCTGGGCTATAGACACCAAATCCAGAAGACCTATAGCCACTTACTCCCATAGGGTCAGAAGCCTGGGGACCTTGGAGGAAACCTGCAAGGTCAGGAGCCTGCAGAAGCCTGACTTGAGCCAGGAATCCAACAGGTGCAGGACAAAAACAGCTCCCAGAGCCCCAGAGAGATGGCTGGAATGAGACTCAGGTGCTTTGAAGCCTGAGCCAGAGTCAGATAAGCAGAGGAGGCTGCAGGAGAGTAACAGGATGTGGGATCCTCCCTAATCTAAATAGAGTGTTGGCAACACACAGGGCTCCTGGGAGCATGGCAGGAGCATCACATATTAGAGTTACTGGGGACAGAATTTTCAAGAATTCTTAGTTTTCTGGGAATTTGAAAATGTAAATGTTACCTACAAAACAGAATTCACAAGTTCTAGACAGCTTGGGTCTCTCTTCCATGCCAGGAAGCCCGCTTCTGCTTTAGGCTGGGGGACAATAATACTTTACCCACAATTTTTCCTGCAAGAAAACTAATAGAAGCTGCCAATCAGATGCTTGCTGCTAGGAGCAGCCAACAAAGGGCTTTGGGCTAATCAGATTATCTCCTATTGTTCTTTGCTGCCTGTCCAGCCCTCCTGCTTTGCCCTGAGCTCCATGCAGACCAATTTTCTCTTTCACTTTGCCTCCTCCACCTCTCTCTTATAAAAGCTTTCTTTTCAGGGTCGCTTTTCATTTAGCCTATCCTCTCCTATATCTGGCCTGATTTCTTTAGATACTACAATAACAGTAAATACCTCCCTCTCTGTCTCAGTATTAGCAGCTCCACAAGACTGTACAAGGACTACACCAAGCCATAGCTGGTGACAGCGGCACTTCTTAGCTAGACTGCAGCTTCTTCACAGACAAACAGAAGTTCCTAATTAGTTATTGTCAGATTAACAGAGAGAACCAACAACTGCAAGGACACATTTGATGCAGCTTTAAAGAACTTACGAAAGAAACCATTCAAACCCAGTGTCATCATAAATTGATGACTGGGATGGCTAGTAAATATTCAGGGAAATTTCCAGTGTTCTTCTGAACATAGGCTTAAGGGAATTTCACAAACTTGTGCAATTACTCTGTTAGTTCCCTGCTAAATAGTTGCCTTGTACTGCTGAAGATCTTGGATTCAAGCTTTAGTGATCAACTTTGATGTGTTTAAGCCAAGGAGCAAAAGAGCAAAAGCGCAAACAGATGTGCTTACCCTTAACAACTCTTAAATGTGGTACACACAAGGTTCACTAGAAAAATATATGCCAGAAAGAATAGAGTGATGACAGTTAATGGCAAATAACTAAATAATTCATGCAAAAGCATATAGTTAATGTGCAGGAAGACTAGAGGATTCATCAATTACATCATAAGGCTTGCAGTGATTCTTTCTGTTGTCAGACACATACATTTACAGAAACACAGAAAAGTTTTTGCAACTGTGCACTGGACAAGTTTTACTTTGCTTACATACAGAAACTAAAGTACTCAAAATTTAGACTACAGAAAATGAGAAATTATTTAATCTTGTGGTAATGTACCTGCTCAAAACTCACCTAATTCAATATCTCTTATCCCCATGTACGTTTCAAGAAGCTCATCCACTTTTTTAATTGCTTTTTCTTCAACTTCATTTGGCTTTGTTAAAATAAAGTGAGAAAAAGAGAAAAAGTATGATTATATCTATTCAGATTTCAAAATAACCAGCAATTTGCCACCAATTTGCCACCAATTATCCTTACTCCCATCCTAGCCACCCGGACTTAAAAAACATGTTATTCTGCTCTCTTTGCCTCTTCTCACAAACCTGAGCCTTCCACCTAACATCTAGCCACACAGCTCTTGCATAAAAACTAAAGAGGGGCCTTATATCTCCAGACAACACAAATCTTAATCAAATCCTCATCAGCTGTAGAAGAACACAGAATAAATAACAGCTCTTCTTCCAAACCATAATCCTGGTTTTACACATATTCATGGCAACATACATTATTAGCCTCTCCTAACAACAGCCCTCACACCATCCCAGTGCACTTTCCAGTATCAGAAACAGAATGAACTCTTCAACTACCGCCCTCATCCTTTCCTTCTTTTCAACACTCCCTGGTCTAATCTGCCTTAAATTCATCCATGTAATCCATGATATCTAAATATAGGTTCTGCTTCCAGATTCCTCAGCCCCATCCTATCCCTACTAGCCTTAAAATTTACATGAGCATTTCTCCCTACAGAAGGCAATCATCTTAAATCCCTCAAGCTTTGTAACAGCCAGATTTTTCCCTCCTACTCTACCATATCAGCCCTGGGGAAGAATGAATTGTGTGCTAGATGATTACACTATTGCAGGACCCCAAGACAGCCATACCATTTCCTCCACTGTAGCAGGGCCTTTGGTTCTCAGCCGAAGTGTTTCTCTCCCCCTGGAAATTTTCGCTTCTGGCAGAGTTCCGCCTTTGGACCTTGGTTCCAGCTTTTCTGAAGACAAAACAAACAACAAAAAGAAAAGAATACCAAACAAAAGTAAGTATATAGTACATCTGAATATGATGTGTCTGCTTTGGCTATTACATTACCTGCACTTTTTATTCCAATCAAGATCAAGACAAATGTAAGAATTTAATTATAAATTCTGTAAAAATTCAGTTATGAATTAACTGTATTCTAAGTATTACTTTGCTGAGAATTTCTTGTCTTCAAACTTTGATATACACTTGACTGCACTGAAGCCAGGACTTCTACTAACCAATGTATCTATGCAGAAAGATCACACTCAGCTTCCTATATGCACTTTGTATAATTTTATTTCACCTATTCTACAGAAAAGTAGAGATATTTATTGCTTAATAATACATTATGGCTAAAGTCATTAACAAAGTACTGATTTATCCTAATCTGTACAGGCCAACTGTATAGCAGGTTTAGCAGTTAAACATTTCCATCTTTCATCAATGCTATGGTACAAACACTGCTGCTAAACAGGTCATGATGAGCAACACTGAGCTAAACTAATGATTTGATTACTAGCAGTCATGTAGGTGAAATGTCCATAAATAGATCTGCAGGAGATTTTAGCACAGCTTTTCACTAAGGTCATGATTTCACGCTCGATAAATGTCTAACAAGAATACGTGGGGTTACCTAAAGTTTTCTTTACCTGAATTCAGCTTTCCTTCTCTGATCTTGGATAAGGGCACCCCAGTACTCACTGACATACAAATTATATAGTTAATCTGGAAAGTGCTAGAAGAGAGGAGATAATTTTGCAGACCTTTTTTTAACTCTGGTGTTCTCTTTACCAGATTATTCCTCCTCTTAACAGCAGGCTTTTCCAATAAGCTCTCCTGGAAGGCAATTCTTTAATATGTTATATTCATTTTGTCCAGGTGGATTCCAACTCATCATTCTTGCATAAATAGTCAAAAATCCAGATTATTTTGCCAAGCAATTCTTGAAAAGTAAATTTTAATCTATTTTAACAAATAGATTTACCACAGTCTACTACATGCATACTTAGGATCACTTTTCCTTAATCTTTTTATTGCTTCAAGAAGTGTTTACAAGTCTGGCATAATTTCTGCTAGACTTGTTTCAAGATGTCATTTGTAAGCAATTTTGTTTTCTTACCATTAGCACCTTAAAACTCATGATTTGACATATCCTTTGTTTGCAATACTTCAGACCAACGTTCTCTGGCCATCACAGAAACTGGTTTTCATAGTCATGCAATTTAAATTTAGAGTTTGTGTTAAGCTGCCTTTCTTCTGTTTCTATTAATTTTTTGTCACTTTGTAGAGGGCTAACTTGTGACTGGTAAGGACCAATCTTACTCAGACTAGTCTTTAATTCTGTGCTACAAGTCTTGCTTAGAGTAGCTGAGGCAGCCTGTGTGCACATAGTAGAAAAATACAATTTAGTGGTTGGATCACATTCTGCCAAGAGGAGGAAAATAAAAGTAATTTCACAGCGACTTGTCTCTTATTTCTATACCCTCACGAACTTGTGTTGAAACTAGCAGGAATTCAGCACCTACTTTTTCAGCAGGATCTGGATCTTGTTTGTCATCTCCTCTGGGGCTATTCTCAGCAAGCTGCAGCTTAAACACTATCTCAAATAAATTTGTGCCTAAAGCCTAACTGCACCTATAAGGCTAGAAGCAGGATATTCTAACATATTGGGCACTGTGACTTGTAAATTAATTTCTGTGGGATGAAAAATAACATGCATCTTCCAAAAACCTGTCTACATAGCTCTGACTGCCTCTTAACCCCACATCAGATAAAAGGTATTGCCATGGAATTAGCAGGTTTTCTTCTCTATATCACAGACAGATTAATAGGTATCTTGACCACCTGACTAAAGTAATTAGTATTAGATAATGGCTTAATCAAATACTGATCTACCCTGGTCTTTACAAATAGACTATATAAAACATTTAGTATCAATTGCAAATTATAGACCCATATTAAAAAGATATTCTTTTATGTAGTAATGCAGTCAGTAATATAAGTAATACAACTTTAACATAATGTATTACACACACATTTACTCCACAAGAGTAGCAATTTCTATCCAAACACATCAGAGATTAGCTCATAACCCTCATTCTTCACAGAAAAAAACAAAGCAAAAAGAAACCTTCAAATTTCTCTCATTTTCAATTTCTGCTGCTATTCTGACACCAAGTGTCAAGACTGGTGTATGACAGCAGTTGTAAACTAACAGATTAAAAGATTTGAAAAATAAACATTTCAAACTTTTGCTGCTGTGGTGCAGGTGACAATTTTTAACTTGCTGTTAGTACAGGTGTGCACAAGGACTCATACATACAATTTAAGAGTCTTTTGTAGTTTTTATTGAAAAAAAAATGCTGTAGAGTTTGGGAGGGGATATAAAATAATTGAAAGAGTAAAAGTTAAAACTCAGTCTCTCTTTTTTTCTTTTCTTAGCTTACCACACTGATAAAGTGAATACAAATAACGATTAACACCAGGTAAGCAATCCTCTTATAAAAAGTATCGCTTTCTCATAGGATCCAAGTGGTAGATATAGACAGAGCTTTGCCATATTGCTTTCTTCCAACTCTGTATAATGATACCTGCTGCATGATTAGAGAACCACAAAAAAGCTGGGGAGAGCAGGCAGGGATGTGACAAAGGAGGTGCTCTGGGGAATCCCAGGCAGTGTCTTCCACAGCATCTTCTGCATCAGCGAGTGCAGTTCCCAGCCAAGGGTGCAGAAAAAGGTGATACACAGAAGAACAGGGATTATGTATCAATAAAAAAAGAGACAAGGAGGCTAGAGGATCATTGTATTAGTGAAGCAATCCAAGCTTTAAAACTGTGTTTATAAGACAATTCCTGTATTTGTTTTGCATTCTCATCAAGCAACTGAGACTCAGGCTGAGGCTGCCCACACCAGGATGACCACTGCAGAAAGTAAGATGGGAGAAAATCCATTCACAAATTTCCCAATTCAAATTAAAAAAAACCAAACCAAAACCAAACAAACAACAAACCCAACACTAAAAAACAAACAAAAACCAGAAAAAAAAAACCAACATACTTTTTTGTATCTTTATGGATGGTATTGTGGGTGGGCACCTGGCTGCAATCTGAAAACAAACTTACAATGCAATGCAATGTTAGGATTTCAATATGCAGTGAACAAAGTGGACAGTGACATCACTCACCAAATGCTTTCCTAGGTTCTATCAGCTCCAACTTAAACATCCGACCTTTCTCCAGATCTTTGAGCATTTTGGCAACTTCATAATGCCGACGATCTGATACATTTTTTCCATTTATTTTTGCAATGTGATCCCCCACGCAGACCGTCTTGGTGTGGTCCATCAGGCTGCCTTCTTTGATTCGCTAGTGGTTCCCAAAAAAAGAAAAAAGAATTAGAAACATTTCTTTGAAGGATAAAGAGGTGACACCACAAAGTTTCAAGAACATAAATTAACATAATCAATAGCATTTTAATATACCAGTGTGTTTTGCCTGTAAGATTTTCATTTAAAGTATTTTGGAAAGCATAATTTATCAAAGTATTTTAATTAACATTGAATATAAAATTAACGGGGCGGGGGGGGGGGGAGGGGAGAGAAGGCAATCATACTTTAAAAGTTAAGGCTTCCAAGTAAGCCAAATTTTTATGCTTTAAAACTGAATCCCAAAATGTCAGTAATGTGAGTTTTTAATTGAGTTTTGGGGGTTTATTTTGATTTAACTTGACAAGAATAGGAACAGAACTTTTACTTTCTCTAGAGTGGTTGAGGGACATGAAAAAATGTGTGTGATATACTGTAAAGGGCTAGTCTTAATAAGACCTTTAAGTCTTAATAAAACATCTACCATTTTACTTATAAAGTTATACAGATACAAATTAACGTATTTCCTCTGAAATAACAACAAAGAATAATATTTTTTTCTAAATTCCATCTCATGGAATACAGACCATAAAATGTAGCAGAATTTAGCATTGATAGTTTTTGTGAAGTGCAATTTAAAAAGTGAGAAAAAAAACATCTTTAAAAGACTTCTATGATTTACCAAGTCAATTAAAGGACACTTGAAATTTCAGCTGTTCTGTTTATTGTTGTTATAGGCAGTCATATTTGTTTATCACGTATCTAAGTCATGTAAGCTATTGTCATATGGTTATTTAATAGAAAAACTGTGACGTAGTAGAACATCTTCTATTTCATAAGATATATTAATTTAATTTTAATGTCTCCCTGAATAACACACTTCTCAGTAAAGACTAATGCTGTTCAGGCTAACTTTGAGTGAGATAACAGTGAGACAAGGGAGATAAACATATTACCACCTACTATCATAACACCTAGCCTGGCTGCATAGCTAACTCCAAAACCTGCCTCTAGTTCATGTGCGCATGTCTGAGCCCACATATGTGCCTCCATCTGAGAGTCAGTGGGAAGTGTGAGAGTGTCCTATAATAGACTGCAACAATTTTTAGCTTCAGGCTGAGTTTAACTCTTCCTAGCACTTTATTTTCTTTAATCTTGATTAAAACGAAAAGGAAGCCTCATGGTGAAGAGGGGGATACAGTACACACACCAGAAAACAGGGCCCAAATGCCTTTCTGCTACCAGATGCCAGGATCCCAACGCATGATCTCCAGACTTCAACTCATGTTTAGTCTGTGTTGAATTTATTCTCATTTAACTTTTCTTCTTCACTTTGATCATAACACCAAAACTGTTTAAGTAATAATCACCAGCTATGTTATTTGTGTCATTTTTTAAATATGACTTAGTTTTTATCACCACCCCAAGTTAACTGACCACAGACAATCAAGATATATTGTAGCAGTAATTACATTTATATTTAATTTCAAGTGTTTCAAGTGCCCCACAGTCCATTTAGAAGCTAGGATCTGTATTTCCTGTGCAATGCCTAATGTTAATTGCACTACCCCATTTTATAATGTCTTCTCATACACCAGTCAGTCATGCTTCAAATTCTACTGTTGTTCTTTAAATGGCTAATTTGATTCCATAATACATCTTCCCATCTGGCCACGTACCCAGAAAATAAATCTGTGAAAGTAGAAAAGCATGAAGTTTTGTTCTTAGTAAGGCAAAACAACATTAGATTTCACAGCAAAAGAACCTGCAGTTCAGAGTGTCAGGTTCAAAAACTGGCCAGGTTATATATCATACCTAGAAACTGCCCTGTTATTCAAAACACCATAAAATTACTACAGCCCACAACAGCTTTCAACAGCCCACAGATAAGTAAATTTGAAAGTAATTGTTAATTAATAATGGAACACAGTAACAATTTTTCTAGGAAAGTAAATATATGAACAAAAAGAATTCTCTCAAACTTCACGGTAGAGTCTCTGCTTAGTCACTTACCTGGGCCACCATGTATAAAAATTATGCAGCATTTAGTTTTGTGTATGTATTTTCTCTGCTGTTTTTAAAAAAAAAACATTAGCAAAAGATGCAACCACAACTAGGCTCCTAGAAACTCCTTTAAACACGCATCCCCAGTAAGATTGCACCATTTCATTATACTGCTTATTAGACCAGTACAAGGACAATGATACATTTGTTCAGACAAGTTTTACACAATTTACTGGAAATTACAGTTGTCTTGCTAATGTGGTGAGGGTTTTCCAGTCTGCTCCAATTACGCAGTAGTCTATGTGATGATGGCTTCTCTCTCAACACTCTGTACAGTGCTGCTCACGTGTGCGTCTGCAGCACTGATTTCAAAGCCTTCTTTTAAAACACCACATGAGCAGCAGCATGACTGAACCTTATGGGCTGCATAGATGCTACCACTAGAAATCCAAAGTTCTCTGTCTATAAACATAAGAATGAGGCTACGATTTTGCCAAACTGCTTACTGATACCTCCACTGCATCTTGACCTTGTCAGGCATGATGTCAATCATGTTTTTCCACAACAAAGACATGGAAAGCTTTTGCTAAACCACATCTTGTTTTATATCCATGGTCACTAAGGAATGAATAGGGAATACAACTTCTTCATATAAGAAGCTCTGTTTACACCAGCAACTAGAACAGCAACTGAGACGGCAGTGATCGAAGATAATTGCCAATGTCTCCCTAATAATGGATAATTGGAGTAGATTAGAGCAAGGCATCTCAAAAAGGCGGAAAATGTGATTAAGATTCCTTAGTCTAGCAAGAAGGGTAGCATCATTTCCTCAGGCTCTACTTGTCTCAAACAATACTATCTGGAGGTCATACAGAAGAGGAGGAAGAAAGCAATTATAATTAATGTACATGTTACTGCTCATAGTTACTACTCAAGTTAATTGTGGTGTATTATGTTAAACCATATCCTTAGCACTTTTTAATTCATCCTACCTATGGCAAGAATATTGAAAAGCTGAAAAAGCTCTGTGTCACCTATCCTTATACAGCACCAAGGCTTCTGCCCTCTCTACAGTCAAAGACTGAAAGAACTTGATTTTGTCATCACATGAGTGACAGATTTCTATTAGCATTTAATCAATGACAGTAGAAAATCACTTAAAAAAAAGTGGGCAGACACAAGCAGTACCTGACACCTACCACCTCAGGGTAGGATGGGAAATACAATGGTCACATTGTAAAGCTGATACACGTTATAGAAGCAATGAACAAATGAACTAAATTTGAATGACATGCAATACAGGAATAACTGAATTAATTTTGAATGATATACCTAAAGAATAGCAACTTTATTTTTAACTTACATATATAAGAACAGAAAATTTTGTAGTTCTAAAGGATCATTAAAACAATAATTAAACTGTTACAATAACAGAAGAACCTACAGAACGTTTTTAACCAGTGATTAAATTTACCTTTATAAATGCACAGCCAGTTCCATTGTCGGTAATGGTAAGCCCCAGCACATCATCAGTTTTAAGAACTTCCACTTCTTTTTGTTGTCCTTTTATGTGGGCAAATATGAAGTCTTCAAGGCCGATTTGTGCACCTAAAAGCTTGTCCATATCAGCTTTATAAGTGTTCAAAGTGCAAAACATGATCTGTACAAGAGGAAAGCAAACACATTAGCAGCATATTCAGTTCGATGAGACTGATAAGAAGATAAAAGCATAGTTCTGGCCTCTCTGACAGATCTGCATCTGAAATGGTGATTCCTCGCCTTCTCTGGCTGCCCTGGGGGAGGTGCTAGTCCCAATCCACGCACATGACTGGAAGCATCAATAGCTCGAACTCTGCAGATAAGAGCTGGTGGGGACCAAAGGAGATACATACCTGCACGAGCTGCCTCTCACAGGCTCCGCTAGAACACCAACTCTGACACAAGCATCTTAAGCTAGAGCAGGACTGCTCGCCCCAGAGGTTTGAGTGAGCAAGCCCACGAGCCACCACCATCTTTTGCTCCATCTTTCCACCACCTCAAATTTCACAGGATTCAAACATCACCAGGGACTGCTTCAAAAATGTAACTAACTGCCTGAAAGCAGTTTCATGGGGGAAAAAAAAAAAAAAAAAAAGAGCTCATCAAAACAAAACTATCAGGAGAGAGCATGAAATCTTTTTTATTGCTCCACATGTTCCACCATTAGCTGAGAGCATGTTCTCTCCAACATGCTAGCTTAATGACCCTTCCTCCAACATAAAGCGGGGTGTGTCATCTCTGTTCCAGCTTATTAAAAAGCAAGGCTTAAGAAAAGGCAAATTTTTTTCTTCATAGATCAACCTTTCCAAGGGAGTTCCCTTCGGCACCGGGTGTCAGGCAATCCTTTTTGTCCCCACACTTAATATTAGTGGTTCCTTAACAGGCAGTTTTATGGTCCTGGGCACAGACAGGACAAGGCTGACCGGGTGGGACTGCTCAGGGCAGGGACAATGCTTTTGTCCACCACGGTGCTGCTCGGAGGAATCTGGACAGTCCGGGCTTTCTACCTTTTGAGCACAGGCTGTACTGCCTGAGCAGCCCAGCTAAAAAAGAAAAAAAAAAAGAAACTCAGTGCAGTCCTCACAGCTGGAGTCACTACACCTGCCTTACTCCTTTCCAAGCTGCAGCCTGAGCAAGGGAAGCCCTGCACAGGTTCCTCCGGCGCAGCACCCGGAGCACAGAGCAGCAGGCAAAACTCCACGCTCCAAGAGAAACTTGGAGAGTCCTTAAAATCTACTTCACTGAGGCAAAGGGCACCCTTAAAGACAGTATTTCACATGCAACTGGAAGCAGGGGAAGAGGAGGAAACTTGCCACCCGTTTGGCCCTGAGGCAGAGGCAGCACAATCACAATGGCAAACCATCAGCCAAAGGCTCTGCTGCGAGCTGGACGGACAGGGGTTCTGGCAGGACAAGCAACACAAGCAGATACTTTTCTACCCTCTGCCTCTATCTGCTGGACGGCATTTTCCTTCAGAGAGCACCTTGGACCCCCAGCAGTTCACTGCCCACACCAGCTCCAAATTAGGAAGCAGAAAAAGCAGTGCCAGGACATGAAAGGAAGTACACAGCGGGAAGCCAGCCTAGTGTTTGAGAAAAACAGCAGCAGGATGTCGCTCGGTGTCCTTCATCTTTGCTACTGCTCTGGTGGCATTCCTGGGGGAGCCACAGGCTAGACCAGCTGCCCCAAAGCCCAGGTACAGACCCGTGCCACAGCCTGCTGAACTCCCCAGTGCTTCACTGGAAATGCTGGGTCTCCTGCTTTCACACTCCCTCACTGCGCTTGTAGAAGTTAGGGGTTTTTCCAAACCAGAACATTTCAAATGCCTTTTCTTTCCTTCTGGCATCACTGGATGACAGCAGAAAAAATGAAAACAAAGTCACCAATCTATTCAAACGAATTCCAGGTCAAATGAAGGGTGAATGCTTTTCCTAATGAGAGCATTTACCTTTCTGAAGCTTTCGAAAACTTGGATTCTAAAACTATAGGGGTTTTGGTTTTAAAAACAAAGTTTAGTAGTGAGATGGTGTTTCTTGATGAGAGGGATCTCCTTTAGGTGTTTTTAAAAAACCCGACCAAACAAAACCCCAAAGAGCCCTATTTCAAAGGCTAATTGCTTATAATCCATCAACTATCCACTGCATTCAAACACCTTATTTAAGAAGGAGAATTGTAACAGCAGACCCTTAACGACATTAGTTTTACTCTGTCAGGTAATGAAAACTTTTCCAGTTAACCAATACTAAAGTATCACCTAAAGAAATTCAGATGGGTTTAAGTAGGAAAAAAATAGTAATTATAATGTCTAATCATCAGCATTTTTTAGCCAAGAAGGTTCAATTCAAACAGACCACATATACATTTTCAGTTCTCCCTCAAACTCCATACTAACTCAGTCAGTTTTAAACCGCATATCAGTTCTTGTTCGTACAATGAATGACTAGCACTATGCCTTTGTATTTTAGACATTAGCATCCTTCATCTGACCTTGTCAAACAGACAATCATCTAGCAACTACTGTCACACCTTTGAATAGATAAAATTGGCAACAGAGCAGAAATGTGATATTTAGAAACTCGATCTGGAGTTTCTCTTTTTAGACCTTCATCTGGATGGCATTCCTACTACAGCCTATAAGTCTGCTGAATTTTCTGTGAGTCAGTTCTGCGCTAACCACAAGGCTGAGAGAGCATCAGCCAGTCAAAAATAAAACTTAAATCATTCTTTATCATCTTTAGTGGACTACTGCTTTCTCAGAACAGATATACACAAAGAGTAATGTACTAAAGATGCATCTACCCAGGATAATATACAGTTACACCATTTATCAGTTACAGCACAGCTTTATTTGTACATGACCCAGGGCTGTCAATTCAAAAATTATATTTTTGTAGATTTTACAGAAGTGTAATATAGGGACCTAGTAATAGCTTATATACTTAAATAATTAAACAACAGCTACTATAGTACACCTTCCATTCACTCAAAGTTTGGTATATTTTTGACAGTAAGCTTCTTACCCAGAAATAAAGCAAGAAAAAAAAATCCAATGCACAATTTTTATTAAGACTTTTCTCTCTTACCCTCAACGTTCATATGCATTTGATCTTTAACTCAACATACCGGTGTTGTGACATTTCGTGCCAAGTTTAGCAAGATATTATAAATCATAGCTGTTACATCAGTCACAAAGTATCTAGGAGACCTCCTTCACTGAGAGTTATCTTGTGCAGCGCACAGAACAAGGAAATTCCATTCCGCTGGCAGGGACTGAGGGCTTATACACAACCTTATAAAATAGATTTGTCAGATAAGATTACTAACAAGTTATTCTCTGCATCCAGATTTTCAATAGAAAGAGACTACATTGGCCAATAGAACAGGGTTACATTGTGTGTTATATAAAGAAACTGTATTAGCTATGGAAAAGAGGGTTACACTGTTACATAAAGTACCACATTGCACATCCTATACATTAATTACATTGTCATCTTCCATATTAAGCCTACACCTTGAGAACAACTGAAAAGTAAGTTGACTGACAGATGACATACTCAGAAGCTATTAAAAGTGCTTTCAAAACCAGTAGATCTCAGATAACTTTACAAAGGAGATCATAATCACTTTCTCTATTCAAGAGGTGGGGAAATGGGAATTCTACTTCTGAGCAAGATGTAACGCCCACTGACACATTTCCCTACATCTGTAGGTGTCATTGTATCAAGAAATCACTAATGTAGGTTCCTTACTCACTTTATTCTCCCTGAGGACAATGTGGGAGCCTTGACCAGCTGCAACAACAGGGAAAGTAACCAAGTCCTCCAAGGTCTGGTGAGTTTTTGTTACTCTATCAGGTATGCCGCTTTGCCTCCCCAAAGACATTTGAAGTAGTCTAAAATAAGAATTCAGTGGGTTTTTTTAAGCCCAGAGCACACACAAGAATTACAGTGTAAGTTCTTCCATACAGCTTAAAAGTATTTGAAAAACAGCACAAGCATCACGCCTAATAGGGTGTGAAATTTAAACACTGCTTAGGGGAACAGCAAACAAACAACTGTTGCCATAGGGTTGGGAGGAGGTGGCTTGTAGGGAGTGTTAAGTTTGTTCACTTTAAGTCATCAATCTGTAGGCGAGAATGTGAGCAATTTGTTTCAGCAGATAAGCACATACTCTAAAACTCCGAACATTTTGGTGATGAGGATTTCACAAGCAAACCCTTTTCTCTAACTTCCTAAACTACACTACAGATTTTTTTTCTTGTTGTACAGACACTTTTATTCAGAAACCTACGTTTCAGCAGTGGCATATTTTTTAGCGTTCTCCTATGAAAGTTTAAATTGAACAGGTTTAAAACAAATACTTCTATGAAAGTTTAACGTGGCACAGCCGTACGGTATACTTAATGGCTTAGCATGAGGTGGCAAGGCCTGTGCAACAACAGCCCAGACACCAGCTCAGCAGCTGAACTGCTGTTACTGGAAGAGGCAGAGGGAGCTGCATTTCTGCCCTTGGTGCTACCGGGAAGGTCTTATTACCCATATGAACCAAAATTCCTTCCACTGTGAAAGAAACCCCAACCTCCAAGAGGTACTGACAGACACACCCACCAGGCATTCAGTTTACCTCACCAGCCCCACCATACTTCACCTTTCAAAGCAAACAGAGTAATCAAAAGAGCAAATTATGAGTACACAAAGTGAAAGTCCATATAGTTTCTGTGGTTTACCGTTCCCATCTCATCAAGAAATTGCCCTGCTACAGTTGGACTTTAGTATCCCCATTCCTAGCACCCGATTAGCTGCTTTGAATACTTTAAAGCCCTACCATGTGCTCTCACAGGAGCACACCACCACCAAATGCTTTAACAGGCCCACATTGTCCTTTGGTCAGTGCTATCATAAAGGCTGCACTTAGCACTTTCACCCTTACTGAAAACATTCCCTGTTACATTTCCCAAGAGTCACAGAGGAATAGTAATCCTAAATGGCCAAGAGGAAAAATGTATTTATTTTTCCAACTATTTTCCCCACTTCATCCTCTATAGGAAAAAACAGGGGAATTATTTGTAGTTATGCAAGTAGAAGCATACACATCATTGTGGGTGCATTGTGTTGTTAAAGAACTGTATCTATTTATTTTTTAAGCTGCACTGCTTTGTTGAAAGAAATTAAGTTTAAAGTGATCCACCCCAAACAGCACTTATACTAATGATAAGGGCAAACCTAGACAACATCTTCACTGCTCCTCCGTGTGGACAGAGCATTCATGTTGGACCAGGAAAAGAAGAAACGCTGGTCATAGTAGCAGTCAGAGACAGGCAGAAATGCAGGTTGTATGTTAGATTCAAAAGGGATAACGGAGATATATATTCACCTAGGAAGATAGATGAAAAATAAAATATCTACAGAAGAAAAGACGAGTAGGAGAAAAGCCTCAGAAAGCTACTGTTACAGCTCATTCCTGTGATGTTTGCTAGGTATCTATGAAGGAGTGAGCCATTTGAAGCTATACATGTAGCTATACACGTCTTACTCTGTTCCCATTCTCCCCTACTTGTGATCCAGGTCTGCACAGAAGTTTTTGTCAGTGTCTGTCCAATGAATGGTGTGTTTCATAAAAGCTTCACTCTGTCACTGCTGGCAGTCAATCACTGCAGCAGAAGCTAAACTCAGCTGGTCCTGCGAGATGTGATACAAAGAGGAAATGAGGTGCTGTAACCATGTGGAGTCAAAAGGAGAAGCGACAGATGACAAGTATAGCTCATCCTGAACCGTACTAAAACACTTAAGTAGGAAGTCATCCAAGACTCCATACCTTTGCCTACACTGCAGTAAACTCACATATCGTATTAAACATATTCACTTCTGCAAGTCATCTAAATGCTCCCTGCACTGAGATCTCCCCTCACCCCCTCAGTTTCCACCTCAGTCAGTACAGGGCAGAGATCTCTCTGATAGTACCTGTTTCCGAAGGCGCGTTCGGGTATCACAGTGCCCACAGGCTTCAGCCTAGGTAGGTCACAGAAACTTTCCTAGACAGGCAACACCGACAGTGTCTGTCAGTTTGAAGCAGTACAGTTTCTGGGATCATTCTTTAAACCAGACTGTCTGTCAAAAAGTAGCTTTAATTAATAAGACCTTTTAAAATGCCCAGTCCTCCCAGCAAGCTCAGCCACTGCTAATAAATTCAGATTTCATGGCAACCCTTGCTATTCACTATCTATCCTATTTCACCTGGTCTAGCCAAAATTTTGTTACAAGACCCTTTGCTCCAGGTTCTTCACTCTGCTGTGCCACCTTTATATTAGAAAATATTTTTGGTTTCATTTCATTCAGTTAGCTTTAAGAAACTAACTTCTATTTCTTGAACAAAATATTTTAAGTTCAGTGCCTCCAGCAATAATTTTCCATTCCCTTTTATCAACTAACTACATTTTAAAAACAAACCACCCCACACCCAAAAACAAATAGGAATGGGACAGTACAGAGAAAAGGAGAAAAGAATAAACTTCTCTCATTTAGCACGAGGCTGGGAATAAATGTCCATGAAACACATAGTGTTTCCTCTGAAACCTTCGAGGGTGTCAGATTATACATCTGGCAGGAGAAATAGGAGTGCACTGTTCATACAAAGTTGAATTTCCTGGTGAACTCTGTTCTTTCCCAAGTTGGTGGAGCCAAAAGATCGTTAACAAAAGTTCAGCAGTGAAGGGAAGAAAACTGAAGTAGAAGATAACCTGGCAATTATGAGAACTTGATAGCAGAAGGTATAACTGGAGATGGAACAGAACAAAAGAGGAACAGCAGCTCAGCATGAAAACAGAGAAGCAGGAGGTCAGAAAGCAGCTGGGAAGGTCTGGGGCATAGGTGCATGGGCTGGCAATGGCACTGGTACTTCTTAATTACTGAATGCAACAGTGTCCGGTTAAACTGTATTCACTGCTGCTGCCACTGTTCTTTGGCACTTTGCTGTTTGAATGCTGCTGGGTCATCCCACAAGCAGACTGTCAGACCAAGGCCTTTACTGCTGTAAGAGCCAGCTACAAATAAGAAAACAAGCATAGCTGTACAGACACACGCAGGCACAGTGAAATGCTAGCACTGCCTTTCAATCTGCCACTAAGAGATTAAGGTTCATAGAATCACATAGGAAGAACTCCATAATGGCCACTACCTTTTAATGAAGGGAAAACAATACATTTAGAAACACAAATGAGCATTATCCAAACAGTATTGCAAACTTGGCTCAGAAAAAGGAAAAAAAAGTTCAAAAAGCCAACAGGATAAAAAGAATAAAAATCCTGTTCCAGATTCAATAGCCTCACTTGGGCCTGTTCAAAGTAACTACCCGGCAGAGCAGAAAACTCTCCCAACAGCCCATTCAGCTGGGATTTTAAACTGGTCAGATCCACCTGTAACACCGCGGGTTTGACCCAGCGCTTCAGGAGCCGCGTTAAACCGCAGGCTGGCAGCAGGTTAGAGACACCAGAGAGGTTGTTAGAAGGACCACTGTCTTCCGAGTCACGTTAGGTGCGGTTATTACCTATATCCTTTCGCGTGTAGGAACGCTCATTTGGAAACAGCGAGAGTATTTCCACACCCCCCACACAAGCGGGAAATACCCAGGCCCGCAAAAGCCTGCCAAAAATCTTGCGCCGGCAGCGACAGCGCAGAACTGCCCGGCTCCGTCCGGCTCCTTCCCGCATCCTTCCCCTCGCGGCCCCTTTCCGCCCCGCAGAGCGCGGCCCCCCGCTCCCCGGCGGTTCCAGGCCCGGCGGGCCGTACCTCGGCGGGGTCGATGCGGAAAGCCTCGGCGATCTTGGCGTAGAGCTCGCGGGCGCTGCCGAAGCCCTCCACGCGGCCCGTGGGGCTGCCGTGCGCCAGCTGCGTGTGGAACTGCAGCCGCGACGCGCTCGCTGCCGGCGCCGCGGGTGCCGGGGCCGGCGCCTCGCTCTCCACCAGCTTGGAGGTCTCCTTCGACTTGTCCTTCTTCTTGTTCCTCAGCCCCAGCGGCATCTTCCCCGCCTGCGACGGACTCCTGCTGCTGCTGCCGCCGCTTGGCCGCGCTGGACTCTGCCCCCGGCGCCGCCCCGGCCCCGCGCGGCCATGCCGCCGCCAGGTGAGGCCCGGGCCAGGCGGCCGCCCCGCCCCGGGAGCCGGTCCGGCCGCGGAGATCTACAGCCCGCCTACCCCGAAGCCAGGCAGAGCCGGCGCAAGGCGCTCGGCGCGGGAGCTGCCCAATTGCGCCTCCACCCCTTCCCGCTTTTTCCCCCGCTGCCCCGGCGCTTCGGAAGAGGGAGTGGGGCTCTGTCCGGCGGGGTCCCCACCGACTCGGCCGTAGCGGGGTCGTGTACCAGTGGCCCCCAGCCCCCCCGAGGCCACGACTGGCCACAACTCAAACGGAGAATCAGGGCCTTGGGACAGCTGTACGTCTAAATGTTTTTCCTGTCCTTGACAGTGATTAGAAAGAGGTCGAAGGTCTTTTCTCCTAAATGGAAGCCAGAGGCACTTTTGAATTGGATTTGACTGAGAACACAGTTTGCCACTGTTACCTGTTCACATCACCTAAGGCACGTTCTGTGTTCCAACAGGGGTACACTCACCTCAGTAGAACTGCTCTGTTGTTTACTGGTGTGCTGAATACACTCAAGACGTGCAGAGTGGAAATTTCACAAGGCAGCATCCAGCACTTCTAAAGGAACCTGCTGCAGAGACACAGCCATTGCCTTACCAGAGCTCAGGATGGAAAAGACAAACCACTGGGGGAAAAAATGATTCTGGCACGTGGCATCAAACCACGTAGGCCTGGAGAAGGGAACTGGGAAGAGGCAACCCAGAGTTCTTCCTATAGCTAATCAGAGTACCTAGGGCATCTCAGAACATACCTACAACTCACAAATTGCTCATGTTTAAATGAGAAAAAAAGGTTTGAAGTCAGTTGGATTTCAGTCTTTCCAGACAGCAAGTGGTAGATCTAACTGAACACTCAAAAATGCCTTTTATGCAATTATAATCTGAGACAATTGCATTCAGTATTATTAATAAAAAACACCACAAATAAACTTCCCATCACACTTTTAACTGATGACTTTCCAGTCCGGTTTGAGACCAGAAAAGTTTGAAGATTTCTGAACTTTTTTCTGAACTTTTTTCTTGCTATTGGAATGCAATTCAGACAGCATGTTGGCATAAATTGGAGCAGATTGCAATGGAAGTAAATGAAAGAGATTAAATTGCAGTAACAAACTGTTCATGTTCATTCTGATATTTAGGGTTGGGTTTTTTTTTTTTTGCTGTTTGGCAATTTTAAGTGAACGATTTAATTCAAAACACGCCTTTTTCCATTCACTGAAATGTATGACAAAGGAGTCAGTGACATTGATGACTATTTGTCTTGTCTCTACCAATCCTGATCTCTATCAACTCATTCCTTATCTTCTGAAAAGATAATAGAATCAATGTTAAAAAAACAGTAAGTACTGTTGACAGTCACTGTTCACATTAGCAATTTAGTTAGTGTAAATAGAAACAGACATGTTTCCATACAGAGGTTGTGCAGATTTGTTTTACTTTAAATGGACATTGACACAGCTCTAATTTAGGAATCTCTTGCAAACCTTTCTTCAATGAAAGTCTTAATGTTTCACACAGAGATGGATAGAAAAAGGCAGCTGAAGTTGTACAAGAGCTATGCTGATCCTGTGTACAGCTTGGAGGAACAGCATCAGCTTTTAACTACAGAAAGAAAAAACTACCAACAGAGCTGACTGAATAAACTAAAGACAGCACCATGCCATTGAATGCAAACAGTGTGGTGTATGCATATGCTGTCATTAATTATACCATCTAACAGGTGAAATTAAACCTCCTCGTTTAAATCAGAGGAAGATAATAGTGCACATATAATAAATTATTCTCAAAATCCAAACCTAGAACAGCATCTACATGAAATTGTCACATGGCTTTTGGCAATAAACTCTGAAGCAGTAATCAACACTTGGTGTCAACTGCCCATTACTACTGTATGTACTTAATTTTTTGTGAAGCTGCAAATGGTATTTATTAGTATTGCTCTGACCATGGGTTCACTGTTTCAAGCATTTAGATTTAGCCATCATAACTGAGTGATCTGTAGAGCCAGAAATGAGTCAGACTGCTGAGAACATCAAAGAACAAAAGCCAGTAATGGTACACAAGACATTCTCTCCAACTACAACCACTAAGGCTCCTAGGCTTCCCTGAATGTGTCCCCATTAGGAAACTATCTGCCAACACTAATTAACGCACATCAAAGCTAGATCATGAATCCAAATAAGCCTCCAGCAATTCAGCATAGTTGGGGATCAAAAAAAAAAATTTAAATTTCCCCACTGGTAAGTGGCACTGTCAGAGTTCATAATTGAAATAAAGTGTTAATAACCCATTATTAGCCTTGGATTTAGAATGAACAATAAACCACATACTTAAAAAGAGATAAAGCACAAGTTTGGGTTGTTTTATCCTACGAGTATGCCGCACAGCTGTACTAATTTTGGACATGAGAGTTATGGAATTCAATAGCCATAAAGTTTGTGGAAAAAGCATGTGGAATACAGACTCATGTTACTGAATATGTAATGCCACAGTTCTATACTGCAAACTATCTGTATACAAAAAAGCATAGGGGAACAATTTGTGTGTGTGTCTATATCCACACCTGTGACTTAAGCAGTTCTCACCTGCAGCATATTATATCTTGCTTGTCATCCATGTTCTGTACAAAGCAGCCGCTTAGAAGAATTACTGGTACGACCAGAGAATGAAGAGCTTCTTTTAAGGTATTTTAGGACCTCATCTTATTTAGTTTAATTCAAATAAGGCTGAGAAGAAACATAGCTAGTGTTTATAAGCATCTGTGGTAACATTAAAATCATAAAACTATCTAAAGAAGGTTGATAAAAATAAAACCAAGTTTCCTACTCATAAATGGTTTTGAAAACCATTTTTAAACCATCAGAGGATAGGGTAAAACAGGCCTTTCAATCAGAGTGTAGTTCCTCCTCTCTTTTAAGACAGGAGTTCAAACAGGGCTGCCTGTGACTGGAGGGGACCAGGCACCATTAGCAAAACTCACTGATCTTCTGAGAGGAGTTTTTCCATACTAGATTAAGTTTTCATAGTTTGACACATGAAAAACTTCAACCACCCTCTTAGAAGTCCATGCAGCAGCAAACAACTCACTCTGCACACTGACTTCAATTTCGGTGTTAGCAGAAGGGGATCCCAGGGACTTTCATTCTGCTTCCTGTAACTTTTTAAGTCAGCTTGATAGCATAAGAGGAAAACAAAAATACATGGTTTTCCTGGATTGTTTCCGAAGTAGTTCTAGGTCCTTATTACACTTGTCACAGCTTTTCCAGCAAGGACTACTTCTCACTGAAGCTCTATGAACTCTTCTTTGGATATAAAATACAAGCAGTTGAGAGACTGTTTTGGAGTATGCCATAAAATGCTCTTTCAGGGAGACACTAGATGGTATTTTAGAGGCGGGCTGGGCAGTGATTTGGGGGCTTTTTTTAATTATGCAGAGCAGTAGGAGTGTGAAGATGATAATTTGTCCTTGATAAAGCAATCAGGCATGACTAACAAGACCACTGTACTCCCTTGAGTAAGCCGGTAATTCCAAGGGAACAAAGCAAGCACAGGACAGTTACACCTTCTAAACCCAAGGGGAGCAACAGAAGATCTCTACTTTCACTCTTGACATAATAGAGCTATTAATTAGAAGAGCCTGAAGGAAACAAGTCATGCCATCTAATAGTCCATTGCTGAGCAATTTTACAAATGAAGACCTGAGATTCTGTACTTCATGAGGCCATTAATAACGCCCTATGCCCAGTTTGTATGCCAAACAGCAAGAGAATATATGATTACCCTAGTTCTATAGGATTTGTTCAGTAAGCAATATAGTAAGAACTATTAATGTCATCTGCAAAGGAAGACTAGCATTTATTGACTGGAAAAGACAATTATCTTTTAATGATATTTACAGTAGCATGTACTAAGTCCCACATTTTTTAGGTCAAGCATATGACTTTGAGTGCTCAGCATTTCACCCTGAATCACATCAAATTTCACTGGTAGCATAAAACCTATTCTACTCCCCAAATTATGTTACCAGTGAGTCAAACTGGCACAGATGATGTGCACTCTAGAAAGGAATAGAGTGCATTTTGTTATTTTACTGACCTCAATTCACAAGCTGTTGGTTGTCTGGTTACCTCCAGACCTTCTCAGAAGCTTCATCAACTATATACATGAATAAAGGGGACCAGGAGAACCTGTCAGCACAAGACCTGCCATAACCACTACAACGTGGAGCTCTGTGAGCAGTTCCCTATTGGATTGATACCATTGAGGTCACGGGGAAGTGTCGCTGGATCTGTCAAGGAATGCTTTTCAACTGCAAGACTGAACAAATCTACACAAACATACTTCTATTCTTCTCCACAATCATCTGAATTTAGTGTCTTTCCCTCCCATTGTGCATGCCACTCTTTCTGCTGTCTAATACTACAGATACCATTCAGTCACATCTATCAAATCCTTATCTATGGATAATGCTATTGAATAATCCTGCCAGCCAGACACACAGGTGATCATCAAGTATGCAAGTGCCTAAAGCAGTGAATAAACAGTGACACAACAGGTTGAGAGACATGATGATTAGCAGTTTTTAAAATCAGTCAGTTGTCCATGAACAGAACAAAGCCCTTACAAAGGCTACAGATGTCACTCCTTTAGCTGAGCAGCATTCAAGATACACAGTTCCTAAAATCAAATTTACAGACTGCATCACATTAGTGAGATCACATCAACTGGGGAGTGGCAAAAGCATCTTAAGGGCTTAAAGATGTGGGGATCATAGTGTCTTAACTAAAGACCAAGGAAACCACTATTGTTTTCCTCTCCAAACAAAACTAAATGCCAACCAGTTGCACCCAGTATAAAAAAACCTAACATCAAACCTCACAACAAAACCCTACACAAAACATGACACATTAATATGGTAAGTTGAGGTTTATGCAAGCACAGGGCTAGTAGCACTTACCAAAAAGTAGAACCAATTCATGACCAAATACAGCTCCCTTTCCAAGTTGCTGATTCATTTTGGAAGCCATCATGTTGTGTCCCACCCCCCAAAAGAAGTTATCTACAACTAATAAGAGATTGTCAGTCAAGACAATAGTTTCCTCCAGTCTCCAAGCAAAACTATGCAAAGGCAAGACTTGCATGGCACACTGATACCTGTGCACAGCTCAACTAGTTTTTAAAACCAAGCCAGGTTTTCTCCACTCGTGATTTTGTTTTTCAGCATTGAAGGTATAACCAGTCCAGGAGCTTGATGCATTTATTGCACTATGCATCAATCTGATGACTCCTCCCATGCTTGGATTTTTGAGACTCAGACATGATACTGTTTTGAGCATTTACTAAAAATACTAGAACTACTCCATCCAAGAATCAGAACACTGATAAACTCATTTGACTGATCATAATACACATTGCTCATACACAGCACCGTTTGTGAGGTTTAGACTGAAGGTCATATTGAAAATAGGGATGAATACTCGAAGAGGACATAAAAATTAAAAGAAAGTTTCTGCCCTATGGAAGGCAGATGGGAACACACAGAGTTACAAGATGAAGACAGTAAGAACAGTTAGAGAGTTACTTCCGTAACAAAATTAACAGGTCAGGACTCAAAACCAACCCAAAGCCACAATATCAGTTCAACACACCACAAACAGGCTTCAACAAGTTTTCAGCATAGGTAATACAGAAATGACTCAGTGTAAATGTGGAATACTAATATCCTCATGACATCAGAAAGCCTGGAGCAATAACAGAGTATCACTGCATGGCAGAAAGGAGAAACAGATATAATGCAACTTATCCTACTCTTCCTACAGCTTGAGGTTATCCTAAAGCTCAATGTTGGGGAGACAGAAAAGGGTTCCTTAGAAGTACAGGTTTTCACAGACTTGTTCAATTACTCCTCCCAAATAACCATGATTTACTTTCTACAGCACCTAAGAAACATTCAGATCAAAATACCTGTCTTGTCCCAACTTTACAAATGCACATTTTATTTCCACGTATTTTAGTAGTTAGAGATATAGCAGGTGACTGAAAATTTGCCTCCTTCTCTCAAGTAGCCTTTATTAAATAATCAAATAGCATTTAAAACATAGCTTTTAAGCACAGTTTTTGATTAGAAAAATATTATATTTTGTGAATCCTGGATTAGATATTAATGCTCTCATATATTGAAGTAATTCCACATGCTATTTTCTGAAACATATACTTTGTTACCTCTCCATAAAAAAAAAAAATACAAGCATATACAAGCATTTCATACCAGTCCTATAGTTCTGTATTGAGCATGAAAACAGTTGGAAAAGTTTAATTTGCTATACATATGTATACCTCTAAATACACAAGATAACACAATTCCTCAATTTAACACTACTCCTCTTACCTGAAGATGGTTACAAAAAATATTCCTAGTTCTTGTAACTTTTTTTTTATTTTATTTTACAAGTTGGGCTATGGTTACAAGATCTTGGATTACAAAATGCTCGATTCCATTAGCTTTTAAACTGACAAACAGGTATTTTAGGATGATATGCTTTAAGTTGTGTAGCTTATAGTACCTGCTATTGTAACAAAAGAGAGTTAAAACCCGACTTTGCACTTTTTACTTAAAAAACACAAAAGAAATGCAATACAGAACATACTGAAATGGAAATTCTTTGAACAAACAATATATAGTGTTAACAATATGCATAAGCACTAAGCAGCACATGTTTTCCCCTCGTGATACTGTTCCAACAAATGTGTAGTTCCCCGTAGATTTAGGACTACAACTAAGTGATGCTGTATAAAGAAATGTGCAGTTGAAAAACTGACTTGAACAGTATCTCCCAGACATTCTATTCGTTTGAGTAACAGAAATGGGATTCTTGTGCTCATTAAAAGGTTATTGTAAATTAAATCCCAATTTCCATATGATTTAATTTCCTGCAGAAAATTAAATGTATGAAGATAACACTGCTATTTAAGTTACCTAACAGAGCAGGTAACCACTACATTTCCATGGGCAAAAGGCTGACAGCAAATTTTACATATTTTATGAAGGAAAAAAACAAAAAAACCACCACCCTTTGAAATTGTCTTAAAGCACTGTATTATGGTTTTAAACTCAAGTAATAATAAAGCATGTCTACAAGGTATTTCTTTCACCAAAATCATGTTGCAATCAAGGGAACCAGCCCTATTACTGTATTATAAAACTAGACTATTATAGAGGGCTCTCCATTTCCCTAAGCACTTTTTAATTCTAAAGACAAGTAACTCGAAGACGACTGAATTCAAGCATGTGAAAGTTCATGGGCAGCCCTCCTCCATCCCACTTTCTGTCTAAGCAACCTTTCCTTTAGCTAGAATCTGGGTTTTTCATCCTCCTTCACGGGAGTAAAGTTCAGCCTTTGAAAATAATTAATACTCGAGATCAGCTCTATCTTTAAATACCTGCACCAGCCAATTGCTTTTATACTGTTCTTTGTGCATCTTGCCACTCAAGCATAGACCTACTCCTAGGGATTCAAGCTGTCACATCTTCAGGCTAAGCTTCATTTGCAGAACATGGCCCATAGCACTGTCTAGGTTCAAGGGCTAAGCCCAAGCTTACAGAATCATTTATGTTGGAAGGAACCTACTGGGATGATGGAGTCCAACACCCCTGTGTAAGCATGGTAAACTAGAGCAGGATGCCCAGGACCGTGCCCAGTTGGTTCCAAGTATCTCCAGGGATGGTGACTCCTCAGCTTCTCAGGACAACGTGCCCCATGGTTTGATCACCCTCACAGTAAAAAGTTATTTTCTTGTGCTCAAATGGAATTACTTCTTAGTCCTGTCACTGAGAGTTACTGAGAAACACCGGGCTCTCTCATTTTCATTCATTCCCATTTACATGCAGTGTGCTAGGATTCCCCCAAGCCTTTTCTTCCCCAAGCTGAACAGCTCCAGCTCTCTCAGCCTCTCACACATGGCCCTGTGCTAGACCCACTCCAGTAAGTTCGTATTTTGCAGGTACTGGGGAGCCTGGAACTTGACAAAGTACTCCAGATGCATCCTCATCACAGTTGAGAGTAGAAAAGATCATCTCCCTCAGCCTGCTAGCAAAGCTCTGGCCTTTGTTGCCACAAGGGTGCATTGCTGGCTCACAGTTTGATGTTCACAAGGACCCCAACATCTTTCTCAGCAAAGCTGATTTCCAGTCAGTCAGCTCCCAGGTTGTACTAGTGCCTTGGGTTGTTCCTCAGGGAGCAAGCCTTTATATTCCCCTTGTTCAGCTGTCTGAGAATCCCCTGTCCACTAATGTCCTTTTGAAGGATGGTACATCACCTGGTCTTACCAGCCACTCTTCCCTGTTTTATGATTCACGTACTTGCACTCTATCCCATAATCCACATCATTAATCAAGATGTTGACTAGTACTGGCCCTAGTAACGAGCGCTCGGGTACACCAGAAGTGACTTTCTTCCAACTGCACTTTGTGCCACTGATTACACCCCCATGCGCCCACTCATTTGGCCAGTTCTTAATCCACCTACCTTCCACTTATCTAACCTGTACTTGGTCAGTCCATCTATTAAACTCAAGGTAAACAGCATGGACTGTTCTCCCATTATCCACAAAGCTGGTCAGCTCATCACAGACATCAGTGAGCTGGTCAAGCACAATTTTTGCTTTGTAAATCTATGCTGACTACTCCTGATGACCTTCTTGTCCCTCACATGTTTGGAAATGCTTTCCAGAATGTTTTTCTCTAACACCTTCCCAAGAATTGAGGTGAAGCTGACCAGCCTGTAGTTCTCCAAATCTTGCTCCGGTTTGTCTTAAAGACAGGAGTGACATTTGCTCTTTTCTGGTGTACCAGAACATCTCCCAGTCTCCATGAGTACTCAAAGATAATTAAGAGTGGCCTTGCAATGGCATTAGCCAGCTCTCTCAGCACTAGGGGTGCAACAGGTCAGGCTCATGGACTTCTACCTTAAGTGCACCCTAATCTGGTCTTCCACCACCAAGGTTCCAGGTTTCCCCTCTGGTCTCAGGGGCCCTGAATTCCTGAAGGTTTGTTTTACTGGTAGAGACTGATGTAGAGAAGGCAATACCTCAGCCTTCTCAATGTCATTTGTCACTAGTTTTCCTGCCCCATTAGACATCAGGCCTGCAATTTGCTCTTTAGGTACTTGTAGAATCCTCTCTTGCTGTTCTGCTCAGAAGCTGAGGAACTACCCTTAGCAAATGGCTACTCTTGCTCCTCAAGCCACATGCCCTTTGCTAGACTCACAATGCAGTCCTCATGCATTCTGGGGCAATAAAGAAAATGCTTTCATTCCACTGGGAGGCAGTTCAGGAGTTGAAGCTGATCTTCCCAGCCTATGCTTTGTGCAGTGGAAGGCAATATACCAAATGATCTCTTACATTTTGCTCTTTAAAATATTTATGTATTTGTGTGTTTATAACACTATGTCCAATTTCTGTATAAATGGGTAATGCTATAGATACAGTAGAGACAAGAAAGTACTTGGAGCCTCAAGTACTGTATCAGAAATATGCACTGACTTTGTAAAAAGTGACTACACTTTACATTAGGAAAAATAATGAATACATTTTTCGGATTAGGAAGATGTAAAAGAAAAGTGGTTTTCCCTGTAAATTTTACTGCAGAAGTCACCTGTATGACTTGTACTTAAACCCTTTTCTTCTCATGCAGCATTACAGTATTCCCCCCCACCCCCATCCCACAAAACAAAAACAAATATTCCACTAGTTGTTACAGATTGCACTTTTAAAGCACAGACTTGCCAGTCTTCTGCATTTCCAGTGTCCTATTTAATCAGCTGACATACAGAGTCTTCATTTTATGAAACTGGAAGATTTCGTCTAAGTACTTCTTTTGATGCTGGAGAAATGTTATCTGGGAAAATTACTTCAAACTCTATGATTAAGTCTCCACGTTGGTCAGGATTTTTGGGAAATGGCAAACCATATCCTATAATTCTTCTTCTCATCCCAGGCTTTACAACTTCATTTACTGTCATGGGAATGGTTCTTCCTTCTATCGTTGGCACATTGATAGAGCTGCCACACAAAGCCTAAAGAAAAATTGCATCAAAAGAAAAAGAAACTGGTCAGAATTTTGTTTGTACCTATAACTGAATTTAGATTATTTAGAAAAGACTAGAAATTTAAAACAGTATTGCCACTGTGCACTGCTGAGATGTCAAGATTAAAATACAGTGCTCCTCTCAAAAAGGGAAGGCTTCCATTTGTCACTGAACATTACACAATTCTCCAGTCTTGCACAATGGCCACTGAACATGTATTTCATAAAGTTTTCTAAGGATATAAGGTAGTTTAGCACAGACTGAACTATTCACTTAGTTTCCCGAGAAATTCAGAGTATTGTTCCATTTTTCATGTGTTTACATTGCACAGGGGTTTCAACCTATATTATATCAACTTGCAGAACCACATTTATGTCTAACAGCCACCTGATGTGTGCATTTGCAATGCTCACCTATTTTGGTGCACCAAAATTAAAACACTACTGATTCTCCTGCCTTATCCAATAGATTCTTTCCATTATTAGGCTCTCTGACAGCAACATTTATCCCTCCAACTTCACCTGATTCCCATACTTACTTAGTCCATACTGCTGATGTCCAATTTACATAACAATACAATAAGCCTAAATAGACTTGTATCCATGAAGGAACTACATTACCCACATCAACATTAAATATTCTTTTCTCCTTCCCTCATCCTATTTTAAATGCTTCACCTCACTTCAAAGGATTCTTAACTAAAAATATATCTGAAGAAGCGAGCTCATAATGGACACAAAGAGCTTATAATGCAATAAAGAGTTTGTTTCTCCACCTAGTGCTAATTAAGAAAGAAAAAACAAACCACAAAACACTCAGCTACATTATCTTTTAAGGGTCTGAAGCCTTGACAGGGTCATCATTTAAGAACTCTGATCAGTTGTCTTTCTGATTTTTCCTTTTGAAAGGCAAAGTGTTTTGACTTGGAACAGAATTTAAAAAGCTATACCATTTTTGTTGTTATATATAGCTCCTTTAACACCTGTTCACAATCATTTATCCTCATGAAATCAATCTCTGTATTTTGAAATCACACTGAAATAACTTATGACATGAAAAGGCAGATTTAGAATTTGTTGGCAGTGAAAATATTCAAAACATGTCTACTTTGTCCTACAGAAGTAGGAATCATATCACATCAGTAAGGACCATACTGTATTGGATATATCTGCTAACTATTAGTGTTTCTAGCTAGGCTGAAGTAACAAAGGTAAAGACTTAAGATGTATTAACCCTTACTCAAGTTTTCCATCCTCATTCTTTTCCATCTCTGTAGTAAACAACTTGAACTAATACTCCATTTAAATCAAAACAGTTAATGCTTCCACTATAAGTAAGGCACACTGACTTAAGAAGAGTAAAACCCCTTAAAAAAACCCAAACACACTGCTGCCATACAGCTTATGCAGTGTAGTCACCGCATCATATTGTAACTGGTTTAATCACTTACCTCTCTTAAGCTGATCTTAACAGGATAGATAATATTTGATCCATCTCTCTTGAAGTGAGAGTGAGGTTTATCTTTAATGATAAAAACAATATCAGCAGGAATTGTGTTGGGTGTTTCATCGCCTTCTTTAGGAAAAGTGATTTTGGTGCCTTCTTTCCATCCTCTTTTTATCTCAATAGTGAGAATTTTGTCCTCTGTTCGGACACTTCTGCCATCTGGGTTAAGCCTTTTACGTGAAATTCTCATCCTTTTTGTGCAGCCATGATAGATCTCTTCCAATGACACTTTAAGTTCATGGATTACAGGGGGATCTTGTTTACGACGTAACTGGCTACCAACTGTATTCCTCTCCCTTGGAAAACCATTCATACTAAAACTAGTGAAGGATCCAAATGGATCACCATCCACCTCCATGTCTTCAGTGTCTCTGCCACCAGGCATTCTCCTTCCAAAGAAGATTTCAAATGGATTTGTGCCACCAAAGAAAGCTGCAAATGTAGCATGTGGGTCACCATGGAAGGAGTACCGGAAGGTACCACCCTGTCCATCAGGTCCTCCAGCTCCTCCTTTCAGACCTAAACAAAACAAATAGGCAAGGTTAAAAACAAATAGAGTATTAGTATAAGCTTTCCTATTGTAGAGTGTGTCAGAACCGGTGACTGGACAAGATCTTTACAGTAGAGTGAAAGTTATCCTTTTCAGTGACACCACCTTCAGACTATTGAATAGCTTGGAATAACAACAAAGTTTCTGAAGCCCTGGAATGACTTCTACTTCAGAGTAACAAGATACTACCAATTTGATTTCATATGATTGAAGCCAGTTATAAAAAGAATTAGCATGTTAAAACAGAAGATGAATCTGCTTGACTTGATCTTTTCTAGTTCTGCAAAGCCTGTTAGGAACACATCCCTCTTCAAGATCACTTCTGGGGAAAATCATGCAGTTATCATATGCAACATTTTCCATAGTCTCTATAGCTCAGCTTTAACCCAGCGTTAATTAGCTTCACCTCTGCATTCCCGCAATTTGGTCTAGGTAAAAGGTAATAGTCAAGTAGCCGTATGCTTCCTTAATGCTCAATTCAGAAACCCAAACTTATCACAGCTTGTGTTCCTATGATATAAAATTGTTAAGAAACCTGGGAATTCTCTGCAATTCAGCCACAAATAAAAATGGCTGGAAAGTTCCTAAGACCTATTTGAGAATAAAAATCTCATATATACTTTCATCATCTCTGTGCAAAAAATTAGAATATTCGTAAATAGCTTTGTTTTCTATCTTCCAAAAGGAGAGATCTACATCTCCTTTCTTCCCAATGAGATTTCCCTTACAATTCTCACTGAACAATCCCTTGTATTTCTTGCTCTCTCATTCCAAACACATCTAAAATCAGGGGGGTTAAATGCCAACAGGTGATCTCTTAAGTATTTCCTGGAAATATTTAGTGCTCTCCTGCACTGTCAATTTCAGGTCAAACCTTTAAGATGAAAGGCTGAAAGTCTTCTTGAGAGACTTTTATTTCTAAATTTACAATGTTTGGTTATTTTATTTTACTAAATCTTGCAGCAGCTCAGCACAACAGCTGCTATCCTATTTTGACACCATAAAAATGTGAAGGCTTACAGTAACAAAGCATTTTTCTCAGAGCTTTAGATCATCTATGCATAAGCATAATACTGCTTATCAACAGTAATAAAGACATTAGAATGAGAACACTTTCCTTATCTCAATACCACACCATGTTAAAAGTACT
Source organism: Hypotaenidia okinawae (assembly GCA_027925045.1). Lineage (NCBI taxonomy): Eukaryota > Metazoa > Chordata > Aves > Gruiformes > Rallidae > Hypotaenidia > Hypotaenidia okinawae. Next base: position 20,957,340 of record BSDF01000009.1, read on the forward strand.
TAGCTAGAGTACATCCTTCTGCCACAATACTGCTAATGTCATACAAACAAATCAGTGGATTCAATCTGTGACTGTAGAACACCTCCTAAAGTAGCTAGCCAAAAGTTGTTGAAGGTATGTTAAGTTCCTGGCTGTAAAAAGTCCCGGTCTTTCCTTCACAACTACTAGTTACACCCTTAGATGCAACTGCAGAGATTAGAGAGCGACTGAGGCAACATGAGGTTATTTACAAATTTACCACCCTAAAAATTCATAATTTAAAATTATGCTCCAAAGAAACAGAAATTACATTTTCAACCTCTATCTTCAAGTATGCAAGACTAAGATGCCAAAGGCTGTATTGCTTTATACGCTTTACTCCAAACTCCTAGGTTTAAGTGGCTAAAATGGCATTTTGGAAAAGTAGTTAGGATGAGCTGCTGCACAGAAATCTAAAATGCAGATAAAAAAAAGAAAAAAGAGTAAATAGGTTTATAATGGTATACAGAAAGAAAGCAGCAGTGCAAGAAGGCAAAATACCAAAGAGGAAACAAAGGTCTCTGGTACCTACATAAACACTTTTTCCTGATGTTTCAGGAACAGCACTAAAGCTTTGAACACATGCAGTGAAACAAAAGCCCAAAAAACCTTCATCTTCTGTTGAAGCTAAAGATCTACATGAATTTTTGGAAGTTAACTATCATATTTATGTCCTATGGATTAGCAGGGGCCCAAATTTTATTATGAACAAGAACCCCAAATTTTCCCTGAAATATGGTATTTAAGTGTCCTCCTTTATATTAACAAAAACTGGCACTGAGCGACTGTCACTGACTAGATGACTTGTCACAACAGAAGTATTTATTTTATGTGGAATTTCTAACACCATACATTTAAGAGGAGGGATGTCAGTGACTTCCTCCCTTGCTCAATCATAGGGCTAAAAGTCCTGCTGGCCAAAAAATAAAAAGTCATCCTCACCAGATAACCATTTTAGGATAAATATGACATTTCTGAGGCCTCATTCTCTTGGCATGTTATCACTGTTTACAATTAAAGCTAAAAAATTGTTCTGGTATTTCATGACATCAGCCAAATTCTTTCCTCTCCAGGCAACAAGACAACAAGGACAACTACGGACTGGACACCTGGGCTTCTGCCTAGTTCATACAGATTGTCCTTTAGCAAAAATTTAAGAAAAGAATACATCTCTCCAGCTGTACATCAGAAAGTCCTAGGGCAAGGGAACACAGCAGCAAGAGAACCCAGAAAAGCTAATTATAGGTCATACAAACTTTTTGTATTTCGTAACTTTTTGCCTGTCAAGTATTTGGGATTTTTACAAATAAAATTAAAACAACCCCAAAAAAACCCACATTAAACTAAGAAATTAAAACTAGATCAGCACTAAAACCGTGCAATACATTTTACATATAAAAAGCTGACGAGTCAAACTTCCAAGCAGTATGAATAAATTGCCTGAAAATCAACACATGCCATGTTTTCATACATCATCTATGTTTATTTTATTTCATTCAATATAATGAAAGTGGCTGATTAGAGTATAAGAGAGACATACATACCTTCTTCCCCAAACTGATCATAAATGTCCCTCTTTTTGGGATCACTCAGCACTTCATATGCTTCTGCAATCTCTTTGAATTTTTCCTCTGCATGGGGAGATTTGTTCTTATCTGGATGCCATTTAAGCGCTTGTTTTCTGTAAGCCTTTTTGATATCTTCGTCAGAAGCCCCTTTTTCAATTCCCAGGATAGAATAATAATCTTTCCCCATCGTGAGGGCCGGAGGGATTCAGATTTTCCTTGCTATAAAGAAAGCAGTGTCCAGTGTCTTAGCAACGCAGAAATGCTAGAGAATAAAAAATAAAAATCAAATTTGCAATTGAAGCTAACAGAACTGTTCTAAATCAACAAACCCTCTGTTGCATTAAAGAAGCACTAGACAGCTTCTCCGTATTTCATTCCTTCCCCGTTGGTCATTTATAAATAATTACACACACTGGACAAGACACAGCCCTCTTTAGAGTCCTCCCATCTACAAGTACGTGTCTCCGCTCTTTCTAGAATGACAAACACCACAGGACGTCACTTCCCCGCCTGCCCCAGCCGCACAGCCTGCACAGCTTTTGCTCTCTCTCTCACGTACGCATGCGTGCACACCCGCACTGAAACTGCTGAACTTCTATTTCCTCCCTTACCAAGCCAGAAAGCTTAAAGGTTTAGTAGTGTGACCCGGTGCCTTTCACAATCAGGGCTGAATCCAGTCAGCTCTCAAGACGAAACTGCATCAACAGAAATGCAGCAGACCATATAAAGTTATTACAGCATATTGCTTCACAGTTTCTATAGAGACAGCTGTACATATAACTGTTTCCCAAATACATCAACATGGATTTGTACCCCTTCCAGCAAAGTCTTCAAAGTATCTACGCCCAAGTTAAGCTATGAAGCTTCAGGAAGCATAGCTTCATTTATTTTAAAAAAAGAAACTAAGCCACCCTCAGAGCTGACTGCAGCCATGTACTATTAAAGCAGTAACAAATGAAATTTGACCAAAAATACAACAGTTTACCACAACCCAAGCCACTCAACCACCAGAACTGGGTTTCCTACACACACACATTTCTACACAACAAGCAACATCAAGACTGGTACACAAATATGCCAATCTATCAAGAAAATTGCTTTTATCTGATGAGGTATTAACCACAGTAAAATACATGTTTCCTATATAATTGTTTTGGAATACACAGCGCAAATTTTAATATTGAAGTATTTCTCATTTTCTGCAGAGGGAATAATATGAAACTGCTTTCTTTTGGCTCTTCAAAGGTATAGGTGAAGAAATTATCCTTGTCAGTATGGTAACTGATCATCATAGCTTTGAAAAACACTCCTCCTTGGAAGAAAATATTAAAATATGCTCGTTTTGGTCACATCTAGAAGTCAGCTATATGAATGCATCTCTAGGCTCAACTATGAAATTACCAGTATGAAGAAATTTAGGTTCAACTGGTTTCTTTCTAATAATAAAAAACTTTAAGCAAAGTAGCACACAGCAGCCAAGGGACCAAACTCAGGTGGAGAGCACTAACTTTCTGATTCAGTTATGATAATCCTCAACTACAACAACAAACAACCCTCATCGTTATTGACAGAGTAAGATTTAGAACAGCCATAAATTATATTGAAAAACTCACTATGCAGGGAGTTATGCTCAGCTGTGCTCCCATGGTATGATTTAAACAACCTCTAGTGGTTTAAATCTGGATGGTCATCAATTACATCACTTGAAGTATTCTCCCCTCAGTGAGTGTCTGAGAATGACACTGTAATTGTGCTGTCATATCATAGAACTATCAAAACAGCAATAGCTCAGGCTACTTTCAGGTCTGTGTTTTTTCACTACATTTTTCAAAACCTCTGGTCAAAGTGACAGAGCATGCATTTGCTTGTTTAAAAAACAACGTATATGTAATTTTCCCCTTTGAGAAGACTAAACACCTTTTAAATACCAAAACAATACTCGAGGAGCTGCAATTAGCAAGGCTTAGTGTTCCTCTTCTCCTCCCCATTTCATAAATGTGGTATTAATTTCCCAGGTTTCATTAAAAGACCAAATGAACAGGATCACTTCTCGAATAAAAAGTTTCTTCCTCTGAAACGTCAGAAACTTACAGGACAAATTCTGGTATCAACAAAAGTCATACTGGGACTGTTGCTGACAACTAGAGTAAGCATTCAGGCATCCTTTCTCTCCCTACAGAGGGGAACATGCTCTTCTGGCATAAGCGCCAAATTATACTCTAATTAGGTAAGTTATTGCCTAAAAATTAAATTACTTAAGATTTCAAGTGAGATGTACAGTAATGACATTACTTCTACTTCCTGCACTGCATGAGATCTTCATGTCATAATTAATTTACAGTCTGGAATCTCCTATCTTCTAAGAGTTGATGGGCTAGCTAGAGCGTCTCCTTTCAGAAAGAATGTTCTTCCTTTTTTTCCATGCTAGAACCTTCCTTTTATTATATAATCAAAGATCTTTTGGGAATAGAAGTAGGCTGAATTTCTCATGTGCTTACAGAGTTCTTGATCCAATTTGTAATAGATTGAGAGATATGTATGACTCTCAGAATTAGTGATTTTAATTTTTTTTAAATTAAAAAACTAGAGTGCACAAGATGAACACCTAGTGATCATGTTAATGACCGTACCAACACTCATTCAGACTCCGAAATGCACCTGGGGAGAAGTTTTTACAGCTTCCAGTCTTCTAGTATTAGAATGGTTTTCAAGGACAGGTATACAACAAAAACAGGTTTTTTATCATGACTATAGTATCAAATGATATCTATGTAGCTTTTGTTCATAGTCAATCCTGTAAAACAATTTTCTGCAAAACTAGGGAAACATGTTCTTACAAGCTACTTCAGCACATTCTTATTGTGCTGAGAAAGTCAACAGCCTGTACTTAGTTCAACACTTGGTGATGTTACCATCCAAATTAAAAACAAAGACACATAAAATGGGAATTTCAGTTCAACCTTTTTCAAGTTGACTGAAGAAAAAAATATTAAAAAATAAAATCAGTGTGTCTTCAACAAATTACAAAAAAAAAGCTAAACAGATAATTTATTCAAAAATCATAAATTTGGCAGTGTAGCACGAGCAAGTCCATACCACTTCCCAAGTATTAGAACAGTTGCAATGACAAAATTAACTTTGGGTTGTTTTCTTTAAAGAAGCCTTCGTAAGAAACCTGAAATCAAGATACAGCCAAGGAAGTGCTGACAATAATAGTTACACTGAACTCAAATTCTAGTTTAAACATAAATTAGCACCAGTGTAAAGTTATTTTAAGGAAAAGCAAAACAGTGTCATTATTCCTTCAAGTAGCTGAAGGTAAAAATGCTCATTATTTCCTTTAAATTAAGCCATTTCTTCTATATCCCTCACCTTTTAAAACCTCAGAAACAAAATTGAAAAAGACAGGACTAGATCACAGAACAAGTTAAAGAGCAAACAAAACCACAAAGGCAAATTCCAGACAGATCACAACTATAAATATACGTGTGCAGTAAATGTCACAGCAGAGGAGCCAAATCCCTCCCAGAAAAAGCTCTATCAAATTAAGTATCATAATGTTTGCAAACCCACATTAATGAGTGGAATAAACTGGCATTTGTCTACAACGGTTTGAAGAAAGCATGTTCATATACAGCAGTAAAATTTCCTGTAGGATCGTCCACATTTTCTAAGAGGAAAAAAAAATTGACAGTGGCTTTTCTCCCCACCATCTTACACTGTATGCAGTTGTTGACTGACCTACGTTTATACTTTTGAACTGTAAATAAGACTTTCTACACGCAAACCCCATTCATTAATTCATTAAACAAGTTTCACTACAGAAATATTCAGTATTTGGTCTTGTAGACCAGAGTTAGAGTTTACAACAGAAGCAGCAAATGGTTTTAAAAATGTATCTAAAAGGAAATACAAAATAAAGCCTGCATAGTGTAACAGCCCTTTCTAAGGAGTCAATGGGCCTAAAGAAAAGCTTTATTTAGTCACACACTTCATACCCAAGAAACTACCCAAAATATCACATTTTTACTTCAGTTCTCTGCAGAAACATGCTGCTTCTGTGGTGAAAATAGAGTTCATTGTACACGAGAACTCTGGGGCTGATTTTACATCTAAAAGAAACTCCCATAAGGCAAGAAAGTGAAATACCACATAACTCTTAGAAGTCCATAGAATTACAGAGTGACAACAGACTGTGATACTAACTTTGTTCCAGAGCATACCTGAGTAACCAGACACACCTACATTTTCACCTGGCACACATTGTATCTTTGAGACACTACTTCTAAAAGATTCAAATTTAAACGCACCCCAAAGTATTTACCAGTTTGTGAGTCCACACATCATAACTGCTTTTCTGGGGCGCACACAACAGTGCATTTTAATGTGATTCACCAATTGAAGCTTGTGTTAAAAAGACTTGCTGACTTTCGATTTCCTCACAATGTACAGGAAGAAACATAGTGGGATAAGTATAGTCATGCTTTACAAAAATATCTGGCTTCCATTAGCAATATATCTAAGTCACTGTGAAATAGTTCTTCCTAGGACACATACCTACTATACTTTCTATATTTAAAAGTTAGTAGTCTTGTCCAGAAAGATCTGGTCAGTTTATTTTTGGTTCAAGAAAGGATATTAAACAAAACGGCAGGATACAAAGTCATCCAAGACAATTAGTTATATCTAGGCTATATGAGCCTTGGCATAAACAAATATACTTTACATTGGGAGTGGCTGCTTCTAAATAATGTTTTTACTATTACTGGAATATACATGAAGTTAAGCACATGCCCACAGGCCAAAACCCCACATTTTTAGTCTTACAAGGGAAAACTTACTTCACATATGCATTCCAGCATCGACATGAACTTACAGCTGAAGTTCAAATGTTAAATCTCAAAACACATACTGCTATCACCCAGAAATATACTGTTACCACTTCTGAACTTTCAAAATGAATTTAAGCTTGTGAGTCATACAACCTTCAATTTTATTTGAAAAAATCTCCATGCAAGACAGCAAACACTGTTATAATTAGTTCTATTTTTCTTGTTACTTTTGTAATAAGACCAAAAGATACAAATGGTATGTGCAACTGAAAGTGCCCATCATATTTTCATATTAATATAGTAAGTAATAACAACTTAAGGTCTAGAGTTGGATTCTTCTCTTCAGAAAATTATTCCCGCTATATATGACATATATAGAAATACATACAATACTAGAAAAAATAACTCATCTAAATCTCAAGTAGATTTTATTAAGCATTGTTACAACTGTCTTAAACATAACTAGGGCACTAGTCACACATGCACACTGATCCTCCATTACAACATAGCAAACTTATGTGTCATCAACATAAAGAAACGCTTTCTCATACCCGATTCCTGTCTACTAAGTCACAATCTCTACTATAACTGAAGAACAGAAATACTCTTGGAAGAATTTTCCAAATTTAACTTTCCACTGCTGAGAGGGAATGAACATCATCTTGGAGGTAGGCGAAGCTCTTCAGAGTCAGCTATGATGTATGGTATTGCAGAAAACGCAACTAACTCCCCCTCACTTCATAATTACACGATCAACTACTTCACTCAAGAACCAGACCGCACTTAGTAAAATAAAAGGAAACAGCCAGAGTATGGTCACAAAAAAGCAACACACAAAATTTTCACCTACAGATTAAGGCTTCCCTCTTCTGAAAGAATACAGTTTCCACAATTGCTTTTTAATTCCTTCCTTAGATTCAGTGACCACTTCAATTCCTACCCACAGAAATTTCTGTAAAAGGCCTAGTCTTTAAACCAAGCTGGCTGGTTAACCATGCAAAACATTGAAGATGTTCCCTCACCCGTCTGACTTCCACCACTATCACTATTACCATTTACTACTCTCACTATTACCAACTTCAAGCTGTTAACAACATTGTTGCCATACATACTTTGAAAAATTTATATGTAAGTGTACTGTGTTGTTAGAGGAGAAAAATCTTCTCACTGGTTACAAAAAAAAATATATTAAAATTCATAAGGAAACTGAAGTTCTGTTTCCTCCAAGAAAATGTTCTGGTAAATTCTGCACAATTTCCTATTAAATTATCAGTTTGGGGCAAAGAAAACAAAAAATAGTAGTGCTTTTTTTTCTTCCTTTCAATTTTACACATAAGCAGCCTGGATTTTTTGTCCTAACTACTTTTGGCTCTGAACCGCTGTCAGCAGTTTATCCAAGACTCGAGAAATGCTGCTCTGAAATAGCCTATATGCAAAGGAAGAGTTAGGTTTAATACACATTTATCACACGGTACCAGTCAGGTTTCTCCCACGCCACAGTCATAGTTTAGCCCCAGCTGGAAGCTGAGGACCACTCACCACTCCCACACTCCTCACAGCTCTTCCTTGGTGGGATGGGGAGGAGAATCATAAGGAAAAACCCATGGGTTGGATGGAATAAAGACAGTTTACTGCGACAGCAAGGGGAGAGGAAAATACTAGCAGTACTTACAACACTATGTATGTGGGGGATACACAATGCAACTTGCTCACTGCCCAAAACCCAATGTCCAGCTAGTGCTGGAGCAGCAACCCCTCCTCCCTAGCCAGCCACCTTTATATACTGAGCCCTAAATCATATGGAATACTCCTTCAGCCACTTTGGATCAGCTGGCTGGACTGTGCCCCCTCTCAACATCTTGTGAAAATTAACTCTATCCCAGCCAAAAACCAGGACTGCCACCAACCTTCCCATGTTGGTTACATAACAAGTAAAGATGTTAATATGATTACCCATTTAAGGCCTTGTAATTGTTTACTGTTTCCCTCCACACTAATTGCTTTTTATTTGATTGCATTAACATTCAAGCTTTACAGCCTTTCTGGTAACTGTATTAAGAAACAACATTCTGCTGCAATACAAGCCTTTTAGATTGTCAAGCACTAACATACTCAGTATTTTCACTATTGTGGCATAAGTGTTTTACTGGTTATTTGTATACACATGCCACAGGATTCCATATTACACTTTTCTCAGCATGAACAGTACACCACAGAACAAAATAGATACTGCTTTTTTAAAAAGGTGAAAGTACTAATTAATTCTTATTAGCATCAAATAGAATACAAGACTGCTTTGTAGCCAGGAAAAAATGCAAATTAAGTGTTAGGAGTTACTAGAAAAGGAATAGAGAACAGAAAACATTATGACAGTACCATATGAACAGTACAGTACCAATAGTAAATCTACACCATAACACTCTGCAGTTCTCTGCCTCTTAACTTCCCAAAGCCTTTTTTTCTTTTTTCAATATTTAGAGAAGCACCATAAAAGATGATTGAAGATGTGAAAATGCTTCCACATGAGAAACAACTGAGGAGGCTTGAGTTCATCAGTCTGTAAAAGAGGAAGAAGTCACAAAGGTCTGTAAGGTCTACAAATAATGGAGGAAGGAGAAGACTGTTTAGGGTTTACTCCCATTTAAGCCAGAGCCACTATGGGATACTAGCAGAAGCCAGTTTCAACAATAAAGTTCTACAACTGATATATTTCCCTGCCAGAGGACACTGGAAAGTTAGAAAAAGGTTTTGGTGTGACACTGAGAAAACACCATAGAAGAGATCCACTGCAAATTTCTCAACAGAAGCCAGAGCAGAAATTCCCTGAGCTGCAAGTATTTGGAAGCTAGGAAGATGTAAAAGACAACCAGTTTGTGTTATTCTGGCTTTCCCTGAAGCATCTACTTATGGCCAGTTTTGAATGCAAATTACTGGGCTAAACAGAGAACTTAATAGACAACCCATTCGTCACTCTCTAGATGGGCACCCTCAGATTCATGAAAATCTCAATATAATGCAATTCAGCCACTTCCATGTTCTTAAGATTGAACAGTAACACAGAAGCTTAAAATCGGTGCATTGGCACTGACCAACCTCAAGTGACAGGCAAAAGACATCCAAATATATGTTCAACCAAGTACTAGAGGTATTAGAAAAGTGTCTAGGTACTCTTTACTCTAGCATACATACTTGCCATATAACTGGAGTATTGTTTTACATATGCTTTTTTAAAAAAACACTCAAGTCAAGAACTACTTACTACCACCAAGAAGGTCGTTGGTGGCTTTTTGAGGTTTGGTTTGGGATTTTTTTTTTTGTGTGTGTGTGTTGGTTTTGTTTGGGATTTTTTCTTTGTTATTGGGTTTTTCTGGTTTGTTTTGGGCTTGGGAGGGTGGGGGTCACCACACAACTTATGTACATACACTAGAGGTATGTTACTCAAAATTGACTTGAAATCACAATCCCGGATGCCACTTGCAACCATGCTGCCTTCACTTTCTTTCCTGCCACGTCTCCATCTGTTCCTATAAAACAAAGCATTAGTTGCCCATACACTCCTATACAATTAAAAAAAATAGACCTCTACATTAATTTTCCTACCTGCAATCTGTTTATTACACAAACATCTGGAAAACAAGCAATGAATATTAAGCATATCTGCATTGTTTTCCATCTCAGTGAAATAAAGAGGGATGTTGCTTACAATAAACGGACATTTGAAAAAAAAAAAACCCAAACATATGTGGTAGCAATTGTAAAGATGTTTCTAATATTCCCATTTTCCATAAAAGCAAGGCTTTATTTGACATTAACACTTCATGGATTCAGCCCCACTCTTATAGTGCAGAAGGGCAGAAATCTCCCTCCAGGACAGAACAACCAGCTCCCATGTTAGTCCTTCTGCAGTCCAGCATTCTCCACCCCACGGACCAGGGCCAGCTGGCACAAACCACAGAAACATTTGCTCTGGGCTAGCTGAGACTGGACAGAAGACCAGCCAGCTCAGACCCTGGGAACCGTGATTGGCTCCCTACCAGTTCTTCCACCAAATGAATTCTCGTGTAGGAGAACTTCTGTGACCTAATAGTAGTGCTATGTACTGATTAACAGGAAAAGGACAATGGAAAAACAGCGCTAGTTTCCACAATAACCCTTGCTGACTTTCCTTCAAGAAACTAGAATGGAAAGATTTTTTTTTTAAAGGCACTGTAAATGCACATATTTTGATGTCCTACATGAAGGTAGTTATTACAACTACCTTATCATCCAGGAAACATTAGGATGGGCAGACCATTTAATAACTGTTTGAACAGAAGTAGCAAGCAACTCTTTTAGCCTTTCACCAGTAGGAAAGGGAGGGTATCCAGCAGGTATAACAATTACTGGTGCTTACCTTAACTATGATAGCAATTCACAGCAAAGGAATCCTAAGGGGTATTTTTTAAACATTGCAATTAACAACCTGCTGTCTCCGAGACAGCAGCAGAGAATTCAGGGCACCTGTAGAATTAAGACAGTTCTTACAGGTTAGCCCTTACTAAAAATCTCTGGGAAGGGGGCACTAGCACAACTCAAGATGTGACCTGACCTGAACTTTCCAATGGCTCTCAGCCTATCACTTAAGCACAAAACCAAACAAATCACCAAAACAAAACCAGCCAAAGCACACTACTAGTTTGGCATGTTCACTAGCAGAACATAATGCATATAGAAATATTTTTCAAACAGTGGAGATACTCTACAGCTTTATGCTGAAGACCAATAAGCTCATATAGAGTTGTTTCACTACTTCAGTCATGATCCATAATTAAGGAACAGACAGAAGTCATGCTTGCAAGTAATTTTTTCTTCTTGCAAAAGTATTAGATTTTTTTCTGGCATAGTTAAAAAGCTATCAGTGAAAGAACAGGTGGGAGAAAAACAACAGAACAAACATGACACTGATCACAGTTATGGGTCACACACAGAAGAGGGGGAAGGGTAGATGGAAGATGTCTGCACATTCTCTATCCACGCTCATTGATTTTGTTTGTTTGGGTTTTGGTTTTTTTTATTTTTTTTGGAATGACAGAAATTAATAGTTTCCAGTAGAAAAAAAACCCCTATTTTATCAGTCTTGATGAAGAGAGGAACTGCAAAACAAGTGAAACAACTTACAAAAGTGGCTCAGCTACACTGTATTGTTTTTAATTGCTGGTATACTCAAAGATGAAGGTTATTAATGCTTTACCAAATAAGGAACTGCACACATTTTTCCTGTGGACATGTGATCACACTGTTCTTACATAAGCAAAAGGAGATGGTCACACTAGATGCTTTTTCCAGAATGTGCTCGTCAAAATCCCACCCAGTTGCTCTGATTCACACAGCTAGCTTTACATGCAAGTCTGAAAACACATACTGAACTGCTGTATAAAGGCAGGAAGAAGGAATTTAATTAGTTATATTTATCAGAAACTGCTCTAATAGAAGTCAAAATAGTTGCTCATTAGTCTTTCAAATGTTTCAAGCACACCCCACAGCTCAAATCAGGTTTCTTAGTAGGGTTCCCCACCCAGTCAACGTAGAAGACTTACAGGAAAAGATAATGGGAGTTTGATAGACTTATGTTGCAGTTTATCACTTAAATTACTTTATTCCTATAGATTAAATGGTGCTTGGTAAAGAAGGTACAACATTGAAAGACAAACAAGCAGAAAAATGTCAAGGTGTTCCAAAGCAATAATGTTTTAAAGGAATAGCACATTTCCACATCTATTCTGCTAACAACCACAGAAATTCTACAGATTTGTGAAACTTTTCCCTCAAAGTCATAATAAAAGTTCAAACTTGGCATGGTAACAAGTCCTAGAAAGACATTTCACTGTAGCAGCAATACATTTTCTTTTTAATCTTTTCACTCTCCCTTCTGAAAAAATGTGGTACAAAGAATAATGATGACTTAGAGGATACTTGGAAATAGAAGTTTCCGTTTCCATGACTATTTAATAAAAACACTACCCAAAATCAGTTCACTCACAGGATATAATCCTAACAGACAACCACCTGTACAAAGGAAGTAAAAGATCTCTGCAGAAAATACCAACCCATAGTCAAAAGGTTTACAGGTGTACACCTTTTTTTCAAGTTAAATTTATGGAACCTCCTGCTTGCTTACTCTTCAGATCAAAGCATATCACGACACCCACACCACTAATTTTTTTGAATAGTACCCAAGATTAACCCAGGAACATTCGTCCCTTTCCATGTCTACACAGCATTGTTACTGAGGGCTTTTAAATACAACTATTACACAAGGATAATTTCAACCAACAATAGATAATGAAGTGGATATTAAACTACAGCTTTGTCTAACGTGCCTCTACATATTGATTTATTAAAGAAAAAAATACCCTTACACATTCACCAACTTCACTGAAAATATTTATTTTCCCCAAAACAAGCCTGTAACCCTTACAATAAAGCTTAAGAGGATTTTCAGTTTATATAAGCTTGCCATAATCATGGTTTTATGGGCTGAAGGGATTAGCCATTCAGAGCTTCTAAAGCATCTCTTCCATCTTTCTTTACTTACCCCCAGAGATTCACCTTTTTATGCATTTTTTAAAACTGACTCTGTGATATACACACAAATAATGTGCTCTAACTCACAAATGAAGAAATTAAAGATTTCCACTGTAATTAAACACTATCAGAAAGAATACTACTACGGATCAGGCCTATGAAATAGAGAAGTACACCAATCCCTTTAATCAAACTTTAGTAATGTTCAGAATTCTCATCTCAGCCCTAATTTTAAAAAATGCAGTTACACACTTTATTAATGTGTGTAACTACCTGTAACTACATGACTGGAATGTGCATTCTTTGATGCTCTGCTGATAGAGGGATACAGTAAGACCCCTTTCTTCTCCCTTTAAAAGTCCCTCAGTCCCCATCTCTTCCCTGAACTCCCACTTACATGGAACTTCCATGTCTAACTCCATCAATGACATCTTTTCTCCCACATCTGGAAGGAACTTTGCAGATGCTAACAGCAAACAAATTCTCTGGACTCTTGAAACTTTTCTTCCCATGACACCCACATAAAAACATCCAATGCCCTTGAACAAGGACGCTAAAGACTGATGACCACATTATCACTGTGACTAATATTATCCAGCTGACTCTTTTTGCACTGCATTCATTCTATATGGTGATTCACTGTCTCACTGCATACTTTGGTTGTATTTAAGGAAGAAGTGCATGTTGATTTATCCTTCTGTATTTGTGACACACCTAGTGCAATTTCATAGCCTTCTTCTGTAAATTACTCACATTTCAGAGCCTAGGCAATATTAATCTTTTACTGTTCAGCTGTCCTCGAGCCCAGAATCAAATCTGTTCGTAGACTTCAAATGAAACCTTGGGGTTTCTTTCTTCCCACTTAAGTTTTACAATTAAATTTCCTTTCAGCAGCTTCAACCCACTTGTAGCTTTAAATCCAACACATATGAACTAAGATTCACAATAAAATGTGCAAGACAAGTGCTCTATAGAATTTGCAATATTTACACACTTCATCTTCAAATACTTAATAGAGTAAAACATTTTCACTAGGAAAAGCAGCATGACTAAACGTAAGCCCAAAACCCCAAAGCTGTGGAGGGTTGGGTTTTTTTAAATTTACCATATAAAAATTGGCACACAGAGGGCAAAATACAGACTTAAGGAGTAAATTAATTCTTGCCTTTCCTCCAGAAGCCAAGAGAAAAGCTGCGTTGTCACCACTGAGTTATGGCAGATGTGACAGCAGCCACAGCAGAGCAAGCTGCCTTTTCAACAAATTCTTTTTCCTACCTGCTTCAATTCCTCAGTAGCAACCCATGCCTCTGCACGTCTAGGATGAAGCACACTAAGAATACCTGCTGTCTAGGAAAACACAGCTGGCCACCACTTGAATCATCCTGGACAGATTAAGGCCTCACAATAATCTTACTACTTCAGTCCTAAAAACTCTTCGCCTTGACCCTCCTCTCTCTCAAAAGAGAACTTAATGATGAACAGACAGTTTAAACTATGCTTGAATATTACAGTTTTTCCATTTTCTTGTAGATCCAAATTGTAGATCTGAACTTGGTAATTACTACTACTTCGGTGCCTATGTAGTAAATATAAAAGCTCATGACAGATTAACAGTTTTACTGATACAGATTCCATGCTGGTTTCTCTCAGTAGTTACTTAAAGGAGTTTTCTACTGATAGTGTTGCAGATCCTGGATGCTCTTTGCCAATGGAGGAGCACCAGCTGACAGTTAGGACCTGTGTCAGTTGATCCAAATCTCTCCAAAGTTGATGAAGTGATCAGAAATCAATTGCAAATTTCCCCACACCAGCAATGACTTGCAGAAAGCATAACAGGCAGATGTAAAGCAACCACCAAACAATACACCAGAACTCCACAGAAGCATACACTAAAGTGTCTTAGCTTATGCAGAGGATCTGGGACAGTTCCATACTTTTATTTACATCTATGCTTTTGCAACATCTGAACCAGCTAGTTTCAAAATACCCCAAGGATATTAGAAAGTGTTTTTTTCCCCAGAACTCTCAATTTCTTAAGTCTGAGGCTTATTTTACACAGCAAAACAAAGATTCTCTTGCTCTAGCAGCACAGTACAAATATTTTCTTACTGATGTACTACATTTACTTTCTTAAGAGGCAGATTTGATAAAACAGCCAAGGAGTAATTTTTGCAAGTGAGAACGCAGAATAACCTGGAGCATGGTGCTGCAACAAGTCAGCATAGCACTTGAAAGAACATCACAGTTGGCACTGTTAAGGGGTCACATCCTCACTCCACTCCATTAAAAGACTAAGATGGAATTAATCCCATCAGGATAATTTTTTTTTAACAGAAGACTCATTGAATAAAGGGAAGCACAGATAGAGTGTTTAAAATACACGTGTTTCCAGCCAATAGGTCTAAAGTGCCATCATGGGAAATAGAGATAGAAGCAACTCTAACTGATGATAAAGTTCATTAGATCATTTTAGGAATGGTGAAAATAAAGACATAGTATTTATACAGTACATAATATTTAAGATCTCACTCTTCCTCTGCAATTTGCTAGATTCCATGTTCTATCTGAAAGGCCAAAGAAACACAGTGACTTCCAAGAATTTGGAAGACATAGTAAATATCTCATCTTTTAAATGAGGTATCACCTCAAACAGTGGTAAAAAACTGATTAAAAATGCAAAACTTGTATTCACTGTTACTATTAGCTGTATCTGAATATAACAAGAACACCTACAGCACCAGACCAGTGCTTTCATTAGCACAAGGCAATGTAACTGCTTAAAAATATCAGTGCTATACACCTATTGGCTTGCCTCGCTGAACTTAGAAAAAAAAAGTTATCTCATTTCATAACAATAAAAAACACAGTACATACATGCAACACATCTTCTAGCAGGCAAAGAGCCATAAAAGACATAGCCAGTAGCCAGCATTAGCTTTAATGTATCACAGTAAATTACTATTGCTCAACTTAATTGTATAACATGGCTAGCATACATAGACAAATTCTCAACAACAAAGGAAATTCAAAAGTGGTTCAAGATTAAACTACTGTTCCAAATTAGCAGTGGCAAGCAGGAAAATGAACTTTCCAAACCTATTTTTGCTTCCCTCTGCAATTAACACAGCTACATGAGTGGAAAACATATGCTAGTTCTTCTGAACAGGCTTTTTCAGCGTAAGTATTTCAGCAGCAAGTTTCACACAGCTCTAACTATACACTATAATCTGCCTAGCAGCACATAAAAAAATTGAATTTTGTGGAATATATTAATCTGAAAACCCTTTTAAGGTATGCTACTCCAAGTTTCACAAAAGGAAAACCATCTCGCACATTTTCAGCTTCTTTTGGAGCTGTTATCTGTACTAGTGATGCAGGATAATCTGGTCTCAGCAGCACGACTGTGTCTTAAGGTCTACTAAAATGATTCTATTTTATAAGCAGACAGTACTGAAGGGACTGATGAGAAACCAGAAACTTCTTAAGGCAGTGTGTAACTGCAAGGCTAGCTAAAAGAGAAGACAGCAAGAAGCATTTTGTTATACAACTTCAGAGCTGCTCCCTCACTGCATAGAGCACAAAACTAGGCAAAGTACAAAAGAACAGTTCCTAATGAAGAGTATTGTCAACAGAAAAGCACAGACACGTTTACACTGAAGAGACCTCCCACACTTCTGTTTAAAAGCATGTTTGAACAAATAACCATGAAAGTTATACAATCCAGGAGCCTGTGAAGTAGCTACAATTCAATACATATAATTTTTTTTTAATTGGAAAGCATCCCCTCAGAACAGTACACAAAGCAGTTGCGCAGCTTGGTTGCCCCATCTAGTCTCTGCTGCTATGACAGCTACGTAGATGTTCTGTGACCTTATCTAGATGTGAAACCTTTGCAAAACCGCCATCCATATTCAGAATGACAGTCCATTCCCACCAGGTCACGGGACCTAAACAGCCCAGATTAATGAAAAAGCAGAACTAGTAAAAGCTTGTACGACTATGAACTTAAGTCTTACAGCTATGAACCCAAGTCTTAAGAACCTCGGAGTAACAGCCATCATTTTCAACTAAGAAACAATCGCGGACGCTGCAGGAATAGGCAAATGAAGGTCCCTGAAAGACGGAAAATCCTGCCCCGTTCCGCGGGGCGGCGGAACAACCGAAATGCCGTTCAAAACAAACGACGGGCAGCGCCCGAAGGAACGAGAATGCCCCGAGGAGCGCGGCCGAGAGGGCGGGCACGCCAGCACCCCAGCTCACCGCCCCGGCCGCCGGCTCTATCCCCTCGGCTCAACGGCTCTACCTCTCCGCGGGGCTCGGGAAGAAGCCCGGCGAGGCGCCCCTCGCCTCCCCTGCCACTGTAAAGCCTGCAGCACTAGGAGCCAAGGTTCCTTCCCCAGAAACTGAGCGTGTCGTAATTTCTTTAGCCGTCACAGGGTGGGCACGGACAGCGCCAGGCAGCCGCACACCGCTAAGTACCGCGGCGCGACAAGGGGCACCGCCGCGCTAGGGCGGGAGAAAGGCCCGGCTCCCTCCCCCTCGGCTCAGAGCTTAGGGCAGCACCGCTATTACCTCCATCGCCTGCTCCTCAGCCAGCCTAGGAACCAGCCTGGAAGGAACAGAGCCACAAGAGCACCAAACACCTCCCCAGGCGCAGTCTAACGCGGGCAGGCGGCCAAACCTCAGCACTACCGGCTGTCCTCAGGCTGCCTTCAGGCCCCCCTCCGTTACCTCGCTCGCACACTCACCCAGCTGACACCGCCTCAGACGCTGACACCCCCAGCCAGCCTTGCTCCCGGCAGTCTCCGCGCCTTGCTCCCAGCAGACCCAGCTCCCTCTCACGCACCCACAGCTCAGAAACGACTGACGCGAGACCTACCCAGCTCCCGCCGCAGCACGTCGAGCAAAACACTGCGCTCCCCACCCTTCCCTTCTCACCACGTGGCTCTCCCTGCCCAATCACCGAGTACCTGACAGCTCGCGCAGCCATGGAAACATCGCGAGCTCCCCCCCGGGAGCCCCACTGCTCTCCGGCAGTTGAGCCGGTCGAAACGCCGCGAGGCTTCTCCGTTGTTCTCCGGCACCTCTATGAAATCTCGCCCGAGGTCTCGCGAGGTTACGCTCCCTTCCCTCCCCCTCCCCGAGCACGATGCCGCGCAGGAATGTGAAAGGCTCCCGCCCGCCGCCATTTTCTTTCTTTCTTGGCAGGCAGCGAGTGGGGCAGGAAGCGGTGGCTGAGCGAGTATGGCGGACTATTCCACGGTGCCCCCTCCTGCTTCGGGCGCGCCCGGGGAGGCGGCGGTGGAGGTGGAGGAGTGAACGATGCCTTTAAAGACGCACTGCAGAGAGCTAGGCAGGTGTGTGTGTAACGTGGCTCTGCCAAATCAATGGGCGCTCGGGTCCCAGGGCCTAGAGGCAGTTGCTGACCGGGCCGCGGTGCCTGAGCTGGCAGCGCCCTGACCACGCTCGGCTCTGGGGAGACCTAAGGCGAGGGGGGCTCCTCAGTAATGTGCGCCTCCGGGGTGGATGGGGGGAGCTTTGTCCCATCCCTTAGCCTCGCTCCGTGCACGCCGCGGTGAGCGTCCGCGCCGCCCGTCCTCCTTAGGCGGCGAAGGGTTTTTTCAGTCAGTCCCTGGCTCCCTCCGCTGCGCCATTGCCCGCTGGCAGACCGGGCGCTCGCTTTGCTGCGGCTCGGGCTGAAGTGCTCCGCGCCATCGCGGGGCGGGGGGAGCGGAGCGGCGCTGCTGTGTCCCTGCTGTGGGGAGGCAAAATCTGGGCTGGCGATAATCGGAGCGCCGCGTTATCAGGAGCTCGAAGTCTTGCCGGGCCCTTCGGGCAGCGGAGGGGTAGGAGGGAGGGCGGCTCCGCCGCGCGGCCCGTATTGTGTTCCCCGGGGCGCTCTAGGTGCCCGCTAACCTGTTCAGACCGGTTGGGAAATGATGCGGCCTGCGGAGCGAAGGTGGCGAGAGCAGTCATTATTTATCCCGAAGTTTCATTTTGTAGCTTTTGCACCGCGGGCCATGATTTCGTTATTTCTGGGGCAAAATTTTCGCCTTGTCTGGTGGTAACTCGTCGCGGTTTTGGCACTATTTGAAGACGCGCAGTAGTCAGGACCACTGAAGTTTGAAATACTGTAAAGGGATCTGACCCTCTGTGAGATACCCCAGTTCTTTGCGAAGATAAGGAAAACTCTTTTTAGAAAAAAGTTTTCGGTCTTTGAAGGGCAAGGTTGTTTGGGTGTTGGTTTTTTTCAATCGATGAAGAAAATACAGGAACCGTTGCTCTGGAAGGCCGAGCAGAAGTCTCCTTGGAGACAGAAATGAGCAGAACTGTTTAGTAGCAGCCTTCTGTTTACTTATTTAGGATCATTTTGTTAGGCATTACGAATATCTCATAAAATCGTTTAAAAGACCTGGAATAAATGAGGGCTAAATGACTTCTAAATTTATTTTTTTTTAATTAATATGTGTTCTTTTAGATTGCAGCAAAAATTGGAGGAGATGCTGGCACATCAATGAATTCAAACGACTACGGTTATGGAGGACAAAAAAGACCTCTTGAGGATGGAGGTATGCACTCGTTACTGCTGCATTTATTTTTGTTGAGTATAGCCACGTTGCAGAATGATTGCGGGTGTTGGGTTTTTTGGGGGTTGTTTTTGGGGAGGTTTCCATAACACAGCATAAAAACATTTTGTTCCCTTTCTAGGTCATGACATAGTTTTTCAGTTAAACGGGGAAATTTGTTTTAAACTATTGTGCTTTAACCGGAAGTGAATCTAAGCCCTTTCTTAAGGATTTTAAAAGTGGTTTAAATGCTGTAAAGAGGAAAATATATGTCGGGGAGGGGGGCAGACCAGTTTGTGGTTGAGAAACGCTTATACAGGTATGTCATTTAAGTTTTTTGTAATTGTGAAGGACTGATTACAGTTTGAAAATTATAGTTAGATTAGGAAGTGCTCACTCCTTGAATTTGATTATTTCATATCCTTTATTACTGCACAGTTTCAAATGAAAGTATTAATGCATTTCATCCTAAAAGCATAGGACTTTAAAAAAAGACAGGAAAGTAATTTTTCTACCTTGTACACTTTTGCTTAGTCTAATATTTAAGCCTATAGCATGTGTGAACCCTGATAAGATCATACTTTACTTTTCTAACTTGTTGCAGCTTTTTGAATTTGCTTTATACTGCAGTAAAGTTTTCTCCTTAAATGTGTGTGTCGTTTTCTGTCTTTGACTAAGTAGCCAGTTTGAACTTAACAGGGTTTTATATGTTTAATATACACACAAAATCCTGGCTAAATTGTGGAAAGAAATCCCTGAGCTTGTTGAAATGTTCTCATAGGTCTCACAAAAGACCAATGCCTTTTTTTCCTTTAAGAGGATTGAAACTCAGTCTACAGAATGTAACTAAGGCTTTATATCAGGAGTTCTTGTGTCCTGTAATAAAGTTTTTTTTTTCTATTAACAGTGAGGTTTTTAATATACAAAAATGAGCTAATGATGCTTCAGATGATATATGTAATGTATTCTTTTTATTTTATGTGTAGATGGCTCTTGGACAAGTCCGAGCAGTACAACACACTGGGAGGGAATGCCCTCTCCTTTTAAAGGCAGGAATTTTTATTTATTACCTGTGTTTAGTATGTAAACATGACATAAACTAGTGGATCTTTCTGGATTGACACAAATATTTCTTGGAATATGTGTCTGAGTTTTTGCTGCACATAAATTATGGTGGTTCATGTAACCTTTATTTTGGGGTGGGAAGGAAGCATCTGAAGTCTTACCTTTTCAGATATAGGTTAATTTTATGCCTTTTAGTCCTTTACTGTACAGAAAGGATTTGGATGGTAGTGATGTAGTTGCTTTGAATCTGCTTTTTTTGAAGTTTTATGCTATGAAATGCTTGATATTTGGATAGGAATTTGATACTGACATTCAGATTGAGATTGCATTGCAATGTGATACTGTTGTATTTTCAGATGTTTTATCTAGATTTGTGGTCATTGTCAGAATTTTTTTTTCATTAAATCATTGTTGATTTTTGTATGGATTTGATTTTTTTTTTCTTTTTTACTATAGAAGCATCATTAGCTTGAGAAACCGACAGAGCTAAACTTTGGTCCTTGTCTTAGTTAAGTTTCAGTGACTGGGTATCTGTGAGCAATCTACAGTGTGTTCTGAAAACTGACTTTTGTTAAACTAATAGATAATATGGAAAAACCTAACATCTTTGCAGATATACTAACCAAGTGATGAGTGTTCGTGAGATTCTTTCTTTTATTCAGATGGTCAACTCCCTGAAATTGGAGGAAAAATAAAATAAAAGGGAGACTAAAATACACTGGAAAGTTACAATTCACACTAAGAGGTGTAAAACACTTACTGAATTTCTTGGCAAAAAAAATTTTTAAAATCTTAATTTTGCAGATCAACCAGATGCTAAGAAAGTTGCTCCTCAGAATGACTGTAAGTAATCTTTGTTTTGTTTCTAAAAAAACCTAAGAAATGTAGCATTGTGAGAATGAGAATATAAAGCAGTATGTTTCTGGTAGGTGGTTCTTGAATCAAGATCAAAAGAATGGCTGGGTCCACTGCAGTCTGCTTTGTAAAATTGAAGTTACCAACAGCAGAGAATCTTTTTTGGCTGTTTTAAACCCCTTGATAACACTTCTTGAAAAGTCAGATTGGACAGAAGTTGATACAGTTGACTTATATCATCAATTAAGAAGCTTAGTTGTAAATTGTACTACGTGCTTGAGTTTAATTTTACCAATATTTGTTTATAGCTTTTGGAAATCAGCTGCCACCAATGCATCAACAACAAAGGTAAGAGTTATGCTACACCTTATGTAGAGTTTTCCTTTTTATTGAAAGACAGCGGTTTCAGGATTTTTTTCTGAAAAAATAGTTTCAATACATAAAGCCAATACTCTGTATTTGTGATCAGCTTGAAATTGAGCTTCAGACAATCACAAGCCAGACACATGAAATGCATCTCCATCGCTGTCTCTTTTTCTCTTCACAGCCTAGGCTGTGCATCAAGTTTCATAAAATGGAAAATGTGTTCCTGGTTTTTTCTACTTGAGCACAGGTAGCACAACCAGAAGTTGGGAGCAGATCTGAAGGGGAAGTGGTTGACACTATCTTGTAATCAAAAAAGAAAACAGGGAATTTAAAAAAAAAACAAACCACTTTCCCCCCTCCCCCCAGATAAAACAGCGTATTGCTCAGTCGCCAACATTTGCTGCAACTTAGTAGCTTTCTCCACACATTTCTTCCCTAAACAACTACATGCAACTATTACTTATATGTTTTGTGTGATTTTGGTAAATAAGATGCTGAATTTTGTGTAATTTCAGCATACTTCAATGGATATACAGATGAAACTTAAAATAAAATGCTGGCCTTTCTTATAATAGTAAAGAGGATGAATGAAAACTTAGTTGAACATTCTGTGTTCACTTCTGGTAGTTTCTTAGTGCTGTACTTGCATAATGATTGTTAAAGTTAATAGGAGGCAGTTAAACCAGGGTGATAATGGGGGGCACTCTTTTTCTTTAGCTTAATGTGAGGAGATATATAAATTCAATGCCAGTTTGGTCTCTGAATGGTCATCATCTTTTCATTTGATTTAATATTCTGTGTAGGTCTGTGATGACAGAGGAGTACAAAGTTCCAGATGGCATGGTTGGATTCAGTAAGTAGTAAGGATGTTGTTGTGTGCCGTGTAGCGAGGGCTGTTAGCTGATGCTGTTAATACAAGTAACTTTTTTGTATTTTCTTTCTTCAAGTAATTGGCAGAGGTGGAGAGCAGATCTCACGTATACAGCAAGAGTCTGGCTGTAAAATACAGATTGCACCTGGTAATTATTTGTGGGTTTCTCTATTTGTTTATTTTGGTGTGGTTTTTCTGGTAGAGTTTGGAAGGCCAGTGATGGTTTCTAGTTGCCTGAACCTTCATTTTGGGTATATTTTCATGTTTTCTGCTAATTATGATTATCACAGTCTAAAGAAATGCAAAATGTTGTGATATGCTAATTATTCTTCTGAAGTTGTTTGCCTATTATTTTGAATTTCATAATGTCTTTCTGACTTAATGCTAGTGCTAAATTGATTTTATTTTACAACTAGATAGTGGAGGCCTGCCTGAGAGGTCATGTATGCTAACTGGAACACCAGAGTCTGTTCAGTAAGTCAAATTCAATGTGTTTATATTTAACTCTTAAATACACTTCACTTTTTATATCTAAATACAATATCTAGACAGTATATATGTAATATTTGGGTTTTCTCTATTGAAGAGACAGCCTGGTGACAAATGTATGCATAAAAAAAAAAGCCCTGAATCTGCAGTCAGATCACTCATTGTACTTGGAATTTTAAGACAAAAATATGGAACTTTAAACTTCAAGTCCAAATCTTGCTGCAATTAAGTATTATCTAACCTTGCAGTGATTTCAGCTTGAGAATTTGTGGGAATGTATAGTAAAAAGGAGCATATGCCAAAAACAAGCTCTTTGTTAACCATAAATTGGAAGATCACAGGGAAAACGTAGAAAATCAGTAGCGTCTAGGAGTCACTCAAAACC
The DNA here is from genome assembly GCA_027925045.1 of Hypotaenidia okinawae. Classification (NCBI taxonomy): domain Eukaryota; kingdom Metazoa; phylum Chordata; class Aves; order Gruiformes; family Rallidae; genus Hypotaenidia; species Hypotaenidia okinawae. The sequence goes on from BSDF01000009.1 coordinate 20,980,919, forward strand.
TGTCTCATATCAGAGTTCTTAAATGTCTTTGGTATAAACTAAGGAATACCAAAAGCTAAAGAAGTGATGTTTGTGTAATACGTGTCAGCAAAACTAACTTTTGCCTTCCTGTTTTCAGGAAAGATTATTTTAGCAATTTTTTTTTTAGTGGCACAGAGGTTATGTGACCACTTAAACGCTAGCTTCTCCTGGCTTTGCTAGGAAAGCTCTTAAATGTAGTCATAAACTACCTCATCTATGTTAGCTGCTCCCAATTCATATTTGCAGGTAAGGCCTGCAGCTACAGGTTTTCCTTTGGGAAGGTAGCATGGCATTCTTCTCTTAACGTCTCTGCCAAGCCAGGCTGCTGTTAATTAGATCATTCCTTTATGGGAATTTTCTTCATAATTATAGTTTACTCTGATCACATATTAAAGAGAGGAGTTTCTGAGTAAGGTTAGGACTGTAATCATGATTTTACTCTGATGGCAACTGACTTGAATGTGTAGTCAATATATGCTTATTTTTGACTACTGTTCTGGTAATGGTTACAAGTACAAATGTCCTTAGCATATTGAATCAAGCAGCAGCTATCATGATATTTGGTGTTAAAGCTAGTATTGTTTTAGTCTGGTTGGTTGAGTTTGTTTTTTACAAGTAGATCTGCCTTAAGATTGGATGTTACTAGGTGAAAGAAAAATTACTGTCAAATGAGAGGTTACCTGAATTATTACTGTAATTAAGCAAAGTTAGAAAAAAGTTGGTGATTTTTTTTTTTAAAGTAGTGAAAACCAAAAATGATGACAATTTCAAATCTTTTGATACAGATGTTTTTTAGCATTTTAATGAACAAAGTTCTAATGTTTCATTACGAATTGTTTGATCAGCGCAGATATAATCAAGGGTTGTGGTCATGTTTGAGCTGGTAACTTACATGTGTTTCATAAAGCACCACCTTTTGTATTCTGACACTGGAATGGTTTGAGGTCTAACATAGTATCTTGTAATTAGTTTTTTAAGTTAGTGTTGTAAATTTACTGACTTTGCCTTATTTCTTAGTAATTCTGTTTCTTCTGTAGAAACTTTTCAAATAAAAAAAAAAGTCCAAGTACATTAGATGTGGGCGAGTGATCGTTGTAGGAATAAGTGTATTAATACGTATATTCCTTCACAGATCAGCAAAAAGATTACTTGATCAGATAGTTGAAAAGGGAAGACCTGCACCTGGCTTTCATCATGGTGATGGACCTGGAAATGCAGTCCAAGAAATTATGATTCCAGCAAGTAAAGCAGGATTGGTTATTGGAAAAGGTGGAGAGACAATTAAACAATTACAGGTGTGTGTGTATATATATGTGTATCTTATCTTTGAAGCACATGATACCCACTCAAACCAAGATTTGGTAACACTGACCTCTGTTTTGTCAATAGGAGCGGGCAGGTGTCAAAATGGTAATGATTCAAGATGGTCCACAAAACACTGGTGCAGACAAGCCCCTTAGGATAACCGGAGACCCTTACAAAGTTCAGGTAAGGAGTCCTTCAGAATTCAGAGCAATTTAAAATCCATTCTGATGTTGCAGTATCTAAATGAACTTTTCATTCTTCTTTTAGCAAGCCAAGGAAATGGTGCTGGAGTTAATTCGTGATCAAGGTGGCTTTAGAGAGGTGCGCAACGAGTATGGGTCAAGAATAGGAGGAAATGAAGGGATAGACGTAAGCATGGTTGAAAACTTGTTCACTATCTTTTGAGATGTTAATGTTAAAATGTTATGCTGGATAATATCACTGAAAGCTCTTCTAAATGATGTGCAGAATTCACTTTACCAGCAGTTCTGAACAGTTTCAGCTAGCTGGAGTTTTTTAGAAAACAAGCAAGTAAATTGTAAGGCCAAGCATGCAGTGTCATTATGGAAATTAAAGGTTGGCTATTACGGAAGAAAATACTTAAGTCAACCTGTTGTGCAAGTTATAAGTTCATTATATAAACTCATTATAATGAGTTTATAATTTCATCAGAGGTGGGACTGAAAGTTTCATCTGCTAGAATCTGCATTTTAGGCCCATTAGAACTTTTGTTCTGTGATTGTGCGAAGCATAATGCCCACTGAAATTGCTGCCACTATGAGAGCTTACAGTGCATAGGATCTCTCTTTTTTTTTTTTGATACTCTAATGCAGTACTAGCTAGGCTTGTGACTTGATACTAAAAATTCACATTTCAGAAAGTCTAAAGTGGCATAGAGCTGGCCCTATTGTACCATTGTAATTTGTGACCCATTAATTGTGTGAATTTGATAAGAATATTTGCATCATTTATATCTTGATCTTGTGTTCCTCTTTAAGGTTCCAATACCACGATTTGCTGTAGGTATTGTAATTGGAAGGAATGGAGAGATGATAAAAAAGATACAGAATGATGCTGGTGTTAGGATCCAATTTAAGCCAGGTTAGTAATGTGTCTGTAAGTTTCTGTGAATTGAGCGTAAATTTGCTGGATTACATGTACTGGAATAGTTCGTTTTTATTCCAGATGATGGAACAACTCCAGATAGAATAGCCCAAATCACAGGGCCTCCTGACAGATGTCAGCATGCTGCAGAAATTATTACAGATCTCCTTCGAAGTGTTCAGGTTGGGTAATATGTTGTTTACTGTTTAAAATCTCCTGCCAGACTTTGGAAAGATTTGTAAAATTGAGTGTATTAGTAAAAAAAAAAAAAGTAATGGTGTAATCTGAATCTAATAGTTTGATCTGGAATGTGAATGTTTGCTTTTACTGTTAGATTATTGAAAGTGTCAGGATGGTAATGGTAATACTGATTGACAGTCACGGCAGTTCTTGATCTGGCTGATTTCAGACCTGCTGCTTTTGTTTGTCTCAATCACCACACCAGTACTCTGTTACTTGTAGCTGTAAATGGTGTTTAAGTTACTGTTAAAATGTGCATTTTGAAATGAACCCCACTGCTGCATTTACAGAAGGCAGATGCTCTATCTTTTGCACATGTGAAACTTTCCACTTTATTCTGTATCCTTTCCTTCGTCTTTGATACACAGAGTTGTAAAGAACATCTTTTAAAATGTAATTTAGATCTTTTGGGAAATAATGCTACTTTATCAATCTAAGTAGTAAATCATGTTTTTTCTTAAGTTACGTGGTGTCACCAGTTGGCATTGGTAATTTGTTTGCAGTAATAAAATGTGCTTATTTCTTGCTTTTTCTTTGTAGGCTGGTAACCCTGGTGGGCCAGGACCTGGTGGTCGAGGAAGAGGTAGAGGCCAAGGCAATTGGAACATGGGGCCTCCTGGTGGATTACAAGAATTCAATTTTATTGTTCCCACTGGCAAAACTGGATTAATCATTGGCAAAGGCAATATGTCTTTTACATATATGTGTGTGCGTGTGTGTGTGTACCTGTGTGTAGTTAAAAAATCCTCTCAGCTTTTCTGTTTGTACAAATGGCCATACTAGAGTGTCAGTAGAAGAAGCCTTTGCAGATAGCTTTGTGGATAGTAGAAGCAACATAATACTGCTAAATCATAACACTCCTAGTATTCATTTCAGATTTTCCTCACCAAACCATGTATCCCAGTAGTTAAAAGTCAAAAACCAATCAATTTATCTCAACTTTTTAAAGTAGTAAGTAGTGATTTACACTGATAGTGTTTGGTGGACTCTTAGATGTATCCTGTAATTAACTTGCATTTGATACTGCCTGATTAGCCTAGTGTTACTGCATCGTAAGTTGCTCTTAAAACTAATGTTAACATATTCAAGTGAAGAGCTTTTTATAATGGAATCCTGTAACAATTTCTTGTGTGTGTATTTATTTAAACCTGAAATATTTTTTTTAATAGTATACTGTATGCTTCTAAATGAATCTTAATACTTTGTAATGTGTTTTCCAGACACAACAAATAGACTGACATAGTTCAGTTCTTGACCTGGAAGGTTGATTTATATTTTTACTGTTTTTTTTATAATGCCAAATGAACCCCTGCTTTGAAAACTAATGATACAAGAAGCTTGTTGGGATCCTATGAGAGGAGGAACTAGTTCAGGAAACTTAACTTCCTGATTTTAGTGCACTGCAAAAATAAGGACTTTAACCACCTGGTCAGCTTCTGGGTTTTTTTTGGTTGGTTTTTTTTTTCTTGTCATCTGTACTCGCCTACTGCATTATAGAGACATTAGGCTTTAAGGCTCTATTTGCTGATAACCATGGGTATTGATTGCTAATCATGTCTGATCTTATATCCTTACGTGAATGGGACAAAAAAGGCAGTACTATAGGAATTTTTTGCTAGTTTTCTTGAATAACAATATTGTGGACTTAAACTAGTAAAATCAATATATTTTTAATTGCAGTAAGAGCTCTCTACTACGGTGAAGTGGCTTTTTAAAAAATTGTTAGAATGTTCTTGTATGGCTCATAAAAATAGGTGTCTTTCTACTTTTCTCTCTTCAGCTCCCATGCAGTTGACTTTCTCTGATTTGCATCTTAGTATTTTTGCTTTAATGCATGTCATAAAAGCTGTACGTTACGTTGTAGGTGGTGAAACTATTAAAAGCATAAGCCAGCAGTCTGGTGCTAGAATAGAACTTCAAAGAAATCCTCCACCTAATGCGGATCCAAACATGAAGATGTTTACTATCCGTGGAACACCCCAGCAAATAGATTATGCACGACAACTTATAGAAGAAAAGATTGGAGTAAGTATATAACCATGTAGTTTTGTTTACTAATCTAACCAAACTGAACAGGAAGCAAGTCTCTTTGTGGAGACCTGACTTCCATTTCACTTCCAAGTTACTTAATCCAATTATAAATTTCTAATAACAAATTGTGATCTGTATTTACTTAAAGTAATAGAAACATAATTTGATGCACCAAAAGAAAAAGTTGGAATGGAAGAAACAGTTGCTTTCTTCAGTGAAATACAGTATTTTTAATGGTGCATTCTTGAAAATTCTCAATTTGTGCGTGATGAAAAAATTGACAGCTTCAAAGATATACTTGATATTGTTAAGGCTACTAAACTGTGTTTTGTTTTTCAATCTCAGTGTGTTTAGATAGATTCTTTATCCTAGTTTACACTTTAAACTGTACTTTGCTGCATATGTTCTGTCTATATTCAAATTTATTACCTGGGTTTAGTACTTTATCTTGCAAGCAGATATAATTAACAAGATCAGCCAGATCTACACGTATCTTTTGAAATAGTGATAATCTTGGGTTAGCTTGTGGGATTTTAATGTATTTTGTGGTTAAAACCATATTTACTTAAAAAATTCTGTACTTAAATAAATGCAGTTACTGCAATGGCTGCTTTTATGTCTTAACTAGCTATAAGCCTAATTAATCTTCAGAAAAATGTTTTCTCCACAGAAATGTCTTCATTTAAAAGCAACCTTTTGGATTCTATTCTTAATTAAGTGTTCAGGTTTATGCTTCTAAACTGCTGAAAAATGGAGAACTTAAAGGCTTATTTTCATCTGTGTGCTACTGTTACAGGGTCCAGTAAATCCATTGGGTCCACCAGTTCCCCATGGACCACATGGTGTTGTTCCTGGCCCACATGGACCTCCCGGGCCACCAGGTCCTGGTGCTCCCATGGGACCATATAACCCAGCTCCTTATAATCCAGGGCCGCCTGGCCCTGCACCTCAGTAAGTACTGTTTCAGCCAGTTTCCTCTTTATTGTCAGGTTGACCCTGGGTCTAGCTCTCAGTTTATGTGTATGGCTTGATCTTTTATAGTGGTCCTCCAGCTCCATATGCTCCACAAGGATGGGGAAATGCTTATCCACACTGGCAGCCACCAAATCCACCAGATCCAGGTAAGAAATGTCACAGTTGTACTGTTGTGTGGATATACGTTGTGTATGTCCATTTTGTCTTTAAATGTTTCACAATAAGTTTACACTATGCTGGTAAATCTGAAAAAGCTGCTGTTCTTCAGGTTTTTTGTTACTGATTGTCCCTTTACATACGTTTCATGCTTTCCACATGTTGCTTGTGAGATGTTGAAAGTCTGTTGTTACAGTTGGAATATGTTTCTTTACTAGACGTTATCAATACTGTACCCTAATGTATGTTACGTTTTGCAAGACTCTTGGTTAACTGATTTTGTGCCAGTAAGTTATTTTTTCTTACAATGGATGCTTTTACATTGAGTTCTTTGACAAGGATGGATTTTCTTTCCCTAATAGCCAATGCCTTTGTATTTTTTATTTTGAACAGTGCCCCTTACAATCTCACTGATTTTGACCTCACACAGTTCATGCTATATACCTTTTGTTGACCTATATGAGGATTGCTTCTCAGATCACGATATGAGATTGCTTCTCAGATCATGATAGAAATGTATTTTGTTGTTCAGTTATTTTTGAGGGATAGAACTTCTGTTGAACTGCTGGTAATAGAGTGAAACTGACTAGGATTGTGTATATTGAGCTTTCACTTATAATAGTTCTGTATTGCCTTCTGAAACCCATCTTTGTAGAATGTATCTTCTACTTCTGTTTATCTTTGTCAAGACGGGGAGTTTTTACCTAATTGCAACTTCCCAAAGTATTAGTGGCCTGCTTTCCTTTAACATCCTGTGGTTGGTCTAGAGCATATGAGGGAATGGAACTGCAGTCACAGAAGGCCATGGTAAGGCTAGATGCTTGAGTCACCTGCACCTCCTTTGAGGTAGAGCTTCTTTAGAACTGAAAGATGTCAATTTAATTGTTATATAAGTAGAATAAATCTATTTTCTGATAGCCACTGCTCCTGACACAAGATCCATTAGTAAAAAAGGGGAGGACTTTCGAGGATGTTACAGTCTACAGGGGGATCTGCTTCTGTTCAAGTCTTTTATATATATCCTTTCTTGGTAAAAAACCGTCTCTGGTTTCATTTCTCTAACTTTTATAGAAGAGAGTTCTGCATGCATTCAGTTTAGATTTTAAAAATGCCTCTTGTCACTAAAAGTAGAATGATCCAATGACTTGTCTTGGAAGTCTCAACATACCAAGTGTCATTTAATCCAAAACCACTGCCAAAATGTTACAGCCTTTTTCAAACCACAATTTCTTCTTTATAAAGCAATTTAGCTACATAACGATATGTAAGAAAAATGGCAAATACTTTGATGTCATCTTGATGATGATTTTATCACCATCTTTTGGATAAATACTCAGAATTTTTAAGCTTTCCAGTGTGCAGTTGAAGTTGGCGTTTCTTTTAACCGGTGTTTATTTGGATGGGGTTTGTACTGCTTAGTGGCTCGTTTCAGTGTAACAAATGGGATATTTTAGTATTTTTTTCAGAGGTGCTTTCTCCAGAACTGTGCTTGCCTTCTGTCATGTGAAAGCGGAGCTAGTTACTACAGTCAGATTTCTTTGGAAATCTAACGAATCCTGCTCTGTGTTCTTCTATTCTAGAGGAGTAGCTACTAAGGGGAAGGAGGGGGGAACCGAGCAATGGCTTATTTGATATTTGCAGGTAACCTTAGAATATAGTACATACTGATTTAAATCCACTATTGTTGATGGAAGTGGTATAATTTAAGAAGGAATAAGCATGTTAACATTGTCTTCTATACGCAGATACTACTGTGTGTATTTTCAGTGGTTACATCTGACCATGCTAAATGAAATACTGCAAGCAGTTTGTGTGGTGTATTTTTTCTTCTCCCTGAATGCCTTTCTTCAGGGAGATTTTTTCTTTTCTCTTACATTAGTCACTGCCTTACCTGTTTTAAACTGGGGGGCGAGAATATACTTCCATTCCCATGTATAGTTATTCTAAAGTATCAGTTGTGTCAATGTATTTATGTGAAATTCTTTCTTCAGTTGGCTACATTTATTTGCAGCTATTTTTACAGTTTAAGGATGCAAGTAATGTTAAAGGATGCCCTGGTTTTGTAGAGTATGATGACCTCTACTAGTAGATTTGCATTTTTTTTGTGGGTTGCTAATCTGGTGATGTAATCAATTTCTGCAATTCAGCAAGAACAAGCCTTTCTGAAAGGCTATATGTAAAAGGCTCTTGGAAGGTGCATTGTTGGCGTACCTAGACATAGTTAAAAATAAGTGAAGCATGGAGACAGCTACAGAAGATGCAAGTGTTGCTATTACTTGTTATACTAAAAAGCTGTAAGTAAACAGCGATGCTTTATAGCCATGTATGGGGATTCAATGTCTTAAAATACTATGTGCTTCTGTTTTTTACTCTTACGTTAAACTAACAAGCATTGCAAATACCTAGTAAGATTTGTATTCTTCTGTTTCAGAAATACGTATTTGGCATGCCTCCTCCGCCTCTGCCAGTGTCCTAGTGTGAGGTTATAACAGAAGTAAAACCTCTGAAATTGGTGCCAGAATGATTCATTGTTGCCACCATTTAGTAACATGACTATATGAAGAAACTTGAAAATTTGCTTTTATCACATTTAAAAATTAATAAATGACATTGTAGTAGTAAGGTTCTAAAATTATTTTGTCTCATAAGTCCTATGGCAGTATACTTTGTACAATACACTTGTCTGAAAAGGGATCAAAAGTTTATGCTAAAAAAATGTACCTGGTTATTTGTTTCAGAAGGATTTTTCCTTGGAGAAAAGTGAGTGCTAAGGATAGGGTTAATTCAGGACAGCATTCTGTTCGTAGTACTTTTTATAAATGTATATATTTTGTTTCCATAGGTAAACCAGGAACAGATCCCAATTCAGCAGCGTGGGCAGCTTATTATGCTCACTACTATCAGCAGCAAGCACAGCCACCACCTGCAGCCCCTCCTGGTGGACCAGCTACAACCCAAACTAATGGACAAGGTAGTTGTTCAGTAAAATGGATAAATTCCTCTTCGCTGAGGGTGTTTGTGCCCCGCTATTTTTTCTTGTTGTCTTCCTATATTGAGTACATTCGTTGTAAGGTAGCTGATTTTCTTGGAAAACTCTTGGTTACAGCCATCAATATTGCTTTTCTTAATTTTGGCATTACAAGAATTTATCTTGTAATATACTCCAAAGAGAATTTTGCTGGCGTTTGGGCTGATGTAAGTTATGTAGTGCAGTCAGTCATACGTAAAAAAAGGAAAGAGCTCAACTGTTCGCTTAAACAGTTGCATTACTTCCAGCGATTTCTAGGACAATTACAAATGTAGTATTTAATTGTATAAGTGTAATTGTGCCTGGATGAGGCTTAACACTTAAATTTTTAGTATTTTGTACTATAAGTGATGTGCATTTCCTGAATCTTGAAAATGTGCTGAACACATTAAAAAAACAATTTTTGTGGTGTCTTTTTCTAATCATTTCTGTTTGTAGTAGGTTACACCACATAGGTTTATAGAGTCAGATTTGAGTGATATTACTTGGGATTATTACTGAAAAATTCAGCTGATTGTTTCTAAATGGTTCTGTGTACAAAACAAAACACAGTAGTTTACTTTGACTATTTTTAATGCAATTCAGGAGATCAGCCAAACCCAGCACCAGCAGGGCAGGTTGACTATACCAAGGCCTGGGAGGAATACTACAAAAAAATGGGTATGTGTGCATGCTTTGTTGCGTAGTAGAATGTTTTAGGAGACGTGCTTATTTTGAGGAGATTTTTTTCCCCCATAAACAAAAATGCACAATCCATGTGTGTTCTGAGCCATATATTGCAAGAGGTTCTGAACCCTGCAGAAAAAGACTTTAAAATTTGTTGTTACTTACACTAGTAATTAGCAGAAGTACTTCATACCTAATGAAATGTCTGTATTTGAAGTATATGTTGATGGTGTATTTCATGAGTTTTGGAGTTCGACTTTCATCTACTTTCTGAAGCTGTTTATCTTGTTTGGTAGTTGCTTCCGAATACTCTTCAAGATTTCAGATGATTTTTTTTTCCTTGTAACCTGCTTTCTGTGTTCCAGGTTATCAAAGCATTTTAACTACTTTGCATTTATATCAAGCACTTTAGCATTTGCTTTGCAGCTCTGAAGAACTCACTGCAGGTTGTGTTGTTGCTACCTTTTTCAAAGTATTTTGCTTGAGCTGAGTTGTAAAACTGAAGTGCCATTTGCTTAAGTCAATGATTTGCTCACTTATTCAATAAGGGAAGAATATATGGTCTTGACACTTTGGCAGAAGGTGCTGTTATCTTCTAAATAATGCGAGTGTCTTATAGGTCAGTGTTATTGTCTATAGTGCCCTCCCATGGATATTACAGTTGATGCAGATTTTTATACTGAGCACCAATGGGCTTACGAATGCCAGTGCTTTTCTTGGTATATCTGTCTGACCACAGACACATAGCAAGTATCTAGTTTGGATTTCTTGGTTGATTGGGAGAGTTTGCTGAGCTTTTTTGCCCTGTTCCAACTGCACTTCATTTTGTAAGAAATAATAAAAAATATTTAAAGTTAAAATACTAAGATAAGTTAAATAGCCTATTTATGAGGTTGATCTCAAATTCGTTACAATACATAACAGTCTTTATTTTGGCACAGCATATGTGATGAAATGAAAGAAAACATGATTTACTTGAATTGTAAAGAAACTTGCAACAGATCTCCCAAACACATGATTTTTAAGATACAGTGGGCATATACGTTTTCCCCTCTTTCTGTTTCATTTAACTACTTACTTTTGGTTGGTTGGTTGGTCTTGGTTATTTCAGCTCAGGTTCTTCAGTGACCCTTCTTGTGGTATTGATTTTTTTTTTCCACTGCCTTTTTAAGAATAAATAATTTGATGGCAAGGACTCTGCCATCTTTCTAATTTGCTATCTTTGGAAATCAAAGCTTAGGTTGTTCTAGTCTTGTAGTTCTTGTAATCAAATCATAGATAATTATAAGTTGTTGGGATAGTGTGTATGGGAGCAAGCTAATAGGAGTGTAAACCCAAAAAAGATAGACAATCAGAGATACAAATAATAGCTCTTAAAATTAAAAAAAAAACCCTGATATTATTAAATAAGCAGCAAAACAGAAAGGCTATTCTGATTTTCATTTTTCTATTTCAAATTGAGTTCTTTGCCTGAAGGAGAGCTCTTGATGTCTGCTCACGTATAACTTGACTGTGTAAATCGTGAGAACTTTTCTCAACATGCAGAAGTAAATCTTGATGTGGAAAATAAATGGATTTTTTAAGATGACTGGTCTGAAAGTGCTAAAGCACTCACTCCTGAATGTTTTCATCAGAATCAAAATACTGTTTTCCAAACTGGCTTCCTACTGCTGCCACATAATTGTTAATCTCAAAGAACGCTCCTGGTTTTTTCAGTGTATAGAACAGTGACTTGAAAATAGCCAGCTCACAGAGTGGCAAAGCCCATTTCATTTTTCAGACTCCTGTTTGGTCAGGGACTGTTCCTCTGAGCAGTAAATATAATTCAAAGTAAGACTGAAAACATAGTGAAATACTTGTGCACATGGGTAAGTTACTGTACATGGATCTTGTAAGTGACCATCTGTGTGCTTGGTACTCTACTTCATGGATTCAGAACACTCGTTAAATTTCCCTTGAGTATTAACAGGTAATGAAACAGTAGTTTAGCTTTTGCAGACGTACAGATGCCATTACAATTAATTTAAGACATATTTTTGTTTTTCCCTACAAGAACTGAAATAAAGATTTGCCTAACTAGGCCCTAAAATTCTCTCACAGGTAACAGGTCCCTTTAAGTCATATTGTAATACATGATCGAGATAAGAGTTTGTAAATGTATCATTACAAGTAATTCTAATACATTGTGGGCTTGATTTATTGTTAAGGGATTACAGAGTAAAATAGGACAATTATCCTATCTTACTACAATTAAACAGGGCAAAGAACAGTTTTCGCTTACTAGAAGCACCCTTGATGATTTGAGCAGTGGAAGAGCTGTAGGTTACTCTGGCATTTTCTTTTTTAGCCTTCTGTGTTACTTGTGTTTCCTTTGTATGTAGTTGATTAATCTTGTTAGTGTTCTAGTTGAATGTGGATATTGATGAGCATGTGCTGTTTCAGTGCACACTGAAAGGAAGTCTTGACTAAAGGGCTGAATTCCATGAGGTTCAAAGTTACTTGGAGTACTTAGTAGGAGAATGATGCAACTAAAATACCGGGTTTTGGTTTTTTACTAACCTGTTTCAGAACAAAAGTTCAGTTTTGACATCTTTAAGTAGATGTTTGTACCTAGATTCGATTTATTATTTGCATTTCAACACTGCCTTGGGATAGCTGAAGCAGAAAGGTTTTTTTAATGTATCCACAATATAAGTGGAAAAGAACTGTAAGTTCTGTAGAGGGAGAATCTTTGATACTCATGTTCTCCAGAAGATTGCTTAGTGGCCTTGCATCCAAATAAAAGGTGAGGTGTTTTCAGGTATGATTAAAAATCTTGATCCCTCATCATGTGGAAGCTGCCTTTTTTGTTCTTAGCAGAACAGATTAGGTACACATGGAATTGCAGAGAGTGCAGGCTTGCATTTTGCTTGGATTTATTTGTTGTGTGATTGAATGTGGTGTTTACTCTTTGGTTTTGTGGTGGTTTTTTGACAGTACCCTTATTCTGACTGTAAAACTCTGATTTGAAAAAAGAAAGTTTTAAGAATGTAGACCACAAAAAATATCCTATCACAGCAGTAGAAGTTGTCTCTTGGAAGTTCAAGAAATGGGTAACGAAAAGCTCCATATAAAGCTTTTCTGTCTGGATGCATACAAATATGTTAACAGATGATTGGATAGATAAAGGGATGGTCTGCTTGTAGTTACTACTACAATGTACCTGAGAATGTATAAGAATGTATCTTGAGTGCAAAAGCACCTTTCAGGTACGAAATCACCAAGAGGATAGTGGTAACAGGTGGAATGTGCTTGATGGAATCTGAGAAGGGAAGAAAGGAAGTTAAGATGTCTGTAACAGACCTTCTTTGGAAGCACAGTGTGGTTGAGGTCCTAAACAGTTGGTAATTAATTTTTTTTATACACTATAAAGAGTCCTTGTGTATTAGTCTATCACCTTTATAGTGTTGTTAAGCTGCAAGTTGGTTTTGTTGGAGGGACTGGTAGATCTCAGTCATAACATCAGGGTGAGAGCGTGGGTACACACAGATTTGTGTGTATACATCTCTATCTCTAGAAGATTGGAACTTAGGTGAAGGTTGGAAGAGACGTTTCAGGCATATGCTCTGTAGCGGAATAAATGTTTACAGAAATTAATGCTCCTTTTAAAAAGTATAGTCTGCAGTAGCAGGTGCATTAAGGGGACCAAAATGGGGGAGTGAACGAAACAGCGTCTGTGAATTAATTAGTGCAGTCTGTCCAATAAGGTAAAGTCAGTATAGGTAGATTACAAAAAATAATCTTGCCTGTTGACCTGTATTTTAATTTAAATTTTAGCAGTTGATTAGGTCAGCAGGCTTTAAAGACTTCTGCTCTGTAACATGAATGAAAAGCTTGAAAAAACTGTCAACTGCTCTTCAGTATTGCCTTACATTGGAATCATTACATTAAAACAACACCATGTGTGATTAGGTGGGGGGAAAAAAGCCAATAAAACCCGACAAGATTACTTAAAGGCCTTAGAGGCACAGTGTAAGAATATAGGTGACGGTTGTTAGGCGGTGTGATTCTGGGAATTCTCTTGCTTCTATTGCAGCAACAAAGCTGTGTGCTTGTAATTACTTGCAGGTCAAGCGGTTCCTGCCCCTGCTGGGGCTCCGCCTGGTGGTCAGCCAGATTACAGTGCAGCATGGGCTGAGTACTACAGACAACAGGCAGCATATTATGCCCAGACGAGCCCACAGGGAATGCCACAACATCCTCCAGCACCACAGGTATAAATTTTTAAGTGTGTTTTGGCTGGCTTCCGTTTCAGTGGTGTTAAATATTTTTTTGCATGTCTCCTGCTTTGTTACCTTTGGAGTATGCATTTTTTTCCTAGCAAAATAACTATCAGAATAAGTAATAGATGACTTTGTTTACCTGATAACTTGAGTTCTGTATCTATCCATATGTTTGGTGATTATGGTTTCCTTTTTTTTTTTTAAAAAGAAAAACTTTCTCCTCCCAGGGTTTTGAAAACCATGCAAGAAGCCACCACCATTTACATTAACCAATTTTTCTTTCTTAAAGGCTTCACTCCTGAGTTAGCTCGATTTAAAGGATTTTCTTTAACTTTTTGTGTATCTCTTATGTATCTCTTCTGCACAGGGCCAATAATAAGAAGTGGACAATACAGTATTTGCTTCATTGTGTGGGGGAAAAAACCTTTGTTAAATGTATGGATGCAGACGCCTTGATGAAGATCTTAATTTTGTTTGGTTAAAAAAAATAGTGTTTTTGAAAATGTAAAAAATATCTATCACTACTGATAGGAGGTAATATTTCTGTGTAGAAATGGAAAATGGTTTGTTTTTAGTATTAGTGTAGATGTACACATTCCAGCAAATGTATTTGCGATTATGTGGTCAATGCTTTGTGATATAAATGTACTTTTTCAATGTATTCTTTATCACTTTTAAAATGCCTGTTTTGTGCTTTACAATAAATAATATGAAACCTCCTGTGTCGGTAAGTTGGATATGTGGGTATATAAAGACTATAGGATTGCTTTGCAACGCTGAATCAAGGTACCTGTACACCAGATAATTTTTTTCCCCCATGAAAACTTGTTGAGTTTAAAAACTTGTCATTAGCATGTTTTTCCCCTCTTGCAGAATAGTTGTAGATGGAGGATCTTTCATTCATTGTATTTTGCTGCCTAGCACCAGTATCTTGATACCTTAATTTTCTTTCTATTTGATTAAAACTGCATGTGTTTAAGAAGATGATCTTTTGGCATACTTCCATTGCATTAACAGTGAAATTTCCTTTTATACATGACCACTGTTTCAGACCTGTGCAGCCGCTATAACAGATAATTTTGTTCTTAATTGAATACTTCAAAACTGTTCCTGCATAACTATTTCACGGATTTTTCAGACTAGCTTATAAAATCTATTTTGTTATGTGCTTAAGCCTTCAGTTTGAAGTAGTCCACTTCAAAATTCAGTGTAGAAAAGTCAATGTGGTATGCATAGTAGTTACAAAAACTGCATCTGTCCTTAAAACGCTGTTTTGTTTGAGTGGTGGGGAGTGGTTGAGAACTTCCTGCAGAGCAGATAACTTCTGGTTTTTGTAAATAGACAAGTATTTGAATCAATTGATTATTTTTTTATATACTTGAAAGTTTTATTGCTCTAATGCTCATACTAAAAAGCTGATTCTCTTGAAAACCTATGTTTGCTCTTTGCATATTTATTGGCTCTTTGCATATATTAGACTACATGCAATACAGTCTGTCTTGCCATTGTCTGTTGAAGTGCAGGTTTGATCCAGCCAGTATAGAACTAGCTCTATAGGGGTGAGGAGGACTGTGCTGTGTATCATCCTTGATTGTTCCTTCAAGGAGCATTGCACTGTAAGTACATCAGAATGACAAATTGATGAACTGCAACAGTATCTTTTTGTCAATGTTCCACATAATGAAAATGCCATACTTGTGTGACTATTATGTTGGAATACAGTGCTGATATCGTAGGAAATCGTAATTGCTTCTTGATTCAGAAACATGGGTTTGCATAAATATACACATACACATAATATGAGCTTTGTGGGTAAGTATTCCTGAAACATTTAGCAATAGCTAAAGAAAATCTTGTTTCTGTTTATCTGAGTAATAGTTTTTTTCATGAGTGCTCCTGAGACAGTTGTATCATTCAGTGTTTTAAAGTATGCATATCATAACATTGAAGTCTTTGGAACCGAACCACTTGTTAGACAGAAGTTGTCTTTGTCTTCAGATAGTTTGCAGATATGTAGTCATGTAGGTATGTTTTAAATAATTCTTTTAACTGTTACTTGCTTTTTCTTTTGGAATACTGTATTGTTGCTTTGAGAATACTTCTTTTTCTTAGTGTGGCTGCACAGAGAAGTAAAAGTTAAGGCTTGAAAATTGATGTAGTTTATTCAGGTAATTAGCAATGTATGTATTGTGCTGTAGAAATAGGAGGAATTATTTTTATTCCTTGTAAAATTAGGAAATATTCTAGTAGCGTAAGAAAGGCTAGGGCAGTATTTGCTATCTTCAGTGTAGGGTATGAAGTTTAATAGTTCAGATATTTTGCATGGTATTTTGTAGATAACCTTATAGAATGGTGCATTTGTTATGTACTAAACTGAGCAGAATTAAATTCGCTGGATTCTTTATCATTCACAAAATGGAGGCTGTTGATTTTTGATTCATATAAGGTATAAAATCTTTATTAATTGCAAACAGTGCAATTATTTATACTTCACAGTGCCTTCCCAGACCTTCCACCTTAGGTTCTGCTGCAAAAAAGCAACAGGTAAGCACAACCTAAGGAAGTATATAAATCAATATATTTCAGTACATTAATGTTGTCCCTGTGAGATCTTTGTGGTTGTGTATTGAAAAGCAATCTGCTGCTTCCCCAAATGCATTGTTACGGTTCCATTTCAGTGGAAAGTTTTTAAGTTTTCAAACAACTGTTGATATTTCTAGGTAAATATGTATTTTGTATACTTTTTCTTTTCTTTTTTTTTTTTAGAAAAGATTAGTAGATTGCAGTAATTAAACTTGATCAGAATATCTAATTTTTCTTTGGCTCAGATAGCTAATTGTTGCAATTTAAGAATCAGACCTTTAAAATATGCAGGAATTACTTTGTTAGAAGTGTCAACAGCCTTCACAAATGCTTTTTTATTTTTATAATAGGGCACTAGTCCTCACTTAAACTCATAAGACCTAATATAAAGAATATGACTTCTTGTTATTATCACTGAACTTGATAACTTGTCTTAAAGTTCTAGTGTGTTAGTGGAATTTTTAGATAACTTAGTTTGCTTATTCATACTTGACATGGTAGGAAAACAGATCGTGGAGCTTCAGAAATTGAGTATGTTTTAACTGAAAAAGCATGTGCACAGATTAAATGTTAACAGTACAGCAGATATTTTCTATAGCAGTCAGTGTATCCTGTTTCTTGATACTTTAACTGAATTGCTGTATATTTTGATAGTTTAAAATGTTTGTATGTCTTACAGATGGTCTGGTACAGGTTTTTGTTGCTGGGTTTTGTTGGTTTTGGGGGTTTTTTAGCTTAAAGTAAAGCAGCATCTATTTGGTTTTTTGTTGATTACTCTGATTCTAAAATGTGCTGCTCCTCTTTCAAAAGTCCTGCTTATCTGTACATTAAAGAAAAATATTCAAAAATACTGCCTTCATTTTCACACACAGTGCTGAAGATGCTGCAAGCACCAAATCATAGCTCATAGAATCAGGTCCTGAGATAGTTACTACCAGTAAAGAGGAATCCTTTGAGTGTATGCCATTGGTGAGCCGATGAGCATGGACCATAGAAGGGCTCCATGTAGAAGGTAAAATTGGCAAAAGCATAACAGATTTGAAATGTATCCCATACATAATGGTTTAGGGTATAATTTTTGTTTTGATCACTTTTCATTCTTTAAAGTATTATTTGTTTGACCATAAATGTTCCATAAACTGCTAAGCTTTTGAAACTGTGATTTAATAATATAAAACATCTATTTTATATTCTCTAAACAGCCAAGCTTAGATATATTGAATTTTTGAACTAAATTAATAGTTGTGCTTCAGTTTCTCAAGCCACTTAATATTTCATCTGTAGTTTAATATGTAACTTCATTTTTGATGTGAGAAAAAGTTAGGTGTGTACCATCTTGATTTTGATACTGTGAATTTAGTGTTGGGGTGAGTCATTTATTCACTTCCTTTTACATGATACTTCTTTCTTCAGCTGTTGTTGCTAAAATATCTTAACAGTTTTTCAGTTGTGAATTCTAACAGTGAAAGGAGATAGAGAAGAAAAAGCCAGTTTATTAGAATGTTGCTAGTGTGTGGAAGATGAGATGGTTTTGTGTGTAGCACTTGAGGTGTATTGGCTTCTAGCTTTCTCACTGCTGAGCTTACAGGCATGGCATTTTGTGCAAAGCATAGCGTTTCTTTTTTGACTCCTGTTTCCAAACTTACAGTTCTTAGGAGAACAGAAAATAGATTGTTTATCCTGATCCAGTAAGAGAACCAGCCTTCCTTAGAAATGCAATTAACTTGTCCAAAAGGTGTCTTTAAATATTTCCTGCTTGCTTCCCCCTCCTCCTGAAGTGTCCCATAATTTACATAGAATGTGAAGAGTACAAAAAGTTTGAGCATTATGCTTTTCAAAGTAGGAAAAGCATTGTCATATCACTCTCTGCAGGCTATACTTTAAGACATCAAGTGAAATGTAAGGTGGATGATCTTCAGTCTAGCATGATCATAAGTTATCTAAGTTGTCTGAGCAGACAGTATCATTGTTCACCTGCACAGTCTATCTTGAAATATTTCATCTTTTTACTTAGTGCTATTTTATTGGATCACAGAAACTGTTCTCCCCTGTTCTCTTCTAAGTTTTCCATTGCATGCTAAAAGCTTTTTATTTTGCTTTTTTCTGGAAGTGGGAGGGTGGAAGGGAGGACTGGGCTTTTCAGAAAGCATACAGTTGACAGGATTCCCTCTTCCTAGTAATAGCTTATAAAACTCTTATGTATGCACAAATATTTCTCTTGCGTGCATGTGAAATGCCTTTTCGTCCTGAGAAAAGTGTTCTCTGCAGAAACTACCCGTGTGTAAAAAGAAGATTGGCTTAAAAAGGCAACTGTGATGGGAACAGTGTCTTAGGGAGATGCAGCTTGGACTTGAGGTAAAT
Organism: Hypotaenidia okinawae; assembly: GCA_027925045.1. Lineage (NCBI taxonomy): Eukaryota > Metazoa > Chordata > Aves > Gruiformes > Rallidae > Hypotaenidia > Hypotaenidia okinawae. The sequence continues at coordinate 20,999,651 of BSDF01000009.1, forward strand.
TGAATGCTTTACAAAAATGTGGTTTTGAGCTTGCATTGACATTGTATGTAATATGGGTACACATTAACTGTATAATGGTTTTTGTATGGTTTTTTCTCAATAAATGTAAACTGATGGATAATAATAGCAATGTTTTTGTCTTTTTTTTTAATGTTTCTATCCATGCCTTTGGTAGTTTGAAATAACAGCTTCAGAAGAGAGAGAGAGCAGCAACTAGTACTTCTGTGAATGAATTTCACCCACATGGAATGAAGTGAAATGTATTTATAAGGCAGTTAGGAGAAATACTCATTTATAACATCATGCAGCTTATTACCACTTTTTTCAAGATGTTTCTGAAGTTTTAACTATTTTATTGAGGCAAAAGAGTGACTTTCAACAGGTAACTGTACAAAGAGCAGTCAGTAGATTCAACCACAGGAAAATTTCTTTTTGAAATGACTGCATGAATCTAATTCGCTGCAGCTTACCTTGTCTGTAAGTTAAGGCTTATACACATGTTCCTTGATTTAGAATGTGACTATTTGTAAAATTACTCCTACAGAAGCTTAAATTGAACAATTCAGATGATGTTAGCACAATGACATTAGTGTTGATCGATATCAAGAGGTCTTGGAGAAAAACAGTACAGTAGCTTTATGGAGACAATGTTTAGAGATGAAGCAATAAATTCATTGCATGAAGAGAGAGAACAAAGATTAAAAGTTAGGCACTTTCTGAAAATACTTTCCTTAAAGCTTGCTTCCTACTGGCTCAGCTCTGATAGGCTGATACTTTGTCACCCAACTGTTCCTGTATCATTTAAGCGAAGTTCTACATGCAAATGTTGGTACTATAAAGACTACCACAAGCCTTACTGAGACTGGTTTTACTTTGGTATTATCAACTGCATAGGTTGATAAGAGCATACCAATTTAAAGGCAAGGCCATTTTAAAATCAAAGAATTAATGCTATTCAAAACAGAACAACAAGAATGAAGTTGTGTCATCTTTTATTCTTTAAAAATAGTACACTGGGGTTTTTTAAAATCATTGATAAGTATTTTCTTTTGCCAGTTAAATGTTTCTGCAATAAAACAACTTAAATATTATTCAGTGTTCATGCAAAATATACCATTAGCTTTACACTCCTACACAAGTTTCCAGATTGTGTATTTAGCTTTGTAACTATTACACAACAGTTGGTCTTCAAATGTGGGAGCACTATTACAACTCAACTTTTTCTTTTCATTGATTGTTTACAAACATCGATTTCTTTTTAGCCTGTCACACTAATTTTTGTATTGAGGAAGGAACCTGGACACTCACAATTTGAAGGCTATTCTTATCTGATGCAGGAATGACAAATCAATGCATTTCCTTTCTTTAGTTGGCCCCATCAGAGAAAGAGATGATGCAGTAAGAAAGTTTTGAGGGGAAGAAAGATTCCAGCTAAAGTAGAACATTAGTAGTCATCAGCTAGAAAATAAAAGGGTTAAGAAACAGGTAGTTAGAATGATAATAGGACAGATGCAAGATGACTATGTTGAGAATAAAGCAAATTAAAAATATTAACTCTTACTTTCAATGGTGAGAATACAGGTGCTAGCAGATGTGCCTCTGTTGTTGACTGCTTTACACATATATTCCCCTTCATCTTCTGGAAAGGTTTCTGGCAAGTAAAGGCAATAGGTTTCTCCTCTTTCAATATATTGATAGTCCTCAGAGTCCTGCAACATCTCCCCCTCAAACCACCATGTAACTTCAGGTTTTGGTTCTCCAGTAATTTTAACTGTAAATCTCACTGGCTCGCCATCAACAACTGATGTGTTTTTCAGTGACTTCTTGAACCAGGGAGCCCCAGATCGAGCTTGATCCTCCTCATCTTCACAAGTAGAACCATTCACAATGCTCCCCTCCTCCTCTTCCTCCTCTTCCCTTTTCTGTTTTAAAATAAGGGCAGTTTAGAACACTAGCAGTGGCAATAGTGGTATGACTGCTTGTGATGTGTATTTGATTATAGAAAAGCATATTTATGAGAAGAAATGTCACACCTGTGCTCTCTAGAGAAGATAATGCTCTGAGGCTGGATATGGAACAGGCAGTAAAATGGATTTTAATGAGGCTGGAATCTTGGGGTAAAATACAGACATGAATCTAGATTCCATTTTTAGACTATGTAAAGGATACAGTGAGTGTTCTTTGCAAAAAGAAATCCCTTGTTTTCTCATACTCTTAAAGAACATGTGAAAACACCAAAAGTAATTTTAAATTATTGCAGCAATTCACAGCAGCTGTTAAAACAAGTATAATGTTCCTTTTATACCTCTGGCAGCATTGCCATCGGTGCTAAGTTAAAGGATGCTTAGGACTGAAGACAAGGTACTTGGTAATTCATACCTTCTGCAATGCTGCATCAATTTCTTTTTGTTCAAACTGCATGCGTAGTAATTTCTGTTCTTCAATTCTTCTCTGTTCCTCCTCTTCCCTGGCTCTTGCCATTTGCTCAAAACGAGCCTTCATGTTTACTTTATGAGTAAACGGGGCCTCTGATTTCTTGGCTGGTCTCACATCTACCTCATCATCCTTGGGGGGTGAAAAAATAGGGCTTAACTCGTGTACTACCTTTTAAACCTGTATGTTGATAAAACTAGTTTTGTAGAGAAACAGTTCTTCCTAATTAAGCAAAACCACCCAGAGTCCCATTTTTGACAGAGGTTTGCTTAATGTTGGGTTTAAGTTGTAATAGTTTATCACAGGACAGCAAAATACTTGTACGAGTAACTTAAAAAACATCAGGTAGAAAAAGTGCTTCTAGTTCATACAGTTGAATACTGTCTTGGGGCAATGGTAAATCCTTAGTAATTTTAATGCCATAATGTTATGGTAGCTTCAGCACCTCTGTGTTGACCTCACAGAAACATAATTATAGCGTTCATAATTAAATTAAAAGCTCAAAAATAAAATAGGCCTGGAGCTGATCCTGAACTGACTGACTACAGTGCATAGGAACCTTGGAATGAAGTCAGGCTTACTACTACTGCTGTGTTTCCTGCACTGCCAGGTATTATGTCATGAAAGCTCACATGGGTGTGAAGCAATTAATTATTAATTATTTACTTGGTAGATTACATCTCAGATATGAATGTGTGACACTTAGGCTGTCAGGTGTCAGGTTAAGGTGCTGACTTGAGGACTTTGAGCAGAAAAACAGATTCCTGCTTGATCAGATGATTCATAGTAGAATGGTGCTCTTTTGGTTTTGGAGGTTGAGATGGGACTTCCTCATGGGTCCAAAGGAGAAAACAGGAAGTGGGGGTGGGGATGGGGCGGGGAGCAGAAGTCTAGAACTACAGTGAACTTGAAAAAGCAGCAGTGTTGTCCACTCGTGGATTGCTAGTATGTTGGTGGAGTATGTCACTCACATCTACAGAATACAACTTACCTCTTGAAATTTTTCAGCTTCCCTTTCTCTTATTTCTTCATCCATGGCTCTTCTCTTAGCTCGTTCTTCTTCAATTTTCTTCTGTATTTCTTCTTGTGACAGTTGTCCTATCTTTTCAAACTTGCTTTTTAAGTTCTTTGCCTGAATAGAACCACTTCTTTTTAGCTTTATTAATTCTTCATATTCTTTGCTTAGCTCAAATGTTTCAGACTCCTCTTCCAGCTGTTGAAAAATGGGGAAAGCATAAAGTAGAAAATGCACTAGTTATTTTTACTAGCTGTACTCCCTACAGATAGAATATACATGAACAGCTCTCTTGGATATTTGAAATCAGCACAGAGACTTAGTCCTTCCATCTTTTTTCCCCTTACTAGTCGCAGGATTACTGTATGTGTATCACCTCTCAACTACATACAATTGCTGTCCACCAACCACCCTTCCCATACTCAGGAAAACCAGACGTCTAGCAATACAAACAGCTTGGTTACCCTGGATCCATCAGTTACCTCTGACTTACTTACAATATGATGTGAAATTTCTGAAAATACAGCTACTTTGCTAAACATAAAAATTCTTTTTCTATCATTAGTCATTAAAAAGAAATGAGAACTCAGGACATCAGGGCTGGAAAACAAATGGCAGTTTATGATCTCTGTCTGACAGTAAAGAAAGATGTGTATACATTTAACTCTGATGTCCCTGTCTCCCTTCTTCCCCAAGATCTCACACAAAATGAAAAGTTTGCAATCCAGAGCCTTTACTACAGTTTTGCTTAACCAAAAAAAGAAATAAATTTAGTCCTCTAACATTCAAAAGTGAGTGACAGAGAATAACCACCCACAGCCAGATCAAATTGAACTGTAAAGTTCATGAAGTTCAGACATTTGGTATGCGAAGCAAATTTAGTGTGTGATTTTTAAAATCAACTGTGACAATCTTCAAACCCTTGTCACACTGGTTGGCACTACATGGAGGCCACTGTAATTCTTTCCTAATTAGCACAGCATTCCCGTGAGGAAAAGCAAAAACTTTGCTGTTCAGTACTTTCATTTTTGTACACTTGTTTGGGAACTAGATATTTCTGTTCTCCAATGGTGTAAATAGTGCATAGTTGGTTTAGTAATACTGTGGAGTTTTCAGAAGTGACTGTAGAACAAAACCATGACTTTGAAAGTGTGGTTTTACTTAAGGGGGGGCAAGAGATAAAAACATTTTCCTGGTGGATTAGTGATAAAATATGTATCTTATACAATGTTATAGATTTTTAGTAATTAACTGAAATGATCTATTAGATTTTTATTCAGGGCATGCTTAATGTATCCTTTGATACACAAACCTCTCCCATTTCTTGTCTCAACTGTTGAAATTCTTGCTTTTCCATTTCCAACTTCTGCCTACGTTCTTCTTCCGTGCGTCTCTTTTCTTCTTCCATTTTTTGCCTCAGCAACTCCTCAAAATTAATTTCCAGTTTACCAGGTACGAGAGATTCTTGAGAAACTGCTTTAAACATTTCTGGTGATTCATCATCCAGCACCTGCTGGAAATTCAGAGCATTAATGATACATCCTGAAGGCACTGTGATGAAATCACCATCGCTTAGGCACTTCCAGTACATACAGCTGACCAAGTATTCTGCCGTATCTGCCACAGCACACTAAGATACAGTAGGACAACATGGGTTGGACAACATGGATAGGACAACATTCCTCTAATGTTTGGAGGGAGGTCGTGTTAGACTTTTGCCTATTACTAGTACAGTGCTAAACTCTTCTAATGAAGGTGGGGGTGTTTGTTAAAATGCAGGGGGGTTTGCAAGATGGTGGTGAGGTGCTTTGGCACCTAAAACAATTCCTGTTTCCTTCTGATTATCATTAGACAAAGTGCTTCTGTTTTAATGTCATCGCTCTTAACACTGAAGTACATGCATCTGTAATCTTTTTCTAAGCAAACAATTATATTCCTGTTCTTAAGCAATATTGATACTCCCAATATGGGCAACTGAATGGTGTTTTCTGGGAGAATCTCACGCACACATTGATACTAAGTTATGTTGCCAGTTCATTGCTCTGTACAGCTCAAGATCTGAGTTTCCTCTTTCCCCCTGTCCCTTCTCAGGCTTTGGAGTAGGATTGGGCTTTGATAGCCATCCGTGAGCAGTTTGCTTATTTTATAGACTAATTTGTAAGAAGATGGTAGGGCATAGGAAAGGTGATTGTCCCTACTTCCAAAAGCAGGAGGTGTAAGAACAAACATCAGACTGAATTGAAGCAAAGCATTAGTAATTAATGCTTTGCACACATTTTAGTAAGCTGTGTGCTATAAGAATGGTCAGGTAGCAAGACATAATCAGTCAAATGCTAGAAAGAATTAAAGGAGCAAGACTTTGAGAAAATGTTTTGTCTAGCTTTATAAAGAAACAAAACTTTTTTTTAAGGATTCTTTGAGGTTCCCTTTTCTCTCTATAGCTACTTACTGCCATTGTAACTTACTGCTCTCTGTGCCATCATAGTACTGCTGTCTTGACCTACTTTGCCCATCCTCTTTTCATTTCTCACAGCTCTTTGAATAGTTTTTTGGGCCAATCTCACTCAAATACTGCTATTCACTGTAGATTTCCCTCAGATTTTCCCTCTAAATCAGTTTATGGTTGAGCCTCAGCCCTGCCATTCCTTCCATTGTGCATTTGTTTTGCGTAATATGAGCACATTTGTTAAAATTGTGTTACAGAGAAGTGAAGTCAAAAATCAAAGCTGTAAGCTATTTCCTTCAATGAAAAAAATGCACAGCCACATAGTTTTCAGTGGCTAACCACAACTAAATTAGCAAAGAAATGTGACAGTTTCTTGCTTGTGATGCCTTAGTTTACAACGACGCCTCGTCTCTGCAGGAAGATACAGAGCCATGTGAATAGGAGAAGCATTAATTCAGAATTTACCCACACATGTATGTATAAATTTTAAAATGCTGTGCATATGAGCAAAACTCTGCCAGCTGTCTGCTCTGTATTTCTGAATTGGTAATGAAGAGGTTGGTAATGGATTGTTCATGAAAAGACAGCCAACTTACTGCTGGGTAGAAAAGGAAAAACTTTAGCTGTGATATGCACAAACCCCTGCTGCTTAGTTCAGTAAATATGTTAGCCATATTTTGAGAAGTGAGACTGTACTTTTTTTTTTTCCTGCAAAGTGGGAACAGATGGTAGTGAGAAACAGGCCTGCAATAACTATACTTGCAGCGCAGTCACCCAGTCTGCAGTGGGCAAGCAGTGACTGATACGAAGCAGATCGGGTTTTTTCATTTGTGCCAGGACAGGCTCTTTACGCAGTCGCTACTGCTTGGCTCTGAAAACAGTCACACTGATGGTGGGAAGCGTGGCAGTATGCATGTAGCACAAGTAAGTGTTGATGAACAGGGAGGTTCTTCCAAAAGGAGGTGATATTTGTGTTTTCTAGCAAGAACAGTACTACTGCATGTGTATGCAGAAGAGACATAAAAAGGTTCTAAAATAACTACTTAAATAAAAATTGAATGCAAGGTTTTACTACTGAGAGAGACAACTAATACGTTCTTAAAACAGTGCATCTGCATTGCTACATTGTGTAGCTAGGGAAAGTAAGAAAATCTTCTGTTAGAAGTAATAGGAGATGGGATGTTTGCATTCAGGTTGCTAATTAACAAACTTTTCAAACACTTGTATGCTGAAAGTAAATTTTCAGTTCTTTTTTTAGATTACTGAACATCTTCACTGCCGTTACAGTGCAGTCACAGCCTCTGTGCTGCACCTAATGGATTAAACCCTGTTTAATCAGAGAGATTTTTCTTGCCCAGACACTGAGCTTAGCTTCTTGCTTCACTGAGGCAGAAAAAAAAAGATTCTCAAAGCCATAAAAAACTGAAGACATCATGTACTTTCCTTGCTTTCCTTTAGTTGTCTGCTGGCTTTTCATTACAAGTTGTAATGACAGAAGTCCAGCAGCACTCATTTTTATATTTTTTTCCCCCCTAGTGGCATTGGCTTGTATTTTCTCCCTTTGGAAGTACAGACACTATTTTTCATAATTGTTTGCCAGCTCAATATCAAACACAAGTTTACCATGTAGTTTCTCAGGGTAGTCTTTCAGTGCAGAAGCCTTGTCTTTGACTCAACTTCCAGGTAGAGGGAGCACTGCTAGCAGTACCAGTAGTCATACAAAGCTTTAATTTGTCTCAAAAGTCTTGCTTTGAACAATGAAGAAATGTTACTAAGTGTGCAGCTGGTCTTTCCCCATAAACCCACAGCAGAGAATGTAGGAAGACACTGCCAGATGGGCTGGTTATTGCACAGTTCCGTGTGGCATGTCTTGCCCTTCCTTTTGAAACAAACTATGCTCAGTTTTAGGTGGAAGTTGAGTAAATTAATACTGTGTCCTTACATCCACTAAGAAGTAACTGGCTCATACCAACAGCCTGCTGAAACTTCAAGCTGTTGGACTAAGCACAAAGGATAACAGTGAAAAGCTCCACGCTGGTTATTTTTTATGAACTGTTGTTGCCACCCTCTGAATCAGCTGTCTTCCTCTGCTTCCAGACAGCATCAGCATGTCAGGCCTAGGACCCTGGAAATGTGTCTTCAGTATAATCTTAACTCAAATTTTAGAAGCCATTGCCTCTCATGGAGATCTGTGTTTGTCTAAGGAAGTTCCCTATCACAGATTGTTCTAATGGTAACCGCCAGGAGTTACTTTTCTTTCTCTGAACAAGCAGTGAAACACAATAAAGACAGCAGTTAGCTGCATTCACCCTTCTTCATTTTTCCTTCCTAAGGGGCCCCTGATGGCTGTAAAATCTGTACTTGCTGTGAGCAGTGTTCTAGTTTGTCATTAGTTACGCTTCAGCTAGTAAGAACTGATGGCTAGGCACCTGGTAAAGTAGGGAGATAAACTTGGAGAAGTGAAAGGAATTTCTTTTCCCAAAAATCGCAACTAAACAAACCCTCCTTGGGAAAACATTTTGCTTTCCAAGTTTGTTGGTTCAAGCACAATGATACCCACTGGACAGTGTCTGGTTTTGACTAAATAATTTAAAATCCTTTCAAAGCTTGCCATGAGGAGTGATTGGTCTGTGATGGTTTTCGGTAAAGCAACTTGTTTAACACCCTAACTTTAATAAATAGTGAAGAGAACTAATTAATGATGGAGTGGGAGCATGCTTTCCTAATTATTTAAAGCTTTCTAGTTCGTTTAGCTATATACTAAACAAAAATGCCATACCATGTTCTTTCTTGCTTCAGCAAATGCTCTTTTCTCCTCCTCTATGCGTCGTCTTGCATCTTCTTCTGCTTTTCTCTTTTCCTCTTCTCTCCTCTGCCTTTCTATCTCTTCAAAACTGAGTCTGAGTTTACCAGGACGAAATTCTTTGATAGTATTTTCAGATTCTTCATCTTCACCTTCATTTATCTTCAGAGAAGAGGGAGAGAAAAATAAAAAGGACTTAACCAAACATCTATTTTTTATAGTAAATAACTACTCCGTTAATTCCTTTGTGATCTTGTATAAATGTTGTTTTCTCCTGGGGGAAGAAAAACATGTCAAGATTTTGGTTCCTGTAAGACATAGTTTAGTCTTAGCTTTTGCCAAGGGAGGGAGAAAAGTATTTCAGTATCCTATAGGTCTTTCCTGTAACTTTAAAAAGCTCTTGAGTGTGTACTTGAAAGAAGAATGTGCTATCAGGAAGAGGCTGACCAGTTAGGTACCTATTTTACTGTGTCGGGATCCTTTACTGTAAATCGCTTCCTATTCACTTACTTTAGATCACTTCCATAGACCTTTATCCCAGCAAGTCTTTTTGTTTGCATATAAATTGTTCTTACCAATGCACTTACCAGTTTAAAAAATGCTGTAGAGTTTTAGAGCAAAACTAAATTAATTCACATTTTCTGCTACTCCAGGCTGAGATTTTTGTTTCTTTTCTTTTTAGACATTTAATCATCACTGAAGAAAGGGAACTGAGATACCATGATCTCTTCACTATTGCTTGTCTCCAGTGAACACTCACCTGCTAAGAGCAGCCTGTGGTTTGCAAACTGCAATCAAGAACAAAAGAACAAACTTCAGAAGATATCTCCGAGTACTTTCTTTGTTAATGGAGGGAATTGACTGGGAACTGTCAGGGTATCAATATTCCAGACCTCTGTATACTGCAAGAGCCTCAGGACTGGTACGTGGGGTAGCAAGTTAACAGAGTTACAGAAATCTTTTATTTGGAATTCATAGGGGGAAGAAAAAGGATGGAAGGAAATTAACTGCTGAATTCTTCCTTTAGGAAATCTTTTGACTTCAAATTTTGACAGCCACTGATACCAGATAAAACTGCATGTTAGAAAGTTTCTTTTGAAGTTGAGAATTTGTAAATTACTTTATATTACTTGGTTAATAAATGCATATTCATAAGAGAGGGAGAGGTGAACTAAACTTGAGCAAGAATGGCTACTATTCTATAGAACACACAGAATACTATAGTAATCTATACTATACTTCATGGAGTTCTCTCTACTTCATTTTCTTCCCTCTCCTCCTTCCCCAGTATCCCCTGCCCACAGCCAAATAAAAAAAAAAAGCATGTTATTGACATAGTGCCAAAGTCGTCAGTGCAGAATGGTTAAGTGATTTATTGGAGATGGGGACAGAGGATTAAACTACAAATTGGATATCTGCCTAAACCTAGAACCCTCTCAATTTGAAGCAGTTGGGAATTGCAGTGTTTTAGCTTTCTGGAGGTTTTGTGTTTGATGGGGATTTTGTTTGTTTGTTTTTCAGACGATGAATTTCTTGAATGTTTTTGAAATACAGTTGACACAGTGATCTTGAACTGTTTGTCTGAGAATGTCCGTTCATAATTTTACTCTTTTAAAGTTAGCAAATTACTAGAAATAATATTTTCAAAGATTTCATGGAAGATTAAAATACCATTTCTCATTAATCTTCTTTGTATGTGAATGAATAAAGTTGTAATGAGCATGGTTGTACAGGGAAAAGGTGTTTCAGTACAGAACCCAAAGCTGTTGAGTACAGTTAAGTGAAGAAATACAGAACTAAACTATCCAGTATAGCTTATGGTAATATTATGTGTATGACTCCTTTAGTATGATTACTACCTCCTCTAGTGAGGTCTGTTTATAGTTAATCTGGAGTAAGTCATGTTTATGGTAACATGTATGGAGGCAGCTTTGCAAGTGATACAATACAGGAATTGTGAGCTATGTTTCTGACAATTTGGGGCTTAATCTAGTAGTTTCTAATATATTGTTGTTTATGTCAATACATACAAGCACTGTCCTTTTTCCCTTTTTTCATGAGAGGAGAGTTGTAATTGGTTTTTTTTTCATATTTATAAGTAAATATAGGACTAAGAAATACCATTCTGTAACTACAGAAGTTTTTCAACAAAAGCAAGTTATGGCAACATTTGAAGCACTGTTTAGGATCCAAACAGATAAACTATCTTCTTGAGGACTTAGAGCTTAAGGTGTAGTTATAAAACCTGCCAAGATTGCTGGCAAAGTTAAAGCACAGGCATTTCCTAGTTCTACTAAACAAACATCCAAAGCATTATGCCAGGGTGGTTACTGGGTTAGAACTAAGGTCAGAAGTACATCTTTCAAAAGATATAACGGTGATACAATTTCCAGATTCTTAACAGCTTGAAATACAGTTAAGGAATAAGGAAAAAGAAGAATCAGATAAAGGAAATAATGTAGAAGCATAACCTGTGTGAAAGTTCTGTAACACCACAACCCCCCTGTATTTACCATCCTCTGTCTCGCTGCTTCGAAGGCACGTTTCTCCTCCGCTAAACGCTGCCTTGCTTCTTCCTCCGCCTGTCGCCTTTGGTTCTCCTGCCTTTGCCGTTCAAGTTCTTCAAACGTTACTTTCAGCTTACCAGCAGGCAGGGGCTCTTGTGTTTCACGGTCTTCATTTTCACCCTGTGTAAGGAAAAATGAAATAGTCATTTCTTAAATAACCAGTATTTATTTATTAGGTATTTTTAGATGAGGGATTTACCATGACAGATGAAAGGCACTTGGTTTCCTTAAGGAATTGGCTTTGTTTGTCATACTTCAGCTTCATTTCTTCATCCTGTCTCTCTCTTTGTTCTGCTCTCTCCTTTCCTGCGTTCTCAAAGTTTATTTTCATCTTCCCAGGTGTTTTGGTGGGTTTTACAGGCACTACTGTAACTAGCAGTGAGTCATCCCCTTCCTGTCCAAAAAGACATTTATATTTTCATAGAGCCCGACCTGTAGATAGACTCATTTTGTAATGAAATGGCTGTTGTTACCTTTGTGCACCAAAGCCTCCAAAAGAATTAAATGAATGAACAGCAAGAATAAACCCATCTGCCTGTTTTTTGTAACATCTGAAGAGCATCAAGGCCAAATGGCATTTTAAACTTTTGACAAATTCCTTAATTTCTTTACATATTTGCATTATGGGGGTTGGACTAGATGATCTTCAGAGGTCCCTTCCAACCCAAATCATTCCGTGGTTAATTGTTAGTTAGAAATATTCATGATTTGGAGAAGAACAGATGAAATTTTGAAAACAATAATTGTAGCCACAGTCTAGTTCCAGTCATCTTATTTCCAAAGGAAAGAATATATTGCAGTTGGAATAAGCTAGTGGTTCTAGAGAGCAATATGTAAGTTGTAATGCAGAGGTTGCTGGGTTTTTTGGAAGGATGCTGCTGCTTCAAAATTATTTTCACATTTTACTTGCCAAAATACATTTTACCCAGTTTGGTTTTTGGCTTTTTTATTTTTCTCCCCACAAAACATCATCATCAACAGGGATACTGTCAAATAACTTAAAACTAATGGGGTTATTTGTTTGTTTGTCTTTCCAAAACTGTAGGAGGAATGTAATTTTCTTGTGCTAGCAAAAGACAATAGGACCTTTGGACATAGCCTTTTTAATTTAAAACATTTATATGCAAGACTTAAAATCCAAACTGATAAAATGATATTTTTTTTTAAAGTTAACTGCATAAGGTATTAAAACATCTGTATATTGACAGAATCCCCTTTTAATTTCAAGTTTAAGGCAAAGAGCTTTTAAGATGATACTTTTCAAAGTAAGAGGACTTAAGAGTATCATTGCCAGTATACCTCAAAACATTCTGGTGGCTTTGAACATTTACATTTTAGATATTTCTAACTAACCACAAAGCATTCACAGTGCAGACTCTATTTCAAACTTAAATAAATTCACTTCAAGTCCAGACACACAGTTCTGTCTACTTCAGAATTTGTTAGCTGCGTGGTTGAGTTTTAATTCGGTATTTGTGTGCCCTTGTCTACGTTTTCCCAGCCCAAAATACAATGATAAAACAAAGTGAATAAAAATGTAGGTGAACAACATTTCTTTAAAAAAATCTGATTACCTCTGCTGCTGATTCAGTTCCCGTATTGTTAAAGTCATCAATCTATTAAATGAGAATTTCATATGATTACATTACTTTGGCTCTTTGCCTTAGATTTGCAAACATAGAACTGGAAATTCTTTCTGTTTCAGTGACAGGTATGTAGCACTTAAATTCAGAGAGATGGTAAGGATTGAACGATGTTGGAATAATACTTCAGACAGGTTAGCTTCTCGAGGAAGAGGGAACATGATATAAAACATCATACAGAAAGTATGCTAAAGCATTCTCCACACTTCAGTGATGATTGAGTATTTCAGATGTCCATTCTTCATTTAAACATTCCAGAATTGTGTAAAAAGAAAAAAAGCTATAGCAAACCCATTGACTGTTTCTGATGCAAGCACTGTTGTCTTCCCCTCAACTCCTGCAAAAAGCCTATTGCTGTACCTGCTTCATACGGTGTCTCTGCACGTTGCTGTCCAAAGCTAACACTCCTTCTGAAATCATAGATGGTATGTACCTCTGCCTTTCAGAGTAGATTTAACTGGAAATGTGTCTAGCATGTATTTAAAGTCCAGTTCTAACAATTTTAAAAGTATTAGTAGAAAATGCTGTCTGAGTCCTGATGGAAAACCTACTCCTCCTATAGCACTGTTTGTCTTTACTTACAGCAAAAGGAAACCCAAATGAGATACTGCAATCGTTTGCTCAAAAATTCACTTATGGTTCTAGTCTGTCATTCAGATGTTCACTCTCACTCTGGTGTTTGCAGCACTGGAGAAGACTTACAAAAGAATTAAATATGCATCCCCAGTGCAGAATTCTACAAAAGACAAAATTGGCTTGATTGGCATCAACAAAATTTGGAGCCTGTTCACATATATATGCAATAAAGATTTGCAGAGTGGCTAAGGAATAAAAAACAACCTGAATCTTCACTCACGATTTGTGATTTTTACTGCATTAGTATCTTCTAATTTGTTTCCTGCCGACAGCATTTTCCTATGTCTTCTTGCTCACCTTAGCTCCTCTATCACTGAACTGTATCCACTACCACATAGGCAAAAGGTGTCTACAGTCAGGGTTGGTAAAATACAAGAAACATTTTTAAGTCAGTTGAGTAAATTCTGTAAATCTCTTGTATGCAAATGGCACCGGAATTTGTGCCTGATTCACCTTCCCAGGATCATGCCTGCCTGGTTTCATCTGTAACACAAGTTTAGTGCATAAGAAAAATTGTTACCATAAAGGAGCAAAGATGATGACTGTCTGAAGGTTATTCCCCACTTCTGTCCTGGTGAGGATCTCCCATGTAAATCATCACTATCAGAAATCTTATTATTATCAATTCTGCTGTTTTTTTCTTGTGTTGGTAGTGTACAACTATAGCTGGACTACTGTGATCAGATGACCATACCTCCTGTGCTTTTTTTGCTAATTCTCTTTGAATTTTTCTTTTCTCAATCATATCTTGCTCGATCCTGCGCTTTCTTTCGTCTTCCATTCTTTTTCTTTCTTCTTCTTGCCTTTGCTTCTCCATTTCTGCAAACTTGCCTTTAACAGTTCCTGTGAATACGAAATGCACAGTTGAGCAGTTGCATCCAGTGCTTACCTAGTGAATTATGTGGCCTTAAAAATAGGGCCTGCCTTACCTATTAGCTTTGGAACATAACCTTTTTCTATTTTAGATGATTTTGCATCATCATCTTCATCAGATCCAAGCAGTTCTTTCATCTAGTTGATGAAACACAGAAAGTAAACTCTTAGACCTTAGATAAAATTCCAATTCTACAGTCTAAAATTAATGTGAAAAAATTTCACATATAATACTGAATATTAAAATAACACAAAGTATTTGCAAAGAAAATAACCTCCTGCTTTCTCCTGTTCCATTCTCTCTCTCTAACATATTGTTCTTTTCTTCTTTGCTTTTCATCTCTAGATCTCCTTTGATTTCTTTCTTCCCTTGCTTTCTGCATAGCTTCAAATTTATCCTTTACATCACCCTTGTGAAGCTTGGGCACATAGGACTTTTGGACGGGTTTAGATGAAGAAAGCAGAATCTTGGTGAAGATATAGAAGAAATGAAGATAAGAAAAAAGAAAGTTGAAATAGATGGACAGAAACACTCTGGTAGACTGGATTAGAAAGAATGTGAGAACATAAAACAGAAGTGCATTTGGGATTACAAACTTTGTGCCACTAGCCATCATCTATTCAGCGTCACTGGTTTTGTTGGTAAATAGTAATAATACAAGACTATCCAAAACAACATTTAGCATTGTATTAAGAGTAGGCTCTAAGTAACTGTAATGCATAGCTACAAAACTAAATACATGAACTATGTGAATGTACATTTTCCATTACTACAGCTTTAAACATTGGATAGAGATTTGTATTGTTACTTTGAATCATAAGCAGTCACCAAAGAGCCTCTCTACCCCAGCGTTTAAAACTGATACAAAGACACAGACTTATATAATATAGCATGTATTTTTTCTTCTGCAACACTTCAGCAGCCATATATGGGTTTTAAATAACTAGTATTCCTTGTTCATTTACGACTTCCAATACTTTATATACTTACTTTTCTTAATATTTAGAGAAACCCAACCCCAGTGGTTTTACGGTCACTGGACATGTGGGACCCCGATACGGATACAGCTACTGGACACTGATTTACAGCGCTTACTCTGGGTCCAAACAGTAAGAAGTTCCTGCTTGTCAGAACTACTGTGAAGTTTTCTCCCTTTTTACTGTAATGGCTGCAGCAATGCTGAGAAAACTGGCTGAAAACATTCCATGCTTCATATTTTCCACCTAAACCAATAGGTTTTGTTCCTGCTTCTGTTCCTGCTGTTGAGTGACTCTACGTAGAAGAAATATTTGCAGTAGCCTAATATTTACATTACAGAACGGGATATGAATGTTGCCCTGAATCCCCCCCCCCCCAACATTGAAAGTTTCTTCATATGTTGTTACCTTTACTTTGCCATTCTCCTCTGTGGGTGGTTGTTTTTTTTCGAGTAGCAGTAAGAACACATTTAATCAGACACAACAGTTTCCTTAAGCTACTTTCAAGTGCCCTTCCATTGCCTTAAACTAACAGCAAAACCAGCAGTACAGTTGTTTGCCCTTTACAAATGTTTATAATTACTCTTTTTGCAAGCATCAGTTGTAAATTACTACATTACCTTGATTACTTCAAAATCGGTACGTACCTCCGTTTTCTGTGCAATGTCATTCATGGCTGCTGTATTGTGCTCTGCACCTGGTATGTTTAAGATTGCTTTCAGTTTCTACCTGAAAGAAACAGTTGTCGTTATATTCCTTTCTTTTCCTTTGAAATGATGCTTTAACCATCTTCCTGTAAGTAACTCTGCATAGCCTGAAATCGATGTATCACAATTTCATTTGGTCCTTTGAGGCTTCTGAAGACATGAATAGGTTCTAAGTATGCAGCAGTAATTAAAAGAACAAGCTTATGATTCACTATTCATGCGCATAGCCCCTCTATATAGCCCTAGATAATGGGTTTTAATTTCCATTTAAAAAAAAAAAAAGAAGAAAGAAAAAAGAAAAAATAAGTTGGAGCCAAGCTCTGGCCACCCTGCCCGGTGTGTTACAAAACTGTTTTTCTCAGTACTCATGCTAGCAGAAAGGAATGTGCTCTGCACCTCCAACGCTGCGCTTCAGGCTGACGTATGAGCCAGCGAGCTCAGGCTGCATGAAGGGCTCAGGCCAAAGCTCCACAGCCCCCTGGAGCCACTTCGCCTTTAGCCAGCTTGCTGCTGGTGGCTGCAGGGACCTACCTGCATTTTGGAGATGCAGCTGGATCTCCTGCCTGGGTGAGTTGCTCTTGCCTGGGTCTCAGCCAGGCTGGCAACACTCTCCTCTCTTTCCCTGCTATGGGAGTACAGAACAATGCTCTCCTTCCTCCTAGGGCTGCTCTAGGGAAAAACTAGCCCTAAAAACAGTGAAAGGAGTAAGGTAAACCACATCCATACCTTAGAGAAAAGTATTGGTATCAGTTAGTTGTGGGCTGGAAATTGCACTGCAGTTTAAAAGTGTTTTAAATAGCAATAATAATTAGGAGCCTAACAAAGGCACTTCACAATCAGGGTAAGCCTTTTCCTGGGGTTTTTTTTTTAAATCACCAGGTCTAACAGAGGTTGTGGGAGGAGGGTAATCATGGTGTGACTCCTGTGCCATTGCTGTCCATACTGCACCGATGCCCCAAGTCCCAGGCAGGCCTAAAAGCTCAGTGTGTCAAATACCACACAGGCAGAGCCAAAGGCTCAAAGTAAAGAGACCAGAAAAGTAACTTACTACTGGAAGGGACTTGTGCTTTAGAGGAACTGAAGTCAAGGCATTTCATGACATGATAAGTTCTTGTTAGTTCTTAGCCTTTAAGTTCTCAGATTCTTGATTAGAAACTTAGTATAAACATGGGAACTTTTATACGGCATTAAAAATAATGAAGATTAAGAATTGTCATATAAGCTCTTCAAAAATACACCAACATCATCAATGTTCATTGGTGCTGCTGGTCAGGTGGGATGAGATTAGATACCTTGTTAAGTTTTCCCAAATGAAAGCAGTCATGACATAGAAACAAGGGAATTCAGCTACCAAACCCTGCCCTGATTTACAGATTCTACACTCTTCAAACTCAGCTTCAGCAGAGGTGTTCTGGAGAATACTTGGGTGTTCCTTTCCAACAAATGACTATGGAAAGTTATTTCTTCCCCCCTGTTGGAGCTGACAGATACCTCATTTGTAGACTGACAGGAGTCCAAGGCATTTCAGTTTGTCCTTTCTGAACACACAAACATAAAATTACTAAGTGTTACCTCCTATTTAGACTGTCTCAGAGCAACAGTAGCATGCTGAAACTCTGCTGTGCCTGGAAAGGCAGGTAACTTTACCATTCCCATTGTCCCAAGGTCCCTGTGCACTTTATTGTGCTCTTGCACATGGTGCAGGTGGGTTTGCCTGAACTTCCAAAGCTTTAGCTTACTTCACACACGTAACCTAAATCCCCACTGTGATCAGTCAGTATAACCTTGAAACTTGTTTAAATCCTTTGACTTCCTCATTTTTCTAAGCAGGGCTTAGAGGAAGTTCTCTGTTCTCTTCTTTAATTTCTTCTTCCCCACTTGTGGCTGATAGCCTTTAGCCTTGTGCTTAAAACACAGAAGCTGAGTAGAAGGTTTACTGCATGCACCACAGAAAACAAAGGAGCATCACACACTGAAGTAGCCAGGGACACAGAGACCTTACAGCCTTCACACAGGGCTGGAGCAGAAGAGGAAGGCCCAAAGATAATCTGTCACAAGGAATTCTGTTTCACCTGAACACCTCAGGTGAAGGTTACTGCTAACCTTCACAACAGCACCATGGCCTTCCTATACAGCTTCATCCTGAAGTCATTTGAAACCTGCCTGTTCCAAAGTCACTTACCACACACGCGTAACCATAGGAAGAAGATGGTGTTTACAGGTCCAAGAACACAATTTAGCTTTTGAGGTGAACCTGTGCCTTGAACCTGTCTGATAGCTCCAGTGACCTGAACCCCTAGAGACTGCTGACAGCAGTCAGACCAACCCTCAGATAACAAACCTGAAATTTCCTTTTGCAAATCCCCGCTGCCTGAACTTCCAAAACCACCAGTCCAACGGGCCCTGGGCCCTCAAGATGGCAGGTACATTTCTGCCATCTGGGCTGCTGCCATATCTGCTATTACTTAAGGCTACTTTCAAGTTCTTTGGCACCGCTGACTCTTAATATGCTTGAAGGTTAGCCAGCTGGCTCTCAGACATTCTGCATCCACAAGTCATGCTACCTCCACCTCTGATGCTAAAAGATAGGGCTATAAAGCAATAGGGCACTGCTGAACATGATATCACCCATGTTTGTGCTTTCTTCTCTCTCCATGGTAGTTAAACCTTGAGCAGGAACCAGCAGGGACCCCTCAAGGCAGAGGAGTAAATTCCAATAAAGACAATTTAGTACCTTTAAGGATAAGGAAAGAAGAAAAAAAAGCAGCACTCCTTGAGTTTGGGCTTGGGTCTGTGAGACTGTGACCCTGCTTCAGGAGCAACAGCAGAGCAAAGGGAACCTCTGTCCCTCTGTCATACCTGCCTTCTCATTGGGAGAGTCAAGGTTCACTGCTGAGAAAAGCAAACTGGCTGCGTGGAGAAGTCCCGACACCTACAAGTCATGGGAGAAGAGGAAGAGCACTGCATCATCCGTGGGGAGCTGTGCATGAAGTCTGTGGTAGTTAATTTTCCAACCCAAGAAACTTTGAAAATTTTTATTTTTCAATAATAGCAACTTTTAAATAAGAAATCTTCCTCCCAATTCCCTTTGAGAGGAACTAGTTGTACGTGTAGGAAGCATATACATCCTTGTGTCACGTAGAAATTTTCTGACAGAATTCATCTAATAATATAATACTTGTTCTTTGAGGCAACAAGGGTCCACTTGGATACGTACTTGCTTCAGAAGAAGTGTGTTCTCCTATGATGAAGCTGTCCAGTCTTAAGATTCAATCTCTTATTTCCTGAGATCAACATATCTCAGGAAAAGCTGTAAGAGCTCCTCATTGAAGCTTCCACTCAGAAAAATCCCAGATCATAATGTCAAACATAAACATGATAAAAAACATCGAGCTTGTCACCAGGCTTCTCTTTGCCTATCCAGTCTCATCCCTCCAGCATTCCCCTCCCACAACTTTCTTCCCCTCCACACGTTACCTTTCGTATGATTAAACAGGACATCTCAAGGAACATTAGTCCAGTATTGTATTGCCTATACAGAAAGTTCTGGACTGCAGTTCCACTTTCAAAGGAGGTCTACATTGAGATTGTTTCCTAGCAGAGAAATGGAACCTTCATCCTTTGATCAAGGGTCCTGCCTCTGGAATTGAAGAGCGAATGCCATTACTAGAAAGGTTTGACTGGCTGTAAAGCAGAGAGTGATTTCTGAGAAGATTCAAGTGAGAAATTAATACATAAGAGATTAGGCAATAGATGACAAATACTCTGTAAAATTTACAAAGACCCCCAACTTCAAGAGTCTTAATTGTGTGGTGTAAATGGGCAAATCATAACCTCCCACACCTCTGGATTTCTTGGGATGATAACACTTGTTTGACTTTTCAGGCAGACTCCTTAAAACCTTCTTTAGGCAAAATAATCAAAGCAAACACAGAAAACCATTCAGGAGACAGAGAATGCCTGATGGCTCACAAGTCCAAAATTCCATCTCCTTAAATTTAATTAATTTCCATTTCTGGAAGGAGGTCAGAGTCTTCAACTGATCAGAAAATGTTGTGGCAGATTTAGCCAGATGAAAAAACCTCCCATAAATAATAAAATTCCCCTTCATTAGAAAACAGCCTTGATTTTCAGTGCTGTGATTAACGTCCTCACAGGACGCCCAGAAAAGTACCAGCATTTGCCCAAACGGAACACTGCCCTGTACAACAGGAGTGTGAAGCCAGGCCGTGAAAAGAAGTCCTGTTCCTCTGTGATTCTGCCTTTCAGGAGGGCCCCCCGCTGTCCTGCAGCTCCTGTGGGTTATAAATAAGCCCTTCACGGCACAGTCTGAGTTACGTTTACCATCTGTCTCCTCTTTGTGATCTACTTGCAGGGGAGACTCCGTTATATAAGAAAACCATATTGTGAGAATTGGAAAGTCACTACTCGCGGCCAAAGCACTTAGGAGAGGAAGAGAGGCCACAATGTTAAAATATTTAAGGAAATATTAAGTATAACTGGAAAGAGGAGGGGAAAGAGAGCGATGTTCATCATTATGTCCCTACTGTAACTCGTCTGGAATGGCACGACCAGTTGTTGGGCTAAATTACAGACACTAAAGTGGATGCTAAAATTACCGTGCAGAGGGGAAGGATCCTGACCTGGCACGAGGCGTCAGCTCCACTGAAGCCAATGAGTTGCAACAATTAACACCAGCCATCTGAACCTCACATTTTATAACACACCAATCCTAAAACTGCTTCCACTCTCTTGTGTTTCCTCCCTTAATTCTTTACAATTAGAGACTAGAATGCTTATCAACAACTGACCCAAGGAATTCCATTTCATACACAATCTCTTCCTCAATCTTTGAATGTATTGCACGTTGACATTTACCCAGCCTCATGTTACCATAGAGCAGTCCTCACAGATCTGATGTTATTGATTAAAACATATTTCTAATAAAGGATTTTGCCTTTGTCTGTCCATACAACCATAAATACTCTTACTGTGACAGTGCCGTGCAGTCCAGCTGATATGTTAGAAAAACAGGATCGCCCTTCTCTGTAGAAAAGGTCTGTCTGCTAATTCTGTACTCTCTTCAGGTACTATTATGGGGTGCAGAGGCTCCAGAGCAAACATAGTGGGGGCTGAGAGATGCTCTGTCATGGAGGAAGCCCTGCTGATATCTTCTGGCCCATGAGTTCATGTTCCAAGATACCCGCTGATCCTAATCATGGGCAGCAGTAAATTGTGAACCCAGGTCCCCAAGAGAACAGTCCCTGCATTCTGCCCCATGCCATAGCTCCTCCATCTGCCATCGTGTCACAGCGGCTGAAGAGGAACAGTATGATTTGAGCTCAACTATTGACTTCCTGGTCAGGGCTTCAGAGATACAGGGTATTGAAATGCAGGATAAAATACTGGGCACAAAGTGCTACCACAATTTGCTTCTTCCTTCCTCTGATGACAGGATGCCCATCTGGCTCTTCTCCAAAATCCACATGGACATCTCAGACTGGACACAGCGGTGGTCACGGTGCCCATGTTGTGCCTCTCCTGCACAGGAGAGGTCTTCTGGCTGCCTGGAGAGAAGCTGCTGCTTCCATCTGACCAACCCCACTCAGCTGGCAGTGCCCATAAAAACCAGTTCGAGTGCAAAACCTTCATCTGAGCGTGAATGATACGGCTGCCCTCAGCACACAGCAAAGGGTCACTCCTATTGCTTCCTGAACTGCTCTTCCACAGCATTAACCTTCACCTCCGTTTCCCTGCGGCGAGCTGCCGGAGGGCTCCCCATGGGAGGGCTCCTTGTTAAAGCGGTTTCAAATCTGAATATCCAAGCATGGCAAATGAGACTGTCCGACTTCTTTCTCTAGGAAACCCCTAGTTAAACCCCTTTCCAAATGCAGCCAGGGAAGGCATTTCTCAGGTGTCTTCCCCATGCTCGTGTTTCACAGACCCCACATTCTACGAGATGCACTCTCAACACCTCCGAATGTTCCTTAACACACTTGGCCCTCTTATATGACTATTATTTTACAATTTCATTTCATTTGCTATTTTCCTAAGAGATCTAAGGTCTCTCAACACCTGGGATCTAAGGCTAAGAGTACTGTTTTCTGCTATGCAGCTATTTACTGATTAATTTTGAAGCATTTATATGTTTCATTAATATCCTTTCCTTTTTTCCCCACCAGAGATGTTTATTGTGGTAGCAGAAGCTCTTTCTTACCCAAACCAAATCTGATACCAGTGTGCAAGCTGTCACAGAAAGGCAGCGCTTCCAACGCTTCCAAGCCCGGCTGTCTCAGCCACGGCTTCAGGAGGAAGCAGAACCCATAAAGGTCCTCGGTACCCCCTCTCCGCGGACCACCCCAGCTAAACCGAACTCCTCGTGGCGTGCAGACAGGCGGGTTATGAACGCGAGGAGCGTTCAAACAACCAGCTTCTATCGGCGCTCATCGTTGAGGGACCGGCGGTCAGCGGAGAGAGACCCCACCGCGGGTTCCACCCGCACGGCGCCTCGGCCCGGCACGACGGCTGCCCCGCTGCCGCCATGGCTTCGAGCCTGCCGCGGGGGAATTCCCCAGAGGCACGACCCTGCCTGCGGCAGCGCCGCTCCGCCGCGCCCCCTCCTCCCCCCAGCCCCATCCGCGCCGTGAGGGGTCCCGGGGCAGCCCCCGCCCGCGGCCGCTGCGAGCCTCGCCCGGCTCGTCCTGTCACCCCTTTCCGCGAGGCTGCGGCTGGCCGCCCCGGGACGCCGCCGCGGTGCGAAGAGGTTCTCCCCTCCCGACGGGCCACCGGGTGGGTGTGCCGCCCGGCCCGGCCACCCCCGCGGGAGGAAGCGGCCGCCGGGGCTCCGGCCGAGGGGTAGTTGGCCCGGGCCCGGCCGCGAGGCAGGGAACCCGCCTCAGCCCGCTCCCACCCGCGGGGCCGCTCCTACCTGCGAGCGCTGCCCCGCCGCTGCGGCTCGGCGCGGTCCCGGCGGGCTGGCTGGCGGCTGCGGAGCGCCCCTTGGCTGCGGCCGCCGCTCCGGCGCGGCAAGTTTCCATAAAAGTCGCGACGCGCGGCCGGCGCCCGCATTCCAGGCGAGCCCCGCACCGCCGCAGCTGTCCCGGCCCGGCCCGCCTCGGCCCCGGCCCTGCACGCCATGCCCATCCCTTCGCCACGGCGGGGGGCGCATCCTGGCCTTACCCTCTACCCCCTCCCAAAACGGCGGGCAGCCGCCCGGGCCAGCGGGCTTATTTTGGACTCGAAGCACCACGGGGCTATAAATAACCGGGAGAGGGAGGCCGCCTCTCCGCTAGCGCCTTCCTGGCCGCGCCGGCCCCGCCGCAGGGCAGCGGGCGAGCGGCGGGACAGGGCTCTGCGGGCAGGGACGGGGACCCGCAGCCTCCGCCGCTCGCCACTGACCCGCTCGCGGCTGAGGCGGCGGCATCGCGGCAATTTCACGAGCACGTCCCCAGAGACCGCTGCCTCAGGCAACGGCAGGCTCCGCCGCCCCAGCGGTAACTTACCGGCACGTACCGAGGGCGAGACGCGCGGGCAGGCAGGGAGCGCTCCGCGCCGCTGGCTCACGCCCTGCCCGCGGCGGGTTTTATACCTCCGGCCGTCGGTCCTGGGCCGCCGGGTACACGGCACATGGAGCGCGACCGACTAATAATAGTAAAGTGACGGTGAGCTGCTGGAGCGGGGAGGAATCCAGCTGGTGCCAGACCCGTGAGCCCGAGAGAGCGTTCTGCTTAAAGCGGCGCCTTTCTCCGGGAACTTTGCAAAGCGGGAGCAGAACCACGGTTTTATTACATCTGAATATGTGCCTTTTCCTGCTTAGAGAGGACTCGTTTACCACACGGTCAAGCGCAAGTTCTCCCTTGGAGAGCTTTCTTCTTCCTGGCTCACCTGTATTGCATCTGCCCAAGTGGAGCCCAAGGTCCAGCTGGATCTGTAAATACTGGGATGATGACCACACGCCCTCAGCTTTGCAAAGCGAGTCAACAGCCACCAAAGTTAAAACACAAAATGCATTCGCCTTCTGAAGGACAGGACAGGAACACTGCCCCAGTTCAACCCTCAACAGCATTTCTGAAGGAAAAGCACAAGGTTTCAGCTGGGGCAGGGCTCTTGACTCCCTGCAGAACAGATGATGAACATGTACAACCAACCTGGGCAGACCAAAGCATACATACATCACCCTTTTACAGCAGTAACACTTCACGTTCTCCATTTCATTATTTCTATTACCCCACGAAGAAAGTCTTATTCCGTGACTGGAGCCCAGTTTGGTTTGGAAATAATCCTAAAGAAAACTCATCTCCTACCACCAGAAAAGAGACAACAGCTTGGCACAGGGAGGGGAATGCAATTAAACCATTCTGGTCAGTATGACAGGCAGGCATCGCACCAGCATCACACCCCCTGAATCTCCTTTGCCTGCACCGTGCCCGCAAGCCATGCCAGCTACCCTCGGGTTGTGGGTTCCTTCATTTATTAAGGTGTCTGGCTGAATCACTTTTGACTTCCCAGACTAGAAACACCAACATTTGGCTTTCCAGTGAATCACTGGACAATGAGTTGAAAAATTACCAATGCTGTGCACCGTGTCATACAAGCAAAATTAAACAGGTTGACAAAATCAGTCTAAATTGGACAGCTCATTTTTTTCTTGTGTATATAATAATTATAATAGTTGGTTTTTTTCTTGGATTTCAAAGAGCAAATTCAAGTTTTAGATACAGTTATATGAGCAACAGCTGTTTCACTGAATTATTTTATTTCATATACACAACTGCGGTTCATTTAGGCAATAGAAAGTTCACAAATACGCTTACTCTCACTTGATTTGACATGTTTAGTTTGACAGAAACCAAAGACTACAAAAGTGAAGTATAATAGCCACTAAGAACACATTAGAAGTGAGATTATTATTACAACTAAATTACAAATGATATAAATATTTGATTCTTGTATAATCCTTACACCTCCAACATCTCTGATCCTAGGAGTACCGTTATGGCAGAAGAGGATGGCTTTTAAATTTAGCTTGTTCCCATTAGCATGAAAGAGGCATTCAAAACTCTTAAGAAATTCAGAGATTATACACTAAATTCTGATCTTAAAACTGAAGTCAAATTGCATTCCACTTTCATTGCTTTGGTGCATCTCTGTCACTCATGTTTTCGAAGCTGGTGAGCCTTTGAAATTCTTAAGCCAGATGGCTGGTTATCACCAGGTATTCTTTATGCCCCTCTTAGCTAAGGTGTATGTACAGACCTTGGGCTATAACAGAACTGATGCCAGTTCTGCGTTACAAGGGGACAGCTCGCTCCCACTGGGGTGTATGGCTTGCTCGCTGGAGGTAGCAAGGATGGTGTGTATGTGAATGCCTTTTGGGAAGACGCGCTGAGAGAGCCCGAGGAGATGAAAGCCTGCCCACGTGTACCTGCTTGTTTCCCTCTCCTCTTTCTTTCCTCCTTTATTAACTGTTGCAGAATCAAATATTTGTTGGGGGTATCTTACAGCAACCAGACACTGCAAAATACACCCACCCAATTGCCAACTGGATTCTATGGACTTCTGAAAGCTCTGAGTACAAGATTTAAAGGGATAGATTTAAGCCAGATATTGTCAGGTTATTACCCATTTTATAAATAATTTGCTGTTTCATTAGACTTTTTACCATTGTTCTGTTAAAAAAAAATTCCCTTCATTCTTGACAGAAGATGAACTTTTAAACTATCTGGAAACATTTAAAGCCTCACATGCAATGCCCATTGCACTTTATTTGAGAGCTTTTTATAATCAATATGAAAATCATTCACTTAAATATACATTTACTCCTCTGTGTGTTTTAAGGTGTCACTTCTTATAATTTTATTAAACCAGAGGAAACACAGTGAGCAGTCTCCTTTGACACATTGCAACCTCCAAGTAGCACATTTGCTGTGGAACATTCTCTTTACTGTTACTTCCATCTCCAGCAATTCCTATTGATCCTCAACCCAAGGAGGCACCTTACCATGTAATGTCCTTCACAGACTTGCTAAAAGCTTCCAAAATACAGATACTTTTGAGCATCATTAGGGGAGATAAATATGTTTAAGCTACATGAGACTGGTGAAAAAAACTTCACAGCCTGGTACCGAAGACGTATTTTGCAGAGAAAGAAGTGTAGTGTGGGGCATGGTGCCAAGCTCAGTAGCTTGAATGGCAGAAATAGGCCAACAGCAGCATTTGGATTTTCTGGTTTATTATACGTAGGAGTAAGCTTTTTTATAAATAAAGGACAAATCAGTCAATCAGTTGGTTTTTCACATAAGTCATATGAGACATTTTCATCATTCTTATATTAATCAGATGAGCATCCTATTTATCAAAAGAGCAAAATACCAGCTTCAGTAAAACCTATGGAATTATGCAGGCCCTCCTCTTAAATTATCATGGGTTTGGGTTGTGTCTGCAACAAAAGTTGAAATGTTTCTAACCTATGTTTGTTTCAATATGCTAGGTTTTAACAACCTGCTTCTCAAGTACCTGAACATTTAGAGTTACTCTGTCAAGACTTACTGTGCATTACTCCACACAGGATAGATTCTTATGGGCTCTCTTTGGCAAAGCACACCTAAGCTAACTATGAAACACTGTTTCAGTTTAGATAAATTCAAAGGTGATAGATCGATCCTCATTATTTGTTAACTCTGGCACACCAAAAAAGGTCACAACAAGTTCCCTCATGTCTTTTTACTGAGCTGTGCTCCTACCTGAAGTTCAGGGTTCCATATCTTGAGCCCCAGCTTTGCATTGTACACAGATGGCCACAATCCATTAAGTTTCCTCTTAATTAGACACCTGACTTCCTTCAGGGAAGGGAGGAAGATGGACATACTTTGAACTATAAAACATTGTCTTCGGTTCTGTCTCATGATTAACAAATGTTGTCACACATCCTTATTTAAAAATATACTCTGGAATGCTACATATGAATTGAGAATGGCATTAGTTGATTTACCATCACCATATAAAGTAGTAACAGTTTTAGAAAAACAAAGATTTAAATTAATTGGTGAAGCTAGCATTGCTTTTCAAATATAAATAACGCTCTCAAACACCTCAATGCTGCTCAGACACCTCAAAACAGGCTGCAGTAAAACATGCCTACTGGAGGTCATCCCTGCCAAATGATGCCTGCGCTTCCTGCATCGCTCTGGCACACTGCAGCACCAAACACAAAGGCCAGGTCAGGGCAGTGGCAGCACATTCAATTTTGTGAGTGTGATTACTTTATTGCATGTGTCACATGAATCAAGAAACTGCACATACCCCAGTCAAAACACCTTCTAGATCTAGACACACGACGGTTTGGAGACTCTGTATTGAACATTTTGTACTATAAGCCTTTAAAGGAAACAACTCCATCAGCTTCACTTACAAATTATCTGTGCAAAAGTACAGTACTGCATAAATAAACTTTACCCAAATTTTACAGAAGAATGCTTTGGGATACATTAAGTATAAATACAGTGACAGCTGAGCTGCAAATTTAATTTAGGTATATACAGGAAGATGCTCACCGGTTCTGTTTGCAGATGTACATTCAGCCTCCCTGAGTCCTTTTCCACACTGAGTGACATGGTTCATTTTCAGTAACAGCGATGAGAGCTGCGGCGTTGGAGGGAAAGGTGGGAAGAAGGAGTACGATGAGGTGCACCCCATTCAACTTCTCACAGACTTTAGGCTTACTGTACTTTTGCTTCTAAGAGCCCACTGGTCATGACATGCCCGTGCCCACTTACGCAAGCACCGACGTGCCTCAGTGAATCTGCTCCAAGATAGGCCATTAAAAGTTCGGTGTGTCGGATTAGCAACTGCATCAGATCTTCAGCCAAACTCTCCATAGTTGAGTATCTCACCTTTTCAAAATCAAAAATGTCTTTGAGGAAGAAAAGCACTTGATCCTAGTGGGGAAAGAAAAGGGAAAACTTGTATTCACTTATAAGGAGGAAACAAAAACAAGTATTCAGTGTTGGCTATTTCTTTAACATGTTTCCTAAAAACATCCATTTATGGATTCTTTTGGTGCCCAGACAGAAGTGCACTAAAATAGACTTTGCAAAACAGTTCTAGGCTTAAAAAATTTAGTATGAAAATATTTATTTTCATGGTTTCTTATTGTTTGTCTTAATCTTAATATGCCTATAAATGAGATACTAATTTCTTTTCATCTGGAAGATTTTTTTTGTTTGTTTTTTAATTTAGATAAGCAATAATTAAAAAAAAAAAGTTGCAAACCTTGAAGAAGCAGCATAGGTCATAAAGGGAATTTCTAGGGCCCAAAAAGCCCCAGGCCAAAACAGGGCTGATGTGTTCACATATAGCATAGAAATGTGCAAAAAATCCATCAGGCACCTGGTGATGTAAAAATGGTAAAGAAAAGTTACACAGTAATTTAATGTAAATCTCTACTGTACAATGTTAAGTCTTCAGGAAAGCCTAAAACGCTACTGCATCAGGGCTGTGGTAACCTGAACTCCTTTAAGTTATAGGGCAGCTGCACCAAACAAGTGTCACGACATTTTTAGAAGAAGTTTTTATTTCATAAGCCCCCTACTCTGTCTCCCCTATGACACAGCAGATAATTTTGTTGCTATTCCTGTTTGAGCCCCTATACACCACATATAGCTGAAACTTGCAGCACAGTTCTGAATGGAACAAACCTGCAGTTCATCACACTGCTTGTGGCAGTCTCCCCCTTATCAAGACTTCCATGGTGCTGAGCTTTACCTGCCTTTGACTGACTCCAGCTGCACTGATCAAACTAGTCCCAAGGAGTAAAGTTACTCACACATTTACAAAGTTGTAAATATTGAGATTTCAGTACACAAAGGAACTACAGTGGAAAGCAGTTGTGCTCTGATATAGAGGTGAAAATTGCAGGCTATTGTAACATCTGTTTTGGAGATATAATCCCTTTATCTAAATCTAGCTTAGAAAAGATATTTATAGAAAATTCCCAACTATACTGACACAGGGAGGTAACATCCCAAATCTTAAGACAGAAAAGCAGCTGAGGACCTTTCATAAAACACCAACTGCCACTGGAAGCAACTTTTGTTTTTTTAAAGATGAAGTATGTCTTTAGCACCCAGGAGTCACATAAATAGCTATTGTTGAAGTCAGAGAAAGGTGTCAGTGCCAACCATGCCAGTAGGCATTCCTCACCTGCAGTATGCAAACCCTCTTCTATCAGCTATGGATGTTCTGCAGCACACCTAAACTCTGCTTCTGGACTGGCCATTACAGAGATGGGGCATTTGCTTCACAGGTCTAGTAAAAGCCTCCAAGGGTGGAAGTAAGGAGCTGCTGGCGCAGAGGAGTTCTGCTTTGAAATCTGCTGATTTCCTTCACTGAAATGTCAGGATGCAGAAGGGGACTGAAGGAAGCTGCAATACAGTTCCTGCCACTGATGAGGAGGATGGTACTTCCATTAAATATAGGGAAAGGGCTGAATTTTATTTAGCTGTGGAGACGACACAGGGAGATGGGGTTCAAAGTCCTAGCACACACAGGTTAGGTGAGATTAATGAACTCGGTCTGCAAAAATCCAAGGTACAGGATTTGGGCCATCAGCCTGAGAAACTACTGTAACCACAGTTGACTAGACCTAAACTAGGCTGAAAATCTGCCAGCTGAGTCTTTTGCTAGAATACTAGTATTAGGGGCCCATGAGCTAAAGTTACACAGTCAGCAGCCTCTTATCTAAACTAATTTGTCTACAGGATTAAGGGTTGATCTGTAGCTTTGGCAAACTAAATTACAGGACAGAACTTCAAGTTCTTAGGAGCCAGTCAGGATCTTTGGTTCACATAATATGCAAAGCAACTTACCTTCATTTGCTGTCTTTTCTGCTTCAGCACTGACCAACAGCTTGAAGCCACAGCCTAAGTGTAATTAAACAAAAAGAAAAAAAATGGTCCCAAACCCTGTGTAACTTTATTATAAGAGAAATTACTTTCACCTCAAAAGATGCAGAATACTGTATTTCAGTATTTTGGTGATTTGTCTTTTCTTCAGTTTCAGTCTTGTGATAACACTAAGTTAAAAGCCATGATATATCAGCTGATAGAAATAGCTTATTTCATAGGTAGTTCGAAATAGTTATTTTCAGACTTACTTTGCAACACTTTCTTTAGTTTAATTCAAATGCAATTTGGCATCCCTGATTGATTTTTACTGTGCAACAGTTGGGAACATTCACTGGGTTTAACTGAGGACCAGTCTCATATACCAAAGGGTGTGCTCAGGCATAAATAACTATTTTAGATATTAAGTAGCATGTGAACACATTGAAATGTCCTTTTTCATTTTAGCAAAAACATTCTTGCAATAGCTTCAGATTCCGCTAAGGAGTTTAGTCCAAATATGGACCTGTGAAATACAATATAGCCTTATCAGCACTTGGCTTTTTCCCTCAGAGCTTGTAACTCCCCTCATCTGATTCTCCTCAGCCCTGCAAGATCATCTACTGCTCACAAAACACAACATTATCACATTAACTACAAAAATTAATCTATGCATGCTACCTTTATTTTTTAATCTCTAGAGGAAATATTTCAATTGAAAGATGAAAATAAAAGCAAATCTAGCAGTTTATAGGTACTAATGGATGAAATGGCACTAGTATCTCTACCAGCTGACCACGGCAGTAACCTGTAAGCCTCTAACAGAGCAGTAAGATCTATTTGGAGAAATTAAGAGGCACAACTGTAAAAGCATGAAATGTTACCAACATTTAAATGACTGTATGGTATTAATTTGCATTTGTTTGCTTGCAACATTGTGCCTTATTGGTAAATCTCTGGTATATGAACCAGAACCTGTATCTACTATTTAAGATATGGCTAGCTGAAACTTCCCTTCTAAACTTCTACTTCCTCAGAGAAAACTCATTTTTCCAGGACAAGTTGAAGTATTTTCTCCAATACATTCAATCATTCTATATATTTTGGGCTGAGACTTGTAGCTCTTAACTGCTATGTAAAAAATCTGATCACAGAATCTGTTTTTCTGAGCAATATTTCAGGTACACACTATGTTATATTGGAAGCTAAACTTGACTTTGCAGCAAATCTTTGCTTCAAAATTCATGCCATTGCCCTGCTGTTGTTGAATTTATTCTGATCTTTACATTGTGCTTTAAGAATATAAAGCACAGGTCGCTGGAAGAACAGTTTTGGCGTATGCAGAATGTTTGTATCAGAATGCTCACACCAACATTGTACTGATCATACCACCTAGAGAAGGATGATTACAAGAATTACACATAAACACTTACAGTTTCTTTAAAAGAGGAATTCAGCCAGCGGTTATTTACTACATTCTGTATAGATATTGGTGGATTTTCTAAATCTTCAAATGAATCCATTAATATGAAGTCCAGAACAACATCATAAAAATTCAGATTTTTCACCTGTATTAAATAAGAACATGATCTAAGTAACTCAGTTTCTTTTTCATCACTGGAATTTGACATGTACTGTATTCTAATTCAGTATTAACATACAGATCTTTAATTGCTTTTAATGAATATTAAAGATAAGTTGTCAGTAAAGGCAAAGTTTAAAAAAATATTACATGCATTCTGCTACTGAACTGCAGTGGTGGATGCCATTTCTCTAAATCAGCCATGTAAACAAAAAGGAGTTGCCTTTCCCACAATTCTGAACTGTAAAAAAAATATTTTTAGATGCTAGAGTTTGCATAATTAAGGGTAAAAGCACTTTTCAGAAATTCAGACTCACTCCTCTAGCAGCAAGTTCCATTTCAGTATTATCCCAGTGATCTGTTTGTTCCAAAAAATGTATCATTTCATCAAAGACATCTTCAAATTTCTTTGGATTCTGTAAAGTGAAAGCAATGAGTATTAAGCAAACTTAACAAGACAGATGGTTTATTTACACAGGAAAGTGAAATCTGGTAGAAGTTATATTAACAATAAAACATTGATTAAAAAAGGCTTTTACCTTTCGTGCCCTCACAATTAAAGCAGACAAAATTTTTCTTCCACTTTCAGCAAGAAATATTCTGTTTGAAGTTTCTGAAAGAATTATCTAGAAAAAGTTTCAGAACATAGAGACATATTCATTCACAGGTTATACTCAGGGACCTTAAACACTCAATCGTATTTAATATAATTATAACCACTAGCATAGCTAATCACAAGATTGCTGCGCCTCTGCAAATACATCCCATTTTACAATTAGAGAAATGTAAAAGCAACAAGAAAGTATTTAATTACAGAATACATTATAAAGATGCTTGCACGGGTAGCACATTAGTTTGAATGTCATGTACTTTAGGTTTAACAAGACAGACAAACAGACAGATCACTCTATTATTTACCTGAAAAGCTTGTCGAATACAATGAAGCTTAGCAAGGAAGTCACTGTCTCCTAGGCATTCAAACATTTCAGTCCTATATAAAATGGGAGGTTTTAAAGACCATTAAAAAAAGCAGCACAAGAAAATTCACCCAGTTTCTAGAAAAAAAGATACCTAGTACAAGTAACTTCTAAAGAAATTAGTTCCATAGGGAATATTTAATTCTTGTTTTTCTTAGAAATAAGTAAGTAGACATGAATCAATACCTTAACACCCGTGAATAAATTTTGCCTTCTTCTGCTAAGTGCATTGCTTCTTCATACAGTGGGCAATGGCAAAGCGAATCTAGACCGTATGTACTCCGGCTCTCTCTGTGCTCCGTGAGCTGAAAACAATTGTTGGAAGTTCATTAAAGAGCTCACTAACATAATTTTTGTAAAGATAAAACACATTAAAGAAATTTTCTTGGTGTTCTACTAAAAGATGTATCCTTTTCTCCACCTATTTAAAACAAAGGGGCGACACTCTAACTAGTTAACGGAGGAGGAACACCACACTATCAACAAGATGGTTACCTCGTAGCTCTTAAAATCTGAAAGCTGCAGTTTCTGGTCTTGAGTTTCAAAAGCTTAAGTAATAAAACTTGTTAGTTTTGTTTTTAATTTGTCTAGTTACATCTAATGGGTCTCAACCATGTTAAAAAAAGTTGTTAGGACACACAGTACAGAATGATTGCATCATGCAAATCTTTAGGAAGCTGGAAATAGAAACATCCTCCCACCCCTGTTTGTGTTTCACTGGTAAATATGTCTGCTAGTTACCAAAACATATTGTATGAAGCATGAGCATCCAGTATTTTATTACAGACTTCCCAAAAGGTTTTCAATTCTGTGGTTATAATTTAAATTAATGTGTACTCACGTACATTGTTACAGCAAAAAACCCCAAGACAGATTAAAGCACATCAATAATACAGAACTCCTGTTTACAGAGTGCCAGATTTAATCCACAAAACAATGCCTAGCTACAATTTCCACTGCAAGCATTACACTGTATTATTAATGATTAAAAAAATAATGTATCAGTCTCATTCATCCTTCAGTTTAGTTAATGACCAGAAAATGAATTCTAACTTTTTTTTTTAATTCTCTTTTTTTGCTGTTTTAATATACCCTGCATGAGAATAACAAACCTCTGCTTCCAGGCTACAAAAACAGTGCCTAGAAACATCTTTAAAAATAATTCTCACAGTAACTGAACTATATAAAAATTGTTACCCTCTATCTTAGAAAGATTAAAAAAAATCAGATTAAAGTGTAACTTCATGTTAAACTTCCATTAAAATTTTCAAATAAATCTATGCTCAAAAGTTGTTCCTATCACTGAGGACATACAGACAACTCCTGGCATGAGACTTCACAGAGACATCAAGAAATGCACTTCCAGCGTGTCTTCTCCACAGACTTCAGTTGAGCCAATTACAGGAACAACAGTTTGGCCAAGTAGGCTTGCCTGCTCCAGGGAAGAATAGAAGCACATGCCAATGCCTATTTCTGTCCATGTAAACATTTAAGCACGAGTAAGTTACAGAGGTTTCAGTACAGAGCTGGTGCTCTGGCAAGCATCACGCGCTGTTAGTTGGTATATATTTGCTGGAACTTACACTGATGTTTTGAATCACTTGTATCAGTGTCCTTTTATTGTAAGCAAATACATACAATTTCTTTCATAAAATTGTCAGGTTCCATTTTAAATTGGCTTGTAGGGTAAAAAATTAAAATAAATCTGTATTCCTGTAGAGATTTCTACAGAGATTTCAAATTGAGACTCAAATGACGAGACAATACCTAGGGAATAAGTGAAGGAATAAAAGTTTTAAGGTCAGCAAAATGTTATACTTAAATGAACAATGTACAATGTCAGAATTCACCTAGCTTAGAAGTTATTTCCATCTTTAAAGTATGTATTTATCAGGTTTTTTTCTTGGAAGAACATAGTAGATTAAGCTGACTTCCTAAAAAAGATTTACAGCTATTATGAGCAAAGATTTTATTCCAATTTAACATAGCACCAAATTGTGTTTTGGATTAGCTAATTCAGAAAGCCCACCTGAACATTTATGTTCTTATTAAGGAAAGGAAGCTTATAAATGAAAGTATATGGGAAGGAATCATTTAACCAACTCAAAGAAACAGGAATAGACTGATTCCTTTCAGATATAAGAAATCAATATACATAGACAAACACACACACACACAGAGTGTAATAGAACAGGTATATACAAGAGCAAGTGAAAAATCTTTCCTCCAGAATTTTTTTTCCTACCTTATGGTTAAGAAAGGATTAACTGTAGAACAATACATACCTATTTTTCAAAATAAAGACCAAACCAGAACATGAATAAGCATACTAATTTATGTCTTACCTGATCCAGCTATTACTGAAGCCATTTACTCTGTTTCATTTGCAAAGCATGAGAAGAAATAGGTTGTGAACACATAAGTACTTTGTAAACAGCTGCCCCTCTCTTGGAGGTTATAATTTCTGTGGTAAAAGGAATTTTATTAGTTTCTCTGCTGAACTTCAGGCAAATCACCTTCTTCAGATGTTTAGGCAAACTGAGTTGACTGTGGCTGAATGAAGACCAATATGATATAGTCAGATGCAGGTAATCTCCATCTGCTGCCAGCAAGCCTGAGGCAGTAACATCTTTAGGACATGCCTGATTGTAGCTTTTGTGGTTAGAGACTGGCGCAGAATCTGCTCCCTGGGAGCTCAGTGATTATATTTAGCATTTTTTTAATATAAAAAAATAATTCCTCTCATGCTAGCAGATGAAATGAAAGAGCTGTGTTACTGTTGTAATATGTATTATTGAGCTCAAATGAAGAAAGCAGTCAAATCAACCAGCTACTAAGCAGAAGGGAAATATATAACAGTTCTTCTGCTGAGAAGATGGTTTTGATTACAGATTGAAGTTAGTCCTGACCAAGCACACTTCAAAAGGGGTGCCAATTTCTCTATCACTTCTCTAAGCATGCAAAAAGCAGAGAGGAAAAAGAAACAAACCAAAATGAAAAATAGAAAATAAAATGACCTCTAAGTTTAACTAAAAAAGGTGATTTCCAGACAAGTGCTGAGGCTGCATCGTGATGCTCCTGGAGTCATCAAGGAGTTTCTTTTGATGCTTTCTACTGTTTAAATATATATATATAAACAATACATATGTGCAACAGAGTTTTATATTTTAAACTGTCTTGCAAGCATTCAGTAACAGTTCTTTTGTTTGGATTTTTTTTGTTTTGACATGAAGTAAGGTGAAAGCTTGCCTATATAAACATCAACATAAAATTAGTTGAAGATGCTCCAAACATAAGCCCACATTTCTAACATAGCAGAGCTCAGCTATTAGAAGAATGAACAAATCATATACAATGTTTAGCCACATGCAGAGCATACATTTTCTAGACAAGAACTTCCATGCTGACATCAAAAGGAAAATTAACTCTTTCTTGTAAGTCTCCAAGGACTTGTTACCTTTGTGAAAAAAGATGGAGAGAAAGGTTAGTTTTAAATGAGATGGTTCACCATAACTACCTTATATGATTTGGCCTGCATTCATAATATATGTTCAGGTACTCGTTTTTTACCTCACTATGCACCCCTATGCACCTCATAACTTTCCTCAACAGCGCTTCAGTATTCACCAGAAGATAGCAGAAAGCACCCACGTCCCACATCTTGTCAGCTGGAATCTTGAAAACCTCTGAAATCCTTTCTTGCCAATCTGAAGTGAACACTTCTCCGCACAGCCACTGCCATTAGGAAACTCTCAACACACCAGTAAGGATTAAAACCAGTCCATGAGCGGCTACCAAAAGTACTGGTAGTTGTGAGTAACAGAAAGGATGATGGACCTGATGTGCCAGTCTCTGCGTGCCTGCTTATTGCCTCAGTGTCACGTGGGTTACACGAAGGATATGAAAATGCAGGTAAAGAAGAGATGGAAAATGCATTGCCCCGTAGCAGCAATCTAATCTTGTAATGCTTTACTTCTATCCATTCAAGGCTCAAGAAGGAGATAGCAGTTGCTGGTGACCACTGCACAGGACATTATGACCACCTGCAGTGGACACATAGCTGCAAAATACTGAAATAATACATACATCTTCAAACCCCAAAGCCTGTGGTGATAACTTGTGTCTCTCCACTCAGAGCTGCAAAGCAGCCTTGAAGATTACAGCATGGATTGGTTTGTTCTGATGATAATTAGTTTTCCCTGGACAGCTCAGCTTTAAGGCTGCATCTGCTGGTAAAGAGAGGCTGAAACCATTGTTGTAAAGCATCATAACCTCTGGAGCTTGCAATAATTCTTTAGCCTGGGATTCCTGACTGCTCTGATCTAATGAACAGACTCAGTGCTTTTATGTGCCACCCACAAGCTGCTTCTTAATAAATAGAAAAAATTCTCAGCTGTGCATCAAGACCTTGCTGATGACCAAAATAACAACCTACATGAATGTAACAAAAATAAAGAGTGCCAGAACTTTTAGGAATTTTTGCTTCCTCCCCCTAACATAGGGTCAATTTACTGGCACAGTCAGCATTCCTTACATTCAGATAAATTATGTTTGTCCTATATTAAAAGGCAGATCATGATCTCTTTCTCTGGGTATCTTCTAAAAGATAAAGTTTCCTGCCTTTTTTTATTTATTTCAAACACAAGTAGCTGCAGGATGAGTGTGATCCCTTGTTCTGGCAGTTGGAAGATGTGATGGTGATTTACTATGTAAGACATTTGAGATGGTACTTTATCATTTCAGTTTATTAAAGCAGTGTGTTATTCCTAATATCAGGAAGAGGAAGGAAGTTCATGTAGTTTCAGGAAGTCCTCCTAACTTACTTGTATATATTACTGTGAGGAAGCTTGCATATTATTTCTTTGTGAAAAAGACATTCAGAATATGGTTTTATCTGAATTATTAACTTTATTAATTTTAAGCATAGTGAAGAATGGGAACTTACTGCATTGTGTGTATCAGTGATATTACTATTCCTTGCCAGGTGGAATAATCCTAGCCTATCAGCTGTGTCTGGTACAGAGGCTTTTGTTTACATAACAACTACACGGAGTTATTATGGAACTGAGAACTGTGCAACATGAGCAGTCAGCATACAGGAGCACAATGGCAGTTAGGCAAAATTCCTCCTTGTCCTAGACATGAAAACATTTAATATGCTATGCAAATACCATATGTACTTGAAGTTTCTGTTAGAGGATTAGGATCATCTCCAGACTTCTTTATTTTATTATTATTTTAAAGCTTTTAGATTACCATTTAATGATTTGTTGGTCCATGTTTTCCTATTCATAGCTACAAAGCAAGCAACCACAGTTGTCCTTGGAGGAACTAAAGAAATCTGGTTCCCCACTGACCACTCTTCATTGCCACGTGGAAAACCTTTTCTCCACAATAGAATCTTTTTTTAATCAGGGTACTTCTATTAGGATGCAGAGGACAAATAATTAGGAAAACACCCAATCAAACCAACACAAAAGCAGCATGAAGTTAGAGCAATTTTCTAGGAAGGATATAGGAATAGGCAGTGTTTCTCAAAGTGGAACAGGACTTTTATGTTGCCTACACCACCACCAATGTTTCTTGGGAGATGAAAAGCTTCTGATAATGATATGAACAGACAAGCTGGGTTACTGGATATCATGCATCAATGGTCACCATGAAATGTTTTTGAGATTGCCCAAAGTACTATGCAGTGGTTATCAGGTACATACATCTCTTATGCATCTCAGGTACAGGTTCTTCAAAGAAATAGTATGGCTGTTAGCAGAATGAAAGATTTCAGACACTAATTCTTTCTTCTCTTTCTCCACATGTTTAAAGACTATAAAAAAGAGGCATCTCCATGCCCCATTAAAGTTGTTAGAATAGGGAGCTCCTTAGCACTCGCTACCCAAGGTGTGTTAGACTGCAGGACTATTATATTACTTTTTATTTTTTTTTGAGGTAAGACAATGATCCACATCAAATTGGACAAATGACATGAACGTGGAGGAAGTCACCAGGATGAGAAAAATAAGGCCTGATAAGATCAGTTTAGTGATTACGGTCATACTTCTGGAGGCAGTCAAAATACAGGAGGGCATGTCTCTCTTTCTTGTTTCACAACAAAAGTAAAAAACAAAACACACACCTCACTTCTCGATGCTATAGGAGTATAGTATAATATAGTATAGTATATATATGCTTCCTATTATTTACCAACATTATTCCCTCTGGTATTCCCTACTGTACTTTTGGAAACCAGTAAAAAGCTAACTCTACCTTTCAGTGACAGAGCCCTTTTTTGAGCCATTTCTGAACCTAGAATTCACTTTAAGTGGCTTTTTAAGGTTTTGCTGCCATATACAAATAATTACAGGGATACAGAAACTGGTGTTCTTTCCCCATTATCAAAGCCTGCTCCATCCTGCACTGTTTTGTTTTAATAGGTTTGAACTGAGAAAAAAACCACCTCACTAAAGGAATTACTGGGGCCGAGGACAGGGGTAGGATCAGCTAAGGCTTTTTTCACAAGTCTACAAAAATCTCCTAAGCTTTGGACTAAGATAACATTTTAATAAAGAAAGCAAAGTTTATTTGATAATAGAATACAGATTCAGTTCTAGTCAAGATATGAAAATAAGACATGATAAATACATGTGCAGTGCCAATGGAGAGGCAGCAATGAAGCTGTCAGGGAAAGTGGGGAAGAGCTTCTAATGAAAGATGGAAAAGAAGCCAGGAGAGAGAAGGTGGAGACCTTTTCTGGCACACTCACTGCTGTATTCTTGCCAAAGGTGTTCGCTATTTTGATCACACAGCAGGTGAGAAAGCAAGAGTATGAAAAGGATATTAAACATTACAAAAAATATATTGATGATATTCTTAAATTGGGAAGAAAATGCCATTGTTTATCAGAGTACACAGTTATCAATAACTTTAAATTAGGGCAAATTGTTGTGCTTACCATCCCTTCTGCAGAGCTTCTGAAAGCCTATGTATGTTTAGGAATGAATGTCTGGGCTTGAGGATGGCAATTGTCTGTCTAAATCCTCTTTATAAGGATTCAGGCACCTTTGTATGGTAGGTGGACAGACTAGCACATTCTGTATGAGAAGTCATCAACTGCATGATCCTCAGCATCCACTTGATTATCAGCCACAGCCAGCATGAAGTTTTGGCATAGCCTACTGCTTTCCTCTAGAGCCCATCAAAAGGACACGTGATTTAAACACTGCCAGCTGCCCCAGCTTTGTACAGTTCTTTTCTTGAAAGCCATCTTCCTAAGCTTTGCCCTAATACAACACAGCACAACATTCTTGTTGCCTCCTAAACACTATTCCTAACAATTTCCATCAGATCATCTATCTATGTCTTGTTTTAGATTCCCTGTATCTTTGCTGTTATCCCTCCTGAGGGCAGTGAATTAAATTTGACTTGACTGCATGTCAGCACTGAAACATGAAAACAGCTTCCAGTCTCAAAAACCAGAGTCACACAAAATACTTAGTCCAGCTCCTTGGGACAGGATGCAGCAGAAGGAAGATGAATAACTGTTAACATACAGCTTGTAGCATGATGTAGCTACAAAAAAAATGCTGCCACTTAGTAATTTCCCAAAAGGTGAAATTACAAATTACTCCAGTAGGACAAAAGTCACAGAGTAATATACACACATATATGGAGTTCAGATTTTAAAATTATGGTTGGTATTTCTGTTGGCACACAGAGTATAGGATAGCTACTAAAATTGTAACTGCAAACAGGGAGCCATAGCACAAAAGAAAATGGCCTATTTGCCCACTAGCTGAGACAAATCTAAAGCTGGAAAAGCCTCAAACCTCTTAGCCTGAAACATTCCACTTCTTTGCAAAATCCAGAATAATGAAAGAAATAGATCAACAAGAAGCAGCTACCTGCCATCATCATGTCTAAAAAATCTGTTATGTCAAATCTAATCAGTTATATCAAAGTGACCACTGTTCTCTAGTAATAGCTGAAATACACTAAGTAGTTATTACTCTTTCTCACTGCCATAGTTATTTGCAGTAATAATTTAACACGTTTCCCCCCTCCCTGAGGATGGACAAAATTTTACATCAAGGTAGCACTGTATTTGTAAGAGAAGAACCAATTCACAACTTGATTTTACCTGCACCACAGAACGGTGCCCCAACAGCTACTACTAGAGAGCTGACTGGCCCCTCTGGTTTAAGCCTAGTGGCTCATATTCAGTCCTGAATTTTGATGGTGTTCTGATTTGAACACCAAACTTCAAGTTGTTCATGGCTTTGTTAATCTTCAGGACTCCCTTTATCAGCTGAGAATTTTAACAGATTCTTCAATAAAATCTGAAGGAGGAGATCAGAGATCTTTTCTAGTGGCAAAGGCTAGAAAACTGGAAAGGAAGAGAAAATCTTCATAACTTTGCTCTGGAAGAAAGGGTTGACAGAAGTGATTGTGAGAGATCAAATGTAGAGAACATTTTCAGGATATATAAAGACAATTCCATTGCTAATTTTGACTCACGTATTTCTTTAGCACATACTGAGACAGTCACCACTCAGGGTGATACATCCTGGGGATTTATTTGGATTTTTCTTTGGTTGTTGTTCATTTGGTTGGGGGGGTCTTTGGTTGTTTTGGTTTTTTTAAGCCAAGCAAGGCAAATGAACATAATGGATGTTTCCATCTCTTCATGCTTGCAAAAACACTAGGAAGTTCAGGATGGGAGTGGGAAGAAGATACAAAGTATACAAACAATAATGGTTCACAGCTTCTCTCACAAGCTGATACAACTTGAAGGAAGCTTGACTTGCCATCTTGTCCAAATTACAGGGAAGAGGAACCAGTCTCTACAGACACAGTCTGAGGAATGAGTGCTAGGCATACCATCACAACTGAGTATGAATTACTAAATCAAGATGATCACAGTTAAATCTGAATTACTAAATCAAGATAATGGTGCAAAGAAAAAAAACACACAATAGACGGTCAAAAGATAATTGCAAAGAACATGTACACAATTCTCTCTCTTTTTACAACTGTCTGAGTTTAGTAGTTTGGTAGTAGTTCATACATGACAGCAATATCTAACACAGGATGTATCAATTAAGACCCATTGTCTTTCCTGTAATTTGGAGTAGAGGGCTATTCAAGATCACTTCAGCTCCTGAAGATACTCCTTGTTCAAATAGGCATGTCGCTGTATATAAAATTCCTTCTAATACTTCAAGGGAGCTGGACCAGATTTCAGCTAACAGGCAATGTCCTGCTACACAAAGATTATTTACTTCCTCTGTGGTCTTACTCAAGAAGATAAGAGAAAGTTAGATTAAATATATTGTGCATAGAATGTACTAAAATAGGTAGCTGTCAACTTCTAGTAAATTCCTCCAAAAAAACCCAACTCCAAAAAAGACAAAGCCTTCTCCAAATGTCTCCATAGTATAGCATGAGAATACGGAAAACGAGTAACAGAAAAATCCAATTCATGGTGAAAGGAACTACTATAGCCTCGATTGATTGTACTTCTTCATCCAAGAAAATCTGATATATTTTTCAAAAGAAACTTTTCTTAGAAGTAGTCAAGGAAACATTCTGCCAGTGCACCAAAGTAAGACAGAAAAACAAAAAAGAAAAGGTAGAGAAAAAACAGAAAAAAAGATGAAAAAGAACGAAAGATTTTTAAAAATGGCAAATTGAGCCCATCTTCATTACCTGAACTGCTAGGAAGATAGTTACAACTAAGCAAGGAAAGCTGCTTTTTGTCCCTGTAAGAGAAATAAACTTTGCTTGCAATAATTAGAAAAAAATAACATTCTGTTCACTGTTCAAACAGATCATTGAATCTTTAAAGAAGCTATCTTTAAAGAAGCTATCTTTAAGAATCTTACCTCAGCTGTGGAAACAAAGGAGTCCGTTGATGCAATGCTTAATGTATCTCGAAGGCAGAAATCATCCGTATTATCCTTTATGGTAACATCTGTATTTTTGTCTTTAAAAAAACCCCAAACAATAAAAAAACAAACAAACAACAAACTTGATTATTAGAAAATTCCACATAGGTTTTGAAAGTGTGTTTCATGTATATTTTAGTGTGGTACTTCATTTGGAAGGCACAACATTGTAGTGCTACGAGAGCAAATTCTCCTATGACCTGCTAACATGTGTATATATATATGGTGACTGTATTCTTCTGTCTTTAAAGTGGATTTACAAATACCATCTGCAATGCAGAGAGAGAGGGAGAGGGAGGGAGAGAGAGAGAGAGAGGGAGAAGGGAAAAAAATGTTTCCCCAGTGGTTTTGACTTTTCTTTGATAGACTTCTAAAGATCTCTCTATTTAAAGATAGTATTTTGCTATATTGATCTAAATCCTCTGTTAAGTTTTTAACTTGGCTGTTTTCTGTAACA
Source organism: Hypotaenidia okinawae (assembly GCA_027925045.1). Lineage (NCBI taxonomy): Eukaryota > Metazoa > Chordata > Aves > Gruiformes > Rallidae > Hypotaenidia > Hypotaenidia okinawae. The sequence continues at coordinate 21,042,589 of BSDF01000009.1, forward strand.
AATGCTCCATGTTTCACTAACCAAGAAATACTGTTCTAACTAAAAGCCATTAATAAGAAACAGATTTCAGCTTCACTTGAATTTATTTCATTTTCTCCTTCTCATGCCTTTTGTCACTTGCTGATTCTTCAGGAGAGCAAGTGAAGTTTTTAATCTTCTCTCCCCAGCAAGCTTTTCCATTGAAATACCACATCCAGGGTTCTTAATGCCTTTAAAATAGCTGATATTTTATGCTTAAAATCTTGTGCAATGCAGTTTCTCTCAGTTTTCCTTTCTTTTATTCTCAGATTTCAATTGCTGCATGTATTACAATCATACACTCTTTTATTTTCACTGTATAGGAACACCTTCACAGGATTAAAAACACAAGTCAGTAAGTCAGACTTTGGCTTGATGTGCCCCGTACCATACTCTCAGTAGAAAGCAAACATGCATTTTGGGTTACTTGACCTTCAGAGATTACACGTGTTGCTAGAACTGTTTTCTTTCCAATAGTCACCAGCAAACAACTACCCAATGTCATCCAGATCTGTTGCTACGGCAATAATTCATTAAAAACACTGTTACATAGCAAAGTGGCCAAATGCCAATATACTGGAATGGTTTACTCATCAATTGAAATGCTACAAATCCACAGAACTATTATTTTGGTGGTTGTTATGGTTTTATTAGTTACAGACTTGGAATGACAGCTCAAAAACTACACATCACGAGAAAGAATCTGTCTTTGAGACTAATCACTGAGGGAAAAAATTATTGAACATTTGGATAAAGACTTTACTAGATTGAGTTGGGCAGATTCCAGCTTGTAACACAATTTCACCGATATTCGTATGAAACATGCTGACTTTTTCAGATCACTTTTAACAGGTTGTTCTTTCTTCTGACCTCTTAAAACCAAGAGAAAAAGTACAGAAGCATCCAAGTTGGTTGAGAAACAATCACATACTGGAATCTGAAGAGCTGGAACAGAAAACCAAACTGTGGTTTTGCAAGCATTTGCTTGAGGTCTGGTAAGAGCTGATGGGTAACGTGATGTTTCTTTTGTATTTATAGCTCATTATTTGCATTAACTCCCCTCTAGTATTACATTAAATGCTTTTCTAATATAACTCCCTTCACATAAGCAGTTGCTGAAACTGCAATAATACTATTAAACATAGAGTATCATGGGGATGTATAGCTTGGTTGCTGATTTTTCTACTGAACCTCTCCTCTTGGCTAAGTTGCTTTCCATAATAAATACCTAATTAAAACCAAAAGTCTCTACATCTCACAGTTAGAAAAGCCATCTGACTCCTGGTTCAAGTGCCAGCCAAAGAATTGTTATTTTTCTGACCCTCACAGTCTGGAAGCAACTTGCAACACTTCTTGAGAAATAAGCAGCTATATTCATAGGTAGCAATGCAAATTACAGCCTCAGGCTATACTGCCAGATCTTACTGATGGCTTTAATGGAGATGTTAAGGTAAGGACCCAACTCTTTCAAACAGGAGTGCAGCTGTCAAGTAGTCTCCAATAACAACTTATTCACAATCCAAGAACATCTCCACCACCCTCATAAGGAAGCCCCAACTACACCATGGACTGAAGCCTCAAGCCTCTGGGTGTTGTCTGTTAATTACTGTGCTGTTGCTGTTACACATGAGTTTATAGCTCGATGATAACAACATATCCCCAAACTGATGCTGAAGTTTTTGACACTGGGCTATGTGATTTATTACATACAAATTGGAATCATGCTACTTAACAGGAGTTTATTCTGCATATATGTAAGAAGATAATTGGTGTAAGTGAAGGAACCACAGAGTTTCCAGCCAGGAATACCACAGAATCAGAGGTTCTTCTGCAGACTTTGCATCCAGCCTGCTACAGATTACACAGAGCTCCTGAGATAGTAATAATAATACATTTATATTTGCTGAAGAAGTCATAATCCTAAGGTTTTTAATATGTCCCTAAAACTGTCACCTGGCCAGTACGTTTTGAACATGTTAGTTGAACATGGAATATCTGTGTTTTCACTCAATTAAAGTTCTATTACAAAATAAAAAAGGTACAAAATTTGCATGTGTGACTGAAAAAATGGATTGAAAACTGGTCGGTAATGCCGAGTGAAATAATACCTTTGGCAAGTAATACGTGCATGCAAAGATCAGCCTCCCCAAAGAAGAATCAAACAGCCTTGTCAGCTATTTCTGACTTTCTGGCCACCATCACCCTAAAATATCCTTAGCCAAGTAGGTGCTTATCAATACCCACGCTGTGCAAAGAACACATTGTTATGAAAACGTTAGGGTGAAAATTAAGTTACAGCAGGAGTACATACCACACAAGGACCAGGAGAACATTCTTAAACACCAGAACATGGATGGGGGCGGGGGGAGAGAGACAGCAGCACAATGAGACTCCTGGAATGAACAGCTGCAAGAGGAACCCACCCACCAGTGACTGCAACTGCTCATCCACTCATCCCTAGTTCTCATGTAGTCTAATACCTTCAGGAAAGGAATCTAGTGAGTATGTGAGCTTCAAATGTACTTTACTTACTTGAGAAGCCAGGGAGTTATTTTGGGTTCATTTATATTTGTGAAGTAGATGAAGTAAAGTTTCAGACACTATACTGACCACAGTAACTGCCATCAAGACTCACGGCTGCAGTTCCTTAAAAGCGCACACGTGGTTCTGAAGTTAGATTAAGGGTATTAAAAATGCTAAGAATATGGAGCATTGCTACAGCTTGTGAAATTAATCCTAGCTTTCCAAGATTTTACAAACAACTACCTATTTGAAATAAAGCAGACTAAAAAACACCCAAACCAGAACAAAACTGCTCTTAATTCTAATCTACTAATGTAGAATATTTAATTGTTTTTGCTCTGGTAGGTTAGTGTAGTAAGACAGACCACAAAAACTAACACTAACCTCTCAGAGCAGTCTCTAACCTTAGGGATGGAACTGCACACAGATTACCTTTTTATCATTCAGTTGGGAAGTATTCACCATCAGATAGTGTTTTAAAATTCTGGAAACTGTTTATATGTGATCTTCCCTCCAACCCTGAATGAAACATGGTGCGAGTTCACAAGCGAGTCTGGCACTTGCGTGCAGCAGTTAAAAAAGGAAAGCACTTACCCACTGGCAAAGAGCTCACTGGGAGTTCAGGAATTTCGTTCCGAGTGCCACTGCTAAAGCTGCGGTTCCCTTTTCTCCCCAGCCCTCCCGCTTCAGCAGAACATCAGCACAGTAATACATCACGATCAGGGAAGCAGGACAAGAAAGGGAGATGTGACTTACTCCAAAGAGGATGAAACCTTGCAAAAGGACCTGGTTATGAGAAGTCAGGGTACCCCAAGAGCAGCAGGGTCCCAGTGTCCTGCCAGGCTACTCACACTGTATGCTAACTAGCCCCCTTAGATGCGTGGCTTCATGCCTGGACAAAGGAATTACAATAATCAAGTTCAGGGAGCACAGAAGTATGAATTACTACATAATTCAGTTTCAAGAGAATGTATGACAGCCTTCTAGCTAGTCACATGCGGCGCAGTGGTTTGTCACCACTGTTGCTGAAGCATCCAAACGCAGCTTTATTTACATTTATAAATAGCTATAACTCTGAGAGTGTTGAATGACTATTCATTAAAAAATCATCACTCCTACCAAGTAGTTACTAATGTATTACATGAAGTATTACAGGAGGCACCTAGAAAGCAGTGAGGAAAACAATCACAGCCTTCAAATGACACCTTCTGAAGACTGGGTCATATAGCAATAGGTTAAAGAAGGTAAACCAAGAACAGAGCAGGGTGCCCACACAGACCATTCTGGATTAAACAGTTATTGTTCAATTATGTGTTTACATTATTTAGATACAAATATCTAGGTTCAAGATTGTTCCTATAGCCAGAGGCATCTCACTTCACTGTATATAAACAAAACTGTTACTGGTTTACGCATAAAAATATACTACAGGTCAGGGCCTTTTAAAAATATCTGACCAAATCTTGTACTCCACCAGTATGTATGCCAGCAAGCAACACAAGTTAAAGATGTCTCATGGTTCTTTGTTGGGGCCACTCTTATGTGAAGTGGACAGTTTCCTCTCAAAAAAACCAAAATGACACTCCTCCCACCAAACCCACAAAAAGACACTCAAGCGCTGTACAATCACCCAGCCTGGCTGTTGGTACATCTAATACATCTAATGCGTATTTTATGACCTGAACTAACATATCATATGTGCCAACAGCTAAGAAATCATCCTAGCAAACACAAATGTATGCATGTGTTCACTTCTCTGGTTTACTGCTCTGACTCTCTGCGTGACATAGACATATGGCACTGAAAGAGATTTGAGATGTATATCCTGTGTAAGCTCCATGTCGCTGTTATCTCTCTCACTAACATACAGCTTTTCATTTATTTGAAATTGTTAACTTTGATTATTCATAATTGCACATCACAAGGTTCTGCATTTACACAGGGTTACAGTTTTCTGCAACTTTTTTTTGTTACCTTCAAGCCAAAATAAACCCCCCAAACCCCACAAAAAATTCCAAAGCAAAACAAAAAAAACCCAAAACCAAACCAGTGGATCTTCACTGATCTCAATGTTTAAATTCCTATCTCTTACAGAGTAATTTGATTTCTTACCACTCTCCTGTTTTCAAGTCTAATAATTTAGATCATACTTTCTGTACTTGTATGATTTGAAAGAGATCTTGCAATCAAGTTTCCTCCACTGTCTAATCTGGGTAGACTCTAGGTGGATGTGCAAGACAAAGTTGTCACTGGTTCCTCTGCACAGGGGTACTCCTGTGGTTAGGAAAGCATCACATCATCCATTTTGTCTGCAGCAAAGTCCAGTGCTGCTTATTTTAAAACATAGGCTGTCCACTGAGGATTTATAGCACAGCACTGTGAAGACTGCCAGATACCTTAGTCATCAGATTCAAACGTCACTGCCTTTTCTTAGTTCTTCACATCCTAAACACAAGCACAACCAGCCACTATTTTTACACACTTTGTAGCGACAATGGAATGGTCTGTTCAACCACACTCAGTGTGATAGTACCTTAACTCATCTTGATGCAGAGCAGATTCAAAATGCAATGTCATATTTACAGGAGAAGAGGACAAAGGTAACTTTGAGGCTTACATATCTAGAACTAGCTCCTTTTATACCTTTCCTACACCAGAGGCCTCCATAACCATGTTCAGTAGAAAAATTCTCACCAGATTTGAGAGAGTCTCAAAGTAAGTGAACTTCTCCCTTTGGCCTCAGTTCTACGACACCTGCATTAATCTACGGAAATGGGGAGTGTACTTAAAGCAAGGTATTTACACAACTGCATTACTAGCAGTATCCCTTGCTTCCTTCCAAGGCAGTTCACTGATGCCTTCTTGGCTTTCCCACCATGCACCTCTTGATAGAAGAGTAAACAGTTTGGTATGCTACTGTATAAACTATTTTTCTGAACACAGCACAAAGACGTAGGACCATCCAACATATTACTTTAAAGTAATATGTTTTAAAAGGTTCTTCTTTAGCCAGAACATTTCAGGAATGTTGATGTTTCAAAGTGAGACAGACTGACAAAGGAACCCACATATTCATTTGTTCTTCCACAAAAGAAAATTATACTGTCTAGCATCTGGTAATTCCCTTACTCGTATGAAGACAGAAACAGAAAAGAAAGAGCAATACCCTTCTACCTCCAGAATTAAGAGAAAGACAGGGCCAACTATATAACTGGTGATTCTCAGTGAAATAAACAATCAAAAGATGCAGACATATACCTTTGGACTAATATTCAGATTCTGTATTCAGAATGGACATACCAACATATCTGACACAGGCAAACTCTGCAGAGACAGCATAATAATCCTAGTGCTCACTTGAGTTTCAGGGCAGAACTGCCTTACAGAATTCTGCAGACTCCAGTGAAGCTGCTCCAGCTTCTGCAAACCCAGGCCCACACAGCATACAGTTTAAGAACCTAAATTAGCAAGACACATGCTTAACGTTAAACAGTAAGAGTGTCTTACTGATTGGGGCCTGTTTGCATTCCACCTGCCTGAGCCCAATTGCCCTCTGGCCCCAGAAGAGGAAAGAATGAGATAAGAATCCTTAAAAGTTGTACTAAAGGAAGAGTAGTACTTTCTCTGAGCCTTTAGTTTACTAAATAACACCACTTACCAAACTTCACATTTAAAACCAAGGTAATAACACTATAAGGCTGCTCAATGCTTTAGTAACAACATATTAATACTTGAATTATATGTAATGATTAGTGCAACCTGGTCACAGAAGATAGCTTGACACTGCTTAGCAGCTACTCAAACTGATCTAGTTAAAGCTGTTATCTAAATATATTAGCTATCTGAGGTAAATTAAAATAAAATAAACCAAAGCTTAAATAATAAAGAATGTACATAGTTGAGGCCATCTGAAAATAGGTATTTGTTTACCTTTAAATACTTGCAGCATGTAGAACAAGGGCAGCTTTAAATAGCAGTGAAGAGAGTAAGTCTGATGTGATCAACATGTGCTCTTGAATCAGCTGTGCTACAGCACTTTGCTACAAACAGGATTATTAGGTGAGGTGGGACATAGTACACAGACCAGATATCCCACAACAAATTAGAGAATTGGCAGTAATTTATTTAAAAAGTTTACAGCTTGAACTATCAAAAGGGAAATAAAACACATCTCAAACAAAATTACTACAACAGTTCCCAAAAAATAACTGCACAGATTCATGCATGAGAAAAAATGGCATATAAATAATAAATTTTAATCACTCTGTTGTTACTGTTCACAGAACCTTTTTCTATCAGTTTTCACAAAAATAGATCTACGCCCACATACACGTTGAACTTTGAAATGTTTCAAGCTGAAACAAAAGTTTAAGAAAATTGTAAGATATAAAAAGGCCTTTTGGAATTAAATGTTTACATGAGCTACTTCAGCTTCCCAGCCATAGGGCAAACAATTTTTTAAAACCCCCACAAACTATATGCATGGTAAATAAATGTGTATTACTGTAGCAAAGGGGTATGACTAGTGCTAAATAACAAGCCCAGTAAACAGCAACCATTGAAGGCTGTGCTATGTGGATATGCTACAGCCATTTAATGCCAGGTTGTTGGTCAGACTTAAACAGCAGCAAGATTCAAATATAGCAGGCACAACAGTTAAGGAGAGTTGTTAGCTTCTGCATGTGTGTGCATGTACCCAATGTTTTCATTTTAAGTCTTTGAGAATAAATTGAATGTGAAATTATACCAATCATTGTGCAAATCGAACTATTGATTTAATAAAGGAGCTCCAGTGCAGAGAGCTGCATTTGCTGGTATTGTAATTCTGTCAATATTGCAGTTTGATATTGTGCTCAAAAGCAAATGGAGAGGCTCAAAACTGTTGTTTCTGCATGTCCAAGATTAAACTACCAAGCTAAGAGACATGATTACCATTGAAGCTTTTTCAAACTCTAAACTATCCCCATCTATATCCCCCCACCCCATTCTGGCTCTCCTTCCTTCATTTTGTCCAAGAATGTTTCAGACAAGCCTTTCAAAAATAGACTTTAATGCAGGAATAAATTGTCTTAGTAGAAATTCTAAAACAGGAATTAGCTCTTTGGGCCAAAGCATGTTCTTGATCATCAGTTTACATAACCTCACACTGCAGTGCTCCAGCCAGAAAAATAAACACTTATTCCTCCCCCACTACTCACCATCTGTCTGGTATGATTTTCCCCACCTCTGGAACTTTTATACTCATAATGTATATAAACACATTGAAGTTAAGTGTATATACATCCTTTCTAGTAAGAAAAAGAATTTGTAAACTGTAATTTGTTAAGAATATACCACAAGAATATGTGAGAGAGGAAAAAAAAAGCAACTTCCTGCCTTCAGAAGGCTGTTTGCTCTTACTCCATACACCACTTTTCAAAAGTGTTCAAAACCAAGGCAAGTGGTTATTAAATCAAGCCCTGAGGTGCGTGGGAAATGTTCACTTTTCTTTAAACAAAAGGAACATAAATACATGTACTTTTTTTAAAAAAGGTTTTAGGGAAATAAAAAAGGAGGTGCTATTGACTAAAACTAAGCAGGAGAATGGCCATCAAAAAACCTGCAAAAGGAACACTCACAAAAAGGTCTTTAAAGTAGTGTTAATCATGTGCAATTGCTCTTGTGGGATTAAGTGATAAACGCACAGCACGAGTTAACTAGTCCTACCTGAGTAGCACCGTGGGGCCCTAACTGCATAATTGCCATACAAATAAATGTTCAGCTTCATTATATTTCCCCCTTTTTATTGGGGTTTTAAAACTGATGAGCAGAGAAGAAAGGAAAGAGGGAGAAAGTACTGAAGAGTTCGCCTAGGCAACAAACCGGGAAGTTCACACTGAAAAGAGATGTGGATAGAGAGATGATTGCAGCTGCTCACGTGTAAGGAATGAGCAGACAGTTGAGAAATAGCAGATGGATTTTGTGTTAGGAGGAATTTTCTGGATTTTGAATGGATTTTGTGTTGAGCAGGGAAGCAGAGACAGCTAACTGAACAAAGTTTGGGAAATTAAATCAATTAGGTGGATTGTGGCTCAATTCTGAGCAGTTTTAAAGATTTAAAAGGAGGAACAGCGTGTATTTGATCCAAAGAGAAAGTCTCGGGGGAGAGAGACAGCTTAAGGGAAAGGAATAATCTGCTCAGAAAAAAAGAGCAAAGCCGATTTTTAATAAACAACAGTTAAGTCCATGTCGGAGGGGCAAGTTTCAGAAGGACAAGGCAAGGCACAAGAATATGGCAGGAGTGAAGAAGTGAGAGAGACAAGGGCTTAAACAGGAGTTTGGTGTGGACAGAAAGATGACAGGTTTCAGGGATGCCATTTAAGGAAAAGCAACAAGGTGTATAAATAGCCCGCATGGCTAGATCTAAGAGCAAAGCTGTTGGGCAAATGCAACAAGGGTCCTCAAAAATCAGAAATAGAATCTTTCTGATCTTATTGGAAGTATTTTTGGAAATTTGTATCCATACCACACCCCTGGCTAACATACAATAAGTGGCCTTGAGTTCTCCAATGCTGGTTGAGTGTACAGTAAAATAGAGTATCCTGGGCTGAAAAGACTTCAGGTAATCTGTTTCACTATGCAATGAAACAGCTATTAAGATAAACACAAACATGCACTCCAGATTATCAAATACAACATAAAGATACAGATTATCAACTACTAATATTTTTCAGTATTAGTAGCTTCACTTCAGATCCATGCAAAGCTATTTTGTGTTTTTAGCATAGTATTGCCAAAATTCAAGAGTATCCCTGAGAAACTCAAGCATTACCTTTTCAACATTCACTCAAATGTTCTTCCTTACAGTTTTAAATTGAACTTTTAGCTGCCAATGTTACACTACTGTTCAACGTTCTGTGCTTGGGTACTTCCTGGTAAAGAATTCTGCTGAAGGCGATTTAGAAAGCAAGAGTTACTAATATTTGACAAATATGCTTTAAAGGAAAATGTACAATATCATTGATGGCAGAAGACGTACCACCCAATTCAAATATCTGCCCTTTGAGTATCTATTGTGAGTCAGAAGTGGTTGCAGCAGTAAGTAGCGGTACAAGAGCCCTCACAGTAAAATGCAGTAGGATTCAGCAGTTACCAAATTTCCACAAACTGCAACAGCTAAATTACATTCAAAATGTGTTGGTTTTTTTTTAAATAGGATTTGAATAACTTTCCTGGGCATTTCCCCAGACATTGTAATATTGTTTTCTTTCCTTTATAAAGCATTTTTTTGGATTAATATATTTCCACACTTAGAAAAAAAATAATTTAAAGAAATCATTTAAAATTTATGATTTAAATGATGTCATTTATCTTCCAGGAACACAAAGCAAGCAAAAGTTTTCAACCTGTGATAAAAAGTTATGCTACTTGGAAATGACTTTATAGTACGGACTACTATAGCACACCTAACAATTATTACAAATTGTTCACCTTCTCATTGGAGCCTCATTATTAGAAACATTTCCTATGTATAATCAAATAAAACATAACACTAAATTTTTTCTGCTAACATTTCAGAGGCAGGAAGGAAAATCTAGGCCCTAGATACTCATCCATGGACAGTAAAACATTACAGAAGTCTGTGTTAATAAAATATATGAAAGTGAACTTTCACCAGCTTCATTCATTATGCAAAGATTTCTTTGTTTTTAAAGCAGCTGGAGAAAAGGTTTCTAATATGTAAATATGTTCTCCAAAGAGTTTTGTCACTAGGTTAAAGGCTGTACTCATTCTCTCCAAAATGCCAGGCATATCTTTGAATGTGAGAAGAAAATTAAAAAAGGAAACAGACAAACCTTCCAACACCGCAGGTCTTTGAGAGATCTGCAACTGCAGTAGCTCAAACAGTTTATTTGTTTCAAATTGTATAAGTAATATAAAATAAAGAGTAAATATTTTAAAAATAAAAATGTAATCAGTGCATAGGCTTTAATATTATCAAAAAGTTTAAGGGCAAACGTACACAAGTCAGCATTAGTTTGAGTGCCAGCATTCCTTTTTACAGTAGAAATCAAAATAATAATATGAAGTATTAGAAATTCAGTACTGACAAGGAGCCTTACAATTTGAGAATTTTCCCCTCTGACCTGCAATTCTGCTCGTAAATAAAGCTATTGTTTCTCTCCTAACTCTTTGCATTCCTCCCAAGTTAGCTCGACTAACATTTCAGTCTGCTAGAATAGATCTAAAAAGAAAGGGGGAGAGGGAAAAAAAAAAAAAAAAGAAGGAAAAAAAGAGAACTTTCTTCAAGGGCAGGCTACATAAAGTTTTGGAAGCTTTTAACCCTATACCCCCTGATATTCACCACTAAGGAAGAAACAGGGGAATACTTTTTTCCTTTTTCTACCAATTTACTCCTTTCTGAGTTGGTGCAGCTTGGGCCTGCCTCAGGAAAGCCTGTTTCCAGGCTTCCCATGGTATGTCGCAGTCCCAAGCGGATCAGCATAAAGCCAATAGCAGTTCATCCCTATATAAAGTCACTGAACTGTTTAGGTTGGAAAAGAACTTTAAAAGCATCAAGTCCAACCATTAACCTAGTGCTGCCAAGTCCACCACCAAACCATGTCAAATCATGTCTCAAAGCACCACATCTACACATCTTGTAAGTACCTCCAGGGATGGTGACTCCACCACTTACCTGTTCCAGCACTTGACAACACCTTCAGTGAAGACATTTTTCCTAACAGCCAATCTAAAAATTATTTTAATTTCATATCCAGAAATATTTCTGCTATAGAAATCCTGTTTTAGCTTGCTGGTTTATGTGATAATCCTGAAAGTTCAGTGGAAAATACAATGACAATTAACACAATTGCATTCCATTATTTCACCTACTTAAATACAACTCTCTTGCAGGGCTGTATTTGTTGTTCATAGCTCAACAATAACTTGCAGAGTTGAAAATGATTATGTGCAATTATTTCTATTACTATATTATTACTATTACTATAATTCTACCCACAGTGAGGAAAAGGTACTTGTTTATATACCTATCCTCTGCACTGCTAAAAGTTGAATATTTTAAAATATCTGGGAGATAAAAAAATAGATAATTTACATATAACTGGGGAGGAAACTTGGAGGTGCTAAATTATACAAGAATAAAACAAAAGGCAGTTAGACTACAGCATGCAACTACCTCAAGTGATGACTCTGCTCTGACAAATCACTTTCTACTTGTCACAGCAGACAGAAGAGCAGCACTTTAGGCTACATCATGAAAGACAGCAGTTGCAGTGACAAGCTACTGGATCCCAGCAGGGTCCCAGGTAACTCATTCAGGACTCTCACACATGGCATGTTACCAGGGTCCCCTTCAGAAGACTTTCTCAAAGCTGGTTGGCTTTATCTCACCAAGCAAGCAACTTGAACTAGTAAACTGGATCACAAAATGAATAGCCAGTCTGTGGTAGGATTGATCAATGACAGCACTAACATCTTAATCTAAGTAGAGGGAAATTATGATCCAGCAAGAATAAATTTTAAAAGTCTTTGGGAAGGAGCAACATCTGCCACTAGCAGACAAGTAGAGGAGAGCACAGAAATTTCTACATTTGTAACTTTCTTTCCTGATCAATTTTGGAGCTCATTATGACCCAGGGTACTGAATAACAAGTACTAGTCACACATTTATGTAGCAAGTCTTTTGATAACACTTGACAGCATTTGTCCAACTGTCAGAGCCCCATCTCCAACTGTCACTAATCAAAAGTGCTTCAGATTAAGAAAATAGAAATAAAAATTCCAAACTGTATCTAAGAATGATGTGTATCAGAGAAAAAACAAAGCAAAACATTTTCTGATTACTGTTGTGTGCCAACAATTGAAACCCTGAAGCATAAGACCTTGTTATAAGTATTCTAACAACAAGCTGTACTATGAGCCTATTCAGGACATCAAGGGCCTTTTTCTTGTTCACTCCAAGGCCCACAAAAAGCAAAAAAATAGTAGTAGCAAGGGGAAACACTTAAATGCTAAAAAGACCACAGTGACCATTTACCCCCAATTCCATCCTTTCTTGTCAAAGAGAAATAAAAACACCCCTCAAAACAAATTTTAAAAAAGTCTTGGTCACTGAAATACTCTCAACATGCTTCAGAGACAAGCTAGTTCAGAACTTGTTTAATTTGAACAACCAGAAACTGGATCTAGTTATGACTCTGACAACAAGGTCTACAAATCCTTCAGCACCACATACCTATTCCATGTGTAAGTAGCTATTCAGAACAGGTCGGTCACCTCTCAGTATTTTCTTCAACAAGGAACTGGACATACACAACTTAAACCATGCATTAGCTTGTTTTCCCAAAACATGGATCATTTTATGGCTTTAGCTCTCTAATATTTCCATATCTTCTGAAATATGAACAACAGAACTGGACACAGTATTCTAAAACCACAGAAAACCAAGATCCTATCTCTGCCTCTGCGCTGATACTGTCCTTTTCGTGTAGCCCAAGATTAGCACTGTGCTGAGAGCTTACACTGCCTGTGAGACACAATTTTCCTAATGCATTCAGAAAGTATTTCTTTGGGTATATGTATGCTCCTGTATGGACTGGATTCAAATGGAATTTGTTAGATTGCAACCATTTAAACAAATAATTCAGATCAGTATTACTAAGCTTTGCTTTTGATTAATTCAAAGCTTTTAATGCCTTAAATGATTTCTCAAAACCCTGTGGCCCAAGAAAAGCTATCTACCATGAAACTGTATCAACTGGCACTAATTAGCCAATTTGGTGATTTCCAAATCATTTGGAACATTTTCAACACTCCAAGTTTAGTGTATAGCAAATGGTAGAGTAGGGTGCTTTTTTTATGTATCTTCTTTAAGAGGTTTTGAACATGAATCACCCAGAGCTTCATCCAGAGCTACCGACTGATTTAGCAGATGCTGCCCCTTACAGCATAAGTGAGACACATTTCTGTTTCTGCTCGGAAATGTCATTTGTATTTTGCAGTACAATATTATTCTTATTCTTAGTAAAGAATGCTGTACTATATTTAATTATTTTGGCCACTGGGATTTCATTATTTTTTTTGACTTGTTTATTCCTGTGGCTCCTGAAGCCTTCCGTTCCTGTTGTCGTTAATACATGCATGTGTATTAAGAAAAGGGACCAATGTTTATAATAGCATACTTCCTAAAAGACTAATTCAAAGCTTTGAACAGAAGTAAAACAAGAAAAGGTATTACATGCTAACATGCCCGTTCTGGGGTAGTAAAGGAAAATCTGTTGACAGCAACTTCCATTTTCTTTAATTAGATAATCAGGTACATTTTAAAAAGGGAAAAAGGGAAAAAAATAAATGGTGGGGGAGAAATAAATTGTGATTCTCCCAAGCATACTTTTCTGTCTCTCCCAGGAAAGTTACTCAAAAATGCCAGACTCAAAAACATTCTACTTCACATATTCATATGCTACACTCAGTGTCATACCCTAAAGGAAAGAACTTATCTAAAAAGTTTTCAGAGATTAAATGCTTTTATATCAAATACTGATCAAACACATCCTCTGTATTAATTCTTCCAGGCATCAGTGCTTAGAAGCAAATGATGTTCTGGCTTGGTTCTAAAACATTCTGAAAAAGTGATATATTCTTTAATATATGACTTGCTGTTCAAGCTATAAATTCAAGATAGTGATGAAAGAGCCCCAGATCCTGAACAGCAAAAACACTACTCACTAAATCACTTCATTACTTATTTTCCTCACTCATCTGGGCCAGTACAAATTAAATTAAAAATAAAGTAACAGACAACTACTGATTTCTAAAAAGAACATTTGAAAGCAATACAACTCAGAACATTCTCTCTAAACAAGAGTCCAACAGATTTAAAATACTTCCAGGGTAACCACATAAAACAGTAGCTAAACACATTGAACATCACACACAGTTCTTTGAATACCATTTTATTGGTTTTGCCTGAAGACAGAAATTACAAATAAACTTCTAATGTAATAATGGACATACAATGCAACTTTAGTTAGGGCTTATGGTTTAAGACCCCACAATAAAACCTTCAAATGCTTTTCTGCTTTAAGAATTACATTCACACCTAAATTTAACTCCCACCTTACTCAGAGCTGTATTTAGTAGTTGCAGAATAACACAAGGGCTAAGAGATGAGAGTACTGCCACCTCGTGCCAGTAGAGCTGAAGCCTAACAAACAAGACTACTAACTAAAACTAATCCCAGGACATGTTCTACCTCTAATGTCTGACAGTTATTTCAGATCAGATACTTGATCTTGATTAATGAAAGAGCGTAGTAGTATCAGCCTTTAAAAACATCTTTAAACCATTTTAAAAATAAAAATAATAAAACTACCTGTACTTAATCAGCATGCCTGGCAGCAACTACTCATATTTGCTATTTTAACATCCTACTCTTATCTACTCATTACTGTGAAAAATTTCAATCACCAGGGATATGAGCTTTGGTAATGGATATCTCTTTCAGACTAAGTCTTTGGCATTTGGTTTTGGGGTTTTTTTTGTAGGGGGTTTTGTTGGGTTTTTTAAATATTATGACAGATTAAAAAACAAAGTATATGCATACACAGTTTGAGAGTTCAAAGGCAAAAAACTTCCTCTGAAACACTCTAATACACCCATGCTATGAAAAAGGGTCATATTCCTACTGCATAAATATTAAAGTACCCAAGTCAACATAAAATTTAGAAAATTGAGAAGCATTATGAAAACTCTCAAGTATGCTAACAAGCCAAAAGGAAAAAAAATCCTGTCTATTCTTATCTAAAAATACACGCACTACATCAACATTACAAAATAAAGAACCTGATTTTTTTTCCTGTTTCTTGGCTGATAAATGTAATTCTGCTCAGTGGATATTCCAGTGACTTAAATCCTAACAAGAGTCATTATTACAAGAAATAAAAATGCCAAATAGGAATACTCACCAATATCATTAGCTAGAGAGGCAGGATCAGAGACCCCAAGGGTGGCCTCAAACTCCTCCTGAAGACGGTAAGCTCTTTGAAGAAGGGATTCAAGCTTATGAATGAATTCAGCACTAATGATATCCTGCAAGAAGACAGATATTAGAAGATTTTCTATTTGTTTAGTGTCTGTAAGATTTCTTGTGAAATCTAAGAATATTAAGTCTTCAAAGAGCAAATCATGCCACATTAATTTACTACAAACTGCACAAGGACACTGTCAGATGAGTACTGCCACATCCAAAGCATACCACTTTTATAACATAGAGGGTATTTTATTTAGTGTAATAGAAATAAAATCTAAATTTTAAAATAATTTTTAAATTATGTGTTTACTGCACTAGAAATTATAAAAGTGTATGTTTATTTTTAAATATTTTTAGCATTCAGTTCATAAGCACAAAGGACTATTAATAAAGCCTAAGCACATTATTTGCAAATATTTGTAAATTTGTCATCTTTCACAAAACCTTTATCTCTGCTAAACAGATATCTGCTCATATAGTCATATAAGAGAGAGATGACCCAAGAGATTTTGTGCAGAGAACTAGTATGCGTGGCAGCTTGATAATACCATCCAGAAGCAAACACTGATGCAACAGCAATTGCCAAAAAATAAATAAAGTTAATTCCCCCAGCCTGCTCCAAATAACCAACCAAAACAAATTAAGAGGAACAAAGTTAGAAGTCCTTTGAATGCTATGCTACTGAACTGGACATTTGAGTTCATTCTCTGTTTCAGTAATCAAGTTGAAAAAATTCAGGTAAGGAAACAGAACAAATTATCAGGGAATCAATAGCAGCTTACATATTGAATATACTCACTTCCACACTTTCTTCTGCAATTGCATCTCCTGCTCCCAGCTTAATGGAACCACAACTTGCTTCATCTTCAACTTGCCTGTTACGGAAAGTTAATGCCTGCTCCCACCGACGCAGTGCTTCTTCAAAAAGCTCCATGCCTAGGGGAGTTCAGCAATACACCCATTCCATCAAAAACACAGCTTTCATACGTATTCACATTTTACTAACATGTTTTCCTGTTACTCTAATGTGCAGGACTATAGCAGAGATATAAGTTTTTAAAACAGCAGCAATTGCCAATGTTAAAAAAAAAAAGAAAAGAAAAAAGACATCCACCTTTCTAATAAGATAAAGAAGTTCACAATACAATTAAACAACAGTGTTCAGTGTATTTTTTTCCTATTTACTTTTCCAAATAATTCTATGGCTTACTACTACAAATATAGTAATAAAAATATGGGGGTTTTTTAAAGTAATTCTAGATCAAGATTACATTATTTTATGGAAATATTTTTAGACACATGCCATGGGACACCATGAAAGAACACCACAAAAATACTAAGTGTCACTGTGCCACAAACCCAAGATATTATTTACATTCACTGTTGGCAGACGCTGAATATTCTTATTATAACTTACCCATCAAATATAAATTTTCAGGTGTGGTCACTGGAATATTGACAAGTTTAATATCGTCTTCATCTGCTTTATCCCAGGAATTAGAATTGGCACAAGCACAACTGTGACAAGAGGTGGCACTCTGAACCTTAAAAAAACCCAAATTTGGAAATGGTGTTATACAGAGTATCCTTAAAGCTACATTCCTGACAGAGTACATTATATCCAAGTTATCCCCCTAGAAGCTATTACTATGTAGTAAGTACAGTGGCCTCTCTAGTCCTTTGTGCAGCTAGTTTGGGGAAGTTACTTCGACTCTGTAAAACTGTTAGCTGCAAGTTCACAGACATTCAAGAACACTAGGACACTTTCACTTACCGAGGCCAGACTTTGGACTGAACCGGAGTATTTACTGAAAAGCCCCCCGTTTGCATAGATACAAGACTGAGATCCTTTTTCCTTGGCAGAGCTCAGAGAAAGCGTCAAGTTTTGCCGACTACTGGAACAACTAGAACCTAAAAGATACACTGATTTATAAGTTTCTGCAAACTCAAAACTGATTGTATCTTTTGTTAGCAAGATCTATCAAGAATTGCTCTTACTCTTTTCAATGAAATCCAGTTTGGAAGCAAACAATTACTCTTTTATGTAGTTTTATAGGAGAAACTAGAAATCAGAGCAGTCAATAACAATATGCATGCATCTGAGCATAATTGTTTCTCCATCCTATAAAAATTAAAATCTGCTTTTCTCAGTCTTGAGATACATCCACAGAACTGCAAACCCCATTGTTAATAGACTGTTCATGATTGAAACTTCAGCTTTGAGAATGAGACTGGCTTATTTATACACTGCAATTTTGTTCCTAATTTGTACAACTTCAACAATTCAAACCTACTCAGCATTAAAGGAAAATAGTTTGGTTTACTACTACACACAGTTATGCACACTCCCACTCCCCTCTTTTCTTCCCCTCCAAGACACAAGCAAAAGAACCCCAGGGGTTCCTCATGTACCTTTTTCTGATGCAGCTGCTTTGGTACACTCTAATACTAAATGACTTGGTTCCCATGGTGGCACTTTCTTGGTTTTCTTTCCACGTCTTCTTTTAAAATGATGGGCCAGAAAAATAACAGATATTGCACTCACTGCTGTTACTGTGAAAAGCTTCTTTAGCCCAGGGGAAAGCTTTATCTGAAAATAAGAGAGTGTGACTTCATGAGAAATAGATGCTCCTTAGCTCTCAACTTTCCTCATACCCTCCTTTTGGCATGTCCAACCTATGCTATAGGTTGTCTGAGGGAGATCAGAGATGCTGCTCTTTCACAGCCTGAGAAACAACCAACTCTGAGTAAGGACATAGACTAACTGCTTCTCAGAATCTGTGATGGCCTGTAGGTGAGAGACTTTACAAAGGTGCTGGTGGGACAAAGGAGTGGCTGCACTGAGAGACATAATGCAGCACCAAAAACTATTGCAAATCCACAAACTATGGGGATCTAGTATTTTCATATCAGGGCAATTCAAGGCTTTAATTCTCTAATGGCAGAAAAATACTGAGAAGAAACTCACCCTTCACAACTAGGCTGTTTTCTTGCACTGTGGAAGAGTGGAGGATCCAAAAGCTAACATTTGCATGCTGTTTCAATTTGGAAAGAATATGTATTTAAACATATTTCTCTAGATAAACCTGGGTGTTCTTTTATTGTTATGTCTTATTTTGAACATAGATCAATCATAGGTTTACAAATGCTTAAATCAGCAAATAAGAACAACTTAGACAAGCAACTGTAATTAAAGGCCATTAACAAAGTTTAGAAAATTCAAAGTGACAAGATACACAAGGAAAAAAGAGGTGTTTAACTGGAAACTAGATTTCCCATCCACAAATCTTTAGGAATCCTATGCTGCTTGAGAAAGGGGCTGCTCACAGACCCAAAGTCCTTACGGCTAAAGTGGTGTTTCTGTAATGTTTCCTCATATGAGAATGCAGTAGCCATGCAGGGGTCAATGATATCAGAGGGGTGTAATTTAAAGCAGCATTGAAAGCTTTGCTCTGCACTGAGTTTGCAATCAACAAGTCAAACATCTTTGACTTGAGAAACTTATCCTTAGTGGTACTTGTGTATCTTGACCAAAAACCTAGGCCAAAAACCTAGCACTGCACTCTGTGAGGAAAAGGAAATCCATGAAACATGCTCACAAAAGATGACTATGTTTACCAGAAACAGCTAATATCCAAGTAACTGAGATTGAAATTTTAGTTCTAGCATTTAATTCTGTGAGCTTCAAGGTTTTAACTGTAAGTGGATTTAAAAAAAAAAATAAAGTCTTCTCTGTGCCTACAAGTACTATCATAAATAAATTAACAGTAAGAAGATAACTTCTGAGGAGGGGACATTAACAGTTGCACTGGGTATTTAAAAAAGATATGCATATGCTGCAACATAAAAAGGAAATCAGTGATCTTGCAGTGAGAATTTTTAAGTATTGCAAATAAAAAAAATGTGAAAATAATCAGATGTAGCTAAGATTGAGAGGATCTCATTCTGGTTTTATTTGCATTAACACTTTGAAAGCATTTGCATGCAAATATGAGAAATGGTATAGCTTTTGCTAGCAAGCATCTAACTAAGTAAAAATAAAATATAGTTATATTACAGACCTGGGTTTTAAAAGCAGAACTTTATTGGAAACTGTTAATACTTACTCTTAAAAAATATTATTGGCATTCCTAACTGTGATTTTTCTTTTTCTTTTAGTTATCCTCATCAGTGATTCAGCATGTACAGAATGGAAAAAGCTACTGAACCATATTTTTGCCTTCTGCGTATTATAGCATTAGAATACGGCTCACTCTTCAAGAAATTTATTATTTGAGGGATACAACCAAAGAACTAATATTATCTTAAGCAAATCTGACTTATTACCCTCTCCCACTAATTACAATTATTGGTTTATAGGCAACACCTCTCCTCTCAACCTCTACAACACAATTACAGCTCCTCCTCCCTGTCTTTGACAGGAAGGTGCTCTAGGGACAAATCTTGTGATTCCCTACAGACAAGAGACATCAGCTCCACAATACAGACAGCTTTTGTCAACCTGAAAACTGAGTCAAGGATATGCTCTTCACCCAGATTTGAGCAACTGCTATCCATGTTGCCATTTATATACTAATAACAAGCCTATAATACTAGAAACACAAGTTGCACAAACCCACAGGAAAAAAAAATACTTTGGAGTCATCATTAAAGAAAATGCTGCAATTAGTAAACCCTTCAGATTTTCTTGGAAGATCTTTCCATACATAAACAAACAAAGCCAGCAAAAAGATCTGAACAGGTTTAAAAAACAGCCTGCGTTTTAAGAATCACTTTCTTCTATTAGTCGTGTGCTACTTAGTTAACCAAACAGGACTTTTGATTTGCGTCAATGAATTGTCATTCAGATTAGTCTGGTGAGTGGTAATCTAGAAAATACTTCAGAGTACATTCAATATTATAAGTTTAATTACAGTTATGTGCTGCTGCAAAATGAAGACATATAAACATTGCAGATAAAAGCAATGTCTTCCGTCATATGCATGATGATGCACTAAAGCATGTATCAAAAGAAAAAAAATCCCTCTTATTTTAGTTCAGTGCTCTAAACTAAAATCAAGATATTCCTACAAATTTAATTGATATTAAATTCAGGAGAGTGAGTCCAACATTACAACTAAACTTCAAAACATATACCACAAGTGACAATGGTCAGATAACATATACATTACCTGGTTAAGAGAATAATACCAAGAAAGGGGAAGATGAAACACCCGCAAAGCTACTGTCCTCAGAGAAAATCGTGTCTCAGTAACAGCTTCTTCTGACATGGCTCCTTCTTTCCCATAACCTCATTAAGTGGAACTATCTTGGAAACAGTCGCAGATGGTCTCTGGAATACATTGTCAAATGAAGGATACATGCTAAATTATGCAATAGAAACCTAGGACAGCTCCCTTCTACTAACTCAAATCTCTTACATAACAGGTACGTGAATTGTTTGATTGATGCTTCAGAGTAAAGACTTGTGCTTCAGGAGAAGACAGCAAATTTGCTGGTTCAGCTTAGGCCCCCTTCCTTCCAACTGCTCTGAGCAAAGACCTGTACGCACAGAACCAGGATCTAGAGAGGACTTTCATCAGCTAGCAGTACCCCCTAAATCATACACAGAAACAACCGTGATTCCACAATCACTACTGTTGGAAGAGCATATTTGCCAGCCTAAAGAATTAAAAGATTTGAGAGCAACCAGGAAAAGTTTACCTCGTTCAGACCTTTCATTTTTTGCAGAAACACGATGAGGAATAAATACTGCGGGCTGACGTAATCCCCGCCTCTGGAAGGGACATCACCCTTACTCCCTGACGCTAAATACAATGCGAAGCCCCTGACGCGTGACAGCCACCACAGCCGTGGCGCGGCGTGAGGTGACAGCAAAGGGCGGGCCCACAGGTCGAAGGAGCGGTCAGCTTCAGCCGCCGGCTACGTTCGCCCGCAGCCAGGCTGCACCGCGCTGCATGCGTTCCCTCAGGGCGGGAGCCTCTCCTCGCCGCGGGACACGGAGCGGGGCCCGGCCGGTCTCGGAGAGGCAGCGAACCCCGCCCCCATAGCCGGCCCCCTTGGGGGCAGAAGCCACCTCCCTCCGGCCCCGCAGAACCCGCACCAGGTAAGGCAGCCCCGGTATCGCGGCAGGGGGTGCCTGACCCCTGCGGTGCCTCAGGCGAGCGACGGGCAGAGCCAAGGCGCCGCCACCGCGCGCCCCTCAACCCCAGTCCGCAGAGCCGCCCAGTCAAAGGCGGGCGCACCTCTGCCTGGGCCCGGGCCGGATCCCGCTGCGCGGCGGCCCTACAGTTTGCCGCCCTCAGTTACCTGCCGAGCAGCGAGGCAGGCGCCACAGAGAGCAGCCACAGCCCCTCGCGGGCAGCTCCCTCCCAACACCGGCGGCTGCTAGGAGACTGACAGGGGTTCTGCTTCCGGGCCAGCGAGAAGCGGCCGAGGTAGACTGGGAGACAGCCCCTGTCCTTGCCACGTGAGGGTGACCCGCTCCGTTAGGAGTCTGCGTCGGCCATCTTTACACAGGGCAACCTTCTTCAGCGAACAACCGGGCAAAGTAGGGCGAGAGCCTGGCGCCGCCATCTTTGTGCGGGGCAATGATCACGTGAGCGGCGGAGACGCTCCGTGCGGCCATCTTTGTGCGGGGCGCGTCCCGCAGCCGGTGTTGCCGCAGCCGCTGTAGGCGGGAGTCGTGTGTGCGTGAGGAGCCGCGGCGTAGGTGTGCGCCGTCGCCGACACGGTGGCCTTCTGCCCTGCTGCGTCCCGGGCGGGGGAGCGCCGCCCTCCCGCTCGCCCCGCCCGTTAGGGCCGCTGTCTCCGGCGGTTGAGGTTCGCCATCGGTGTAAGCAGCGGGGCTGGCCGCGGCCCTGCTTAGCTCCGGGCTCCGCGCACGGTGCGTCCTCCCGGCTGCGCTGGTAAGAGGGGAAGAGTCCAGCCGCTGGCGGGGAGGGCGGGTGGGGTTCGGCGCCTGTGAGGGAGAGCAGGACCGACACGGGCGGTGTCTCCGGCCGGTCTCAAAGTCCAGGACGGCTCGGGCCGCTGGGCGTATTGGCACAGTGATGGCCGCCGCCGGCGGGAACCGTCTCGGCTGCTGGGGCGCCGCGCTCCCGGAGGGCTGGGCGGGGGCCGAGGGCGCTGCGCGGCCTGTCTCCCGCACACCGGGCTGGCGAGCTGCAGCACGACGGGCCGGCCGCGCCTGGGCCGGCCGCTCCGAGGCAGCAGTGGGTAGGCGGGGTGGGTACCTATGCCTGCTGGAGGAGCCTTGAATCGACCTCCCCAAACACCCGCTGAAGTTCAAGCCGCGAGGCCCCGGCGCTGTAGGTGGGATGCAGTTCCCACACCGGTGATTTCTCAGGTCGTTCCCTTAAGTTTCTACGCGCTCAGGTCCCCGCGTAGGAGGGATGCAATAGGCTGGAGAAAGAAGCCTGGTGTAGCACCTGGTGGAAAATCCCTGAGGATTTGTGGGCGCGGGCAAAGCCCGAGTTAGGGAAAGCCGCTTAGGAGCGTAGAGCTCAGCTAATGGGTTTCAGAGTTAGGATTTGCAGTGGCGGAAAGAAGAAATGCGTGAACAGCCTATATACCTTCAGAGGCAACGTAAAATGAGAAATGGCCGACCCGGTAAGAGGATACACCCTCAAGCGTTTATTGTTTTTTTTCAAATGTCCTTTCTCTCTGGAAAAAGCGCTTGATGATAGGAAAAAACAAATCTGATGAAAGTGACTTACAAAACCATGTCTTGCTTGGATGGCTCTTCAGGCTTCATGGTGCCTGAAGAGAAGGACAAGGTTTCTTTCATCAGGTTGCTGAATATGCTTTTGTCACTTACTGGGAAAATTCCAGGTCTTATTCTAAACAGATAAAGTTTTCTACCATAGTTTGTACTGGTGGTGTCTTCCCCCCCCCCCCCAAGGAAATTGGGATATTCGTGTTTAAAGCTGATAGATTTCTAAGGGTAGAAATAGAGATGGGAGGTGACAATCAAAACCACCTACCAATTAACAGGCTATAAAGGAATTTAGTGTGAAATTAAGATCACTCTTCCCTGTTTCTTGATCTAAGAAGATTGTTCTCGAGTTTGCTAACAATATTATTCACCTACACTTTTATGTTGAAGAAATTTCTGTAATACTTTTCAAAGATTCCAGTAAATTTCTTAAAGATCAATGCAGTACCTTAAGATGTATATTTTTCTTTCAGTTTTCTAAAAATTTGAGTGTATGTCTTAAGCTGTAGCCTCAATGAGCCTGTTTAGTTTGATGAATGCTGGGTTTTTTTTTCGAAAGTGTGAAGAATATGTATCACATGTAGTCACTGAAGTTCCAGATTCCTTTGGTATTCTAGGTAACTAGATGTTCAGATACAAAACTGAAGACCCATTTCACTCTTACTTTGTTGCCATAAAATAAAAAAGAATGTTAAATGTGATTTTTCCAGTGCATTACTAGTAAAATAACCATGAGTGCAAATAGGAACCTTGGTGTGCTGTTGTTTAGAGCAGTACAGGCAAAATAATAAAACCTTCTAATGAAGGTACAATTGCTGTCTTGAGAACAATGCTTCCGTGTAAAATGATGTGATAAAATGGCTCCACACTTAGGGACACCAATGAAATAGAGATATATATGTGTGTGTGTGTCTGTGTGTTTATGTCAGTGTCTGTTGAAGTGTTAACTACTGTAACTAGACAGACAAAAGCATTACCTTTCTTTTTTGTTGAGAGAGAATTTAAAATGTGTTATGTTTCTTTAAGATATATTAGGCTCCCTGCATAAGCCTAAGGTAATTTTTAAGACCAGTTGAACTCTCTTAGTGTTTGATGGGATTTTTCATGTGTAATAGTTCAGTGGTAGGCACCACACAAGTCTGTGTCATGTCATGGAATTCTGCCAAATAATAAAGATGTTGCTGGTTGTGATGCTTTAAATTATGGTCTGCATTTCTCTGACTCCTCATGTGAGCAGAAGTTTTTTTTCTTAGTGAATGCAAAGAATAAACAGGAACAAAAAAAAGACTGGAGTTTTTTTTGAAGTATGACTCGCTATGCATGCACTATGTGTTGATAAGTCCTCCTTTTGACCACTGAATGATTCAGTGAGTTGAATGATGTAGTATGATGCCTTACCAGTTGAACTCTCTTAGTGTTTGATGGGATTTTTCATGTGTAATAGTTCAGTGGTAGGCACCACACAAGTCTGTGTCATGTCATGGAATTCTGCCAAATAATAAAGATGTTGCTGGTTGTGATGCTTTAAATTATGGTCTGCATTTCTCTGACTCCTCATGTGAGCAGAAGTTTTTTTCTTAGTGAATGCAAAGAATAAACAGGAACAAAAAAAAAGACTGGAGTTTTTTTGAAGTATGACTCGCTATGCATGCACTATGTGTTGATAAGTCCTCCTTTTGACCACTGAATGATTCAGTGAGTTGAATGATGTAGTATGATGCCTTGAGATAGGTGGGCTAAACAAAACCTTCTAGTAGAATGGAGAGAGCTAGGGAGAACAAGGGAAAGAGAGCAAAATTATCTCCCAAATACATGGGAAGCATTTGATGAGAAGCTTATTGCATGAAAATGATAATGAATAGCTAGTGTGAAAACTTGAGTTCTATTCCCAGTTAAGTGTTACTTCGTTCTTAACCTTATAGTTAAAAAGATGCTGCTTGTGTCCTGTATATGTAGGTTCATGGATTTCAGCTTGCATTTTTCCTAAGATTCCTGTGAGACCATGGAATACTTCTGAATGGTCCATGAAAGGTGACAGAAATACCCTTGTTTCCACCAGATACATGATTTCTGTCTAAGAATTGCTACCTTGATAACAATTTTTAGAGTTCTTATACCTGAGGAGGGATGAAATTACTGATACAGCTCCTTTCCAGAGCCTTTCTAATACATGTCTTTCTAGTATATAACATTTGGTTCAGGAAGCCCCAGAGCTGGAAAGGATTCAGGGAAGCTCTGTATTCTTGTAATATTTTTATTCTTCTGTGCATGTTGTCTTTTGGTCAGTGGTGGAAACAGGATATTGGACTAAAAAGGCCTTTTACTTGTTTGTAGGAGGTCTCCAAGTACTTTCCTACTACAAATTATCATCTATCACAGGGGCTATGGAGATACACTGCAGCTTCAGAAAAGTAGTATAACATGGAATGTAAGAGAAACTACAAAAGTAAATGGTAGATTTGAAAAAAAATCTTTTTTTCAAGTACTGAAAATGTGAAGAAGTGACTTGGATGAGGTCAACACAACGTAGAAGCTTGTGAAAAAGCAGATGTGATAATGAGATACATTAGTAGAGGAAGATAAGTGATCTTCTCTGAGAGAGTGGGAAGTGATGAAATGGAGGAAGGGCAGTGAGGGAGGGAGGAGCTACCCTGGGCTTGCTAGGACTTAGATGAAGGATGAATCATGGTTTTGAAATAATTTTACAGTTTAAGACTTTTACATAAAGTTTTACTAAATGTGTTACTGCAGCTAGGTATATTAAGCTACCAGAGTTATGGCAGCGTGGTGAGTTATCACAGTTGCTATGGGATGGAAGGAGAGGTGTAAGAATTTTGTTAGCAAAGGGGTGAAAGAAAGGCCATCCAGCTCTGGTAATATAATAATGTGAAGAATCTGTAAGGTTAACTAGACTTTTACAAGGGATGCTCTCCATATGGGTAGGAATAGGGACCACATTCAAAAGGACATAAGTTTGAACGTACGATGATCCTTTTGATGATTATTATGAGGAGATGCAGACTGTACCAATAAACAGAATCTGGTGGGTTTGGATTTGCGGTGTTTCAGGTGTGAAAAGTAGCTATTAAATATAAATCTGGTAGCATGATGTGATGTTCCATTCACTGCTTTTTATTACTTGGAATAATGCATTCAGGAAGGTTCTTCCCTTTAAAAAAAACCTAAAGATTTACTAATCCATTATACCAGTCTTCCTAAAGCATTTGTGTTAAATCAGTATTAAGTCACACTGATTATTTTTTTTTTTAGGTTGCCAGGGCTTTATTTGAAATGCACTTTTCAACTTTTAACATTCTACCAGAGCTTACAAAATGTGTGAGATGAAACATACATTTATGTTTCCATTTCTGTTCTGAAAAGGAATTTACAGTTCAAAGCAGAATTGCAAGTATGTCTGAAGTTGAGGGAAGTTTGGCCTGAAAAACTATTGTCATATTTGGAGCATCTTTAGACAATACTGCATATAGTTTACTAATAGACACTGAACTGAGCAAATACACCTCCAGCTGCAGCTTATTTTTGAGAGTAAGGTTTTTTGAATCTCATGCCATTGGTCCAGGAAGAGAATTTAGACCTCATCCTGGAAAAAAGTTTTAAATTATTAATTCACTGTAGTATTTCTAGTCTTGTGAGAGAACTTCTTAAATATTTTATTGAGCAGCTGTTAAGATGACATTCAAAAAGACCAAAAGATAAACATACACTGCAGTATATGTATAAATGTTAATGTATAATGAATACTTTGTGTGTTATTTATATAAAAAGATATTTAAGTACATATGCATATTTACGTGCAGGTATATACCTATATGTATATAACGTATAAAGCATTATACGTTGGTTTTATTTAAAATAATACTGTTTGTATAGGAATGTTTGTAGGAATAATATAGGAATGTTTATACCCATATACATACATATAAAACCCACTTTGATAATGAAAGGGAACTGAAATGACTCTTGATTCAAAGGGATCTTACTGCAAAGCAATGGAAGTAAAGAGCAAGTTGAAGATACACTTCTCAGATAAACTGAAAGTTCGCTAAGAAGCCTACTAGATATGTTCATTTTCCCCCATGCTGTCAAACTCTAGATTTCTTAATACTCAAATAAGTGATTGGTCATATAGCAGAAGGAACAGACCTAAAGGTGCCGGAACAGACAGACAAAGTGGAAAGACATGTTGATAACGTGGCTAAAGTCAGCAAACCCATCAAGGAGTGTGCATCACTGAGTTAGAATAGAAGTTTAGCTGTAAGTCTTGATAAAGGAATGCTAGATTGGTCATAGAATCATAGAATCATAGAATTGTAGGGGTTGGAAGGGACCTCGAGAGATCATCGGGTCCAACCCCCTGCCGAGCAGGCTCCCTAGGACATTTCACTGAGATAGGCATCCAGACGGGTCTTGAATATCTCCAGAGAAGGAGACTCCACCACCCCCTGGGCAGCCTATTCCAGTGCTCTGTCACCCTCACTGTGAAAAGTTTCTCCGCATGTTGGTGCGGAACTTCCTATGCTCCAACTTGCAGCCATTGCTCCAACTTGCAGCCATTAAGATAAGAATTGGGTGAAGAAAGCTTTAAGATATTTTGGGCTTTGGAGAGATTGAGGCATCAACAGCAATTGCTTAAGAGATAAAACTGAAAAAAACCCCTTGGTTCTTATCTGTATGAGTCAACGGGAGCATATTAAAGAACCTTGCTGAGTTAATTTTTCAATTCTTCTGTAAGAATCATCACTTTCTGTGCAAGCATAAAAATGATGACAGTGATTATATTTAGCATTCTTTATTTCTGATGTTTCAGTGTCTGCATTAGAGACCTTGGATGGACAGAGAAAACACAAACGAGAGAAGCTCGCTGAGTGTTTGAAACTAAATGTGAGTTGCAAGTTTCAGTTTGCTTTTGATATATAATATGCCTGCATCTAGAACGTGTCATTGTAAATAAATAAAATCAAGATAAAGTTTCCTTCTCCTTTGGCAAGCAAGTCATGCGCTCCTGCATTTCAGCCTTGACAACTTCAGCAGGGTGGCTTAATACCACTTTCCAGAATATACAAAGCCACCAACAAGTCAGGGTGGGCTTGAAAACTGCAAATTTGTAAGTCCTTGGCATGCCATGGTAGAGGCCTGGAAGTTAAATAATTAATCTAAACCAGCTCCACTCCACTCAGGATTCTTTGTATGCTCTAAAAGGCAGAGGATTTCATTTTAGAAGTGAGGTGTGTTTAATTTGGACTATTGGCTTCTCTTACAGTTATGTATACTGAATTAGTTTTGAAAGGCTCGGTCTTCTAAAACTTATGGAGATGTTGGATATTAGATATTTAATATTGCTGCTTACTGTAAGGAATTGAGTTTTACTGCTTCTTACTGCTGTTGATGAATGATTCCCTGATTTTGAAAATCCCAGCTACAGGATCTCAGAAAACGCAGCTTCAGAAATGTCCTCACCTGGAAGCAACTGCCCACACCTGGAATCAGTTGGTGAGATAACAAAAGAGGAATTGATACAGAAATCTCATGTGAGTAGTAGCAGCTTACTTTCTTCCTATCATAGTTTACTCTGGTCGCTTATTTTAGCTATATATCTTGTTGTTATTAGTTATAAGATGCATTTAAATGTTAAGCATGAGTAAAATCTTCTGTACTGGAACAGTAAGGTGCAAATGAAGTACAGGAAGGATTACGGACTTAATAAAACTGAAAAAGTATTTTTCAGTACTTAATAAGTACCTCTCCCTGCAGTGCTTTTCAAAGCAGTGTTTTAATCAAAATATTAGTTAAAAGAGTTATCATAATGCCAAGCTGGAATCAACTTTCAGGCACTGTCATTGTAGCAATTTCTGCATTAACATAAATACTTGAGGGATAAGTGTCAGGAGGATGGACTTAGTCTTTTCTCGGTGGTGCCCAGTGACAGGGCAAGAGGCAATGGACACAAACTTGACTACAGGGAAGTCCTACCTAAATATAAGGAGGAACTTCCTTACTGCAAGGGTGGCAGAGCATTGGGTCAGGCTGCCCAGAGAGGTTGTGGAGTCTCCATCTCTGGAGATACACAAAACCAGCTTGGACGCTCTCCTGTGATCCTGCTCTGGCAGGGGCGTTGGACTAGATGATCTCCAGAGGTCCCTTCCAACCCCTGTCATTCTGTGATTCTGTGAACATTCCAAATAACTGACTTGACTTCAAGTAGAAACTGTAATGAAGAAATTTCTGCTTAAGTTTTTCTTGGCTAACAGCTCACTTTTTGATGGTGGAGCCACAGTTTGAGAAACTGCCTCTTGATTTCTAGCTGGTGTTAATAAACAGTACAAAAGTCTTGTAACCCATTGTAGCAGCTAGGAGGTGATGAAAAGCCAAACCTTTTCTGTCCATGGTGCTAAATTTCTTTATCTGAAAATGAAAGAGTGCAGACTGGTATAACATTGCTCTAGTGGTACAGGCTTTTTTTGTAAACCTTTGCAAGTAGTGTTGACAGTCTGCAAATAAGAATATGCAATTACTACAAATTCTGTGGCTTTCATTTCTTTTTATTTTAAAATTGATAGGGATGACCAATTTTTGAGGGTTTTTATAATAATACAGTATGATATGTATGTGTTTATGCCTTATTTAGAGGAACTATTTCTAGTTTAAGATGAAAACTCAGAGGTCCAAGGCTTTATTAGAAAAATATACTGATTTTAAGATTGTGAAGCAAAAAAACAAACTTGCTTACTAACACATCATTTTTTCTGTCTGTAAAGCTCAGTATCAACTGAATTTTCAGTATTTTTTTCTCATTTTGTCTCAAACTTGTGCTTTACTGCTGAAAGTAAATAAAGTAATAGTCTTCTTGTGTGATTAATAGGGCACTTGTCAGGACTGTAAAGTCAGAGGACCCAATCTTTGGGCATGCTTAGAGGTAAGTTCTGTTTTGTAGTAGGGTCCTTTTCTAGTAATCTGTAGATAAAGTTGGTAGTACTTTTTTAAGAAACAGCTATAATGAAGTTCTTTTAAATTAGTTTAAGTTATTTAAAAGCAAAACCTCTTGTGCAGTTTTCTATTTTTAAAATTATTTACCTTTTATCCGAGTTATTTCCTGTACTTAAGAATACTGTGTTCAAAATGAGATTTTTTAAGTAGTATGTTATGTTTTCTTCATGATTTTGTTTTCTCCAGTGTAGATCTGAAAATCACTATAGTACTTCTGAATTAATAAAGTTACTTTTTTGTAAGTCTCTCTTAGCATTTGTAGTAATAATGTTTAGCAGTAAATGCTTTTTACAACATGAAAATAGATTTTTTTTTTTTAATTATAAAGCAAAACTAAGGAAAAGCTAATTCTGAAGCTTGTGGAAGCATTTATAAGCATTTTTCAAACTTTGTATGAATTTTGTGTAGTTGTTACCCTGTGTATATTTGTTATTAAATATGATTTTGCCTTATACTTTTTGCTGTCAGTATACTTAAGGAAAGACTCTGAAAACGTTGCTTCTGATTGTTCTATGATACCAACAGGATAATATGTGGTGAATTTAATTTTTAAAATATCTCTTGGGTTCTTCAGATATACAGCTGTTTCCAGAGATTGAAATCTTGCTATATAGTCTTGACTTCATCTCTTGGCAACATTCATCTAGGTCCTGTCAGGAAGATATCTAGGCTGAGATGTGCCAACCTCTAGGTGTATACATGAGGGTTTTTCAAACTATACTTCATTAGTTTTCATTTTAGTAGATTATGGTAACAGGTAAGACATCTGAGTATTTTACCACTCCTATGGATAGCAAATAGGAACAAAGGGGGAAAGAAACTGTGTTTAATACTTTTTTGTTAGAAGGCTTGAGGCTTAATTACATATAAAAAGCCTCTTGGGGGTAGGAAGAGGTGTTCAGGGATGTATCAACCTGGCAGGTGGGGAAACACAGTGAAGCTTGAAAACATCTTGTTTATTTCTCACTTAGAGCTCTTAAACTGTTACTGAAAAACTTAAATTCATACCACCATTTCCATAGGAGAGTTTTCTAATTGCAGTAGGACACTTAATGTCATGCTGTGATACATTTCCTCTTGGATGAATTGGCATCTTGCCTTCACCTTTTTCAGTAGAAAAACATGGTGAGATCCCAGCATGTTAACTATCTGTAACTTAACCAGTATCTGATTTATTTAATATAGAAAAATGACTGTGTTAAGCTGCTGTTTGATTACATAAATTAATGCTCTTAGAGTTATACAAATAACATGCTGCACCTCTTATGTGATTGTTTTGACTCATGCAAATGAGGAATTAATGAAAATTGCTTGAAGATTGGCAGCTGCAAGATTCCATGCTCAAATATGTTTTGCGATTAGCACAATTAAATCAACAATTATTCTGCATGTTGTAACTAGAATGTGGTAATTGCTTAACCATATAGTGCTGGCAAATTTAAATGGGAAAAAAAAGATGAAGTAATACTCTGATAAATAGGCACTGCTGATAGGGCCATACAGGCTTTTTTGTGGAAATGTCTGATGTTCTGAGGCTGTTGCAATTCAGTATTTTAGACACTGGGCTAACTTTGTATTTTCTGCAACAGTCCCTACCAAATGGTCAATTGTAAAAAATACATTGCACTAAATGTCTGACATTGCCCACCAGTGAGAGGAGTTAAGTTAAATCTTGCAGCATTTTAATTGCCTGTAGTTGATAGTTATTTTAACACTTACTGTGCATGTGTTTTGGTTTGTCTATGTTTGTGTAGGACTCTGCAAGTTTGAAATTGTAGTGAATTTTAAAGAGGCTGGCAGGTTATTCCTCTTCTGTAAACCTGTGTGACACTACTTTTTAATTCTGTATACTTTCCTATCTTGCTCAACAGAACAAATGTACATATGTTGGCTGTGGTGAATCCCATGTTGATCACAGTACCACCCATTCCCAGGTATGTGTATTTGCTAGCAATATAGTTACTTGAAGCTGTGAAGCAGCATTAGAGAACGTTTTTTTACTCATTTTAGTGACATCAGTAACATGTGTTACCAAAATTGTTTGGAAGTTTGATTAGATATCATTGTTTGTCAGCTATAGAATCAGGTCTTACTAATTTACCAGCATTTGAGTTTACAGTTTTTGTGCAGCTGCATAATTATTTATGTAATTCTGATATTATTGTACTCCTTAAACAGATATGGTGAATTTATTTTTTTAATAAAACCCCAGCAATTACTGATGATTTTCAAGATATGTGGACAGAGGAGTTCTTACGTACCTCAATTTATATGAGGCGCTACGTGATTTCAGTCCAGGTTTTTTAGGATTGTGTTGTCTGATGGATAATGGGAGGTAAGTTGGGTTAATGAAGATGAGCTTAACAGGTGTAAAATAGGAAGTAGAAATGACCAGAAACAGGTGCTTTATTTCTGCATTATGCTCCCTGATCCATTGTCTACAGATGAAGAACCTGTAGGCTAAGCTGAGCATATCCTTTCCTGCTATGTCCTGATTTTGGATACAGCTTGATAGGAGTGGTGGAGTGTGTGCGCAGTGTTTCCCAGCATGCCAAGTTCTGGCAAGGTTGGACAGCTTGAGTGCATCTGTTTGGGTCTTAAACTCACTGTCTGTTCTGTGCACACTTGCCAGAATGAAGCAAATGAAATACACAAATCTCTTATACATAATGTACTGAGGACAGAGACAGGGCAGTTCTCTTAACATGTCACTTCAGAATTGCTGACTCAGATGAAATTCTTGCCACCAATTTACAGTTTTGTCTATCAAAAATATTTCCTAAGTTCCACACTGAGCAGTTTTTGGTCCTTAAAAACACTAACAAAAAAAAACCCAACCAAACACAACAACCTGGTGCATTTTAATATAACTGAACAGTGTACCAGGGACATACACCGTATGGCTGCATCTTTACCAGCACTCCTGCTGGTTTATTTTTTTTGGAAGCAGGCCCTTGCAAGGACTATATATCTGTACAAATCAATAGTTCATTAATATAATCTGTATAAATATTTTTTTTTTGCCAGCTATTTAAGGTGAATCACAGTTCTAAAGCCTTTACAATAGATATATAAAAGAGCTCCTTCTAGTGCAATTGAGAAACAGATGGTCCCTGAATTTCTAGTCTACAATTTTATACCTCTTTGTTTTCTACAGTAGATTATTCCTGACTTAGAGGCTGTTTTACAATGCTACATACATGCACATAAGAGAAAGTGAATGGATAGTTTGCTTGCTGTCAGTGACATCCTTGTCTTGATTTTCTTGTTAAAATTAATTTGGATAGTAAATTGCCTTCTGGATATTATTTTGTATCTTCAGTAAAATTTTCAAAAAACTCATTCAAATGAGAGAAACAAAGTTGACATGAATCAGTTTATTTCTGTTTATTCCAATTTCCACCAACAAGGCTCCATGTACTCCAAATAATCGTGCTCATTGTGTCCACTTCAAGAAGATTAATAAGCTGTTGCTCTGGAAACTTGTAATTATTTATTCAGCTGAAAACTGCAGAATCAAGCATATTCCCATGATTAAAATTGTCCAAGATCCTTGCATAATCTGATGCCTCTAATGTTTTTAAGTAAAGGGAGGACTACTTAATGAAATTGTAATCCATGTTTTATGTTAAAAACCATTATTCTTGTACAAGGCCTTATTAAATGAGGGGAGGAGGAACTTGGGCATCCCACAGAAGTTGTACTATTTTCCTGATTTTCTAGCAAATCCCTCATTGTCTATAAACCTGGCTGTCGCTGACATACAAGGAAGAAATACAGGAAGGATCAGTGGAAATATTGGGAGGATGATAGCAACTGTCTTACACAGTCTTACAGTAAGCAAAGAGTTTAAAAAAAGGAAGATGAAGATTAGAACAGTAAAAATATTCTCCATCTGGCAAATTTTTGCATTGCTTCACAGTGTGAAGCTGTCAGTGAGAACTAATTGAGTCTAGAATGTTTGCTTTGATATGAACGTCTCTAAACTCAGAATCTTAATTTGTCTCTTCTGATTGATTGTTAAAATAGTTTGCTTTCCCTACAGCCAGCTGATAGGACTAAACACTGCCTTTACTGTAGAGGAGGTGGCTGCCTCTACTATTGGTTATAACCAATAGTAGACATTCCTGGGAAATTGGTTTTTTGTGAATTGTGACACTTCTGACAACAAGCTTGCTTCTTATTTTTGTAATTACGCAGAGGCATGTCAGATGCAGCAGCGGCTTACGTTCTGATTGTACCTTGCTAATTTGAGTGACTTGTACTAAAAATGATTGTTGGGTAGCTTGTACTAAAATGTTGGTGATCAAATTGCTGTTTTTTGAATGTTCTAACATACGTATTTGTGTCATTGTTGAAAGATCTGGAATTTTAATACTTCTATTTGAACTTGCATGTAGCAGTATTTAATTACTCCAAATTTCTCCATCACAGTGTTAGGTTTTGTTCTGTTTTAGGAGACAAAACACTGTCTAACGGTGAACCTTACTACACTCCGTGTTTGGTGTTATGCCTGTAGTAAAGAAGTATTCCTGGATAGGAAATTGGGATCTCATTCTCCACTACTAAATGCAAGACTGTCTCACCAAGCAGAAGAAAATAGTGTGCAGGTATTTTTTAACCCAGTGAAACAAAGGCAGCTTTGGCTCTGCTGTATCATTGTGTCCTCTCCTAAGTGAGAGACTGACTTTCCCTCCTTTCTTGTGGCTGAAATTTCTGTCATTTTCTTTCCATTTTTAATAAAATTTCTTTAAAAAGACAGCACCTAGCTTCTGTGTTCTGTCTCTGTGCTGCATGCTTCCTAAGAATGCTGTTTTCATCTTACTGTCTAATTGTTTGTAATCTGCTGTAAATGGTAAGTTACAGAATAAAACACAGGGCTAAATTTAAGGATTGGAATAGTTCACATGTGCTTCCCCTTTCTGTCAGCTCTTGAAAGTGTTATTTACAAAACGCATTACAGTAATTGCTGGCTAACTTACATGGAGCAGCAGAATGCCTCAGTATGTGTTTATGGTTAGTTGCTCAAGATACAAATTAGTTTATACAAGCACAGTACTTCTAGAGAAATACATGCTAATTGCTAACCTCATTCAGCTAGTAATATCAGACTCTTGAAGGGTTTCCTCTAACTTAGTTTCAGAGGTTTAAACATGCCTAGTTTTCAGTTTTGATAAATTACTGAAAAAGTCTTGATTTCTGTGTGTATTTCTGTGTGGAAGATTTGTTCTGGTGGAGTTGTATATGCACAAACACTCCTGAATAGAATTATAAAGTTGTTTTGGTTGGAAAAGACTTGTAAAATCAAATCCAACTATTGACCTTGTGCTGCCAAGTGCACGACTAAGCTGGGTCTCTGAGCACCACTTTTACATGTCTTTTAAATACCTCCAGGGATTGTGACTCCACTGCTGCCCTGGGCAGTCTGTTCCAGAGCTTGACAGCACTTGCAGTGAATAGTTAAGAATTTAACTATTACACAAGAATTTGTAATTTCAGGGTAGAATGACACATTCTGTTTGATTCACTTAAAATGTATATCAAACTAGAAATCAGGAGAATGCTAATAATGGTCTATGGCTGTTGGGTTTGCTAATGGCTGTAAATATGCCAAGGAGAGAAATATGGCCAGGATCTGGGAAGTTGACATTAGTTGAATAAGACATAAGCATAAGACCTGCAGTGTTTTATAGGATTATGGCATCAAAGACAAGACTTAGCTGGTTTTAACTCCCTGTTTATTAATAATTAACATACCAGCCAAAGAGTAACACATTAGCTAGTATTAGTTAGGGGGAAAAAATGAGCAAAATGAGCAAAGCAGGTGTTATACAAAGGATTTTGAAATCTGCTATTTGCTTGTCTTGTTCTTCTGCAATTACAACAAGGTTTGTTTAG
Organism: Hypotaenidia okinawae; assembly: GCA_027925045.1. Lineage (NCBI taxonomy): Eukaryota > Metazoa > Chordata > Aves > Gruiformes > Rallidae > Hypotaenidia > Hypotaenidia okinawae. The sequence goes on from BSDF01000009.1 coordinate 21,078,783, forward strand.
GTTCAGTTTATCACTTTATTACCTTCTCCTGGTTACATTAGTCTTCACTGGTGTCAGTACTGTTCACTCTAACTTTCTCCAAGACAACACTTACCTAGAAAAGATGTTATGTTGCAAATTCTTAAGTGTAACTGACATTATGCGTAGTTTCTGAGGAGGGGGAAGCTTTGATTTCTTTTTTGCACATTTAATGTATAAATACGACAGGTAACTCAGTTAAAATTGACACAAGTGCATGTAAGGTATTTCTAAAATTATTTTGCTTGGGGCATAGAGCTACAGAAGAGATCCTGTGATGCAGACAAAGATGGTCAAGTTTTCAATCTATGTAGAGAGGAAATATCCTTTAATATTTTCATTGCAAAGTTTATTTAATATCAACATAAACCGATCATTTTCTCATACAATATCAGCAAGTTAATTGGAATAGTACTATTGGAATATTTTTGTAATGTTTATTGCCCAGAAATTCTGGTGATATGTTATCAAGCTGAGTTCAGACTTCTGAACTTCAGTTCTATTATGCTTTGCCTGTTTTAATCTTCCCAGGAAATGCGTATAATATGCAGAAAACTCAGAAAGTCTGTCAGATGTTTTGTTTAGAGCTTGTATTTGTATGCTCACAAAAAGAGCTTGTCAGGCAGTGAGTGTCTGCTTGCTTAATATTCTGTTCCTCTGTTTTGCTTCCAAGCTTAATTTGTCTTTGCTAAATGTAGTGAGCCATCTGGTGGCATATCAAAACATGTACGCTAGCTTTCATCTCATGACTACTGTGTTAGTTTTTCAGTGCTGGTTTACTGTTGTTAGCCAAGGGAAAGAAATACTATAGCTTCCCTTGTTTAGATTCTTCAGCTGTTGTAATAAAATCATACAAAGTTTTCCCTGCTAATCTGAAAACAAAACCGTGGGGTTAGTAAGCTTTCCCGGGGTAAGGGCAGCTGTGGAATCCTGTTCTTTCCCCTTTAGTGAGATTTAGAAATGCATTTAGCAATTTTCAGTTCTAGATTTGTTGGTGAAGTTGTATGTAAGCTCCTTGAGGAAGAACATTTATAAATACAAGTAAATATACTTTTTTCTTTTTCTCCTTAAAAGGATTTTAAAATACCTAGCAATCCCACACTGAAGATTCCGCTAGCAGCTGTATTTGATGACTTAGATATAGAAGTGGAAGAAGATGAGTTAAAGACTAGAGGTAATAAAAAGCAATATCCAGTGCTTTATTGCATATGTATGTCTCCAATTCTGTTCTCCAGCTATATACTAGTTTTCTTCAAAGTGGGATTTTCTTATTCTGCTCCAAGTTCTTTATCTTTAGTTTCACCTTTATTGCAGCAATCTGTACTTAAATGCAGAGCAGAGGCTGTAGTGATAAATGCGGTGCATCTCTGCAAACAGCAAGAAAAAGAAGAGCGTGTGTTGGGGTAATGTTTAGTGTAACTGGTGTTCTAGCCACTGATAAAAGTAGTTTGTGTTTTTAATAAAGTCTGTTCTAATGTTTTCTCCTGTCCTAAAAGGTTGTTGATTTGAATGCTTTCCTGCATTTGGGGTAATGCTGTTCTGAGCTTATAGTATTCCAGTGTGGGGTTTTTGGGTTTGTTTTTCCTTTGCAGTAATGGATTTCATGGGCTGCCAAATTTTTCTGGTATAAAAGGATGCCTCACCTTAATATTCAACTGTTCTAAAGATGAAAATGAGAGTGGATGAAACCCCAACCAGAGAATCTTTAATTTCTCATTTCATAAGAGAACATAATTGGTGTTATTTTTTTACAAGTCTTAATGTGGCATCATTCATTTAAAAAAGTGTATGTGTATTTCTTAGTAATGAAAATTTTTCTGAGAAAATGCTACTTAGCTTAGCAACCTGCTGGTCAGATATTTCTATTTTTTTTTGAGGTGTCAAGGCACTTTGTTTTTTGTCAGTGGTGATAAAAGAGTTAGTCTAATTTGTAGATCTAATTTATACTTTACTCATCCACTACCAGCTTTCCCTCTCCTTTGTGTGCTGGTGTTGGCCAAAAACCAGACTTTGCCCCTTCTGTTGTCTGGCAGGGTCTTTCTGTATATGTCACCACCCCACTAATCTGCCATCTGCCCTTAAATCATTAGACCATGTGTTTTATTCCCAGTTAGTATTTCCTACCAATGTGTGTATTTGTGTATCATCTTATCCAATTAATATGCTTGTGAATGTAACGTGTATAGAAGTAATGTACAAGTAGAACTGCATTAGAATTCCCAGTAATGTTGATGTGTGTCAATACATTTCTCAAATTTAAAGGAAAAAACTTCTATGACTGTTCTTACTTTCCAAGCTCTGTATGAGTGACAATCCATTTTATAACAGAAATGGGAAGGGCAGAATGCAGGTTCAGATGTGGGAAGCAGGACTGTATTTCCAATCAGATAAAACAATATTTTAAAACTTCATTTTTAAGTTCTGTATATTAGAAAATTCAGCTGAAGTAACCAAACTGGTTTTTAGATGTAAAAGGATCCTCTTGATAAGTTTTATTTTTCTACCACAGAATAAAATGATCATGGTAGTTCCTGTACTTCAAGAAGTACAGAGCAATGATGTTGATTGCTGAATATTAAGTTTTTCAGTCTTACTGATTCTTTGCCCATTAGTGTTACTGCTTTCTCAAACAAAAGCAATCTCTTTTTGAAATTACTTCCTTCATTAATTTAACACTTTAGCTATGAATAGTAAGTATTTCAAATATTTTTTAAATTTAGACCATACTGTTATTATGACTTGTTTAAATAGTCTCTCCTCAAATATTTAGAGAGTGTTTTCAATTACTCCAAAATCACTGAAAGAATACATGTTAATTGTAACTTTTATGAATGTGGAAAATCTATGTGTGTGGACATCAGTAAAGGAAGGAAACAATCTGGGCAAAAAAAAATTCTGCAGGGAAGTCTAAACTGAGCAGCCTGTGTATAAAAATAAGGGTATATAATTGGCACAGGAACAGACTGATCATAGGTAATTCTAATTCTGGGATAATGGCATGCTAAGTAGATTTTGAATGTACTGCATAATCTGACTACTAGTATGAACTTGAGACAGAAGAATTAAATCTTCCTTGAGAAGCTTTCAGTAGTATGATTAATAGTTACTAACACAGCATAGCGGCAATTGAACTGAACAGGTAAATCATTAAATTCAAGTAAAACCTAAATATCAATAAACATATTTTAAATTACAATCGGCAGCTGTCATAAAACACGAAAAGTTAGTAAGATGAAATACAATCTACTTGTCTGAAGTGTTTTAGTCAGCCAAAATCAAAACACTTAATTGCTACTCCTGGGTCGATTAGTATTCCTTCAAGAGTCCTGTGTTCCTTATAGTTACAACTTTGCATTATAATTGGCATCAGAAGTGTTACACGAGTATTTTAATTAGTACATATTTCATGGGAAGTATTTTCCTTAATGTTTTGTATTGGATTATCAGATTTGCTGAATATTCATTCTATTTTTCAGGTCTAACAGGCCTAAAAAACATTGGAAACACTTGTTACATGAATGCAGCTTTGCAAGCTCTCTCAAACTGGTAAGGAAAATGGTTGTAAGTGTAATTTTATGTTTGCTTATACATAGATTTTTATCAAGATGGACTTAAGAATTTTGAAGGGCTGCAGTACCATGGAAAATGATGTGCATTTGTTAGATCTTGGTCTTATACTGCAATTATGTCACTGGTTGGAAAAAAAAGTATTATGGTATATGGGCTACTCAGCTTCTTTCTTGTTTTACTCTGATTCCTTGCTCTCCTAAACAAGGATATATTTAGTTCTTGAAATAAAAAGAAAATCTGATAAAAGCTATTAAATTTGTGGGTTGCTTTTTTTCTGCTACAGAAGAAACCAAAGGAAATTCATAAGAATAAACCCTAATTAGAAAGATACATATTAAGCTCAAAAGGTCTGAATTCAGACCTCATAAACAATGCATAGAAGACATTCTGTGCTAACTCATCCTAGGACTGCTAGAATACAAAAGGGCATACCAGACAAGTTTGCAAGGGAAAAATCTGCAAAAGCCTTAGACATAAATCACTGTCCAACTCTGAAGTTTCTTGCACTCAGAATGGGTAGGCAGAGACAGTATTTGATCATATCTCATATGTGCTTACTGTATGCATCTGCTTTTGGCTGCAGTTCAGACAGGATACTAAGTAGAACTCTCAGAGATATCCTTTATCAAGAGACAGGAGCTGAGGCAAAACTCTACACAGTGAAATAGTGGACAAGGCGTCTCATTATGGGGAGATGATTCTGTTGAGAAATGCCAAATTTTGCAAGTATGCTGGTATATCTACTTTCTTGGATAAAAATAGGGCTAAAATGTAAGAGAGGTTATGACTTCAAAAGAAGGGTTAAGGGAGAAAAATGAGACAGTATGTGAGTTGACAACGCTGTATGAACTAAAGAGATAAATGATCATTAAAGTGTAAAATATTTCCCTGCAAGCACCATGTGGCACTATTGGATTCTAGAGCAAAGAAGATTTGTTTAAGATGCTATTTGTGGACTAGGCTTACGGTGATTGTTGCTGTACTGGTACATGTGTATTCTGTGATGGCTAGTAGGAATGTATTCTGTGATGGCTAGTTGCCTTGAATTTGAATCCCATTAGAAAATTGTGATTCTTTAACAAGTGTCAGAATGTTTGAGGTGCGGTCTTGCTGTACTGCTGAAGCTGTCCTACTAGGAAATGTTTGGTTGCAGCATTTAAGTAGGTAGAAAATGGAATTTTTCAATTACAAAATGGTATTATCTTTTCTTAATCTTGTATTTTAACAACTTGAAAGAACCTGGAAGAAAAATACTGTTTTGTTTTTAATCAGCCCGCCTTTGACGCACTTTTTTCTTGACTGTGGAGGCTTAGCCCGAACCGATAAGAAACCAGCAATTTGTAAAAGTTACCTCAAGCTGATGACGGAACTCTGGCACAAAAGCAGGTATTGCATCATTTTAGAGATGAGCTGATTATAAATAAACTCCAGTCACCAAGGATACATTTATCTGTCCTAGGTTTCCAATTTTATGGGGTTTTTTGTCTATCATTGAATTACTCCTATAATTTGGGGAAGGAAAGACTAATTTACAGAATTTAAACTCTCCTCATGACCTGTTCTTTTCCATATCTACCAAAGATGGGCTAAATATTTGATATAAATTGTAGTAAGGAACATCTGACAAGTAGATGATAAACACTATAAAAAGTAACATTAAACTTTTTAAAATGAGTTTATATCTGCCAGAAATACATCTGAAATTTTTTATTACTTTATTCTTTGTCTGCCCTTCATTCTGTATCAATGTTTTATCAATTTCTTTCATTTCTTTCTATGAAATTTTTCAGTTATCTCTAAGAAAGTACCTCTAGATATAAGCACAAAGGTAAAGGAACAGTAATTGCGCATAGGGCCAAGATTATGTCTGAATTTTCATCTGATTCTCTGATGAGAAATGTGGCATAAAGGTCCTGATACAATCTCTATATCTGTTGGTTAATAGATTTTTTTTTTAAAACTTGTACTGTTACTTGTTCAATATTATGTTTGGTTAAAATTAATATTATTGTGTTAGATGTGTTATGGTTCAGCTGCAGGTAGTCAGGATCCCAGTGAAGACAGAAAATGCCAATTAAATGTTTGCTTTTTTATGTATACTTAAATATTTGAAAACTTTTTTCTTTAGACCTGGTTCTGTTGTTCCTACTGGCTTATTTCAAGGAATTAAAACTGTTAATCCAATGTTTCGAGGCTACTCTCAACAGGTAAAACTTTATGATGTCTTTTAATCTACTTAAGTTATAAATTCTATCTTATTTTTAAATGTAATGCTTAGGATACCATGCTTTCTATATTTGTAAAGCAAATGCAGTATAAATTTGAGTTTATGAGCTTCAAATGTAGATTGTGTGAAACCAATCATCAATAATTAAATCAGGTTTGTTTATATCAAATTCTTCAACTTCTGATAATTTATTTTCCATTTTTTCAGGAAAATTAATATTTATCCAAAACTTTTTTCCTTTCTGTGAAATAATGCTAATATTTGAGCAATCAGTGAAAACAAAGATATTGAAAGAAACAAGAATGTAATAGATTTTTACATCTACCAGTTAGGGTTTTTTTTTTAAATTAAATACACAGTATCCAATTTTCATTTAATATCTTTGTAAAACAAACGACCCCAGAAAAGCAAAGAAATCCAACCTGCTGCTGTGCTTTGTAAGCAATATTGTAGGAACTGTAAGTTGGTAACTTGTTAGAGTTACGGATTATTATGTAGTAAAGGCATTCTTCAGTTGATCCTTTCTGCAGTATCTTACTGCATTCGTACAGTTTGCAGTACTTTTTTAAAAGCCTTTGAGCTAGAGGAAAAAATTAAAACCCTGTAATAACAAAAGCTGACTAGTATTTTCCAGGAATCTTCTGTTACTCAAAAGAATTTTGCTGGTTTAGTTAACATGTTTCATATTTGTGGGGTGGAGGATCGGAACACATATTTCAATGTTCAAATGCTGCCTGTAGTTGTGAAGTAAATATTTAAATAGCAATCTCAATGTTTTTTAATTTACTCATGAATATTTTAAGAGCCCCTTGAATTTCTGGAAAAGCAGAAAATCAGTCTTGATAACTGAAAAGAAACTCTATGGAAACTCTGTCATTGTAGCTTTGAACACTGATGAGACTATCTTTCTTTTTTTCCATGCAGAGCAACACTTAGTGAGAACCTTTTTAGGTTCTGCCTGGATCACGCTTCAGTTGTATGTTTAGTAGGTTTCATGGCAACAGTTAAAACAAAGCAGGTCTTTTCGTGACCATCACTCCACTGTCACCCAGGCTTGCAAGCTGGGAAGCGAGTTGAGCAGCCATGTCCAATATTCAGGGAGAAAAAGGAATTATTCTGCTCAATGAAGAATTTTTATCAGTTAATCTGATCTGTATCTCAATGTTTGAGGGGTTTTTGTTTGTTTTTAAAAAAAATTACCAGCAAATAGTCACACCAGATTTTGGCATTATCCAAACATCAAATCTGATGTCTGTAGTTTTTAAACAAAAAAAATGTTTTCTAGTCATCAGTTTTGAGCTTAATAAGTAATTGCTATGGTAGATGGGAATGTTGAGTGGCAAAAAATATCATTACGAGCAACCAAAATATAAAAAGGAAAATAGAAGGAACCAGAAGCAGTAGTAGTTGCTAAGAAGAGGCTATTGTTTTTTCCCATGCTTGCTTTATTAGATAGTGTCGATTGCCAGGAACCAAGCTACTGCATGGATTGTTGTACTTTGGTGGCTTTTAAGATATTTCCAAACATGGGTTAGACTTGCAGCAATACTTCACAGTTCTTTGTGGAAACACTGATAGTTAAGGAATCTTGTCCAGGCTTGAGAAGAAGAATTAAGATCTTGTTGGCAGTATGATGTAATTGGAAAGACAAGCTAAGTCTCTCATAATACTTTTTAATAGAATATTCTCTTGCCCAGTGAAAGCAAGGCTCTGATTGTTTTGTGAAGATGCTGCATAAGGTTTTAAAAAACTATCCCTGAAACATTCTGTTACCAGAAGAGCTGGAGTCTCACCACACAGTTGGTAGTTGCTTGGGTTACATTGAACACTTGTGCAAGCTATGGTAGTATTTTTGTTAAAGGTGCTGAAATAAGCTTTTTGGGAATTGAAGTGGTTTGGGTGATACATGTATAATAAAACTGCTTGTGATGTGCAAGGAATGAATGCAGGAAACAAAAAAATATGGTCTGGAAATGAAATTTCTTTTGAACCTGGCACCTGGGACAGAGGAATTTACCTTATTCCTCTTTAACAGCTAGCTGTAGGGGATTTTTTTAGTGCTCTGTATCTTTTCCTGATATGACTTTAATATCTTCCCAATACAATGGAATGATGTTATAAAACTTGTTTAAAATCCTAGGATGCACAAGAATTTTTGCGTTGTCTAATGGATTTGCTTCATGAAGAACTTAAAGAACCAGTTGTAGAACTGGAAGATGCTCAGCCTATGAGTGTTGAAGAGAGTATGGAAGAAGACAAGAGCCAGTCAGATGTTAGCTTTCAGCCCTGTGAATCCTGTGGTACCTGTGAAAAAACAGAAAATGATGCTATTTTCAAACCCATCTTAGAGGATCCTGCAGAGACAACCATGTTAATTCAGGATGATGATAACAACTCAATCATGTCCAAAGATTGGCAGAAAGAAAAAGCAACAAGCAACAAGCTTAAGCGAGCAAATTCTATGGAAGACTTTGAAAAAGACACAAACACTGTTTCAGAGACCACTGAATTTTTAAATAATCAAGGAACTGTCAAAGTACAGATACACAGCAGATTCTCAGGTAACACATTACTAATGGGCAATTGAAATAATCAAATTCTTAGCCAGAGTCTCTGTGAGTGGAAAAGAGTTATAGAATATAGTGGAGAGGTGTATGTCAAATAGAGTAAGTGGATTTACTTGTAGGCAATGGGCCTTCTTAATTTATTTTTTCAGTTCTGAGTTCAATTTGAATTCACTTGAAAAGCTAGAGATTTGTACTGGGTGAGGGTTCAGATAACCCAGGAGAGTGGGGCTTTTAACTTAAAGGCATAAATTGAAATGGTCCTTCATTCCTAAATGCCCAGTGACCTTACAGTGTAAGTAAATAAACTGTGTAAGTATTGTCTATACATTCTGCAGTACATTTTTTGGTAGAATTTATTAAATAATGCACATATTTGTTGCAGAGTACATCAATGATCTCAACATGAATGATATATCTGCAGCCCAAACCCCATCATCAAATGAAGGGATGAACACACGCTTATCAAGCAGTCCTCCAAAATCATTCTCATCATGTTCTTCACTGGCACCAGTCCACAAAAAAGGTACAGGCCCTTTTTATCTTTGTTGGTACTGAATGGCTCTGTGCTACAGTTCTCATTTTGTTGTTTCTTTTGTCTTGCAATGCAGTGTTGATCCTAGCAGGTTTTTTTAATCCACTATCCCTAACAGGGAGAGGGAACATTCTGTAAGCTGGACATGACTCCCTTTCATTCTGTAAAATTCATGCAGTAGGCATGAATAGTATTTGTCTCTTCTTTGGGAGAATGGAACGATGCTTTTAGACAACTTTCTCAGTTGCACTGCTTTGGAGAGAGGGAAAACGTGGGAGAAGTTAGTACCTTCAGAAAGGTAATGCTTCTCAGTGAACATGTGCATTGGGTCTTCAGCAGAAGTTCAGTAAGTCAATGTTTTAGTCTATTAAGGTTTAAGGAACTATGTGTACCTGCATTGTAGATGGACTTGTAACAATGCAGGGTGCTCTCTGGTTGGTACTATTGTTGCACTTTCTGTGGTTTGCACAGTATGATGTGTTTATCAGCATTCAGAATGTTTGGACTTCTATGGCCTTTAAATACAAGACAGTGCAGCTTTAGGGCATGAGAGAGAATATATGATACTTGTTTGCTCTTATTTGTCTAGCAGTTGACTATTTTTATAAAAGCTTGTCTTTTGTGACAAGGCCAGTATTAAACCAAACCAAAGAACTCCCACAACTTTAATTTTGTGATCCTTTTTTAATCAACAGGCTGCCCAGAATAAATTCTGAAAATGTTCATGTTATCCTTTTAATGCTTTAGCATTGATATTGAATGAAGACTTAATGGACTTTAATCATTGACCTCCTTGGTTCATTTGTTCAGCTGTTTTGACATTGCATCTGTACTACTGTCTCCAGTTCTGCCCTGGAGAAGAAAAGGCTAAAGGGGAACTGTTGCTGTTGTCAGCATTATGAGTGGTTATAGAGAAGGCAGAGCCAGACTGTTCTTGGAGCTATGCAAGAAATAGAAATTTTCCTTTGTGCAACTTGCTTCCATTTCTATTAGATAGAAGGAAAAAAATACTTCAGTTGAGTGATTGAATACTGGAACAGAGGCAGGAACCCAGAGGTACCCTGAAGTTCTTGGAAGTGGATATGCCAAAGTTCAACTAGAATCACTTTGAATAAAGACTGCACCAGATGATATCCAAAGGTCTCTTCCAATCTAGACTACTGATTTTTGTCATTCTCTTGTAATTTAACAAGGTCATCTGTATTGAGGATTGATAGAACAGATAGGTACGCAGTAGAACTGGCTAATAACTAGGGGAGTTATGTGGCAGCCATATGCAAGCTCACAATGGGTTGGGGATTTGTGGGGGTTTTTTAAATTCCTTATAAAGCTAGGGAAATGCCTTAGTGTGCTTGGACTTGTGCCTGGGGGCTAATAATAGTTGCAGTACATCTTTTCCCTTCTGTTCCATCTCCCTCTTTCTGAAAGATCATGTTGTCTGTTGGGTACCACAACTTTTTAAATGCCCTTGCTTGTCAGTGCCTTCCATTTTTTTTTCCTGCTGTTTGTTAGTGTGGGTAAATACAACACATCCTCGGTGTCACTGATAAACAAAGACTTTAGAACCATCTTAAAGCAGTTTAGTGGCAAAATAAGTGATTGAAAGGAACCTTAGAGAATTCTTGGTAAAAGGCTGCGTGAGACAGTTTGTGTCAGTGATATATCTTATTTATCTGATGCATTGTGGAAAAGACTTTTCAGATTACTTCCAACAGCTGTTCTTCCTGCAGGAGACAGAAAAGTCTGAATTCGAAACTAGGCATATTAGGCATCTTTCTAGGTATGGGATGCTGCAGAGGCAATATGTAACACTATGGGACAGTAGAGAGACAGCAGTATTTGCTTATGGGCAAACTATGTACAAAGGAGCCTTGCTTTATTGGAGTAAATCAGTTTCCTTTTCACTATAATTTATTTTCCCATTTCACTGCTTGTCTTGTTACTTGCACTCAGCTTTTTGACAGTTTGCCTTTGACCTACAAGGCTTTTGAGTGGTCTCCAGAAGAGGTTTTTGTAGTCTTTGTTTTAGCCTACCATTGCAGTAGTCTGTAGAGCCCAATAGACTGCTGTGGTGCATTCACCTAATCAGCAGTGGATTTGAGTGGAGAGCACATGCTTGTTGGGTTGGAATTTTGTTTTATTTTATTCTTTCTTAATAGGCTGCTCTTAGGCTGACCTTTAGTAGTAAATTTAGTCTGCTTTGACCCACTGTCATCAGCATTGTGGTACAAGAGCTTGTGTAAGAGCTTTTCAGCCAAGCATGGTTAAAGCTGCTTGGAAAGATACGATCAGATTAAATGTCAGATAGAATGTACCTTTTCAAGTTTATACCTCAGGGGATTCCTGCTGAGATGAATCTCATAACAGCAGGCTGTAGATTTCAAAATTGGCTGTCTGAGTTCTACTTAGAGGTGAAGTTGCCTGGTTTTTCTCTCTTCTAAACTGCTTGAGGGGCCTCCATGAATTGCCTGGTAGTAGCAGTAATCTGGTTGTCTAAAAACTAAGAAATGTTTAGAAAATGGGACTGGGCTCGTAATCCTGAACATGTGTGATCTCTAATGATGTAATGCAAATCCACTGTATCTTGATTTCCTTTGTCATTTTAGTTTCAACTGTATCATCACCAAAAAGGAAGAAGCGCAAGAAGTACCGGAGTGTTATCTCAGATATATTTGATGGGACTATAATAAGCTCAGTACAGTGCTTGACGTGTGATCGGGTGAGTAAGGAGGGGAAGTTCTAATTTTTAATGTTCTGTTCCTCCCCCTGCCCATACAAATACTTATGGTTTTACAAATGCAGTCATTCTCTGGTAACTTTATTCTTTTGTGGCAGATTTCCTCAGAAGGATAGCTGTTACCTGTTTCATACTTTTCACTCAAATAGTAATAGCTACTACCCACACTTTATTTATGCTGGATAGGTTTCATTGAGCTGGATATTTACTCAGAGCTGAAAAATAACTTTTTGAGAATTAGTTTACAACAAAGATGGAGAAAGAGGTTTGCTCTTCAACTTTACTTAGGTATTACTAGTTTGTAATGTTTATGATGATCTGAATATCCCAATGCATACCTGCTGCTGTCATAAGTTCTCGGGTATTTAATCTTACAAAGTAAAAGATGGCAGTCTAATCATACTCCTGTAACAGTCTTGTCAGGTAGATGGAGGCTACGAAAATTGACGTTTTCCAAAAATACCCAGATAAAGACACTTACTTCTTCAGGTTATATGAAGCATTAACCGAAGTCTGCAGTTGTTCTCAACTGCAAGATGTTGTGCAGTTGTGGTGGTTTTGGCCCTGACTAGAGGCCAAATGCCCACCAAGCCACTCGCTCACTCCAGAGGAGAAACAGGCAGAGCCTCCGTGGGTTGGGATAAGCGCAATTTACTGCTAAATGTCAAAGTGAATACAGAACAATAACGGGTAGTTACACTTACACCCAGTGTAACACAGAGTACCTTATTGACCCGATGATTACAGAGGGCTGCCCCACGGTAAGGACTGACCAACCCAACATCCTGGCTGCACTCCAACTGTCCTAGAGGCAAAAACAGCCCCTGCCCTTCCCCAACCTGCTGCTTTTATGGGGAAGTGGTGTCCGGGCTGACTCAGCGCACCTGGGCTGGCTGATTGGGGAGGTTAACCCTGGCCTGGCCAGAACCAGGACAGCAGTATAGGAACCAGTTGGGGTTTTATCTGTGCTATTTGCTCACAGAAGTACTTGGAACAGCATACAGCAATAGTGGACCATTTTTGTTTCAAAGCAATAGTATTGAATATTGGACATCCAAATCTTTGCACTGGGGACACGTTGCTCAGCATAAAGTTTTAAACCTAATCCTGATGCAGTTGCATGCCTTTACTGCTTGCCTTGCTTTAGATCTAAGAATACAGAGATGTCAGGATAATTCAGTGAGCAAGGTCAAAAAACAAGTAAGAATTTTTAAAGATTGCTTGATGTTGTACTCTGTGACTATAGGATTCCTAAATCCAGCATGTGAGAGAAAGAAAATGCACAGCTGGGTCTCTGGCAGCAGGTCCAATTACATCAGGTCAAGATAATGTTGCAGTGAAATGCTGTCAAAACAATGGGCTGCAGCTTTCTGAAACTGAGGCAATTTTTTTCTTTTTTTTTTTGTTATGACTAGTAGGAGGACAATTAATAATGGCTTAGAAATTTTCAGTGATAACAATATGCGATTCCACTCTAAAATATGGTGGTGTTTTTTCTTCTTTTGAAAAGGAATTCTTACATCTCCTTTAATTTATTTGCTACCTAGTGGAAATTTCAACTCTACAGTGACTTAGTAGTTATTGGTGAGCTTTAGAGAATTCAATTTAATTGCTGTTTCTCTTCAAGTTTAACACTATCTTGTTTGATTTGTTTTCTTTTTTAGCTATCTGTAACCCTGGAGACCTTTCAGGATCTGTCCTTGCCTATTCCAGGTAAGGAGGATCTTGCTAAGCTTCATTCTGCAACTCATCAGACATCTCTAGTCAAGGCGGGGTCATGTGGAGAAGCGTATGCCCCCCAGGGATGGATAGCTTTTTTTATGGAATATTTCAAAAGGTAAATAATATTTACCTTGGTTTATTTATTTGTCTATTTTGAAATTCCAGTTTCTGCTCTTCTGGCAGAACATTTGTTGGTTTTCTTTCTTTTCTATCAATGATGTTTCAGGTTTGTTGTCTCATGTGTTCCTAGCTGGTTTTGGGGTCCAGTTGTAACCTTACAAGATTGTCTTGCTGCCTTTTTCGCCAGAGATGAACTCAAGGGTAAGAGGTTAATTACATGAATGTTTCTTCTGGGTTTTTTTTTTCCTTGATCATAGTAAGATATTTAATATCTTCTTAGCTTAATGCAATTAAGTAAAGGCCACCTGTTAGACTGTAATAGAGTCATTCCTTGCTCTTGTGGGATCATTCATTTCAAAAAAGGTAAGCTGCTCACTCAAGCTAACATTTGAGACAAGAAATGCCAGTGAAAGCTGCTTTAGAAGTCTTCAGTAAATCTGAATTTGGCTTAATGAAGTTCTATCAACTGAAGGTTCATAAAAATTTCAAAATCCACTATATTAGTACTCGTGATTTTAATTTGGATTTGATAAATTATTTCCCTCTTAAATTATATAGCATCATCTCTTCAGATACACTTTACTGCTTCATAATTGAAAGCATAAAATCTAAGAACCTTTCTATTTAATGGCTGTGTCAACACTTACGACTGCTAAATATTGAATGCAACCTGAAGATAAATTCCCTTGCAACTTTTATATACCAAATATATGCGCTTGAAGGATAACTATTTGCATTTAGAGGATAATGGCTGTTTATCTTCTCCCTGATATTTACAGGTGATAACATGTACAGCTGTGGAAGGTGTAAAAAGTAAGCTCTTTTATCTTTGTTTTATCTTGTCTTGAGTGCTTTGATGTTTCTGTTTAGTCAAGAGGCATTTATTTCTGTTGGATATGTTGCAGTACTATTAATCTTTTGATAGTGACTTGCATTCTGGCTGTCAGAAGTTTAGTATTACAGAGGTACAGGAGTTGGGAAGCACTGATTCACTGTACCAGATTGCAAACTAAATGTGCTTAATTCTTTTTCATGTTCCTTATAATTTTAGACCTTTGTAAATTGTTTTGATAAAAATAAAAGTTTTTTAGCCCTCTATATTACTAGCAGGTTATCATTGATATGCAGCAGGTCACTTCAGTATGAAATAAATATACTATAGCTGTAATACTAAAGCACTAAGAAACAGAAGTAGTCTGAGAAACCACTTTTCCATGTAACTGGTGGTATGCTGTAAGTGATTTCTTAATAATGCAGTTGGTTTCTTTTTCATGAAATGTAAAAGTCTTTTATACTAAGAGGAACTGCTAGCTAAGTGGAATTTCATTATCTGTACTTGCTGTTTCAAATTTTTCATCAGTACAGATTTTGTTTTGTTCTGAAGAATCATTGTTTGTATCATTTTGGCTATTCCATCTCTAGTCTACATTCCAGAAATATCTTTGTTTTACTTGCGTAATCTTCGGCTTAGACTTTTGCTGATCTAGCAAGATAACTTAAAACCTTTTCAGAAATAAATACTGGTTTTATTTGTTCTTTCCTTTGCTTAGGTTAAGAAATGGAGTGAAATTCTGCAAAGTGCAAAAATTTCCTGAGGTACTGTTACTACTTGCACTTTAAAGCACTTTTTCTGCATGATTAGGAATGTGGTAAGACTTAGAGTTGTATAGAGTAAATTGTATTTATAATGTTATATGATGAGAGTTTATCTTCGTATTGGTCTTTAAGTATGTGAGCAACATTTGATGATTGACCCTGTAAGAAAGTGAACCATGTACATAAGTTAGAAGAATGGGTTTTTTCTCTGTTGTTAGAGTCAGCCTGCAGAAATTACTTATCCTGTAGAGTTAAATTCCACAGAGTGGAAATCTCTTCTGTAAGTAATGCTTGTAACTTTACATTTAAAAAGTAATCTGTTGTTACACTTCAAAACATGAGTTGATGGCTGCAGTAATCATGAAGAATTTATATCCATTGTGACAAGATCCTGCAATAGGTGCATTGAGGAAGAGGAAAGGTATGTTATTCATTGCTGCATCGGTGATATAACTGCTCAGTTCTGGTTTTTTATGCTGTCAGTAAAACAAGTCTTCAATAATTGTGAATTATTTTCTAACTCCTTGAGCTGCAATTTATTTAAAAAGGAAAAAAAGTGGAACACAAAGCTTGTGTAAGTTGCCTCAGGTCATAGAGAAAACTAATCCTTTTGGGATGACAAAAGGAAAGTATGGAGTGTAAATATCAAGTAGTAGTATGTATAGTGCTTGAGTGATTCTGTCCTCCTTACAGATACTGTGCATTCATCTCAAAAGATTTAGACATGAACTTATGTTTTCCACAAAAATTGGGACCCACGTGTCCTTTCCTTTGGAAGGCCTTGATCTTCAGCCTTTCCTTGCAAAGGACAGTCCAGTTCAAATAGTGACTTACGATCTTCTGTCTGTCATCTGCCATCATGGAACTGCCAGCAGTAAGTGAGAGATTGATTGTTTTGTCTTTGCAGTTGATACTCTCATCAGCACTTCTGTTTGAGGATGATATCCGTATACTTGTAGGGTAAATAGATGAGTGCTGGTAATTAATATGGAAGATAAATGTTGTGGGTTTTACCTTGAACCGTAAGATGTCTTGCTCTTAAAGAGTTGACATATCTTTGGAATTGTATGGCATACCTGAATAAAATGGTAGGTGGAAAAAAATTAGCAAGTCCTGGGATATTAAGTAACAAACATTTATGTTGTTGACTTTCAGCAGTGCATATAATGTTGCACGCCAGCAGATGAGCTGTTCTATTTAGCTGTTGTTTGTCTAGAGTTTTAATACTTTGCATGCATTACATTTTGGGAAGAGTTTACAAAGCCCTTTAAAGATGATAGTAATCTTAAAAAAAAAAAAAAATTCTTTTGGATGATTGCTACTAGTTAACCCCAAAACAGGTAGTAATTGCTATTTATGCATAGTGATAAGACGACAACTAAACACATTCTTGCTATATGCCAACATCGCACCTGCCCAGGTGCTTTCAGTATTTTTAAGCCTTGGAAAATAGGAGAAAGAAAAGCTTGAAGCTAGAAACTTCATAGATACTTACAGAAGCTATCTGCCCCCTCCTACTTTCCAAACTCGAGGTATCCATTGTTTAGATTAAGTTGTTCCCCTTTTTTTTCTGGCTGTTTTTCCTTACATTCAGTGCTCCTGGAATAATACTTCTCATAATCGTTTTGGCAGATATTTGATTATTGAATTATTGACAATTGAATACGTATTATAAAATAGCAATTTAAAATATGAATAGTCTTCATAACACAGTTAAGTATGGTCTTGATACCATGTAGCCATTTGCACGATATGCTAATTTCTTTGAAAGCATACAGAGATTTTAAGAGAGTTTGTTCTGGAAACTGATCAGGGTAAATTGTTTAGTCAGTCCTACTCTGTTTGAATATGGTGGTTCAGGAGTGCATTAGACAATGAGCTGTTTGAAAAGTTCAAGAATGTGCTGAAAGCTGTGTCCAACTTGGTACTAGCTGATAGGACCAGGTTTTTTCCTTGAATACCTGAGGTTGAGAGAAGTCAATACCCTGGTCCTGTCTACTAATGATGTAATGTTTTTCCCATCCAAGATCTGGGGGTTTTTGGACTTGCTATTTAATACATGAAAAAGAAGTAAAATGATGTATCTGGACACTTTTTAATAACTCTTGCCTCTAATGGTCTAGGTGGACATTATATAGCCTATTGTCGCAACAATTTGAATAATTTGTGGTATGAATTTGATGACCAGAGTGTCACAGAAGTATCAGAATCCACAGTGCAAAATGCAGAAGCCTATGTTCTCTTCTACAGGTAAGAAATCATCATACTCATATCAGTCAAATATGCAAATAACTTTTCCAGCAGTTAGGCAGCTTTCAGAAGTTAGTTGCCCCACAAAAATGGAAGAATTTAACGAACTAGGAAAGACTGTGCTGGAGAGTTAATGCCTCAGTTATATTAACACTTGCTCTGTCACAGCTAAAACTTTTATAGAACTTAAAATGAAAATTACATCTTTATAAATAAAGCGGAGTAAGATGGTTAGAAAGAGAACTTTAAACAACTATTAGAACTGGGCACCAATTACTTTGTTTTCCATTAGGGAAAAAGAATTCTGCACACAAGGAGGTTTTGCACGAAAACTTCTACTGTTAAAGCTCTGAAGGGAATTGTGGAAATTCTTTAGCAGATGGGATGTGGAACAACAGAGTTTTTACTATGTTGTAATTTAATTTCAGGGAATTTAGAGGCTAGTCTCTTCATGAAAATTAAAAGGCAAGAAGTCATGTTATTATCATCATCTTCTGTCTAAAGAATTGCTGTACTTGAAATAATAAACCTGACCACAAAATAGATTGTGTCAGACTTGCACAAGAAATGAGATGTGTTCTGGGAATATTTTAACTTTCATTAGCAGAACTTGTACCTGCCACTGTCTGAGCTAAGCCTGTGATTAACTCAGTAGGTCATTTAAAAGTAATGTGGAAGCTGCGCTCTATTGCGAAGCGCGCTGTACATGATTGTGGGCAAACACATGAAAATTAATAATAAAAGAATAGCATTCAGAAAATTTAGTTTTAAAAAAGTATATACCCATTAAATGTTACACACACACACAAAATAGATGTTCTTTCAGTACATTTTAGAAAGCATAGTGGAGAGAAGCATTAAATCTGAAAACGGGAGAGCAGAGGTACTTCCAGTTGACAGCACCAACAGCCTCAATGAGAGTTAGGGCAAGTACACGAAGAGTAGGGGAATTACCCAGTCTACTTACTATTCAGCCTTACTTCCAAAGGTAAGGAAGTAACACCTATCAAAAGGACTGCAGCTTGCAAAGCTTTAGCTCAAAAGGTGCATAGAGACTACGGTCAGGTGGGCAGAGCCCTATCTCCTTCTGTGGTAGTAATCACCTCTGCAGTGTAGTCTGTCTCTCTTGCAGTCCAAACCTTCTTGGGCTGGCAGGTTGAATGGGAACTGCTAAAGGTCTTTGAGTTACTGAACTAAGCAGGCAAAAGTTTTCTTGTAAGCATGATAAAGCCAGTGACAGAGTTTGTGGGAATTAAGGACAAGCATAGAGAGCAAGTAGTCTCTGCTGCCCTTCCTGCTTTGTGCTAACTGTACTGACGCTTGTGACACGTTTCAATTTTGGTAATAGAAAGAGCAGTGAAGAAGCTCAGAGAGAGAGACGGAGGATATCGGGTCTGCTGAATATGATGGAGCCAAGTCTTCTGCAGTTCTATGTTTCCAGGCAGTGGTTAAATAAATTCAAGACTTTTGCAGAGCCGGGACCAATTTCAAATAACGACTTTCTCTGTGTGCATGGAGGTGAGACTGTAACTGAGTGACACTTAAAAAGGATTTGTCTGTCAACTTGTAGCTATACAGGGATGTAAACTTGTCCTAGAGGAATTTGGATATAGTAAGTTTGTATTATAACTTCTGTAACTTCTTGGGTGAATTAGAACTGTAACTTTCCAGTAAATTATTTCCCTCACTTCAGTAGCCAACTAGTTGGAAATGAATCTGTATGAGGTGGTTTGGTTTTTTGGGGTTGGGTTTTTTGTGTTTTTTGGTTTTTTTTTTCTCTGTACATTTGATACTGTTTATAAGCTTTCTCGACTCTTTACGAGGAGCAGTTTGGCTTATGTGCCTGCCTCCTAAACATGTATATTCCCATTTTTTAAAATCCTGTCACTGTATCATTACCTTTAATATTTTGGTTTGCTAGTCTAAATGGTTTTCTCAGCTACGTGCTAGAAACAACAAGGAGGCTTGAAAGCTATGGAACAAGAAATTGGTCTGACAGAGTATCCAGTGCACAGCACTGTGAAAACAGTAGTAATTCTGTATATTTTGTATAGGAGCATTAAAATTTACCTTCTAAAATTAATAAAAATCAGAATTATTTTAAGGAAAACAAATTTGTGAAATTATCTGTATTTGCGTGCTAACTTCCCAAGAAATCATTACTATGTGGTGTTCTTATATGTATTTTCTAATAAAAAATACAGCTGTATTACATTAGCAGTTAGGTGCTGCCTCTGCTGCTGAACCAAACTTTTAACATAGGAATATTGTGCCCTGGTGGCAATTTGCAGAGTGTGTACATGTGAGCCCTGTGGCCAGCTTGCTGTTTGCAGGGCTACAGCAGATGGCTCTTATACAAGCACCCAAACTGCTCAATTTTCCCTATTCAAAAGAATTCCTGCATAACTCACTGCTGCTTACCATGTGCTTCAGCTCAACACTCCTAAATCTGTGAGCCCCTCTGCCTCCCTCAAAATTTCACTACTTTAAAGTATTCCTGTTGTTTGAAGTAGTTGAAAAAAGTCTGTAGCAAATATATGAATTTTGAATAGACAGTTTGCTAATGTGACTACAAGCTTGAAGTGTTAGACAATGATTAAATATTTTAATTATATACCTTAAGGAGTATTTTGCAATCAGTATCTGAAAAGGATTCTAGCCCTTTAAGTTTAACCTTTCATATAGTGTGCTTCTGCTTTTTATAAGCTCTTCAGCCTCAAAGAAGACTAAAATTAGCGGTCTCTTGAATAGATTATACTGTAGTAAAACTTGTTTCACATGATTTCTCTGAATACATTGAAAGGTGTTGTCCCTTTTTTAATGGGGGACTTCTAACATAGTCTCTTCCCCCTCAATAAAAGGCTTTCTATTTTTTGATTTGTTGCTTCTGCAGGTGTTCCTCCACACAAAGCTAGCTTCATAGAGGACCTAGTTGTAATGCTACCTCAAAATATATGGGATAATCTGTATAGCAGGTAAGCTTTGTACTGCAGCTGGGAAAAATCCAGTGATACAGTTTGAGAGCAAATGTGCCAAGCAGCAGCATTAGAATCAGTGGCTTGACACATACTCGAGGCACAAAGCTAAGCAAAGGGGTTGCAAATGGACAATTTATATTATTTGCTTGCAAAAAGTAATTCTAAAAGCCTGCATAAAGTAGTGTGTTACTGGGATAATGCTTGAGTATTAAACCAATAAACGTGTATGGTATGTGCAAAATGACACAAAGTAGGTCAGCAGAAGTACGCTTTGCAAGAGGTGGTTTGAAAGAGCTCTCTGTATCAGCTTCCTGTTCTCTTGTTGGCTGGAGACAGCTTTTCTTTTATGTTGGCTTGGAATCCATAGCCTCAGCTGCCAGTACTGCTTCAAAATAACTTATATCTAAGCATTTCATATAACTACTCTGCACTTTTAAATGTAGGTCAGATTTAAGTGCTTCCTTATAAAAGATGTTTTTGACAAGATGTGTCTCCTTTAAAAGTAACAAAAAGCTGCAGAAGAGCTTTGCTGATGACCTTAAGAACTCTGTATTGTGCTTACCTTAAATATTTTTATCTGTTAATTTCCTGTCACCTAAGTATTGTAGCCAAAGGGTGGGTTTTTTGCTGTTTTAAAAATTCGATAGGCACAAGTGAAAAACTGAAAATTGTTTTGTTTCTGTTTATTTCCACTTTCCTACATGTATTGATTTTTTTCTTTCAACTGACCAAAACATTAACCATTTTCTGTAAGCAGTAATATTTGTTAAATCTGAAGGAAGATGTTTATAAACTTCTTATTCATGATAGGGTTCTGGAGATTTTGAGAGTCATCTGCTAGGTAGAAAAGAGGTATGAGTGGTTATTGCTAAATGTTTGTTCTGTCTGGCTTCCTGACTGGCATGTATACCCTTGGACAGAGGGCATCTCTGAAGCAGCCGTGTTTTGGGGTTTTTTTGTCTTGCTGGTACCAGGGAATTACAGGAGGGTACTGTAGCTGTAGTGGGTAAGAATTTAGGGTGAGGAAAGCCTACTGTGATGGAAGCTGACTTTTTCTGAGATAGTGTTGCAGAATAAGAGATCCTCATCTAGGATGCTGAACCATGTCCCAGACACATTTTGCTGTGCATGTGGCACTGCTCCTATTTGATTCCAAACACTTTGGGGTCAAAGTTGTTTGGAGATAATACAGTATAATCCATGCTTGACCTAATTCAGTTAAAAACTTGTGAACTGATCAGTGCAGTCTAAAGACAGTGTCATCTTCAGAGGTGCAATATAAAATGAACTAAAAAAATATTTTATCAGGCTTGTAGTTTCCAGGCTGACAAACGCTGCTGGTGTTCATAGTGATACATATATATACAAACGTATCTCTATAGGTAGATATTTGAGATCATCTTAAAAAAACCTTGGATCAGTTTGCCTAGAGAGGCAGCAGAGGCCCCATCCCTGGAGATACTCAAGATCAGGGTTGTGGGGGCTCTGAGTGACCTGATCTAGTGAAGGTGTCCCTGCTTACTGCAGAGGGGTTGGACTAGGTGACTTTTAAAGGTCCCTTTCAACCTAACACATTCTATGATTCTCTTATCGCCTGTGTTCCTCAGTAACAGTGTCCCTAAAGACGTCCACATATGCTGCAAGTTTCATATAAGGGAAGTGTGGAGAGGAGGCTGATGGAGAGCACCAGGGTGGTAGCAAACTGGTGAAGAGCCTGCAGTGGAATGGAGAAACATGTTTAAGATAACTGGCTGGAACACTTCCATAAGCTGTTTCTTAGATGCCTGTTAATGCAATCACCCGTGGTGTGTATATATAACAGAACACTTGCTCACTGACGTGTTCTTCCTATTCTACCACTTTCTGAAGTATGTGGTACAGCAGAGTTTGAGATGGTTTGTACTGGGTTGAGGCAGTCAGAACTTGGAAGATGTAACCATCTTAGGATAGAGTACCAAATATTACTAGGAAAATAAGTGATTGGATTTGTGAACTGGTGTGGCTGGCATGCATCAGGTTTATGTTAGGTATTACAAGAAGCTGACACTTGCAATATCTGCAGGTGTGTGATCTTTTTACATGGTATTTTCCCCAAGGTTAACATTCAGTGGATTTGTTTTGGTTTTTTTACTTTTACTGCAGGTATGGAGGAGGACCAGCTGTTAACCATCTGTATGTTTGTCACACTTGCCAAATAGAGTCTGAAAGAATTGAAAAAAGAAGGAAAAACGAATTGGAAATGTTTATTCGGGTAAAAAAGTAAACATTTACTCATCCTGCTTTTTTGACATCACAGATATTTGTGACTTGGCCCAAGGGGTTGACCAGAAGTACAGAGGTGATTCCTGTAACAAATGGACTTTAAATCTCTGTATACCTGTATAGAATCCTTTCTTTCCTGTTGGCAACAGTAATACTCGTGTGATAGTCCAGATAACTATTCTAAGATAACTTCAGATAACTTCAAGTACATGGAAATGTACTTAGAGAAAATATTTAATGTGTTTCTTAAATTGTGTTTTTTATAGTATGGAAACAGAGTGCAGCAACTTGAGCAGTTCTTTTTGCACTGCCAGTGATCCATTCGTCCGGGGCAATCTGATAAGGTTTAAATGCAATAATACCATGCAAGCAAAAATATAATCATAATTTTTATCTTTAGTTCTGATTGTAAAAAATATCACCAGAGACATAAATAAGCATGAATAATTTAGTGTGAAGTAAATAGTGTTGTAATGGATCTGTAAAATTAATAATAAAGAGCTACTATGATTTCCATGAGTTAGAGATGATGTCTGTGAGTCTAGTAAAGTAGTAGTAATGATTTTTTAATTCTTCAACCAAAAATGTGCTTTTCAGTTTTTGGTCAAAATAAACATAGAGATAGTGGAGTGCCATTTTCTTTTTGCTTGCTTAATTCATGAGAGGAAGGAGTATAGGATTGTGTTTCTGTGCTTTAATCACACTTCAGAGACTGTTTCAGCTTTTCCATATTTTAACTGCTATTTGAACTACTTAATGTTTGGGGTTTTTTCAGTCTGGTTACCAGTGAATAGTAATTACTGTTAACAACATTGAGTCAACCTTATTTGCCTTAACAATCACTTTTCCTCTAGTATAAAGTAGTATTATACATGCACTGTTGTGCAAGTATTGCTACTGGAGAATAGAAAATGCAGTTATCCTCTATAAAGTTTGCTTTAGGGAATGATCACGAAACTTATTCTATCTGAAACATTAAGAAGCTGCATTAATGCTTTAGGTTCATGGTTTCAAGGGGGAAGTATATCTATATTACCGTAGAGCTAGAAGATAATGGTTTTAAAGATCTAAAGGACTTTTTTGTATGTTTCTTAATAACACTAGGAAAAGATCTGGAGGCTCTGAAAAGGAATAAAATGTAAAACTTCCTAGAAGTTCTAAAAAAATTTTTTTTTTACAGTGTTAGAAATACATTTAGTCAAATGTCCATAACTGTCTATGGAGCTGTTTTTTGTAGTTTATACAGTCACTTACATTGCTTTGCAACAGAAACTCAGAAAAACAGGATGTGATTTTATTTTTTTAAATTTTTTCAATAGTAGGAAGAAAAAATGTTATGGGTTTTAAACTGAAGCAAAGAAAAGACATGAAAAGCCCCATTGCTTTGCTTGGAATTGTACTGGCATCTGTTCAAAGTATCAGGGGAAAACCATACGTAGATGAAGATAGAGTTCATCACACAACCTTCCATATGGAGCAAATCTTTCAGAACACTGTTTATTTTATAAGAATAAGTTCTCTGCTTTCCTTTGCTATTTGAAAGTTCAGCCTTCACAGTAATTATCCAGTAGTGTTTGAGGGCCAAGCACTTTTACCTAAGAACTTGTTGCTCTTTTCAGGAAAAAATAAACAAGCTCTCAAGTAAAGAATAAATCATTTTGCAATATGAAGGATACCACTACATCAAAATCCCATCTCTGGAATTCACCAAGTGTTTACTATTCTGGTAGTCAGCAATTCTTTAAAATATTAACATGGTTAAAATAATTCAGTAGTTTAAAGGGTGGGGAAAAAAAGGCAGGAAAACACAAATTCTTTTTTCCTTTCAGCTTAATAGAGCATTCCAAGAAGAAGAATCTCCACCAACGTTTTACTGCATCAGTATGCAATGGTTCAGAGAATGGGAAGGATTTGTGAAGGGTAAAGACAGTGGTAAGTTGTGCTCCATTTCAAACTAGGGTAACTTGTTCTTTTTTGTTGTCATGTAGTGGCACTGTTTAGCTAAATTGTTTCTGCTTTGGTTAGAAGGCTGTAAGAAGACCAGATAAAGAAGGCAACAAAACCTCTTAAAATTAACATCTAAGACACAGGTTTTCTAGTTTACAAATATATTCAGGAACTAAATGGCAGAATATAGTGAAATAACTCACAAAAATGGATAATGGGATAGCTGTGGAAAGAATATTGCTTGTTTGCAGGGGGTTTGCAGTTAGCAGCAGGAAAACTGTATCTAAGTACAAGGGAGGATAGATTTTGCTGTGTAAACTGATAGTGTTACTGCTTCTGGAGGAAAGTTGACCTCACTGTCACAACATAAATTCATAGATAACTGAGTTAGGCTAAAGTTATACTTCTATGTTGGGTACCTCTAAAATTTTGAAATGGAAACACCAATAAAATGTTCTACAATCTTGTCTGATTCTGCTGCAGGACAAATTTGCTAGGGGTAATTAAGATTAACTTGTGGTTTACATGGTTTGAAGACTTACTGTAATCATTAAATGCTTTGAGCAACTTAGAGCGTACTGTTAAACAGTACAAGAACAAGCAGTCAGTAAATGAGCCATCTCTCCTTCCATTTGGAAACAGAGCCTCCAACTTGCTGTTTTCAGTTCTCCCAGTTATAATCATCTTTCTGTCACACTAGATCCTCCTGGCCCTATTGATAACGCTAAGATTGCAGTAACAAAATGTGGAAATGCTGTGCTAAAACAAGGTATGTGTCCAGTATTGCTGCAGCTTTGGGCTCCTTATGATGTATTTGCTGAATTTTGGAAAATTAATGATAAAATCTTTCTGTAACTGTTAAAAAAAAAATGGCAATCCCTGTGATCTGTGTTGCCCCCACTTTTGGGGAGCAGCTTATTCTTAAAATGAAGAATTAGTGTGTGTGATAGACTAATTCAAGTACAGATGAGAATGTAGAAGGACGTGCAGCGTCACTTGAAAATTGTGAAAATGTGCTTTGGCTTTTTGTATCACTTGGCTTTATTTGGATTTTCTTAATGTCAGTGGGGAGAGGCCTGGCTTTTACACTGTGTTATTTATTGGTATGTAGTTATTTGAATCTTGAAACCTCATTTGAATTGAGATCTGACAGTGGGAAGTAAAACACAGTAAGTAAATGCTGTTGCTTATGGTTCTGTGAGTTATTTGCCACTGTACATTGCAAAAACTTTTCCAGTGTGCAGAGACACATTTGCTTTGCTATTCCTCACAGTCAGGTGCTTAATAACTTTTTTTTTTAAATTTGTGGTTACAGGAAAAGATTTCTAATATGGCCTGCTTTATGAAGCCTTTGGATTTCTTCTGAATATTTAAATACATTGTAGCTCAGCTTAAAAAAAAATAAAAATTGCTGCATTAAGTTTAATCTTTATTTAACTGGATTTTTTTTCCCAGTTTAACTTAATGCCACGGCTTACAGTAGACCTGCCAAAGGCAGTTCACTGGAGGCTACTAGGCTACTAGGCCCTGCACAAACCTCAGCAACTGTAAGATGTCAAGAATCATTTAAAAAAGAATGAGTTCTTGCACTTAGGAGTTTTGTAGTACATTTTTGTGATTTGAGTGCTAATGTAGAATTCAAATACAAGGTATAAAATATCTGCCTGGTGTATAGAAAAAGACCCCAATAAAACAAGACCACATTTTACAGTCAATAATTGATAGCAGATTATCCAGTTGACTTAATTTCAGCGACATTGATTCAAACTAAAACTTGGGTAGAAATTAAGATGAATGGGCTGTAGAATATTAGTCTCTTAAGTCATGAGAGAAGAGGTGGGCCCCATTAATTAGTGGACAGCATTCTCCATTTCTGTGGTCCATTGGTCCTGATCCCAGTGTTTAGTTCACTGTGCCTGTTCAGGTAAACCTGACTGCTTCATCTGCTGGAGTCTAGATAAGGGAGTGAGGATCTACTCCTGTGCCTACAGAGATTGAGTTGGGTTTTTGAGTACTTGAACCTAAGAGTTACGTGCAGTTCTTTGTACCGTTCCTTTTTGAAAACATTTTATACATGAAGTACAGTAGTGGGCACAGTGGAACAGGTGGTGAGGACAGAAAAGTATAGGAGGTAGGGGAGGAAGACCCCTTTTTTAAGTAGAAAGGTGTTGAAATTAGACTTAACAAGACAAAATAATAGCATCTAATTATTTTGGTAAAAACTTGCTATGGGGCAGGTTTTCAATGAGTTGCTAAAGAAGAGGGAGTTTATACAGACAGAATAGAAATTTGTCCTTGCTGCCTAGCCTAGGCACTGAAGAAATCACCTGTATTGGATAGGATCCTCATGTTAAAACCTAGAGGGGCCACAAGATGATGCTCCCTTGCCACTATAAAAGGTGATGGAAAATTAGACATGGTTGTTGGATGCTGACCTGAGACAGGAGAAGGGATCTTTAACCAGAGGAGTGGAATCATAAGCAAAGACTTTAATCAGTGAACAAAAAGATACCGAGCTGATCCATCCATGAGTGCTACATACAAGGAGCAGTAGGTAGGCGATTCATGTCCTAATAGTGGTTTCTTCCTGAGGTTCTGTGAATTTCACAGTGGTTTTCTTCTATTTTTTTTACTATCAATATTAATTTCTTTGATGAAATAAGAATATTGAATCCTTGAACTTGACTGTGTAATTGATGTGATTTCATATCTTCAGATTAATATGAATCATTGCTTCTTGTGTACCAAGAACTATCAGTTATCAGATTGATTGATCAGTATCAGATAAGAAATTTATCATAGAACCTTCATGTGTTTTATGCTTGAGGTGTGTTAAGTAGTGGATAGTTTAGAGCAGGTAGTTGTGAGAATCAAGAAGTATAAAGGTAACAAAGTCAGTCATTGGGTTTGGTAGTTGGCGCAAGATAAAGCGCAAATGCAGATTAGGGTTTTCAATTGGAGGCTATATTCTTTTTTTTCTCTTTTGAATCTGTTGTAGACTTCAAAGAAATAGCCTAAATAGTAATTAAAATTTTAAAAATTGTTTTCAGGTGCAGATTCCGGACAAATATCTGAAGAAACATGGAATTTTCTTCAGTCCATCTATGGTGGAGGTCCAGAGATTATACTCAGACCACCTGTTCCTCCAGTAGAACCTGATATCTTGCAAACAGAGGAGAAGATTGAACTAGAAACTCATGGTCTGTAGCTACTGTGTAAAAGATGAACTTGTAAGGAATCTAGCTTCCTTACAAAATGCCCAAAATACATTCCGAAAAGTTTTCTCTTATGTATGTTGGAGGCACAGCTCCCTGGGCATTACATAAACCACAGAACAGTAAGTTGAAATATGTATTACAATTTGTTTAAGTAGAGGCTATTTCTCTGTTTTGGAAGGCATGTGGTTTGTACATTTTGGAGTGTTTTGTCAATGGAAAAAATGTAATTTCAGAACTTTTTGGTATAAGTCAAAATCCTGTTATATCCTTAGACTTGAAAAATGGGGACAAACTTCAGAGATGTTCAATAACCCTTCTGATTCCTGATTGAGCTTCTGATATCCGTAAACTTTTGCTTGTCTTAATTGTACAGTCTTGACAAGATTAGGTATGTGGGGAATATATTTTAAATGGATTGCAATCAATAACAAAGAAAAAGGATTTTTATTTCCTAAATGCTCAGGAAAAAATTCTCACTTATTTTGCACTGTAACTATATAAAATGGGTAGTATAAAACATCCAAATACTTAGTGTATTTGAATGGATCAAATTCATTAGTGTAGATTGAATATTGTTTTAGTCAGCAAATGTCATAACTTATTACCTACTAAATTTTACATCCTATTCTAGTCTTCTGTAATTCTATAAACCTGGCTAGTGTCTTTAATAGTATATGTAACAAAAAGATTTAGTCTTCTCTAGGGTAACGTTTGAGAGCATGAAGAGTGAAATGTAAAATGATTATGAACATGAGTGATATAAATTTCAGAAATTAAATTGTCTGGTCTCTTGAATTACATTCATAAACAGTTCCATTTGAAGGATTTTATTGTATTGTTAAAAATTTCCATTGGCATGATGACCTATAATGTCAGAAGCTGGATAAAATGTATATATTGCAAAACTTTATTGAATGATTCATATTGGAATGCAGAATGGCTCTTGCTCTTGTTTTTGCCTGATACTGTTACCAAATAAGCAACATTATTCAAGGCTGGATCAATAAAAACAAAAAAAATAAACATGGAACAGGGGGAAAAACTTCCTTAAATGTTTTTCATTTATTACATCAGTACAAAAACTTTGTCAGTCATTGTGGTACTGCTCCCACACCCCACGTAACTGTATTTCTTGACTACTTTATGTTTAGGCAATAATGTTGACAGTTCTAGCTCCAAAGTGAGTAAATGCTGATATAACATTCTTCTGGATCATTTTATATCTAGTATAAATTCAAAGTCCTATAAAAGTCCTGTAACCTTAATACTTGCAGTTCAGTCTGTGTATAAATCCCAGTGTCATCTTCAGTTTACTGGAGAAGAATTAGAGCTAGAAACATGGCAGTGCAAGTAAGAGGGTACATGGACAGCAGTATGGAGCCAATGATGATATATATATATGGCTGGTACATAAGGAAAACACTTTTCAATTTTAAACTATCACAGTCTAAGTTTCTGAAGTTGTATCTAAGTGCTCTTTAAATTCCAGAACAGATCATAGGACATCAGCAGCTGAGAAGCCTTGATTGTAGGTGGGTGTAAATGTAAAGAAACAGTGAGCAGATACTTCTAATGTCCAACCATGTGTTTGGTCAAACTTAAATTTGTAGATAAGGCAACCTGAAGGGAATATCGAGTTGCTTCTGTATGTACAAGGTAAATATGTTGCTCCTATAGACTTGCCATGCTGATTGAGGTAAAGTTAACTTGCTTATGAACAGTCAGTAGTAACTTGCTGACCTTGACCTGTGGAAGGCTGTTTTGTCTTCCCACCTCCATTTTTTTTTTTTGGGGGGGTGGGGGAGGGCAGTGTCTGTGTGTCATTTATTCATGTTAGGATGACTAAACTCAGCCTGGATTTATACTGTACTTTTTCTAACTTTTTTTTCTTTTCTTCTTTCCCCCCCAAGGTATAATCTCATTTAAGGTATTCTTCAGGTTCTCTAACATACTAAAACTAAATAACTATTAATAGGTCTGCACCTCCATGATAATTGAAACTTGGGTAATATTTTCTTGGTTAAACACTGACTGGTGATTGGGTTTACCAATTTATGCAGTGCTTTCATCAGTAATGTGGATGGTAGAACAGACAGGCCCTGTCAAATGTGGGAGAGAAAAATGGATTGAGTGTTAGGGAGATGAGTGTGTTAGGGGAATGAAGCAGTTCTGTGTTATGTATTCTGGGCAGCTCAGACTGAGTTAAAATCCAGTGACACCAAAACAAAACCTGTTCTGGGTAATAGCAACAAAAGCATCAGATGTGAGGCACAGGAGGTAATTATTCTGCTCTACTTGATGCTGTGCTGCTTGTGAGATCTCATCTGTACTGTACCCTACTTTGGATGCTAAATGATGGCAAATACAAGTTGGAGAAGTTATTTCAGAGAGGAGCAACAAAGCTCAGTGTTGAAAATGAAGTTGTTCTCTCATTTAAAAGAATTCTGAGGATGTGAGACTTCTGACAGGGAAATAATTACTGGGTAGTAGTGAACAGTTCTTCCTAGATAAGTAGGAATATTTGCCTCAGCTTTAGCAATGGTGACTTGTGTTTGGTCTATGTAGCTTATTAGAAATCTTGTAGCAGTTTTGTCAGTCATTTCCAGTGGGTGTCTAGTCAAACATAATCTTAAACTGTGATATACATAGATCAGTAACAGGACAGTTTAAACTAGCAGAGTTTGTGAAATGCCTCTCTCACCACAGTAAAAGGCATCTTCACACAACAACTGTTTGTCATGCTTAAACAGAAATCCTGAGCTTGCAGAGATTAAATAGATGTCTGTGTTCAAGACAGTTCCAAAGGGATGGCTGTCTTGCTTTTAGCCCTATGAGAGCTCTACAGGGGATTTTATGCCACAGAAATGGAAGTAGCCTTTTAAAGTACGACAGTGTGGGAGAACACCAGATGGATGGCTTGTGTGTGTTGGAGGGAAAGCAACACTTCAGAGTGTAGGTAAAGGAGCAGCATTTACTGTGAAGAGCTGTCTGATTTGCAGCAAAGAAAGAATGCATCTCAGGAAGGGGCTGTGGAAATTATTTTTTTCCATAAGCCTTTCACCAGACTATTTGGATTCTTTTATTCATTTGTTTCCAGTTGAGGAAACACAGCAATGTGTTTGGGTGCCAAGGAAGCTGTCATTTCACGAAGGGAAAAATCCAGTGGAGTCCTTGTTTTAGGCCTGGGAAATACAGGCTTGAGCTGTTAAAAGCCTGCTGTTCTGTCTGTTAACTTTAATCCTTTCTTCTGGAGAAAACTCTGTGAGGGTGTGGAGAACTTACCAGCTCAAAGCTTGATTTCTCTAAATTTGTTGAGTATTTTTTGCGAGTAGTATAGCTAACTTCATCTGAATCCCCAAGGAGAGTGCTTCAGGTACTATGGGATATAGCTGAACAGTATAGTTGGAGAGGGAAAAGATCAGCATACGAGCAGTTAAATTACTTAGTAGTAAAATAAGGCACTTTGACACCACACTTCAGAGGTGAGAGCTAAGCTGTTTGATTAACAGAGCAAATAGAAATGGTTTGCTTGTTAGCTGTAAAACTACCGTATGTTATATATTTACTGACTTAAAGGGCAGTCTCTTCTTTGCCTATGACAGGAACATCAGGCAATGGAGGAAGTTCTGAAGACAATTCTGTGTTGCAAATTCTTTAACTTGGGTAGTCCAGAAAGCTGTTTCTGCACGTGCAATCTACATTAATCCTGTGTCTAGGGACAGATAGGTAATGTAGATACTACATACATAGAAAATGCATGTAATCTATTTCTCTGGTCTCTTAATCGAACTGCAACTGGAGGCACTACAGTAACTGATTCCGGTTCTGTGTTGGAATAGTGACCTCGAGGAGATCGAATGTATCTACTGTAGGCGTTCTCTTTTCAGATGGGTAAATGACACTTGGTTGATTGGATAATGGGTGTCAGCATTCCCAGTGGTAATAGCCTGAAAGTTTGCTAGGTAAGTTGAGGGCTCCATACACTTTAAAAGCTGTATTGAGGTAAGATGAAAAAGGGCAAAAGCCTTTTTAATTCCCATCAGACCAACGCAGGACTGTTTTGATAACTCTGCATATCTTACTTTAATACTGTTGTCACTGTCAGTTACTGAGTTGCCTGCGTGCAGCAAAAACATGTTTTAATGTATCCTCTAAGATCTGTTTGACAAAATCTGCTGTAGGTAAGCTCTCTGGTGCAGTGCTACAAGCCTGCCAAATCTGAATTCAAGGGAGAACAGCTACAACCATTGTGGCTACATGTCCTTGGCAGTGGTACAGAGATCGTGCATTTGAATTTTACTGCTCTGTCTTGATAGTGTACTGTGACTTGCAAAATTACTATATGCTTCTGGGTCAATCAAAGCTAATTTACTTAGGGAGTTTTATTCTGATTCTTCTTTCTGACAATATCATATTTGGTGTGGAAGTTGTAGTCTGTTTAGCTTTGCTTGGGAGTTGTGTAGTCATGTAGGAATGCTTACTGTTCTGTCGACAGCACTGTGCTGACAGAAACTAACTTCTCACCAAGCTATCAAAGTAGGGATGTCAGAAGATCGGAGCTAACTAGTAGTAGTGTGTTAGTCCCTACTCTGAAAGCTAGATAATGTACTCTTAGAAATGTGCTCTTCTACCAGAATACAACACTCAGTGACATTTCTATTTAGAGCTTTTTAAAATTAGTATGATGCTATTTATTGGTAGAGAGAGCTCTAGAACAGTGTAATTTATTGTAAGAATCCGCTGAGTTCGCGGTATGTCCCACGGACAGTGGGGTATCAGCATAACGTTAGAAATATGTTTGGCTAGAAAATACATTGTGTGGGTGAGGCTGTTTTCATTTCTGGAGCAAAGGTTAAATATGCCCATCTAAGTCTGAATTTGTCTTTTGAAATCTGATGCAATTTGATGTGTTATGCTAACACATTATGTAAGAATCCTGTTTCTCAGACTCAAAACTCATATGGTGATTGGCTTTTTCTAACACAAGATATCCAAGGCTTTCTTAAAAGGACTAAAGCCCAGAAGATGCTTTCAAGCTACTATTATAGGCATTTACTTACAATTATGCTGCTAACATTTGAATTGTTTTTGTTATCCTGTTATTCTTCATATAAGTTGATTTGGATAATCAAACCTGAGATTTGGAAACTTTACAGGAAAGCTTAGAGATACTCTTCTTAAAGGGGCAAGTGGTTTCTCCATATTTGTTGTACAACTATTTTATACTGAACTAAGAAAATTCTGTTCCATTTATTCTTTTTGAATTCCCCGTGTACATCTGGCTTAGTGCAGTCTAAGCAGTTTTCTCACTGAAAACCTTTCAGCTCTTCATTTTGCCCAGGAAATGAGTAAAACAACTAGGCTTTTTCATTCTTCCAAACAGATGGCTTTTCTGGCTTCCCTCTATACTTAAGCCATCCAGAGCTGACAATTGGTAGCAGGAAGCAAAATAAGAGTTCTAGATTTCTGAAGTGTCACAAAGAAAAGCAAATAGCTTTCACAGTAATTTCACAGAAATTATCTGGTTGCAAACAAACTTGGTTTTGGTTCATATTAGCCTTCAAAATCTTAGCAGAATAGAAAATAGCCTTGTTCAGTGAAAAAAATAATGTAAAAGGGCTATTCTCACTAACAGTGAAAAGCATAACTTGCTTTCTCAAATATGTGCTGTAATATATATAGCTGTTTAAAACATGTGACTTGTTTTAAATTAAGAATAGCTTCAGCCACTCAACAAGGTGACAAGGCTGTTTCTCCATAAAAAAGTGTGAACTCTTGTCACACAGGAAGATAAAAATGTCATCTATTTATAATACATTTAACATTACAGGTGTTTGCTTACAATAGCAGAGCCATGTCAGTTATAGAAAGCTGGTTTTTATTCTATCAAAACTTTTCTAAATGTGTGTCAGCTGAGATGAGCAGTGAGAAAAAGGTGGTCTGTTTGTGCAAAACATCACTGATGTGTCTGAGGCTTTATGGATAGTTAGTGATACTGCAGGCTAAGCACTTGACAAGTTTCCTTATAGGGCTTGTACATGGGTGGACTTAAAATGCAGCAGGAACATGATGTTTCGAAGTTGACTAAGCAAGAAAATTAATCTTGTGACTTGTTCAAGCTTAACTCAATTAACTGAAAGGGTAAAATACAAGTTGTTAATATGACAGGATATGAGTGCAAAATGACTATCAGCTTACTGATGGTGTGCCATTAGGATACAAACTGTCAGAAAAAAGTAAAGTGGGAGTAATAGGAATACATTGGTTATTTCTGCAATTTTGATATGCCTTTATGCAATGCTCGTGAATCTCTTACTTTTCTTACTGGTCATTTGTTCAGCAGCGTAAAAACAAAATAAAATAAAGCAGTCACCATCCCTGAAAAGTGAATGAAGTTCAGAAGATTGCCTTTCCACTTTGAACTCACAAAGAACTTAATGGATAGGAAGAACTTCAGTAAGATCCGTTTTGGGAATAGCTTACACAGGAGAAAGTAAATCTTGAAGTACTTTGAGAAAAACAAAGCATAGGAGAGGAGGCACTTGGTTCTTACAAGTAAGAAAAAAAAACTTAGCCCAAAACATTGTCAGCTGTCAAAAAAGAAAAACGGCCATTTTTGTCTTTCATATCACAGGACAATTGCAAGACCTTTTCATTGCAATGGTTTGTGAATAGTTCTGGCCAGAATTGAATACTTTTCCTAGGTGACTAATTTTGTTCTGTCCTGTGTAGTTTTTAATGTACATGCTGCAACAAGATGTCCTGGTTTCCATAGCAATACATGGAAACACCCCCATCCTTCCCCAGGGTGTCTGTTAAAATGCTAACCCAAATGAACAGAGATGCAGCACTTGCTCAGGCTGTGAATGTGCATTTGTTTCCACCAATGTGAACACCTTCTCTTTAGGACCAGAAGAAAAGGTCCTTGGAGATGTTTGGCTATAACAAAATGCACTCATACATGCCAAAAATGCTCATTGCTTGGTAGCTGTCAATTCAGTTAGATTATATTTTCAATTAAATTCCTAGTCTAATACTGAGGTTTTTCTATTTAGATTTACTTCAGCTGTAAAAGCAAGAAATAAGAGATTTATCTATGAGCTCTTTTTTGGTGTCCTATCTTCCAAATAGTTTTCAGTAACAGAAATGTACTCTTCCTTACCTTGTTCGTTTCTAGTGTAATTAATCTGCCTTCCAGCCAAGCTGGGTTGTGGAGCTAATTGCTCTTAAACTTGATTAACAGCAATCTGAACTTCAGGTGTGCAGAGGCTAGTCTTCCTGGGCTCTTTCTGTGGATATTGGAAAAGATGGGGGTAACGGGAGGTGCATTCTGGGGTCCTGCTCTGCAAGCCTCCCCTGGAAGTGTGAAAAGCGCCTACCCTCCACTATGGATTTGAACCCTGAACAGGGATCTCTCCAGTGGTGCTGGTGTCCACTTCTGTGTGATGGCAGTTCAGTTTCAATAAAAATTCAGTCTTTCATATACTGTATGAGAGGGCCCTAATCACAGACTAGGCTTGTCCTTAAAAAAACCTTTTGTTTGGAGAAAATACATGCCTAAAAGCTAAGCAGCAATGTTGTATGTTATTTGGTTTCTTTTTTTACTTAGGTACCTTCTTCTTTCTTGAAAACTTCTAATCTCACCTGTGTTTTTCTGGTTCACAGTGAATATACAACAGGCTGTTCTCTGAGTAACAATAGAGCCCTTTATTGCAGATTAGGACTTGAAAGAATATACACGGTAGTCAAAACAATAACAGGGATATTCCATGACCTGACGCATTTTTATGTAGGTTGAACATAATGGAAAGTATTCTTGAGCATGCTCCATGTAACAAAGGGGAGTTTCTAAAGGAGAGAGGGGGAGGGAAAAGTAAAAGTAGTTGTTTGGACAGGGGGTTGTAACATCTATAGGAGGCAAAACTCCTAGAGTAAGTGAACTCTTTAAGTCAGTGTTAATGTGAACACTCCTGGAAGGTAACTATTAATACAGACTTTGGTGTTTGGGTAGCCTTAGGCAAGAATGCCCGTGCTCCAGCTCCCACTCTAACTCCCTTAGTCAAAACCTCATGTCTCATGTGAAATCTTCCAGAACCTGGAAGTCTGGATTGTTGTTTTCTTGAGGCCTGAGTCAAAGTTTATACAGTAGAATAACAACGTGCTCAAAGTAACTGAAACAAAGCAAATAAAAACAAAGTTGCTTGAAATATTTTAGACACCACTATTTCAGTCTTGAAATGTCAAACTGCACTCTTGGGCATTAAAAATGATGTAGAATACATTTGAAAAACGAGGAGCTTCCTTTTGGGTATACTGCTTTTATGTTTAATGAGTTCCAATGTGGAATTTTTAAAAATTTAAATAATGCACTACAGCCTAGCTATCATTCTTGTCTACCTGACTTTGAAGTCTCTACTGAAATTAGAAAAAGGCATG
This sequence comes from Hypotaenidia okinawae, assembly GCA_027925045.1. Classification (NCBI taxonomy): domain Eukaryota; kingdom Metazoa; phylum Chordata; class Aves; order Gruiformes; family Rallidae; genus Hypotaenidia; species Hypotaenidia okinawae. The sequence goes on from BSDF01000009.1 coordinate 21,114,963, forward strand.
TAAATGGGAATACCTCATGGGCAAGGAGTGCTTATACATTGTACTGAATACAGCCTAGTGAATTACTAAAAACAATTATTACATCACTGCAAAATTTTTAAGACTAATTTGGGTTAGGATGCCCCTACTTTAAATGTATCAGCATAAAATGGAGATAAAGTAATAACTTCCTTAACTTTTGTAAGTGGCAGCTGCTTTTTAACAGTATGATACCTTTCAGTAACTGGAGTGATCTCCACAGTAGTCTGTGTGGATGGTAAGACTCCTAAATTGTTTAATGTACATAATCTTTATCAATGACTGGTGATTTTTCTGTTTAATAAATAACTTTGATCCCACACACACCTTGTTCCCACCAAAAAAAAGTCGTCATAAAAATGGGCATTCTAAATTTATGGCTAGAGTGGATTTATTTTGAGTAGATGTAGACCAGATGTGTGTTGTAATACCGGGTGACTTACCACAATGGGGGGGGGGGGAAAGGGTTCAGTTGTCATTTTTAGGAACTTTTTAAAGTTGATTTTCACATGCTGACTTCCATACCCACTGTAAGGTCTTTGTCCAGATAGTATGTGAAGTACATTAAAAACATGCATTTTGTTACTGTATTGCTGAATTGACAATATTTTAACTTTTAACAGAAGTTGTGGCAAAAAAAGCTTGTACGGTCTCTGATGTAGACTGGCTACTGAAGCAGCACCTAAATGAGTCAGGAGGTAGTGTCTTAAGGCAGCTTTTTTTTCCCCTACCGTTTAGACACCAATTTTGTTCATCTAAAGAATTTTGCTTCAGGTAAAAACATTGACAATAATTTTGTCTTGTTGATCTTAAGGAGTATCTAGCCTTTCTCATATTCATTCTTTACATAAGGTAGCATTACTGGAAAGAAAATAGAATTTAGGGCTCCCTGGGGAATACAGCAGGCAGAACTGAGCATCAAAGCAGAGGACCTATAGCAAAGAAAACGGTGATTCTGTAAGTATGTATGTTTAAGCAGAAAATGGTCTTAACACTGCTTTGGGTTGTTTGTTTTGTTTGGGGTTCTTTAGCCCAACAAAAACTTCCCTTATATACCTTTTTCTGTAAGTGTCATTGGAAGTTTCCTCTCAAGAATGCAAACACTTTTTATTTTTTCAGAAATATGTTAATTCAAAATCCAAAAGGCCACCAATGAAGCACCTACAAACACATGATGATGAATTAGTGCAGTCTTCTGAGTGTTGTGCTGAGCCAACTCTCACCCAGCCCAGGACAGTTTATGAGGTTTGGGTTGTACTGTGGAAGTTGACCTTACGGAACCTAAGATGACTTCAGGAAAAGTCTCTCTGTTGTCCTCTGTGCAGCCACCCAAGTAATTCCCCATGGCAAGCCAGTCCCCTGCAGCTGCCCATGAGTCAGAGCAAATAAGCAAGAGCCGAACTCTGGAGATGAATCCAGCTATAATCTTCTTTGTCCTCCATGCCCTTTTTAAGAACCTGTGTAGATCTAGAGCTCTAGCCAAGAACATAAGCCCTGCTTTAACTGCAGTGCTGGGTAGTGAGCAGTAATAGTTTAAGGTTCTTGGGATGTAAAGGTATCAGAGTAGCTGTCACAGAAACAACCTAGCTGTTACCTTCTCAACTGTGCCAAATTGTGAAGAGTCACCCTTGTTAATGTTTTTTCTGGAAAAAAGAAATCACAATTTTTTGCCAATAATAGAAGCGATTAAGCTAGATCATGGATTGAGATATGTAGAATCAGCAATGGCACACAAGCCATGTAACAGCTTCACCAAAGCTAGACCTCGTGGTCTTAGGCAGTTCTCAATGCACAAACATGAGCTGAGGTTTCAGGTATGTGGGGAGATGTGAAATATGTCAGCTCTTGATTTGTAGGAAGCGCTGACTTGAGGGGAGGGATGCCGAATGGGTTTTTCCCCCATTGTAACATGAGCTGCCATTAATGCCATCCCCCCTTAACCAGAATAGGGGGTGGTTTAGTTCTTTTACTTAACATTGATGAGGCCAGAGCAGCCATTATTGCCCTATAGAGATGAGTAACACTCAAGGCTGCCCATAATAAATGCAGCTAGCTGTTACCGGTACCAGATACACAATGTAGCACAGAGGAAATAGCAGCTGCAAGACTTAGCAATGCCATATAGTTTGGGTAAAGTTTATGAGGAAACTGACTGGAAGTGAAAATGTACTGGAGAAAGCTACAGGTGCTGCTAGGCAGCCGTGTATTCCTCTCTAGCTCGGAATTATTTAAAAGCTGCTCTAGGACACTGCGGGGAAGGGGCTGCAGGATAGCGTGAGTGGGTGAAAAGGAGATTTTGAGGTATGGAGACAAGAGTGGATGTAAAGCACCAGGCAGTTTCAAAGCAGGTTTCTCCAGGTTTACATGTAAATTCTCTTGGGTGGAGGTCTTAGTAAACCTGCTTGATCTCAGTTCTTACTACACATGGATTGCTTTTTTCTTCTTTGCATATTGTTAATTTTCCTCTGGAAGGTTAGCCAAGCCAAACTACCTTGTGGATACACAATGGCTGGATTCAATCCAGGGAAATGCAGGGGGCAGGTAGAGGTGGGGCAAGAGCCTGGGGAAGCATCCCTTTCATTAGCAGGATCCAGGACTTGAAACATTGCCCCATTAACAGCTTTTGCTCCTCGTGAACATCCCACTAGACAGTTGTTATTATCCTGAGAGAAGGTATTACTACTTAGGCAAGATGGCAGAACATAATACTTAAGTCCTCCTCTGTGAATTCAAGGCAGATCCTGGTGCAGGGTGTGGTTAGACAATACAGCTTGACTGGTTTAATCCTGTTGCCAGAAAGTGACTGCTGCCAGAAGAGGGTTGGCTTGTTCCTCCCCTCTACTGGCAACACTCTCTCAGCCCCATCTCAATGGCTAGCTCTTCTGTCTGTCTCCACCGTGAGCCAGTGCAGCTTATTTTCTAGCTGAAAACTAACGGAACAGGAATAGTTGCTCAGTGCTTTAGGAAGTTGGTGGTTTGTTTGGTTTTATTATTTTTTTTTCACATTCCCATGGCCACTGAAGGGTACAGCCAGGGAACAGCTGACCTGCTCCGATGGCCATCTGACACAAGGCACTGCTATTCTCCCTGCCCACTCTGGTGCTTCACCTATACCCACAGTAAACTATCAAAAAACCCTACAGAGAGCAATACCCAAAAAAAACATTTGATTTTGCTGAGCTGAACCCTCAGTTTTACGGGGAAAGCACAAACACTTGTCTGAAATGCAGTAGTATCTTCAGCCACTGCAGCTGTTCAGCAAAGTGAACACATTTCTAAATGGATTACAGCTCACCACATCTTAGTGCTTACAGGTGCTCCCGCAGTAACGCAGAAGGCTCTCTTCCTCTTTCAGACGACGTGAATTCAAGAAAAAATTTCCTTCTCTCGCTTGTGGGATTTCAGTCTGATTGCAGGCAGAATGAGCGGCTATATGACCAGGCTTGCAGTTTGGGCAATTAGGGCTTTAATAAATCTGCTTTCTTTACAAAAGTATCTATCAGCTGAATTACCCTACAGTCAGTAACTACTTTTAAAATCAACTGAAAATACTCTTCAGTACTTAAGTCTTCTGTTACAGAAAGCTCTTTTAGAAAATACATTTCTATTACAGAGAACTTATTTCCTAGGAATTTGGAAATCTGTTAATTGTTCATAATGGAAAAGTTCTTTAATATCATAAGCATTTAACAGAAAACTTTTAAAGAGTCTTTTGTGTTTCCTGGCTGCATGAAGCTCTTCCAGATGCGTTATAACCACGCTGTAGCAGGAGAAAAACAACGAGCGGCTACAAGAGTAGGGAGAGACGGAGCAGTTCCTCTCCCTCTGTAGTACAGAGGTAAATAATCTATTTGAGCAGACCGTGTGCGTTAAACAGTAACTCCTGGTGATCGCACGTGCTTTAGCAGAGAACCGGGCTGCTGCTACCAAAACTGAGAGATTTAATGCGGGATTGAATACTTTTTAGTCGTTATCTGGAGGACTGGAGTGCCCCACGGTGCCTGTTCCCGGGGCACTGCTGTGAGAGCGCTGGAACTTGTCGAGGAGCCTCGAGCAACCCTGCCCCACTTCTAGGGCCAAGACTGGCTGCGGAGGCAGGCGCGGGGCTTCCAGAAGCAGGCACTGTCTAGTACGATCCGGGAAGCAGCGCTCCCAGTCGGGAGAATATCGCCCCCGAGCTGATCTCCCTGTCCTTTCTGACCGCAGCAAACCTGCAAGTCACCAGGCGCTGGTCGGCCGCTACTGCCACCAGCGCTGCTCGGCGCCAGAGCAGCGTGCCAGAGGGGGCGACAGGCGAGACGGCCGCGAAAGTGGCCGGCATGGCAGTAGCACCCACAGCCGCCGGCCGCAGCTTCGGGCCGCGCCGCCCTCCTCCTCCTGCCTCAGCCGCCCTCATCCCTCGGCGCCCGGCCAAACACCTGCCTCAGCGCACGGGGGAACGTCCCGGCCCCCAGCAGCCCCGCAGCGCCGGCCCTCCCCTCGGGGCACGCCGGAGAGCGGCGCCGCTCTGCCCCCACCCCCGCCCAGGGGGCAGCGGGCCGCCCTCCCCGGCCGTTGGCCGCGGGCAGAGCCGGGCCGTCCGCCTCCGCCCTCTGCCAGCAGGCGGAGCTGCAGGGAGCGGGTCCCCGCCGCAGCGGCTGGAGGGGAGGGGAAGGAAGCGGAAGGAGCCGCCGCCGCGCTGAGGGGAGCAGGCGCTGTGCGGAGCCGCCGCCGCTGCCTGGTGCGGGAGGCACGGAGGGAGCGAGCCGCGCACGGGGCTGCGCGGGCCGACCGCGCCCGCCGCGCCGAGGAGCGGGCGCCAGGTGAGGGCTCGGGCGCGGGCCCGGCCCCGGGGGAAGGGGGACCCGGATGGTGCCGAGTTCGGAACCCGCGAGGGGAGGGGGAAGGAGGAGGAGGGAATTTGAGGGGGGAAGCCCCCACGTGACCAGCGCGTGCGGGGAGGAGGTGGTGGCTCGCGCGCCCCGTTCGAATCAGCTGGCCCGCAGCGGCGCCTCGTGCGCGTGCGCCTCGGCCCCGGCCCCGCCTCCGCGCCCACCCCGCCGAGCGTTACGTGTGCGCGTGTGTCCGTGCGCGTGCTCGGTCTGACACGGCGCGGACTGGGACACGTGCGCGGCACCGCGGCCGCCATATTGGGTCTGAGCGGAGTGCGGGCGGTGCGCGTGCGTGCGCGCGGGGCCGGGTCGGGTCGCGTCGCGGGGCGGGGGGGGGGAAGGGTGGGCGGACGGGAAGGAAATCTCGCGAGGTCGCGCGGTCCCTGCGGGAGCGGGTCGGCTGCGGGATGGCGGCGCAGCGCTGGGCGTGCTGGGTAATGGTAACGGGGGCCCGGGGGGCGGGGACCCTGGGACCAGCCTCCTCCCCGCCATCGTGCCCCGGGCCACACGGGGAGCGGGGCGGGGTCGGGCGCCCCGGGGAAGCACGACTGGCTCCGCTCGCTCCCTCCTCCCCCTCGCCCCGGCCCTGCCCCGCCTCACCTCAGCTCACCTCACGCCTGCCCCTCGTAGCTCCCGGGCCGCGCCGTGGCAGCCCCCCGCCGCCTCTGGCTTTCTAGAGGAGCGCCGGCTCAGCGTCGCGGTCCGTACCGTGTCCCGTTGCCTGCTCTGCGCTTCTCCCCACCCCCCTTAAGCCGCTCCGCCTGTGCCTTTGCCGCCGGGGCCCTCCAGCCACGGGTGCCGGGCGTGTGGGCAGAGCCGTTGGTGCCGTCCCGGGGAGGGCGGAGAGTCCCGGTGTGCCCCTCGGTGTCCCCCGCTGTCCTGCCATGTCACCTGCGGACGGGGCAGCCAGCTTCCCAGCGCGAACTTGGCTGTGGCTCTGGCTGCTTCAGGGGCTGCTCTCAGCATCACTCTGCGTTACCATCCAGAGGTCCCCTGGCCCTTGACCACCGTGCAGTCTCGGGCCGTGCCCTTGCCCTTCACAAGTGCTTCGTGGCGGTTTGACTGTCTCGGCGTGCTTTTCACACCCTGTCCCGTGCTGTGGCTTCTGTATTCATTCAGGTTTCTGTAGCTGAACCCGAACTGTGCCTGCCCTGTAGGAACAGTGTTGTTTCAGGACGCGGGAGTCCTGAAAGCAATACTTAACATCGCGGATCTGGCCTTTCTTGAGGCTATGATATATGTCCCATTATATCCTGAACTTGTAAAATATGTTTCTGTTTTCTCTTGTGTGTGGAAAAACAATTCCAGTAGTATCCAAGCGTCCCTGCTCAGCAGTATCCCCTTTGTCTCTCCTAGTCTTGATCTCCCTTAAGGGAGAGCATATGGTTCTGCTTCTTCCTTATGGTGTCTTGTATTCCGTCCCTGATTATCCAGGAGCGCTGGCAGATTTTGTAGTCTTGCAGTATAACTCTTCCTTTTACTAATCTAGTTTTAGGCTCCCACATAACTGATACTAAATTTTTGTAAGAGAATGTGTTCTTCAGGCTTTGAAGCTCCATGCTTTCTTTTGGAAACACACTTGCATTTATTATTAAACAAATTGTAGTAGCTCTTCCATGGTTGTACATATATTTGCTTGTTTTCAATTGATGTTGTCATTATTCCTCTACTAATAACATAGCAATTGTTTACTGAGGCTTTTAAGGTGGCACTCTGTGTACTCGGCATTTCATAGTAAATACTAACTTGTGCAACCTTTTGATAATATGCTTTTTGGATGTATTTCTAGCACACAGATATTGTGCTTTCCCTGCCTCCTAGCTGCTTCAAGGACTGGTGGTTTGGTCAGGATGGGTAGATGTGGTGTTAGCAAAATTTGATTCTTTTCATAAGCACGTATAACTTTTCAGAAAATAAGTTGACTAGTTACTGTTCCAGTCTGTTTTCAGGTATCTTTAAATCTGGCTGTACTGTCTTTCAGATAATTAGCATTAGTATTTGCTTAATCTGAAGTGGAAAAAAGTTTATGTAAGGAAAAAAAAAAGATGGTGTGTTTAACAGTAGGGGAGAAAAAAGCAGTCCTTTTAAAGGAAAGAGTATGTGGTAAAATGTTGAAAAAAAACCCTTCAAGTCACCCAATTGAAGTCACTCATAAAACTCTGAATGCCTTAGAAGGGGTTAGCAGTTAGTAATTTACTTTAACATGTGACTTCTAGCAAGTCATTCAGAATCTGGACAACTTTGGTTGCAGGCTTGCTTATTTCATAAAAACCTTCAATGTCTTGAATTTACAGTGAGGCTTTTTTGTGAGGTACTGTTGCATGGTGCAACTGTGTTTGTCAGTAAGGAGCCCAGTTCTGACCTTAAGTTGAAATACTGTAGGTAATTTCTGTGTCTAGTTATTTAGTCTAGTGTAGGTAGTGTTGCAGTTCTCATTGTTACCACTGTTATCTGAAATGATTTTACCTTTGTGTTGCATACTCCAAGTGTGTAACTACTAAGAGGTAGGCTGTTTAGCTTAGTTATTAAGTATTTAGTCATGAAGCTCAATCATATGATTTGTCTCATAATTTTTAAAATTTCTGGAAAAAGATAAATAGCAAACAGAATTTTAGAGCTCAGTGTTCTCACACATTTAATGTGCAAAAAGAACTAGATACCTGTTTAACAAAATTTGAGAATGTATCCTAGTATTGGCTTCTGTTCTACAGCTGAACGTGTGACTCCTGTGATACTTAGCAGTGTTTCTTACATACTTGTGTAGTGGGACTCCTCTGTGCTGGCCATAGTCTAATACAGAATGCAGGCTTTATTCTCCCAGTATTTCCAAGAGTCTTAAGGATACTTTTGTTTGTTTGTTTGTTTATTTCTGGTTCTTTTGGATTATTTTAGTTATTTTGAGTAGGTTGACATCTGGTCAGTAAGAGTTGCATGCTTGATACAAGATGGCAAGGCTTCTACTCTGCTCTTTTACAGCCTTATTGGATAAAGGAAATAAGAAACATTTTCTTATTTTTTCTGAAAGTTGGAACAGTGGTTTTGGAGTCTTCTAATTGTGGAGGGTTTTGTTTTTAAAATTACTCTTTCAGATTTGAAAAGCTTCCTTTAAAGTCTTCAGGGCTAATCAGTTTGGGTTTGTTTTGGTTTGGTTTTCCCAAAAATGGAAGTCTTTGCATCGTGTGGGAATGATGATATAGGTCTCTGGTCATAAAGAAACAAATTTGTGAGAGGTAACTTACTTTTCAAGTATTCAGCACTGGCTTTTAAACACAGATTTACATTCAAGGAATACTGTACTGCAAGACCTATTGTTCACTTTTTTAAGGGTTGTTTTCAACTTACTTAGATTATTCTAGACAGATATTTGTAGAACTTGTCCTTAAAAACCTTGAACAAGAAAAATTCTGTCACTTCTGTAGGTGGGAGTGAAGTTGCAGAAAGCAAGAAACTTTTGTTTCTGTAGTGAGGAAGTTTGGGGGTTTTGGTTTTTTTTAGTTTTCAAATTAGGTGTTTTTTTGCTGGGAATCAAGCTGCTGATTATAAGAACTTGCTTTTGGTAAACTTTACGCTTAAGGATATATTGTTCTGGTCATAAGAACATCGTAAATATGTTTTCTACTTCAAAGACTGCCTCGCTTCTCTAAGAACCATCATGAGTTTATTTTAGTTTTGTGAAAACCTTCTTTCTCATTCAGTAACTCATAAAACTGAAGAAATGCAGAGCTGACCATTAAATAGTGTGTTCTCTTTCTTACTGAATGCTTTTTCATACAAAAAGACTACAGAAAAGATTCTCTGATTATGTGCAGCTTTGTAATCAAAAGTTTTGGTTTTGTAGCACAATGAGTTGATAATTCCTACAGTTTGTGTTCAACATTTGTGTATTAGTTCCAAGTTTGCATGTAACTACTTTCCTTTATACACTGTTTGTCATACAAGAGGGGTTTTATATCTTCAGATGAAGTGTTTGGTAGCTTAACTTACAGTGAGTATTCTTTAACACTTTAAAGTTACGTTTCTTTAAAGTTACATTATTTTGGGGCTTACAGTGAATTCAGTTAAATAGAAATGCAGAAAGATAAACCATTCCAATCCTCTGCCCTTTGGAAGCGCACTGAGATCATTCCCTCGGATGACCAAGTTCCTCTGTGTTGCTTGTTTCAGCACCTCATCACCCCATGGTTAAAGTTTTACCTGATACCCAATTTAAATATTTTTGCTTTGCATTAGGCTGATTGTTCTGTCTTGTTGATTCAGAAAGCAGTTGATTCATCTTGTAGTGATGCTTTATCTATTAGATTGCCATTAGCAGCTCTTTGTATTTTCTGGCCTACTCAAAGTCATAGGAATATAAATATTGGCAAGATAGACAATTTGACTGTCCAAGATTTTAAAGGTGATTTTACGCGGGTAGATTTAAATACAGTGTTTATACACAGATATTTGTTTTGTTTAGTGGGTGCACGTGGCAGACAAACTAGTGGTAAGAAGCGTAAAGACTTACCTTTTAGCGAATACAGGAGTGGTAGAGCAGTGAGATTTTGCCAGTCTTTTACAGATTTGTCATGCAAAATCCTTGATTTGTGTCCCTAAAATGTAGTGATTTGAACTTCAAAACACTTTTAAAAGTCTTAAAGGAAACGAGTGTTCTTGAGAGTTGGTGTATTTGTATGTAAATAGTAACATCCTGCTTTTTGTTGGTTTTGTTTTACTGATGCACACATTTTTGTGTGTGTGTGTATGTACATAAGATCTGTTTTTTTCAGAGCTAGTGATGTGGGGGGTTTTTGTGAGCGGGCTGTGTACTATCTCTAGTATAGGAAGGAAAAGCAGAGATACAGCCCAAATTCAAAATTAAGGAAGCTGTGCAACTGGGTTACTGTGCCATGTACAAATTCATTAAAGGGGGAGGAGAGTGGTAGAGCCTGTCTTGTATATTTGTGTTTGAAAGACACTCTGCCTGTACAGCAGTGGAGTTAGGAATTTTATCTCCACAGCTAAAGAATCTAGAAACACCAAAAATAGATACTGTCAGAGAAGATTTGCCATGCTGGTTGGTTACTTATTAATTAAATGCTCTAAGGACATTTCAGATTGAAGGCATGCATCGAGTGGAACTCTGCAGGTGTATTTTCTGAATTTAATCCTGTTTAGTCTTTCAGTTTGTGACATGGATGATAGAACAAAGCAGATTTACTAACTGCCTGGACAGTACAAATCTGTGAGGGAATACAAGCACTGGAGTGTGAAATGGTCCTGACAAATTGGATGAATGATCTGAACTATATGGGATGCAGTTCAGTAAAGAGAAATACAAAATAATACGTTTGGGTAGCAACAATAAACTTAAATGTGAAAAGCAACTGGTTGGCTGACAGTTCTGCAGATAAGCAGCTGTATCACAAAATGAACACAAAGGAGTCATGACAGCTTTCTGAAAAACAAGAGTCATACTGGGATATATGAACAGGATTGTTGTTGCATGTAAGATAGGGAATTCTTCTGCAGTATTTAGCAAGGCTTCAGATGATGTACTGTTTCCATTTTTTGTTATTCTGTGTTAAATAGATCTGGACCAATTGAAGAGTCTTTAGTGAAGAGTTGCAATAATGATCTTTGAGGAAGGACTGAAAGAATTGCACTTAGTCTGTAGGAGAGATGGGGAGACATAATAATAGCCTTCAAACACAGTAAAGATTGCTGCAGAGAAGAATGTTCTAAATTGTCCTCTCTAGGTAGGATAAGAAGTAATGGTCCTAAGGAGCACAAAAGATTTCAATGTTAAGATAAACTTTTCAGCTGTATGGATAGATAAGCACAGGATTAAATATCGAGGGATGTAATGGGATCTCTGTTGCTGAAAGTGCTCTAGAAAAGGTTAAATAATATCCTTTCAGAGGTGATTTAGGTATCTGTCCTTGGCACAGGAGGTAGGATGACTTGTCAGCATTTTTAGGATTTTTGTAATTTTATTGGCCATGATTTAAAAGAAAACAAAACTAAAGTTCATGGTGGAGTAAAAAAACCCAAACCAGTGGCAGTTTGTAAGATGTAGATTTTTTTAAAAAATACATATTTGTTACAGTTCTTTTTAATAAATGTGGGGGCTTTTATTAATGTGATGCTGAAAATAACTAATAGAGTCTTCCTTGTAGATACACTATTTTTTACTTTTATATGATTTTTTTACAGTCTGCTAGAAGTAAACTGAGCTAGAGTTAGTTTTTCAGGAGACTTCATTGAGGAAAAGCAAAGTTCAAAAGATTAAGTCTAGGGGGTCAGGGAATTGGGTGTATCTCTGGCTCTGAAACGGAGCAAACCACATGATTTCACCTTCTTTCTGTAAAACAGAGATAACAGTTATTATCTGAGATGTATTTTGAGGGATAATCATCACTTGCAAAATATCTTTAGGTTCCAAATGAGTTTGTTATATATATGATGTTGTTGTAAATTGTTTTGTGTTCCATGGATTAGAAACAGATTTCACTCTTCCCATTGCTGTTCTAATAGTCACATTCTGCAAAAGCTTGAATAGAAATGTATGGGTACTACTTTTAAACAAAATTTCTCCTTTGAGATTTTGTTAGTTGATTTTGAAATATTAAATTGGAAGAACCAACCTTGAAACAAAAGAGTTGTTAAAGCTGTTTAGGATTAAAAGTACCAGACAGTTTGATAAAGCTGTATTTTGAATGAAATTCAGTTTAATGAATTTCTGTGCTTTTTTCTACTCAAAATCAACTGCCTACGTTCCCTGTGACCTTGTTCAGGCTTTTCCGATTTTTAAAATTTGACAAAGCTGCCTTGGGCTTACTGATGAGTGAAGGTTGGGCTCTGTGTCACATATGTATGTGTTCTGTAATTAGGAAAAGGGTCGAAATGAAACATTCTATCATGTTCTTGATGTTTAGAAGGATTTAGTTAAAATAATGCTTTCAATCTACTAGTGCCTAATTGTAGTTAGGGATTTGGGACATTTTTCTATCTGACCTGTCATATTCATTAAACTTTATATATACTTTAACTGCACAGGCTGTCATCACTGTTCATTGTAATTGATGGAAAATCAGTCACTAAACCATTGAGAAACCGGTGTTGGTAATTGACACAGCACTGGTTTTAGATCTTGATGCACTGTTTGCCTACTTATAGTTGCAGTTGCAGCAGGATATGGTGGAAGTTACTTGTAGAGCTTTCTTATACTTATTTTGGTTAAATAAATGTGATCTCAAAGCTGCTAATGAGAATCCAGTTTCTAAAAAACCAGTAAAGTCAGAAGGAAGCACTGTTCACTATATTAGAATGATGTCAGAAAAAGAATTTGTTCCTTTCAAATATTTTGAAGTCTTCCGGGGATTTTCCTCATAAGTATCACTGCAGCACAGAGGCTTTTTTGTAGCGTATTATAAAGGGGTCACAGTATCTCATGCAGTAAGGGCACAAAGGCTTAAGTCTTAGGCAGAGACAGATGCACCTATTCCCTAAGCTCCACCTGAAGGGCTGTAACTGAGAAGAAATTGTCAGATAGAACTGTCTGAAAAAGGCTGTTTTAATCTGGAGTTTGTATTTTTTTGCAGAGTGGACTAGGGGAGTATATAGGCAGCTACTGACTAAAAGCGTTAGACTGTGAATCTGTTAACATTAAAGCAGATGCAGGGAGGTTTTTTCTCTTTTCAATTGCATAATATTTCTTTGTCAACTTGAAAAATTGTATTTTATTAATCATTCTAAATTTAGAGTATATTGATAGACGCTTTCTCTTCCACTCACAGCTTTCTTTTAATTTACTTGTGTTTTCTCTGTACGTGTCTCTGAAAGTCAGAGTATAACTAGCAGTGAGTTTTACTGGTTAGGTACACATGATTATATTGCTTTTGTTAGTAACTGTTCTGTCTGAATTGTCACTTGAAAAGGTTTGACAATACTTCTGTGCTTTGCTCTGCTGCCAGCACTGTTCTCTGGGTATTTCCTCAAAAGCTAGGCTTCAGGAAAAAAGGAAGCCAACCAAAAGTTCTCAGTTCTTTTCAGTCCTCAATCTGCAGTTTTTCTGGTTTTGTTTTGTTTAAATTTATTTTGCCATGGAAAAAATAGGGCACTATAAAATAGAAAGCCACTACAGCTTATAATTACTACTTTTTCTAAACTAGCTTTCTGTTTTTTAACAGAATCATGGTGTTTATTGCATGAGTTTTCTGGAAATTCTACTATATACAGTGCATTACAAAAAGTGCAGAAAGGCTGGAAAAAATCGTTATTCATGATATCACTGTGGAGGCTGCAGTAATGCAATTATTTTTCATGTATGCCTGTTTACTTTTAAATGCATCTGTGAGGAAATGATTTCTACGAAAGCAAGTGTAGTTGTCTCGTTTCTTTTCAGTGAGGTCAGCTCAGAATTTCTCTGGATCATATAATCAGGAATCCACTGATCCTTTGTTAAGAGGATTCCCGAGATACATTAGATGGAAAAGGTTCTTCACATAGCTGCCATCTCAAAGCCAGTGCTGAAAAGGACAATGCAAAACATTTACTCTTTCTATGATGTTCTAGGGCAAAGAAAGCTTCCCCTCCTCCCCACTCCAGACTGAAGTCTTTTTGAAATTTCTTTTCATACTTTACAGTTCAGGATTTTTTAGATGCTAAGTCTTATCTCAGTGTGGCTCTTGACATGTAGTTTGAACCAAACAGAATCTTGGAAATCAAGAATCCTCTATATTTCATTCTCATAAACGGACTGCATTAGAGAGTACAGTTTGCTGTCAGATCATTGAAGTTATCCATGTGTGTAAGGGTAAAGGAACAGACTTCTTGATGATAAGACGTAGACAGCCACTGTTGTTTTATGACTACCCCTCAAAAAAACCCCCACACCAACAATATAGGTAATTAATTTCTCTCTAGTATTTGTGAATTTCAGTTTGTCACTCATGATCTGAAAATATCCCTGGTTAATTACAGCCCAGAAGTGGCTCTATTGAAGCTTCTATACTTCATTAAGGGTCTGGGATTTTATTCCCCTATTGAAGCTCTCAGTGTAGAGAGGGAATCTTTTGAAATGATGTGGAGGTAAAGGCAGGCCAGTTAATGTCGTTTTATCCAGTGTGACTCATGTCTCATTGATTTTCCACTTGAGAGGTAACTCTGGTGATCAGACCTTTGTGTCCTGCTTTTAGGGTATAGTTCTTAATTGAATTCAGTTCCAGTTAGATCAACTGCCTCTTTAAAAATACTCTTGTTAGGTTGTTGTATGTCTGTATTTTCTTGGCCCAAGAAATTCTCTCAAAGAAACCATCTCAAAAGGTCAGGAGATTCTCCATGAGAAACGGAAGCTCTGGAGAGGCTTACTGTGTAATAATCTCGGTACCATTTTCAGGTTTGATTCATATGTCACTATAGCTTTGTTGTATGACTTGTACCAAATAATCATGTGGACATTTCTTCTCATCCTATCTGTGGGTCTGATTTGCCAAAGTGGCATGAGCTAGAATTTAAGTTCTGTTTGCTTGTTCTCCCTCAGACGTGTGCTTTATTATGTATGGGCTGTAGTTAGAGCTTCCCAAGTTGGTTAGCTCTTGCTACTGCTTTGAAACAAAAGTTTGCTTTTCTTACACTTAGAAAGGAACTTCTGTTAGAGCCTGGACAACTGTTTCTTTTTGACCTTGCTGACTATATTTTTTCATAATGAGAAGATGTCAAAAAGAGCCCAAGGGTTTGAATCAGTAACAAATCAGAAGATAGAAGGTCTTTTTTTTTTTTTCCCCTCTGATGCCTTTTTTGTGCCTCAGGTTCTGTCAGTGAAGACTTGTATCAACTGGATTTCAGTTAAATATTCAATAGGATTTTAACAGTTTTGTATTCAAGTGAACAGTAAAGCAGATAACACTATGACCCCTCTTCTGCAGAAGCAGACATGAAGAACGTTGCCTCCAATGAGTTCACAATTTCAGTATAATATTGTTTATAGCTGGGCAATACAGATAGTTGGAAACAGTAGGATGGTATTTCCCATGTATCAGTTTTAAGATGTTTTTATCCTCATTATGGAAGATTAGACTTCCAAGTTAGAAGAAGTAACTGTGCTGCTTATGTTTACAAAGCACAAGGGAGAGCCAGAGTGGAAGGCTTCACATTACAGCTAACCTGATCCAACAGCTATCTGTCACTAAAATACATAGTTGTGACCTCTGCTTTCCACTGGCACCTGTGCTCATTTGACTGCTACAGTAAGCCTGTTTAGGGAGCTAAACCAGGAGAAAAATAATGGCTCTTTTGTAGGGGTTTGTATTTTCTATATCAGGTCATTGTGGGATACAATTGAAAGCTACAGCAAATGCATGGAAAAATCAGGATGATGTGCCTGAGAGTTACAGGGGAGTGGGATTGCTTCTTTTCATAGATTAAATCACTTAACAGTAAAATGAAACCTCACCTGGGAAGTCTTGTTGCAAAATTAAAGAGAGAGTGATTGAAGGCTCACCAGAGTGTGAATCATCACTGCAGATAAAGGAGTGAGATGATAGATGGGTATGGCTTTGCTGTGTCAGAAAGATAGAGCAAAAGTGGTGCCTTGGACAAAACGATAGACTAAGGCAAAGCCTTCTCGTTGGAGAAGTATCTAATGGGTAACAGTAGAGCAGGGGCAAAGAAAAGACAATTGCAGTAATTAGGATGCAAAATTACGAGATCCTTGTGAGAGTTACCTGCTTGGGGTAACAGTGGAAACCTTTCTACACCAACTTCTGAAGGAAGGTTCAATCACTAAAAAAGGTGTTTGCCATTTGATCTTCAAAACCTTCATTGTCAATGAGTGTGCAACCTTCGACATAGGCTCCTGGACTGGCACAACGTACTTTTAACGATGATTCGTTGGACCCCATGATCTCTCAAGGTCCCTTCCAACCCCTACAATTCTGTGATTCTATGATTCTGCTAAGTCACACGTGGATTTATGGTTTTATTCCCTTAGTGGCTGTTTAAATACATGGATATTGTAGAGTTGCTCTTTGTCACCACTAAGAGCTAATAAAGAAAGGTTGTAATATTTTTCTCAGCTAAGTTAAGATAATCCAAACTGTATTAGCACACAACTCCAGAGAGGAAGTGATGCCTGCCTTAGCTGGCACATGATTTTAAGAGGAGGGTTTTCAGTCAAAATAAGCGGGTGTTCTAAATATTAGGAGATGGTCAGAGTTGTTAATTCCATACTTACAGAGCTGTGATATTTTAATAAAATCCTCTACTCTGATAATAGTCTGGAGATGATACAAGTCTGATCGCTCTTGATTTCACCACTGTCTTGAGTCAGAGTTGTAGAAGGATCTCACAAAACTGAGCAAATGTGTAATAAAATAGAACAGAAATTAATTTTCAGAAATGCAAAGTAACGCATGAGCATAAAATAACTTTAGGCAAAAAAACCCTAACTCTGACTTTAAATAAGTTGTTAGAGCACAGGAAAGTGTTCTGATAGACATTTCTGTAAAAACATCAGCTTGGTTTTCGCTAGCTGTCTAAAAAAGTAAATAGTGTTGAGTATTATTAGAAAGGGGTCATAACAGAAAGCATTGCTATTCTACAGAAAAAATCCATGACATACATTGGCCATGCTTTGAATATGATTATCCTGCACTGGTGTCTCTGCTAGACTTAGTACAGAAAAAGACAACAGGAATAATCAAAGGTTTGGGATAGCTTCTCTATGTAGAACATCAAGGAGATAAGCCAACTAAAATACCCATTAATTCTGGGAGTATACAGCTGAGGTATGTCCTTAGGTCTGCTATGCCATATGTGGTCACTGTATTTCAGTACTTCCTGTGTTTCTAGATAGGGTGAAACTATTTTTTTAAAGGTATGAGGTTTCTTCTGTGTCTTTTTTTCTCCTGTTATCAAGAAAGGAATGTGTTTAATTGCTTATTGCCCTAGGAAAGGTAATATATCATAGATTTATAAAGGCTTTGTATATTCAAGATACCACAAAGGCTGCTTAGGGGCTATATTATTACTGTATTTATTTTTCTTCTTTTATGGCTACAGCATTATGCTGTGGGTAATAAAGTTCTTCATAGCTTTCACATTTTTTACAGTAATTTTAGATGTTCTCTAAGAGAACTGACAATCAGTTATTTTTTCATAATATTTTTTAAAAGGTTAGGCAGTTTTATGGATGGCATGTAAATTACATTTGTCAAGTTAATCCTTACTTAATGCTTGATGTCAGTTCTTCAGAGGTATTCAGTAAGGAATAAGCATAGCACTTGCTTTGACATAGCACTGTTGAATTACTTAGAACGGTTTGAAAAAACTGTGCCTTAGAAAGTAAGGTGTTTTTAGAACATCACTGGAAACCTAAGTGATTTATTATTATTTTTTTGCTTGATATCTTTATAAATGCAAATGTGCATATGACTGTCAAAGTGAATGAATGTGATTTCTAACTCTGCATCAATTATTTTCAAATTGATACTATAACATTTCCAGACTCTATATATGGCAGACTCAGAAAGCTACTGGTCAGTTTTATTTTTTTTCTCCTGTAAGAAATAAACATTTGGAGTATTCAGTTCTCTTTAAATTAATGTTTCAGAGGGATAAAAACAAAAATAAAAATCTATTTTACATTATATTTGTGTAAGTCAATATGTAAGTCCATAGTAAGTAAGTTGCTTAGTCTCAGCTTCATCTGATTTCTTCAAATTAGAAGCTTTTAGTGAGTTGTCACTTGATTCAGTGTGTGGCAATCTGGTACGCATTTCGGAGGCAAAGCCCATGCCTGTGGAGAGTGAGGACTGCAGGTGCAAATTTTGTACTGCTACGATGGGTTAGCCATTTAGGAAACTCTGCACTCTGGCAATCTGCTCGTGTTTGCGTGGTAGGATAGGTATGTAAACGTCATCATTCACACTTGATGACCTAGCATCTGGCACCTCCTTCCTGTTGCCTGATTCTGTGATAAAATATGCTGAAGGTAGATGTTAACGCTCTCTTCCTTTGTGCTTGTGCTTTGAGAAATCTCTAGTGGCTGAACCTGGAACTGGAATAGTATTTCTGTGTTTCCTCAGTCCTTTTACCTGCTGTTACAGGGCAATTGCAAGGAATGATAGGATGAGCATCTCCTTTTTAATTTTGGAAATAGATTTTTATTAAGAATTATGGATACCATAAACAGACATGCATTTTTATATAAATGGTTAAATGCTCTAATTGTTATTTTATTAAAATGTGGTTATAATTCACACTGTATTACTAATTGATGCAGTAGAAAATAAGAGAAATAGTACTGTAGCCCTATCATCTGGAGACAAATGGTGAAAATCAAGCTGTCAGAAATTGCTTTAGTTTCAGAAAATTAAAATGAGAAAAAGCAAGATGCTGTTAAGTCTCATATGTTCTGTTGGGGTAGATAAGACTGTAAACATATAGCTAGGTTACTAGTACTAAATGTATCGATTTGAAACATCTTTGACACTGTAGCTGAAAAAAACATATTTTGTTTATGTAGTAGCTTTCCATCATTGATAATACCTTGGAACCTTTTCTTTATTTCTTCTTGGAAAAACATGTATATATAGGGAAAGCCATAAAAAGTGAAGCAGAAGAAAGGAGGAGCTCTGAGTAAAACACAAAAAATACAGTTGAAAGCAGTGAGGAGAAAGAGTTGAAACTGAAGTTGCTGTGAGAGTTCCACTGGATGTTTAACCATGCAGCCTTTCGTTTTTGCCAGGTTATGGGTCTTTATATCTGTTTGTAAAAATGAAAAATTAGAATTCTGTTTTACAAGCACATTGGTGGGGTAGCCTGAAGGCTAAAAAAACACGGGAGCTCAAGGGAAGACAGGGAAAATTAATGGAAGAGAAATCTCTTCAAGTTTTGTAAATAGATAGAATCACATATGACTTGAGAGGACCATGAGCTAAAAATATTTGGAAACTGGAAATGTATTGTGTCAGCAGCTCTTCCCTAGCCATCTGCTTACGGCTGCTGTTGGAGACAAAGTACTGACTGGGTAGACCTTTGGTCTGACTCAGTGTGAGGAAAGAGGTTTGAAATTAATAAAGTTCTAAATAATTTATTTGCTTTTAAAGTTAATGAGGAAGAAGTTTTGAAAGTGGATAGTTAACATGCAAAGGGAACTGAGTGTACACGTGCATAGGTGACGGGTGTGTTCATGTGCTTAGTGATAGGTAAGTCCCTTTTGCTCTGTAAATGCAGTGCAGTATCTCAATATCTGGAGCATGGAATGTATTTAGAATGTGCTTGATAAAGCATTCAGCAAGTGGGAAGGGATAATAGAATTGGAATGGATTTTTCAGTTTGTAGTCAGTCTTTTTATTCCTGAACAGTGAGCATGGTTTTGAAAATAAATTGTCTAATGTAGGTGCAGGAATTCATAAACTGAGTATTTCAAAACAAAGAGGCTCTGAAGAACAGCAGTAATCAAAGTGTAATACCTGGGTATTCCTTGAATCACAAAATTGAGTAAAAGAAGCAAAAAGAAGAGCATACAGAGGATAAGCTGTAATTGTATTTCAGCAGTGTGTTGACAGGTTAATGATGGGTTTAGAATAACAGAGTGAAATCTCAGAAATGCTTAGAAATGCATTTTAAATCAATAAAATATTTATATTCAACAAGTTAATAGGAAACCTGGATAAAAAAGCCAATTTATGTGTAGTTGTACTGTATGAAAAGTTTTATTCTTATAGAATCATAGAATGGTCTGGGTTGGAAGGCACCCCAAGGATCATAGAGCTCCAACCCCCTGCCACAGGCAGGGACACCATCCTCAGGCCTCGATCTACACAAGGTTGCCCAGGGCCCCATCCAACCTGGCCTTGAACACTTCCAGGGATGGGGCATCCACCACCTCTCTGGGCAGCCTGTTCCAGCACCTCACTACTCTCTCTGTAAAAAAACTTCCCCCTCATATCTAATCTAAACCTTCCTTCCTTTAGTTTTAATCTATTCCCCCTTGTCCTGCCATTGTCTACCCTTTTAAAAAGCTGAATACCCTCCTGTTTGTATGCACCCTTCATGTACTGGAAGGCTGCAATGAGGTCCCCCCGCAGCCTTCTCTTCTCCAGGCTGAACAAGCCCAGCTCCCCCAGCCTCTCCTCGTAGGGGAGGTGCTCCAGCCCTCTAATCATCTTCATGGCCCTCCTCTGAACCCTTTCCAACAGTTCTACATCCTTCTTGTATTGGGGGCCCCAGATCTGGACACAGTACTCCAGATGGGGCCTCCCGAGGGCAGAGTAGAGAGGGACTCTTCTGGCTGAATCTTTCAAGATCATTAACTTGTGACTTTTAAAGATGAAAAAAGTAATGCCTTAGATTGGTCTGAATTTTTACTGTGCCAAGGGCTGAGGAAACTGCAAAACTGAAGGGCAAGCCTGCATCTTGAAAAATGTAAGTGGATCAACTCTAAAGATTAAAGTGATTATAAGAAAAGCAAAGACCTGTAGTAATGGTAGAAAAAAAATACTATTTTTTTCACAGAGCAATACTAGCATTTTATGCCAAAGTGTTCAAATTTTTTAAAAGTGCATATTGGGAACATAAGCAGTACCTAAAAGGCTGAGATTTTAATGTAAAGGCAGGCCAAACAGAACTTTCTTTGTATTTCCAGTTAGTATTGCAAGTATAGGCCAGGCAGATTGCAGAAAACCCAGGAAATTAAATGCAGCATATTGTTTATCAGTGAGCGCACTGGCCTACAGAGGCTTTCTGAGCAGAACAAGAGAAGAAAGTAAATAGAAATCAAGCAAAACAGAATTACACATGATGCAATCATAGTCCTATTCGGATTATGTATTAGTATAAAAAAGGAAAATAGACTACCATTGTACTTTTAAACATCTGTAAGTGGCTGAATGTAGGCAGAAGTACCTCAGACAAAGTAGTAACCGAACTGGGACCACTCTTCCAATAAACTTTGGGGTTTTTTTAAATCAAGGCCTCTATTACCAGTAGGTATGCTGTAATTAAGAAGAAAAGTTACGCAGTAATGTTCATACTGAAAACTTTGTTTTCTGTGCCCAGAGACAGGACAGCAGTGAAACAGAAAGTGGTTGGTCACTGTTACTTTAAGAGCTTTTAAAAAATGCAATTGCTAATGCACTTAGAACACTTTCAGTACTTGCCAGTTGAAACTTCAGGAGTCCAAGTAGACTGAAATATGCATAATGGTCATTTTATTCAAAGCACTTAGATACAGACGAACAAAGAAAGGGAACATTAAACTCTGGGGGATATGAAACCTGTCTGCCTAACAAGTTCAGTGTGAGTTGCAAAGCAGAATTTGGAAAGAATCTAAGAATAAATTGTAAGACATTGTTTGTAAGTGCTGATATCTGCTGTTCTTTCAGGATGCCCAGGCCCTGGGAGAGAATTTCTGTCAGCCTTCAAGTACTCCTGGGTAGACAGGCTCAGAGTAGATGGTGCTGACGTTGCTAGCAATCTGGTCAGTGTATGTATCGGCCACTCCATCCTTCAGTTTGAAGATGGCCAGAGGGAGGAACATGAAGTTTTAAAAATGTTGGAGGTGTGGTGAAGTGTTTGGCAACTACGTTGCGTTTAGGACTGCTAAGAGCCAGCCATCAGGAAAGCAGTTTTGCTGGTCTGCTTATAGAATGACATGCTTATATCCTAGAGCAAGTCAAAAAGTGTTATCAGAAGGAAAATAAGTGGATAGAACATTTTTCAAGAACAGAGATAATTGGAAAAACCTCCTTCCTTCTTGCATTTAAAAAAAATTTTATTCCTTTGGGGACAGAGAGAGCATTTTCAATTTTGATGAAAAATTAAGAATAAAAGCATTTAAATTCTGATACAGCACTCAAAATATTTTACAGGAAGTGTAAAATGTTCCTGCTCATGCTCCTTGCCTTAGTACCAATGCAGCGGCACTTCTAAGCAGAACCCATGCAGAATACCTGGTTGTGTGTATGTAGCACTGCTCTATCTTGAACATCAGCGTTGGTCATTACGATAGCCTTCTGAGGCTTATGTAGCAGACACTGTAATTTTGCATATACAAAGTATATTGATTGGTGTATTTCAAATGCATACCCTGGACTGAAAATCTGGGATAAAAATACATGCTATACAGTGTTTCATACAGTGTGCACATTACTGTGTACTCCATAGGGTAGCATTTTTGCAGTCACTCTTCTGAAAGTAAACCAAACAGGGTAGATATTTCCAGTGGAGTAGTCTCTAAAAATGAACAGGCTGGTTTTTCTTGGAGACTTTAAGAAAGTAAAGGAGCACTGGTTTTCTTCATCAGCTTCCATTTCATGTGTCTCTGTTAGCAGGGTTATTAAGTACTTGATGACCCTTTAGAATTGCAGCCTACCTGCTTGGTATTTTCTGCATGTTGCAATAACAACTTCATTAGGAAATAAATAATTTTTCTTCCTATTTATTGGTACAAAATCAGTATAAAACTACATTGTAGCTGTGCTTAAGACATTAAATACTTTTGGAGTTTATTTTGCTAGAGTAACATTATTCATACATGGTTACTATAATCAAGTTAGTGTAATTAATTTCATAATGAGCTTTTCAAGAACCTGTGTAATTCAATGTATCTCAAAGATGATAGTCACATGTTTTGGTAATCCTGCACAGGAGATGTTCTTTGCACAACAGCAAAGCTATTTAGCGGTAGGATGGTTTCAGATGAAGACTGTATTATAATTTAGAGAGGGACTTCCTCCTAGGGTGATACAGTGGAGTGGGTAGGTGGAGCGAGAAGGCTGTAGAGTGATTGCCAATAAGTGAGGATAAGCATGATTTTTTGAACTGGGACGTGAAAATTATTTGCATAGCCTGGTTTTAGTTTTCTTGGCAAGTTAATTGATCAGTTAGTAAGTTCAGTAAGGGTAGGGCTACTGTCTTTATTCATGGAAAATGAAATTTGTATTAAATTATGTCACAGTATTTTATCTTTTTTTTTTCATTTTTCTAACTAGATGAAGCAGTATGTGGCAGTTTGTTGACATGTGGGTTTAGTTTATTGTTCCTAGGGCTTTGGTACCAGCTTACAAAGTTCACATCTTCACTGTTCATTCTGGCCACATGATCCCATTCTTGTGCTGCAGCACATTGACCTGTAATATGACCCACAGGAAAAATTGATCCATTTTGACCCATTTGAAAAGAAGAAAAGGTGGTATTTTCGTATCAGACCTATTTGTAGATTGATTATGTTGCATAGTTCTACAGATATTTGTGTTGACAAAGTTGTCACAAGTATTTGTGATAGATAACTGGAATGAGTGCCAATACAAATTAGTTGTGACTAGGTAAGATACGGGGTTCTGCCTGTCTGCTTATTCCAGTTATTCCCAGTTCCAGTTTCCTACTCTCATAGCTGTTTTGTTTCTGTATTCTAACAGTTCTTCAGGATTTCCAGTCTGTCTTTTCCTCCAGTCATCATCCACTCACTTTGCTAATTTAGCCGCTCTCTCTCCCTGTCCATCTGTGTTTATCATTCCCTTTAGCCTGCCTTCATCACAGCTCTACTGGGCTTTTTCTTTGGCAAATGCTTCTCTATGTCAAATTACAATTTCTTGCTCCAAAACATGGAGTAGAAAAACTCGAAGAAAAAGTCAGATTTGTCTTAAGCAGTAAGAGGGTTTTTAAAAAAAAATCCATATTTGAGGAAAGAAATGACTAATTATTTTGACTGAGAATTGAGGGAATAGGCAACAGGGTGGAAATATCAGTCTGAGGCAGATGCTTCAATGCATGACTTCAGTGCAAATTCTAATTTGGCCAAGAATATAAGAAGCCAAAAGCACTCTAGGGTTTGTCTGTAAGGAGAAGAAATTTGATAGAGTGGTAACTTTTCTGGAGTTCTTCTGAACAGTTACATTTGTATAATTCATACTTAGTTTTATATGAAGTAACTTTGCAACTTTGTCTTGGAATGTTTGGCTGGAAAAGGGGTGATGCCTTTATTGTACCCATCCACCCAATAAACTTCCTTATGTAGGTAGCTCTGAAGAATGATATGCAATGATGTATATTGGTGCAGTCAGCCATTTTGCTAACCCACTGCTGACAGGAAGGGGTACAAAGGAACAGATGTGCATTGCAAGTTATTGTCATATAACTTGCTGATTTGACCTGTTTCTTTATTTTGAGGTTTTAGAGAGAGGGGTCAATGTAAGACAGTGATGGAGAGGAGGTTAAGCCTTTGTTTGTTTTCACACATACTATTATTTAAATATCAGGTTCAGTTCACTCATCCCCTTTACTTTTTTTTCCCTGCTGGGATGTACTGAAAACAATTTTTTTTCTATAAGAGGATTCTTTTGAATTTTTTTCTCCTCCCTCTTAGGTTAGAATAGTTTTGTCTGTCTTGGCAGACCCATCTGTTTTAAGGAAGAAAATGAGCATATTGAACTACCCATTCTGGTTCTTTGCGGTGGAGTGTGTGCCTGCTAGACTGGAGTGGTGCAGTTTTTTAAAATTGAAGATAATTTCTTCCTACTTCTAAGTTTTTCTCTTTTCACTATTTTTCTTTATTTCATCTTGCTATCCTTATGTATAAGATAAAGTAAATTTAACTAGTCCCATTCTAACAAACTGTATTTTCACCATATATAATCTAATCTTACTGTGTTGGATATAGCTGAAATCTCAGAGTAATTCCAGACCATGGAGTGTCATAAACATTTATTTATTTTTACTTTTATTGCATTTAAATTTTCATTATAGCTTTAAGCTGCTTATTGTTATATATTATTTCAAGTAAGATCTTTGTAATGCTTTTTGGTGGAGGTTTTCTCTCATTTGAAAGTATTGCTTATTTCGATGTAATGTAAAATCAGAAAAATACAGTGCTTTCTTCAGAAAACTAATTTCTTGCTAATGTAGTTGGGCTAAGCTTGGTATGTGTGGGAAGAGATACTGGCGTACTCTAGATGTGATAGACTGGTGAATATAATTTGTTAAATGGAATTCGTCCCTAATTTAGTAATACCACTTTGCTAGGAAGTGATATGCTTTATATGTGGAAACAAACCCAAGTCCTGATAATCTGATGTGTGTGCAGGTTCTGTTCTGTTCAGAGATGCTAATCTGTGGGCAAATAACTTCTCTAAGGGATTAGAGTCTGTCTACAGAAAAAGCTTCTGCTGTCTTCATTTTATACACTAAGCTTTCTATTTTAGAAAGTTACTGTTTTAAATAACATGTTACTGCTCTGCTGAGTTTAAGAATTGCTATTTTATGCCACAGAGATATACCAGTTTTATTTATTAGTTTGACATCTATGAATATTTTTTTCTGTTGAGATACACACTTAAGCATTACTGTGCATGCTTATATTGTGTAAAGTCTGATTGTTACTGTATAACTGAAATCATGTGGTCTGGAGTGTATAGCTGGTCAGAAGAAAGATAACGGTATAGTGATTAGGATGACTGTAGGCAATCAGAAACCAAAAGGTTATTGAGGATACCTTTAGTGTAATTATTTGTGGAAAATGCAAAAAAGAGGATGTGACTTTGTTTCTTGCCCCCCACCCCCAGGCCATAGCGTGAAGCCCTGCAAATGATTAAAGATTGTGTGCATGCTTAGTGTATGGATGCAGTAATCAGTTTAAAATTATGACGTGTTTATAATAGGAGTTAATGACAAACAGGAGATTTGTGATAAAAGTTACACTTTTTCTCTGTTAAACCAATTGTAGAAGAATAAGTTACAGATTCAGGGTCAGGTCAAACTCAGGTTTTGTCAACTCATGAGTCTTGGGAGAAGTGAAATTTAGAAAATTTCGGCCATCAGTTTTGTATCTGCACTGAGATAGACCAGTAGCAAGTTAGTTCCTAGTGAACTGATGTTTCTTAAAATGAAACTAGTGGCCAGTGGGATGAGGGTGATTTCTGAGAGATTCTGAAAGAAAGAGATGATGTTTCTGTGTTCAGAAATATGGCAGACTTTGCTGTATTCTTATGTATAGTCACAGTTATTGTCATAGTTATAATAAGTACATTGTAATGGCAGTCTAGAAAATCATTAGCTCAATGGAAGCAGGATTTAAAAATTAAACAGTTTGGGATGAGATATAGAATAGTTTGAGTGTACCTAATCTCAACCTATCTAAATTATGTACAGTCTTAGACTCTCAAGTGATACCATATTACTGTCATTGATACAGATTTGTTTCAATTTAGTTTCTTTCCCAGAAAATACTCTGCTTTTTGGTACTAGATATGTGTAAAAGTGATGTTTCTTCTGAAGTGTTATGGTTTGAAAAAAATAATGTAAAATCTGACACACGCTTTTAAAAGAATAAAATACAATGTTTTAAAAAAGGAATATACATTAAGTACTCCCAAGCTCTGATGACAGAAATAAGTATGAGCAGAGAGTTTTATGACTGAAATAAAACATTCTGCAATATTCCTTTCAGCCAGAGGCAGGCAAGGTCTCACAGATCTAGAGCAGAATGAAAATGAAACAGGAGAGGGCAATTATATGTGTGTCACATTTGCTCTTGTAAATGGTAGCCACACCAGTAACAGATAGTATTTCTGAAGTAATTTTGGAATTTACTGCAGTAGGAGACTAGAGAATGCCACTGCTATCAGGTCTTCACAGTTGCAGTATCTGAACACTGGAAAAAAATTAATCTTTATCACCATACAATATTATCCTTGAGCGTGAATGGAAACTGATTATTAGATGAAACTCAGAAGAACAGGAAGGGAACAGATTATTTCTATTCATATAAGATGATTCATTATACTCTAAATGAGATGAACAAACTACTCTGTTTTCTAGAGTTTAGTTGTGGAAGGCTATAGCTGTTGCCCATTTTAATAAAGCAGTGACCATCAACTGTTGGAGACTTTCTGCTGTTGCATGAGTCTTTCTTCCCCACGGTCATCACAGTAATTTGTTTTGTTTAATGCTGTGTGCAATGTTAATATATCCATCATAAGCACCATGTATACATTTGTATATATAAAAAGTACCACACAACTGTAGTAGAGACTTGCTGCTTTGAGGTCCTGTATGCTGATACACCCAGGATGTTCATATATTGACATATTTTATTTACTTTTCTGGCTTAGGGACACATTGAACACAGTTTTAACTGTACATATTCTTGGGGTTCCTTTTTAATGGTCAACTTGTACTTGGTTCCCAGATACTCAGTACTGGCTTAATCCAGTGAGGAAGGTTATCCTGTATATTTAGAATAAAGTTTTGTCATTCTGCTGCCTTTAGCTGTTGGTTTCCATCTTTATGCAAATTTGTTTCCTCTGTCGCTCAAGTTTTTCACACACAGAGTTCAACCTTTGCTAGCTTTGCTAAATAGAATTCTGGTCAACTTAAATACAAATTCTAGTCTAATCATATGACTCTATAGCGTGTTATCAGTACAGTCCACCTAAATCTGTGTAAAGCTTCAAGGGTTCTCAAATGCAAAAACAGATTTAGCATTTGAAACTCCATCCTATGCTGTCATCAAATTCTTGATTGTATGTAAGCTGCAGCAACAGTTTCTGTAAGCAGTCGAACTTCGGTCTCGCTCTGAAGAAGTTCATACTGATTGATGTGTGACCATTCCCTACGAGGTTTCAGCATCAACACTCACTCGCTGACTTCTTACACAGGTCCTTCCCTCAAAAGACAAATGCAGAGTCCCTTCCTTGCCTCAAAGCGTTGCTTGTCTGCATTCCATTCTACTTTCACCTGTAAATTCTTCATTTTTAGTGGGCTTTGCAAACCAGGTCGTTTCTTAGCTGATTCTTTCTCTTTAGACTTACAGTCTTTATTGAAGTATTGTCTGTCTTAAATGTTGACGTAGTTCCCTGGAGAAGAGTGGCTTAGACCTAAAGGCATCTTTAGTTGCCCTTGTACTCCTTATTCCAACTCATAAACATCTTCTGAGTGGTATCCAAAACATTAAATTACTCTTGCATTAAATTTCTCTGCCATGGAGGATGTAGTTCTTCTAGGTGAAAAAGTTGGTTGTAAAATATAAGGATATAATAATTTATTTTGAAGACAGTTTTTCCAAGGAAACTTCTGTCACAAGTTATTTAATTGTTTACTTACTAAACTCTTGGGAATGTTTTTTCCTAGTTTTTAAGTATTAAGACATATCAGTGTATAATGATTAAAACTTTCTAATTATAACCCACCCACCCCCACTTCTGAAGCTGCTACTAACCAAGAAATCCTTACTAGGTAAAAACTTTTTACCCCCACCTTGGTTTCTCCTCTTGTGATATTAACACATCCTTTTTGCTATTTCTGAAGTGCTCTTGCTGTACCCAGATATGGCTTAGGCACAGCAGGGATGGTGTTTTTCCTGCTGTGAGTAAAATATCATTGTTTGGGGAAAAGAAAATTATGGGAGATAAAAGTGTCCAAATCTGAGGAAAGACTGGCATTACTGTTTCAGCTGTCTCTGAAACAACTTCTGCAAATGTTTTTTACTTACGGACTGGTAAAGCAATAAAAAAACCTTGAGATTTGGCCTCCCTCTGATCGACTCACTGTTACAAATTGTTTCAAATTTCTTCTCTGTATTTTGTATTTTTCCACAGTTACTGAGCTGTGGGGTTTTCTGTTGGGGTGTATTGTTGGTTTTTGCAATAATATGTCAAAAGTACCTCTTTACTTTTGATATCTACATATGTGCCTACATGTCTTTCCTGTCAGTTAAAGGGATCTATAAGAAAAACAACAATAGATGTTTAAGTAATGGAGTGTACCACAATAGTAAAACCAGAAGAAACTGAGGTAGAGAGGCAGGGGGGCAGGGCATCACATACAGACACAGGCTGAAGTCACTTGATATTGGAGCTTTTTCTGGAGTTCATCTCTCACTGTTTCTGGTTCCAGTCCTGGTATGGCTAAGTAGCAACTGTTCCTTTTTGTTCATTCCTTTCAGTCATTTGCCTCTTCCATTTTCCAGTGTTTTCCCTTGCTGCCTTGTTCTTCTTTCTTTGCCTTTTATTATGGCAGTTCTCTGCTGTTTGTTAAATTAAGAAATTCCACTGAATAATTGAAATTTAATTTGATTTAGTTATCCAGGTAATAGAATTTCCAGTACTTCATGTAACATCATTGTATAAATATCTTTCATTATTGAATTTCATTGTAAATAGTCATAATTAATCTCTTTTCCTCTTGTTTGGCTTAGTTTATCTTTTGAATTGTCAATGTAAAGGAGAATTTGTTTTCTGCTCTTTCCACTATGAAATCATAAGCAGTTTGAAAGTACAGGCAGTTTTCAAAGGCTTTGGACTTCGATACTCTAGATGTAGTAACTGTGTAGAAAGAAAAATGGGGAGAAACCTATGAGCTTGTGTTTTGCATCCTGAAGTTTCTGAATTGTCAACAAAATAAAATGTGACTCTTAATGAAGTTAACAATTTGAAGAAAGATTCAATCATCACTGTTCTGTGGTGGTTTCTGGTACCTCCATCAGACTAGGTGTTCTTAAATTGACTGTGATACCTGGTATGGGTTTTTTTCAAGTAATAGCTGATGGGCATTGGCACTGTTGCCCAAACTCTGGAGACAACAGAGAAAGCATGGTGTGGCTTTTGGATCTATAGAATTATTTCTGTCTTTCACTAATTAAGTCTACCCGAGCCTAAGCCAGAACAACAAAGTAGTATACATTGTTTTCCTTCGGTGAAGAATAGATTTAATGTGAATTCTAGAAAGCATTTTGCTCCCCTTTTGAAGATTGTTATTCAGGGATTTGGAGCCAATATAAGTTTCTAGTCCTGCTCAGTTGATTAAAATTTAATAGCAGAAATAATTGTTTTTCACTGTGTATCTAATTATAAAGTATATTTGACGATGCATTTCATAGTTCATTAGTTGTAGTTATATCTTTCACTACTTGGTTTTTTTTCTGTCTCTTCAAATATCTTCTGAAGTTTGAACACCCTAACGCATGACACTCTTGCTTGTACAGCTTTAGTGTGATACAGTCTATCACTCGAAAATAACCAAGAAATATATTTTACATTTGAAACCTGAATTAGCATTTCGTATTCTTAATTACTTTATAGCATACTGTTCTTTATGTAGGACACTTGTAAAGCTGATAATTACTTCTTAAAAAAACTATTACTCTTTATATTTCCTGTTGCATTCTTCTTAATTTTTAGTGAAATAATTTTAATGTTTTATTGATGCCTTTGTCTTTTTCTCAACAGTTTTGAAAATCCTGTTCTTGTGATGACATAAACTGGTAAAAAGGCATTTGGATTACATCATTGATATTAGCAATGGTGGTTGATATTATTGGAGTGGCACAGTGAGAGTCTGCTGTATGAAATGTCAGAAGGTTATATTTCTTCTCTTTTTGCAATGGTAAGTTTTTACATTTTGTGCTAAGTAAATAATAACTCTTTAACTTGTGATATAAAGTGTGTTTTATTAGAAAGTAACATACCAGCAAATCAATAAAGATTTCTATCTTACATGTAATTTCTAAAATCTGTCTTGTTCAGCAGTAGTTACTTACTAAAGTGTACATTGGAATTTGGTTTAATTTATTTTGTTGGTATCCATTTGAAATGTCAATTACTCATCCTTAATTTGTGTTAGACTTAATTAGAACAACCTAAGTGAAATAGAATATGTAAACACCTAAATGGTCTAAAATAACCCTGGTTTTCATGTTTGGCTTCAACCCTTCAACTTTCCTGAAGGTATTGAGCTTGTGTGTGAAAGGCAGGAATATACTGGCAAGTTTACCCATGTGGAAAATAGGTATAAAAACCATTTTAGGCAACACATAATTACATGTTTTTTTTCCTCAACTACTGATGGGTTTTTTTCCCCATTTGTTGCTTCTTGTATTACTTACATTTTCTCTCAAGACAGAGTTCATTGGACATCTCACACTTCATCCTGCATCATTACTTTTAAATGGACAGAATCAAAGTTAACACGAATAGCTTTTTTTACCTGTACCCAGGAATACCAGCAGTGCACCTTTCCAGGCACTCATGCGAGGCAGAGGGAATAGCTGGCAAGCAGGAGACTTGCAGCAGCACCAATCAGTGCAGATTGGAGAAGATTTGAAACTCATGTTTTGTAATCACCTTTTCTTCATTACCCAAAATGATGTCCTGTCCTATGCAGTTGTATCTAGAACTATACCAAGCAATACTTCTGGGGTACATTACTTTCATCAAGAAATATTATTTGCATTGCAAATACCTAAACAGACAATATAATAATTAGTGTTAATTGTCAAACAGAATCATCTTGCTTAAGAGATGTACTGTACTGGTATTGCCCTGTTCTCTCTTTTCTGCTCTAGGACTGTCAGACACACAAATAGTAGATTTGCAAGATTGCAAAATTGTAGATTATGCACTTTTTTCCCCTCCTCTCTCTCTCTTTTGTTGAAGATGAAAAATAGCTATTGAAACAATTCTCCATTTGTAATTTTTGGCCTTTATAATAATACGAAAAAGGTTTGATTCCATATTTATAATTTTAAGTCTTCACATACATCAGTTGAACAGATTTGTGAAATTTGGTAGATGGAAAAGGCCATTAGGCACAAATGTGAGTCTATTCATTATCATAGATATTGTGACAGGTTTGTGGTGCTATGCAGTTTGACACATTACATTTTTAAAGATGAAATTAATAGAATGATAAGAATGAACTGAATTCTATTAAAATTGCTATTTTGAGATTGCGCGAGTGGAAAACTCCTACATTTCACCCTAAAATCTGAAATACAAGCATGCTCAGACTGAATGTTTTAAGCTTAGCGTGGAGTCTGAATTTACTTAAATCCAATGTAGGTGATGATTCATCTGACCAACTGTAAGAAAATTTTAAAAATAGAGAAGACTTGGGAAACACCC
Organism: Hypotaenidia okinawae; assembly: GCA_027925045.1. Classification (NCBI taxonomy): domain Eukaryota; kingdom Metazoa; phylum Chordata; class Aves; order Gruiformes; family Rallidae; genus Hypotaenidia; species Hypotaenidia okinawae. Next base: position 21,146,731 of record BSDF01000009.1, read on the forward strand.
TTCTGGTACCTCAGAGGAGATTACTGAGAAGAGCCAGGCTTTTTGTTGATGTAAATGATGCAAAAATACGTGAGGCCCCACCTTGGTGTAAACAAAAATACTTTCACTCTAAGGACAAACACTGGAACTGGTTAAAATGAGAAGTTGTGGAATATTGGTATTTGGAGGTGTTCAAGATCCAGCTGGACAACATCCTGTGTAACTAATTCTGAATTTGGTCTCGATGTTTATTTGAGCAGGAGGTTGATGGTGATAAAGTATGGTGATAAAGATTGCCTCTCAGAGTCCTTGCCAGCTTGAATGCTTTTATGATTCTGATTCAAGTGTTTAAGTTTAGTTAATTTTTGATATTAATGACTGTAACTTCTTAACTGGTATGTTTTGTTGTATTGTTTTTTATTAGAATTGCAATTCTGTTTTTTTACTTAGGAGTGATTCATTTTTGCTTTAAGCAAAAAAGTGAGCAAGGAAACACAATTTAAATCGTTTCCTCCTTAGTGTGTTGAACCATGTAACTGGAAACTCTGGGATATTAAGAATGTGATTTGATACCTCTCATTTGACCAGATAAACTTCAATAATACCACCAAATATATTATAATATGTACAATACATAAAAATATTGTAGTAACCGGAGCCTAACTGGAACATTCCGGCTTTACATAAGGCATAAATAAGAACTACATTCTCATACAAGTACTAAAGCCAGAACAACCACAAATACCAAATCAGCTACTTCATAGCTTAGATGGAAAACATTTTAATGGCCTAATTTAGTGGCACAGAAAGAAATGGTATTGAGACATTGCACAGGCCGATTCAATTTTACATTAGGTACATCTGTGACAACATATTCTTCAGATTTGCTATGACTGTAGGTGTATTTTAAATATTTTTTGACTGTTTTGTTTACTTTTTTTTAAGGTTTCCCAATGAGTGGATCATGATGAACATACTTTAGGGACTTGCCATAGTATGGCTGCTTCTCGATCGACTCGTGTTACAAGATCTACAGTGGGTTTAAATGGTTTGGATGAAAACTTTTGTGGTAGAACATTAAGAAACCGTAGTATTGCTCATCCAGAAGAAGTTTCACCCCATCCTCAAATACGTTCAAGGTCACCAAAGAAGAGGCCAGAGTCTGTGCAAACTCAGAAAGGCAGTAACGGTGGAAGAACTACTGATTTGAAGCAGCAGAGTGCTCGGGAATCATGGGTGAGCCCTAGAAAGAGAGGACTGTCTACTTCAGAGAAAGATAATGTTGATAAACAAACTGTGGAAAATTGTGAAAAAAAACAAGCAGAATCTGTCTCACCAGTTTTGAAAAGAATTAAGCGCTGTCTACGTTCAGAGGCACCCAACAGTTCAGAAGAAGACTTGCCTACTAAGACAGAGAAGGAACCATTGGAGCATAAAAGCTTGGTGTCGGACAATGATGCGGTCTCCACAGGGACAAAGCGAGCTTGTCGATGTCTTATATTGGATGATTGTGACAAAAGGGAAGTTAAAAAGGTGAATGTCTGTGCAGAAGGATTTAATAATTCTGCAATAGTTGACGAGATTGCAGGCTATCAGACTGTCAATGGAGTTGGTGAGAGAGACTCAAATTCTCTTAACTGTGATGACTGTCAGCTTGATGGGAACACTCAGCAGAACAGTGCTGGTTCCTGTATGCCCAAGGACAAAACAGTAGCAGAAAACGGAAACTCATTTGCCCATTCTTCATTGTTGCTTAATAGCAGCAAGGAGGACAGTGTTGTAGACCATTATGTGCCTTGCACAAACGCTCAAGAACAGGTAAAGTTAGAGGACCACAAAATAATAAATGACTGCTTGCCTGAGGAGCATGCTAATCAGGCAGATGAGCCAGCTACAGGGTCCTTTTCTGAAATCCAGTCATCTTTGTTAAGGGATTCGGAGGAGGAGGTAGATGTTGTAGGAGATAGTAGTGCCTCTAAGGAACAGTGTGCTGAAAACACCAATAGCAGCCCAAATACTCATCATGACAGTGCATCAATCTCAGGTGAACCTGAACCACATTCATCAGTGCTGGACTGTGTTTCAGCTCAAATGACATCTATGTCGGAACTTCAAGAACACAGATATACATTGAGAACTTCACCACGAAGGGCTGCCCCTGCCAGAAGCAGCCCTACTAAAAATAACTCTCCTTGTAGAGAAAACGGGCAGGTTGAGGAAAATAATCTTAGTCCCACTGAAAAGAATGTACCTGTAGGTATTAATAATATCAATGGATCTCCCAAAAATTCTGAAGAAATTAAACAGAACGAAAAAGAGAGAAATTGTAATACAGGAGATCGTGGGAGTGATGGACTAAGAAAACCACTTTCTGAGGCTAGGCTTGTTGCTGGATATGTACCATCTGCCAAAGAGAGTGCCAACATCCACACTGCAGAGGATGATGAGGAAGAGCCTGATGTATATTACTTTGAATCAGATCATGTGGCATTGAAACACAACAAAGAGTATGTGTAACTATGGTAACCATGAATTCTGCTTTTGTTTCTTACCAAAAATATATAAATTAATACATATTTAAAGTACTTTCCAAAAAATCTAAGTGCTTTATAATTTTCGTACTCTTCAGTCTTCATTTTTCTTCCTTGTTTCTACCCCAAGCAAAATTAAACTCTATTTATTTAATATGCAGTATGGTACAGCAATGTGGTTTATACATTTCTAGCAATATGAATTCTTTAGCCAGACATGGTTGGGTTTTTTAAAAACACATCTGTTATCTCTTTTCTCTAAAAAAAAAAACTAGCTGGAAACAAACCCAAAGGAATCATAACCCTTAATTAGAGTTCTGTTACTTATCAGCATATTCAGTAGGCACAGCACATATATTTAAGAATTTAAGGTTGGATACCTGTTTTCAGTGTGTTGTGGGAAAGCTTTAACATTATTGTGTCAAGGAAGAGAAATTCGTCAAATGCAGTGATTTGAGAACTTCCTCCAGAGTAAATTATGTCTACATTGCTGATGATATTCATAAATTGTAAATATATACATGTTACAATATTTATTAGAAAAGAGCACTAACTTGTTCTTACAGTTTACTGTCTGTGTGTAGAACTGTGGTAATCATACCTTCGCAGTAACTGTGAAAGATTCTTGAAACAAAAGGCAGTTCTCTCAGTGAAGAAAGTTTTATGTGGAAAAAGAATTGTCTTCAGATGACACACTGAGCCACAGTTCTTACTGCATAGTGTTTGTACTGCTGTTTTCACTTGTGTTTTGCTGTTTAGTAGATGTTCTACATTTTCTTGTGAATACTGAAAGGCCAAATGCAGATGATCTTCGTTTTGCCAAAATGACTAGAAGTGGTTTGACTCCTCATATGAAGTCAAACCTGTTCTAGTTGTTTCTGTAAAGAATCACAGCACAGTATGTATGAATATGGGCGCTAGGCACAGATCATGGTTTAATCCAGCAGAAGTTTGACTGGTTCTTTTTTCTTTATTAGAGTTGCATTATTTTTATAATGAAATTTATTAATATTGTATATGAATAATTTAGCAGAGAAAATTGTGAATTAGAGCATGGTTCAGACAAACTATGATTTCAAAATAATGATAAATATTTGCAGTTTCAGCCATCAGCCCAAAATGTATGGACATTTTTCCTGGTAGGTAGAGATTGCTGTTCCCTAGATTTCAATGGGAAGTAATGGACTGTTGTCTTTCAACATTTTTTGGATGTTTTTGTATCTCTGTGTAGAATGACTTTATTAGTTACGTTAGTACAAAGACAGATCACTAATGTGCGTTTATTAGGAAAGCCATGATAAAGATCCTACCGGATTTTTAGATGTAGCCTCAGTTTTACTGCTCTTGAATTAAACATGTCTTGAAATGCAGTTTTTAAAAATCAAAATCTGCAGTTGGATGTATGTGCTTTAAAAATAAAAGGGTTTTTTTTCTATTTTTACTACGAAACACATATCTAAATTGTTCTTGAAAAAATTCAGCAGTGTGCCCTAGTGTTAGCTTTTGAGTATGTACAGTTGCTGTGATGATACAATTTAGTTGTTCAAACTGGCATCCTCTTTGTAAGAACTTGAAGAGCATTTGAAATTGCAGTAGGACTTGGTAGCTTGCTGTTGACTTGCTGTCTGAATGCAAAATTCCAAAAGAAATTGCTGTTATTAATATCCTATTTCATATTTTACTGATTTTTTTGGTGGCAACAAATCAATTCTCTAGATAAGAAAGAAAAATTCCTACTTTCAGAAGGAAAGCATGCCACAGGAGGTAGTGTTAGCTGCATTATTTTTTCTTCTTTAAAAAAATGTTGATGTAATTGGAAGGTTATGGGCAGTCTGTTCTGTTGTTTATATTTGCAAGAAAATACATTTAGTATTCTGATGGTGATAGGATCCTTCTAAAGTACTTAAGTCTTTATTTTAATATTTCAGTGCAGTTGTGCTTTATCTGGAACTTCACAGTTCAAGAGATAATCAAATTCAGTGTGCTACATCCTTTTCCAAGTTTTAAAAATACCAAAGTTCATTAGAGGATACTCCTAATTCATACGTTACAGTTCTTGAATAGGTCTTAATTATAGCCTTGTTTAATCTCATCTGGTGCTTATTTTCTAAAATGTTCAACTAAAAAAGAAAAGAGGAAAAGAAAAAGGTTTAAGCAGAAATGTTTTCCCTGACTAGTCAGATGCAAACAATGCCAGGTTTCCATCCTGTCAGGTGAAGGCTATGCACTTTGCCTGAGGTATTTCTCACTAAGCAAAGTGTGCTGGTTTTCTGCTTAATCAGATCTTCAAATGATACACAGCTTTATTTTTCTGTCTCTCATCAGTTTGTGATTAAACTTGTCTTTATGGATTAATTTTTCTTTGGTTTATATTTCTGTTCTTTTTTAAAAGCAAATCAGAGTGATGTTAGCATCATGGCTAGGTTGAGGAGGCACAGTTCTCCTTGCATTGATGCCATTCTTTGGATGTTCCACAGAGGAACAAAAAGGAATATTCCTTTGTGTTGTAGAAACAATTTCATATATCTGTAAACGTACATATTTCTTGTTGTATCACATAGCTTGATGACTTACACATTCAAACAGCTGACCCTCGGTCTCTAAGAAATTATTGTAACATTGATAAAATGGAAATAACAACTAAAATGTATATTGTGGTATTTTTATATGGTTTTTTAAACATGTTTTGAATGTCATGTTTAAACAACATTCCTATATTAATATTTCTGCGAAAATTAGATGATATAATAGGAAAAATAATCATCATGGCAAATTGTGAAATATTCAGTGGGCAGGCTGAAATGATGGATGTTCCACAACCTTTTTAATAAAACAATCCCTCCAACAAAAGCAGATCCAAGGTGCCTAAACAGAAATCTCACCATAGCATAGACACTGACATAGATAATAACAGGCTGGTCTAGGGGGGTTGTGTAATTGTGAACTATTGCTACTGTTAATTTTTCTGTTGTTACATACACACAATTTGAATATTTGTGTATTATGATTCTGCTCAGAAAAAAATTTGTTTGATGCATATTTGAGAGTTTGGCTAATATGTTCTAGCTCACATACCATTGCTTTTTCTCTTGAGATATTTTCATCAAAATGGAACTTAATGATTTAAACCTTTCTACACTGCTTAATTTTACATACTGTGACTGGTGTTTTGCATATGTCTTTCCTCAGGACTTCGCCTCATCTGCTGTATCTTTTTATGGTTTAATTCTTTCTTACAGTGCAGTATCTTACTTTAATTTTCTATTTTATGCGATGTTTTTATTCTCAGTATATTTTTCCCCTTTGCCCAGTGTTTCATTTAGTGCCCCTTTTTTTTCTTCTTCTGTACATACTCTCTTTGGAGATCTGCAGCCTTCTGCAGTATTAGGTTGCATGAGGGAAAAATTTAACACTTCACTCTGAGTTTTAGATGAAAATGTAATTGAGGAATTGAATTTTCATGTGCATATAATACATTATACAGTACATTTCTAGGATCCTGTAAATTGTGATTAGCTTTATAGGGACCACTTAGGGCTGTAGGTGTGTACTCTGAGATCTAAGAATTATGAGTGCTTGCCTACAGGCATTCAGTTGCAAAAGTTAGGACCTGTTTGCTTATTCAGTAAATAGATATTTTCATATATGTTTGATTTCATTCATTGCTTTATAACATTTAAAGTCATATTAGCCATACTGATATTTAAACTGAAGGCAGATTAAAATGAAATATATACATCTCTTAAAACCCAGTCTTGTGAATTTTTACCTACCGTGGGTTGTGCTGTCGCAGAGGCCTTGGAAAGATAGGGTATCATGGAGGGTCACACAATATTTAATGACAGTTCATAGTAATACTATTAATATCTCTGGATGCACTTACTTTTCTTTCTCACAGCCATATAAAATTAAAAGTTACCTGTGGCGTTTCCTGCGGGGCAGGGTTTGTATTTTATTCAGTCACGAATGTTTCTGCCTAGGGAAGCTGCCTTGTTCTCTGTAGAAGTTGCTCTTACTGTACTTGACCTGTTAGAATAGGGTCTGGTGCTCCTTGGCATACCAGTTGTTTGAGAGCTGCCGTAAACAGAACCTTAACATGTAACTCTAAGGTAATCCTGTAGCAGTCCTGTAGCAAGGCCAGTTTATTTTACCAGCACTCTTTGTTTTTTTCCTTAACTGGATGACAATATTAAAAATGGAGCTGCTTTTCATTAACATATTTTAGGATAGATTATCCATGCCTATCGAATGAAAAATTACATCAGTTTTGTCATTTATCCCCATATATTCAGATATATTCCTCCGAATTATGGTCAAATTTATCAAACATTATGGATTTATTTTAATCTATGGCAAGTCAGATCATCTAATATTACAGTGATGTTATGTAGCGATGCATAGCTGATACTATACAATAAATTACAGAAGTTACATATATATTACTTCTGAAGGACACCTTTGTGTTATTTTCCTGAGAGTCATGCGTTTTTAGTCAGAGGAGACTTCAGTTGTTACACTGTTTCAAGTTAAGGAATAACAAATTGTGTAAATCCAGTAACTGGTTACTTTAGTAGCAATTTTAACCCATACTGGGATCAAGGCAACTGTAGATATGTAACCTCTGAGTGCTTTATAGAATTTATCATCAACATAGAATTGATGAAATACACTTTTTTTTTTTAGTGTTGAAGAATAACAGAAGTGAATAATTTTCTTTAAAGCGCATATATGCCATGTATACTTGATGACAATGTGTTTGTTTTCATCCTTTGTGCCACACGAGAGATTTTAAAATTAATTATAATAATGTAAATATCATTAATTTAAATATAATTAATTAAAATCAATATAAAATTTAAACATATGGAAAATTGATACTCTTTTCCAGAAATAGATTTTCAAAGGTAGATTGGTCTGTGGTTTAGTAAGTGACAAAAAGTTTAATTGGCTTTAAGTAAAAATCTCATGTCAGTAGGAGTTGAATGTTGCTATTAGTTCATCTGCAAAATAATAACAACATCTAATACGAGTTTCTAATCAACTACTGTTTGGTGTGGCGGATAACTATGTTATTAAAACATGGTAATGTGGTGGGCATACAACTACATATATTAAATAAATCCTCGTTATATTTTATACCAGCTTAAAATATTAAGTATTTGGAGCACCATTTGCTGCCAGCATTATTATTATGTTTTATAAGATCATTTCTATTTGTAAATACTTCTCAATAGAATATTTTAAGTGATGCAAGATTATTGCAGGAATAAGGTTATGGTTTAGTTACAAGTATTTTCATAATCATAGAATCATATTTTATAATTGCATAAACTATTCAGTAAACACTAAATAATAGAGTTCTTAATTTGGAAGAGAGAATGCCTTGGGCCTGTGCTGCATCTGCTTTTCTCTCTCTAGTAATAGGCTTACTCTAGGAGCCAAGTACATTTGTCAAATTCATTTTTCTTTCTCTGAACATAGTTATCTTGCTGTCAACCACAGCACAATCCTGGTGAACAGCACTATCAAACACAGTGCAATCCTCATTTTAATAATGCATCCTGTGGCAAAACAAAGCTTGATTGCTGTTGAATTTGTGTCCTTTGCACCTTGAATTCTCTTCTGATTTGCTTGATACCTGCTTTTCTTGTTCTCCCTACACTCTCACTTCTAAGAGCCCTCTGTTGCAACATCCTGCTTTGGAAGAGAGGGAGCTTGAGCTTTCCAGCACAGAGCTGCCTGCCTGACACTGTGTGGCTGTGTGCGCTGATGGATTGGCCACAGAATGTGGAGAGTTGAATTCTCTTCTGGAGACTGTGGTTATGGTCTCTCCCCATTCCCAAATTGCCAGTTTTTAGAGAACATAGAGGAACTCAACTTGTCTTTCCAACTTTCAAGAATCATATGGGGAAAATGCACAAATGGAAAAAAAATTACAAACCCCAAATGTACTTTGTCAACACAGAAAAAGGTAGAACCTTATTTTGATTTGGAAATCCTTACCATTTCCAAGGATCCTTATTAGTAAATTAATCTGAACTGGAAAATTAGGCATTAATAAATAATAAACATGGTTTTGAGATGTGGGAAGTATCAGTTGGGATAAAACCAATCTAAAACCAACGCTGTAGTAAATTTGTGGTACTGATTTCAAAAAAGGGAGAGTAAGCCAGGAAAATTTGTGGTAGTAACGTATTGGACCAGCACAGCTGTGTGGAGAGTAAGGCTCTGGCGGCATATTTGGGCATGCACATGAGGGGCACTTAGCAGAAGCCAAAGTGGTAAAGTCTGGTTATACCAGTTATACCAATGTAATGTGTGTCTGGTGGGGCAAGACATAGATTGTCTACTTGGGAAGGGTGTACAAGTATTTAAAACATTAGCAAGCAGAATGATGTCACCAATACAACAAGAACATAATGACTGGTGTATGCTATGAGAATGCAAGTATCTTTTCTCTTGTTTTAACTAACCTAGCTTGAAATTATCAACTCCATTGCCAGTCTTAAGTACTTGTTCTGCTCTTACATGAAGTTTTGACAGCATCTCAATCACGAACCTCAAAACTGGCTGGCAGGACCTTTTAGAAAGGAATTGTACATATAAATACTAGTTCTAGTGTCAGCAGTAAGTTCTAGTCAAGATAGGTGTTTCTTTGGTACTAGAAGGTACTTGCAGGGTATTTTGAGAGGAGAGAACCTACTTTTTTGTTTCCTTTACATTTTGTTCTTCATAGGAATGGTCAGCAGACTTTTAATCTTCTCATCACTGCATATCTTTGTTTTGCTTTGCATAGTTCAAGGTGAAAATGCGGTACAATTTTCTGTAACAGCCTTTGGAAGTTCTATGCTTTGTTAAGCCAAGGACCAGTTCTGTTTATCCATGGTTTATTATTATAGTGAATACTAATAAAAATACATTTTACTCATTTTCTTATTTCTAACTTTTCTAACCTTCTTTACCCCAGAAAAGATTGAGTGAATAATGGTTTTCTTTATTGCTGTTAAAACATTCAGCTTCTCATGATTGCGTATCGTGTTCTTGTATCTAGTTCTAGTCTTCAGATATTACTGGAAGAGCCTCCTTGAGGGACTGTGTTAAGTTGCTCCTCCAGCATGAATATACACCTGAAAAATTCTTCCTTGGGTTTTAGTGAAAACCTGCATAAAATCATGCAGAGAGTTGAAGGAGTTCAGTAATCAGAGTTGTGAACTTCCTCACATTTTTTTTCTTCAGAGGATTTCTGTACAGATGAGTTGGTTTCATGGTGACATGAGTTGCTCCTCTTTTGTCTCTGGAAAAAAAAACCCTTCTGAACAGTGGCTTTCCCCAACATTTTTATAGAAAAGCTAAGTGGAGATACTGGAGGAATCTATGAGGTTTATTTTTTTTCTCAGTAAAGGTTTTGGGACCATTCTTGTTAGAGGTGATGGGAAGGGAGGAGAAAAGAGTTGAGGGAGTGCTGTCAGTCTTGTATTCTATGCCCCTTGTGAGAAAAGTTATTTTACTGCCATTTCATCATGTCAACCCAAGCCTTCAAAACAGAAGGGACCTGTATCTTCTTCCCTACTGAATGTCACTGTCCTGCAGGGAAATCCTTTAGAAAGCACTGTTAAGTGAAGTTCAGAAGGCTGTTAAAATATGTTAACCGGGAGAAGACTTCAGGTTTTAACCTTTCACATTGACCAGACTGAAACAAGGTACACGGTTGTTCAGAGACACAGAGACCTAATTGCTACCAAGAGTGTTGAAAATTTGCTGGAAATGTGGATATTTGATGAAGGTGCTTTTGCAGAGTTTATATTAGATCCTGCTGAGTCTGAGGACAGCGCGTGACAGGAATGAAGCCTATAGAATTACACGCGTGAGCATTGTTTCTGGGGCAGAGGGAAGGGTTTAAGAAAGAGCCATCACAAGTTGAGAACCAATAAAATACTGTTCAGATGTCTTTTAAAAAACCCACAAACCTAAACCACCAAACCCAGAAGTGCTTTTTGGCTCAGTTATGTCTTGTTTTAAATAGGTGTGTATCGCAGCCTGAGCCTGCCATTCAGAAACGGTGACTTTTTTACTATTTTGGTTTTTCCTGTTACTGGCAGTGGTAGACTTGGAGAAGTCACTTAAGGTATACTTTGCTTCTTTCATGTATAAAATGGAGATGCATCTTCACTATTTGCTTGTCTTTTAAAAGGTCTAAAGTACAAATATTAAATATGGATAGAGAAAGTACAGGTAATTACGTGTAAAGAGGTTAAGCTAGAGTGGAAAACAATTTCATAATGAGTTGCAGAATTGGCTGTAAGTAGATTACCTTGGTCATGGTAGCTAAGCATTAGGCAAGTAAAAAACTACTATATGGTGCTTTCTTCAGGCAAAGGTGCTTTTGTAAATCCTGACAGGAATTGATATATAACTTTATTGATTATGCCCTTAAACTCTTTTCTGTTTCTGAAGGGAGATCAAAGAAAGGCCAGTCCTCACCAGTCTCTTCTGCTTCTTTGTTGCTGTCGTGTGTGTTCTACAAGTCTAGCACTGAACCTTAGCACTCTTCCCTACTGCATGAACAGATTTTTTAAAATCTCAGGTGCACATCAAATAAATGGCAAGAAACTACGTTGTCAGAGTTGCTGTATCATGCCACTGGCAAAGATGTAAGGCCAAGCTTAAAAGCTGGTAGCATTATGTGATATTTCTGACATGAAACAAACAAAACTCCAGAAACCAAACCAAAACACTCACTTCTTGGATATTAGAAGATTCTGTTTGAGTGAAAGATTTCTCTAGAAAGCCAATCTTTTTACAGCTGCCTCAAGTTAACTTGGAAATTTGAAGTGCAATTAGTTTCACCTTTTCTACAGTAATTTTCAGTCTTATAATATCATGTGTTTAATATCCAATACTTTTTAACTTGGCATCTAACATGGGAATTTTTTCTGAATTGCTGTTCGTCGACAAAATCCAGAGTGATAAAGGACTAGGATAGGAGAGCGGGTTTCAAGCTGTACTTTGCTAGAGTGCCAGTAGATGGCAATAACACAAAGACTTGCTCAAATCCTCCCCATAACTGATACATAGCGATTCTGTGTCATAGGTCTTGGAAATAAAAAAACAAGTTTGCTATAATGTAGATATTCTTTCTACATGTATTTTAGCCAAGTTTTATTATGAAAAGGGCATACACCTTCATTTAAAACAAATCCTAGTTACACAAGAAATAATCAGTATTTCTAATATAAAATGTAAATTATGGCACACGTTTTTATGTCTCATCTTCAATAATTATTATTTTATCGTTGTGAACTGTATTAGCACAACTTTACAATTAAAGTTAATTTTGAAATTGGGAACGGATGACTAGCTGCACAGCATTTTATCAGTCAAGAGGATAAGTCACTTCTATTTAACTAGGCATCAAAATACATGTCTCCGCAAGGTACTAAATGGTTTGTGAGACAAGTATAGTTGACAAAGCAGATGGGGTTTTTTGTTTGATTAGTTGGGTTTTTTTCATTTCAAATAATTTCTGTGATCATCCAGACAACAAACTACAGGGAACTCTGTACTGATGTTATTATATAAATTACAAATATTTTCTTGCTAGTTTTTCATTGTTAATGTCACCTTTGTCATCTGCTAGCTTTATAAAACTATTTAAAAAAAATAGTAGAAATGCATTAGTTATCTAACAGTGATAAATATTTAAATAAGGGGGAAATTGTTGTGATAACAGCGAGTGTTTGACATCTGTACATGACTCGTGGTAAAAGCAAGTAATGAACATTTAGCTCTGTGTGTGAGATTGTCCATCTCAAAGTTCTAGATCACATTCAGACTGGCATGAATTTTTTATATATACATATATAAAGGTGGAACTATTTGTTATATACTTCAGAGGTGATTATGTAGGATTGAAAAAGATGAAATGAAGATGAAACTTTGGATTGTCAGGGACCTTCCATTTATTTTCACTGTAGGGGAGAGTAGAAGTAACACTGCTGTTTCTAGCTTAAAAGGTGCAGAAATGCATTACCGTTACATGGTAAGATAAGGAAAGTCCAACAAATGGTGCACAATAGTGTTTTGAGGTACCTCGTGCTAATTTTGTGTCTGTAAGCTTACTTTGGATAAAGATACTTAGGTTGTCCAACTGTCGCTTCACATTTATTCCCACAATTTAGTGAAAAGCTTCACCTAATCATTTTATCCCATCTAGTATTTATTTTATTCCATCCACTTATTTGAATTAGCTACCTAAAAATTAAAATCTTCATCTTGTAATATCAAGTTTTTCACATCATTCTTTCATGGCTTAAAGTACAGTACAGTCTTCACCTGAAGGGAGAAGAAACCTTCAGAAGCCTGGAGGAGGGACTAGCCTCTGTGACTGAGTGGCTTATTGCAATATTGAAATTAAGTTAGTTGAAAATGCTGAATGAGATGACCTCTTGCGTAGGGTAGTGTTCAGTCATTTAGTATAAAAAAATATGGGCAGACTTAAGAAACATGCTGTTCTTAAGGCAGATCGACTCTATATATGGTCTTTTCTGAAGCTCAATTTTAGTTCCTGATGCAAAGAAAATAAAATCTGTGATGTAACTGGGTACTTCGATCTGTAAATTATCACAGGATGGAAGGAATGGAGCAAAGAAAGCATCTTTAAAAGTAGATCCCAGAAAACAGGATCAAAATGGAAATGGGTCTCATTAAGGTATTAGCTGTGCTATTTTCAAGCTTTATAACTTAGAAGGGAGGAGGCTGCCGTCTCTCTCGTCACTATTAGAACAAAGTTCATGGAAATGGATAGTGTAATAACTAATTGCTTACAGCACTACTTCCAGAATTATGTCTCACCTATGTCATAATTATTTTATGGAGCAATCCAACAGAGTGGAAGTTACCACTGCAGCAGAACAACTGAGTCAGCAGGAACCCCTCTTGATTGGTATCAGTCTCTAAGGTGGCTTTCCATTGTTAAATATTAGATCCTCAAAAAAACATTTTAATCAAGGTTTCTGAGCATAGAGATACTGAAACTTTCTGTGCTTTACTGAATTATACAGGGATTCATCTGGAAGATGCCTGGCAACTAGCATGGTTTAAGAAATTACAGAGTGTTTCAATACTGGGATTGCAGAAACAGAATTACCTTCTGTAGAATGAAAGTTTTCCTACAAAGAAATCTGCTCTGGGTTTTGTATGTGCTAAAAATTTAGTAATGAGAATTGAGAAAAGTCTAACTTAAGTCAGTGTAGGGCTATGGCTGACTGAGTTTACTCAAATTAAGCGTTTTTAGTTGCATGATTTTATTTTATTTTGTTTTGGTGGAGGGTGTGAGATAATAATTTTCCTTGGCAATTCCTCAGAGATCTTTCAGAGAAAATTATGTAACTGTAGCTAGGTAATTTTGAGATGGTTGCTCTTTGATTGCCTCATTGAAGGATGTACCCAGTTTTGCAGCAGACTAGGGAGCGAAGTTCCAGCTACTTTCTCTTTACCTTCATTGGCCTGTTTTGATTTTGGAGAATATTAGCATAACTGCAGGAGGTGTAGTTTGTCATAATTGTTGCACTTATTTACAAGGAACCTTGAAAAATGGATACTAAAAGTGTTAGTAACTTATAATTTTTTTTTAAATTATGCACATTGTGTACGTTGTGTCTATCACTTACTGTGGCAGAAATACTATGTTAATGTTTGAGATGGAAGAGAGAAGAGACTTTGAAGAAGTGCTCAACATGTGCTGGGAAATCTTTTTGTCTGAACAGTTTGCTCAAAACACCCTTTTTCTGTCTTGAATTATTTTGTTACAATAGTGCTTTAGCCACAGATCAACATCACATGCCATGTTTTTGAATGACCCTGGCATTCTTCTAGCGTTTTACGTGTCCCCATGATGAGCAGAGGTATTGTTTCTGAACCATGTAGCTTCAAGTCTGTGATCTCTTCAGTGAGGTCACAGGAATGTTTCAAGGAGGGCAGTAATTGGAGTGTAACATTCTTGTTTAGTTTGCTGTTATTTAAGGTCACCTCATTAAGATTATTTCTTCCTGCACTTCACATATGTGGATCATTATTAATTTAGCACTTCATCTAATTGCCAATGTTTTGTTGGCTTTTTTCTTCTATGTATGCAAATTTATTAAATGAAGTTATTCATTTCAATTTCATTTGGAAAAGCAATCATTGAAATACAATTTGAATAAATGAGACAAAATGGCCCAAGAAAAGAAAGTCAGGTATTTATTTAACATCATAGATGCAAATTTTTGTGTACACTGTGTAGCCTGTTACTGTGGATGTAGTTAAGTCTTGTATCAAAGTTTGGCACCTGCTGATAGAAAAGGCTTTCTGCTGTGCAGGTTAAATCATATCCCTGGGTATCATTAACCTTTTCTGTGTTGTTACAGCTGCACCTACATCAAACACAGCAGCAGCCTGCCTGTGTTTCTTTGCTCTGGAGCATGCAAGGCAGACTTCTACATACGAAATGCTGCCCGTCCACCTGAGTGTGGACAGAGGTTGCCCAGCACAGAGCTGGGCAGTAATCAGATGCTATTTGTAAAAACAAAGTGAAGATCTTAATGCCACATGTGATGATTCCTATCAGCCTGTAAGAGTCTGAACTACAGTATTGTCTCAGGGCGATTTTGATGTGCTGTCACTATTTTTGTAAGCTGTTTCTGAAATGTGTTTTTTGCCTGTTCAGGAACAGCCCCGTGAATGGTCTTGCTTTATGCAAAGTTATTTTGTTCAGAAGAAACTGGAACACGTTTTCAGTAGTGAAAATACCTCACTGATATGTTAATGGCCTATTTTGCAAGCATTTTTTAGTTGCATATAAACCTGAATATATGCAGAGAAGTTTAAATAATAGTAAATTTATAACAAGATTATATCCTACTGCTTTTATGCAAGCTCAATGTTTTACTTTCAAACCTCATAATGTATGGCTGTATTTTATGTGTTCAAATATTACATCTGAGTGGAAAGAAAATTACCTTTTTCCATGGGGAGACATAAGTTTAATGTCTAAGTATAAACTTAAATATTTGATAGTACAAAGCCTGTATTTTGCTTCAAGGCTGTTTACTACTCTCCACTTGAAGCCTTACTCAATTAGTAGCTCCGCCAATTGGAAAACTTTCACTAGCTCAATAACCTCTGGATCTTTGCTGTAATACATGTGGAATTCATCATGTCTTTGTTTTAGCAATGTGGGAATAGAAAGATTTACTGAAATGTGTAGTAGAGATTTTAGTGCATGCTAGTTTGCAGTTTGTGCTGAACCTAAAATACAGGTGTAATGTTAAATGTCAAAACATTTTCCTGAAAAAAGTTAAGTTCACTCATCATAATTTGCAAGAGCAGGGGCCATGGGTAACTACATGGTTCAGGAACTGGACAACTTCAACTGTAAAGCTAATAAAAAGTGTTAAATGTAGTTACCCATTTTTTAAAGGCTGTGTTACAATATTGTATGATTTCCTGACTCTGAGTTAGCGTTGTAGAAAACAGTTTAGGAAGCATGATTGTGTGTGTGTATGAGAGTCTCATCAGTGACTCTGAAATGTATCAGTTAAATAGACAGCCAAAAGTATCTGTGAATCTGGGGTGTCAGGTTTGAGGGAACCCTGATGGTTTCATTCAGTCTCTGTATTCTTAGAGGGATCTCTTTAGTATGTATTTATTTTGCATGTTACTTGTTCATTGTTTTATATTTCCATTTCATAAATAATTCTTGTATTCCACTCTAGATGAGGCTTATGTGAAATGTTAAGATACAGTTTCTCAGTCATTCCTGTCCACCCTGTGGGTGGTTGAGCAAAATGCTAAAATTCTGTGATAGAGTCATTTGTATTGGGCTAGAAGGAAGTGAATTTTAAAGCAGAAAAGAAATAAGGTCATTTTCTTTGTGCTTTTCTAAACTTTGTAAGCAAAGATTGTTGGTCATAGCTATGAGAATATGAATAGGTTGTCCCTAATACTATGTTGTTTTAGCTAGTACAGAATTTGCATTTGAAGGAAATCCTGGGGGTTGTGTGGTAATATGTTTTTTCATGGGTTTATGTAAATTCAGCCTACTATTTAAAAGTCTTGATACTATTTTTTTGTAATTCAGTTGAAGTATCTTTCAGCTGTTTCAGATAAGCTATGAAATCTGGTAGATACTAGTAAATAATCATGACTATTATTTATATGGGGGGTTGTCACTTTTAAAGACAAATTTCAGAGAGATGTTTTCCTTTGTCTCTGTAGTTATCAGAGACTGTTACAGACAATTGCTGTACTCGAGGCTCAACGTACTCAAGCAGTTCAAGACCTTGAAAGTTTAGGCAGACACCAGAGAGAAGCACTGAAAGATCCTATTGGATTTGTGGAAAGACTCCAGAAGAAGGTATTTCAATGGGCTTTTAACTTTTATTCAGGTATTTTTTTAATAAGTAGTAATTAATGGTCTATAGAAATCAGATAATTACATATATATATATGTATGCATGAATATTAAAAGTTCAAAATCTTTTCTCTGTTGAGTAAAGATGGCCCTTTGTTTATTAAATCTGTGAGAGACAGGTCTTCAGTGATTTTATTATGTATGCTTTCTTTCCTTTTTTTTTTTTGGTACATAGACATCTCCAAATTTGTAATTGTAACGTAGGTATTTAAAAACAACCTGAAATCTACAAGTGACTGTAAGTACTTAATAGTAAGGCATCAGATGAAGAACTTGTAACTCTTCTCATTAGAGAATTTAAATGTTGTGCTGTGAATAAATTTGATATGGTACTTTTTAAAGATAGTTAAGAGCCTAAAACCAAAATGAATACTAGAAAACATACCTGAATTCTAGATAGCATAATAGAATACTGTCTGATGGAGGAGAATTAATTTTGATAAGGAAATACCTTCAAGCTTAAAAAAAAAAGTTAGTAACAGGGATACTGAAAAATGTTTAAAGTTTTAATACTTTTTCACTGCCACATTCACCAGTCACAAACACACTAGACCTGGTTCAGTAGCAACACATTGTATTTCAGTAAGAAATGAAGTAGGTATTTTATGGTGCTCTTTTCCTAGGTTCGTGGAGACCTAGGTTTAAAAAGAGGTCTGATGGAAGTTTCAGTAGTTGTCTTTCCATTAAATTTTGAGATGAATTAACAGCATACATGATATAATAGTGTTGTATTTGGTGATAATAACTTTACGGGGAAATATTAATGCTAGTTGAAAGTGTCTGTTGCATTTCTGTCTCCAAATCAAAGTAATGATGCTCTCAAGGCTGACCTTTAAATAAAGTGGTGAGCTATGCAACAGTTGAGTTTTAGACAGAGGATTGCATGATCAGTGTAAAATACACATTGATTTCTTTGATGGGAGGAATTTAGGTTTTTCAGGTGATAAAACTCAGAGTCCTGTAGTTTCCTGTATTAAGGAAGATACAGATCCTGGGCAAACAGTACGTTTAAACAAAATAAAAGACAGATAAATAGTAATACAATATAGAAGCCAGAAACACCTGATTTCATCTCTGAAATACATGCATTAAAGTTTTATGTTCAATAAGTCATTGTTGACCGTGCTGCTGCATATTTTACATGCACCATTGTGTAGTATTCTTGAAAGATATCTTTCTCCTTAAACAGACCATGTGCTGCATCACACTTCAAAAATTCTGATATTGCTGTTAGGTAAAAAGCGGTATCAGGCTTCCATAACTTCAGGATTCATGGAGTGTTTTTGCATATAGAGCAATCCCATTAAACACTGCTTTTTAACTTTTGAACTCTTCTCTCTTTCTTTTGTTTTTTTTTTTTTTTTATCCAGGTTGATATGGGTCTTCCATATCCCCAAAGAGTTGTTCAGCTCCCTGAGATTGCCTGGGACCAATACACCACTAGCCTTGGGAACTTCGAGAGAGAATTCAAAAACCGAAAACGTAACAGCAGGAGAGTGAAGTTGATTTTTGACAAAGGTAAAAGGAAAGTGGGCAAACGTTGCAAGAAAGGAATGACCAGTGTGGAGGTTTAATAATTCCTTTTTTGTGTTGCTTACAGTAGGTATACCTGCAAGACCAAAAAGTCCTTTGGATCCCAAGAAGGATGGAGAATCTGTCTCATACTCTGTCTTGCCTTTAAGTGATGGTCCAGAAGGTTCTACAAACAGTCGTCCGCAGGTAGCTGTTACAAAAGCAAAGATAAAGTTTAACAAAATAGTACCTTTTGATTGGTCTTTTCTTTTTTAATAAGGGTATGGTGATAATCTTAACTGTTACTTCAGATGTTAATGTTGGTGATGACATTGTATTCATGTACTCAAATCAGAGAATTCCTTTTTTATTTAGGCAAACTCGAAGTTTTCATATGTTTGGTTGGTTGGTTTTGGTTTTACTTAGGTAGGAAAAGGGTTAAAATTAATTTCTCCTAACTGTACTTTTCCTGAACATGTATTCTGATTTATATACTGTGTTTGAGCAGATGATAAGAGGGCGACTTTGCGATGAGACCAAACCTGAAACTTTTAACCAGCTGTGGACTGTAGAGGAACAGGTAATTGGAAACTCTTTGATTTTGTAGCTGTGGTAACATATGTGAGAATAAAAGGAAAGTGTAATAATGTTCAAAGCACTTAGAAGTTCAGTCACATGTGTGCAGATACTCATCTTATGACAACCTTTTCCTCTGCTAGGAATGATGCATTTATTCTTTTGTCCCTGTTGATTTAGAAAAAACTTGAGCAATTGCTTTTGAAGTATCCACCAGAAGAAGTAGAGTCCCGACGGTGGCAGAAGATAGCTGATGAGCTGGGAAACAGAACAGCAAAGCAGGTAGCAAGTGAAACATTTTGAGAAGTAATCCCTGTCCTTGATTTATTTTTTTTAAGGTTTTTAGGAAGCACTGCTAAGATACAGTATCCAGGTTTCTCTTCAACACCTAAGTCATTCATTTCTAATTTGAGATTTTTTTCCATTAAAAAAACCCCATAAACTGGGGAATTAAAAGGTATTTTTGAAACGTTAATACTTAGAGGAATAAAACGTATTTTGCTAGAAAAAAAAATTAACTGCTTGGCCATTGTTTGAAGGCTTGGGCTATGGTAGTAGTGATGTCAGTCACTGCAACCTAGCAGTTGATATGGATTCACAAAAGATTTATTTGTAGATGTCTCTTTTTTTTTTTTTTCCTTTTCTTTTTTTCTTTCCTTTTTTTTCCCCCTGAAATAGCAATAAATGCAATCCAGTATTTTTTCAGTATTCACATTTTCTTGAAAATGTAACAGCAGGACTTGCATTTCAGAAATAATAATGTGACTATTATTCTTGACCTTAACTATAGAATTATAAAAGTGCCCCACAGCCAGTGGCAAAGCTGCCAGACCCAGGTGTGTGTTAGATTCTGATGGCATGCATTTTATTCTGTACAGTAAGTATAGTGACACCAACTGTTCTGGGATCGCGTTACACTGGAGTGCTGGAGTTCCTGCTCCTCAGCACTGTAGAATAGGCAGACAGAAAATTACTGGGGCCAAGAACCACAAAAGGGCACAGATGTGGATACACCAAGAGTTCCTGCTCCTGACTTGTTGGGATTTTTCCTCTGCAATGACATTAACTTCTCTATTTTGACCAGAAGCAAAAAGTGCTGATGTTCCATGCTTACAGTATTCTTAATTTCTGTTATTTCAGTTGTATGCTTTGAACTGAATGTGTGTGTAATATTTCATTATACCTCATTTCTGATCATACCTATACTTATAGGTATAATGTTTCCATAATTGGGAAAAAAAGAAGTGCTTACTTATTTCATAAATAAAATGTAGAAGTATATTCTGTATGCAAATTATGCATCATTTTTCTGTCATTATTTAGCTTCAGGAAGCAACAAACAACTGAAATTCCTTCCTTTCTATCACGGTTTTTCTAGATTTCCTGTGTACTTTTAACCAATAGTAATATTTTTTTCTCTGAAAGCTTTCAAAGTATCTAGAAATAGTACAAGTGCAGCATTGCAAGACAGGTGATGGTTTGTGTAGTTGTCTCAGAGTAGAAAATGAGGATCTCCTGTCCTTACATTCTAAACTGAAGCCTTGAAAAGCTGGAATCAAAACTCAGTGGCCTTGAATGCTGGAATGCTGGAAAAGCTTTGAAGTGAAGGCCTGTCACATTTCATTTGCCATTTAATTGTTGTATGTTGTTTTTCCTAGGTTGCCAGTAGAGTGCAAAAATATTTTATTAAACTTACTAAAGCTGGCATTCCAGTTCCAGGAAGAACACCAAACTTATATTTATACTCCAAAAAGGTGAGACAATATTACAGCACAAATCCTGTATTTCTGTTGGCATTTACGTGGAAATTGAGCCTAAACCATTCTTTTCTCCAGTAGATTTAAGCGTTGATTAGTGCTTTCTTACTAACTAGTTCCACCTTGCATGTATTTCTTAATAAAGTAATTTTTTGTGGAATGATTTTGGGTTTTTTTATTGGTGGTGGTTTGGTTTAGTGGTTTTGTTTTGGGTTTTTATTTTCTTTGTTGCCATTAGCACTGTAGAGTGAGCTGGGTGTTATCCTAATTTGACACCAACATCTGTTAATTATATCTCAGGGACATGGAGTGTCAAAAAAGACACATAGCAATCAGATTGCAAGCTGACAACTAACTAACAAGGTTGAATGACCGGTCATGGGGTACTTTTACCTCATTTCTAAGTTTATTGTAGTTGATCTAGAAGAGGATAATTGAGAAGCCTGTTGGAAGAGAATGAGGAGCCCTGTAACTCATATTGTACTGTCATCTTAAGAAAACAAAAGAAAATTATCAGCATACTGAACTAGCACAAACATAGGCTTAAGACTGAAATGTTGTTTTGTATTTTGGTTAGCAACATATGTGGCCATTAAAGTACAGTGCTTTTCCTCATCTTGGAATGGATGAGAAAAGAATATGGTCCTGAGAAATCTTCTTAATTTGAAAAAGAAAACAGTCTAGATTTCTGTGCAGACCAGTCCATTATTTTGATTTGAATGATGAAGACCCTGGGCATTTGAAGGCAGTCTCAGGTTTTGTTTGGGGTTTTGGTTTTGGTTTTTTTTGCTAACACTGCATTTACAAAAGTTCTTTTAAACCTGTTACAATGGCATTTTGTAGAGTGACGTTACTTTTTTCATTCAGGTGTCTGAGAATTACATTGCTTCTGCAAAAAGGCAAATCTGCTGACTTAGTTCCTTAAAAGGTTGGGAACAAAAGTTCCTGCCAGAGGGTCCTAACAGAAAGATTTGCTACAGCTCCTAAGTATTTCAGTGTTACACACCTGCAGTTGTCTCCTAGTATTCTCTGAAGTTACTGCAAACAATGAGTATTTGTACCAGAGGCTTTCCAGTTTGCCATCCATCATGGTAATGCCATTTTACTCTCACCAGGATTTTAATCTACTGTTCTGCTCTGTAAACAGAAGCAGGAAAGGTGCAGGCGTGACAATGTCTGCCACCCTGTCTATTGGAAAAGCTCTTTCTGGCAGAAGAAACAAAAAAAAAACCCCAGCTGGAAACACTAATACCTTAGATACTGTGGTGAGATTTATCTGTTAGAGCTCTAAATTACCTGTAGTTTACCATAGTGTGGGGCTAGTTTCAAAAGGGGTTGGAAATTTATTTTTGAAATTTATAATCTTTTCTCTTCTTTATGTCACCCTATCATTTTAAATTACTTTAGTCACATGTCTTTTCTTCTCACTTCTTAGTTTTATTTGGCAAGACTGTTATTACAGAATGTGAGCAATGCTGCCAGGCAGCAGATCTTCATATTTGATAAACAGTGGGAATACTTAATCAGTACATGGATGACATTTTAACCATATTTTTCACTAATTTGAACAGCAGTCCATAAAGATCTTTAACCCCACTGATGTGCATGGAAACATAACCAAGAGTGAAACATATTTTTTTTATAAAATTCTTAAACTATAATGGTAATGCTACCATCCTACAGATTTTTCTTAAGCTTATATATAGAACAAATGTAATACATCTGTTTTCACAGTATGATTCATATCCTTATTAGCCAGTCAAAAGTGTAAGGTCATTGTGCCCTGGTTTGTATAAAGGTAATGTCTCCATTTTATATTTGTATCTCACATAAGAAATGCTGCAGATGGAAAAAATCAAACAACTAGGGAAATTGAGCTCTCAGTCTGCTAATATAACTGTCTACTTAGAGCATGCATTGGCAGCACAGTACCAGGCTGTAGTTACTCCCAGGTCTCCAATGGAGACAACATAATGTGGTAGAAAGGAAATGCAAGTGGTGTTGGAAGCATGGGTCAGGCTTATGCTGTGCACGTCCCTATTTTTGATACTGAATATGCACATAAGCTGTAATCTGTGGTGTCTGCTTTAGTGCCAGTAAGAGAAGTATGAAAATTGGATGCTGATAGTTAAAGCACATGGCTATGGGAGAATAAAAAGCCTAGATATCGTTAATATAAATAGTTGTTTCAAAAGGGATGCTTCACAAGAAGGTATTTGCATTTCTCCATGGGGATTGCCCAGGATGCTCTTTATACATGGCTGCTGGGGAGGTGAGAAGCTTATTCAGTTCTTGAACATCTTGTTGAAGTTACTCTGTCTACTCATAGGGCATAATGTCTCTTCTGATAAATGGTACAGGAAATTAAACAGTGTGCATCAGTTACTTTTCCTGTATAACCATTAGCTGCTACTGGTGAAAATCTGAATCAGATATTTAGGACTCTAGTATTCACTTCTTCAATTATGGCTCATCATTTTCAATTTGTTGCTTATATAATATCATTAGTGCACCTGCTTTTAGTCCAGAAGATACATTTCCCACAGGAAAAATTATTTTCTAACTCTCTGCTTTTACATAGTATTTCAGTTCATTCTTCACCAAAAGTAGACTCATGTTAAAAAGACAATTTAAATCCTCAGTTGAAGTCCTAGCTAATACCTGTATGCATAATGGTGCTACTAGTAAAGCATAGACATAGTTTTTCTTTCTTGATTTCCAGATCTAGTATTGAATGCAGATCTGTTTTCTGTTAACAGAAAATTTACATCGTGGTGTCATCTCACCCTGCAAGAACTGTCTAACCTTACAAATGGAAGTATTTGGGGGGGTTGAAACCTTGAGGGAAACCAGAAAAACAGCAAAGCACAGGAAGCTGTGATCATAAGGCAGAAAGTGGAAACATTCAACACCATGAATAGTATGTTAGTCTTAGAACAAAATGTTCAGTTTTGTTTGCACTGTAGTTTTTCTGCAGATCTGAGGTATGAACTTGTAATCATTACTACAGATGTCATCTCTTTCCTTAAGAGTGACTAGAGCTAGTCTCATTTCCTCCTTATACCTGTCTGCATATCTGCATTTCATCTAAGACAATTTGTGTGATCTTTGCCTTTACTTTCTAAGCTGTACACAACTGTAAATTAATGCTAGATCCCTCTTTAGAGAATAAATAGTTGTATTATAGTGCTAAAGGTTTGTAAGTGACAGATGAACCTTTGTGATAAAAAGCCTTGCATGCAAAGAGAAAGTATTAACTATTGTAAATATTCCTTATGCTTTATCTGCATGTCAGAAGCTGGACACAGTGTAAGACAATCCTCTCATTATTACAGAAAACCACTTTGAATAGTTCTCATTTTTGAATCACACTGTTTTCTTTAAATTGAGGAATGTAAGATTTGGCATTTAAGATGTCAAAATGCTGGTCTAGAAAGTAGCTAAGTAAAAAGCTGAGTGAGTTAAACCCACCCTAAATTCTTCTTTTTTGATATTTAATATTCTTCCATGGGGAATAAGTAATAGAGGCTGAGTGCCTTGAAGTAATCTATTTTAAAACTGCCATGCATTCTACACCTTCAGACAGCATTAAAGTTGAAAGGTTTTAGATATACACTGATGGAGTAATTTATCTCATCTAACGTTTTTAGGTTCCTTTTCCAGTCAATGAAATGAAAAAGAACCTTCAGAGAGCAATTCTTGCTAACTCTTTTATGGAGGAATGAATTGCCTTTTCTCTCCCTGGACTAGGAAAGAAATCTGGACAATTAGCCTAGACTTTGAATTTCTACGGCACAGATTAATAGGAGAAGTTGATGACAAGCATCAAGCACGGACTGGCCTCTTGGGTCTTGAACCTGTGCAAAACTACTTCTTTGTTTAGTCTCCACTATTCAGGACTCTTAGAAGTCTTTTCATATCTTTGCACTTTGGTTCTCACTCTTCAAAATTCTAACAGCTTTATTTTCTGTTTTTCAGTCTCATTTATTTAGATGGCAGGGTTTTTATGGTAAGGACTCTTTCTTTTGGGTTCTTACCAAAGACGTGTTGCACTGTTCATCTGACAGGCTTGTTAGGGGGGAGAAAAACGCCAGCTTTATGAGGCACTGATAGAGACGTTTAAGTAACAATAATTGGAAAAACAATAGACTGTTTAGTGCAAAAGAGCAAATATCTGGCAAGGTTTTATCAATGAGGATTACTTAAATAATAACCAAGGAATGTTTTTAAGAATATGTCATTTTTTCACTGTAGTCATCAAGTAGACGGCAGCATCCTTTAAATAAACATCTTTTCAAACCTTCAACTTTCATGACATCTCATGAACCTCCTGTTTATATGGATGAAGATGATGACAGATCCAGTTTTCACAGCCATATGGATACTGCAGCAGAAGAGGAAGTATCGGTATGTCGTTTAAATCAGTAAGAGGTGTCTTGCTTAACTGTCATTTTATATTTATTGAATAATATGAGAATTAAGCATCTTTGCCATAAAATAATCAAGTAAGTATTAAATTGTGGTAAGATTCATGAGCCATTTTGAATTATAAACACGTTATTAATACACAGGCCTCCAGTTGTAGAAAATTTAGACCACCTAAGAAATACGTAAAAGAAGTAATAAACAATTTTGTTCTGAAATGTTTTAGTTGCATATTTTAAAAAAATAATCTTCCATGTGATCAGTTTGAAAATCATATAAATGATATAGTTGTGGCTCTAGTTAAAGGTGTGTTGTATTAGAAAAGTTACAGAGTCCCAGTAAAACCTGAAATCTGTTGGCACCATTGCTTTTGTCTTCCTTCATGGGCTGAATTCTGGATTTATTTTCTTTAATCCACTTCAAAGCATGAACTAGCAGAGTGAGTCATCAATCAGCAAGCAAATGTATGTGTTTTTGGAAGCAAATTCGAGTAGACAATCTAACCCAACGTATTATTACATTATGTAGTGTTCCACTTTCCTAATTTATCGCATGCAATAATACTAGAAGAATTTAGACATGTCTTTCCCACTTCCATCTAGAGGAACTATATCCTACTGCTAGGATGCTGGGCAAGAGTGACAGCTGGTGTGCTGTGACAGCTGTGACACTGTGGCTTTACTGGGCTGAGACTGAAGAACCTGATTTGTTAATTTTTTATTTTTTCCTCTGAGCCCAGTGACATCTTACGTGTGAAAAGCTTTTGCGTAACAGAAGTACTAAGTCTATTAATTTTCTTTACTGGCTTTGTTACATGCACTGCATAATCCTCCTTAAATTATTAAATTGCTCATCTATTACTCATCTTTACTCATGTTCTGTACTCTCTTGATAGTCTTTTGGTTCACCTAGAGACGTTGCTGATAACTTCATATATTCCAGTAAGAACCTTAAAAGACCTGGAAAGAAAAATGCATATTAGAAGAGATGCAGATTACTATTACTCACTTCAATTGAACTGATTTTGAGCAAATACTCTTTTGTTCTGTATTGTACTTGAATACGTATTTTCTAACTGTTCTGAATATTTTCCTAAAACACTTTGGTTTTGCCGTGTTGTCCTAACTATAATTAATAGGGGCACCATAAATCAGCTGCCACTTATTTTAGTTGGGATAGAAGTTGCTGGTTTACTTTTTGCAGTGATAATGGTGACTCTTCCCCCCTCCTTTTTTCTTGTTTTTTTTTCTTTTTTTTTTCTTTTCTTTTTTTTTTTTTTTTCTTTTTTTACATTTGGCTTACTCTTTTCTTTCTTCACTAGTGCAGCATTTCCAGGTGGATATATTTCTGGCTTGCAGTAATGTAGAAAGACACAGGTGAGCTCAGTTACCAAAAGAACCCCATTATCAGTGCAAAATAGAAGCGATTTGGAAGAAAAAAGATCACAAAGTATATACAAAATGAATGTGCAGGATTCTGTTCTAATGCTCAGAGTCAGGTCTCTTAGTGACAGTCACTGTCTTGGAGAAAAATACTTTTCATCAGCATAGTGGAGAAGAGATTCAGTGTAGCAAGACAATTATAGGAAAGATTTGCTGTGAGTTCTTTACAACAGAAGCATTGACTTGTGTTCCCTCGTGAAGATAAAAGACTTGGCCTGGATATTACCTGTCAGTTTAACTGGCATAACCATTCCTGAGAAAGTGTTCTAGTCTAAATTAGTTGTTCCCAAACGAAGACCCTGTGTTCCCAGCAGAGGGGATTTACTTTTTGGGTACATTTACTTCATTTTGTAAGTAGTCTATTTATTCTGGAATACAACTACTTACTATTCAGGAATGAAGTGTCCACACAGGGAACTATTACAGCAGAGTTTGTTGGGCATACAGTTAGTTTGTGCCAGGCAGTTTTTCTTAGAAAATCTGGTGAGATTTGTGTGGGAGGTAATCCCTGTTTTGTATTAAGAGAATGTTGCTTTTCACCACACAATTGAATAGTGTCATTTAACCTTGATTTTTCTGAATGTTTGCACATTAGTCCTTTATATAGGTTCATAATTACAATTAAATAATTGATAACACATTTAGAAATTTAACACTACAGAGCAAGCCACTTTCTCTCTCTTCCTTTAGTAAGCTTACTGTATAGTACAGATTCTTGAATCTTCCTGGGCTTATGAAAAGAAAGAAAAATGTGGGTAGGCTACATTAGGAAGAATTTTCATTACTGTCTTGTAGTTGTTTTCCATAACTGAACGTTTCTATCAGTATAGGATCTGAAAGCTGATCTACATCAATAAAGAATTCTTGTCTTTGAAACCAGCTGACATCTACCAAGTAAATTAAATAGCCATCTTGAAAGGGGCATCTGAATTAGAATGAGAGCTTCTCTCTTCTCATAACATAGATGTCCTCAACATTTGTTGAAGAAAGTTGGATGAGAAGAAACCAAAATGGTGTGTTTCTTTAAAAAGAGAGAACCATTTGTTGTAAAATCTCTGGCAAAGTTGTATGCACCAGCGTTTAGGGAGACAAACCTTTTTGTAATTTAGGAAAAATAGCAATCTGTTTCTTAAACTATTAAGAGACAGCATGAAATAAAGGGATGAAATAGTTGGATGACTCTGAAACTTCTACTCTTCCAGTCATGGGATGATGCTTCTCATCGCTTTTTATTCTTGCAGGTAAAGGTGAGAAGTTAATACTGTTAAGACTGACTGTCTTCAAATAAAAAAATACATATAGTGGAAGTTTGGTACTGTCTTGATTTATGGGTCTTGAAAATTTGAGTATATGCAAAAATCCTTATAACTGTAAAAAGTTTTTGGATATCACATTTTTAAAATATTTTCACAGCTTTGAAAGTAATTCAGGAAGGTGCTTATAACAGCTTATAGTAGTATTTATGCCATACCATTTCCCATCAATTAACTTGATAAAACAGATCTGACATTTCAGTTCTTGAGTATAATACCTGCTGCCAAGTATTTAGAACTAAAACTTGCCATGTATTAAACAAGAGCAAAGTTTTCTACTGCAGTGACTATTCTGCTCACAGTGTATGGATAAATGGATGAAATGCAGATTGCAGTGAGGCTTCTAAGATGAGAAAAATGCCAGGAATTAGAGTCATGCACTGCTCTCTCTGCTTTGCACTACAACTAAGCTGTTCACCAGAAGACACTTGTTTGTAGGATAACTTGTTTTTGTTTTAGTGCAAATAATAAAGTATAATAAACCCCAAAATCTAAGTTAGCTGTATGTGCTGATTTGTGCTGTCGTTAAAAATAATAATCCGGTATGTTTCTTAGAATATATTGCCAGCATTTTCTCAAAAATTACTAATAATACATAGTGATTTATGGAATATGTCTTAGTAGTTACTATAGTGCTAAAGAAAAGAATGTTTCCCTTTCTTTTTTCCCCATGAACAGGATGAAGAGAGTATTCCAATAACATATCGAGAGTTACCTGAATACAAAGAACTGTTAGAGTTTAAAAAATTGAAGAAACAGAAACTCCAGCAGATGCATGCAGAGAGTGGATTTGTGCAGCATGTGGGATTCAAGGTGAGTTAGAGGTGTTCTTCTGTTACTCAGTGGGTTGTGGAAGCTTTCAAAAAAGACATGGTTTGGATCTCCTAAAAAGGCTTTGTTTAATATAGCATTGTGTCTGCTTTCCCTCACCTTTAATGAAAACAGCCCAAGTAATTCACTCCTACCAATAGCTCAGGTTTCACTGATACTGCATGAAAGATAGTGAACACACTGTCCTTTCCTCATTTTATTTTGAAACAATTCTCTAGAGCCATGTTAAATCATTATGCAATTACAGTTGACACTATGATCCATTTTGCCAGTGGTTCATTGATAATAAATCTCTGATTGTGAATTTGGAGTTGATTTGCCTCTACTTGAGGCCAAAGAAGGGACAAGGATTTTGAATGAGAACAGTGATAGATTAATATTTGTTTTGTTTTGTAGCAAGTTCCTAATCCTATCAAGCAGTAACTTGCAGAAGTTGAAGCAAGGACACGAAGCAATGGTTATGTGAAATTAAACACTAAGTTGAACTAATGTGTTGTCCCAGTATCAACCAGCAATAGGTCACATGAAAGAAAGGGCATTCTCTAAATAACATTTTCTGGTCTGCAAGGGATTTTCTGTAGAATGGGTTGTGTTGGAATAGTTTCTTCACCATGTTTACTGTCAGGCATCTAGATTTATTTTCTAATACACATTTATATAAGAGTGCAAGGATATTTAAAGTTCAGTTCAAAATGACTGGAAGATTAAGATGGCCTCATTAGTTGATGTTGACAGAGTTAATCATGGTAGAACACCAAGGCCTTTTGCTATTTTTCTTTGAAAATAAAGTTAGCATGGTGTGGGGTTTGGGATGGGGGAATTGGCTTTGGGTTTTGGTGGTGGTGGTGGTTTTGGGACTCGGTAACAAACTAGTTGCTTTTTCTGTGTAAATTTGCTCTGAAAAGTAAACAGGCATTGTGCAGTGTCAGGCATTCAAAGTTTGAAAAGTTTTTTTGCAATCTGAGTTTGATTTTATTATATATTATTGTTAGCTATTGTTAGCTGTGAAATGACATGATTCAGTGCCATTGTCCATCAGTAGTGCTGCCTTGCTCAGTGCACAGGCTGGGCAGGGCTCACCTGTAAGCAACCAGTCAGAACACTTGGTTCTGCATGGCCTTCGGCCTCATTTACTGCACATTATTCAAACTCCACTTCGAATATTGAATTATTGAATCCCTTGTGGGCTTTTTTAGGGCTTTCATTGCTCTATCATCAGAGCACTTTGCAAATACTTTTATTTTTCCTTAGGAAATGACAGGCATGATATGATTTCTGTTTCACAGGGGAGAGGGAGGCTGAAGCTCAGCAACTAAGGTCAACAGTTTCCACTATCTTAGTTCTCAAATTGAGATGACTGGAACCAGTTGTTTGGGGTTTTTTTAAGTATTTAGCATTACACTGAACTTGATATTTTCAGAGAACCAGCTCTGAGTGTGTTTAGCCCCTCCTCGCTGTCAGTCCTCAACCTTAGAAAGCCATCAGTGAAAGGAAGGGATAGAGCTGTCACAGATCTGTTTGTAACTGGTCAGGCGTTTGTCACCCTGAGCCGATCACTTGTGGATCACACCAGGGGCTGTGCGAGTGGGTTTCACAGATGCTGTGAGAGAGCTTCAGGTTCTGAAGGAGTGTTTGCTGTCGCAGCTCAGCCTTGTATTCCACGGTTATTTTTCCTTTTCAATCCCATCTCTGCCACACTCTTCATAGTTTAGATTTTTGGAATCTTGCCTGCCTCCAAGTCCCATTTCCCAGGTTTCCTTTTTTTATCAGACTTTTTTGAATTTCTGCCCCTCTCCTCTACCACCATGAATTTCTCATCCAGTCTTGAAGCTTTGTTTGTAGGGTGTTTTTCCTCCTCTTCATGTCACACTCTTCTTGCACTTAGCTGCTGTTGCATTGTCCCTGATTCTTCTCAGGGGAGCAGTTCTTGTGTTCTTTCTAAGCTTTAGTTTAAGACTTCTATTCCATTCCCTGAACGTCTTGTGCTGCTTCCTTCCCAGCCACCTGGATTTCCATTCCAACCCACTTACAGTGTGCTGTTGTGTTTCCTGAACTTGAAAGTACATCAATCTTGACTGGTCATGTCCTGATCTGCAGCCCTTCTGGGAAGGCTCTACTGGTCTAGTCTTACTGCTTTCTTCTGCTGTGGAAAGTGGATCTGTGTTTACATGCTTCACATGGATGGATCTAACCTATAGAAAAACATCACGTTGGTGTATTGTGTCGCAGCAGTTTTTGCAGGCACATGAAGATAAGCACTGACTGCAGGCAGGACTAGTTCTGCTCTTGTTGAGCAGGAGGAGAATGTCAGCACAGAGCATTTATGGAGTGGGAAGCAAAGTGAGAGAAAGATTGATTGGTCCTCAGGGCCCTGGAAGGGCTCCCCTACGGTATGGGGATGTCTTTACCCATGGATACATTATGGTCTCTGAGAGGAACTCAGCTGTGTGGGCTAGTGGTAATCGACCTACACGCGTGCCTTTGTGTGCGGTGCATCAGTGGATGTTGTTACTGGCAAGCGATGAGAGTTGCTGTTTCTCAGTGTTCTTTCATCTGCTTCACAGTGTGACAACTGCGGAATTGAACCTATCCAGGGTGTTCGGTGGCACTGCCAAGACTGCCCTCAAGAAATGTCCTTGGATTTCTGTGACTCTTGTTCTGACTGGTGAGCAGCATATGCTTCTACTTGCTACTTGCAATGAGTTCGATTTGAGTATCTCTGTGTTGCTTAATGGCTGGGGCTGTGGGAAATCTGCTCCAGCATAAGAGACGTCTCCTGTGCTGGGTGGAGTGGAAGATACTCTTGGCATGAATATTTGTGGGAGATGGATGTTGTAAGCATGCTCTGGATGTTTAATGTGGGTTTTTTCCTTAATACAGTGCACAGATGGGTTTGGTACTGTTAAATAGTGGGGGAAATACACTTTGGGAGTTATTTGTATCAAATTTGGTATGAATCTGTTAATATGATCAGTGCTTCTGAAAGTTAAATACTTGACTTTTAAACTGTTATCTTTTTCTTTCCCTTGCAGTCTGCATGAAACAGAGATTCATAAGGAAGATCATCAGTTAGAACCTATTTACAGAGCAGAGACATTTTTAGACAGAGACTACTGCATGTCCCAGGGCACCAGTTACAATTATCTTGACCCAAACTACTTTCCAGCAAATAGATGACATGGGAAGCAGACCTACCATCTTGGGCTTATTATCCTCTTTGAAAAATAACAATGGCACCATTGTTAATTCTGTGCACATTTTGGAAAGACTCTGCTTTCCCTGAAATGTCGCTCACAGCATGACAGCTTCCTGGGTGTACTTGTCAAACTACAGCTTTGAGCTGTCATGGTTCTAGATCACTGAACAGCAGCTGAACATTCCTAGTGTGCGGAAGGTTTCACTGGGAGACTTTTCTTTCACCACATTAGTCATTTTTAGGTGGTGAATCTAAACGCAAAAGAAAAACATACAAAAGGGTGAGCCAGAAACGAGAGCACACGTTAGAGTAAATTCCAAAGGCTTTGAAGAACTCGGTTATAATGAGATCCAGAGGAGATGAAGTATTTATATAAAAACAGTTTAGTAGCTTGCAGTTTTGTTGTGAAATAGTTTTCAGCACAGTAACTGACTTCTTTAGGCAAGGTTTTAACCAATGACAGTGTTTGCTTCTAGGATGTACTCTAAAAAATACTCACTGTCTCGGCGATGGTTGGTTACAGGCCTTTATTGAATTGGAGCTGCTTAATCACATTGACTTTCAATTTTGAAATTGTTTTTATTTTATTTTATTTTTAAAAAAAAACCACGATGAACTCTATTTACCAACAGTGAAGCACTACAGGGGGCAACTGTGGCATTGCTTCCTTAACCAGCTCATGGTGTGTGAATGTTATAAAATTGTCACTCAGATATATTTTTTAAATGTAATGTTATATAAGATGATCATGTGATGTGTACAAAATATGGTGAAAAGTGCCAGTGGTAGTAACTGTGTAAAGTCTCTAATACTCAACATTAACTCCTTTAAAATAAAATACACAGCCTTCTGCCTCTGTATTTGGAGTTGTTAGTGCAACTCATCAAAGAAAACTGCCTAATATAAATCATATATATGGTAATAATTTTTCCTCTTTTGTAGTCTGCACAAGATCCATGAAAGATTGTATTTTTATTACTATTTAAACAGTGATTAAATTTAGCCTGAGCAGTGAGCAAGGGTTCACATGCATTCTTTTATACTGCTGGATTTTGTTGTGCATCATTTAAAACATTTTGTATGTTTCTTCTTATCTGTGTATACAGTATGTTCTTAAATAATGTTCAATTGTCAGGAGAACTGTGAGAAATAAACTATGTGGATACAGTCTGTTTATATATAGAATGCTTGCTGTGACTTCCTTTCGGTGTAGTTCTGGCTTTTTAATCGAGGTGGAAACCATTAGAAGGACATTTTACCAGGCCACACAAATACTCCCTATGCAGACAGACCTGCGGGACGCCCAGCGCCTTCCTCTGCTGTTCGGTTCCCCGGGGACGGACGGTGCTCTGCGCCTGCTGCAGCACCTGCGCCTCTCGCAGGATTAGCGGTTTAGTTTCCTCATCCCTTACTCTGTTCTCTCCCCGACTGCAGAACATTCCGATTTTGGCAGCCTTGGCACACTGTATACCACTGTCTGAGAAGCTTTGTAATTACTGTGACATATTTTAGTTAATATATTTTCTATTGAAATGTATAGCTCGTGATTCAGAAACACTTGATTATAACTGCAATAGATTTCCAGTTGCTTTGAAACTTGAATACTCAAGAGTAATTAGCTAGAAAAGAAATTAATTTGACTTTAAAAAGATGGCAATAAGAAGGACAATTGGCTGACTGCACCTAATAAGTTTAATTATAAGCTGATCGGTATCGAGTTCTTTGCAATAAATTTAGGTGTAGTTACTTTTGCTTCAGACAAATAATTTTAAGCATTCAATCTCTTTAGAAGGTATTACAGCACAGTTACTAAAACACTGAGCAATTATCGTACGCAAACATATCGTGTTACCTAGACAGATTTAAAAAGTACAACACAGCTTCACACCATGTATTTTAGTTTTGATTGGAAAAGACCGAGAGGCTCCGAGAGGCTCTCTATCTAGTACAAGGAGAGATGCGCTTTCCACGTCATCCACGCTACCTACAGGCAGCTAGAGTTGGTGACGGTGTGTTATCAGGGAGAGAACCTGGGGTGATCTTTTTCTATTCGTATCCTGAAACAAGTTCGGGCAAGAAAATACCAGAAGTACATTAGGGAAAATGGGATTAAGCGCAAATATTGAGTCAGCTATTTCAGATAGCTTGGTAAGAAGAAAAAGCCATGGTCTTAATTTAAGTGAGGTTGGAACCAGAAGGAGAATTTCCAGTCTGAATCACCCAAGAAAGAAGTGTCTCAGACAAGCCCTCTTTCTCTGGAATATGTATAAATATTTATATTTCCATATGCATGCCTATACAGCTATTTATCTTGCATATATTATTAACATATGCAAATAGATACCTAGTGCACATACACCCAACCAAGCATGGGAACTTTTTCTTTGTTTTTTTCCACAGAAAATAAGAAAGAGAAAAACAATTAAATTGAAACTGTATGTTAATTTTTGTAATTTGATTTGAAAAAAAAAGAGCAGCTGATGGTAGCCTCTGTTCCCATCCCACATGAGTGTGCTGATACTCCACACTTCTTACCTTAGACTGTGATTGGAACTAATAAAAAATACTCCAGAAAACCTACCCAGCTGCACTTGCAACTTCATGGTAACTCCAGAACATCTCATGGGGTTTTTTTCCTTCTTCCCCCACTCCCCCCAGTACTACACCAGCCAGCTGCTGGTGCTGCTGTTTGGAAAAACCTCTCTTCTCCACGGACGTGTTATGGAAGCATCTCGCTCAGAGCGGTTGTACTTCAGATGTTGCTGGTCTGGAGCTGGAGCAGCACCTCCCAGAGCAGCAGAGGTAAAATGTAGGCTACAGAAGGACCCAGGAGAGAAGGAACATCCAGGAGGTGAAGGATAAGAACGTATCTAAAACAGGCCCATAAAAAATAAGTAGAAAAAATAATTTAAACAGCAAATGCCAAGGAAGAAAAAGCATAAGACTGCCCTGAATGGAGAAAGGACGTACTCTGTAAGCATGCTGATTTGAGCTCTATTTTCAAGTCATGTACTGTGCTTTGAAAAGGATTAAACACACTTTTACTGTAACTGAAATCATTACTCCTCATTTTTGTACATTTTATTTGTATTATGTCTTCATTACAAGAAAGGTAACTTTAAAAATACAAATCTGCCGCAGAAAGTACAACTTCGACAGTAAGAGCAATCATGCAACCCACTTCAGCTGAATTCATCCAGTAGTTCCAGTAAGAGGATGCAGTTACTTTACAGGAATGTCAAACAAGCGCTTATTTAGCTATCAGAATACCAAAGAAACTCCACAATATTTTGGTTAACTTAATGGAAACACGGTGTGATTCTTCCAGACTTTTCTGCAGATACTACGAGTAAATGGCTTACTAAAGATGCAAGCAATGTGAATGAAATAATCCCCGACGGTTCCCTTCCCCCTCCCCCCACGGTTTGGCAATGCCAGTACCAGACAGTAGATAAGGATCTGGATTTTGTATCTGAAATGCTTCTGAAATAGGATTTAAAGACATCTTCATACAGTCTGGCTCACAGTCAACTTTACATGTAGATTTCCACTAATACAGTAAGACAGCTGTGAGTGGGGATCATTACTGGGTTGCACATTTAACTATACAATACAATCATTCTTTTCACCACAGCTCACAAAACTGGGAAGCTGTTGTTTATAGTATGCTGCAATTCCCAGCAGAAAACAAAGCTGTGTCAAAAATGGTGTCTGGTCCACGATAATGGACTGACAGACTTCCACAATGGTCAACTGTATCTTCAGTTAATTTTTTTGCTGCTCCTTGTGACAGTGTTCTGGGGACAGGTGAAAAGTTTAACTTCTAGTTCCACTAATCCCAGCTGATTTACAGCTGTGTGTAACAGAACAGATCTGAGTCACTAAAACCCAAGAACAAGCTAAGTGATAGCACAAAAAATAAATACTGTTAATTAAAAGAAAATAATAACCAACGGGAAACTTGTACATAGTGATCCTAAAGTTAATCTGCTAAATGGTGGAGGAGGTGGTTGAAGAAGAGCTCACTGCTGGCCAGGCACTGTCTGACTTTCAATCAAATGTATGAGATCATGAAATACGAACCAGAGCTGCTGTTCACCATGCTGCTTTTAACCCGTGAAGAGCAAACAACCAATAAAACAATACACAGTTCTTAGTGTAGAGTTAGCGTACAGACCACTTCCTATGGAGTGTACTGTCAGAACAGAGACAAGGGGTTTCGCCTAGCGTAACATACCGCATGCACACACTCCAGGCGCCTCTCAAGAAAGCAGTATTGCTGTGAACAGCGTTTTGATGGCGACTGTCGGGCGCACGTGAGGTGAGGCTGCGCACGCACCGTCACTGAGTTTCTGTTGCAAAGGAACATGCTGCCTCTTCCGTTTTCAGAAAAGAGTCAATTGCCCTGCAGACTTCCAGAAAAACGTCCTCCTGTGTTCCTTCTGCATCAACCTGTGGAGCAGGCAAAACCCATTAGTTTTTATTAAGTTACAAAGAGTTATCCTGGAATCTGAACGTTGGCGCAAAAAACCTGGTCCACTATAAAATAATTCTGTTTCATGCAAACATTATAAAAATAATGTTCTGTTTCATGTTATAAACATCCCAATGTAGAGGAGCAGCTCCCATAAACTGAATTATTCACTCTGTTTCCACCGATGGGAGAAGGTTCCTTGGGCTCCACTGTCTGGAGCAAAATACCTTAATCAAATGGGGGAGCTTAAGCTCTTAATTAGCCATGTTTTAAAGTAAAATCGCACTTTTGATACCCAGAACAGTTTCCAAAGGTTTTTTAGAAACTATTTGAACATTTGATACCCTCCAAAAGAAACCTAATGGAATTCTGTGACATCATACCGTCAGTGACATGAATAGCAAGGCCTTTGTGCCTTGTCAGCCCCAAGTGTGAGAGTAGGTAATGCTGGAAAGCTTTCAGACAGCAGTAACTTTGCAAGCTGTGTCTTGCTGTGTGTTTGCATTTGCAAGCTTGGTGAATTGGTTCTGGGTTTAGAACCACCTTTGAACCACACCTTTGTACCAGAGCTCTCTCTGATGAATTTTTTTCTTTAGCACCACAAAGATTCTGCCTTAGCCAGAGGTTGTGCAGTCTTGAAGTTATTTTTCATGTCTGGATTTCAACAAAAACAAGACCAATTCATTCTCCTATGCTGAGGAGAAGAGAGCTGCATCTTAGCAAAGAGGAGCAATGTTTGTAGCTGGTATACTTCCGTGTGTTCCCTAGAAAACATAATGTAACACCGAGTTGTTCTGAGCAGTGAGTTTTGTACCCTGCAGTGAGTGCCATGCAGGTCATCACAGGAGGAAGGAGAGCTGGCTTTTGCCTTGGCAGTAGTGATGATCAGCTCTCCTGCTGGCTGTTACACCACACGGATCACATCTGATGATTATTCAGTTCCTCTCAACTGCCTGGTGAGAGCCTGGATTCTCTTACACAAGCTTCTCTGCTTCTCCACACGTAGCCCCTCGTATGTGCATGCCCCAGCGTCACACACATTTAGCCACACCCATGACAGCTTTGCTAAGGCTGGTTTTTCTGAACTGTGCACGCTACATTTTCATCTTCCAGTTGCTGACCAGGCTGCCAGACAACTGTAACGTTTGGAGGGGACATTCCTGACCATCACACCTTCTGCCACCTCTTTGTTCTGAAGCAGAATAAAAGGAATTTCAAACTCCAAACAATGTATTTTTGAAATAGGCCATGAAATTCCCCCGGATACAGTGTCGGCTTGCAGCCAGCTCCTCTACAGCCTGCCTGCACTCAGTGTACCTTGAAGTCCCTCAGTGCTAAGTCTTGTGTGGGAGTCAGCAGCTGCTCCTTGCAGAGATCCAGCAAGGGATTGTATTCATGCTCTGTAGCTTGGTGTTGCTCTTGGTGGCATCCAGAGATGCTGCAAAGTTTGGTTCCTTATCACATTCTGTTGGAAGTGCTGGCACATCCAGCCAGTCTGCCTCCACACAGCACTTCAGCACTGGTGGTGACCAGCCCTTAAGGCGCCAGGCCTGGCTGGGTTCTGTCCCCTCGGGCTCACTGCAAAGGGATCTTGCAGCCCAAGCTGAACTACCCTCTCCCCTCCTGAAGAGCTTGCAGAGACACGGTTCTCTTGCTTCCCTTGTTCTCTATCACACTGGTGGTTGCTGGCATTGCTGCGTGATGTCATGCTGAAGTACACACATGCTGGAGTAGTTTGTGAAGCAGCAGGTGGTGATTCAGAAAGGTCCATTCTCAAACAAGGACTACATTTCTTTCAGAAGCTTTCTAAGCCACAGAAACAAAGTGTTTAAGAGGGGTTACTTACTAGTAGCAAAAGAAAAGAGCAATGGTGAACCATTCGGGATCAAGTCCCCACCTTCTCCCATCAAAATAAACTAGCAACTCCCATCTCAGCTGCTATAAATCAGCTTGTTTTGTCCACCTCAACTGCCAAAACACCTGCTTTCACATGGATATGCCACAGGAAATACACTTCACACCAGGTAAAGGCCACATCTATGTCAAATCTCTCCTGCTAGTGCGTATTTTTACTCTTTATTTCATTAATACATCTGCACTGGATAATTGCTCCAACCTCATCAGCACAGCTAACTGCTATTGGCTTTTTGGGGACCTCTTCTAGAACTGGGACTGATACTCAGGCCTAGGTCTAGGCAGTTGTGATGAAGAATTAGGTCTGTGAGTGTGGAAATTGCTGTCTTATACAACTGACTGGAATGCTGCTTTCCTAACAGTCACAGTAAAATATGGATGACTGTGACTAATGATAGCCCCAGTGCTTCCCACACTGGCCTCCTAAATAACAAAGGTCCAATTCATAAAACTAACTTAAAGTTGTGGCACAAAACTGACTTAATGTGACAGTAATTCACAGCTAGTACCACAGTAATTCAACCACACTCTCTGCAGCTCCAGGAGAGAAAACTGTATTTCTGTTCCTCAGATTATAATAAACCTCATAAATTAGGACTGTTTTCAAGGCTGTTCAAGGCTACTGTCAGCTCATAAAAGCAAGATCCAGATACAGTTTTCCATAGTGCCTCCAGTTTTGAAAAGCCACTGCGGCTGCAAGTAATGCAAACCCAGAGACATTTAACGAGCTCATATGAGAAATGACTGGAGTCATCAGCTTCATAGTACATTGCTCCTTTTGGCATTAAAATCAGCCAATGAAATTTGCTGTCATCCACTCTTCATCTGTTGTAGGTTTTGAGATTTACAATCCTAAACATCTACTGCCACTGAGACCAACCCGCCTGTCTGCAGACAGGATGGCTGAGGACCACCCTTCCCTGACGGACAGACTCCAGGGTAAACTCACTACTTAGAAGCTTCTTCCTGAAGTCTAATCAGTCACAAGCCACCAAGGGGGGTGTGTGGGGGTGTGTGTGACACAGGAACACTTGTTCCTTTCTTCCTCACTTACTTACCTACCAGGGTTAATGATTCCCTGAAATAAATTACATACCTGCTATCACTATTACCATCAATTATCCCTCATCTAAAGAGAAAAGTACGCATTCACCCCTCTCCAGAGAGAAGCCTCAGAATGGGAAGGTCA
The DNA here is from genome assembly GCA_027925045.1 of Hypotaenidia okinawae. Taxonomy (NCBI): domain Eukaryota; kingdom Metazoa; phylum Chordata; class Aves; order Gruiformes; family Rallidae; genus Hypotaenidia; species Hypotaenidia okinawae. The sequence goes on from BSDF01000009.1 coordinate 21,186,322, forward strand.
TGAGAGGATGAATGGTCACTTGTTCTTTTATAATGGTTGTGGAAAGTGTTTGTGATAAGAATCGAGTAACTACTGCTTACACAGCACCTGACTTCAACTGATTTTAGAAAGAAACAGTAGAACAACACTGTAGGGGGAAAAAGTGAGAAAGAGAAGGAGAAAAAGAAAGACAAATGCATTTTGGTTGAACTCTGTAGACTAAGTTTCCATAGTGTGTGATTTTTGGGCATCCTTGAAAATCCTCTGCTCTGGACTGCCTGTATTGTTTGTTATATTCATGCCCTTTTTGCTCAGATGACTTTGAATAGGGAATTTGTATTTAAGACACCTACTAGGTGTCTTACATTAGCTAGGTAGGATCAGTTTTGTCTTGCTTGACTACCAATGCATTGCTCTTCTCCATTACTTCTTACCCTCCTACATACTGTCAGTTGAAAAAAGCTTTAAAGGGTGAGTCAGATAATAAAAACAACCAGGTTATTCCTCCCCTTCTTCTCAACTGACAGAGGGCCATACATTCAAAGTATCTACCTTTAGCCACGGGAAAACACAAGTAGGTGCCCACTAAATTGTCAGATGCACTTTCCTGTCCTGCTGCCTTGGAAATCACTGAGAAATAAATTTTAAAGTGGCAGTATCTACCTGCTTACTACAGCTACTGCAGTGTGTTTCAGCTCGTTTCATTTCATTCATCTGAAGTATCTGATCCCCACAGAACCAGGCAGCACAGAACTGCTGGTGCTGTGAGTGCTGCTTTCAGTCTTTGCGTTTCCAGCTCAAGGCTGTTGTTGAAAAGCCCCCACTTACCATCCTTAGTGCAGGTGGCTGTTCTGTAACTGACTACAAAAGGGATTCTGGAATATTAAACTATAACCCCCAAACACATTTAAAAAAAAAAAATTAATTGGAAAATTCCATATTGTTACCACTACTTTACCTTCCAGAACACAGTGTAGAAAATGAATGCCCCAGCAGAGCAGTGAGCACAGGACACTGTCATTCTTTGCCTTTCATTCTTGAGTCAGTTTATCTTCTCTTGTAAATACATCCCTGTGAGTTACATCACAGTTCTTCATCTCAGCAGGATAGCTGGAGGGATCACCATCATTTATTCCTGTCAGGTTAACGGATATTTCATCTGCACACAAATCCTCTACCTTCGTGCAGGCCTCATGCTTCCACTGCTGAGTAGAAACACTGACTAATCGTGGTCAAAGGAAAATTTCAAACAGAGGCCTGATCTTTTGGCAGATTCATCACATCACAGCTCTTGTTCAGAGGTCAGCAGAATGGAAAAATGTTCCATTTCCAAATATCATATTAGTTACGAATGTTTCTGTGCACACTAACTATAGGTTTTGAGGTCATCAAATTCTCATTGATTTAAATGGAATGCTGTTGCAACCATATACCTTTGTCTCTTCTGGGCAAGTACAGCTAAGAGAGAATTCCTAATGACTGCAGAGGAAGTTAGGTCAGGCTGGAGTCTTTCTCTCTCTACTGTGTTTATTGGTTTCCTTCCACCCATGCTTTAACAACCATTCCAATGCAGAGATTGAGAAAGCTAATTTGGCAACATTGCCTCAAGCACACCTTCATTTGGCATGGCAGATCAGTTCCTCCTCCTGTGAGTACTCATCCAGAATCTAATTCCCACACCAGACCTTCTGCCAAGGACTGAATTTTACATTTGCATGTTAAATCTGCCTGTTTCAGGACTGTAAACTTTTAGGCTGGATAGGACAAGTTAAACACATAATACCATTGCCATGTGTAGTTCCTAATCTGTGGAAAAGTTTGCCCAGCCCTAAATACCAATATGCCAACCTATTTTCTTGTTAATCAGTTCTATATAACAATTCTGATTTTCTTTTCTGTGGCAAAATGGGGTCTGGGTGCTACAGTTAATCCCTACAAGACTTGATCACTTACAAAGTTAAACGCTTTTGCCTACAATTACCGGTGGTGCTTTGTCACACTGCAGTAAGCTGGCTAGAAAAGGTTAATGCTGAATCTTTAGGGCAGTTAGGTGGGATTTAGACTCTAATGTTCCTCTTAAAATCTCAGTACACACTCCTCTTCATGGCTGGAATCTCAAGGAACATAAAACTCCTATGAGCCTTCCACTGAAAAGCTGCTTCTGTTGAAAACACAAGCCTGGGCATGGACAACTTCCCAGAAGGAAGCAACTAAAGGTTCTTTTAGACCCTTTTTCTCTTCCTCTCTTAAATAGCTTCTCTTCAGATGCTTTGGCCATCTGGGATCACAGACTGATCTGTATTTGCAAACAGCACCTTCAGGTAAGACATTACTTCTCTGAAGCTGTGGGATCCCACCAGCTTTGCCTGAGAAAAAGCCCACAAGCCTCTAGTCTGTATTTACATGAAGGTCCATGGATTATTTTTTAAAAATCCAGGAACATAGATGAGATAATTTATTTTAAGGGATCTCCAAAGCAACACTTGGAAGTTAACTTCAGTGGCTTTTCCTGAAATGTATTAGGGAATGTATACACAGCTCTTTCAGTGAGCAGAATTAGAGAGGCAGCAGCATCTCAAGGGGAGCAATAACATTCACTGAATCACAGAATTGTAGGGGTTGGAAAAGACCTCCAGAGATCATCAGGGCCAATCCCCCTGCAGCCAGGGGGGACAGGTTGCACAGAGAGGCATCCAGACAGGTCTTGAATCTCTCCAGAGAAGGAGACTCCACACCCCCCTGGGCTGCCTGTCCCAGGGCTCTGTCACCCTCACTGTGAAAAAGTTCTTCTGCATATTGAAGATATTCAACCAGTGCTGGTCATGCTGGACAGTAATAAAGCCCACTCAGGAATGAGCAGATTCCCTAAGCTGCAAACATCTAGTGTTATAATTAAAATCAGGAAGCAAAATACGAAACATGTTTGATTGCCTCTAGTTAAAGTCGGTCTTCTGAGTACACGCAGTCAGAAGTGTGACTTAGAGTTCTTCTGCTTTCCGCCTCAATTTCCTTTCTTCTTTCAGAGCACATCAGAGGCTGCTAATGTCAATGCTCAGCAGTCTGTAAAATATGTTGCTATATATAAGAAACTAACCCTGTGTCCTGGGAATTACAGACTCGCCCTTTACTCTCTTCTTTCTTTAACACATGCAGCCTGGACACGTTCTTCACTAACCTAGTTTTAAAAGTGCAAACCAAAATGTCCACTTCCCCTGAATTTCCCACACAGCTAACAGTCACAGAGTTGGTGTTATCTGGTTGTCTTTGTTTCCAAACAATTGTTGACCGAATTGTAACTGTTTTTCCTTTGTCTTTATTCTTCAAATCATTGAGCCAAATAATGCATAGGTTTGCAAGGTGTGCATTTCCAGGACAATAACACAGGTTGGAAAGAACTGCAGCATGTTATCCAGTCCAACCTCCTGCCCAAATCAGGACCAGGCGATTAAACTCTTGGAGTTCACTTATCCAGGAAAACTGCCTAGAAACATTTCCTAAACAGAAATTTGTTTGTATTTAGCACATTTCCAAAATGGAATGGGTTTTTTCATTTTTATTCCAGCACTGTCCACTGCAGAACTGACAGGGAATATTTGGATCAGAATAGCTACTGAAGTCAATTGCCCTGTGCAAAAAAGTGCTCAGACCCACTTTTCCACTTCGACTGTGGGTGCAAAATAAACATTAAAATAGATCCCCACAACTGTTCAACAACACTGGGTTAAAAAAAATCATTTCTTTCACCCATGAGCAATAAATATTAATATACTTCTTGTATGAAAACTACCTTTGGTTCTGCTCCTTACAGGCACCAGGGCTGCAGGCTCATACTCGAGGCTGGCTGAGGGTGACAAGGACACCCTGAGAGGAAGGATTTTTAAAGCCTTCCTTTGCTGAGTATTTTGGCAGTGTTCTCTAAATGCTGATAAATAACAGAACGTGTACTTTCCTACACCAGAAAGGTTGGTGAGGGGATATCTCCCAGCTCTACTTAATTCCATACTGGAATCACATCTTTGATAGCAGATGTGTATTTTATCAATTTAGTAAAAAGCAGCTGAGGTGGACATTTCAATACAGAGTACCCGTGTTCAAGAATTGCAGAACACTTTTCAACCTTAAAAGGACATCTGACACAATAATATTTATAAAGTTGATTTTACAGAGTTTAGTTCCACCCAGAAGATGGAATTACATTGAACACCTACATTCATCAGAAGCAAGTACAGATCCTGTACAGACACTGCAAGAAAAACAGTGTACATACTGTTGAAGCAATGCATGAACAGCTTCTACTGTGGAAATACACATCAGTTACCCCAAAAACTAACAACAAAAGAGTGCAAAGCACATATCCAGTTCTGACCCGCAGACTAGTCAAGTCCCTTAAGGAATGAAGGAGCTATAAGCTTTTAAGAAAAGACTGACTGTCTTGCCAGTGCATAGTCTGCACAGGAGATGGAGCAGAAACTTGAAGCAAAAGTGTTAAGAAGGGGCAAGGAGAGTCCACATGAAGCGAAATAAGGCAGACTATGAATGCAAAGTCTCTGTGAAAGTATTTAGTGTAGTTTCATTCTCCTTGGGGCTGTCACTTCCTTAATGCTTCAAAAAGGGAAACAATGTGGTAGGCACAGCTTACTGGAATAAGATCTTGGAGATACAGAGAGGTCTGTTTCCTTTGTGTTGCTGTGTTGGTGTATTGTACCGAATTGTTAATTAGATGCATCCTTGCAATGTTGGCAAGGTAGCCCATCAAAGAAAATACAAATAGCATCAGAACATCCCTCTTAAGCTTAAAAAAGAAAACTACTTGGAGATTTTTTTCTGCCACTCTAGAGTTTGCCTTCTGTGCACTTACTGTGAGTTTAGCAGAGGACATAAATCAGGACTCCCTTTGAGTATCATTTTTCTCAGAACTATGTCATGTACTCTGTTCTCAAGTCAGGATATGGGAGCATGACTTAGGTGCATGTTTCTCTTTTGGGCACTTTGTAGGGGATGAAAATTTGGGATATGTGATTTGCATGTTTTCTCCTGTACTATTTCCAGAAAACATTACTGCATTCTTTCCCATTCAGATCAAGAAGAATCAATAAGACTAGATCTTTCTGTAGCTGAACATAAAGATAGTTTGCCACAATTGAAGACAGAAATATATAAAAGTAAATATATAGTTCTCACGTAAATGAGGTTGTAGATATGGCAGCATGTTCATCAGTTAATTGCAGTGATGTAACTCTTCTTGCTTTGATGTAAAGTATTGATTAGAGAATAAAAAGAATGCTCTAACTATCACATTCTCAGCAGGTGTAAACTGAATTAATTCACTAAAATTGATATAAATATGTCATTTGTTCCAGCAGAAGTCTTTCTTGTCTGTTTTACTGTAGGATATAGGCTGTCAGTTTTGTAAATTTAACTAAAGGGGTTTGGATTAATATAATCTTTCATCCTAACTCGGAAAGTTCTTATAGAGAAATAAATCTCAGTACTTAAATAAAAGCTTTTCAGCATGGTTTAATAAGAGATTCTATACAAATGAGGTAGTGATTCAGGATATGTTCTCATGTATTGTGGAACTTCAGAAGTTTGTAGAAGTTGCAAACAAACCAGGAAAGAGAAAGATGAGAACAAACTGCAAAGTGCAGAAACCAATACAGTTCCTAAATTGTGTCATGTCAGTATTTTCCAAATACTGCTCATATATTGGAAGTAAAAAGTAATAACTTAATTCAAAAGGTCAAGCAATTTACCTTGCATAACTGTGTCTTCCTTTCATAGTATGCAATCATAGGTTTTGATGCTTGGTAATAGCTTTCAATCCCTTCCTTGATGGTTTCAGAGTTACCAGAGTGCTGACTGCTCTGATTTCTCATCAGCAGGCGACTGCTCATGGTTTCTGCAGAGCAGTCCAGGTAGAATACAAGTTTTGGTTCTCCAATCTAGAGACAAAGAAAACCAATTAAAATCATTGTCCTGGTAAACCCGATTTTGCTTGGATAACTTTAAAAAAGAAATGCTACTGAAAGATTCATCAAAGAATTTATTATCAAATTACTTTGGTATTTATTTTCTATGTAGAAATAATGTTTATTAACAAATACCTATTATCCCAGTATTCAGGATCAAAACTGTACCTGATTGGACTCTAGACATACAGAGAAAAAGAGATATGATCTCACAAATTCTGGCTACTTGGACTGAAGATCATCAGTTTGTTCATTACTTACAACTGTTTGATAGCTGTTGATGCAAACAGCACGGGACCAAGGAATGCTTGACAGTTTGTTTAGTCTTTGCTTTGTTCAGTCTGTGAAGAGTAATTTTTCATTCAGGGAGTGGTAAACTACAGCTTAGAATTTCAAGAGGCAAGAGAAGGAAATTTCCAAATGAAAGTGTGCCCACTTGAAATGGAAATGAATAGTGGCAGGCTTGGGGACACCATCCAATACTTGTTATTGGATGTATTCACAGGAATACATCCTGTGAATTACTTTATGTCAATATTTGCAGTGTTTAACTCATTACTACCCATAGCATATGGGAAGGATACGATATATTTCTTTGCATTTTCAAATTGGTGAGTAATTTCCAAATACTATGAGAAGCCTACCGCCTATGTACTTTTTGGCTAGTGCCAAACTAGTCATAAAGGAGAGTCTGCCCTTTTCTATAAATTAAATAAATGTAGATTTATTTAATTTTATTCCCAGGCCTTGACAAACATTTGAAATAATGGTCTCTATCTACATCTGACAGTAGATTTTACAGTACTTATGGGTGAAAAAGTTTTGGTATTTTAGGAGTTCTGATATTTTAGGAGACAGCCAAAAGTTTTGAACACAAATCCCCATCATTCTTTCGTAGAATCGTAGAATATATTGAGTTGGAAGGGACCCATAAGGATCATCAAGTCCAACTGCTTGCTCCACACAGGGCCAGCCAAGTCTTTCCCTGAGGTGCTAAAAAATATGCATGTCATTTAGTATAAATCTTGCAATATAGTCTATCAGGCACCCAGCTCAAGCACAGCTCTCTTTTACACAAGGCTGTATCTGAGCATCTGTTGCTGAGTCTAAAGGGATAAATTCCACTCTACCAACTACAATAAAGGTGGTACAGGACCAGAGAATAGTAATGCGATATTTTTTCCATGTAGCTATGTATTAAGTCCTTCAGCGATGCTCTCAGGCTTTTCCTCATTTCTCCCTCTTCTAGCAGGGCTTTGGAGAACACCTTTTAAGAAAGAGTGAGAAGTCTTGAGAAAAGACAATTGTTCTTCACATAGTGACTTTAGAAATTTCATTCTTTTACCATGGCTACAGCAAAGTCTAAACGACTGATATATGGAAATTGTCATTGCTAGCTTTGTTGACAGCCCTTAAAGGAAGAAATATTCTGAAGGTAAATATTTTATGTTAGGCCTTCTGCATTTGACTGAGGATGTCTGGATTATGTTGACCTTTCTACTATGTTAATGACTTTCTAAGAGACAGCTGAAGCCACAGGATTATTTTGGGCAGTTCAATGACAGGCTTTTATCCATCCATTTTTTCCATACAGCTCAGAAAGCATTAATGCTATTAGCAGCAGCAGTATTAGGTTTTGGGATTTAAAAATCCAACAAGGCAGTTTTAGCAGTGCAAGAGACTTAGATCAAGAAGTTAAAAAAAAGTGTGCTTAATCAATGGTTAAAACAAATGTCCTTTTTGTATAATTGGACTAGGATGCTAAATTACTTCCTCCCAGCTCCACATGGTGGGGAATCTAAATTATAATCGAATAAATGAGGAATGATTCCTTTCATCAGTTTTAAGTCACATCATCACTTTACAATGAGGATATGAAGGACTCTACTTCTACTGACTGGTAGGATCAGACAATAGTATCTTGTTTGACAGACTGGGTCTGATTTGCTTTTGAAAACTGATGTAATTCTCTTAAAAGTTTCAATGCCACTATTCTCTGGAATTCAAAACATGACAGAATTGTCATTCTTCAAAGTTAAAAATTGCAAAACTAAAAGTGATGGCCCTATCAGACATTACAGCCATTTTTTACTACTGGTTTGTGGGGTTTTTTAATTACTGTTTTCCTGATGCTTAACTAAGTTGAACTTAATAATGCATGCTGTGGGGACATCTGCAGGAAGCCAAACAAGTCTAGCATACTCAGTCTTTGTCTTATTGGGTGTCTTCCACATGGCAATGCGGAACTTGTAATTTAACATCGATTTTTACTTCTTGCCTAGCAGAGAGCATGTGCTTCTCTAGAATTATAGCTAGGTGAAAATTCAGTTACATCATAGAAAGGACCTGGGCAAAACTGGCTGGAGAATAAGCTGTTTCTACATAGCTAATTCTATTTAGGACTGTAAAGCTTCTAAGTATAAACAATATTCCAGATGTCTTCTAAATAGAACAGCTCTTTGTTAACAATTATAATGCTTTTTACACATCATGTAGCTATGCAGCATTATTCATTTGCACTTTGCAGCCATTAATTAATAAAGCCTGATGTGCACCTCTTTTCATTCAATTACAATGTAAGAAGAACTTCTCCTCGCCCTTTAGAGAGAACTGCAAAGCTTTATCTCAATAATGACTCATTTAAAAAAACTTCACAGACTGATTGAGCAGCTTACAACCAGCCATGTTCACCTTGTGAAAACTGAAGTGGATACAACAGCCATGACTTAGCACATTCAGAATTATCACTTGGGGTCCTTGTGTTTTAATCCAATGTCAAAGGCAGCTCAGGACTACAGGATCTTTTGTTGCTTCAGTGTTTATGGCAACTGAAAGAGGGGCTTCTTTTGCTCTGGATGTATCAAGACTTGCCTGCCTGGCTATGCCTCAGTCCAGGACAGTCTGATCTCTAAGTCCTACTTTATAGCATACATTAGTGTTCTCAGGACAGGACATATGCCTGCCAGAAAGGCAGCACTGCTGATATAGTTCCTCCTTCTACACAAAATGAAAGAAATCCCCAATGTCTTTTCAATAGTATATGGCATTTTAGTAAAGTAACTAAGAGATCAACATTTTGTAAATGGCTTCTATAACAAATCCTATTGCAAATTATTTTATCCAGCTTCTGCCTAAACCTTGCTAGGCTTTTGTGGTCATCAACTAAATAAAGCAGCTAAAGGTTCAGGGAGAAAACAGATGATTCATTAAAGTTTTACTACCTTTCAAACTCGGGTAGGACATTTGTGGAGTGCAATATGATAGAATATATACTTAACTGTTTCCCACAGTTTCTCCTAAACCCTGGCAAATTCAGTCATAGGGTTTATATAGAGTATTTTCTGCAGATTGAGAAATGTACAGCTGAGATTTCTCGGTAGGTCTTAGCACATACTGAGGGAATCGATAACACTCTGAACTGCCACGCAGTTACTTGCAAAATGCTCTTTTTATGGCTGTGCCACCTGTTACTCATTACAAAAATTTAATCTGTGTTTTGCTGTTCAAAGTGGCAGCAGGCTTTAGCAGAGTTGGCTCAATGGTAACAGGTATTACTGTGAAGATATAAGCTTTTATGGACCTATATCAAATAGTGCCTGATGAGATTTTCATGAGAAGTATAGCAGCCATCCACTAGAATTAGAAAACTGATTCTAAAAATGGTGCTTTACATTAAATGTGAACTGCTCCTGGTTTATAATAAATTTGGGCAAAATCAGCCTTTACTCTCCAGAGTCTGTGAACATGAGGGCAAAAGCTGGAGTTGCTCTATTGATGGGGTGCCAAAGTTTCAGTCATTAGCAGCACAGTGTTGTTGCATTGGATCCTTACACACCCCTGTTGAAATCATCAGCCTTAGGGTGGGACAAGATGGCTTTTGAAAGTCCCTTCCCACCTAATGTATCCGGTGATCAGCAGAACAGTTGTGTGTTAACAGGAGTTAAAACTGAATTATTATTATATGGTCACCTTGCTGTCAAACTCTTCTGCTTCTTTCAGCTCCCGGGGATAACCATTGATCAGGAATCCTTTTGAGTCCCCTAGCTTGCAAACCATGGCTTCCTTCAGTAGCTCTAGGACAATACCCTGCATTGGAGAAAATGGGATTTACTTGGTTGATTATAAGAAAGATTGATACCTTTGTTTGTTACATTGACTTTAGCCCTATGCCCTTAAGAATTGCCTTGTTGCTAAAAGCAGGTCCTGTGAATGCAGGTATTTTTCTTGTCCTCCGGGTAGCAGGGCACCCTACTTCACTCAGGGGCAGCTATGCCACACAAATCTAGTGTTGCAACGCATCCACAAGTTCCCATAGTGTTCTCGAGATAGGTGGGAATAGTTTCAAAGTTAATACCTGTGAAACTCTATAGAGTACTGCTGCAGCATTTTCCAATCTGATTGCATTTTGCTATGTCATTGATATAATTATATTACACGGAAAGTGCTAAGAGACCCATCTGACCAAGCACACTGAAGAGCAACACAATCAAAATCAAGCTTCAGCAGAGCTTTTAGTTTCCCCTGAGCAGCACTTCCCAGTACCTTTCATTAACAAACGCATCCTATGATCTAGCTGCACTTGCTGAAGACACACTGAGTGTTGGGGCTGCGGACCTGCGCATTAAAGTCAAGTCCAGATGAGAACAACACATTCTGTCTTCACAGCCTCCAATAAACTGCAGTCCAGCTACTATGGGATGTCAGCCAGCTCTGCAGGGGAGTGCCACAGGTATTGTAAATGAGAGTAGCTGCCAGGAGGACCAGCTCTTAATCTGAAATGCAAAGCTATAAAAAGGACATAAAGTTTCAGTTTCCTGTACTTATTCTTGCATTTTGCAATGCACAGTACAGCACTGTATTTCATGACTGATTTGTTGCCTATGCAAGTCTGAAATGTAAAGAAATACTGGCATAGAAAGGGGAAAGAAGTGCCACAGATTTAGCAATGAGGACACCTCTCTCTCAAGTTGCAGATTACTTTTAATCACAAGGGATTCATCTGCTCTACTGTTTCCACCCTTTTAGACAATCTACTTAGCAGTGCCTTTGTTTAGCCATTAGGTCACCAAATAAAATAGTTGCTTACTCCAGGCACAGGTTCACCACATTCCATGATGTCTTTGATCAATTTACTTCTCTCTGATAATGACGACAACTCATTTTGGAGGAGGTCACCAGTGGATAGATGAGTAAATCCATATTTCTTGGCTAACTGTTCACATTGGCTACCTTTGCCAGAGCCAGGGCCACCTTTGTGAGGAAAAAGTAACTAGAATTAGAAAAGAATAAATATCTGCCTTTTTCTCAAATCATAGCAACCAAGAAAATGAGACTGCCTATTTTGCAATACCTTCAGCTGCAACAAATATCAGCAAACTAATGTTCACTGAACCCCTGTGAGTGAACTATTTTGTTCCCATTTCTGGAATGGGAAGGTATAGGCAAAGAGAAGGTGAAACGTGCTTCTGTCATGTGGGATGCATGGAAGTGTACAGTAACTAAACCCCTTTTTACTGTGGTAAATGTAAGAACAAAATTTCACTGTGTTTGCAGCCTTTTCCTTTGAGCTGGAAAGCTCTCATGTGCTGGTATGTCTGCCAGCAACTGAGCGCCAGGTACTGAAGCTGCTAAATGCTGATGAAGGCTCAGTCACGATGCTCCCTGCAGCTGCAGTACTGGCTTGCCCTTCAAGCACGCTGCAGGGGAGTCTGAGAGGAAAGTGCTCAGCAATGAGAGACACATGGAGGCCTTGCCACCACTCTTCTACAGCCACAAGTGCACTCAGTCAGGGGCTGGAAAGCTGTGTTTGAACCAGGCCCAGAGTCAAACATTCCAGAGTCAAATATCTCAGGGTGAAGGGCTGTCTCAGCCCACAGGATGCTCAGGTGAAGCTTTTCAAGTGGTTTTTCCACAGGCTGAAGGGAAGGCATCTGCAGCTGGCCCCCAGGTCACCACAGCTGCAGGCTGGGTGCTTGTTTTTCTCAGTGGCCTCTGTGCAGTGATTGCATGTGATGCAGATGGCACGTGATTCAGGTGAATGCTGCAGGTGTCCTTCTGTTAGAAATGGCTCCTCAAGCTTCTCTGCTTTCTTCAGCAGAAGAGCTGCTAACACCTCAAAAATCACCAACTCTGCCTCTCTTTGATGCTTCTCCAGCAAGTGACCTTTTTCTAGCCTTGTCTTGGACACTCTGGAAGCCTCCTTGCTGTGCAGGTGCTGCATTGCCCTGCCCCACCTTGCTCTGCATGTGGCTGGTCTTCCTTGTCCTTAAGAAAAGCCAACTGCTCTTTTTGCTGCTCTCTGAGAGGCAGCAGCCAGCCTACCCTGGCTGGAGAGGTGGGCAGTCTGTAGAAATTGCTGGAAGCTACTCCTTACGAATCTGGTTCCTGTGGCTGTGACTCCTAGAGCTGTTGGTGGAGCTGAGGTAAGCACCCTGCATGGGGGGGGCCTAGGTGGGTAGCCATGTTGCTGCTGGGGTGGGGGAGGTTGGGGTATGAAATTTCTGTTGTGACTGTGTCAGGAGTTAGGGAGAAATTTCAAAGTGTATAGCAGCATTTTTGCAGTCCTTGATGGATCTATTTAGAAGAGGTACTGTGGTAGAAGGTAATTACACCCTTGTAGGGAGACAGTGCTCAAAAATCAAAGGAAGAGGCAAGGCCAAAATTAAAAAAAAACCCCACAACACTTCTTCAGTGAAGTCTTTTTTAAGCATGTGATTTATATATTTATCAGCTGCTGGAACTTGCAAATATGACTACATAACTCTATTATGTGGATTTAAGAGGCTAGAAAATATGTGGTTTTCTTTTTTTATTGTATTTCCATGAACAAATATAGACATAAGACATAGATGGTAGAGTGAATTTGGTACAATCTCCTCCTGGGTTGAACTTTCTTCTAACTTTTGCCTTCAATTTAAGAAATAATTGCTCCAAGCATATAACTTTCAGAGACGTTACAGTACTGTAGCTCAGAATAAGAACTGGGTCATAAAGCAACTTCATCAAAGGAATGGTGTTGTCTAATGTAACCTGGAGTCTTTTACTTCAGCTTCACAAAGAAAATTATAAGCTCATGGTGTGAGAATCACACTTGTGCCTCGGTTTTAGCTAGAAATATCTTTGTCACAGTCTCCTTTTCTTTCCAACATGGGTTGCATGTTGTTTTTCTATTGCTTTAATAAGAAGAAAATTATTCTTTTGTAATAGTGCCGACTGCAAGAAAACAAGGAATAAATAAGAGCAGCTACAGAGAAATTACAGGCAAATTATCTGTAATGAGACCATTAAATATCTGTAGTGTCAATTAATTTTATTTCTGGTCTGTTTTGGTTTCTACATTAGTAAGTTTGTATATGCAAGTGCTTGTTTACACATTCTATTTCCTGGCCTTGAATATACCAACAGTGCAGTAACATATTTATTTATATATTTATTACACACCTATTTATTTGGTGTGTATACAAAGTATTTGGGGAAAAAACCAACACCCTAGCTATAAAGACTACTTTATTGTGTTTCATGTATAACTGTTTCTCTTCTGAATGTAGAGCCAAAACAGAAATTTCATAGTGTCCTGTCACGTACTTAACTAGCTAGAACTATTTTTAGAAATAAAATAACAATATAAAGAAAAACTTTGGTTGTTTAACTAGGAGGTAAATGGTCAGGGAAGTTGATGTGTTATTATAATACCTTTATCTGTTAGTGTTTTAAAAGAGAATGCTGCCAGAATGACCTATTATGCAAGGCATACACCAAAATAAGCATTACCATCCCTCCAATATATAAATTAAAATTGACAATGCTTATTTTTTACAGAATCGTTCCAACAAAGCTGAGATTAAAATGCTGAAGGAAAAGACATAATTAAATAACAGTTAATGTGCTGGAAATGGTTATTTGTATGGCCACTGCTATTAATTTAATATCATTTGATGAGTAGCAAAGCTTCCTACTGTTTGACAAATACATATATATATATATATATATATATATATATATATATATATATATATGACCCATTTTACTAAGTCTTGTGCTTTCTTATCAACAAATGAGACCACAGTTCTTGCTTGGCCTGATCTGAGAAGAGGCTGAATGCCCCCAGGAAACTCAGCAATGAGGGCTGAGCACATACTCAGCATTTATGCCAGTATTAATTGAATACCTAATACCTAAAGTTCAAGTATTAGTTAATGTCTTGTCTCCCTCTGAAAACTGGTATTTAATGTGATTGAAAAAGCTATTTAGGTGGGAAAGAATGTGAAAGTGCATTTCCTTACTTATTAGATACTTCCTTCTGGCTCATGGTATATACTTACAGGACTGCTCCATAGGCAGCAGATTAACCTTGCAGTCATGAGGCTTACCAATCTGTAGTGTTGCAAAATTTGTATTTTGTTCTTTTTAGAGGGTGTCATTATTAAATCTATCTATTAAATATATTTTTCTAAATAAAATGAGAAAAAGTAATAGTTTAATTGGAGTGCAGCAGCTGCATATTAAATATAACAAAAGCTAGAATAAAGATACTTTAAGAATCCTTTACTGCAACTTGTTATGCTGTTTTTCAGACAGAAAAAACTTGAGACACTGAAAAAGGTAGCGAAGCTTTCCCAATGGCTCAATTGTTAGGAGGGGGAAAATATGTCCCTGCTTTTGTTGTGAAGGCGTAGAACTCTTTGTGAACACTGTCATTTTTTTCTGTATGCTGTCATCTTTTCCTCTGCCTACATATATTATGGGAAAAAAACATTGCATTAACCAGTGATAGACTGATTCACAGCTACTTGCTCTTCAGATTAATTGTGGTGTTTTCTGATTTGCATATATGACATGAAGATAAAGAGTTAAAGCCCAGAAAATGGCCAGAGGAATTATGAGTATGCTATGATCTGTAGGAGAGAGTAGATTTACCAGCAGTTCTTCAATGCTAGCGTGCTTTTAAATTAGGCTGGTGTTGCCAAGTGCAGTACATCTTGCTTTAAAGCTTATTCATCGACTTAAAAAGGAAAAAAGTTGAAGATTCAGAAATTAAGCATGTTTTATCAGTCAGCAAGATTATTCTTGGAAACTTTGTGTGTCTCTTTGTGCTTTCTGATACAAACACTAAGCAAGTATCTGGTACCAGGGTACCAGACAGCAAAAAACTACAGTTCTGCATATTGTTTTTCTGTAGGCAAGGCTGGTTTGAAAGGTCCATACACTCCCTCAACACAGTTTTCCCATCCATTATGTTGATTCAGCTGCATGTGAAACTGTGCAAGGGGATCTCCTGGTAAATAACTTTCTGCTGACTTAGGTGGTCACTGTTCCCCATTTAATTACTGAACACAGAAACGCTTCACAGGCAGCACTTCAAGGAGAGAAAAAGAGTATTCTCAGTGGGTAGGGAGAAATGACAACTGCCCAAGCAGCGCTTCTGAATGTTTAACGGCAGTCTGCCTTAGATCAGTGAAAGATCTCAGTTTAAGAAATTGAGTCTCTTACACCTGCTTTCCCTTGTGCCCCAATTCCCCCCGGAGAGACTGCAAGCCAAAGCATGTGATTCAAATGTACCAGTCTGGCCTAGAGCACAACACTGCAAGCAGATGAATTAATGATGCTAGAGGGAGCTGAGACTGCTGCTGGGAGAGGAACAAGCATTGTGAACAGTTCATGAACCAGCTTTGCTGCCAGAAATATTAATAAAGCAGAAGTGTTATATAGATAGATTGAGGTGTCTCTATTTTAAACTTGCCAAATCTTAGGAGTTTATCATATACCAAAATACTATGAACATTTACATAAAATTCCAGCAGAAGGATTCACAAGAGAATCCCACTATTCATTTTAAAATGTTTCCATTTCTAGACCTTATTTTCGTAATGAGTATCATCCCTGTCTGTATCATGGAAAAGTGCACAGCACACAGGAGCCTCAGAAATCAGAACTGAAATAAATATAGCTCCAGTCAAGATATCCTTATATTCAAGATATGATTTTGGACGGCTTAATCAGTTGGCAATCCTATCAATGCCACTTGGATTGTTTATACAAATAAAAATAAGTCTTAGCTTCAGAATATGGCATTTGAAGGTTTCTCAATAGCACCTCATCTGTTGTTCCCATATGATTTTAGTCTGAGCGAGACCATGCGGGCACGATGTTGTTATTTAAAAATAACAAAAACCTGTCAATGTGTTTTTTTGTTTGTGGGGTTGTTTTTGGTTTTTTAAAAATATTTTAATCAGAAAACAATTTAGAGTATATCTTGGCAGGGTGATGTGATGTAACTGGCACATCACTAAGTTTTCATCTCTATAGAAAACGTGGACTTTATTTCATAGAAGGTCAGAGAAAGGAGCCTTCATCAGTTTCTACAGTTAGTGCTTGCAGAAGGAGCTGTAATACAGGTATTGTAGAATAATTTGGTTGGAAAAGACCTCATCTGGTAATTCCCTCTAATCAAAGCAGGGCTAAATTCGAACTTAGATCAAGTAATTCAAGGTTTGACATAGATTTTTGGGGTTTGCAGTTTAATTTTTTCATTTATTTATTTATTGTATGCACAAGAAGCTAGTGTCTGCAGCTGATGTTTTACCTGTAGGTCTAGGTGGTGATATCTTCAGTGTCAGACAAAAAAGCTGGTCTTGTTTACACTGAGCTTAAACCACCATTGTCTTTGGTTCATCAAAAAGGATGACAAGGGTTTTGCAGAGGAAATTACTTACACTAACTTTTGAACAGTACATTTAAGAGTAAGTGGGGAGTTTTTCTCTCATCTAGAGTGCAGAAATGTTCCCAAAAACTTTCTGCTTTGGTTTCAGCTTCAACCAAATGCTCTATGTTTCTCTGATTTCTGAAGATCCTATGGGGGATAGGGAGGGATAATGCTCCCAGTAACTTATGTACCACAGTTTTCTCAATGTGATACAGTATCACAGTAGTTAAGAATGATAAAATTATATGGTGTATGTTAGGGTTAAGATTTTACATTTCATGTTGTTCTGATAAAAAAGGTTGTTTGGCTGTTGGGGGTGTTTCATGGGGGGTGGACTTTCGGGGGTGTGCTTTTTTATTTTTGTTTTTAGTGAATGGCAATAATTACGCACATTTCAAATATGAGAACACTCCCAAACTTTATCTTTCTATCTTTATTTTTTTCCTATTTTTCTCTTGAATTATACTTTATAGGCCAAATTTAACTTGTTTTTGTCTCATTACCCTGTTACCTCCTGTATTTTTTGACTTGCTGGTTCTGTGTCTGTGCTTTGCTGTCTGGATAAAACACTGACTTTGTTGCTTAATTAATCTGTGTTGACTGTTGTTCCAATTAATTCCTACATTAGCTTTAAAGTAAATCTTTGCTAATTAGATTTTTTTTCCCTTTTTGGACAATTTTGAAGGGAAATTAGTGGGGGAGGGAATTATCTGCTCTTTTCCCTTTGTCTTATAAACAGTATCTCAATTTCTCAGCTATGCAGATGGTGTAAACTACTTCAAATGCAGAGCTCTAGCACTCTAGTTCTAAAACATCTTTATAAGCATCTTGTTTCTTCATAAATACATCTATGTAGGGAGTAGACTTTCCTAATGACACCTGAGAAAGTTGTTTTGTTTTTATTTTTTTTGGTGTGTGTGTGTTCCCCCATTCACATATCTACAGCAGCATGCTCCAGAACTTTCTCTGCTTTCTTTCTAATCAAGGTATCATGGACTGAATATTTCTAGTGTTGTCCGTTGCAATGGAGTACTTAGCTTTTTTTTCTTCTTCTTCTTCTTCTTTTTCCCCACTCTCCACTTCCCCCAAGCTTGACAGTTTTGTTCTGCTTCTGTGAGGCTTCTTCAATTTTATTCTGTCCTTGTACAATTCAGAGTGATCAGACTTCAGGTCTTGACTGACGTGTAAGACCACTTTACTGCCTAGAAAAATGCTAGTTTGTATATTCAACCTGGACAATATATTGGTCAGTAAGGGACTCAGGCAGATCTATGTGCCTGAAAAAGCCATAAAGAAAAAGAACTTGTGACTGCTCCAACCTAGTATCAGCAAGAAATCTGTTTCTGGGAAAGAACAGGAATACATGGCGGGGGGAGGTGGGGGAGAGGGAAGTGTATTTTCAGTTTTAAGCTGGAAGATGGCTAGTAGATAGCCTATAAAAGTTATAAATGAAAATTAAAAGCTACTCTTTGAAAAAGATAAAGCAGAGGGAAATGAAAAATATACCTTACCATGGACAACTTCAAAGGCAAAATGCCTTGAGCATCTTCACTTTTAAAAAATAAATTTGCATTTGTACACATCAAATATAATTTTTTAATAAGAGAAATGAGGCAGAAAGAATGAAAATTTGTTGCTGTGGCAAACAGGACAATGTACTTTAGTAAGCACAGAATTACAATTTGCTTGAAGAATGAAAATTGATATATATATTTCATTTAAGAAAAATCTCCAATGAACTCTTTGGGAACCTAATTTTAATTTTTTAAACACATAATATCTACCACAGGTTTGCAATAAATTGAGTCAACTTCTATTTGTCTGAAGATAGGATGAGAGGAAAGTACAACACATGAACATGTAGTCTTTTCATAACATCCTTTAGGTTGGAAGGAGCCAACACTTCTGTTACAGCAGGGTCAGCTAGAGCAGGTTGTTCAGACTCTCCAGCATCTCTGGGCAACCTCTTCCAGTGTTTGACTATCCTCATAATAAAGAGGTGTTTTCTTGTGTTCAGATGGAATTTCATGTTTTTTTAAGTTGTCCACATTTTCTCTTGTCATGTCACTGGGCATCACTGAGAAAATTCTGGCTCCCTCATCTTTGTTCCTTCCCATTACATATATATAAATATTGATAAGATCTGGAGCCTCCTCTTCTCCAGCCCTCAGAGTCCAAGCTCTCTCAGCCTTTCCTCTCACGAATGATGCTTCTGCCCTTCAAAGAGAAGGGTACTATGCCAGACTCACTCCAGTAAGTCATTATCTTGTACCGGGAAGCCCATAACTGGAGACAGTACTCCAGATACAGCCTTCGTAGTGATGAATAGGGAGGAAAGATCAACTCCTTCAACCTCCTGGTGTTGGAATGTTGTTTTGATGCCTCCTGATTTTATGGATGAAACTTCATTTATGAGTAATTTCAGAAGGTTTTTGTTTTTTCTTTTTTTACCGTTAGGAAAAAGAATGCCAAATGTCACTTGTTTCTGTGTGAAATTACCCATGTTTCAGGATCTATCCTTAGGTCCTGGGAAATTTATTGTTCCTTCTCTGTCTTGTAAAGTAGTTCTGAAAACTTCGGCTTGATACAAAAGCTGTTATTCTTTCTGAGTAACTAGCACTAAGCTTTAAGCTGAAACTTATAAATCATCAGGTTATAGTTTGTCTTAAAATGCTTATGCTAATTATGTTAGTCAGTTCTGTATAATAATGGGCATTAACACAGTGTTTTACCTCTTTAGGCTTCCAGAAAGCAAATAAAGTAAACCTTGAATCTGCAAACCCTCAGTACATGCTAAGTATCATGTATGGTGACTAACCCATTGACTTTTCAACAGCATGTTGAGCACATGCAGAATTGAAACCTGTATTTACAAAAGTCATTTCACACATGAAGAGGTGAAGCACCCTGATTCTTTTCCCCCAGACCTCAAAGCTCTGAGTTTTAAATCAACTCTAGTAACGTTTTAACTAATGCTGGTGAGGCAGCTTTGCTGTGGGTGATCACACAATGCTACTGTAACTGCACAAGAACTAAGCTTAGTCATTTTGAGTATGTTCACACTTAAATATGCCTCCTGCTCTGAGCCTTTCACAACTGTTGTTAGCATGGGCAGACCCATGTTAATAACATGATATTAAATCCTAACTCCCTTTCAACAGGCTGAACTGCCATTGAAGTGTAAATACTCCTAACCAAACTGTTCTGCTACGCTTTAAAAGAAATCATATAATTTTCAAAGCCAAATAACATGGGGATTTTCAAATGTGGCAGTTAAATTAGGAATCCTACTTACCTACTATAAAAATTATGTTTGATTTCCTCAGATCTTCTGAAAAGTCTAAAATGAAAATAAAGATTCTTTAGTGGGCAAGAGCTACTAATTTTAATCTTACCTACTTTCCACACGGAATTGTGTAACATTTGTGCAAGGCAGTCTGATTTTGCTAGATTTAATTTCTATAATGCTCCACATTCCAAAAGTAGTCATTACCCACAAGCCTATTTATCTCCCAGTTTTGTAGCTCTCACTGCACATATGATAAAATATTTTACTTGAAGTTAAACCTTGTGCATATATATATATTGACTCTTTAAAAAAGAGAAAGGGGGAAAGAAAAAGCAGATGTATCATGATGTAGTAACATGACTCCTGAGCCAACGCGTTTGCATCTGAATATGTTATTATGTTGTAATTGCTATAGAAGTTTCCCACATCCCAATTCAGATTTGTGTACATCCCATGTAGGTGTGCTACATCAGAGATGTAGTCTTAAATTCAGCCAAATAATAATTTTAAACTGAAATCCAGGTATTACAGTAATTTTGGCACGAAAACTACTGTATTACTACAGCTTTGCCTTTTACTGAAATTGTACTTTTAAAAAAAAGTAGTTCCTGCTAGTCTGAGTCCCAGACATTGGCATGATTATACCAGTACAGAAGGTGATCTTGCACCATCTGAGCTTCCTGCAATTTTATTATAACTTTGATATCTCCTACTACATAATTTCATTAGTGGTAAAAGCTTTTGATTAATCCTTTCATTCCTCTTAGATTCTCAGCTGCTTGTGCTTTCCAACAAGCTTTTCGTAACTATTAGTTTCTGAAAACACCTATGAGATCTGATGCTGACTAACAGTAATATTTTCTAATAATTATGGATCCACTGGCCCAAAGAGCCTTTAACAAGCTTTCATTTGCATTAAAAGAGAATTCATATGATAAAATCCCTTGAGACACAACCTTCACACTACAAATAATCAGAATGCCCTTTGCCTTCTAAGTAAATATTTAAATACAAGTGGAAACCACAGGTTTCAAAATTAAATGACAAATGATACTGAAAAAGAAACTCACCTCCTGTGCTCTCATAACCAGAAAAACTTGACTGATCCTCCTCCTGTTAATTAAGCAATTGACAAATTGAGATGGATATTCTGCACAGTTTATATTTCTTCTTCTATCTTAATCTTCTCCATATTCTGACCACTCAGTTTTAATCTCTGAGATGTGTGGTTAAAAATGTCACAGAAATGTTGTCACTACTGTTTCAATAGGTAGAACATGAGCATGGAGACCCCAAGGCAAGATGAGATGATTAATTGGCCCACACGTTTTTGTGATGAACAGTGCCTAACTAAACAAATCCAGAACAATATATAAGCAACCAGTGTGCATGCTGAATTGCTTCAAAAGTAAATACAGTATGATAAGCTATTAGTAGTAGAAAGGCAATATTGGAGTAAGTTCTACAAGTAAGCTACAATAAAGATGAAATTAGTCTTTGGTTTAAATCAACTTGAGTATGTGTACCTTCAGAATGCAACAGAAGCTATAAGCTGTTATAAGGGCTGCTGAACTACAACGAGGGATTACACTGGGGCAATGTGGAACTTGGCATGTTTGGTTTTGGGGGTTTTTTTTCTGATACTGAATCATTTTGTCACATACTGTACAGTACCACCAATGAGAAATTACAAATACTGGCCAAAATGACTGTCAGAGTGGAGATACTTTGCTGTTCTTAGAAATCAAAATGATATATGTGATGCAAACACTCTAGATTATATAGTGCTAATATACACTATCAGTGCTTTAGTCTATAGAATATCAATAATAGCACTGACAGCAACATATTTGTGTTACTTTATCAGTGTGTATTACTGGAACATTTTATGCTATTCCTCTCAAAATATCATAGGGTTTTCAAGCTATAGTTTCTTACAGTTCTGCTTCAGTATACTGTCAGAAATAGCCACTGTTAGAAATTTGTATAGCTGCATGAATAGATGAAGTGAAATGAACAGCATGGTGAATAGAATGGGTAAATTGCTGGCCACTGTAATTTGCAGGGCTCTTGCACTACCCTTGCAGGTTTCCCCTTGTGTTCCCATTATCACTGAAACAGAAGTATTCTTCATTAGCCTGAAGCACCATTAAAATGGCTACATAGAACACTTTCAGTTTTTGATTCACAGTAATTCTCAGACTATTAAAATACAGCAGGAGAACTGCCATCTAAAAAAAAAAAATTACAAAGAGGCAAAAATAAAAAAACAACTGGATCCACTAAGTTTGCAGAAGAGTATTTCAAGGGAACAACATTGAAAACAAGAAATTAATCTCTTACTAAAATTCAAGTGACAGTATTAAACCTCAATGATTTCTCTTGATGAAATAATACAATAAATTATTTGACCTTGCAAAGGATATATTGCATGTAAAAGGCCTGGGTTTAGATTCATGTTCTAATCGTGCCTTTGAAGGTTTACAGTTCAAAATAATTTTAGGCACAAAGCTTAAAGTTTCTTTATGATCAAATGAAAGAGGCATTACTTCTTTCTGGTAATGTTCTTTGTTCTCCTTTATAATTTCAGAATGAAACTGCCTCCGTAACTCTGGTGGGCTGCTCAGAGCAGCAGGTGATAATAAAGATCCATTTAAGTCAAGAAAAGCTCTAATTTTTTAGAGCTCAAATATGTAAAAACTAGAGACAGAACTGAAGTGAAATAAGCTGTCAGGTGCTTTTATTTGACCAACCATATCTGATTAATAGAGCAACAGTTTAAGTTAACAAGAAGCCATGTCTGTGTAAGCAACAAATGCTATGAAGAGCCATTAAAGTGAAGACTGGTTATGGCTCAAAAGCAGGTAAACAGGAAGTTTGACAGGACACTGATCAGGAATATCAAAGTAACAACTTTTGTTTACATCAGCTCACTTTTTAGTGCAGAAATATCTTTTTCAAAAGAATTGCTTTTTTCTTCTTTCCACTTTTTTTTTTCAAAAGGGCATCTCTTTCATAAGACAACATCAATCCATAAGACAACTCAGCACACAGCTTCATGTTAGTGGGATTACCAGCCCTGCTGAACTTCCATGACACAATGAGCTGCCCCATATTTCAGAGAGCAAATTATTCCATAAAAACATGTTTTCAGACAGAATTGAATGGCACCCAGCTAGGGGTGGAAAGAGGTCCTGAAAGCTTGGTCTCTGGGGGAGCTCTAAGAAAAGTCAGGAGGTATAAATTAGAACAGCGAGGCTACAATTAATTTAGTTTTGATGACAGAGTATTCCAAGGCAGTTTTCAGTATTCTATAGTTAAACCTGACTTTGAATGATTTCCCTTCACCCCCGTTTCTCCCAGTCTCCTCAAAAATACAACCACTTTTTTTCTGCTGATCTGAGTGAGGAACTAGATTTGTTGTTTGGCTTGCAGTCCCTTGTAGAAAGTGGTGAATGTTGGTTAATACCAGCCCCTCCATATTTGGAAACATCTATTTCTAATTGTGTCTTTCTAGTAAGTAGGCATCTCAACTGTGAATGGTTTAACCTTTCTTGACTGGAAAGCACTGTTCTACCTTGCTATGGAAATGCTTTGGAAAATAACTCTTCAATTTAGCAAGTGATCATATAAGGAAATGCCTGACCAGTTGCTAGATTGCTAATAGTGTCTTACACCACATTGCCATCAGGAATACAGTGATTTAGCAGCAGAACAATCTCTGTATTTTTGGTATAGCTGATTCAGCCTAGTTGAAAGCAAGGTGAGGAAGATTATAATCTCATATATAATGAGCTCTGAAGAAAGGTGGGTAGTCTGTAATTTCAGATGCATTTAGAGCCAGGTTAATATCTGCAAATATTATCTGGAAATATACCAGTTAGTGGGGCATAACTGACAATGTAACTGCTTAAACAATAGCAACAGAATATTAAAGTGATTGTTAAACAGGAAAATCTGCTACCTCTAAAGAATCTTTCTCTGACATTTGTTGGACGATGCAAGCTTCTAACTGTATTCTGACTTCTTGTTATTTAGCTTAT
Organism: Hypotaenidia okinawae; assembly: GCA_027925045.1. Taxonomy (NCBI): domain Eukaryota; kingdom Metazoa; phylum Chordata; class Aves; order Gruiformes; family Rallidae; genus Hypotaenidia; species Hypotaenidia okinawae. Next base: position 21,210,304 of record BSDF01000009.1, read on the forward strand.
TATTAGTAAATATCTGACTAGTAGTAGGTACTTCATAGGTTAATGAGTTTAAGTTATTGCCTGTCATTGCTAGGTTGTGAAGCAATTTCTGTAATAAACCAAACTGACCGTGAGTCACAGCACATAATAAGGAAATAATACAGAATTCTCATCTTTGATTTTTTGCTACTAATGAATTAGGACTCAAGTCATATTGCTTTAAAGAAAGCAACAAAATACTTTTTTTTTTAATTCTAGTGAGGGGATGTTGTCTTCATTAAGTTTTAATGCTGTGAGTGTTTGTTACCTGATGAAATGCAAAAGCTTATCTGTTACCCATTAACAGCCTCTCCACAGGTCCTTGTTTTGTTTGGTTTTTTAACATAGAAAAGAAAAATGTTCTGTCTTATCACCTTGCTGTTGCTTGAATGCTTCATGAAAATCTTGGTGAAAAGTGCCTGATATGCTTTATTCAGATGTCTAACAGGTATAAAAAGAGTTCTGACTATGTAGATTTATCCCTGTGATCTCATCAGCATCCCTTTCATGGGAATGTAGGTCTATAACCATCAATTTCTTAGCACACCATAGTTGTCTCCCTTTGCTGTTGGGTATGCAAAACACTTGTACTTCTGTAGCATTTTATTTCTTGAAAGAACGCTACAGTTCCACATATTTATTTTTTTTCCCTCTTCCTTTGGGAATAGAGACAAGGGGATTATTTCCATTTTAGCAGAGATTTGAGGTGACTTATTGATGTAAACACAGTTACATATGGAAGCAGAACTAGGTTTAGGAATTAGATTTCAACTTTCACCTCTAGCCTGTAGTACATCTCTAGCCTGTACTTTACACTGAATTCTTAGTCCTTAATAAAGTAATATTAAATGAAATCTCAAGTATTTGCAGATGATGCTTCTACATCTAGTACCCTTAAAATCAATTTTACCTCTCAAATAACCCCTTTCACTGTTAAGAATAGTTTAGGGAATCAGAATGCAGTGTAAGCTAAATTTATTTGCTTCAGCACAGTCCGGTCTGTCACATTCTGTGGGGCTTTAGAGTTTGACATGTGTTTGCAACTGGATTTAATAGGCATATACCTAATCACAGAGGATGGTCCTTCAGATTACATGTATGCAGCCTCTATTTATAAAAATGTAATTGCCGTTGTAAGATGTCCTTCATATATTGCAAAATGTAGACCCTGAGTAAGCTTTAGCTAGGCAAAGTTAAGCATTGGAAGAAATCTGGGCTAGTCGGTGCTCAGCTGTGGAATTTGTCTCTTAAATGCCTGTTTTCTTCCTGTTCAAGCAAATGACTGGCTTTTATGAGATATGCTGGGTTAGCTGTAGGTTTTATGTACGAGCAATGGTCCCTGGGAACAGATTTTATGAGCTATACAGTTGCTTACCATTAAATTTGATTTATGATTCAAATCACTTTTTGAGGCTGAGCTGCTTTCTGCAAGCTGAGTGTTAAAGCATGCCTCTGGAAAGCAGGGGTGGCTGTGCTGTGACTTCCTCTGGTCCAGAACTAATGAATATGTGTAAGTAAGATAAGAAACAGTATGTATACATTGAGATCTCAAGGTTTTTCTTTTCCTGGAAGGTGTATCATCTTATACAGATCATACTGGTCAGCAGAGTGGAATTTGTGTAAAAAGGGACTAACATTAATTAAAGTGAGAAAATAATGCTAATGCTATTTGTTTATTTGGAGTGCATACAACTACAAAGCTGTATGTATGTGGAAAATTATATTTAACCTGGGGCTTGATTCTTAAGTATCTTTGTGTTTTGAAGATACTCGAGGGACTCAAAACCAGTATTATCTAAGCATGGTTATTTTTTATTGCTTGTTTTAAAATAATTTTGCCTTATACAGGTATTTGGTTCTCTTTCAGTAGATTTGTATTTGTAGAAAGTTCCCATTGCTCAAAAAATTCTTCCCAGAAGTTATTGCTATTTTTCCTTTATCATTCTTTTCTGTAAATAGCTTTTACTCCTTAAATGATTCTTCTCTATGTGGAGTATTTATGCTGCTTGGTATAAATTCTCCCAGGGGTTTTTTGTTACATCAAGCAGCAGGGACCTTCCAGTACATTTGATCTGAAGCCTGGTGCTGCTTAGCTCCTTTTTTAGATTGCTAACAACCATGCTAATGAATGGATCCCTCAAATCATACACCATTGGAACTATATGCATTGTTTTTCTGCTCTGAATTGTTACATTGCCATTTGAGGGATGGAATTCAGTGGGGTTTTGTAGGGGTTTGTTTGCCTGGTTTTAACTTTAGGTGAAAAAGGCTTTTCTGCAGGCCTGTCTCAATTAAATTTCCAAAAAGACAACGATACAAATGCTTTGGTAAAGATTCAGTCGTGATGGAACTCAGTAATTGCTTCTCTTGGAAGAACTGGAAGGTCAAGGTGTTACTTTACACAGATAACCTACAAAATGCTATGTTTCTATTTCCATGTGTCACCATGGCACCACCCATTTATTTATTAACGTGAGCTCCATTATTTTATGAAAATCTAACTCTGACAGGTGCAGTAACCTCTAAGTAATAACCTGTCATTAATTTTAAAGACTTGTTACAGGAATTCAAACTGTCTTTAGGAATATTATCAGCAAAGGAGTCAAGTGCAGAATGTAACTTTTAGCTGTAATATGAATTTTTTAAGGACACTTCATTTCTTTAAGATATGTATTCTTTTATCTCATCCTTTAAGATGAAAGTTTTTTGTCCTCTATTGTATATGTCTACAATGGGCAGTATGATCAAAACTCTCTTCTGACACTTGCTCCCCTTCCAAGCTCTTTCTAACCCAAACCCAGTGTCACACATTGCAGCACTTAACCAAGATTCTGTATAGTAATGTGTTTGATATAAAGCTCTGTTCTTTACCTTACTGGTCATAATTCAGTACTGCCAGTGGGGGAAAAATAAAGAAAAAGAGGATGTCTAGTTTCAGGCACCACAAAAATGAGTAGATGTCTATCCCTTGTGTGGCAGATGATCAGTTCTTGAGACAGCGAGTAAGGGCTGCTGGCACTGCTATGCCCTGATCACATTAGCCACTTAGAAAAAGACATGCACACATATAAGTCACAGACACATGACACAAAGAATTGTAAGCGAGAGAGGGGAAAAAATATAGACCTAGAAAAAGACATATCTAATGAGAATAGACCTTTTAAAATATGGAAGTAGTGCATCATCTGAAAGACCTTGGCACAGAGACGGACAAGAATAGGGTGTTGCAAAAGTAAGACCAGTGTGTGGTCTCAGATTCTATGATTTGCTGCTACTGAGGTAAAAGTGGACAGTTGTGCTCCAGTTTTACCTTTCAAAGACCTTCTCTGCTTAATACTGACAAAGCATATTCTAGGTTTGCTAAAGCTCCTACTTATGTAGTTCTGTATCTTTCAATAAGGAACTTTTACTGTATTTATAGAGACTTCTGTTAAGGAATTTAACAATGGGAAGAAAAAGTCCGTTGATTTGAGATGAAGTACTGTGAAGGAACGCTAGAACTAGGCCACTTCTTGCTCAAAAGATATATAAGGAGTAAAAAGATACCAAGTAGGAAACATATGGCTTCCTGAAAATACAGAGAGGATTACTTTTTTCAAGTGTTACCAATGCACTCAGAGAAGCCACTCATCTGCTTCCATGCAACACAAGTAAGTTATTTAAAAATATTTAAAGAGCAGTTTTGTATCCCATATAGTGAACTAGCACCCTTGCAATCACTGCAATTTAATATGTAACTGTAAAAACCTATAGTATGTACTTTGACAGGGATTAAGAAATATTAATAGGCTTTATAAGAAGCTGTTTCTTCTTCACTGCTTTAAAATATAGGAATTGTTTCTACAAATAATTTTAAGGAAGAGCTTTGGCAGCTGTCTTTAGGGATGCTGGGCTATGTGGACGGAGCCCCTGTTCCCACCTCTAAGTGTCTAAATCTGGGAGGTGGGGGATTTAAAATACGCCTTTGGATTTCATTATCAGCTTTAGCCGTAACGTGAAATGTCTGATGTGGATCGTATTTGCACCATCTGTGTGGGATGCCTGATAGTCCCCAAGAATTATGCAGGTTCTCTGGGCTGTAAAGGTTGACATGTTAAATGCAGAAATCATAAATTTAACTATAAGATAAGGCCTCAGTTTGCCAGTGGAGGGGCAAGCTGGTGTGAGGAAAGGTGGAACACAATCCTAAAGCTTTTGCCTAGGAAAATATGGGTGAGATACTGTAAATTGTAATGCTTTTTTCTATAGACATCTTCCACAAGCCAGAGAGGAGAGCTTCCTAAGTTACTGCAAAAGTATTAAATAGGGCATAAATACAGCATGTCTTGAAGAGTGGTGCTGTCACTGTTGTTTAAATTTCCAGTAACTCATCCTTGTAAATGAGTCCTTGTGCCCTGTACTGCCCACCAGAGCTGTAGGCAGCAACTTTTGGTTCAAAATCAGAAAAGAAATGGGGATGCAAGGATTTCAACTAACATTGGCAGTTCCGTCTACCCTGATATATGTATCACCAGAAAGTAAATCCAAATAACATCTGTGAAAGGAGAAGCAAACAACTGTTTCTGGCATTCCAAAGAAAAAATGCAGATTGAGCCTACAGCAATTTCTCTTGCCCAGTGGTTTGCATGGGGGAAAATAGAGCAGTAGGTTTTCTTTCACATGCCTTTACTACAGTGTACAATGGCAATTCTGAAAGAAAAATAATTCTTCAAGCTTAAAAAATTATATAGAAGGACCAAAATACACTTGGCTTGAGCTTATTAAGGGAGTACTTTGTAACAGACAAACTGTAGTACTTTGTTTTTAGAACTGATTTTTTTTTAAGCATTTAATAGGATAGTTTCTATGGCAACCTGAACTGAACAGATTGTTCATTGACTTCAGTGCATTTCTATTAAACATCTTTTCTCTGTAGTTGGGCCTGCCTCTCCAGCTCTTTCATCTCTTCGGATACTTATGCATTATCTCTTTTTGCAGATATCCTTAAATGAGTTTGGACTCCACCTTTCTGTGCTCTTTAAGAAAAACAAATGTTGAGGGAACAGTGTTTCACAATCATCCTCTGAGTTTCTTCAAGTCCATTTCCTTTTCTATTGTGTACACCTGTTTTAATCCAGTTTCCTTATAGCATCTGTAAATCAAATCAATAACTGCTGCCTATCAGCAAAAGAGAAATGGAGACTGCAGAAATGTTGGGCATTAAAAGCCCAAATGGCTTCTGGATACTCCTGGTCATTTTACTAAGACCAATAACAATAGATGTGTATATAAATAAAACCGCTTTAATAGTTCTGCACACTCTCAAGTAAAGAGAAAACACATGCTTAATATAGTACATTCTAGACATGATACCTTCAATAAGTTAATGGTTGTTGATCTAATTTTGAAAGATAGCTTTAGAAGTCCCAATAAAGATTTCTTTTGCTAATGGTGATGGTGCGTTTTGCTCTTTGTCGTGTTGTAATGTCAATCCTTGGAGCACGGTGTTTGAAGGGTTAAGTAAATGACTTGACTCTCAGATGTAGAGGAAATGGAGTCAAACCACAGTGCAACTAATATGAAATGTAATAAATGGAGGAAAATGGACTTTGGCTTAATCCACAGGGCTTCAGTTAAATAAGGCTTTCAATTTGCTTTCGCCCACCAGTTTTAGGAATATTTGTGGTGTTCTTTATTGAAAAGACTTTCAGAGCCCTTTCATTATCTCTTAAATATTTAAGTTTTAAGCTATGGTAATCACTCAGGCCAGAAATGTTGTTATGTTCTTGATAGCAACTGGGTGTGTTTTTCATCAGTTCACTTAAAGCTTTCATCCTACTCCCCTTAAGCCTGGAGTTGTATGTGTTCAGGGTGGGAACTGACAGGAAGGTGTAAGAAGAATTGTCACTACATGGCAACAACTTTTAATCAAGAGCGTGTTTCCTCTCATTGGAATGAGAGTAAGTGTCTTTGAAGGCTTTTTTCCCCTCCATTTCATTTTGGTTTTGCTTGTTGCTTTCAAGTGAGCTGTCACATTTTCTAATTATAAAACATTCTGTACTTGCAGCAAAGATTGGATTATGCAATTTTCTTAATTCAATGGATTGCTTGTCACTGTTGAACAGAAAACCTTTTATTATCTTTCTTTTTTACATCTACTTTTCCTATGTCTTTGACAGGCTTGGGGGAAAAAAGAGGCAATCTCTCTTCTGCATGTGTTATTGCATTTACCTGATTGCATAAGTAAATGCAGTCTGACACTGGCAGGACATGGAAATGCCTCGGTTATGAACTGGTAACTTCCTTTCAGGCACAAAAATACGGTTCCATGTTTTGTAGATGTGCAATATATCTTCCCTCCTAAATATTAGAAGAGGCTAAGTATGTTTTTCAGGTTTTTCCTTGAAGTTTACCTGATTTTCATGTTTCCCAAATTCTAAAGTTATCAATTCTATAAGCACTTGTTCAGGAGTGTATTCACTCTAGAGTTTTCTGACTGTATGTTATAACTTTCTCTCTAATTAGTCTAAATATTCCTCAGACTAACTGAAGTTGTCTTGAAAGGCTTGTTTTCACAAGAAAATAATTGGATGCTCTTTGCTTCTGGAACTCTTTGATAGGATTCACTGATGCCAATTTTTCAATATTCCCTTTTGGCCTGAATGGACCTGAAATAAGCCAAATGGTAGGTTTTTAATTAAAAATCCAATTCTTAAAGATAAAACTTGTCTGATCTCTGGAAGCAAGTGGCATTATATCGACAGCCTCTCTGGCAAAGTTGGGAAATTGAATGACAAGTATAAATTAGCACAGTGAGCAGTGAAAACCCGTATCTCATTGAGAGCATTCCAGCAGCAAAACATGGTCCTTGTTAAACCAAACAGACACCAGTCATGACAGTGAGTTCTGCAAATTGAGCATATTCTATAAAGCACACAACCTCCCTCATTAGAAGCTATGCTATTGCACCCAAATATGAGCGGCTCAAAACATATTCCTGATGTCTTAATTTGGGTGAAAATATCTGAAACTTACTAGTTTACTCTGCTGTTTTTTAATCAAGTCATGAGTACTGTCATCATTACTCCAGAAAATGCTATGGAGATTGCTACGTGTGAAACTTTGGCTGGTTCCACAAGGCATTCTCAATTAGAGGTACTGTCCAGATTTATTTTTTTGAAGAATATATTTTGGGAAGTCATTCTAAAAAAACCCTAGCTTATTCCTCCTATCATGTAGACAGTTACAGATCTGAGAAGAGAAAAATAGTTATGTGGAGAATTTTTTTTAAAAAAATTTGAGTATTTCCTTCCTGTCTTTCAATCCTCTGGGACCTAGTGATTAAAAGGGTTCCAGTTCTTAAGGTGTATGTGTAGCTGGTAGAAAAAAACTTAGTTACATTAATTTAATTGAATATGCATTTATAAAATGTACAATACAGAACTTAAGCTTTTTCTAAGTAAATATTAACTTCACTTCCCCAGCGTACTCCTCGGGAAAAAACATATCTTAGTCTGCACTAGTGTTGCTTGACACTGTTTCGACAGGTACTAAGTGTTTCTTAAAGCAATTGGCTGTATTTTGGAGCACTCTTCCATGAGCTGATGATAGTTGAGTTGGAACCACACCACTCCTCATGCATGCGTGAGAGGTTACTCTGGAAGAAGTAGTGTACCTCTGAAGAACTTGGATACTTCTTTGCTGGATTAGTTTTACACTGGAGATTTTCCTGGCTCATTATATGAACGAGAAAATGTAAAGGTATCTTTGTGCATCCATTTCAGCTGTGCCAAGTGATATTCATCCCCAGCTGCAGCTTTGTCTTCAGTACATGTGTACTGCTCTAACCCCCAACTCCTCTTGTTCAGTGACTACCAAGATGTTCTGCTAAAATTCAGCCATTTTTAGCAGCTCAGCTGGGTAATGTTGCTTAGAAACCAGCCTCCTTATCCCCCACATTCTCATGACAGATTTCCTATGCAGTAACATCCACTGCATGACACATTTGTATCCAGACACGTGTTCCTTTTCCACTTGAGATTCTCTGAGTTAAGGCTGTTGGTGCTTCATGCAATTCGTAAACAGCATGTGGTAAATCACTGGAGTATTAAATCACTGCCACAGTCAAAATGAGTTAAGGTTTCGAATGCAAGTAGTTTCTCTCTCCTGAATTTTGATCTTTTCTTCTTGAGAGTAACTTCTAACTTTGTTTTTCAGACTGGGCAGTTAGATGGTATGATTTTTTGGCAAACTCCACTCCCTTCTTTGCTTCTGTACATAATACTTGCTTGCACCATTTCAAAATTTAGATAGTAAGAGCTTTTGATTGCAACTGCTTTCTACTTTATATTTTCTTTATATTTATACATGGCATCTCATATGAACGGAGTATAAACATATTTATTAGTAACAGAAATATTTAATTTTTTAATGTCACTACTAAGTATCAAATATATCAACTTGCAATTGAAGAGAGTCGTGGTCAGTCACTATTTATCTATCTCTGACTGAAGGGTTTTTTAGCACTGTTTTTATTTCATTGCTCCTTCTCTGTTTGATAACAGTACTGCACTCTTACCAGAATGTCAATGTGTTGGTCTGGCAAAATAATGTAAAAAGTTAATTGTCACATCTGGCAGAACAAATATCTGCTATTGACAAAGATAATAAGGTCCTATTGTAGTCATCTTGTTTAGTCTCACATAAGAACCTCATGCAACTTCATTCAAAGCTACAAACAGTGCTTTTATGGTCTATGAAATGTATCATTAGTGAACCATATAGTTTGAAATGATAAATTATTACCATTTTCATATAATTTTTTGGTTAATTTTATTTTGTACTATAAAACTTGTGCTTATTGCCTGAACAGCATTTCAAACGTGCTAAACCAAGAGTATAATTTCTTTAGTGTTCGTACTCTGCCAAAAGAAAGTATTTAGAATGTAATTACAATGCAAAATTCAACATCAACATAAGCCAAACATGATTTAAATATATGTTCTGCTTCATAGGGCATAAATGCCTAAATCCTCCAATAAAGTACTACAGTCAAGACAAAGATGATGAGAAACTTAAGACAGTGTCCTGAAGTAAAGAATGTTTTAAGAAGGATTTATGAAAGAATGGGATAGAAAATGGGATTTGGATACAAAGACAAGCTGTTGTCTTGAGAAAAAGCTACTAGATTAACTGAGCCAATAACAGTAAAAGGGTCATAAATTAAAAGAAATTAATAGGACTATAATATATGACGTGTGCAGGTAAAGATGAAGTATTGTATTGAATAATCTGAAAGAAAACCAATGAATGAACAGATGATACTGAATGAAAATTCAGTTTTCTTGGTTCTGGTTTTGTCACTAGCCTTAAAATTTCACAAGAAAAGATGTAGTCTGCGAATAATGAGGAAAGGGGTGAGAATATTCACAACTGCACTTAGTTGAATGATAACAGAAACACAAAATAACATTCTTTGCCAAGCTTCTCACAAATCTAGAGAAGTGTTTGTGGTATTTGTGAATAAAATTCAAGCAGAGTCGTGCAATAGTGAAAGGCAGAAACCAAAATACACACAAACACACCCTTAAGCATGGTGGTGTGATAGGCTTTTATACGTCATTCTTTTACTGCTTACCCACAGCACAGTAACAAGAATAATAACACTTATCTTTAACACAGTATCCAAGCCACAGGAATTTCCTGTGTTTCAGTTTGTGCCCACTGCCTTTTGTCCTGTCACTGGGCACCACTGAAAAGAGCCTGGCTCTGTTGTCTTTCTACTCTCCCTTCATGTTTCTGTACACAGTGATGTAATCTCCCTTGAGCCTTCTCTTCTCCAGTCTAAACACATCTAGCTCTCTCAGCCTTTCTTTATAGGACAGATGGCTTAATCCCTGAATCATTTTTAGTAGCCCTTCACTGGACTCTCTCAAGTAGCTCCATTTTTTTTGCATCGGTGAGCCCAGAACTGGAAATCTCCAGAAGTGCACATACTCCAGAAGTGGCCTTACCAGTGTGGAGGTGAAGATTAGAGGGGAGAGATGTATACAATCATTTTTCCCTTTCTGGCCTTCTTTCTTCCTATGTACAGGAAAAACACTACCAAAATTTAGGTTTTAGATGTGGATAGGTTGGGATCAGTAGAAAGGCTGGCTTCAACATACTGTAACCATTTATTGTTTTATTCTTAACACTTTTTCAGAGAGAGAATGATTTGGTTTCAGTTGTTTCCACATTTTCATACTCTCATGCCTTTATTCTGAAAGTCACTTTACTCCCTCTTCTTCAGATTTACAGGAGACTTACAGTGCATTCCAATGATTCTATTTGCCATCTTTGCTAACACTTAAACTCAGCAATGTACAGCAATGGCAGCAGATATGGGCTCTTAATAGCACAGTAATATTCACTCTTCTCTCATAACTAGAAAGCGACTTCTGTGTATCACAGATTACATATATTGCACTTATAAAGCCTTCAGTTTAGGTATCCTAAAGTTCTGCCATCTTGTTCAGACTAATTGTATCACAGTATGTACATAAACTAGAAAACTGTCTATAGAGAGGCCGTATATACATAAGGTTACCTGGTCTTCAAAGTCAAATTCTGTATAAACAGGATCTCCAGAATCCATAATCAGACTGCAATCAAGTTCATTTGGCCCTAAAATAGGAAAGAAAATTAGACCTCAGATGTGGATTGGAAATTCCCACTTTATGTGATAGAACACTACAATATTTCCAGTTGTCTGTATGTATGCAAACTGTGATCCAAGGGACTGTTCTGATGTGCTAGAGTAGCTGGGTGAATGGTATTCTATTAACAAAGCCTCTGCAGTATCCATAAAAGCTATCACAAATCTTAATAAGGAATAATTATACTAAATGGGGGATTGTTTCAGCTAGATTGCAAACTTATTGGGCAGGGTGTTCTGCATGCCATGACTTGCAATTGTAAAATTGTCACAGGGATCTTGGCTCAGGGAAGAATATAAACCATGTTTAGGAAAAAGAAAAGGAGATACTGGTTAATTGGTGACTATCAGATAAGGATTACAGGGCAATGTTGATGTGGAACCAATGCATCATGCTTCCAGTAGCAAGAATCCCCATTCCTATCTTATCCCACCCCTTTCCAAGGCAACGGTGTGGCTCTGCCCCACGTCCCCATCATCTTCTCATGGATGAATCAGCAAGTCATGCAGCCCTCTTGCACCTGGGATGACAAAATTCAGTTGCTGAGAAGTCTGGACCTGGCTGAGCTGCTGAAGGGGCAGGATAACAAAATGTGACTTGGTATTTCAAGAAGTCATGTGTAGGGGGGTGGTAACTGCTAAACCAGAATGAGATGATAAACCACTAATCATCTTTCTATCTAAACACAGGAAGGGTACAGCATGGACAACATATATTCTGGCATTATCATCCCGTTCATACTATCTCACTCTTGGCTAATAAGGAAGGAAATAGTCTTCTGTGCCCTCCAGATGGTGTAGCCCTGAACCAAAACCTGCATGTATTCAACACACATTATAACGTCAGTAGGTATGTGGCTGCAGGAGTATTTTTTCAAACTGCTATTAAAATGAGAATAATGTGCAATGGGACACAGCGATCTAAAAACTGTAACCAACTGGTAGCTACAGGTGACTCCACTATCTTCATGTGGAGAGCAGCAAGAAACACCAGGGGACATATAAGATGGGTTTTGTTTTGTGCACTTATGTCCCCAGTCAGACAAGATCGCTAATGAGGAAGAGAAAACAACTTTTTCCCTCCTGGGTTACAGGCTTTTCTACCTGGTATAGTATTTCTGCAAGCATTGGCATTGAGGACACACAGTTTTAAGACTATTGCTGACCTGGAGTTAATTTTTCACCATTAGGGATGTTTGTATGGGTGGCTTTCTGTAACAAGCACTATCAATAACAGATTTTGCAGTTCAATTTGTGCCAGATGCATTTGTGTATTATCTGCTTTTGTTTGCTTTTGAAGTTTACATAGTAATAATTATGTAGGTGGTGAACTAAACATCACTGAGAGAGAACAGAGAAGGGGAACTGGATATCATGATGACTAAAACCATAACTGCTTGGATGAGATGATGATTCCAGTGTGTCTTAATTTGCAATCCATATTACAATTGCTGCCAATTTAATCTTTGATGCAACTGTTTGGAGATACAGGGAAGACTTGGGTTTTCCATCTGCTGGTGGCTTTGTTGGTCCCCCCTAATGTTCATGTATACTTTATCAGATTGTTATTAAAAACCAGAAAGGGATTATACTGTTGCTGCTGTAGAATGTTGCATGTATATATGCAGCATGTTCTCTGGCACATATGCTTTATGGTCCTTTGAAAATACCTGTCTGTAAAAGATATATGCAACTAAATTGATTTACAACTGCTGAGAGAATCTTAAGTTTTTCATTTATTTTACACAGATGACATCTCACTCTTCCCGTTGTGTCATTGTTGATAATATAATTTAACTAAGCCTCAGTCACTAGCACTGGCCTACCTTGACATATGAATCACTTTAAAAGCACCTGTGTGCAAGTATTTGATTAACTGTCACTTAACAACCAAGAGCAGTGTGTATCCTTAGCTAGAAACATTAATATGAAATATGGTGCTGCAAACGTAAATGTAAAGGTCAGGCTGAAAATGAATACTCATGCATAATGTATCTTAAGTGATAAAAGCCATAATGGCTATGAAATTTTAACAGTCAAGCATCCTAAGGCCTTTTTTTTTTTTTTTTTTTTGAACTAGGACACCTGTTCCCTTGGGGAAGCACAGCTCCTTTCTAGGGTATATTCAAGGCAAATCAGAAAAATGGGAGAATGTGTCCTTTTCATTCAATGAGAACTAACAGAACCCATAATCACTAATCACTGAACACTATACAGACTCTTCTACCCCTCTCAAATTGCCTAAAGACAAACCTAGAAGAAATGAAGCAAATGGCTACTCCCAGGACAAAATAATGAGGGGACAAATAAGACTACTTGCAATATCCCTGGCACTCAGTATGAGTAGACATTGGTATTTTGCTATTCTCCAGCTCAGTTTGTTGTTGGAGGGAGTATATATTGCTGACTTTGGGCTAAATATTCCTGTAACGGGTGTTCTAGGGGAGGACCACAGACTCACTAACTCATCACTAGTACAAATGGCAGCAGAACCATCCCATACCAGATAGCCACTTTGCAAGGTATTGGGAGTCAGTAATGGCAGTGGCAAGCAAACTTACTGGGAAGGCTAAAGCAAAAGGGGAAGTGTTAGAGTGGATATTCAGCTCAGGTTTTCTGAGCCCAGGTTTCAGTCAGCAACATTTTATGTAGAATTTCTGGCAATGTTCAGCTATCAAATGCAGGCTTAAGAAAGAGGATTGGTTAAAGCATTTGGAAGCAAACATGCTCTGCTGCTTTCAATGTGTCTGCAGGCTATGCATCTCCTGCTTGGACAAAAACACAGCTAATCATAAGTAAGTTTTGCTGCCCTTTCTGAGTTGTGTTGCTTTTCCTTTGATAAGCTGGTACATTGAGAACTAGCCTATAAAAAAATTAATACTGTTTAACATTAGGAAGAAAGTTTTACAGTCTGAATTGTCTCAATTCCTTTTGAAGGGATGTTCCATTCCACCAGATAATCTCAGCTCTCTGTTAATTTAGAGCCTTTGTGTGCTTCTAAGTACTTACTGCAAATGATCTGAGTAAATATTGGTTCCAGAAGGGGAGGCTTAACAGTTAAAAAAAAATTAAATAAATAAATGCATAACAGCTCTACTGCCATGGGGAAGTAGCTTGCAAGCACCTGGTCTGAAAAGATACCCTTATGACTCAATTTCAGTGCATGCATAAAGTTGAGGTAAGGGAAACCTGGTCATTTTCATGTGCCCTGTGTTTTCCTTAAGGGAAATAACAGAGATTTTATTAGGTACAGTACTGCACAATTAAAAAATAAATCAGTTGGAAGTTTTTATTAAATCTCTGTTAACTGAATAATCAGCTCTCCAGGGAGGAGCATTAAAAAAACCAACCAGTAAATCAGCTAGAATGTCTTTCCCCTTTTTGCTAGTCTTTGCATCTTGACACTGAGAGCATCCTTCCCAAAGATTTGTCTTGCTAGAAACTCAAGAACATCCAGTGACACAGGACTGAGTGATAAGCTGAATTAATGGGCAGCCACAGCTGTAGAAGGGTGTACTGACGGAGGCTGCCCCTGCCAGGTCTGCCAGGGAGAATGAATCCCCTGCCCTAGAGGTGTGTGAGTCTGAGCTCAGTCACTTCCTTCATCAGGAGGATGGACTTTTACATTTTATGCTCTAATTTGTTTGTTGCTCATAAACTAAATTGCACAGGCTTGATGGGGGCAAGCTGAGAGGGTATGGCTGTTACCGGAAGGTGTTTAGCTCCTACCACAGAAATGCACCCCAGGAGCATCATGGCCATAAATGTCTCTGGTCCTAGAAAAGATTTCAGTGTTCTGAGCCTGGGTGCCTGTCACTTTCTCTGAGAGTGCATTCATCCTTAAGTTTTCATGAATGCAAATGTCAAGCATTGCTTTTTCACAGTTCACTACATTCACTTATACAATGAAACTAAATTGTACTGATCTGTCTAAATTTATCTGCAGTTAATTTAACTTTCCATTACAAGGTAGCTATACCCCATCGTGTGAGTTAATTGAGTCTGCTCCTTGGACTGTTGGTGTTTTGGCAAATCAGCTAATGTATTTCCAATCCTTGCTTAAATCTGTTATTTCTTTCAAATCCTGGTGCCAATTCTATTCAATCTGGTTCATTGGCTCAAATATGCTTATACTCATATTTTAACAACTAGTATTTGCACTGTTCAACAACACCATAACAGTAATCTAAGACTAACTTGTGATTCACATTGCTTCTCTTAATAGTATGTTTAAGTTCAATAAAATAGAAATGTTGCCTTATGGAACATTCTGTGAACCACTGTTTAATAACTCAGTACATGTTGCATATAGGTGCCTGGGCAAGACAAATGCTTAGAAGACAAATTTCAAGTGGAGTATAATAGAAATAATTTAGTGAAGGACTGATTAGCATTAGAATGATTGCATTTTAATTTTGCTCTCAGTAAGATGCTTCTAATACAAATTTTATTGCAACCTTACACTGTTGAGTTTCATGACAGGTTGTTGCTCTTAGCAACAGTCTTAATACACTGTAGAAAGCAACAATGAGAAAATTGTGTTTTCATCTATAAAAATATTTAGTTGTTTTCTTTCAGCATATATTGTCACACAGTTGATTACAACTGGCTTTTACAGGCATAGCATATAAATTAAATTGATTTGGAGGCATGAAAATATTAGAAATATTATGTTTATGTTAGCCACCAGGAATCAAAATACATTGTATTATCACTAGTAAGATGAAGAGACAAAAATCAATATCAAGGCAATATGGGAATTGTGACCTCTAGTAATTAAATATCTGATCTTATAGGATCTCTAGAAATCCTACTTTGAAACTCATTATTAGATTAGGCACCAATGACGTGAGTGTGGCATGACTTCTGGTAAAGCTCATATCTCTCCATTTATCTTGGTGAAGAAAGTATTAAGTAGATTGAAGAAATTGACTGGAACTCAGTCCAGAGTCAAAACAAAATCATGCAAACTGTTTAGCTTTTATCAGTCTGTCAGAGCTAGCACCTTTATGCCACTTTTTTCCTTCCCTTGCTATTCAGTACTTACTTAATTATGGAATCCACAGGTAATTATCAATACAATGCTATACAGTGGGAATGCCATTTTAGGTTTGGAATCAATCTCTTGCCTCTAGGAACAAGGCTAAGTACAAAATGGGTGAGTGCACTGCTGTCCACAGCACTGCTCTTTGCAAATGTCTTGCTGGTGCAAAAGAAAAAGTCTCCATTTGTCAAAAACAAATAATATTGCTACTGCTAGACTTCATTGTGCCTTGGTAGGTGATTGTTCAGAACTGAAGCTACCCCATCTGCCAATTTATGGCAGATGAGGTTTTCTTTAAAAACAGTGATTTAAAAAGAGGTACGTGATTTTCTCTGTTTTAATAAAGCCAGTAAATTTTACAGGGAAATATATCACCTAGAATTTTTATGTTCTTTTTTTGTGATGTTGCACAAGACATTTATGACCTCATCTACCTATACAGCCCTCATCATTGGAAGGCAGCCAGCTATGCCATCTGTAAAAAGAAAAAAGTTGTGAAGCTACTAAGGAACACTTTCCTGTTCCCTCAAGCAAAATATTTCTGACAGATGTCATCGACTTTCAGTGCTTTGATTTTTATCTTCAATTCTTTTGCAGCCCTTCATCCTTCAAAGGGTTTTTTCTTTGAAGACATTCAAGCTTCAGTAAGCAAAAATAATAAACATATAAATAAAAAGCCCAAATGCCTGATATACACACAGTTTCAGAATTAGTACTAATTACTAGGGAGGATGATTATTTATCTCATTGGACTAGCTTTCTGGCAACACTGAGGTACGATATCATGTGGAACTGAAAAAGCTGACACATGGAACTGATCAGCTTATAAAGTTTTTTGTTAATGGTATATTTTAGTGGGATATCTAGTATTTTGAGGTGAACATGTAGACAAACAAGAGGTTAGGTGGGTTGTATCAAGTTTGCAAGTGTAAAGAGGTTGGGTTTTTTGCCCCAGGTTGTTCAAGTACTTGAGGTCTACAAGGACATACCCCCATACTTAGAGAATATGAAAAAGGCATCCACCAATGTCAAATGCAGTATAAAAATGCAGTTCTTTAAATCTTACATTAACTCACCTGCTGCAGCCTCTTTGTTTGCAAATAGTTTATTGTCAACTGCTAAACTTATGTCAAAGAACACTTCTTCTTCATCTCTGTCTGCATCAAACTATTTAAAAGACAAAAAGCAAAAGGAAATTTTGAAGTCAGACACTGCTTACTACTTGGCTAAACAACAACATATAACATGATTTCTGACCCCAGGCCTTCTTGATAGAAACCTTTTCATTTTTCTGTGTGCTCTCCATTGCTTTAGGTATGAATCATTTTAATTCTCACTGAATACTGAACTAATCTTGTAAGCCACTTTGCCTATTTTAATAGCCTTTCAGGAACAGAAGCTACAGTAAAACTTATTTTCTCCCCGAGAACAAAGTTTCAAAGCAGACAGTAAAACTAGTAATGCATAATAAAGTAAAACTAGGAATGCATAATAAAGTATGTTTGAAAGTCCCCAATTATATAGAAAAGTAAGATTTCTTTGCCCTTACATTAGCAGAAAGTGTATTGGCTGAATTAATAAATTAATCAAAACATGAAAGAAATGGCAAATAGTTAATTTCTTTCAGTTTTAAACTTTTATCAGATATTCTGTCTTTTGCCTGAATCCTAATACTGATTCTCACAAGTTGTTTTTTTTCAGATCTAACAGGTTCTTTCTATGGCCAAGTGATATGGTTGACAGTAGGTTTGTGGGGTTTATTATCATATTTATCAAGCTTCATTCATTTGGCTTTCTTTGGGGGGGGGAAAAAACAACCCAGAAAAAGGATATTTTATTACTGTTGCTCTGGGCTTTTTATTATTTCCTGAATAAGCCAAGTACATTACTATGGAAGAAGAGAATACTGTGACCTCAAGTTACAGCTGCAAGCAAATAATGGTCCCATCAGATGGCTGTCACTCAGCACATGCCCCCCTTGGGTAAGTGTCGCTATTTTCAGTCATTCTGTATCTTGAGCGTGGTGTGTTTTAGGATGCAGAATGAATCCCAGGGTGAAAAGCGTTACACCAGCGATTACAAGCTCATGAATTTCAGAGGGCTTGCTCTTTCAGGTCTAAGACTGTTGAATGCCTTTTCAGATGTCTTGCCAATGTCCCACCTGTTTTACTGTAAAAGCAATAGGTGGGGAAAAGCCATGGAGAGAAGAATTTGAACACTGCTAGGAACTTTGCTGCAGAAGCTAACATCTAGAGATGAAGTTGTTTTCCAGAATATAGCATGATAATTAATAAGCTAACTTCAGAGAGGTAACAAATTGCTTGCCTAACACCCACCATGGCAAAATCAGTTATCACTCTTTTCATTATGCGTTACGACAACTTATGTATTATCTATATTACTTTAACTGTTCTGTCAACAGTAATGAAATTTGCTTTCTTATTGAAATTTCTGTCAGCACCTCAAGGTAAATTCAGAGGCAAATATCAACCCCAGGGATAGAACACCAAAGAGGCAAAAAATGAATTGGGTTTTTCCAGGAGGCCAGAGTATACTAGATAGAAGCAAACATTGTAGAAAGTTTGCTGTCAACAAGCTTAACTCTCAACACCCATCTGAGTGCTCAAATCTTAATTGGTATCAGTCTTGATTTAAATGTCTAATGTCTTAGTATTTGGCTTTATGCTTAGCTCAGTCATAGAGTTCATTTGCAACATAGATGAGCCTTCTACAATTATCAATACATGGCTTTTCTGACTCCAACCCTGAGGACCACTCAGAAGTTCATCCTGTGATGTAGCAGTTGTCTATCTGTCTAAGCAGACGTTCTTGAGGAGTTCTTTTGCCATTCATTGTCAATCAAAACTCAAAGGATTGTTTTTTATTTATAAAGCAGATTTTTTTTTTTAATTTTATGTGTACCTGTCAAAAGGATTACATCTTAACTTGTTCTTCTACAAGCCTCAGTTTTGACACAGGTCTTAAATGAAGCTCTTGGGCAGCTGTTGGGCAATTTATAATTGATGTGCAAGAACAGCTTTGGAATTTCCTTTTTGATGAGAAAATATTAATCTCTGAATTCTTCTGCACTGGTCTGTCTCTGAGGAATTGTGGGGATACACTTTTCTTCTGTCACTTAGTAAAAAAAAATGTACAAATTTCACTAGACATGCTAGGGAAGATATATCATGTAATATGATGTTGTGGGTATGTGTATGCAGAAAAAACAGGAAATCGTCATCAGGTTGTGTCTGATCATTACTGTGTAGGTCACACTGTACTTGTAGAGATGATAGGCTTGTTTTCTCATTAGTAGGATTCCTCTGAATAATCCAGTTTACCATGAGGAAAGCACATGATCATTCTCAAAACGTTCTGAAGGTTCCAAGAATTTGAAACATCAACTTCCTCCATTCAAAGAACACCAGCTGTGCTTCAGTACTCTGAAAAATCTGGGCTTTGTAATGAAAGCCTATATTGTCACCCAAAGAAAACCATTATTTGAAGCTTGCACATAGACTCAGTTTTCCCCTCACAAAATGAGAATTGTAATACCCTGAGCAACAGGAAGGCAAACCTGGCTTTCACAGAGAAAATATTTATAAAAGAAACTAAGTAACCGTGTCAGTTCTCTACTTCATGGAATTGCTAAACATTTTAAAATTAAATCCTTTGATAATTATTGGAGTCTTGAATAAAACATAAAAGGTACTCAAACATCCCCATTCACAAAGAACAAACAGCAGTGGAACTCGCATTTTCTGCAGAACATGTTGAAATCAATAGGTTGCTTTCCCTATTGGAAACAAATCCTAACTTGCTTCAAAACATAACTCTCTGCAACTAAATTACCTCCTGGTATCTTTATGGATGGCTCAGTTTAATTATAGCTAAGGCCTGTATTTTTTAGAAATAAAATTTTATTAACCACCCCCCTGAAAGCATATGCAATGCACAAGACCTATTAACTTTATTGTTACCTGAATGGATAAGATCTTTACCAGAGATGAAGAAGCAAAGTGTCTCTTATCTGTCGGGTCAAAGGAGTTTGGAGTCTGAATGGATTCTACAGTTTTTCCCTCAATGAGGCACTAGTGGGGTTTTTGTACTTCACTATCTCTGTTCTGTTGGGGCAGGAAAAGGTGAGGGAGAATCTTGGAGTACAAGAGAATTACATCTCTCTAAGAAATCAGCCTAAATCTCTGAGTCAAGAAGAAAGGTTTTGCAAACCTTTCTGAAGTACACAGAGGGGCTATGCTTGATAAAAGTCTAGTAAAGTCCTTCCCTTGCCCAACATGTGGAACCTGTGGGGCAGCAATCTCCACATCATTTCTATGAGTGGTCCTGCTTCCAAGATTTATCTCACTGTGATGAAGGAAAGTATGCGAGGTTTTTTCTACTTTCTTTCTCCTCAGTCAGTTCAATAATGGTGTTTCTGTGGGAGGAAGAGGTAATACAGCATTATTTGGGAAGATGTGAATTAACCACACCCACACACTGTAGTTACACCACATACTGTTCTGCTCCCACCTGGTTCAGGGGAACAAATCTCAAGGATTAAAGCAGGAACAAGAACAGATCTCTGAGGTCTCCAAGATTTCCTTTTAGTTGAGTTTCAGATAGTTTTGCTTTGCTCTGACAGCATGATTTAGTAACGAAATGAATAGATGACTAGAAGTCATATACCTCAGTATATAGGATTTTTTGGTTTCGGGGTTTTTTTGTAGTTGTTGGTTGGTTTTTTGGGAAAGCTTATCCCTGTTTCACATTAATGTTGTTGAACTGGAAAATTTGATGCTGGCAAAGAGTTATATATAACAATGATGGAAAGTATTTTCTAGGTCTTCTATGTAGATAATTGCTCTAGGAAAGGCAGGCTGTACTTGCTGCTCTGACAGAAAATAAGCGTTTCTAAATAAGCACCCAACAAATCCCAGCCAACAGAAGGAGCTTTACAGAAAAAATGTTCAAGTTGTTGAACATTGCTTGTTGAACTCACTTATTAAGGATGATAGGTAGAGGTTTGGTAATACCATGTACTAAGTTAAAGAAAGACGTGCACAGCTTCACTGGGAGGCAAGCATCATGGAAACAGCAATTACTTAGAATTTTAGGTGAGGGTGAAATCATGCAGTCTGGTACTGCCCCCTGTGCACTGATTCACCCCCAATGATACTGCTGGTCTTTGCAGCTGGTTTATCCAAAATGACAGCCCCAAAATAGGGGGGCATCATAATAGCACTTCAAATTGGAGTACAGAAAAACTAGAAAGAAATTTGGATGCAGCAGATTCTCAGGCAATTCCTGTGTTTGCACTTTGAAACAGTTAGCAATGGAGAAAGCATTAAAAAAATCCCAAGCAAATAGATGTGGTCAAATAGTATTTGCAACAGTAGATGAAAATTTTCTCTATTTTAGAATGTGATGTATGTCAACAAAAATAAAATAAACCTTGTCCAAATTAAAATACCAACATTGGGCTAATTGCTCTATGGCAATATTCCCATCCACCTCAAAATGAAATAGGATTACAGGAATTGGATGATGAATGCTCTATTTCCTCTCCTTTCAGGCAAAGACTCCAACAATAACTGTAATTCATAGATGTCTGAGTGTTCTCTCAGTCCTTGAAACATAGATTATATCACTTGAAGAAATGCTCAAAATATTGCACATTTAAAGGTACAGGTGATCTGATTATGAGACCCATTCACTGCAAGGAAGATGGTATTTGTGTGTTCTCTTTTCTCCTCTTCGTCTCACCTCAGTAGGAAGTTGTCACTTGTCCTCAAGAGCAGTGTGAAGCCTCTGAGCACCAGAGTTAATGCAGGTCAGGAAAAATATCCACCAAGTTGCTTTGAATTTGGGGTTTTTTTAAGTTGCATCCTTAGTTTGGGACCTTTCTGTGGTGCTTGAATGATCTTTGGCTGTGGACAATAAGCCATCAGACCTCCAGTCACACAAATAGGGTAGGGGATTTTTTTTTTCTCAAAGCAACTTTTGAAGGAAGGTTTATAGTGAACAATTTAGTGACAAAGGTTGGGTTCTGTTGCTTAGTCAGAGGGTCTAATTAGATGCATGAACAGGAATGCAGCATGAACAGGAATGCAGCATGTAAGCCAAGTGATAACATCATAGCCTTTGACACAGGGGTGATAGCTCCTTGGATGCTCAGTGCAGTGCTCATATCCACAGTTGATAAACTGCTAGGACTTCCAGATGGACTATGAGAATGATTACTGACTACCGTGCCAATTATGGAAGAAGAATTAGGGTTGAGATCAGAGAAAGCTGAAACATGAATGTTTCCTGTACCTCTCCATGGGAAAGAAAAGTTTCAGAAGTTGTTATACCCGGTGGATACAATTATAAACTGCAAGGGTGAAAAGCAAGTCAGAAAAACTCAGAATTGAAGAAAGAGGCAAAATGAATTATGATGCTGGTGTCTTTATTGCTTAATTAATCATAATTTGCAATAGATTCCCCATGACTTTAAAATTTTAAAGACTGTTCCTAAGAAGAAAATTAGTAATATATTCAAACAGGAATTAGTTCAGGAAAGTCTGCAGTCTAAAAATCATTCTACATAGCCATAGCTGTCACTTCTGGCTTTATAAGCCATTAACCAGCTATACCTGGAAGTGAAACACAATCATTGTTTAGGAAATGGACAAATCTTCCATATCTTATCACCTGCAATGGAGGAATAGTTTGTTTTCAAATTAAAAAAAAAAAGAGGGTAAGCCACAAAAATGAGAACATGGCTTCTTGTTTCTTCAATGCTTTTAGGGTAGATATCTAGTTTAGAAGTCAGATTGTGCCACTGTCCTTGAAGTGTTGGTATTTTTTGATTGAAAAAGTTGACAGTCCCTTCCTTAGCTAGTAACAAAGAGATTAAGCCTGAGTAAGTTATAATAGTTTTCAGGTCCCAGTGGTTACAACTGTGACAAAAACACCTGACTATTTTTATTCAGAGTAGTTTAGGCAGGGGTTTGCTCCTGAAAGAGTGAAAACTATTTTTATTTTACCCTTGGTAATACTAAAAGGTGAATGAAGACACACAGTCTAGCCTATAGGTGCTGCTTTAGAATTTGCAGACACACACAGAGAAATCCCTTTATTACTGTTGTTTCATTCCTAGTTTCCTTCTCATAATAATTGCAGGCTAATTGAGTTGTGCAGTTACTTCTAGGGAGCTGTGGAAAAAGGAAAAAAAAAATTGGCAACCTGGGGGGAAAAAAGTGCCAAAATATGCGATGAAAACTATGTAAGGTAGGATAATAACCATTGGGAAGGGAGGACAGGAAAAAGGAGTTGAAACCTCATATAGGAAAAATAATAAGCAAAGGAACTGAGGAATGATGCTGCAATGTATGGACAGGGAGCTCGGGGAACGTTTCCCTATCATAAAGTGCTTTTTATGATACTTTTAAAAAAAACCACCACCATAAACAGAAAAACCTCCAAAACACCACAAAGTGTGTGTGTGTGTGGAGGGAACACAGGAAACATATTTCTCTGTAATCCGTTCTCCAGTTCTAATCTTTTATATCAAATACTCTGAAATCTCAGTTTAATTTTTATATGATATTGTACCACATACAGAAGAAAAACTACAACTGAAATTACACTAGAGCTCCCCAGTGACCTATAAAAAATATGCAATTGGCAGAGGTCATAAATTGGTATCAGACAAATTTAGAAAAGAAACCAAATTGAAGATTTTATCACCATAATTAAAATCCTAGGGAATACTCTAAAATATAAAAAATAAACCACTTAGCACCTTATTTTTTACCACAGGAGTTCCATGGAGGATTCATAAATCAATTCAGAGTCCCCATACTTCTACCATTAGACTTTCTCAAGTTCCACTTGTCATCCAAGTGTCTATTCCTATGAGTGCTACTTATAAATGAACACGAGGGTGAACGTTCACCAGCCCTGAGTGGAGCTGACAGTTCTGTAGGGGCTGCTGCTAGCTTTTGTATATCCCAAAATCATTTTCTCAAAATAGGTGTGATTGCTAACCATAATTTCTGAGGATGAGGTTCATAGGCAGAATCTAGTAAGGTAAAAAAAAAAAATTAAAATGAAACCATCAAATTCAAATAACATCTTCCAGTAACATTAGTGAGAACTGAAGTGACTCTCAAGAAGAATAAATGTACAGTTATAATGGAAACTATCAGCTAATTTAACTGTCTTGTACCACAAAATGTGAAAATACAAACATGCACACCAACAGATCATACCTCCTCTGCTCCTCTAGAAACAGATAAACCCTGAATAGATATATGGATTTTATTCCATCTGATATGAAATGCAAAAAAAATGTCGTTCTGTTCAATTCCCACAGTACCAAAGATGGTATCTTGGCATGTTTGTAGTTCAACTGCTAATCATCAATCATATAACCAGAAGTAATAGCCTGTCTTTGTAGGTTTATGTGGAGTAGTAGCTTTTGATAGGCAGAAAAAGAGAGAAGTTCTGTCTTTATGTTGTGATCATGTTGAGCAACTTATATCACTTTTCAGCTGTTAAAAACAAGAACCTCAGGCAACGTGGTGGCAAGAGCTGATGGAAAGGACACCGTGCAATTATGGGCCCTTGTAGAGCAGGAAATGGCAAATGGAAGGAGAGCTAGATTTGACTGGGGGTGAGGGGAGACATCAATAATTTGGTGGCACGGTAGGTAGAAAATTCATGAACTGGGGGAAAGCAATTACTTGTTTGGTGGGAAAGCTGATGGAGGCAGAGAGTGGTGCCATGAAGTGGTATTGGGACATACATACTTCTCATAGCTCTGAGATGCAAAGCCTTTCTGTCTCCATAGATATTTCAGAGCACTGCCTGGCCAATTCTTTTCCCAATAAGGATATGAATCTGGATGGGTGGTGACTGTTACATGGAAAGCAAATATATTGCTGTTTTATTTCTGAAATAATTTTTGCCTTGTGTTTTCCATTTCCTCAGAGGAGCTCTGAGCTTTCAATCGGCATTGTCCTCCACTGTATTTATGTATCTAACTTTTTAAAGCTGAACTTAGTTTAGCATAGTCAGTAATAAACAATTAAAAATGTTTCAGCCATTTCTCTACACTATTATGAACCCTGCAATAAATATTCTAACTCTCTCTGATGTTGTCATCAGGAATCAGAACTGAATTAGGCAGCATATGTATTAGTTCACATAAGGGATGTGATTTGTGTGTTTCTGTTCAGGGTTACCTGCCTTGTTGATGTCTAGAATTAACTTCACAAGTTATAAGTACAGCCAACATCTCTACATATAAATGCTCATTTGCATATTCACTTTGCAAATGATTGAAAACTAGCACTTTATATCACATCTGTTTCTCAGACTCCATAGCAAAGTCACCTATATTAATTATTTTTGAAGATTATTTACAAAGAAAGAGATGCTTTAGCACATGGACATAGAGAGACCTTTTCTAACTTGAAATCACAAACACTTTTTCTTATTTCAAAAAATATGCATTCCACCATTGGGGTGGCTTTCATTATGCATTTACTTTTTAAAGAAAATTCCCTTTAAAGAGGCAAATGGTATTACAAAGAAATGGAACAGTGGTGTCAAGAATCAAGACAGATCACTACTGAAGAGCTTGAATGGAAAACTGAATTACAGCCTGAGTTAGGAAATGCTCCATGATTTGTTACTCTGTTTCTGTAGAACCCAGGAAAACATTCAGCCTGAGGGAGAGATCATCTTACCCTCACCTCCACTGGATGCAGAATAAATTGTTTGATTTTTACTTTAATGCACCTAACCCTAAAGGAAGGGGAAAGACATTATTGATTACAGAGAATCAGGTATTATTGGATGCTCTCCAAATCCTCATAGAGGTTTAGCAGCCTTCTGTGTTTTAGCTTGCAGTATTTTTTTCCTCTTACATTATTGGAGCTCACAGTGATGCTGCAAATTAGGAGGCATTAATATAAAATTCAGCATTCTGAAACCTAGACAAAGGGCAGAGCAGTGCAAACAAGTTGTATGATGCTCAGCCAGTAACATCTGCAGTTGTCAATTTGCTATATCCAGCTAGGTGACATTACAGAAAGAGCTCAAGTCACTCAACTCTTCTTCAAACACCTTTGATTTGTCATTCCACAGCAATACTACTTGTCCTCCAGTAGTTTTTCTTCCATCTTTATCTAGGCAAACTTCTGGTAGGGCTTTGATGTGCCCTTCAGAACTTCCTGGGAGCTCACCCTATTTCCTGTAAACTAAGCAACTCTTTGGGAATAAATCTGTTAAGGACCAATTGCTACAGCAATAATCCCCTATTTCCTCCAGTACCACATGGTCAAGTACTGGAATGTTCCCGTTCACAGAGCACCCAGATCAATGAATCAGCTCCCATTATTAATATGTTCAGATAAATGCTTTCTTCAATATCTTTTTATTTTTAATATTGAGTGCAAGAGTGCTGCTTAGGGGGAATGAACACTAAAGCTACAAGACATGTAGCTAGGTTTTTCTGAATTAAGTTTAAAAAGAATTAGTATTTTCCCCTGCCTGTAGTGCTCCTGAAGCTCTTGCATCACTGTGTCTTTTGTTTAAAACAAAACCAAGTTCCTTTCTAGCATCAGGTCCTGCAGCACGTACAGCATGTAGAGGACACAAGCAGTTGGACTCGATGACCTTAAAGGTCTTTTCCAACCTAGTCATTGCGTGATTCTGTGGTCCCAGACAGGCACCCCAAATAAAAGCAGCAACACTGGTTTCTCAGAAAAGGCGCATATAAGCAACAATTGTCATTGAAATAAGGCAGCTAAATCAGATTTTAGATAAATTTAGTAATAAAAGACATTTTTTCCTATGGATACTATTTTCTTCCAGTGATAGTTTGCACTTTGTTTCAATGAGAAACATTGAAACAGCTGCCAAATGCCCCAAATACTTACCTTTCAAGATCAATAGCATTTCTTCTGTTGGCTTTCACGGTAGAGATTCTGAACAAAAACCACTAAAAGATTGTAGACTGGTTTTTTACCATTAGATTTGCCATTTGTAGCTGTCTAAGACAATATAGATTTTCATTTGCATTATTTGTAATTATTCAAAGTGGAATTTCAGATTGTAAGAACTAGAATATTTGAAAATTACTAGTAATTTGAAAATTACCAGAAAAAACCAAATTTTACCTCCTAGCCAACCAGTTCCCATGCATATAAATAAACTCTGACCCAGGATAAGCAGAGTTTCCAGTGGTGGTCTCTATATTAAACTTTGTGAATGGCAACGGAATCCTTGATAATAACCACTCCCTTGGTCATCTTCAGTTGAAGAGTTCTACATTTCAATGAAATGTATTATTTATCTCTAGAAGCATGACTCACAGCAAACTTGGGATAATATTCAGTAAATGTCAGTTTAAGTTTAGGATAGGCTCATAAAACCGACTTCCAATTACGCTGCCTCAGGAAGGACATGACTTTGTTTCCTGCAGCAAGTGAGTGCATTGCTATTTTAATTTCTGGACCAGAAAGTTCTGTTTAGCTGTCTAAATTACTGGAGCATGTTGTTTCAGAGCACAAAGAAGACTATTTGATTTATAAATGAAAGAGGCAAGCTAAGGAGACACTGACAGAAGCTATTGCTTTATTCATTGTAGACTATGACATCCTTGCATCTAGCACATATTTTTTGGAAACAAATGTAGGACAAAATCCCACATGATTATGTAGACTGGAATAATTTTTTAAATATCTCACAAAAAAGTGGAACTGATTGACATAATTTATTTAACTTTTCAAAAGCTTTTGACAATATGTTTACCCAGAGGCTATTAAATGAAACATAATTTTAGAGAAACACTAAAAATCATAATAGGTTTATTAAAAAAAAACACCCATGAGAAATGTCCAAGGGATGTGCTGTCAAATAAGCAGTACAGAAAATGTCCACTATATTGATAAAAAAAATAGAAAGTACCAATCAGAACACTTGAACAGCTTACTTAGCCTGACTAGGGACATTAAGTCTGACATGTGTTAGGAATATTGTCCAGAAATGCATGTAATGTGACAATAGTCTGTGTTGCAGAAGAAAAAGAAAATGACCCAACACCAAAAAACCCAAGAAAGATCAAAATGAAGCCTCCACAATTTTTCTTATATTACCATTCCAGAACTTTACCTTTGTCTGTCCAGTTTTAGCTAAGGGAATTACAGAATTCCTGAAACTCTAATACATTGTTGAGATATCCATAATTCATTGCAAAAGCAAGTCAAACAATTTATATTGAGTATTTAAACAACATTATCTACAAAAACTGCTATAACTGATCATTGCTGCAATTTACACAGAAAATTGGAACTTTTGATACGCTAAATGAGAATCCACTTCTTCACATTTACTTAAACAGTAATTCTTACATGAACTGGGGGTCTTCTCCATATTAAAGTAGCACACAGCTAGTATTTGCTATCACTGCAGATCCTTCATCTTTGCTGTACTTTTTTCATGGATGAGACTATGTCATGGTGTGTCTCACTATGGTTGTCTGCAATGTCCTCACACAAAATGGCAGACAAGTATCTGTGAGTATGTACCTTTCCATCTGCTGCCTGGTGCTAGTATGGGGGTTTTTTTGACTTTTTCAACCCCGGATTATTTTAGCAGAGTAATCTAAATGTTACAGTTGTACAATGATATTAATTTTTACTGGGATTCTGGCAAAGCATGGGCAGCAAATCAGAAAATCAGGTGTTTTCAACATGTTTACTTTTGTAATATGTCAGCTCAAAGTGTACAGAAGGTGTACCCCTTTCAACATTCACAAGCATGGTACTGACTAGAATTGAAACTGTTGCTAGAAATAATAGCTATTTTGAACATTTAACAATTATTCATTCTTTTTCATTTACCTTAGTATAATGAGTGCTTGATTTATGCTTGCCTTTCTTCTACTTTTGAAATGTTACTATTGATAGAGTTACTAAAACCACTCATGCTTTCCAGACAGAGTGAATGGCATAGGGTCTGACACACTTATGGACCCTGGAAAATCTGTTTAGTTTGGATTCAGGATAGGCTTTAGGAGAAAACATTGATTTGATTGTATTTTCTGCTTCTAAACGTTTAAGGAACAGCTATACAATTATGACTATTAATGCTTGTTTATGCTAGTAATTGAAAATGACTTCGGCATAAGGTTGTGGAAGTACTGTTAAAAGCAACTCAAGGTATAAACAGGAATTCTTGTGTGTTTCTTAGAAACAAAGATAGGAGAAATGAGATATTTATGACAGTTCCTAAAATTGTCTATAGTTCATATTGATCAAGATGCTCTGAAAATTTGTAAAGTGTATAAGCAATTCTAATATAGTCAGTAAATTAAGGAAGTGTTAAGATGCAATTTTGTATGGGTAGAACAAGTTTATTATTAAGTATTGTGATGTTTAATTAATTTGATACAGGGCTTAAAGATAGCTTTTACTGCATGTTTTGCTGTTTAAGATTTTAATTAAAGAAAAGCCTTTGAAGAAAATGCAGATTTCATTATATTTGCAGCAAAATTACTTTAAGTAAAAAAGTAAGTGTGAATACACCCTGATTTGATTTTTTTTTTTTTTTTTCCCTTACAGAAGGGATTGGAGGGTATTGTATGTTCCCACACTCCTCTCATGTGGTTTAAGCCATACTGAGGTAGAAAACAAAGTATTTTAACTATTTCTTTCTATTTCTATTTTGGTCT
Source organism: Hypotaenidia okinawae (assembly GCA_027925045.1). Lineage (NCBI taxonomy): Eukaryota > Metazoa > Chordata > Aves > Gruiformes > Rallidae > Hypotaenidia > Hypotaenidia okinawae. The sequence goes on from BSDF01000009.1 coordinate 21,239,767, forward strand.
TAATTCTGAATAAAATGACTTCGGTAATCTGACAGTAAAAAACTTTTTAAACAAAAAAAAATAATTTCAGATTCTCTTAAGCCTGAATGTGTTAGGTTAATTTGATTTTCTGACATTAATGGCTACTTGTCCCAACTTTTAAGTAATATAATACATGACATTGCACTGTGTACATAGTCAAATTCTTTTTTGGGTCTCACCAAGCAGATCTTAATTATTAATCATCAATACAGTTCAAATTCCTTCCTTTTGCATATTGTAAAACTTACTGGATCTTCTAAGTCTTATGGAGTATTATATCAAAGGTCATTTCTTTTTTTCATTCTAAGGCCCACAGTCTTCTCCACTGGGTACAATAAATGTTAAGCAGGAAGTATCAATACTCAGACTCTCTCTAAAAGTAGACTTGTAATAATTTGTAGAACAAAGACAAGATTTGCAGAACTTTCAAGACAGTTCAGATTTTCTAGTTCTTAAAAGTAGTTTTCAGAATCTCAAGTTGAAATAATGACTGCATTCCATACAGTTAGTGTGGCTAAGGAGGAAAGGAAAGTTTCCTTTAGCGTGGTCTATAGTGAAGCTTTTGGAAGTCGCTGTCCAAACTTCCAGAGAAGTATAATGTCTGATTTGTCAGAGTAGTCTATATAGTAAAAGGAAAAAAATAATTTAGAGGCAGTTCCTAATCGTTTGTAAAGCTTACTCTATATCAGAAGTATTCCAGGGGGAGATAGGGAACTGACTAAACACAAATACCCATAGAACAAAAAGTCTACACTGAATAAACCAGGTCCCATTTCCAAAAAGCCCTCCCTTGGGTTGTAGGATGTGGTTGACATCCTCCTTCCTCCAGCATGGAAAGTGGGTGTCTACAGAGAGCCCATTTATATATGCTGCCTCTGCAAGGAATTGATTTATTTTGCAAAGAATTTCTTATCTGCCCTTCTGTGAGCTGTACAACTTGTGTAAAAACATAGTCACTCAGGCAGAGTGTGACACTCTCTACACACGTATGGCCCATCCTTACTCTGGTGAATAAATTATTGCAAGTTTCTCTCCCAGCTTAAGACTTTATCCTTTCTCATTCTTATGCCAAATTGTGCACTTTGAAAAGGTTAGATTCAGGTCTTGTTTCATACCTTAAATTTCATTCGTCTTTCAGTAAAACTTTTTTCAGGGGCCTTTTTATTGTGTGTGTTCTGTGTTTAAATCAGCAAAGTTCACCTTGCTTGTGCAACTCATGGAAAAAAGGATTTTTGCTTTTTTTTTTAACTTAATGTAAAAGGAACAACTGTAACTTTTAACTTAACATACCTTGTAAATACTAATTCTTTATCAGGATTGTGTTATAACAAATTGTTGTGAAGCCTTAACAAGTAGCTATCAAATAAATTCTACTGAAAGTTCTAACAGAAATGGTTGTTTAGCTAGAGGGTTTAGAAGAGACATCTTTCCATGAGAGACTGATGTGGTTTCTGTTACCAAGCCCTAGAGAATATCCAGATATGTTTAACTTGCTCTGTATCATGCTCACACCACTAAAATTAGTGATTTCTCTGAGGAGTGGTCTCCTGGCTATCATTCAAGGATATAATGAATAGTTCTTAAAACCAAACTCATATCAGAATTCACACGGCTCCTGACCCTCTTTCTAAAGTTCAAGAGATATGAAATAACATGAATTGCATAAATGAAGAAAAACCTTTCTTCACAGTACTGGAATTGAGCTCATTTGTGCCTTGCACCCCATGAACAGGGTCAGAGATGAAAGCTAAAGTATCCACAAAGCCTTTAACAGTCATTAAAGCTATCTGAGGCGACATATGTAGCCTAAAGGACAGCAGAGAGAATGTTCTTGTAAAAGAAACAAAAATGAGCTGCCTTTGGTTTTCATGAATCTGTATTACATAGAACCTGTATAGTGAGATTCTTGCAACACAGTGCAGATACAAAAAGGATTACTGGTTTTTTTTTTTCCCCAGTGTATTAACAACTGATAAATTTAATAAGCAACTCCACTAAAAACTGTATTGCCCACATTCTAGGATACTTTTTGGCAAAGACTCTGCACATATACAGAAGCCTGTTCTTTTCAGTAGAGCAGACCAAAAATGTACAGAAGGTAGGACACAGAAGGAAACTAGGGAGATGACATCAGCATTACAAAATTTTTATTATTACCAAAACACAGTGGATGGTAGAATGCAAGAAAAGGCAAGACCTGCTATGCTAGATAGAGCAGAGAATTTTGAAGTACTGGTATTGAAAACAGGAATGTGAAGCTTCCATTTGACGTCCTGGTTAAGACGGGAGGAGAAGTACAGTAGAGGACATAATGGAAAAAATTGCTAAGATCTGCCTAAACCAATGTAATTTTAGCAATTATATTTTAACAAAATGAATCAAGGGGTAATGTACGTATGAAAAATCTTAAGATATATAAACAACTGATTATAGCAAGTTACAGCGAAAAGATGCCACATTTTATACATTGTCCTCTATTTGCTATACTGTGGCTGGCATGAATGACCATGTTGGCATAAAAAGAGATGAACTATTGAGAATGGAGACAACAGTTCTTCCTTCAGAGAAAATTACAATGATAATTGTGATTGCAGTGTTACAGTCATGTCTTATGAGGCTTCCTTTCCTATTTTGTTATTTAAGTAGACTACTGAATTGCAGAATGGGATAAGGTGACAGCAATGTGAACAGATAGTTATGTTCACTGCAGTTTGTTTAATGAAACAAACTGCAGCCCTGTATCAGATGGAAAGGTGCAAATGTTAACCCTGAGAGTAGGAAGGATGATAATTCTGCAAGAGGATAAAGGAAACATGCTTAGTTATAACAAAACCAAACTGCAAAGGATCCACAAGAGAGTCTTTGCTAAGAATGTTAGGTTCTATCCATGTGATACAAGGCAACACAGTGCAGAGATATTTGTGCTAATACTAAATGATCTACCACAGTTATAAGGAACAAAATAGCTGTATTAGTAGCTATGATTTTATGAAGCAAGGATATATAACTTCTCTGAAGTGCTGAGTTAACACCATAGTGGTGCTTCCTAATTCTGAAGTATTTCATACTTCAAAGCACTGATTCGTAGCTATTCTTTAGTTGCATTGGAAAAAAAATCCTCCAAGAGCTTTAAGAAACATTCAGAAGGATATTCTGCAAAGGGGAACATGGACTAGGGGGAGGCCTTAGTTCTTACTTTAGTACTCCCTGGTGGTGTGTGTTCCCACGTGGATGAGTAGGTCTTCAGCTTTCTTAGAAACATTTAACAATAGCTAATGATATCAACTTAAGATTCAGGAAATAAGGATGTTAAATACTGCAACTGTAGGGCATGAGCTGCCAGATGTAGTAAAATTTCAATAGGACTGTGTCAGGAGCTGAAAGATCATCCTGATTCTACTGACTCAACTTGCATGAGTTGATATCCAAACTTTTTCCATCATAAATTGTTTTTTGATGGAAAAACCAGCAAAATGTTTTTTTCATAAAATCAGGAAATTGTTGACTACAAACTTTCCATGAGGAAGATCCACCAGTGGTAAGCAGAGCTGGAAATCACTAATAGAACATTTAGTAAGAACGTGGTATTTTAACATTTTCAGCAAAGCTTGAAATGTAGTTTTGATGCTTCTGCTGGATGTTCACAAAAACAGGTGTGGTTTAGTATAGGAAAGTTTGCTTATGGATGCCAACTGTTCCTATGCGATATGAAAAGGACATCCCAGAGGTGAGGTATTTTTTCCAGGCTGGTTTCTTAATATGTTTCCTCTAACTAAGAAAAATTAATATTCTTTAAGCCTCACTTTAACCACAAAAAGAAAATTAGAAGCTCATATTCATCCAAAGGGCACAGCTTAATTACCTTAAGATGAACTATTAAAACAACTTGAAGAATATGTAGGGCATGTTATTTTAAGTATCTTACAGTTCATTTCTCTGCTTGGTAACGTCTCTTAATTACTTGTCTCAGCTTTAGCTTCAGATCTGTAAAAAAACTTTCTTAATTTTAAATACGTATCAGCTTTCACAGTGCCAGAAATGGGTAAATCTGGACTAGTATGGATGCCAGAAACAGCATCCCCTCCCTCTTTCTGGACTTCCTAAATCAGCTCAACTCATGCATGCATTAATGGGTAAATCTCTAGCCAGACTTCTTAGAGTTTATTTCTCTTTTCAAAGACTACTTCTTTATTCAAACTACTGGAGGTACAGGGGATGAATCAGAATTTTAGAAGCTGCTATTTATTTAAATAGTCATGCTTCCAATGTTAAAAAAGGACATATTGTTGCACCAATGCTATTCACCTCAGCAATGAATTTCCACCCTCAAGGTTTCTCTGCATGCTTGCAAGTATGCACAGATGGCAAGTTTCCAAGCCTGGTCATTCTCTGGCAGGCATTAGTATTTCTGATATACTTAACTTGTTGACATAAATCATATAATCAGAGGCTGAAAATATTTTGAAGCTTGGAAAGTGTGTATTATGCACATTTCCACATATGCACAAATTACTCCTATCTTTCACATACAAAATGTACATACATCTACAAACAGTTTTAGACACATTTCCATATAAATTTCACTTATACACTTTCTTTTGTATGTTCTTCAAAATACTTCACAAAGCAGTAATGCATAAATAGGGTTGAGATACATTGTAAAACACAGCAGTGGTAACAGCATGCATAAATGTTCTCTAGTTCAGCAGTTCCACAGGAAACAGTTCCAGGTTCTTTCTCATATCCCAATATTACTGCGAAAGAGCATCAAATGCAGGAGAGACACAGAGACCCTTAATTTGCAATGACAGCTAGTTGACTCTGTGTCTGCAGAGATCTGGTTGCCTGTTCTAGGCTTCAACTTACCTTTCATTGCTTTGAATCACCAAAAAAAAAAAAAAGTTACAGTAATTATTTCCTATTCTACATCTCATTTTCCTTATAGAGAATTTTTTTCATTACTATATAAGCATACATATTCACAGAGCCAGATAAGATGTAGGAGCTATGCAACAAAACAGGGATGACTGAATCTCAAACAAAATGTTTGGTCTTGAGGTTTCCACAAATAGCCTACATTATTTATCTCATTTGAAATGTTCCTAAAACCAATATTAAAGTTTTGTGCAAGCTGACATTCTTTACACCCCTACTTGGTCATGCTCAAGAAACCAGAAGTACCCTGAAAAGCCAGCGTAGTAATCATGTTATAAGCATATATAACATGTTCCCAGAAGAATGTGCTTCTGACTGCTGTATTTTTAATACAACTGAGAGGCATTTTAAAATATATTGGTGACATTCAACTAATAAATGGGAAATCTCAGTTCAGTATTGTCTACAAAGCAAAGCAAGTTCATTCCCACGTATGTGACTTGGGGGGAGAAAAGCTGTGCTCAGATACAGACATGGGTAGGTTTGAGTGAAACCATTCCTGCTAAGTCTGTATAATTTTGCAGCCAAAAATGCAAGATCCAAGGCATCAGATGGCATGTAAATGAGATCCTGAGCCTGCAGCAGAGACGTGAGAGCACGCGGGGAGGTGGTGGCTAACAGTCTCTATTCCTAGCGTTACTTCAGAGAAGGGGGTGTAGGGTTTTTTTTTTTAATTTTCCTTTTAGAGATTGTTTAATGCAAAACTGCATAGATGTGAGCAAGTATCACCGCTGTAAAAACAAGAGCAGCTAGTCATTCTGTGTTCTGCCAAACCAGATGCACGTTCCTTCACTGAGAAGATTCTTGGAGCTGGATTCAGGTTTGGGAGAAATGCCTGGCAGTGGCTATCAGGTCCTGGAAGCAGAATGGAGGTTCACATTGTGATTTTGTGTAACAGCTTGCTATAAAATCTGTATTTCAGAGTTGCTGAAAGGACTGCAGGGACCTACATTTGTCTGGGGAGAGGGCAAGCGTTAAAGGAGCAACTGGTAACTGAAAGTCCTTTGGAATTGGTATTCACACTTAGGTAAAAAAAATAAACAACCCAAACCAAAACCTCAAGTTGGACAGCTGTATGGTAGCACAGACCCTTTAGAAATGGATTACAACTGATATTGTCATCAGTGTATTGGTAAGTCACAGACTGCAGCTCAAGTTCATGACACTGTGCGGTGCTATAGCAAAATTCCTATTTTAACCAAATCAAGAGAAAAATTTATATAACATGGGTCTGTGGGGAATTTTTCTGTGACAGTTGACAGCCATTAGGCTTGTTTGATGCTAATAAGGGCAGACAGTTATATCAGTTATTTCCCTCACATGCAACTATTTAACTTCTAAATTTGTGCTCAAAATCCATTTCCGGCTTCAGCTGCTTTTTCTGGGTTCTCTTTACTTCTCTGACTAATCTGAATGTCATTTTAATGTTGTGCATAGGCATGGTAAATTCCCTAAAAGGACAAGCGAGACAATAATATACCAGTAAAATCAGCATTTTGTACCACAGGATGCTGCAATGTCCTGGCTATTTAAATAAGGTCCAGAGCCTTCTTTTCATATTTAGCATTTCTGTCTCACTAAAGTCAGTTGGGTTTGTTTGTCTTGTTTTTTAATACACACAGACTTTTTAACACTACAAGGTTGATGCTTCCCCCTCTACTCTGCCCTGGTGAGACTGCACCTGGAATATTGTGCCCAGTTCTGGGCCCCTCAGCTCAAGAAGGATGCAGAACTCCTTGAAAGTGTCCAGCACAGGGCCACCGAGATGATTAAAGGAGTGGAACACCTTGTTTATGAGGAAAGGCTGAGGGAGCTGGGCCTCTTTGGCTTGGAGAAGAGGAGACTGAGGGGTGACCTCATTAATGTTTATATTTATGTAAAGGGCAAGAGTCAGGACGATGGAGCCAGGCTCTTCTCAGTGATGGCCAGCAACAGGACAAGGGGCAATGGGTCCAAGCTGGAGCATAGGAAGATCCACGTTAATGTAAGGAGAAACTTTTTCACTGTGAGGGTGGTAGAGCACTGAACAAACTGCCCAGAGAGGCTGTGGAGTCTCCTTCTCTGGGGACATTCAAAACCTGCCTGAATGTGTTCCTGTGTGATTTATTCTAGGTGATCCTGCTCTGGCAGGGAGGTTGGACTAGGTGATCTTTTGAGATCCCCTCTGTGACACAGAAGCACTATGTTTACCTAGAATTACTATAAATAAGGCAGGCTGGGCCTAATCCTGTTTGTACTAAGAGAGACTTTCACTGCTACAATGACCGGCTCTGTAATATTTCCTGCCTAGGCCAATGGATATGTTCTACAAAGACCTAAGCTCTATGAGAACAGCTTTAATAACTGTGACTGACTTTTGTAACCCAATAACCTCTCCAATGACCATACCAGTATCTATACCAGATTAGAGTCCAGATAAAGCGGAGATAGAGAAATCCCTTTCAAAATAACCAATAGCTGGGTGATGAGTATCACTGGGATAGGAATAGCAGAGATTTAAAATCCATCTGAATATGGCAGAGTCGAAACTGGAAGTTTAATTGCCTTTTCCTTTCCACCGAACTTCTCCTCTATCCTATACTCTTCCCACAGCTAGTTTTGGCTTCATTCAAATAACTATTTTCTGGAATACAGATTATCTGGAGATACAAATCCTGCATATTACCTTGCTGCCCTCACTTCTAATTTTTCTTCTGATAAAAAACCAGCAGTAACCACAGCATGGTCAAAACTATTACTTTACTGAATATGGCCAGTTGCTACCAGTAGCTTCATTATATAAAAATTAGCCGTAATTCTTTCTTGCATTTTCCTCAGTGAATTAGCAGTAAAAAGGAGTACAACTCTGGTATTTCTCACTGTGTGGGCACCATCTACTATTCTCTGAATTCTCATTCCTTTCTCACCAGAATATAGCTCGTTCCTATGACTGAGAACAACATAACTGAGTCAGTCGAGCTGAAAAAAACCCAAACATTTCTTCTAGGCAAAGAGGCTGCTTTCTGTGAGAGATTTTGTTTATGACTTAGAGTTAGGGACATTATGATACAAGTGCTACAATGGTTTGTTCATTTGTATTAGTGTTGGTTGTTTTTTTTTAATCTCCCTGCAGTAGGTTGAATTACATCTGATGAGATGTAAATGAAAATGAAAAAGTTTCCTAGTTAGAATAATTTTACTTCTCAGTAATTTATTCAAAGGTCAGTGGATCTATTTTCTTGAGCTTTATCCCACAGTTCTTAAGGGCTAGTTAGTTCATACAGCAGGTGTAATAATGACAAAACATCAATATAATGTCCAGGAGGAAAATGCATTTTTAATTTAACAAAACAGTAAACTGTTTTCAGTTACGTTTCTAGGTGATTCTTTCTAGGTGAACTTAAATTCCTTCAATAGTAATCTTTAACATTAAGTTCTCGCCAGACAACAATGATATGCTGAACTAGAACTTCAGCTAACACAAACCAGTTTTCTCCTGAATCAGTTTCTCTATGCAGGTTGCCAGGGTTGGGGATAGGGAGAAGGATTAACTTTTATTATTTGTAACTTGCAGCACGTTTTTACAGTGCAAGCTAGCTCACTCTCAGGAAACATTAAAAGCATTAAGTGCATTAGTAACGTAAGGATTAGTCTGGGTTGGGTTTTTTCCCCTTTTTTAGCCTTTTTCTTTACTATTGAACTTTAAAAAAAAAAAAAGAAAAAAAGAGAAAGGGAAATCCTTATATATCACTGTTAGAAACTGAATTTATACTGTACGGTATCTCCAGGACTATTGTAGCCAAAATAACAAAGTACCTAACAACAATTCTCATAGGTGAGTATGGACCACCTACTTATTTTTAATTGAACAGTGGGTACTGTGTAGAAGTTTGCAGTTCACAGACCCTTTTATTTTGAAGTTCTCTACTCATGACCTTACCTCAACAGTAGCCTTGTTTTATTGGTCATGGCTGTGTACATAACTGCTAAATGGCAGGAAGGATATGGAAATAGATTGCACTGGGTTCAGAACTGAAGTCCTCTGATAAACATTAGAGTACTTGCAGAAGCATTTACATTATCTCCCTTTTATAATCTAAACATTTTCCCCTCCCAGTAATTTGTGGTTTAGTTATTGCCTAGATAAACAACATAAAATGTTCTAAGATTTTACAAAAGTTACTGATACAAGAACTGCTAGCATATACATCTACTTATATACTCCTTGCCCAATACTGTGACATCTATTCATAGAATCATAGAATTGTAGGGGTTGGAAGGGACCTCGAGAGATCATCGGGTCCAACCCCCCTGCCAAAGCAGCTCCCTAGGGCATTTCACTCAGGCGTCCAGACGGGTCTTGAATATCTCCAGAGAAGGAGACTCCACCACCTCCCTGGGCAGCCTGTCCCAGGGCTCTGTCACCCTCACTGTGAAAAAATTTTTCCGCATGTTGGTGTGGAACTTCCTGTGCTCCAACTTGCAGCCATTGCCCCTTGTCCTGTCCCCACAGACACTGAAAAGGGGCTGGCTGATTCCCCTGCATCCCCTGCTTAAGATAATTATAAACATTAATTAGGTCCCCCCTTAGTCTTCTCTTCTCAAGGCTGAACAGTCCCAGCTTATTCAGCCTTTCCTCATAGGGGAGATGCTCCATGCCCTTAATCATCTTCGTAACCCTCCTCTGGACTCTCTCCAGGAGATCCCTGTCCTTTTTATAACAGGGAGCCCAGAACTGAACACAGTACTCCAGGTGGGGCCTGACCAGGGCAGAGTAGAGGGGGAGGATCACCTCCCTTGACCTGCTGGCCACACTCCTCCAGATGCACCCCAGGATCCCATTGGCTCTCTTAGCCACTGAGGCACACTGCTGGCTCATGGCCAACCTGTCATCCACAACTACTATTTTCTTGATAGTTTCTGAAATCAAATTTGACTTAAATCAGGTTTTGATTTGTTAGACCTACTGAGAGAAGATCTGTGCTAAAAAGAATTTTAAATGCAGAATGTGTGTTCATGAAAGTATCAGGTGTTTCCTTCTCTTTCTTGGTTATAATGAAGTTTACAGAACTGTTCAATTTGGACAACAATCCAAAATTCTGGATATCATTATTCCAAAGGTGTTTTTCAGAAAGGACAGAGATGTATCTTCCTGTTTCTCAGAAGTTAAGCCTTAACTTCTTTCCTTGAGAACAGAAACCAGATCAGACTCTGAGGGCAGGGATACATACCATGTAGAGACTAAAGATATAAGGCATACAGAGCAGTGTAAGCAATGTACTGTGTAAAATTATCAAAGATGAAGGGTGGAAAAAAAATAATTAAGGGAAAGAATTACACCTAAGTAACCTAACCAATAAGACCTGAAATGAAAAATGTGCTTTCTATTTCTTCATTTTCAAAATATGTCAAGAACAGGATGGAATAACTGGAGCAGAAAAATGATTACTCTTTGGGAATAGAGATTTTTATTTTCTTCCTCATATATTGCTTAATAGTGGATTATAATTATATCAAATATATGCTCATTAATGTTTAGTTAGATTTCAGTGAATTTTTCTTGTGGTCTGTTTACTCATGAAGAGCAATATATTTAAGTATATGTTTAAAATTTAAGTAGTGAATAGAGTTGTGGTGAAGGGTAGATGAGATGTCTGAGATTTAGAGCTCTGAATAGCACTGACAAGATGCAGATAGGGGGTTAAGAAAAATACAATTTTTTTTTTCCCCGTGCTGGTCAACACTGACCTTGCCTGATCTTGCCTCAGGGATTGACTCCTCTAGTGTAGGGTAGCCTAATTCTATTTTATGCTCTTCTAGTTCTTACACTGTCCTCATTTGCATAATATTTCAGTGCCTTCCAGGTTCAAAGTTATAATCATCAGGGTAACTGTCATTTTCTTTCTTGCATCCCCCTTCTGTAGGGAAAGAGTGTGTGCAAGTGCACCAAATGTATGTAGAAGTGTTAATATTACGTGTGCTATATAGATAGATATATACTAGTAAAGGCAAACTGAAGATACAAGGGTTCCACCAGGAAAAGGTGGTGATGAAGACTGCAATGGTTCATGGATCCCATGGTTTTCTAAGAAAACTATGTCTTTTCCACTGATGAAAGGCTATGAAAAATAAAATGATTTTTTTTCTGACCCAAAACCAAAAGAAAGCCTCAAGTTTATCAGTGAATAAGACAATGTGATCAAAGCCATTTGGATTAAGAAAACATCTGTTATCTTCACTGGTGTTTGCTTAAAGGAATAGGACAGGAAGACAGTGGAAACATACCTAGATTTCCCATTGGACAAAACAATTTCCAACTAAATGAACATATAAAAAGAAATTATGTTGTCAGAAGAATGTCAAAATTCTATAGGTAATGCTGATCTATAAATTCAGCACTAAGAAAACAAAAAATGGTAACAAAATAACCTTTTTTTTAGAGACATTACTTAAAAATTTACAAGCTGCTCTAACAATATGTAGTTTTCTATGTGGAGTTAGCCTATGCTTCCTCTGTTTCAAGGTCATCTGGTTTTAAAGAATGCCCTTTTGTAGAAATTTTTCGTTGCTTTCTTGCTATGGAGTATGCATGCTAATCTCTTTTTATTACTCCTTTCCCAGATACTCCACTTTCTTTTATTCACCACTAATTTAGTTGCCTTGGGCAACTGCAAAATGTATCTTCTGTATGCAATGAAACTCTATGGAAATGAGGTCTGACATATGTATTCTTTAACATCTACAGAAAGGGATCCTTTTATCCCTTGCCATAGAAATTACTCACACATCTAATTCTCAGGGCTTGGGTTTACTAAAGAATCCTGATTTTTGCAACAAGAGAAACACAACTACACTGTAAGAGCTCTAATGACAGGTAAACGTTTTCCTTCCAAAGCCTAATCCTCTTCTACCCTGATATAAATCTAGAGGATTTTCTAGATTTCTATGAAATTATATTAACTCACAGTAGATACGATATTGGTAAGAAGTAAATTAGTGTCTTATAGATTTTTTTCATTTTAAAGACTTCTTTGACATATTGTCAAGTTAGTGTTTTCTGCACGTTGTTTCCTTGTCCTGCAGTGGACAGTATTACATGCCATGATACCATTTCCACATTTCCCTACCTATCCCAAACATCTGCTTTCTTCAAAAAGAAAAAAAAAAAAGATATCTAAGATGAACATTGCCATTTACATTATCTTTAGAACTTTTGAGAAGCAGAGCTAAAAAGTAGAAGACAAAACCTCATAAACATCCACTGTTTTACAGGTGTCAAAACAGAAGGTGAATTCTATTCAGATGCCCCATATGCTTTATGTACAAAGACACATTCTCCCTGAAAGAGCTAAGTATGCTTTCTGTAGGAGGAGCTTTTGAAAGGCTACAGAAATTTCAGAAAATGCACATTTCCTCAATAATGAAGAACAACTTCCAAGAATTCCAGTCTTCTCATCCCAAACACTCAGTCAAAATTGTAGTAATTTCCTGGGATTTTCATTTAGAAATTCATAAACATGTTAAAAAGCATTATTAAGGCTACCAACATCATTAGGTTATTTTGCAATTAAGGATGGTTTGGTCCTTCATGAATCTGACCAGCACTTAGAATAAGTTATATTTGCTGTGAAAAGAACATACCAACCCCTAGGTTATTTAGGCTGTCAAAAGAAACAAAATAAGCCACCTGTGCTCTCATGGTACCATGTGCACAGTACTGTGCACTATCACAACCAGACACAGTCCATAATTTAGAACATGTCAAAAATTCAGCCATTGTCAACTGCTCATTGAATTCATCATCACTAAACACTTGAGTACTTCAGCAGTACTTGCTAACCATAGTTCCATAAAGTACTTCTGGCTTTATTTATGAAAGCAGCTTTTGGTATATTCAGTATTTAGAGACATTTTGTCTTGCCCCAAACATTGCAGAAATCTGTGCTCTTACTGATATCTGAGTGGTCTATTTTACATTGCAGTTTTCTTGTCATCAAAATTTTTTATCTGACATGCTAAAGTGTGTAGGAGACCACGTAAGAAGGCTTATTTAACCTATGATAATATAAGGACTTTTCATTTACTGGAGTCAGTCAACAGCTAAATATATTTATTCCTTGAAGAACCTGCATTGATTTAATCCAGCTCAAGACATGCTTTCTGTTAGAATGTTGGGGTTGTTTTCTGCCTTCCTCCCCTCTCAAGACAGCCATCCAAAAAGCATGTGACCATTTGCAAGAGATAAAAATCCTGGCACTAGAATAGCAAACAGTGTTTCAAAGCAAGCTCTTCTTTCATGCAAAGGGTTTGCAACTAGTTGGCAAAGCAATATATGCCTGCAGCAAAGAACTGACATGGTGCTTATCATGTCATCTACATGCACGTGAGTTCTGCTCTGTTACAGCATTCTGCAGAAAATACCCTCTCAGCAAACGGAAACTTTGCTTTTAGTAACCATGGTGGATACCTAAAACATAATTTGACTCATCTAACTTATTTTGAAGCAAAAGGTCCAAGAATCCAATAACCACAACAACAATTAAGTTTTCAGAGGTATATAGTAAAGGACTTACTGTTATAATTAACCCTTTTTCCTGAAAATACTTAATCAGTGGGACAGCATTCTGCTTGAAATTCATTAGTCGTCTTTGAGTGGCTTTCAGGTTATCATCAGGTCTCCCTTGCTGTTCAGCACGCTTCAGTAGCCTTTCTTTCAGCCTTTGACTGGAACATGCCAGAAACACCACCAAATCTGGAGTACAGATCTGTGGAAAGAACAATTCAAAAGTGTGTGATTAAGTTGACTATCCAGCACTACAGGACTCAGCAATTCCTTTATTAGGCAAGGCTCAGATATGCTACATTTGTGTAAATTGGAACTTGATGAGGTCATTAACTTTCTGTTGTTTTTTTAAGGGAAATTCATAACCTTAAGGAGGGGCTAACTTGTGTTATGTGAAGATTAGTCAATTTGTTTCATCTGAAATGCAAAGGAAAAAGTTTAATGAAAAATTTTTACCCCAGCCCAGAAACCTTCAGACTCTGTTCTTTGTTTGCATTACCAGAAGTTTCCCTTAGCTAAAATTAAAATCTTTATAAAAGAGAAACATATTAATATCTCATATTCTGCAGGAAAATGGTTATATAGCTTCCACCTAAGTAAGGTGATATTTAAAATCCAGCAGCCACTATGAAGCTAACCCAGGACAAGGTGAAAACAGGTCTGTTCAAAGATCCACGGTTTCTTATAACACTTTATTTCTCTAAATCTCACCCAAGCTTCACTGCACTTTTCAAGAGGTTGGGTGTGGTAGCTAAGATGTTTTTAATTTCTCCTAGCCTTTTTTGGTCTGTGTGGTAAGCATTATTATTATCTCACATCTATCTTTACACTGAAGGTCAGGAAGTACAGCCTTACAGCAACGAGGAGAAAAAAAGTCAGAAATGTAGCTCTTTCCCATTTAAATTCAAGTTGGCCTTACGGCTTTCAGTGTTCTTCCTAACTTCTGGTTACTCATGCTGCTGAACAGTTACGGATGAGACACCTCTGATGCTTCAGGAGGGGGAAGTAATGGCAGCCCCACTTTCTTAGGAATGCTGCTAGATTTCCACAGGCAATCTTCAGAGCTCACCACTATTTCATGTGTGGTGGAAAAAGACCTCAGAAGTTGCTCAGACACCTGCATTCACAGGATTTTAAAAATGATTGGAGCTGCTTAACATACAGTAGACAGGGACTCAGAAATTATAACTGCAAATCAGGAATACAGTAAAGTGAAGGACAAAAGGAGTTTATACAGGAAAGTAGTTTTATTTAGTATTTCTATTTCTGTGGATCCAAATGACAGTGAAGAAAGTAGGCAAGAAATCTTTAGATGCTCCAAGTTGTAACTGGCCTTCTCCCTTTCAATGCTTGCTCCCGAACATTTTCAGGACTAGCATCTACTATGTATTCAGATGTGTGAAGTCATACCAGGCCTCTTCAAGTCTAGGACCTAAGCTTTTGTCTATCACATAACTTCACATATAGCATCAAACATTACAGAGAGCACCTAAATAAATCTCTCATGAAATTATTAGCCTTAAAGGAAAAAGAGGAAAGAGAGGAAGCAAAGTCTCCTTCTGTTTCACACAAACGTGCAGCATTTCACAGTCAATCTCAGTTCTTTAAAGAAACTGTGGCAGAGTAAGCACAGGCCCACAGCAAGGGAAGCACCTGAAAGGCACCCTGATGCCATCAGATGTGCAGATTCTCATGGTCTTTGCTCCCACAATTGACTTCAGAGGTCAGTTCCTTTTAAGAAAACAGGGAAGCATGACCCCAGGGCTTTTTTTTTTTTTCCTAGTTGTATAATAAGTAAAATAACAAGGTGTAATTACTGTGGAAAATGAATTAATTTGCTTTTTCAGATGGAAAGTTCTCTACAGGAGCTGAGTAGTGGTGATGTTCTTAATTTTTTATTAGTAACAGCAACAATACAAAAGACAGTAACACAATACCAGAAAGTAAAAGTATTTTTTCTGACACTGGTGCTTGTCATTTCAAAGACGTTTCTCTCACAGAAATCAAATGTCAGTGAAAACAAAGGTTTCAAATTCTCAGTTCAAGCCTTGTTTCAAATGAAACATTGTCTAAAAGGTTTTTTGAAGTGGGGAAAAAAAAGTAATTAAAGCATATTTAAGGTAGGAATACAAAGTGGTGGATTCTGATTATGTGATGCCTCCATGAATTAATCTTTTACCTGTAGAATATGCATCTTTATCATCCGAAAATAGCTGAAAACCATTATACAAACACAACACCTGTTTGGATTTAGATGAACAAAAAGCTGATAACTCTTCTATATCCATAGGTACACAGACCTAATAACACTTAATATATTTCTCCTACATGCATTACCTGTGGGGTAAGCTCTTGAGATGCTATTATTTCGCTCCTGTTTCCATGAAACACTTTGCTTCCACCTACCTCAACTGTACCTGCCTGCAAGATATGCTTAATGTTTTAAATTGGAATGTAATAGGCTAGTGTGAACATATGGACATGTAGGATAACTTCTGGAAGCATATCTAGTTCTCCTGTGTAAATGTGAGCACAAACTGCTTTTTTTCTAACAACGGAAAAGGTTTTTTTATGACTCATTTGAAAACAAACCTTTTTGGTTTTTATCTCAGAACTGTTGTTGAGTTTTATGAGTAGAGAGTAAGTTTTATTGTGAGACTCAGTTTGTAGAAAAAGTTGTACAGAACCAGCACAGGCAGGAGAACTGGATTCCTTCATGCTGATTTTCCATAACTTGTTCACCTTGTGTTGAAGGCAGAGAGTCTGCTGATTTGTTTCCAGAAATACATTTGAAGAAGGACTGTGGGGCTCAGGAAAGTGAATTTGACTACTTAGTAACTGGAATTTAGTGGAAGGGAGAATCTTTGCCTAGGGGAACAAACAGGTTTCTGGTTATTCACAACCTTCAGAATTTTAAATGAGACAAAGAGCATATGGCATCGACTCAGAATAAAACTGGTGGGAACATACTCTTATTTTTTTAGAATGGTATTTACTAGTAAGTAAATCCTACTCTCTTTGGGTCTGAATCTCCTTCCTAAACTGGAACAAGGAGTAAATTGAGAGTAATTCCATGCAAGCTGGTGGTGTTATTGACGTAAAACAGTGTAAGTGGAAAGATGCACTCTTCTGTCTAGATTTATTTTCTACATCACCTCTTCTTAGTTTGTAGTGTGGTGGCTTGCTAGAAATTAGATGATTACACTCTCATTATTCCTCATAAGGCAAAAGACAAAGTCTTTGTTTCTTAATTCCTGGTACGTTCTACTACATACTCTAGAGAAAACTTAACTGAGCCCATGAACAATTGTCATTAATTTAACAGTGCATTTTAATCTAATTGGTAAAGGTTACTAGCAGGCTATTTTGTGTCCATTGTATGGGTGCTCTCCCTTGTAATTACAGATTTGCTTTTTATAGTTCCATCTCTGCTGGGTTACTAGACTGTTTGCATAGTTTTGTTCTTGTTTTAGAAAAGCAGAATCATGAATCATGCTGTCAGAGAATGAATCCTGCTGACAAATTTTTTTCTGGTAGCTGCTTTTGAACTGTATTCACACTGCCCAAGAAATAAGATTCCAGCTAATTGCCCAGACTGCATAGTTAGGCCCCCCTAATAACTGATTGAGAGAGGCAGGTGTCTTTAGCGAGAACCGATTCAGATTTTCACCTGTGTAGGACAGCTGGTAGGAACCCCTAGCTGTAAACACTAATGCTACAAAGAAAGGTTCAAACAGAACTGCTTTGAGAATGGCTCAGTAGGCACCTCTATCCACCATGGATTCAGAACATCAGGTCCTCTTCTGAGGGTTTAGGACCAGCAATGGATGAGCTCTCCTTTGGCTAGTTTGGCTAGCAGAGAAGAGCCCTTGTCCAGAAAAACTGGAAACGTAGGCCAAGGGTCTCTTCCCCAGCACAAACCTAAAGCACTACTTGCCTTTCCCAGGAGAGTGCTGTAGCTTCCAGGGAAGAAGACAAAGATAAGATCATTCCACAGGCTTCCTGCTCAGGCTTGGCTTTAAGAAAGCAATGTAAAATCCACAGAGCTAAAGAGAACAAATGGAAGGAGGCACAGCAATGTAGGCAGCTGATATGCTAGTCCTCCTGCTCCTGGGTGCATATATTCAATGGGGGACTGTACCTGAGCCTTCTCAACCTGGAACAATATAGTGAAGGCTTGAGAAAATGGAAATAGAAGTTGAGCAGTCAATGAAATCAAGACAAATAGACCATCATGCAGAAAAAAATACAAGAACAAAAAATGACTGTGAAGAACAGATCCTTTCACAGAAAGCTTGCTTTCCTTTCACTAGTTGCACTGGAGTCCACATACTTGGCCAGTGACTGAGTAGGTTTTCTTTGCAAAGCATGAGCTTGGCAGTTGGATAGCCATAGGTTGCTTGGCCACAAACACCTATGCCAAACTTTGAGGAGACTACAGGCATCATTTCTGCTGGAAGGTTTAGGTATCAGACTTGGAGGAACAGGACTGCTGTCCTTACCCTGTGAGGCTGTGAGAGGACAACTCAGGCTTTCCCAACATCCCATATAGTGCCATCTACATAGTTTGTTCTACTTCAGCATAATTAATTCTCATAATAGTTTTCATAAGGAATATGTTTGGGAGTTAACTTTTTTACTCAAATCACAGCTGAGATAAACTATTTATTCCTCATACATGTGGTGTGTTTATGAGTATTCTTAAGGTCATTTTAAGCAAAGAACCAGATAAAATTTACTGCCTCTGTTTATTACTTGACCTAAGGCTTTACCTCAAATATAGTCTTGTCACCTAAGCCATATAATACAAAAGTATTTTCAGAATAATCTCTACAAAAATAGTCTTTCTCTTTTGTCAAGGAATTAAATAATATTCATTATCAACTATTCATTAATTCTAATCCCTGTTCCACATTTCATTTCAGTATTAAAAAAACTTACAATTAATATATTTTAAGGAAACTTAATCTGTACTCACTCTATTGAAAGTAAGAGGGTTAATGCTGGTGAAGGAATTACTGAAATCAGAGGGAAAGTTGTGCATGAATGACTGAAGGGGGGATAATGACACACATTACACGACAAACCAAGGCAGTTATTGAAATTATCAGGAAAATACTGAAGTGAGAAACTGTTTCTCTTGGGAAGAGTAAAAACCTATTGCCATGTGAAAGATTACTCAGAAAGTCAAACTGCAGTTCCTTCTTTACAAGTCATTTGAGTTCAATACACCAGTCAGAGGCATTTCATTACAGTGTTACTGGAGAGGAAGATATTTAGCATGCTGGAGCATGCTGGTACTGTAGGTGACTTGCTGAATTTCAAGCTGACAGGTTAATGGTAAATAAACCATTTTCTCCTTGGCATTTTCAAATATGTGCTTGGAATCTAAACACCTTTCTACTATTTGCACTCAGTAGAGATCATGGATACATTAGAAATTTGTGGTTTGGGATAGTTTCATGCCTAGGCTCAAACTGAAAGGCTAAATAAATCTGTTTTAAATCTGCAGTACTATGCAGAAGGATTTAAAAATTATCAAAATCCAGAAATTATCATATATTTATAATAAATACATAAACTAGAAGTTCAATCAGCTTTTAAGACATTAAAATTCACGTTTTCTTTTTTTCCTTCACAACCACAACTCCTTGAAACTTTGTTTTAAAATGAGAGCTGAGATCCTCACAGTCATATGACTTCAGGGCTTTAATAAAAGTAGCCCTATCAAATGTGCTGGCAGCACTGACTCTGCTTTCTGGAACTAAGAAATGGGAGACTAGGGATTTAGCAACATTCTAGGACTTCCAGTGAGAGAAGTTGTGTAGCATGTATTCATTCTTGAAAGAGAAAAATACAGGCCTTATTTCAACTTGGGTAAGCAGTTCAGAGAAACCTGAGAGAAAATCAGGGAAAAGTACAGTTTTCATGACTATGACTTCTTACAGGCTGCAGTATGTCTGCAATGAGTAGCTGACCACTGAGAAATGAAGCTGGTGTAAGTGACCAGAATGGCAGAGTTGCTGCTGTTTGGCAAGCACTGCTGAAAATCTGGAAACATCACAGAAGTAATCTTAAAGACTTGTTTCCTGCTCAAAATATATGACTGATAGGCACAGCGATGTTAACAAAACTCAAATAGAAGAGAGGGTGGGGGAAAAAAGCTTTAATTCAAATGTGGAATTCCTCAGATGTGTAAAGTGCTTTTTAATCCATTTATTCCAGATTAACGTTATTGGTTGGGAGCAGTGTTTGTTAGTTCTGGCTTCTAGATCTGAGCAGAAAGAGAAATACTGAGTGCTGTTAATGACACATTGCTTCATTTTAGGCAGTTTAGTCATTGAGATACAATGTGTTTTACTACAGTTCTGCCTAGCAACATGTTGAGAACTTACTGTCCACACAAGAGCCTGGCAATAGAATGAGGAAGAAACTATCATCTTTTAGCTATACCTATGTTTGGGAATGTTGGTTTGCTTTGACTCGTTTACTAAAAATAACTTTTTTTTCCCAGAGAAAAGTTTGGCTTCTGGATTAGTCAAAGGGATTAAAATGTGCTGGTAGTACCAAGAGCAAATACAAGCAAAGTTCAACAAGAATTAATAAGCATTTTGTATTTCTATACTAGAACATTATGCAGTACAGGTGGTGTAACTACAGTTCAGATGTATACATGTATCTGATTTTTTTCACAAAATGAACAGAAGATGACACCTCAAATAGTGTCAGGTGTCAGTAACAGCTGTGTGAGCTGTAACATTCAAGGGATTATTTTAGCCTAAATAATTTGTTACATTAAAGATGTCTGCATCACAGTTAGATGTTCTTGCAAGAAAAAACAGGCACCTTAGCTGACCTTTCCCTTTTCCTCTACTAAGATGGTGCAACATTTCCAATATAAATTAGTTTAGAATAACTCAGCACAGTTCTTATTGATGAAAGCCATGGAATAACACAGCTTCAATAAGAGCATTCAGGGAACTATAGTGTTAGTGTTTGGGAGTAAGACAGATTTTATCCTTTTTGTACCTTGCTGTTCAGTTGTTCACCACCTACTGTCCACAACATGCAGTAGTGGATAAAGGGGAGATGAGGTGGCTTAGACAAAACCAGTACAGGCTCACTCCTGGTCCACCTTTCACTGACCACGCTGTGGCCAGGTCACATCGAAATCCAAATTTTGACTTTCTGGCCCTTTACGTGACCTTGGCTCCAGAGACTTTCTTGAACCCGTTGCATCATGTCTCAAAGAGGAACAACACAAGAGTAACAAAATAATATAGACTTCTGACTATTAATAAAGACCAGACATGCTTTCTTGAATATTAGGGTGTTGCAGGCTGGTTTGTTTATGGACCTTCTCTTTTCCTCACATTTGTTCATTCTCTGTTCCAGCCTTACCTATTCTCTCAGTATCTTGTATTACTCATCTCTACTTCCATTCAGTTTAATAACTTGTCCTTCACATTCTCCCACAATTCATTTTTGGTGTTATTACATATACTATTGGAGTTTGTTTCTGTCTGTGTAAACAAGGGCAAAGGAGACAGGCTACATACTGGAAAATGCTACTTCTAAAATGAGTGCTGCTTTATTTTAAGCTTTCAAGAGATTACAGATATATACTCATCCCAACACACTCAAATGGCAAAGGATAAATGAACAGCCACCCTTGTCCCTTCTGCTCATACCTCCCACTGGAAAACTGAGAAAGCCAGCATACTCTATTTACCCTTACACAAACTTGCCATCATTATTTTGATTTACATCATAAAGCTCCAAAGTGTTCTAGTTGCTTAATGGAACAAATAATAACTTAAAGTCACAGTTCCAAAGCACACAATTGCATTTAAGAACACTTGTAATCAAAACAATTAGCAGCTGTGAAGGGATCGTGAATGAGGGAAAACAGTTAACTACATAGTAACTCCTACTTCAAGCATCTTTTGGCAGATCCCTTAGGGGCAACGTTTACAATGGCTTCTGCCATACAAACTTTGCTGCTGTATTCATGTACACAGGCACATAATGATCTGAAAGAGACTGCCTGTAAGAATATGTATTCTCAAAATTGGCAAAATTAATGATAACAATAAATCAGTTCTTACTGAGGGCTTATCAGCAGATCTTGGTGTTCTAAGGGGGATGTCTTTGCAAGAATGAGGCATATCTATTATGGAATAATGTGATTTGACTCTGCATATTGTGAAATGTCACCATTTTCTTCAGAAGGATGTTCCAGTGTTTAAAATATCTGAAGTGTCTTACTACTAAACCAAAACTTTATATGCTGAAATTGCTACTAATTCTTTTTCATCTTGTCACTTTTGGTTCATGAGAACAACTCTGTTCTGTTCTACACACTGCTAGCAAGAAAGCTTTAACATTTCTAAGCTGTGGAAAACACCTGTAGCATCTTTAACTGCAGACCCACAAAAATTATCACAACAGTTAATTACTGAATTCTCCACAACTCAATTGCACTTCCCATTGAGGGATCTCTGAGTGCCTCAAAAATGTTAGCACACTTAATATAAATAACCTGATGTGCTGTGGAATACTGTCAGCCACATCCTGTGAAAGATGGGTGCTGTATCTGCTGATAGTCCTCTTTCTTTACCATGAGGTCTTCCTAATTCAATGTGTATAGCATTCTGCCTTACTAAACAGAGAATTTTAAAGAAACAAGAAGCATATTTTATTTCTTTAAAATATAAAGCCAAGATAAAACACTGAGCATATCCTACTGGATTAAATAGCTCTTGTATGTTGAAATATCTGTATTCTTTGTATGTTTATTTCCATGGCCTTGGATATATGAGGTCAGTTGAAAAGAAAGGTGAAAAAGGAGGAGCCTAAACAGTCTAAATTTATTTTCCTTTTCCCCTATAAAAGCTCAATGATTCCTTCTTTCCTTTCCCATATTTATTTTAAAACAGATTAGATTGAAAGGTGGCCCTTTGTGAAGTGCTCCAGGAGTTTTTAGAGACTCAGATAGTCATCTCTCTCTCAGGCAGAATCAGGCCTTGAGGAGTATGGTTTAGCAAATCTCGTTAGACTGAAAATGAAGAAACTCTCTGAGAATGCAGTCCGGTCTAAAATTACTAAATCCATCCGCTTTTCTCTCTAAAAAATAAAGAGACCAATCTATGGCATCCTTGAAGCAACACCACATACAAAACAGGAGCCAAAGTTAGAATTTCCATCATCTGTCATCCTGTCAGTCTTTTTTCCACATAGAATCATGGTTTTCTACAGAAAACCAAAAACTTTCTGTATGCAACAAGAGCTAACCAGGCTGGCAGAGGGGAATAGGTCAAGTTAAATGAGGAAATACTATAAAACCATATTAAAATAGTGCAAAGTGAGGTTTCAAACATATATGAAACATATGAACATATGTCTTCATCTTTTTCCCCTTCTACAGCACACTATTGCGTTAGCTTTTTCTATTACCTTCTGGACCCCACCTTTTAGTGGTATTAATAACGGACCTAACGATGGGTGCTTGTGATTTTCCTCTGTAGAAGGAGAATCTGGCTCTAGGATAACTTGAAGCACTCAAATGGGAAGAACTGACAGGAGTTAAATTAGCATCCCCCATTCTTTCATCAAACACAACTTCAACACAAAATTATAGCACCAAGAAATGCACTTAAGTCACACTATAACTCGATATACTGGACAAAAATATGAGGCAAAGAAATGACCATTAAGCCTAAATTTCTGCTGTTTAATTTATAAAATTGTCAATCTTCTCTTTTGGTAATTATAAGGAGATAAAGCTTGCAGTCATTGGCTATTTTCTGTAATAACTGTTTTGTCCGTTTCCTTTAATTTTCTCAGTTCAGCCTTCTGAATTTTTCCCAGAATAATACCTTATAAAAGCTCACTAATGAAATGCCTCATTAGCTGCTTTCTTTTGTTACTTCTGTCTTGGCAATGCCACTTAGAACTCAAAGTACAGAAATGGTAGTACACCAGCAATTGTGAAGGACTTTGAAACACTCTGCATGAAGAGCGCTCTAAAAATTCAGCACTGAAACTGCAACCTTTACTTGTGACCAGAACTGTTATGTTAACAGCGCTTGATCAGAAAATGACATAAGCTGTTTGTTTTTCCACTGAATTTAAGTATTTTTAGATTAGTTTAAAATACATGCATGAAAACAACATGTGAATAGAACTCAGGGATACAGTTTTAGCTGACTAAACCTTAGACCAGTAGTTTAGAATAAACAAAATGATCTAAATCTCTTTAAAAAGAACATAATTTCTTGTTTACAAGAACTTGCAAAACAGGGGCAGTTTTAACCCTTATTTCAGTCTTTTCAATGCACTGTAATAAGACAGTGTGAAGGCATGCATTCTGTATCTTTCTCTTACTGTAGATTAAATTGAACAAACAGATATAGACATATAATGTCTTCCCCTTTGTAAATCAGTAAGATACATAAATATTAATTGTTAAATTTATATTATTTTCTTCATCTTGAGACAACTTTCATTACTGAGACAAGGCTTGAAGGCTTGGACTGTTGGTTATATTATCACATCGCACCTTTACACAATATACTGTCTTCAGACAGAATGTAATATAACGTAAACCAAAAGAACAACCTTTTGTCAACCTGTAATTATGTACTTAGGAAGATTTAAAGAGCAATGCTCAGTTAGAAAGTAACATCTTGTCTTTCTTGGAATCTTACTAATGATTTCAAGAAACTCAACTGTTGTAGAGATATGCAAGATATTTTAAGCATAAAACCAGTCACTCACTTGGTCCTCAAATGAGATTGCCTGGGCAACATCTCTGGGAAATCCATCAATGACTATACCCTCTTCATCAGGGATCTGCATTAATCTCTGCTTTATCTCAGTTATGGTTGTTTCCTGTCACAGAGAAAAGTTCTTTATTTAATATTGTAAAGCAAGTTTTCTTGATGGTGCACATTAATACAGTAGGTACAAATCCTTCAAAAGTAGACATTAATATGGGATACACTGTACCTGAGGGGCCAGTTCTCCAGTAGTAATTATTTTGGCAATTAGACTCCATTTTCTATTGCTGCTTGTGCTGTGGATTTTCTTCCTTAACAATTCCCCAACTGATATGTAGTTAAATCCATAACGTTCTGCTATTTTCAAACTCTGTGTTCCTTTACCGCTTCCTGGGCCACCTATTGGTAATTATAAGCAAAATATTAAATTAACATGTCATCCTAAATGCCCGATCACATGTGAATTTCCTGTCATCACCAATTTTCCAACCATTATTAAAGCAAATCTTCCATTTGATGACTTGTTACCAGCCATGTAGAAATGGATCTTGTAAAATTAAATAAATTTAAAAAAAGAATATAAATCTAAATGTAAATTAAAAATAAATATGTTCTTTCAGGCTTGCCTTCATTCTAAAGCTGTTCCTGGAAAGGGATTTTTCTTGATTTGTAGTAGAGGTAAAGACAAATGAACTGATCCTTTCCTGAACTCTGAATCCAAAGACAGAGACAGATAGTCTGAAGTGTATTCATGTCAGAAAGAATCATACTTGGTTAAATAAGCCAATGAAATCAATGGACTAGTCATAAAATGGAACTCATAAAATCTGTTCCTAAATATGTGTGCATGACTTTCCGAGGTTTTCTAATTTTAAAATACAGAAAAATATTAAATAATCAGCTGAGATGTTTCCATAGTGATTTGGTACAAGGACTTTTATTGAACCACACATACTTCTGGTATTGATGCTTGAAGCATCTGATAGAGAAGCAATTTGTTACGTTCAACTTGCTGGACAACTTGATAAAGAGACCCTTCAGTATAGTGCAGGCAGAATAGGTATCAAAATCACACAAACCAGCTACGCTACACAGCAGGGAATGCTGAAGGGAAAATCAGCTGGACAGCAAAAGAATGTATTTTAAAACAACAACCAGAGAATGTCTGAACTAAGAAGACACATTGTAGTGTGAAGAATAGAGAAACTGGAATCTAGTATGTAAAAATAGGGAATTGTTTGATAAAATAAATGTTTATATGTAGAAAAGTGTATGTTATTGAACAGTGTAACAAAGCAAAACCAAAAAAAAATGTTTTTATATTAATTCCCAAAAGTAAGTAGCTGTATTTTTGGGCATTCCATGAGGACATTGAATCTTAACAAAGAGTTAAGATTTCTTAAAAATATAATATGTTTTCTGTGAACTTTAAAAAATACATAAATGCAATAGAAGTAAATATGAATACAGTGAGCTTCTTGTTAGTGATCATGTAACTCTTTCTTATATTATCCATATTATTCCCATAAATAGCTTTTAGTTATTTATATAATACAGATTTGACTTTAGGATAAACCTTATAGTATTGTTCCATATATGCTAAAGACACTCTCTGTTTAAGCAGATTCAAACCTGTGCCCCAATACTACACATCAGAGAGCTTTCAGTGCCACTGATAGTCACTGAGAACTCTTCTGTCCCCTTGACACTGTGATGGAAACTCTCTACCTGGCCTTTGCAACTCAGATTGGCACCCCTTTGAAAAGAATGCACAGGGAACCTTGTGTATTGTTAGGGTGTTCCCTTACCCTGCCCACATCTTAGTTATACCCGTGAGAAAAAAAAAGTTTAATCATTATCTGGTTATTTTAAATGATGCTTAAATCAACCCAGGATAAGATAAATGCAAATATAACATTTGTCTATAAGTAGTCAATACAGCTACAGATGTTCATAAAACACATAAGCAATGAAGTTGAAGAAAAACTGTATCTTCTCTCCATACAATAAGGTTTTTTCCCTCGTTCAGTTCACTTGCTGTTTCTCTCCCCAACAGGGATATGCTGTCTCTCTTTTAGCAGATTAAGTTAGATTTCACAGCTATTCTTCCACTTCAGTTCTTCTAAGTGATCTAGCTGGGCTTAGTCTTTTTCGGCTGGGATTCTTTCTTTCATACCCAGTTTAGCTATCCTTTTTAGAATAAAGGATGTTTGCCTTTTGTAGGTATGCGAGTATCTGTTACACTAGGAATCATCTCCTCCACTGAAGTGGCTACAAGGCAATTCTGCTCCAGCTCTCCCTGCTGCCTTTGATGGCACGCTCAGCCCTTCCCATGACAAATCCGTTTCACCAAACCTTACACTGTGTTTCACTCTGGTATCAAAAACGTACCTGCTATAAAAGTTCAAACAAGATAATTCCATGTAGTTTACAGTTTATTACAGGCTCTTGGTAATCTGGAATGCTAGTAGATTTAGAGTAACTGATTCTCAGTGTCTTTTTTCTAACATAGATGAAAAGAACAGCACAAAGAAGTGCAACTAATTGTTTGATAATTGCTGCCAGTTTGTAAGGAGTGGATTTGGCCAGGTGAATGAATAGGATTATTACTCGTTATTGGAATGCCTACTCACTCTGTGTAAAGATTTCCATAAGCAGCCTTCTCTAGTCATATAAAGCTACCAATTGCATTCTAATGAGCACACATATAAATAACGCATCTTATATATGTGTGCGTTTATATGCATGTGTAACATTTATTACTACAAATTTTTATTTACTGACAATCACCCTAGCTACTGGGGAAAAAAAGGGGTGGTAGGTTGTGACTGTGCTTCTATGAAAAGGGTTTATAAAACATGCTGGAGCCAGTGTTGTGTTTAATTCCTGCAGATATAAAACTTCCAAGGAATGAAATCCAGTTTATTTCCCTGGAGACCCAAGACAAGTTTGAAACAGACTATGTGCACCCCAGAAACAATAAAGATGCAAAACACATATAGTTAACATGCAGAAAATTAGAAACAGAAAAGTTGACAAGGAAAATAGTATCCATATGCCAGCAGAGATACAATAGATCCCAGAAAAACACAACTGTTACTTAAAAATACACCAGTCCCCATAAACCATAAAATAGCTGAAAAAAGCCCTTTTTGAAATCAAGAGGACAGACTTTACATTCCTGTTAGGGAGAGCTTTGCTTTACGATTTAAAAGAATCAGGAACAAAAAAAAGAAAGCGCAGTTTGGCATTTCTATCAATTTAGATTTACAAGCAGAAAAAACCCCAAATAAAGTATTTGCTTTAGAGTTCATAAACTTCTCATATATTTTGCTTTTCTGAATCAAAAAAAAAAAATCCTTTTGTAGCAAATTGGGATTATCCATTTACAATCTAAGGGGGAACATTCAGGTAATAAAGTAAGCAAAAAGTGATAGAACAAAATTACTTCCCACAGCAAATCATTATAATTTATTGAACTGTGTATCCATCCCTGACTCTCTGATAAATCATACTGACAGATCTTTCACAAGAAAGGAAAATCAGATCACTTTTGTTTTTCATTCTTTTCACTTATTCTGAGATTCTGCATTATTCAAGAAAAGTGTGATTATTTTACATATTTCTTAGAAGATGTCTAGACTAGGGAACATTTGTGGCATCTAAAATTACATTTAAAATTTACTTTCAAGTGAAGATTTCTATGCCCAAGAAGTTGCACTAAACCAGTTGTTTTAATTTGCTTTTGTCAATGGAAGTTCAACAATTTAATTTTGCTTAGTGTTGTAAATTTAAAATAAATTCATGTAATAATAAGATTTCTGAAGACTTACTGTTTAGAAATCTAGTTGTGGACTGTATTTAATAAATCAACAGGCTAGCTGACTGCTGATAGCACTGTCTTTGATCTGTCCTTAAAACTTTAAAAAAGAAAACCATATTATTTTCATACTAACTAATGCTTTAGTGCCATTTTAAAATGTACTGAACTAAGTGGCTAATGACAGCAGGTAATTAATTTTTTTAAGATCTTTGTATTCAGGCTGTATCAATAGTAAAATTGTATTTGTCAAAATACATTAGGAAGCACATTTTTAACACAGTCTAGTTTTTTAGTGTTGTAGTGCCTTCGAAACTTTATTTTCCAGTGATTCAGATGTGTGCCATGCTGGCATGCTCCATCTGATTTTTGTAAAATCCAGTCACATCCTCACCGTGCAGCTTTGCAGCCTTACATTTCACCAGGAGGATTCTGTGCAAACACAGAAAAAGAACAACCCCCCCACCTTTCTAAGTGAGTTAGTTCTCTTTTGCCTTGGAGCTACCTGGTTCATTATAAGGATGATAGATTTCATAAAGCAAAGAAGTTGTAAAAACCTTTATGGAAGCATTAAAAAGATCTTGGGCTAATGCATTATTAAAGAAAAGTTGGCCTAATATGCGAAGCAGAAGACAGGTCTTTTACTTCCATTCATTTGAGTCCCCAACAGCAAATGGAACTGGTGCTCTCTAAGCAAGGCAGTAAGCTTAGTTATTGCTACTTAGACATAAATAGCTTGTTTAACTGAAGCTTTTGCTTGTACTTCATACAAACTGGAAAATATGCAACACATTTCTGTGTACAATATTTGTCTCTTTACATTAATAGTACGTCTTTTTTCACTTTCTCTTTTCTATTCACTGTAGTAGTTATTCTTTTAACCTTTCCAGTGTGTGGTTTTTATGTGGTTTCTCAAAAGAAAGTTGAATTTGGGGAGATTTTCTCGATACTGTACAAAATTGCACAATAGCTGCTAAGCTACATATAATATCGTGTTTCTATCAGATCACACTATAATAGCCAGATTCAGAGAAACTCAGTTGGAGAATAAACCTGAAAAAGCCTTTGTGGAATGTTTACAACATTCCCTATATAAATGGGGGAAAAGAAAAGCACTGTAAAATCCACAGTCTGTTCACTATATGCTGGCATTCAAGGATTTCACTTCAAATACCCCTGCACTCAGTTGCAGAGGTGAAAGCCAAGCTCTCTTTATTTCACCTAGATCAAACCTACATTCATCACTGTAGTGCAATAGAGCTACATGGATTTCTATGTATTAGGATCCTTCTGTGGTCACTGAAAAGGAGCCATTTTTTCTCCTCTATGAAAAGGAAGGCAAGCTAATTAATTAAGATGAAAGAAAGGCATGTATTATTTCTCTATCTAATGCAAGCTGTATAGTTTAACGATGCATGGAGAGATTTGCATGTTGAGATCTGTAAATCTGAAACAGAAGATTGCGAGAATTCAAATGCTTAAGCAATTCTTTTGGTGTACCACAAATATCTAGAAAAAATCCCTGGTTTGCTGTTTTCAATATATTCCAATATCACATTTCTGAGAACTGCTGGACACAGAGCCTAGAGGACATGCTGTTCCTGCAGATCCCACTCTACAATACAGAGAAGACATTTCTATTCTCTTTTACTATACTACCTACTATTCCCTGTTATGGAAGCAATATATCTCTTTAATATAAATAAGGTTTTATAGACTAAAAACAGAACTCTCTGGCACCTGGCAGCTGGGCTATAACCATCTGAATGGTCCAGAGAATCAGAGAACAAGCCTTGGTAGTAAATATTTTGGAAGAAAACTATCCCACATGACAAGGAAATTAATTCAAAGAACTTATATTCAGAAACAGAAAAAAATCCATTGATTTAGACCTGAAGTGCAGCTTTTTCTTAATAAACACTATGCTTGTCTCAGGCTGGAAAGTATGAGTTGCTTAGAAAGGACAAAAACAGCACATAAGAGAGAACTTGTGGAAAGGGCACGTTAACTAATGCTAAATGATAGCTCACTCTCCCTTAAGATGGCACAAGATTAATTTATCCCTGCAATGGACTAGTGACCATGTATGCTCACTCCACCTGGACATACCCAGCAGTTTTCAAGGTTTTAAATATAGAGGTCAACAGTTTCCCATCACTTTTTTGAGCTGGGTTATTCAGTTATTTTTAAATACCCTTTTTATGTGAGCAGCTTTGCATCCTTCTACAGTAGTGTTTTATCTCAGATCCAGAGCGTGCTTTGGAAGAGCTTTGGTTCACCTGGTGGAGCTGTCTTAAAATGTATGAGACAGGTTTGGTTTAGATTAAATCAAACCAGTAGATGCGCTCCATAAGCAAACCATGAGCTCTCCAGCTGCTAACGGGCATCCAGCCTACAGAACATGACTGCAGGTGCTCCCTGTAGCCCTGTAATGCTTACAGTTGGGATGCTATATCCCCAGCATTAAAATCCACTCTCTGATACATTCTAATTGGACAGCAGCACTTGCTATGGCAGATAGAAAACCTGCATTTAAATGCATATATGCATTCAATGTATTTGCAGTACAAATAAAAAAGCAAAGTAACAAAGATAAAAATCTTGGCCAAATGACCCTGTCTTCATACCTATGACAAGGATAATTTTTGGTCGCGGTCTTGCAGGATCAAACACATCGTACTCCTCAATTAGCTCAGCAGTTTCAGAGAGGTCGGTGTCACTTTCTATCGAAAACTGCTGGATTGGAGGGAGCCGGTCGTACCGTCGGTATGGGAAGTTAGAATTGTCAGGCATCACTGTAAGATAGTAAGATAAATTGGGAATTGTGGAAATACACAGAAAACTCAGAATCTTATTGTGTACACAGATTTAAGTAAGTAAAATAAATGAACATAAAGTATAAAATCTCCTAATTTTACAATGTGCTTCCTGTTCCTATATTAAATATTCCTTGTCTCTATTCAGCTGAGTTATTAAATTGGAACCCACTAGAAGTCAGTTTTCTTAGTTGTTTCCTTACAAGCACATCAGCAATTCTGTGCAAATCTGCCCACAGCTGCCAGAGTTCGGCGGTGGCCTCTCCGATGAAAAGCCTTGTATTGTGCAGATAACCTGTACTATTAAGCAGAACACTTTTGGTGATACATGGTGTACAGAGAGATAGAGATAGTATTCTTGCTAATTAGTTTAATGAAGTGCTGGATGGCAAGGAATAATAACTATGGCAACTGAAAGATGAACTAATTACTCTTTGTTAATGTTACAAATAAAATAATTATAGGTATTGGTATGACATTAGCTTAGATTTTGAGAGATGCGCCTCTTTCTAAGAGTTTATCACATTATATGTAGTGAATTAGCACATAGTTCTATTATAAACTGGAAAAAACAACCTAGTGTGACTGCATTGAAGTTATATACATCACCCATAAGGACCAGCTGAAAATATATGCCAACTGCAGTCAGCTTTGCCCCTATATTTGCAAATGTTTTAGGTAGGATATGAGAAATCTCTCCACTAATGTGTTAAACAATTACAGAGCAAACATCTATCATTAGGCTGCAAAATGATCACAATTTCCTCTCCTGCACAGCAGCCGTTATGGGAGGAAAAAAACAAATGCCAAAACACAAGGAAACAGAATCCTTTGAGTTTGTTACCTAAGGCAAATCAGAATGAGGCACCATCTGCCACAGAAGTAAGCATAAAATAATTCCATAGTGGATGTAAAACCACCCACAGTACAGGAAATAGGAGCATTTTTATACTTAATACATTACCATTCCTGAAAAAAGACCTCCTGGATTGTCCCCCATTGAGGGGAGGCAGTGTCTTCTTTTCCGGGCTGACAAAGGTGTCCCATTTCACTTTTTCTGACCCTCCAAGTTCTCTCACTTTCTGCAAACAACTTTCCAAATATTCAATTGGGTCATCGGGTTTGTAACACATTAATCCATTCAACAGACTCTGCAACATAATATCAGAGATACACACTGTAATGATAGGTGCCAGGAAAGAACATGCAGGTTTATGTTGCACTGAATTTGACTTGACCCAGAGAAACCCCGTATTCCTTCTATATTCGGACTCTCCATTTCAGGCCGATGTGTGAGAGTGAGGCCTGCAAAAAGCATATGATTTTGGTTTGCTGGTGTCACAAAAATGATTCAGAACAGGAAGCTCGTGGCTCTGTCTTTATATTTGTCTGTTTGCACTGTAACAACAACTGAAAATAGTAAAGAAGTTCCCTGTGTTTTTCTTAGAACTACCACTGGCAAACATATGCAGAGCAACGCACAAGCTAGACTGCCCCAGAAGTTACACCTTCTGTGTAGCCTATTAGAGCACTACACCATATCTTTTCCTTATGGACCAGTGCACTCACCAGTATCTTATCCATATTCTTGACTCAACACTTAGATAAATAATGAAAAAAAATTTTAAATAATGAGAAATACTCAAATATCATCTTGAATCAGTATTAGAAGGAAAAAACCCACCACAGCCCAAACCCAAAGTTCATAGGTGTTTCCAGATTTAACTGACCAGAATTTCTCACTCATTAGAAAATTCCTGTCTACTCTATTAATTCTGCACCCATTGTATCTATGAGCATTATGGGGAGCAAGAGAGAAGGAATGCCAATGCCAGGCCCTCCTCTGACGCATGGTAATTGATTTTCCTTGACAAAGCGATACATAAGTCATCATCTCACCTCTCTGTAAGACAACTGCATCCAACCTTCTCTTAATAATAAATGTCATTCAGGCTGATTTCTGTTCCTTTGTGCATTTCTTAATTTTTGTGCAACTTGAGGGTCACTATTAGTAATAAACATCAATAGCTCCAATTCAGGATTTGCTCAGCTATTTATCTACAGTTTACACAGTAGTTGTTGTTTACACACATTTTTATTTATAATATAGGATATAATTTCTGTGCATCTATACCCATATTATACTGTTTAGCCAAGTAACAGCAACTATCCATATATTTTTGCAGAAGATATGCACCATTTTTTACAAATTGCCAGCTCAAGCGTTGAGCCTTTACAAAAAAACCAATTTTGTTGCCTGCATCTTTTGTTAAGCCATTACAATCTAAATGTTCTAGGAAAACATCAGCATGGTTTATGTCCTGTGATTTTCAAATACATAAAGAAATGTCTAGCTTCAGAACAGGCTGGGGAGCATACATATGTGTCTCTGCCTATGTGTGTTTTATCCAGATGGCAGGATGTCTGATTCGAGGAAAAAAAAAATTCCACATTGTACAGAGGAGTAATTATAAACCATTAGCAGCAGGTAACTTGTAGCAAGCTAAACAAAACCGCGCTAAACAGTTGTGGGCTGGCTTTTTTCTCTCCCAGACCGACGAAAACCTGGAGCAAACCTGAAAGGTAACCCCTGCCTGGATTCCTCGGCAGAGCGGTCCGGGGGCCCTCTGCCCTGCGGACACCCAAGTTCGGTCCCTCCGCAGGCGGCTGAAGAAGGGCAGAGGCAGCCGCCCGCTGCGCCGCGGAGGGGCGCGGCCGCCTGGCTGCCGGCGCGCCCGCGGAGGCTCACGGCAGGTGAGCGCCGGAAAGCCGCTCCCCGGCCGGCACCGCGGCCGGCAGCTGCCACCCGGTTCGCGGGCCGTTGCCGGGCGTCCCCGGGAACAGCGGTCTCCCGGCAGCGTCCCCCGGCCCGGGGCGGGGGCCAGCCCTCCGCGGCGCGGCTCCCCGCGTAAGGTACACGCGCCGCAGCCTCCTCTGACTGCTCCGTCCTTCCATCCACCTTCAGCCCGCCGCGGGGTCCCAGCGCGGAGCAATCCCCTCCCCGACGGGGCGGAAAACGCTCCCTCCCCTACCCACCCTCCTACCTCGAAAAGCTGCGGGATCTCCCTGCGGGCCAGATACTCCTTCGCCTCGCCGGCGCTCATACCGCCAGCCGGGGACGGGGGCGCCGGCGGGGCGCGGGTGGGCAGCGCCGAGCCCCGCGCACGGCACGGCACGGCACAGCGCGGCGCGGCGCGGCGGTGCAATGCGGGAGCCTCGGCGAGGCTTCCGCGGGCGGGCGAACCGGGGCGGGGGGGAGGAGGGAGGCAGGCTGCCCGCCTCCCCGTCCCCGTTGCACGGAGGGAACGAGAGCACGTTTTCCCCCGGCGGGGAGGGAAGAGCGTGCGCAGGCTGCCGGGGAAAGTTTCAGGGGGTGCCTGCGGCGAGGCGCCGAGCGGAGGCGGCGAGGGGTTGTGCAAGGGGTTGTGAGTGGCTGTGAGCCGCGGGCACGGTGCCCTGGGAGAGATCCGACCCCGGTTCCCGGGGAGGCACCTTCTGCTTTCGCCGTGCTCAGGCGCTCGCACGCTGGGAGAGCAGTGGCCGCGGGTGCGGGCAGGGCTGTGCTGTGCTGGGGTGCAGCGCAGAGGTGCTGGAAGCTTCCTGGTCTTGGTGCGGTCTCTGCCCTTGGCATGTATTTGGGGCGTTTGTGGGGAGAGAGGCATTTCACATGCTTTGGGGTGGTAAAAGACTATTATCTGTGATCATTCATGAGCATACGGGATCATCAGGTCACCAGGAGAGACCTAAAGACGTCTCTGGTCCAACCTCCTGCTCAGAGCTCTTGAGGTCATACCAGGTTGCTCATGTCCTTAGCAAAACCTCCAAGGATGGAGACTGCATAACCTTACTGGGCAACTTATACTGATCTTGTGGTGAAAAGGTGTTTTCTGTTCAGTTAGCATGTTCCTTGTCTCAATTTGTCTTTTGCCCACCGTTGTGAAGAGCCTGGCTCCATCCTCATGATAACATCCTCAGAAACATTGGAGACCTGTTGTTATGTCCTCTATAAGCCTGCCACAGGCTGAACAAGCCCAGTTTCCTCAGCCTCTCCTCAAGGGCACATGCTCTCATTTCTAACCATCTTTGTGCCTGTCCACTCAACTCACTCCAGTTTATCAACATCTCTGTCTTACTGGGGAGCCCAAATGGGATGCATTATTGTAGATGTGCTGTGAGGAGTACCACATAGTGAGGGAGCTTTACTGATAGTCTGTAGCAAACTGAAAGAGTACATTGTTTCAGTTGCTTAATTGTACTATATCGAGTCTGATGTTCCAATTAGATTTTAATTTTGTTGATTCTCTTTTCTAATACAACATCCATGTAGTTTCACTGATGCACACCCTAACAAAAATGGCTTATGTAGTGTAAGCTTGTAAAAAATGTGACCTTTCCCTATCTCAGTATTTTTCAGACATAGGATAGGTCTTCACAGGAGACCTTTAAGAAGCTTCTCCCCTTGTGTGTGATTTATGGATCAATAGCAGTTGACAAGCTGCTCCTTCTCAGCTGAAGCCATGTTTTGCTGCTTTTATGCTTAAACTGCCCTGCCTCCAGCATTTTACATAGACATTTTTTCTCCTGGAGAGGCTTCTAGCCCTTGCTTATTCTCCAAACCACTAAACGCTGCCCCAGGGACAGCCCCATGATCCTCTGACAAATTGGACTGGAAGGTTTTCCAAGTGACCCAGTTAGACCCAGAAACTTCCACTTGAAGGGCAGCCACTAACATCCCTTTGCTGCAATCCACTGATGGATGACTTATTCTCCACTTCAGCTAAAGTGTCTCAGGAAAGAAGTTTTTAAGATCCTTTCCAGCTTCATTTTCTATGAATCCAGTGGTGTCCACTTAGGGATGTTGCAGTAATGTCTCTGAATTGGGCATCTCTCATGTTTAAGGCAGACCTTAGTATTCGCTGGAGAGTTTAATCAGCATTCATTTCATCTGCCATCTTTCTTACCCTCCCATGAGCTCTGGATGTGGCTTTAACCTTACTTTCCCTTGCTAAGATTTTAATACAACCAAAGTTTTGATTGAGTACAATAAAATAGAGTAGGCTCCAATGACCTAATCAAAAGATAGGACATATAAGTGCTTTTAAAATACTTCAAATAAAGCTTGACAAGAGGAAGAATGAATTAAATTGAATAGATATTTTCTTAAAATAGGATCTTTCCTAGGGAGGGCTAATGGAAGAAGCCAATCTATTTAGGAAGACAGAACTGTGGTTTTACCATTTGGAGGTTTTGATGTTTGGGGGTTTTTAGTTATAGACTTTCAGCATATTCAACATTTATGGGTAAATTAGTATCTTACCCAATGTCATGGATTCATAGAGAAAGATACTTCTTTTCACATGCTTTCCATGGCATCTTTCTCAGGAATGTGAAAAATTTCTGTGTAAAGCCCTGTCTGAGATGCTTGGTTTTTACTGTATTTTGCTGGTAGATAATTTTAACAGAAAATAAAAATTCTGACTGTTCTGCCATAAAACCATTATCATTATGCACATATAAATTAGTG
Source organism: Hypotaenidia okinawae (assembly GCA_027925045.1). Taxonomy (NCBI): domain Eukaryota; kingdom Metazoa; phylum Chordata; class Aves; order Gruiformes; family Rallidae; genus Hypotaenidia; species Hypotaenidia okinawae. The sequence continues at coordinate 21,276,206 of BSDF01000009.1, forward strand.
TTCAAAAAAGAGTGATTTCGAGCTAATCTGATTTTTGTTGGACAAAATAAAATTCTATGTTGCAGAAATTACCACCTCAGAAAAAATATGGCCATTTAGGAAATCTGTCAGACTGAATGTGTGAAATCTATCTAGAAAGGATATTTTTGGATCTAATAATATGGTACCTCCTTCTAGAAGTAATTTGTTATGTGTTTGCCTTTGGCAAAATCCCCATATTGAAGCAGGGTCACAGGTGGATGCTTCTCAAAGGCTCTGAAGAGCATCGGCAGCAATGGATTAAGAATATATTAACTAAATATAAAGCTGGGGTATTTGTCATTTCATTTCATGTATGTAGGTAACATAAAGGCAGCTGTTAGAAGGCAAGCTGTTTGTCATGGAACGGTATCTGATGAAGAGTGTGGATGGAGGTGACGTGGTCTTACAGCCTTAGGAAATAGCAGGGAATGCAAAAAAGTTCCCAGAAATGGGAACATGCACTTGACCTCCTGAGCACTGAAGGTATAGGTAGATCTTCATGGTACTGGGGTATGGCTGAAGGATCAATTTAGTTCTACTTCTACCACTGCCTCCTTCTGCAGGGGGAGAAGCTACTGTAGGAAGAACAAAATTTTTCTATCAAAATGATAATGGTTCTGGAAAGTCATTGCAAAAACTTACGGATCTTATATCACTGGGCCAATTCCACTCTCATTCTTGTTGGCTCCTCCAGTAAATACATGAAGTAGAACTGATGTGAAATTAGTATGGGATCAGCTGGAATATGCTGTTCTGGGCCTTCTCTTCTTCCTGGTTAAACCAATTACCTTACACCCATAGGCTTCAGTCAAAGCTTGATTAGGTTCTATGTTTCCAAAAATCACTTCAGAACCCCCCAGTATTTATGTGTCTTCTAGATTTTGTCTAGTGTCTGTGCAAGCACTAGTGGCTGTCATTTTTCACTAAGCTGCTGCTCTGCTAGATGTCATTATTAAATCAGAACCAATGTCCTTGGATTGATGCACTTATACAGGCTGGGGCAACGTGTGTGGAAAGTCTGGTTTTGTAGATTCTCTAAGTTAAAAAAATGATGTGTAGCCTTTCTAATAGAATATGCTGAATTATATGCTTCTGATCAAGAAATAATATGCATTGTAATGTAAATGCAGAATTTATGTACAGCCCTGTACTATGCCTAGTATGGTGTAAATTAATCCAAGACTGCTAAAATGATCTTTTCATTTTAATGAGAAACATGTTTCTGAACTTTTGCTACAGTGTTGTTAACAGGTTTTCTTTAAACCTGCAGTTTTGCTTCCCCTTTCTTGTCTGCCTTGTTTAACCTTTTATTTTTCTTTTCTCCTGCCATCTAAACAGCTTACTTAAGTGAATTAAATCACTAATTGAAAGGTAGTGAAAATTCTACCTAGAAAAATCTAATCTCTGGGTCTAATTTTCACCAAGTCCCAGAACTGACATTTATGTAACTTTTGTGGACACTAAGATGAGTAAAGCTTGGGAGGAAAGAAAGAAGGTTGGTGCTGCTCAAAAGTTTGAGGGTGTGTATATCAGTCTACTGAGGGCAAAATAAAAATGCTATGATCACTCCTTAACCTTTGTTTTGATAAACTACACAGCTTTAGTTTTTGTTTTCCAATTATAGTGTAATCATTCTTGTGTCCCTTCCCTAAACTCCTTCCAGTTTATCATCAGGCCTCTTCAGGGAAGGCATCAAACAGAACGTGCTGTTCCAGAAACAGTCCCACCAGTGCCAGGTACTGATGTGCTTCAGCCTTCCTAGAACATCCTCACAGTCCTCATTCTGTTGTTTTCAGTCAGAGAGGTGGCATTTCTGCCCTGGCCTTGGTGTTGCACTGGGGTTCACCTTTATAGCTAATTACCTACCAGACTCCCAGCAGCTCCACCTGCCACTTTATTTTCTCACATAGATTCCTCCACTGTAGGATCAACATCTGCTCTTTATTCTTTAATCTGTAAGTTAATACATTTTACCAAGAAGTCAGCTTGCTCAGCCCAATAAGCTGTCCCCTTTGTGAGTTATCACTCCCTAGTCTTTGTTATCTGCCAGAAGTAGCAGTGATTCTTTTTTTTTTTAAATCAATAAAACTGCCATACAGCACACAGTCCAAACACAGCTCCCATGGGACCAAATCAGAAACACAATATTCCCCATTTACACTTCACTTTGGAGACCAGTCAATTGGTCATTAAATGGATTAATTTTGATTCATTCGGGTTTCCTAAGCAAAATATCCTGCAGCAGTAAATAAATGCCTTCAGATCAGCCCTTTTTTCTTCATCAGCCAAAACAGTCCTTCTCAGACAATTATCTGTGGATATACCTGAGAGGATCTATTTTCAAAACCTGGCATTGACTAACCTTAATTAAATTCCATGTAAACAGTATTCTGGTAAGTTCTTACCAGTTCTGGGTTTTTTACTCAATTTGGTGTTAGATGGACAGGTCTGCAATTCCCTGTGCCCCCACCCTTTTAAAGTTCTGGCCTAACACATTCCCAGCATGCAAATATTTTATAGGGGTCTTGGAGGCCCAAAATGTCCTTTCCAGCTGTTTTCCAACTCCAGTACAAGTTAACCAAATATGCAGATTCACTCGGTGGTTTTTAGCGGTTCTTATTTATAAAACTTACCTGACTACAAGTGTAAGGAAGAACGTTTCATCATCCTCCTATGGTATAATTACATCATCTCATTATTTCTGTATACACAGAACAGAAATATTTTTGAAGGCTTCCAATTGCTTTTGTTATATTTATGCAAGCATCTTCCAATAATGCTGTTAGGATCCTTTTTTTTTTCCTTCTGTTCAGAAAAACAGCTCTTGTAAATGCTGTTCCACCCCTCTGACCATTGGGGTTTATGTCATTCTGTTTCCCTTCTTATTTTTTTTTACAGTTTTTAAATTTCTCACATGTAGTTCCTGCAACTTCAAATATTTGTTACAGATATTATTCTTATGTATCTTTATTTTCAAGCAAAATTGTTTTTAATTAGTGCTGTCTTTTTTTTTTTGGTCCTTTTTTTTTTTTCCCTATTCACAGGCTGTTGCTCTTTGGGCTGTTTTGTTAGCATTTCTTAAGTAATTCCCAGTTGTCATACATATTTTTCTATTTAAGTCCTTAGCCTCGATCTGGCTCCTAGTAATTAGATAGTATGAGGATATTGTACAGGCATTTTGTAACTTAATAAATTCAAGGTTACCACCTCAGGAAGTCCTTAAGCCTCAGGCAGATGGAAGGCAGGAGATCCTGTAGAGGTTTTCCTTGTTTCCACTCAGACCCTAAGACAGCTCTCAGTGGTGAGAGCACAGACTGGCAGCTTACACAGACTTTCAGTCTGATCTGTTACAGCTTCCTGATGCTTTTTGCTTTTATTTTATGTCACTTAAACAGAAAGTCCCTCTCCCAACACACGAACACACACGTCCCAACACCCCCCAGCTCCTCTGTGTTACAGAAATTGCTTTTTGGGAGGGTTATTTTATTTTCCTTAGTTACCATTTTCCAGTAGCTGATTAATAAACACTCCAAATAATTTGATACCGAATTTTCAATGACTCAGATGTGCTGTGCTATCTTTCCCCATAAAGTCTTAATTTCCTTGCCTTTTCATCCGAAGGATCCAACCACAGATTTGAAGGTCCTAACCTATGAACTGTCCCCAAATGGATAACTGACAATAAAGCAATTTCAGTTCATCTTGTTTACTTTTTATGAACTAAGGAAATTTGGGTAGCTGTAGAAAAAAAACACAAACACAAACAAACAGAGCACAATTCAGTTAATAACACAGTCTTGAACTTAATGACTTGTGTGTAGTCATGGGGTACAGAAAATAATCCAAGCCCAGCTTGAACATAAGATTGTTTGCAAGTATGACTCCCTGCTACTAACTGTTTGGGTTTTATTTCGGTGGTATAATGGACCTGTACCTTACGACACTATTTCTATAACCTGTTATTCAATCATAGAGCAAAAATCTTCCCTACTTCAACATCACCTTGATACAAAGTAGAGGTCTTGAAAAGATGAGCCTCTTCATAATTTTTTTTTAATAGAAAGTTAAATGTATTTAAAATAGTGCCAACATCCTATCATGATTTCAGGATTTCAGGGATAGCTCACATGAGTAACCTTAAACATTTTTTGATTTATCTTTACGGTGGCACAACACATTGTAATCTCAAATAATAGATAAAAAGGAGCAAGTCAGTTTGACTTAAGGGTTTTTTTTTTTAACCTAGAGTCATGAAGGATTCCTGGCTGGGTTTTTTTCAAGTAGGAAAAGGCCCATGGGTTATTTACAAAGAGATTTGTGTTTTGTTGTAGTCAAATGTAAGTAGTATTAATTTTGTTTAGGTTGTGCATGTGTGCCAAAGAATAAAAGAAAACAAAATCTTGTTTAGTGACATAACTTTTTTTAATAATTAGGATTCACACTGGAATAATGTCAGCACGTGCTCTTGTTGAGAGTGATCACGGCAATAACTGCAGTGTTCTGGTACAAGAAATCACCTATTCCCACATTCTGTGTGACTCCAGTATTTACCACAAAGCAGCAACTGTCAAAATGTCAGCCACTGGTGTTTGTTCTTTTGTTGTTAAATAACATTGTTTCTTAGAGTTAAAGCTCTGTTTTTCATAGTTCATTATGCAGTGGGAAATGACTGTCCAAACCCTCTATTCTAAACCCAGAAAGGCTGTAACTTAGGCAGGTATTAGCTCAAAACTATGACTTCTATTATAAGGAACAAAATTTTTGTGGGGGGAATTTTAATTTTGATTGAGTTAAATTGATCTTCAACAACCTAAGGTTCTTGAACTCATCCACTGAACTTTTTGTTCTTGCATCGCAATGAATAGAATTCAATATATAGAGATTAAAATATGCACATTACATAATAATTAGACAAAAATCAGAATATAGAACAGGAGCAAGATAAAGAAATTGCATCTTAATGATGAGATGAGTTGAAAGACAACATGATAGAAATTGGCAAATGTTTTAACCATGGAAATGTTTTAATGTAAATTCAAAATTCATCCTGACTTTCTGCTGACGTACAAGAACATTGCCTGAATTTAGTCACCAACTTTAGTGAATGCTTTCTTGACAGTATAACAAATGAGAATTGGATCAAACACCTGTTTTCAGTAGAAGATGACACCCTGCCAGATGGCTTATTAGCAAAGATAACAGAACAGTTGATGAAATTGTCATATGATAGTTGAACTCAGATTCATAAAGCACGGGTTGAAAACTTTTGGCTAAATGGAAGAAGAGTTTATCCTGAGATTGGATAGCGCCTGATGCTGAGTAGTTTTAAATTTGAAATGACTAGTGATCATCAGCACTTCTTGAATCACTGAGACATGTTTTTCTTGTCATGCTATCCAATAAAACTAAGTAGCTGTTCAATTGCAGTGCTGAACAGGACCCTTGGCCCTGTCTTGTAATAGATGAGGCAGTTGTGTTCTGGAAAGCAAATATACTTTGGCTGGGGGCTGAAGTCATGACACAAGGCAGGATTCGGGAGAGGCTTCTTAAGGATAGCTGTTTTCAGGACAGCTTCTTACAAACTTCTGCTCCTCTGCAAACTTGTCTCAAGAGGCAGATTACTACAAAATGACAGAGCTGGACATGTGACAAACTCTGTGACTGCAGCTGTCATATTTATTCATAAATGTTCAGGAAAAAACAATTTAAAATATTTTGACTCCTGTGTATTTGAAAAAAGTAATCATGCTTCAGATGTTTTTCTTTGTATATTCTGGATCCTAGTGGGTTCATGAAGCAGGCTTTGGTATCTTTATTTCCCTTTTATTCAAGTTTTTCTGTAAAACTGGAATCACTAATATATTCCTTGTTCTGGTTTACTAAAAATTTAAAATATTGCTGTCTTGAAATTTGCAATCTTAAAAATGTCTTTCACAGCTCTCAGACTACAGTGGGACAGCAAGGAACTAAGATGTTATTATTAACTTTACCATGTGTATGAATAGTTTCTATCTGATAAATCAGAAATTAATTTATTAGCAATCACACCAATGACTTGGTAGTATTTGGGAAAGTTCTGAATATTTAAAGATCTCTTAAACTACAGCTAAATGACCTCTGCATCAGGTTTGGATGAAGTTTTTAAAATTACCCTGTAGTGTAGCTGACATTTTATTGTTCTTTATAAGTTGATTGACAATTAATGATATTATACTGCATATATATAATGCAGTATAATAACAAGTTCTGCTGGAACTTGTTATTCACTCAGCCTCTGGGCTAGAGAAAAGATAATCATGAATTGTAGACTATACAGCTTGCCTAGCTTGTTTCTCTTACGGAAACAGTGTTATGAGCAACTTCTGAGAAAAAGATGATTTTACCATTCAGTATTTCTAACACACACACACATACACAAATGTGTCCCATTCCAAAACAATTTTTCATTTATGAACCTATGAAGATTTCCTCTGAGAGAGAAAATACATTTGATTTCTAGAATTCTGAGCAGATAAATAGTCTAACGAAGGAATTTATTTTGCAGAAGGCTTTGAAAACAAATATGGCAACTTTAAATCTTCATAACTAAATACAGAATTACTGAAAGAAATGGCAAAGATGGTTTATACTGTTCTGGTTCCTTGATGAGGATATAAGGCAGGCAAAGTATGTTCAGCATCCTTAATTTTAAATATTCTTGTAGAATCTTGTGATAAATATCCAGCCACATTAAAGAATCTGTATTAAAAATGCTTCTCATGACATTATGATATACAACAACCAAAACCACTGAAAATGTTTTCCCTAAATTGCATAAACGAGCAGGCAAACAGTATCAGATGAAAGAGCAAAACCGAATGTGGAGTGCAACACCCAAAATTTGGAATACAATTTAAAGTCTCTTGGTTTCAATATGACATGAAATTAACACTGTATCCTTGGAGTTGTTTCAGTAAGAGGTGCCATACAGATGCAAAGCCTTTATTATTTTTATATTTAGGAAAGTCAAACCGTTATCTTTATTCCAAAGCTAAGTAGCAAGTGAAGATATGTACCCTTGACCTCATGTCATGATTGTGATGCCATTATTTTGGAAAGGATAATCTTGATTTGTTCTTTTTAAAGTGCTGTCTGTGAAACTTCAATCTGGAGTTCTTGCAGTCCACAAATAGAGCATACCTTGCCATACCTGCAATATATATATATATATGTGTGTGTGTGTGTGTGTATATATATATATATATATGTAATTTTTTTGAGTTATATGTTTATTATGAACATGCAGCTAATGGACTTTAGTAAGCAATAGGTATTTGACATGCTTAAACCATGGATCTTTTTAATAAAAGCTTGGGTTGAATGACTTGAGAGTTCCAGCAGAAAGACTCTTCTTTTCCCATTGATTAATCCCTTGGCACAAAGTCATATTCTCCAGCCCAGAAAGCTAATAACCTGTTAAAAATGAAAAAAGGAAGTCCCCAATGCAGATTTAAGTCACCTTTATAATCTTTGGAACCTCAGAGAAGCACATATTCAGTTAATCCCTGGTCAGCTTTGACTTAGGCTGTGCTGTTTGGGCTTTTGAGCCAGCAAGATGTAGAGAGCCTGGCCATTTCACTGACTCTGAACTTGCTCCTTTGGGCTGGGTCAGGGTGATGAGGCAAAAGCCTGCTGAAATTGCCACATGAACCAGTCTACAGAATGGGGGGGGGGTACATAGAAGGCTCTGGTGCTTTAAATCTTTAATATGTAAACACCTCATGGTTATTCTTTAGTAAAGTATTTTTAGTAATCTTTTTTTTTAAGTGCAAGTTTTTTGTTGTGGTTTTGTATTTGCTTTTTTTTGCACACCAGCATTTACATATTATTGTAATGAGAAAAATTTTGTTTAAGGAATTCATTGATAACTATCAAAGAGTTAAAGTACAGGAAGATGATTTTTGCTGAGATAATACTTTTACAAATGCATCCATTAAGGTACTGATTAGTTGAAAATGTTTGACTGATTGGTGTCTTTTATCCACATAAAAATCAATCACCTCAAATGAACATGTAAATTTGAACACCTATCTTAAAATGTAAAAGGTCATTAACTGCAGTAAAAGTAGCTTTTACATTTTCATGTAATAGATATTTAGCAGCTAAAACAGTTTCGGTCATAGAACAGGACAGATACATGGAAATACAGGCACATACTCATGTATTGATGATTCTTGTTATCACTAGAGCTTTCTCTTAATGGCCTCTTTCAGCTAGAAAAATCTCATCCAGAGACACTCCTTAACACAAAGATAAAGGCAGGTGAAAGGTAGTATTGGGATTTTTTTATTCATGAGATTGTTGCAGAACAACATAGAAAATCTTCTGTAGATTTCATAACTGAATGCATCCTCCTGTGGGCAGTTCTCTTCTGTTAGCACAATATCCTCATCAAATTAGGCCACACAATTTGGCTTTTAAGAAGGAAAGTTTTTGGGGGTTGCTTAGTCACCAGTTTACTTTCTTGCTGAATGTGTAATTTGGTTTCACCCAGACCTTCTGCTTAGTAATAGCCCATTTAATCTTTTAAGTAAGATTCCACCTTGCACTGAGTGCCAGCACTGTGATGGTGAAAGGCTTTTTGCTGACTTTCTACACAGAAGGAAATTTTAACAAGACTGCATTTTTATAAATCATAGCAAAATCTGGCTCCCAAGAACTATGATTTCAATTTATGGAGTCATTCTAGCGTTTCTGCTTGGGAACAGCTTCCAGTAAATATGCTCAAAGAAACAGGTACTTTTAATTTCAAAGAGCTTGGAATTAGAATTTGTAGTGTGTTGAAGGATAGTCTGTGTAGTTAGCTCAGCATGAGTACTTTCCACCTGATCCATAGCAGCTTTTACAGCATCCTGATAAATAAAGCTAAAGAGGGAACCCAACGCTCTGCTTTAGACAGTTTGAGTAGTTGAGGAAATTATTAAGGTTTGCTGATCCATTGAGACTTTTGTCTACTCTAAAAAGTACAAGGGGGCTTTTGTCTAGAAATTTTTTGGGCTTTTTTTGATCCCCTCTACCCCATAACTCCCAGGGGAAAAAAATGCATATTTACATTCCTTCTGTGGAGGATATTTCTTTAAACTTCTTAATGGCCTATTTTTTGATTTGTCTTAAATTTTCTTCTCTTCTACTAATCAGTTCTAATAACATTTCTGTACTCATCACATGGTGATCTACATAACCTTTCCTGGCAATTTACTGGATTCAGTTTTAGTCACTGTTCAAATATTTAATGTTAATGAATGTTATTGTACTTGGTATATGAATAACCTTTAAAGTTGACTCTGTGCTCATTGTATATCTTATTTCTAATACAATCTCCATAATATTAAATTGAATATTTTTTTCACTTAAAGCTGTGCATTCAGCCTTTAATTTTCAAAACTTTTGTGTTTGTTTTCTGATGTAGCTGGTGAGTAGCCCCCAATGGGGTAAAAAAACCCTGCTTGCGAATGAAGAAAATCACTTGGCAGATGAAAGGATGTATTCAGATTGCAGGCTGTCGAGCAGTTTAAGAACACATGCAATTGTTTTAAGTAATGGTTTGGGAGCAAAAATTATTCCAACAGCAACACAGCCCTTTGAGTTAGTTTCACCAGCGGAGCTGAGACTACTTCAGCTCTATCACGACAGGAAGGACTTTCCTGAGACATTCAGATACTTGTTGTGCTTGGGACGTGATGGATTTATCACAGGATGTCAGAACTGGTAGTGAAATAAAAATGTGTTAGATCCACTGCATGAAATCAAGAATAAAACTATGGCTATAAACGTAGCTTTTTATTTAGGGCAATTTAATTAAGATTCTTATCTTGCTCCTAATTAAGAAGCCCATGAATTTTCTATTTCAGAATGAATCCTTTTGAAATAGTAATGGAAAATAAAACTGAGAGGGTAATTTTAAATTTTTTTACTGCTGTATTTTTAACTTATTTTGTTATTTTTATAAGTGAGAAACTTTTTTGTCAAAAGTTTTCAGCATTTCTTCTATTGAGAAAAATATTGATGCACTGTCACCAGACGTGATGTGCATTCTTATTTCATGACTGCCATTATAGGTAGCAGCCCAGGCTAACTCAGCTCACCTGTGCTGGCTGCTTGGGAAGGTTGACTCTGGCCTGGCCAGAAGCAGGACACTAACAATCTATGTAAACAAGCTGCCACTGCTTTTTTGTATTTTATTAATTCTACCTACAGGATGAGGTGTTGGAATAGTTTCTAACCTTATGTCTTCTGAGGATAAAGTACTGGCTTATTACACAATTTAATGTTATGGAAGCTCCATGCCTATTGATATAAACATCATTAATGACAGAACAGAACTGATGACAAGGTAAATGGTTAATTCATTAAGAACAAATGTCAACTGAATTTCATTGTAGGTTTCAAGGTTTTTGCCTGTGTTCTATTTGGACCTCAAAAGGCACTGTAAAAAAATATGTCTATATTCTCACTTTGTAAATAGCAGTAAAAAATATTGTCTAGAACTTCTGTCAAGTTACTTGCCTTTGGAATTTCTGTATCTATTACTTATTATTTTTGCATACTTTTTACCAGTATTACTTCACTATTGTAAATCTTTTCAAAGTACAAACATTCTGTATTCAAGCTACTAATAGAAATAGAAAAAGTAAGATCACTCATTAATTTGATTACTGTTGCTTCATTCAGGTTCTATATTTGAAGCTAGCCATTTTATCAGCTCAAATAACAAATTTTGGTAGACTTGTTTGGTCAGTACAAATTTTTTATTCTATTGTGTGGATAGTCAAAATGAAGAAATAAATCTGCTTTTTTTTAGTGAGATAATATAGTTGAGCTATTATTGATGAATAATCAGTCTTGTTGACTTCATTGCAAGAGTTCCTTTTTATTTTGGAAGCATAATAAATACTTCTTTATCTTCTACAGCAGAAAATTATTAGGCAGCATATGCAAGTCTGATAAAACCAGGAAAAGAAACAGAACAAGGATTGAGTATAGAAGGAAGTACTCTATGGTACATATAGGTAATACAATCAAGGTTAATACCAACAAAATTAAAGATATGTCATTGGAATTTTTGGTATAGAAAAAATGTTTGTGATCAAAAAGTGCCAGGGGAAACTCTAGCAGGTGCAAACCCCCATCTTAGGAGCTTATGGGGTAACACTTGGGATTGCTGCCCCTTCTCAGAGGACGGCTAGGTTTGTTTGCTCCAGGCTGGAGAGGAGCAGGCTGGTGGATGGCTCTTAGAGGGCAATTTCTAGAAGGTACAGGTTAGAGTATTAGGGCCTGAGCAACCTGCTGGAGGAAGAAAGAATCTGGGAGGGCACCAAGAAGCGCACCAGTTACGGCAGCTTTTTAAACAGTTGTTTTACTTAGAGATCATTTTGGAATACACATTTGGTGTCTTTTCTAATTATTGAGAGTGAGGTACAAGAAACATTGTGGCAAAGGTCAAGCTAAAGAGACTCAGAGCATGAACAATACTGTGACTAGCATAAAAACAAACCAGAACGAAAAAGTTAAAGCAGAGAGCATAGAGCTTAATTTCTAGACAAAAAGTCCCTGTACAGTCATGGAAGCAAACACCAGGGCTGTATTGAGAACTGCCTAAGGGTATAAAGATGAAAAAAATGAAGGCAAGGCTTTTGGTACTGTTTTTCTAGGGAAAGAAAAGAAGAAAGAGTTTTAAAAAGTGATACCACCTCCAGGAATAATGCCTGAAGCACTGGCATGCTCATGTGTGACTGATGAATACTGAAGTCTGTGAAAGAACGAGACTGTAAAGAAATAAAACGCAGAAATAGAAGAAATAGATCCATTACAAAATAAACTCAAGTAGGCTAAGGGAATCTAGAAGGTGAACCAGAGACATCTAAAAATGTGAACTATGCAGTGTATTATGTGGCACATAAATCAGAAGGAATAATGACCATTCTTTTGGAATATTCCAATGAGATTGTGAAACTGAGCTCACCCTACCTCTTTGCTGCCTCTGCCCTGGGATGGAAAGGCAGCAATATGACCTGAACACCTACAGTCACAGTAACAACTGCAGCGTGACTGTAGTTGATCCAAACATTGTTCATGCTGCAGCAGACAGCATGTGACACAAGACTGTTGAGTTTGCAGCTATGCTTTGACATCAAGAGCCAGCTAAATCTTCCTGTAGAATGCAGAACCATCTACCTATAACACATGAGAAACAGCAGCAATATTGATTGACCCAACAAGTGTACTTAAACTATGCTGACTGTTGGTGAAACCTAGTATTTTAAATATTTCATCTCCTGTAAGTAATCTTTCATGTAAGGAAAATCTGCTACAGTTCTTAATTGCTCAGCACAAGTGGCAAGTATCTGCTTATAGAATCTGTAGGTGATAACTGATGTTTACATTATTCCAATGCTACCTGACAGAAATTTTGAATTCATTTTTTCTACATCTTTTTTTCTTTAGCAAATAATACACAGTGATCTTAAAAGAAGGTTATTAAAACTGTGAAGTCAAGTGTTCCAGAGCATGACACAATTAAGGTCCCTTGTGATTCAAATTTCAGAAGCTTCGTTAGTCTTTAAGTGAATAGGATGCTTTTAAGTTTTATTCACAGAAAAGTTGTTACTTACTTCTCATGTCAGGAATGTTCTTGGTAAGCTGAAGTTACCTTTTGGTAACATTTGACCTAATTTTTAATTCGGTACAAACATCAGGACTTATCCTTGGTTCAAAGATTCATCATCTAGCTGATTACCTTATTTCTATGGGAAAAGCTATTGACAAAAACATATGATACCAAAGGACGAATTTTCATAATAAATGCAAAGAACTAAGCAGAAGAAGTTCAAAGGTTGACACCTTCTGTCACATGTTAGCTGACCAACTCCACGAGGTAATTAGGAGCTATCCAAGTTAAACTGCATTAAATCAGCTCATCAGATTATAAAACTGCATGAGTAAATGTGCTGACAGAAAGCTGCCTGTCCTTTAAAATTACTGATACATCTTGAACACATCTGAGAATGATCAGAGACCTAAGTAGAAGCATTTTAAAAGGGCAAGGAAAAAGCTTAACCTTGCCCCTAGTCTTAAATTAATTTAGTTTTTTGGAGCAGGAAGATCAATTGTGCAGGTTTCAAGCAGGCATCAAGGGACACAGGTGCCCATAGCACTTCCCAATGGGTTCATAAAAGGCTCACACGGGAGACATGTTCAGGTACAACAGGAGCTGGTGGCTATAATCTTTGAAAGGGAGTAAGTTCATTAGCTTTAGGCACAGAAAGAAAAGATGATCTAATCACAAGTGATTATTTTTATAGAGGAAACCAGTGATGCTTTCAAACAGCAAGTGTGATGCTATTGAAATTCTGACATCAATACATGGAAATATGCTCCCGTCTGAGAAAGTCATTACTGATGACAAGTACACAGAGCAAGAAATAGCTTCCATGGTTCAGGGCAGATTCTGAATCTTCTCTAATGGAAGGCATCAGGCAATTGAACAAAGGTGGCGACAGGATGAGTTAGTGGAAATGAAAGACTCATACGAAGTGGTTCAATAGATTGAAATAAAAATCTGATGATTCATCAGCTCTGAAGGATGTTCGTGCCAAAGGCAAGTCTATTGCAAGGCATCTTGACAAAAGATCGCCCTCTCCTTCCCACCAAAGGTGGCCTCTCTTCCCATCTCTCCCTGTCGCTCTCAGGGCCGTTCTGCCCTGCAGAGGCCACCTTTGGCTCCCAGGTCGGCACAACCCCCATCCTGACCTTGTGGTGCCGTCAATAAAGCCCAGTGAATTTAGCCTAATTTTTGTGGACACTGAAAAATTGCTGTTAGAGCCCCAGGAGCTGCCCAAGCAGAAGGCAAGATGCAACCACACAGTGTTTTCTGCCACCAGCCTGGTCTGCCCAACCAACAGGTCAGGGTAGGGTCGCATCACACCGCACTGCTGAGCCGCAATGAGCACGTAGCTCAAGGCAGAAGTGAGATCTGCTACAATTACTGCCCCAGCTCTGTAAAGATCGAATTTCAAGGAAGCTGACAAGAGGCTGACTAGGCCGAAGGAGGGCCGATACGTGACCGAGCACCTGGCGCTGCTCAGAGCGGGAATAACGTTGCTACTAACATCCTTCGCCCCACTCCTCCCAAGCGCCGCCAGAGAGCGATTTGCGGCAGGACCGCGGAGAGGGACAGGCGACTGCCCCGCTCCCGCCCGGAGAAGGCGGCGCAGAGCACGCGCAGAGGCCGCTACCGCCCTTCCGGCAGTTGCGGCGGCTCTAGAGGAGGCGGGGTATAATGGCGGCCGCCGTGCCTGCCGTCCGCTGGGTCCGCGCCGCCGCAGCCCTGCTCCTGGGGTGCTGCGGCGCCGCGCTCACCGCCGGCGTCCAGGTACGAAGGCTGGTGGGAGCGGCCGGCAGCGAGAGAGGGTGGGCGGCACTGAGCCGCGCTGCAGGCTCTATGCTGCTGGTTCTCCTATCTCCTCCCCTCTGGCGGCGGAGCTGCATCTGCCGCCCCATGGCTGCCCGCGGCTCCGCGGTCGCGCCGCTGGAGGTGCCACGAGGTGCTTGTGGCACTCCGGGAGGGTTTGGGTTACTTCCGCGGGCGCAGCCTGTGAGCAGCTCTCCAGTGCGGAGGCGTGGACGGTGCCCGGCACCGCGCCGCCTTCCTAGGGCGGGCGGCCCCTTCACCGACCCCGCCTCGCTCCGTAGGCGTATCGCGCGGGGCTGCTCGCGGCCGCCTAGCGCGCGGGCTTCGCGTCCCGCAACCCGTAGCGCAGCAGCTACGTCCCAGAAACAACGGGGCTCCTCCGCGCACGCAGCTTGGCTAAAATCACAACAAAACCGTCTTAGTGTGTTCCTGGAACGCGGTTTCTCCTCGGCTGCGTAATATAACTGTCAGTCGGTGTTTTACGGCCCTTGGCCGGGCGTTTGCTGGCGAAGTTGGGTGCGAGCGGAGTTTCCGGCCAGGAGCTGGGAGGGGCGCGGGGCGGTGTCTCGGGCTGCCCGGCCTCACCTGGGCCCGAGCGGGCGGGCCCTTCCCGCAGGTGTGAGACACTCGCACACAAAAGGGGCTTTGCTGGTTTTTCTCACCCCCACAAGTGGGAGTAATTTAATAATTAAGTAATTAGGCGTTTTGCACACTGCCCACGCTACATCTGGGGTGCTGTTTGCATGCGAGTTCTGCTTTATTAACAAATTACTATACTTGAATTAATTACAAATTGGACAAAGAATAGCCAATATAAATATTTTTAGAGTCTTTGGATTGCTAAGTACGCTGCAGATTGTTTGCTACTTGAAGTGCAGTAAGCTTTACACATATTTTAACTACCACTTCTCCTGTTGCTGTGTTTGTATAAGACCATAGGCATTAGCCCAATACCCCTCATAGAGTTAAACAGAGCCCAATGAAGAATCAGCACATCTGGACTCTTGTCCTGTGTTAGACTTGTGCCCTTACCTCTGGGTCCTGATTTTTTACTATCTGTTGAAGTGCTCTCCCCTCTGCAAAACCTGATGGGATTATGGATAGCATGGATCATAGAGAAGGTGGTTGTCACAGCTGCTCATTTTGGAAGATAGATGTAACCACAGTGGGTTTAAAATGGGTTAAAATTGCAAAAGCACTTACCTGCTTTTGAAAAGGTCAGAGGTACACTGAAAATAGAAGTTAATCCAAGCCCCTTTTCTCATTAAGGAAAAAACTGCAGGTCAATAAGTAATTTTATTTTGTTCTTGTGGTGTTCTTTGGATAGAGATGTGTGGGCTTTTTGTTTTAACTAAGCTGAAAGTGACTAATAGTTCATTCTCTTTTGTTACTTAGTAAGTTTCAGAGGAAGACGTAACAATTAGTTTGCATGAAATGTGCAAAATGCAATAATAATTCTTTCGAAGCTTTTGTAAGGTTTATTCAGTATTAGGATGTAGTAAACATGCATTCAACACTGATGTATGGAAATAACAAAAAATATGGGAGGTAATTTTTTTCCTTATTGCTGAATAACATCGTGTATTTTCTCTTTCAGGATCAAGCAGAACAGTTCTTTAAAAGTGGGCATACAAATAACTGGGCAGTTTTGGTAAGTGTGGTTTGGATTGTTTTCTTCCGGTAAAGTTGCCAGTTTTTCATGAAGAGGCAGAATTCCACCAGTCACTCAAGAATTCCACTTGGTTGAAAGAAAAATAAAAACTTGGAAATGAATAAATTTTAAATTGTGCCTGCAAATTTATTACACGGTAACAAAATTATGGTTTTGGCATAACTGTATTTCAGGCACTCAAGATGTGTAGCTACCTGGAAGGATTCATAATAGCAAAGTTCTAACAGCACTAAAAGAGTTGAAGTACCATACTGCACATGAGCTAAAACATAATCCTGGTATCAGAGATGTATATCTTTGACCAGAAAGATACTATTTCAGACTTTCGTTCTTAGTCTGTTAACTGGTGATAACAGGCTTAGAATAAAATAAGTTCAGGCAACAAAAATGTTTAGATTGACTGTTCTTATCTTAGGGTTGTTTTTTTTCTTTACCATGAATCTTTTATTAGCTTAGAATCATGCTACACAAGTGGTTCTTAATCACAATTCAGGTCTTAATGACTAATTTGTTTCAGAACACTACTCAGTAGCAGCTCTTTTGTTTTCCAGATACTAAAGCTGAGCAATATAAAATGAGTTAATGGTAATTAATTGAATTAGAATAATTTCTGTATTCTACAGTGTACAAACTTGAGACTTTTAAAACATCAAGTGCTGCTTTAATAGCATTGAAAAAATGGGCACTTCTAGCAGTTCCCATAAAAACACAAAAAGAAAGTAGAATATTAAGTCCAAGGAGCTCTATTTTCTGTCCTCAACAGATTCTCTGCTGTTTTGGTTTTTTTAGTACTTCATGATTAAGCTTTATAACAATTTTCTAATAATTTTTCAAGGAGTAAAATAGGCAGGGTTTTACTGCTTTCAGGCACTGGGATCATACTGCAGTCCCACCTCACCAGTTGTTTGAATGAGTATGCTGTAGTGTGAACAGCTGTATTTAAAATATAGGCACGTTTTCCACTGTGTTGCAAAGGAGGTCGTGGAGGAAAGGGGCAGCTAGATTTGCCACAGTTTTCAGAGCTTTAAATCTTGCTGAAAGGTGAATGTTTCTGTGGACTGATTCCTGTGGGCTTTTTTGAAATTCCTAGTGAGGGGATGATGGAGACGCAAGGGGATTCTTTTAGGGTGAATTTTTATTATTATTAAAGCTACTTTTCAATTTATGAAAAGGCTAGAGAAGATGTTAGAGTGTAACATAAAGATATTTCTATTTAAAGCTGAGAAGTTAAGACTTAAGTGCTTGTTCCTTGCTTCTTTCTTTTTGTGGCTTATAAGTCATCTCTCCTAAAATGCGACATGTAAAAGGGAAGGAAACTGTCTCTAGGGAAGCATTGCTCTTCTTGGTGTGAAACATACAGAAAGTAGTGAACTAAAGTTAAACACAAGGACTATGATAAGTTTAGCAAGGAACTACAGCAGATTGCCTCTGATTGTTTTTGAAATCTCATTGGTTTGAGGTTTTTGAGGACAGATTATTAATACTTGACCTAGGGAATAGTTTTAAGCACAGGTGTACAGATCCCCAGCCCTTGCTTGTTAGAATGGTAGAATCTGAACTCCTTAAAATTTTTTTGATAATTTGTATTCAGAATTTGATTAGAGCTCAGTTATCTCTTTATTATACTTGACTCCTTAAATGCAAATATACTCAGTTTATTTTCCTCTGTGTGTGGCTTCTGCATGAATTCACTTGCGCCTTTGTGGGTGAATACTCCCAGAATGGTTTTGCTATTGAGATGAGAACTCTTCCTCTGATTTTTCTTCCATTTGATATGGAGAAAGCAAATGAAAAAAAAATTAGCTTATCCACTTACTATTGCATAATTATTCCCTGAAGTGCCACTTTCTATACTTAGTTGGGTTTTATGACAATTTTTTCATGAGCCAGTATGCTAAGAACATTTTTTCAGCTTTTATTTTCAGTGTTTGTTGCTTTGGTACAACAAAGATTTATATAGCTTCTATCATGAGTTCCTTGGTGTTGCTGTGCTCTGATATGATACTAGTTTGTTGACACTCCTGTAATCATGGTTGTCTTATGCAATGTGCCAGGCAAATTTGTATCTTCTACACTACTTAATATGTTTTTTTCTTTAAAATTCCAGGTGTGTACATCTCGATTCTGGTTTAATTATCGTCATGTGGCAAATACTCTTTCAGTGTATAGAAGTGTCAAGAGGTTGGGCATTCCTGACAGGTAAGTGAATATTGGTGAATACCATTCCTTGCAAAAGTGCTGTGAAGTTCTTTCGTTGTCTGAGGCAGCATAAAGATGCATTTCTCTTCCTAGTTTAACTGGATAAAAGTAAAAAGGAAGGGTGTGATCACATCAGTGTATTTAAAAGTGTGGCAATGTTTTTCAAAAGGAAAAGCAACATGTTATATAGTAAAACTTTTGGTTGGAATTAGCTAATTAGATTAAAAACACGAGGAGCTATCTGGGCACTGAAATGTAGCACTTAGTAAATTGGTGAAAGCATAATGTGGGAAACTGATAAATGCATTTGTCAATGACAGTACTACTGTGGGATATGGCTGTTGCTGTACTTGAGTGTGGAGATGTTAGCAGCCCTAACTATACTAAAATGTAAGCCTTCCACATCTGCAACTACATTGAGACTCTCTAGAGAAAGCAGCCCGAATGTACTGAAAGAAGCCTTGAAAAACCCATTTTGCATGATGTTTTTAAAGAAACCAGAAGCTTTGTCCATCGAATTGCATTGTCTAGTGATAGTGCAATGGTTAAACAGGATCCCTTCTTTGACAACAGGATTAAGAGTGTGAACAAACTCTTCTGAAGTTAACTGTGTTCCTACTGGAAGTTTTAGCAGTATTGGCACAGTTCCATCCAGCTGTTTTGGAATGAAATTTCCTTGTACCAGAATTGTGGAAGCAGATTTTATGTATCAGCATCTATTGAATAATAGGCTATATGTATCCATAGGCTCCTGTGGAAATCGTGGTGATCCTGTTTTTTAAGGTTAATTTAGAAGACTGGTAGTTTCTCCAGCATGTCTGCCTAAAGTATGGCCTGTGCCATCATTGCCAAATGCATATTCTGCTGGATTAAGTTTGTATGGCATTTTTCTTGTCAAGGTCCAAAACTGTAGTATCTGGAATCCCCACTTAGCTGCCGCTCAGCTGTGAGTGCAGTGGGAATCTCACACTGCTTGCTGTGTTGATTTTTAAAAAGAGTGACTTCTCAGTTTTTGAAAGAAGGGATGTTGAAACTTAATTTTTGGAAGCATTTGGGGGCTCTAAATCCACGGGAATATACTGCCTAAGCTTTGTGGGCTGGAAGCACAGAAATATGGCGTTTGTTTTGCACATCTCAATCAGAAGTATGTCTTCTTTCCTGTATAGCCTTTGAAGCATAGGCACCCTAGGCACTCCTTAGAAATTCTTTCCCTAGCTCTACCCTTACCCGAGAACTTTCATCTTCTCTGAATCCATCCATCTTCACCATTAAGATCAAAGTAGGTGGCAGTTTTCAAAGTGCTGCAAAAACTACAGCACGGATGTGGATTTCTGTTTTTCAGTAACCTGGTCTGTTTCTTATCTGTACTCAAGGATCTGGAAGTGAATCTCAAAAAGCTTGCAACACTTTAGACTAAGGTCAAGAGTAATACATTGCAAAAGCACTAGAAAGAAAGTAAACCTATTTTATCCCATTTGCAGTATATTTTACGTAGATTTCGATGGGTTTTTCCCATTCAAATCCCCAGTTTTAGACAAATTTTTTTCCTCTGTTTTTCTTCTTTGCTGAAAAAACTTCATCTAAAATAATGACTATATTTGAAAAAGCACTTAAAATCATGTCTGAAAAAGAAACTTTTGTCATGAATCTTGGGGCTGGGTTTTTTGGAGGGGTTTATGCATAGCCTTATTTTGAATGGAACTCTTGTCAGTTTTGTAGTTTAAATGGATTTGTCATCCAACAAGGGAATGCATTAGGAAAATGATTTGTGATTTTACAACCAAGTTGCTCTGGTTTGTTGCCATATGGTCACAACGCTTCAATTTGTAAGTGAAAGGTTTTACTAAGAGAAAACAAAGCCTGAATGACTCCAGAAATGATTCCCATTTCTTGGAATCATTATGGACTACACATTTCATTTTACAGCATTAATATAATCTATGGGTAGATTACTTTGGTTTAGCAGTTAAGCTTCAAGTTAACACCTAGATTGTTTTGCTCCATGTATGAACCACCTGTACACAGTGGTGTTTAACTATGGGATGTTTCATGCACTGTTAAGAATGACATACAGTATACAAACTTACCGTGTTTGTGCTCGTCTGTCTGTAATACTGCTATGCAGAACTTGTTACTGAGTGATGTGTGATTATTAATTCCTTTAATAGACATATTAGCAAAACGTGCAGTGCTAGTGATAGCTTAGTTTGCAATATTCTCTTCTGACTGTAATGCAAAAATAACACACCTGTCTCAGTAATTTCCAAGGCATATATTGAACACTTTTTTCCAACTAATTCCTTTTCAAACATACTTTCTTATACTGCTGTACATGCGTGGAGCAAAACAAACTAATGTTTATTTCTCTTCTGTAGTTGTTCTTCTCTGGCTACTGACATTACAGCTTCATATTTACCCCAGTATTGCATTTCCATTGAAATAATTTACTTGGATTATTCATGAGGATTTATGCTTACGTTATTTTGGACAGCATTTGTTGCTTCCTCCCCTCCCCACCCCACTTTGTCATTGTGTTATGTGTGTGTCTGTAACTTTTACATTCCTCTCTTTCCCTGTTTTTTTTCCTTTTTTTCCCCTCTTTTTCTTTCTTTTTTTTGTGTTGCTGGTTTTTTTTTTTTTTTTGTAGTGTGGAGTTTATCAGCATTTAATAACTTGACTCTCAAAGTGCTCATGCAGTCATATAGGTGGATGATGGCAAGCACAGGAATGGTATTTAAATTTTTTTGTAGAGTTCTACCAGTCTAGGTCCAGGCAAGTCTCTATCATAAAGTTGCAAATGGCAGCTATTCTTATGCTCATTCTTTGGCCTGACTTAATCCCCTTGATAGGTAACAGCTAGCTGCATTTCCATGTGTGGTATCTTTACAGAAGTGAGGTGGTACATAAGGAAATAAGATATAATTAATCTCACTTAGAATTCCAGGAATCTTAATGTTACAAGCTATTGTCAAACAGTGTTGTAATTTCCATGTGACCATTACATGAAAGTAGAATGGCTGAAATGGGGTGTTTTTGGTCTTATTTTACACAGTCACATTGTCCTGATGCTGGCAGATGATATGGCATGTAATCCTAGGAATCCCAAACCAGCTACTGTATTTAGTCATAAAAACATGGAGCTAAATGTCTATGGCGATGATGTGGAAGTGGATTACAGAAGTTATGAGGTGACTTACGCTTTAATTAAATCATTGTGTCTTTGTGTTTATTGTTGGTTTAAAGATTTATACATCATCTCTGAAGTCTGAGAAAGTCTTTCTATTCACATTGTTGGTTTTAGGCTGGGCTTTTATTACCAACTGATAAGTGTAAAAACACATAGAAAACTGAATATCAAGGGAGTGTTGGAAATTTATTATATTAGAAACATGTTATATATTGGTAATTTTAAATAATGGAACCTCCACTGTTAAAGGAATATATGGAACTCCTTGTATGCATTAGGAATACACACATTAAGGAAAATGTCTGGCTGGTGAATGTCTTATTTTGCAAACACTTCGCACCACTGTGAAACTTCTGATGTGCAACTGAAATGGTTTATAGGAGGACCTACTTAAATTTTTAATCTTGAGCATGTGCTTTTTTCTAAATAAAACAAAAACCATTACCTAATCATTTCTGTAATTGCTATATAGAAATCTGCATTCTTTCACCTTTCAGTTTTTGTGTAATATTCCTTCAGTGTCTTTACCTATTGATCTTAAACCATGCAATTGAAGTCCAACTTAATAGTGCTTATATAATCATTACTAAAGCTTTATAGGATCGTATTTAAGCATATAGTAGATACTTATATGAAGTTTTATGTAAAGAAGTGAAGATACAACACTGAAATAGAGATATGTTCTTTTTATAATGCTTTTTCCTGAGTATTGATTTTTTGGTTACTTCTGAGCTGTGTATATCTGCATAAAGAGGAAGTGCTGTTTTATAGGCTACAATCGACAGATGGGTCTTACCTGATCACTCAAAGAATTACATAACCAAAATTGATCTTGTTTTCTCTTTCCTGAGATGCAGAGAGAATTTATTTTTCCATGGTAACACACACAAATGTTGGAGCATTTTTTGAGTACATGAGTGGTTTTGGCAGAATAAAGCTATGTGCTGACAGGTTTTCATATAAATGAAAATCTATTTAGAAATTAAAATAGTGGTAGACTTACTGGATATAATAAAACAACAGACTGATGTTAGTGGGATAAAGTAGAAGGTACCGTATAACCTTATGCAGTAAAACCTTAAACAGAAAATGTCTGTTTATGCAGTTCATACCAAGCAATATTATGTCTGGGTAGATCCAGCATACTTTTGTGTTCCATTATTTAATTCATGTAACCCAGCCTAGAGTTGTGAATAATTTTTCTTTTTAGAAAATGACTTTAAACATCTGTTCCTAGGTTACTGTTGAAAATTTCTTGCGTGTATTAACAGGAAGAATCCCACCAAGCACACCACGATCTAAACGTCTTCTTTCTGATGACAGAAGCAATATTCTAATATATATGACAGGTAATTACAACCTATTGATGTTTGTTCAGTTGGATGAGCCTGTGTGACAGCATGAAGTCCCATCAGGAGTCCAAACAAACAGAAGGATCAACAAAAGGAACTTTTTTTACCATCTTCTATTAATTAAGAGAAAAACTAAGGCAGTACTTACCAAGTATAGTTTCCATTTCAAATAATGTATGTGTACTGTTCTTATTTACTAATATTTTCTTTTGCTTAGGTTTGTTTGGAGAAAGAGAATCATGTTTGCATTTTTTAAGAAAAAGTCAATCAAGCTGAATGTCTTCCTTTAACCTACATACTTGCCTAACTTCTGATTTTTTTTTGTCAGGCCATGGTGGAAACGGTTTCCTAAAATTTCAAGATTCTGAAGAAATCACAAATGTAGAACTTGCTGATGCTTTTGAACAAATGTGGCAGAAAAGAAGGTAAGAAAAAAAACATCGTTTTGAGACTAAATACTGTATTTCACCATCATGCCTGGGTCTTAACAGTAGGCATTGCTTACCTGCAGCAGTGAGGGTGTTGTCCATAAAATTTTGTGACAGTTTGCATTCAGAACAAAGTTGTTGGTTCACTTTTGTTTTCAGCTTCCTGCAGTTACAGCTGCTTGACTGTATTGCTTTGACTAAACTTGCATTTTAGAGTCAGTGTGAATGAACTCTTCTGTCCTTAGGTTCCTAGCAGCAGCTGCGCTGGTAAGTAAGCAGCAAAGTATGTATATGTTGTTTCAATTTAAAGAGAGGTGGGTAAGAAGACTGTTTTATTTCTTTCAGGTACAATGAATTGTTGTTTATTATTGATACTTGTCAAGGAGCATCCATGTATGAACGATTTTATTCACCTAATATTATGGCCTTGGCTAGCAGCCAAGTTGGAGAAGATTCTTTATCAGTAAGTAGATTTTTCTGATTGTAAATACAGTTTTCAGAATGCCTGACTTAAAAGCACCTCTAACTAAAACTTTCCCTTCTAATTGCTGAATGTGTAAGATATATAGTTACATGGTATGGTTTTGACAGAACTTTTAAGTGTTGGTTGGTTTTGCGCACTGTGCCGAAGAACCAGGCTGATGATGGGTTTCTGTGCTCACTGGCCAGTTCATGCATTGCCTGGGATTGGAAGAAATTTTATGGGAAGACTACTGAGATACATGTGGGAAATACTCAGTCTAGTACTACTTACACTTGATATACCAAAAAAACTCCAAAACACTACCTTTCATCTGCTGTAATTATATCCCAGTAGAATTACAAAAGGAGTGATAAAAGAGAGATCCTAGTCAGGATTACCCGGACCTGCACTGTGCTGTAAGAGAAGCTGTCTCTCCCAGCTCTACACAAGTCAGGACAGCCCACAAATCTGTTCTGGACCATCAAAAGGAAGGGTTCCCTGCTTTTTGTCAAACATGGAGATTACCAGGATATAGTTTAGAAAAATTAAAATAAACTGTATTACTCTGCCTGTCAACAATATGTTTCTTCATTTTTCTTTGCATAATTTGCCTAGCGCTTAACTTCTGTAACGTGCTATTATGTGCTCTTACCTCTCTTGAACACTGAGCTCTTTCCTGAAAATGCTCAATAACTGCTGTGTGTTGTTTTTAAGCATCAACCTGATCTTGGGATTGGCGTTCATCTTATGGACAGATACACATTCTATGTGCTGGAGTTCTTGGAAGAAATTCATCCAGCCAGTCAGACAAATATGAATGACCTAGTAAGTAGAATACTTAACATGCATGAATGTGCTAATGACTTAGAGTTTCAAAGCTAATTTATTTTGTCCATAGGGTTCTCCAAAGCCTTTTTGTTCTCCTGCTGTTTCTCTCGGAAGCAACTTTGGAGGGAGGGTCTTTTTGCCATTATTAACTGTTTTTTTTACTCATTGAAAATCAAGTATTCATTAAATATGAATTTCAATAGAATTAAGTATTTGCAAGTGAAAAGCAATAGTAGGAAGCTTCTAAAGTCAGCTTCACGGATAGCAGATACTTGGCAGATGTGTAAAGGCAGGCATTGACGTTGTTTTGCAAAAGTGTTTAAACAGTTAAAATTCTAACCATGGACTTGCAGATGCCTGCAGAGGATAATTTCTCTGTATATTTGCTTAAATTCAAGAGCAAGGTATGTCCAAATCCATCAGTGTTTGGAGTTAATTTCATGGTAGGTAAATATTAATTGTAACTTTCAGGTATGAGGCAAGAGAAAAAAGCCAACAACAAAGCACCAGATAACCTATGACAAAATGCCTCTGTAACAGTTAAATGTATACACTGGTGAGATGACATAAAAAGTAACTATATTTTATGTACTCTATTAACCCTTTATACCTGTTGCATTACTAGTTTCACTGTAGTAACATGTTATGAATTGGTGCCTTGTACCTGTACATCTGGACATGCTGTGTTGGTGATCTAGGAGCCACCACTTAGAGAACACATTGTTGTTGATTAATTCTGCAAAAGGAGCAGCTGCTCAAAAGTTTTATGCCACCCTCCATCTAAACAGGATGGTGTTTACCTGGTTGCTAGTTGTGTAGTAGAATTCACTTTAAACAGCCCACACTTGACAGATGTAAGTTGATACAGAATTAATTCAGTGACTAAGATTCAAGATTCTTTTACTACCATGGGAGTGAAATTCTGTCCAGTAATTTAATAGCTTCTGATCACAGGATACAGATAACTTCAAAATAAATCTTGTTAAAGAATAATATTCAAGTTCTTTATTGATTTTCATATTATTCATCTAGCCAGTTCATTCAAACAGCACTTTAGAACTCTGTTCTGTAAACCAGAAAATGAATAGATGTTAAAAAAAGTCATAAAAAATAAACAGTGTTTTCTACTCTATAAGGTGCCATCTGGGAAGAGGTATAATTGGTCTGGCCAGCTAGATATTAATGCCGTTGTGAGAATTACAGGAAACTTATTAGCTGGTCAAGTAGTTTATGTCTTTGGAGAAGATGTCTAAACATTCTCACTTGCATTTTTGTGTTTGCTTATGCACCAAATACTCAGGAAGAGCTGTGGGATGTTTTCCTGTACTAGTAAATTCCTTGATCATGGAAGTCATCATATGTCAATCTGCTTATTGTTCTTCTGGGAAGGGAAGAGAATGGACCCAAATGTAGAATGAAATGTGATGATCATGTGTTGAGTCATAATACACACGTATTTCAGCAGATGTGACCTCTTGGTTTTGAGTCGCTGATTTTCAGGCTTTCATCTAAGTTCCAAAATGACACATAGGTAGTCCATGGTGAAGATGTACACCCATTTATTTCCCAGCAGTTACAGGGAATACTTTGGCACTGGAATGCGGTGTTAGTGTTGTGCTGTCTTAAGAACAAAGACCTACTGCTTATGCATGTGTATTTAAAAAAAAAAGAATGCTTTGCAAACTGAGGATAACATATTAAGTGTCTCACTAACTACTTTTAGAATTATTCACCAGCATTCAGTAGTGGGATCACCTGATGTCAGATGTATGCGTTTTTAGAAGTAGTCTGTATTTGTTACCACTTCTATCCCATCACCTCTCTGCTTTTTTCCAACCAGTCTTAGAACAGCTTCCCTTCACATCTACCTAAGATTTGGATATTGCATTCCTGCAAAGAATGAGACATCCTTTTTCATAATCCACTCCACCTACTCCCCACCTGCTCCATCTGTGTTGCTAAGGGATAACATAAAGCTGTGCAAATGACTGACTTCTGGTTTGATCACAATTCCAAAAAAGTGAAGACTAAATTGAAATGTCATACATTTGAACTTTTAAAATAAGATTCAAATAAATTTCTAATTGAGATACCATTTGTCATAAAATAGCTAAAATGTTGTTAAGAAAAGTCAGGATAACAAAGTTCCTATTTTGTGGAATTTTTAGCTTTATCAGAATAGTATCTTACTTTTAAAAATTTGGAAAAATCTGTGACATCAACAAATGTGTTTCATTTAGCCTGCACTTGCATTTACTTTTTTTTGTCAGTTCCTAGTCTGCTGTGGTGTAATTGCTTTGTAGTCATCTTCTCTCACACTGGTACTGGATAAGTAGCTTTTTAATTCTGAAGTAGTCTTCTCAGTGCCATTGTAGGTTTCCTGTTTAAGATTAGTCTCAGCATCTTACATAGCGAATTGTTGTGGGACAGGTTAGAAATAATTAGATGTAGTATCTATTCCCCACTTTCAGTGCTGATGCAGTTGTTTTGGGACATTTACAGTCTCTTGAGAGCTTGGAAGAGAGACTTAATGGTATAATTGCAGGATAGATTTATGCATCAAATAGCAGGATTAAAACAAATACTTAGTTTTTATAGCTTATTTCAGAGTCTTAGTTTTTATGTTTGTGTCCTTAGAGCAGAGTTGAAGAACATTGATTGCATTTTGGTGAAACTGAAGCTTGAGAGGGCTGTGTGCATTTGGAAAGTAGCTTTGTATGGAGAAGCATGATGCTGATGAGTCTAGTTCACTTTTGCTTCACAAGGAGGGTAACAAAGATTTGATCTGCCCCTATCTTTTCTTTAGCAGCTGTGTGATACTCTGGCAATGAGAGAGTTGGGAATCATTAAAAAAGAGCTTGGTGGATATGTGCTTGTGTGCTCTCTTGAGGTAGAGATGGAAGTGAGCTGAAGGCTCCTTGGACTCACAGCCTAAAACTGTGTGCTTACAAGCTTAGACAGAAAAGACAGGCTATAAAAGAGAAACTGTAACAGAGCAGAGGGAAAGAATGGGGAGATAGACTCTGTTGGTGTGAAGAAAAGCCAGGTACATTGTTTGTTCTCTGGGAAACTTGTTAAATGTAGGGCTTTATTGTCCTAAGAGAAGGAGCTACACGAGCCCATGCGTGTTCTGTCAGGCAGAGCACAGAATTTCTGCTAGGAAGCATAGACTGAAACTCACAGAGTTTTTTTCGATTATCTGGGATAAGTGAAGCTCCATCTGCATTGAGCTAACTAGGACCTGTGATTTTGTTCTAAGAGTGTAACCTTCTGAGAACTGATCCATGATGTAATTGGGTATGTTAAGCTCTAGATCCAGTGACTGATGAACCTGTTTGTGAAAATCACTTGAAGAACTTAACGAAAAGGAATAGTCATGTGGAGAGCATCCTTCATAGACTCTTTATATTACTCTGTTCTGTTGAATGTTCTTTGTTGCTGGAACATGCAGAGACTCACATAAACTACTCTGTTAGCAGGTGGTCTGTGGGTTACCTATGAGATGGTTGAGTGGACAGTAACACTAGCTCATGACTGTCCAGAGTAGTGTAGAGCTAGTGCCCCCTGTCTGGCAGGGATGTGTCTAGCTTCTGTGTCAAGTAGGTTTATGTGTTGGGTTGTGAAGTGCCTTCTGATGATTGAGATATGAACTCAGCTTTTTGAGGTTGTCACGGAAGATAAAATAAGGTCATGGCTGTGTTTCATAGCACTTTAAGCTATGTATTCCCCTCTACTTTGATTTCGTCATGCACCACCTGGAGCACTGTGTCCAGTTCTGGGCTCCCTGGTATAAAAAAAGACAGGCATCTGCTGGAGAGAGTTCAGCAAAGGGCCACAAATTAAGGGCCTGGAGCATCTCCCTTGTGAGGAAAGGCTGAGTGACCTGTCCCTTCCAACCCCTACAATTCTGTGAATACTTACTAATAAAAAAGAAACCAATTATTATTTATTATATTACATTATGTGCATTACAAGGTCCTTTCAAATAAGGAATCTGTCCAGATGTGAAATACTGAAGATTTTTACTGTGAGTATGGTAGGACTTGTACAAAAAGGTTTTGTGTCCAAAATGCTTTGGGTTTGCCTTGACTCACTGTTGGGGTATATAACAATCTTGTTATTTAATATTAATCTATTTTGACAGATATTCTAAATGTTACAACAAATCTGATACAGTTATATCTACTTATTTTCTGCAAATTTACCTCTAGACAAAACTGAATCAATTGAAAACTGTTAGTTATGTTTGGGTATTGCAGGTGTTGTGTGCTGGATAAAGTGGATCTGATATGTAGACAAAATACATAGGTAAAGCAAGTAAGAGGGTATATAGGTAACTGTAGGATCTGTGAACTTGATGTACGTGAAACACCTTTGATATTTGAAGATTCTAATTCTGTGTTAATTTGCAGGCTGTAAGACTTAAGAGACAAAAGAGGCAAAAATGCAAATCCTTGCTTCTTCATGCAGCTTTATGAATCCTTTGCTATTAGCTGCTTATCAAGGCTTGTTTAATCTTGCCTGCCTCCCTTTGGTAAATATGAAGAATTTATACCCGCTTGTGCTTTTGGGAAGGTTATAGCAGCGTTACTGCATCTATATTCAGAAATATATTTGTGCATTTAATGTAATTGGCAGTTGGCTTTCACAGAAGCATTTATCAATTGAAACAGCTTAATTGTGAAGATAAAGGTTTTCTGAAAGTCATCGTGTTTATGCCTTTTAATGCTTTTGTTCAGTCACTCTTTTTTCTCTGTGGAGCTTGTACTGAAATGAATGCAATTAATTATCTTTCTTAATATAGCAGCTTCACTTTGGAAGGTGTATATGTAGAAACTATTGATGAATAAGGAAGGGACAGGATATGATTGTCCATCTCTCTCTCCAGTTTCAGGTCTGTCCAAAAAGTCTGTGCGTTTCCACACCTGGGCACCGGACTGATCTCTTCAAGCGAGACCCGCAAAACGTGCTGATTACAGACTTCTTTGGCAGTGTGAGAAAGGTGGAAATTACAGCAGAGAGGGTTTCTTTGGACAGTGACGTGGCTGGTTTTGAAAGCAAGTAAGTTGTCATTGAGATTTGATTTGTATAGCTTTGTGCCACAGAAACAAAATAGTTATATCTAGTCAAGGAAAGAAGAACTCTGATTTTTCTCTCATTTCCTACGAGGAATCAGGGAGTTAGTATGGACCTGCTATTACTGAAAGCTGGGGTTTGTCAGCTAAAAACTTTGTTTAAAAGTGTTCACCTCGGCATTCAGTCTTGCAGTTGACCACTGCTGAAGACCAAGATGTGGATGTCGTCAACAACAACAACAAAATACAGTCTAAAATTTTCTTTCTTCCTCAACATTTCTTCTTTAATGTTCAGAAACATTTACTTACTGTAAATTCCTGCTTGTAATAGCTTACTCCCTTGGAGAATCTTGTAAGTGTAAGCCATCAGTTAGTGGTTTCATAACAACTAGCTTTTTAATAAATGCTTTGTTTCTATTCTCTGAATTCTCTGGCTTTTGACATTAATTGTCCTGAGAATTTCTGTTGCTGAGATGCAACAATTCATTTGAATAAAATTGCTTGCACATGTTAGTTGATAGAAGTTGTAATGCAGCTTCCATTTCTTTGTGGACGAAGAAAGAATTATAAACTACTTAGTATTTTTGGTATTTTGTTGCCACCTATTGGGAACTTGTAAAGGAAGGTGTGCTAGTACTGTAGACTTTATATAGCATTGTACTTCCACTTCTGTTGAAAAAAAAAAAAAGAAAAAGATTGAAATAACCTGCTATACCAGTGATAAAATATTTTTCAACCCATAAATCTTTGTAAATTATCATCTACCTTGTTGTTGACTGTTGCTCGGATCAAGTTAGTGGATAGCAGTTTTATTAATTTTTAAATAATCAGGGGATGTTTAGACTGGATTTTAGTAAGCACTTCTTTGAGAGAGTGGTCAAACATTGCAACAGGCTTCCTAGTGAGGTGGTCAGTGCTCTGAGCCTGTCAGTGTTGGAGGCATTTGGACAGTGCCTTTAATAACTTGCTTTAACTCGGTCAGCCCTGAAGCTATCAGGCGGTTGGACTTAGATGATTGTTGTAGGTCCCTTCCAACTGAAGTAGACTATTCTAAAGATGATGGTAGCTCTGGTTCTCATTAGAAATATCCTACATGGTTTAGTGCATTTCATATTTTATTTTCATACTGCATCTTTTTCCATATCATGCATGTTAGATACCAACGAGATATATTATCAGCTAATTTTGTGGCTCCTTAGTTTAGAATAGTATTTAATGATACTTTTTTTTTTTCCTCTAAAGGGTAAAAAACCTTTTGGCAAATAATAGATATTTTGCCAGTCAAAAACCATGATGAAAATTTAACCTATGTGGGTTTCTAATTTGTGGACAATTAAAAAGAGAAATAAGATTTGGATTGTTTTACTGTTCTCAAACAGGAAATGACTGGTTGGGATTTTCAGATTTTATTTTTGAGTTAATTTGCCAACATATGAGGGTTTTTGGGTAGCTGACACACTACTGAATTGGATGCATAGAAGCAATATTGAGGCATGGGCCCATATACAGGGAGGAATATTATCCTTGTGAAAGGTTCTGATGTCTGATGAAAGCTGTGTTACAGTATCATGGCAATTCTGGCTAACTTAAATCTGTGCAGTTGGAAAGGATAGGAACATGCAGGTTCAATAGCTAAATAGTTCTCCTTTAGCTTGAAAAGAGTGAGAACCTTTTTGCCTAGGAATGGAAGCATACACCAGCAGCTTATGGAATACTGCCCCATGTCTGTAACATGTACAACCATTTTTAAGTGGCCTCATGTAAAACAGTAAGTTATTTATTACACTATTTTCAGGTACCATACTAACAAGTACTGCAGTTCTCAGTTTCTTGTTACTACTTCTAAAGAGTTTACAGAAAGTATGTTTTCAATGGAGAAGAAAGTACAGACTTTGTAGAAAAGTGCTGAAAAAATGTAGTATAGCTCTATAGATACTGATGGGGAGTACTTCAGCAGAATTTTTAGGTTGGTACCTCTTGGTATGACAGGTCTGTTTTGCTACAGCAATTTTAAGAATGGAAGTGAATTTATGAATTAAAAATGTTTCCTAAAATCCAGTTTCAGAGGGTCTGCTCTGCAAGAACTGCTCTGTTTTTATTTAAAGGGTATTTATTATAAGTCTATTTCTAAGGGTTTTAAGAAGTCAGAACACTTTACAAATCGTGTGATCTTTGAATAGCATTGCTGAGGGTGGCTTGTCCAGTGCTCTCTGTGCCTAATACAGTTGTAAAAGCCTGTGTGAAGAGGGGGAAAAAAAAGTCATGTAGATTTGAACTTGTGCCCTTTAAGGGTTTGCAAGAAATATTTATCAGGAAGTATCTGATAGATAACAAACACACAACTAATACAAATTACAAAGTATCTCATAGGTTACAGACTGTGTGGATGTCTCTTTTTTTTATTCTAACAAAATCTGTGCAGAATCTTAAGTCTTTTCCTTTTTTTCTGTATCACATTCCACTTATCTTTTTTTCCATAAAAGATAATTTGCAGAGGTTTTACTGGGTTAATGTTTGGTACAGTGTCTTGGCTTCATTCCTTTCTGAATCATTTCCTCTTTGTTTTATTCCTCTCTCAATCTTAGTTTGATACCTTTTTCCTTTTGCACACTGGTGGCAGTAGAATGCTACAGAATATTTGTGCTACAGAGCATCAACACAAAACGAAATACAGACACCAACTCTGAAGTCAAGTAGCCCATGTTAGATCTGATTTGTTTAAAGTTGCAAGTGTTGTATGTCCAGATAAAGGCATTAAAAACCAAATGAACAAAAGAAATAAACCACCAATTACAAATATAATCTGTAAAGTAGATGCTGTCATGTGCGGCATGAACATGTATTGGGATTGTACTGCTGGCAGACTGGTTTTGTCTAACCCACTGCTGTGACTTTGCCAAATCTTTTCAATAGAAGTTTGTTCTTTTGTTGCACAATTGCCTAGCAATTAATTCGTAACACAGATCCACTCCCAAGTTCAGTGTGAGCTAAAGCTGTGCAACCAGATCACAACTGACAGATTCATGTTGAGCCCAAGCGGTGACATTAGATGAGTGAGGCCTTTGAAGTTTCCTTTGGCTTTGGCTGAGCCTCCTACAAAGAACACCTACTAATTAAGCAAAAGAGGCTTTCTTTCTATCCACATAGTAGCAGGTGAATATTTGTGAGTAAAAGCTTTAAAAAATAAAAGAATTCTTTGCTGTTTCCTTTCTTCATGGCAGTTTTAATCTAAGCTGTGTTCACTTCAAAGGGCTTGTTCTGCAGCTGCTGCAGTCTTGACTGGTTCATAACTGCCAATTTTAGCAGAAAACCTGACAGTCTTGGGGTTCTGAGGCTTCATCTGATGATATTTTGTCTAAATACCCATGAAAGAGAAAAAGTAAACATTAAGAGGCAGAAGAAATCCTGCATCTTTGGAGAAGCAGCCTTGCAGAATTTAATCTGTCTCTTAAACTTGGATTCTAACTCCACAGCCAGTCGGAACGTTTTCTTCTTTTCAGCTCCTATCACGAGGAAAATATGTGTATCAGTGGAAAGCGCTGGTAAAAATTGGGATGAATATTTCTCTTGAGGGTAGTAAGAAGTGAATTAAAGACAGCATCGTATAAAACCATCCTAGTTTCATTGCTTTTGAGAATTGGGCTTCATATTTAATACTTGGGTTAAGAAGAATTGTGGTGCTGCTGGCAGTGACTGTTTTCCTAAAAATAACTAACTTGGCCGCTTGTGTTAGGAAGGATGCTTGTGTAACAGAATAATTGTAACTGGTTCATTTGCAATATGTTAATAGCAAATGTTCTCTGAATGCATTTAATTTTTTTGTTAGTGTCTAGTTTCTGTCTCTTTCCTGTCTTGTCTTCTTTCCCACCAGTTATTTCCAGTTTGATGTGCTTAATAAGTAAAGCTGCTGTTGTGTGTTCTTGAATCCACAGGGATCCAGTTTGTGAAGCTGTCAGTAAATTTTGTGGCTACTAGATGCTGTTGAGCTCGGTGGGCTGTCTTTCAAATAAAAAAAGGATGGGTTTGTTCTGAGATCACCATCCTGTTTCATCAGATGCCACAGATTTAACCTTAGGTTTTCGAACTCGTTTTTAGGGCTAACTGAGAGCTCTTGTCCTCTGAGGAATTCCCGGTTCTCATTTGCATCCTGGTTTGCCGCTGCATCACTGATAAATTCACATCAGCGCTTCTGGTGTTCCCCTCTTTGTGTTTCCCACCGCTCTTTACTCGCAGGCTTTGAAAGGCAGGGGTTGCTGTGTGTTCGATGACAGCACACGCCCTACGGTGCAGCCCTCGGTTGGGCTGGCCCCGCGCGCGGGCTTCGCCCCGGCGCGCCTCCTTGGGGCAGCGGTGCCGGGCCGGGGCCGGCAGGGGGCAGCATTGGAGCGGGCGAGCTCCCGCCACCGGCCCGGCCCCGCGAGCGGGGCTCTGGGGAGCGCCGCCGGTCAGGGGCTTTCGGGACCCGGACGTGGCTTTTCGCCCCCCTTTACATCGTCAGTTTGAAGTGGTTTTATAAACTTTTTTTGTCGTTTGGTGTAAATTTGAGGGGACAATGTAAGGCGGTTACCTCTTCTCCCATCGCACAGCAGCCTCGTGGGGATGTAACGTGTTTCAGTGATGTATGGATAGAAAAGGTGCTTAGAAATTAGCAGGCCTCTACTGAGCTGTGTTGAATTGCCAGTGGGATTCTGCAGCTGTTAATTCCAGGTAGCATTGTTTTTTCTGGAAACATCTTCGGCTGGATTTCATAATTTGCTTTCATGAAGCATGCTAATCTGTTACACATGCATGTTCTCCTCCAGTGTCCTGCCACTACAGCAGAATGGATTTGTAAGTGTGGATTTTTTTGATCCATGTGTGTTGTAATAGCCTACAAGTAACGGAAAAATGTTGCATCAACTAATACTTGCTGTTAAATATTAGTGCGATATTTCTTAAAGTATTTTGTAAATATATTTGGGGTTTCTTTGCTTGCCTAAAGATAGGTCAAAATATGTACGTGTGCACCTATCGACCCTATGATCCTATGCTTGTTAGTGTAAAAACTTTTCAGGGTAATGCAACGAAAATTACTATGAAGGCTATAGTTGGACAAAATTATATAGGAGGGTACAGTTTCACTAGTGTAGCATCAATATAAAATAAATAAGGATGACTGACAATATCAAAAGGAACTGCAGGTATAAATTGTATTGAGAGGACTAAATACACTAAAGTGTTATGCTTGGTAATTATAGTCCCTGTTTAGCAAGATATAATATATTGTTCAAAGCTGCTTTTTAAAGTTTGTTCATTTGAAACGATAATATTTTTTTTGACCATACCTTTTGAACAGATTTTCTTTGGGTTTTGTTTTAGGGTTTCTTTTGTTAAAAAAGAATTTTGTTTCAAAACTATAGCTCTTGAATCCGATTTTCTTTGGTCTTGGATGACTTCCCACCCCCTATATCCTGCCCACCCCCCTCTCCCTCCACTTTCTTTTGGGGCTTTGTGTAGTATCTGGCATTTCATCTATGAGAAGCTTTTAACCATTAGTACTAGATTGAGCTTCTAAAATTTCATGGTTCTTCAGTAGACCACTACTTTACTGAACCTACATATAGTTATTCCTACATATAATTTTAATAGGCATTGACATCAAAACAAACTTATCGGTCTGTAGAGGTGCTGTTAAGCACATTCAAATCAATGGCAGTATTTTTAACCTCAGCTTCTGAATCAAGTCTGGAAGCTACATGTTCTTTGTAAGTGACTTCTGCCAATTGACTTGTGCACGTAATAGAGTTAGGTAATGTCTAAAATTGTTGCATGTCAGATTTAGAGAGGGATCTTAAGTAAATTGAGTAGATTTTTAACATCATCTAGATAGTTGAGAATATCCAGAAGTCATAGGATGTTTGGTCTGGGGTTTTATTTTATTTTGCTTTACCGACTCCTTTTTACATCTTTCCTATGTAACATTCTTTCTTTTTCTCATTATTTCTTCTTCACCTCTTCTCCCTTGTGTGATCCTTACCTGTTCTTATTTTTGCAGTTCTGTGGGCTGCTTTGTAATGTTAGTTTCCTGAACTGCTCATTAGTCTTTCTAGTGCTCCTTATATGGAGGTCCTGGCTTGATCATCTTGCTTTGCTGTCCAGGTGCTAAATATAAATTCATGTTGGCTCTTAGAGGTACTTCTGTAGTTGTGTACTGTCTGTTGCTGCTCAAGAAGACTATTTAAACAGCTGTAATATTTGCCATAAGTCTGCTTAGGATATGTTTTCATGTCATTTTGGAAGGTTTTCAGCACTTATGGATAGCATAACAATTTTAGTAAAATTCTAATATTATTAGTTACCTCCTGTCAAAAGTACCAGTGCTGCTGTTGCTATTTGTTAGTGTAGAATTTCTGTGTGATTAAGGAGAAAATTTCTAGGAGATAGAAAAACTGTGAGCACACAGGCAGCTTGAAGCAGTGATTATGGGACTTAGGTCTTTGGAATTTAGTGACCAAGCGTACATTAGTGCTCCTTATGCCCCAGAAATGAATCTGAACACATCACTATTAAACCTCTGGGGCTCAAGCAACATTACTGTTTGTTGGTTGGGGTTTTTTCATATGGTATTAAGGCATATGCAAATACTCTTAGTCTTTCCATGTTTTTGATGTCGTGATAAAGCTTACATTTGTGTTTTTGAGTGCCTAAGGGATTACCTTCCAGATGGTCAGAGATTTCTGCTGCTGAAAATTCATATCTTGTCCAAATCTGTGGGGGAGAAAGGGGCATTTTGCCTTCACAACATATTTGTATAACTGATGGCTAAAAGACCATAAAATTATCTCTATCTGCATCTCCCACCCCTCCCAATAGGAGACACTTTTCTCAAGTTTGGTGGACCAAAGCTCTTGTCATAGAGCTGTTAAATTTATTACTTAAATACAAGCCCTTGAAGCTCTATTGTTAATTTTGGTAAGCTGCATGATGGTCTGGGAAATGGTAAGATGTTACCTTGCACTTCTTATTTCTGAAGATTCTACACTCAGAAAAATTATGCTTCATAGTGAGCATAGTAAAGGCTCTTTCATAGTTCTTTAGTAAAAAAAAGTGAAATGTGAGAAGAACAGAACTGGGGGTGGGGGGGTTGGGGGGTGGGGTGGTGGGGGGGAAAGAAAAAGGCATTGCATTATTGTTAGGCATCTCTTCACTATCCAGTTAGCGTTTGAATAGACCAGTGCAAATTTCCGGCAATGGGAGAGCAAGTAAGTCACAGCTGCATCAAAGAATGGAAGGAAAACTAAAGGTGATTACAAAAGGTGATTCTGATCACATAAAGGTGTAGGTTTACAGGTGGCTTGCTGAACACTGTTTAATATTACTTTATGAAATGAGATTGTTTTAGGTGCTTGGTCAAGGGTATCAGAAATCTATAGAAACTGTGGGAGTGGAAATAACAGGTGCTAAACACAACTAGCAAAGTGCCCAAGCTACTAAGATTATTGTATGAAATTTTCTAGGACAGCAGAATATTATCTGTGTGGTGAGATTGATCTTTCAGGAAAAGAAAGTAATTCTGTAAACAAAGAACTTGCTGCAAAATGGAATTTACTCAGCATTGTTGCAGGCAGGAGACCATGATTGCATAAAAGGTTGGTATTAGTAAATACCCAGAGAAACAAACAAACAAACAAAAAAGAAACACTTGAATGTTTTGCATTCTCTGAAAAGGAAGAAGAAAAAAGGGGAAAAAAAAAAAGAGGGTAGAATACGAAGGAAGGGCTATTCAGGGGTTGGATATGGTGCAGTGTCTTTTGAATCCTAGTAAACTTAATTCAGTTGGCTCCAGTTATTATTTTAAGAGGTTCATGGGGCTGCAGAGGAATATAGTGGCTGCTGTAGATGTTCAGCTTTCATAAAATGGTGACAGCCCATCTCAGTATTGAAAAAGCAAGACTAAATTGGAACATAAAGACAGGAAGGATTTCTCTTTCACAAAATGAGGTGGAAATTCCTGCTGTGTGTATATGTGTAGAAGTGTGTTCATATTTTATAATTAGCATGGCTGAAAGCAATATATTCTTATGTCCTAAACAGAATCACATTTTCATTGCAAAGTAAAATGACTATGTTTTTATATAACCAAACTTTATGTTTCTTGCTGAGGCAGGAATGGTTCAAATCACTGAACTTCCAAAAGTATAAATTGGAGGCATTATTTAGGGAATTCCACTTTTGCTTTGTACACACCATACAGAACTAGTTGAGAGTGCAGTGTTATCTGCATAACACTGCGATGACTGGAAGGAATGAGGATCTAGGAGGAGATTTGGAGAGGAAAAGTGTGTCTCACTCACACTCCTGTTGAGTGTTCAAGCTTGAATAGTTTAATCCAGTAGCTCCCTGGTGAGGATTTCCTATCCTGTGGAGAAGGGAAGAGTGAAAGTTGAGTTTTGGTATTCATAGTTGCTTTAGCATAAGTTCTTTGAATTCTCTGATAGCTATGTTAGGTTTCTGTTCTTACTAGTTAAAAAAGCCATTGCTGAAGTCTAGCTGACATACAATTTTATTCCCATACTACGAGAGTGGTTGATCAGACTGAAACAACTGACAATGTTGCATGTTTCTCCTACCTCCCATTTATGGGATTTTAATTTCACAGTGGTGTATTTTGTGTAACAGCTTGGTGAAAAATGAAAGAATTGATTCTGCAAGGAATATATGCAAAGGCCGAATAATACTGGCCATATATTGGTACATTTTTTTATGCACTCTGCTAGAACAAGAAAGAACTCTGCTAATCTTTCAGAATAATGTTCAGCAGATTATAATCTTTAAATTGTTGGTATGCATTTACTCTTGTTTATTATCTGAGTATTTTAAAAATGTTTATTGGATTATGGGGTGTTTTCTGTGATGAATGATAAATGATGAGACACTTGGATTCATGCATCTTCAGAAGGTGTGTGGACAGATACTTTGCAGAAGCGGGCTACCTCCTGTACTTATTCTGCAAAAGGTTTGAATTCATGTTTAACGTTAGGAATCTGAGTATCCCCATCAAGATAACTTTTAGTGAAAGTGCTTCTGCTGGCCTGGGACACTGCATGTTCCTAAGCCAAAGATGGGCTCACTAGTCTGCTTAGAAAAGCCAATTTAGCTATCAGAGTAAAGCACTGAAATGCATATCCTGCACTAACTATCTGTACTGTAGCTGGTCCTAGGTAGTTTGTTAGTCTGTTTAGCTTATGCTCTGTTGGCATAGCAAAGCCTGCTGCCCTCGCTGGGAGGGAGATTAACTGCAAGGAGAGAACAGATGGTCTTTCTGCTCCTCACTGAGGGGATGTATCATGGAGGGGGCAGAGTTAATCTGTGGCTAGGATGTGTGAGCCAGAGTGGCTGAAGGCATCCTGCTGCACAGCACAACTTGCTTTCCAGTTTGCGCAGACCCCATATGGGCTCTTGAAAGGACAGGAGGGCCAGGGCTGCTTGGTGCCAATATGTTTTCCCCGTGGCTGCCTTCCTGGAACTGCAGTCCAGGGCAACGGTTCTACTGGCAGAAGCTTTCCTAAACTGGGGACAAATCTGGATTGCAGATTATATACCTGAATCTCTTCCTGAGCAGCACAGTGTTCTGAAGGATGGGAATGGTTGTATTTTCTATGCTATCAGAAAGATTACTTAAGTGTGAACTATGAGAAAGAAGCAGATACGGGTATGCTTTTCCTGTAGGTCCTCAGTAGCTATTTAGATTTGACAGATTGGGTAGTGCATATAGTAAACTGTATTAAATAACTCAAATGAGATTAAAACAAGAAAGGGTTACTTGTATTCCTGGGTGATTTCTGGTCCTATGTTACCTGCAAATAGGACATGTTGCCATAGGTATGTTTCAGCTACTCTAAAATTTCAGTAATGTTTTTCTGTTTGAAATAGTAGGACAAAAGTTATATCTCCACATGTTTAGCAATTTATGACTCATTTTAGTTTGTGAGAATATAATGAACCCTGTAGTTACTGTAAGGTTTATCTCAATTTAACTGTAACATAATATTTAAGCTTCATAGTTCCCTACTGACTAGTATTTTTTTTTCTATTGGTTACTTAAGAGTCTGAACCATGACTTCGCACTAGAATAAAATAGGAATGAAGACTGCTTGCTGTAGGTCTAAATTTTGTCTGGGGAATTGGAGCAGAACAGCCACTAAGTGAAACTGCTCTAAATCTCAGCCATAGAGGACGTAACCTGTTTCTTCCTTAGCTGTCAAATAGAGTACCCTAGTTCCTTTTTTTCTTTGTGTGTGGTTTCCCTTGATACAGTTTTTACTAATAGGTATTTTACTACAAAATATTCTGAGCTGACTTCTACCTTATTAGATGCTTAGGAGCTTTTACAAATGTCTCCGTAAAAACATATGGTAAAATGGATAAATCTGCACTATGCTGTAGTGTTTTAAAACTGGGAACTGTGTATGTGCACAAAAAAAGGTGGTTAGATGGAAAATTGTCCTTACAACAATATTTCAATGTGGCTTGCAACTCTAATGTCATTACTGAAAAATACTAGACTGCATGTTAATCTGTGGGTTTACAAAGTAATTTAGGAAGGACAGGAGAAAGTATGCTAGCTGTGGCAGGAAGACTTTTCATGCCATAGGTTCAAAGATGGTTTATTTACATCAGTGGTAGCACTAAATATTATATAGTAATAATTGTTGTGTTTTAAGTGATGTGTGTTTGTCTATTCAGCTACTACTGAGCAAACATCTAAGCAGCCCCGTGAAAACAGCTTCCCCAATTGCCGTTCTTGGAGATGTTTCCAGCAGCACTGGTGACTGTCAGAAGATTATGGAGAGGGATGTGCTTCCAGTATTGATGGTGGAGTGTGGGAAAAAAGTACTGGTGGTGTACGTGTTCTACAAACAGAGGACTTCTGTTACTGGTCACAAAATTCTTATTATATTGTACTATCAGGGTTTTATGCATACATAATTATTTCTTTAACACCATAAGAGAGTATACATGTGAGTCATTTGGTAATTATGTGCCAAATTATGACTGTTCTTAAATTCAAATAATACTAAATATAAAGCATTTCAAATTACAGTGCAGTTCTTAAAAGACTATCATTATCACTGCACTGAATTTTGTGTATACATATGTAAGTTTTATGTCTGGTAATAACAGATGCAAGAGATGCCTTAGAATATTAGTGATTAGTAGTGTGACATGGAATTTATTTATGATGTATATCACCCAAGAGGTACTTAGTTGAGTTTTTAGACACCCTAGATTATTGTTTCTTACTGGTTTCTAACTGCTGCTTTCTACTTTCTCTACATGTAAAATTAAGTCCTTTAAAAGACTGTGGGGGAAAAAAAAAAAGGCAGGGGGAGAGAAGGGGAGAGGGGAAAACTGATGATGCACGTCAGTGGTTATATCATAGAATGCAGCTATAGGTCAGACCTAATTGCTTTGTGACTGTTGCCTAGATCTGGCTTGAGCATAAAAAGAAGCTGTAGAAACTATGGCTGATACTTATATCAGAAGGAAATCCCACCTACTGAGTAAATCCACTATCATTTAATGTGCCAAATGAATATGCAACCTGCACATGGTAATAAACTGCAGTCTTAGTAAAGCTAGTATAATATGAATTGAAGCAGGGAACAATTAATATATTAATGCATTTTGTGCCTACTGTGCTCATCTAGTGATCAAATTATTTTCCTAAATGTAATCAGAATTGTACAAAAGAATAATTATATAATAAAGCTGACTTCATCAGAAATTTTAAAAGAACCAAAATTGCTGAAATGAAGCAAATTGTAAATTATTTATTCTCATTGGTAATTGTTCTTGAATTGCTCTTAGGTATGCTTCTTTTCAAACTTAATTGAAAAAAAAGCAGTTAATAGGAGAGGAGGGAATCAGGAAATCAATATCATCAGAAGTAACAGCAATATACGTGTTAGTCATCTACCCAAGACAGAAAATATAATGTGTTTCCAGTTATAAAACCTGAAATTAAGAAAAAAAAATCCATATTCATAATATATGACAAAAAGGTGAATTGTTACTGTTGAGGCAAACTAACGCAAAATCATTCTTAGGGTGGAATATGTTGAAATAGTAATTTTCTTTATTTGCAAAGCCTTTCTATTTCTTGCTCATATTACTGATACTGTTAGAGGACAACAGTGTTAAAGGTGAGTTAATTTTACCAGAGATTGTTTCCATAGCCTACTCTACTGAGCCTGGACCAAACTGTCTCTAGCATGGCTCTCCCTTTGTACATTACAGAGTAAAGTTAGGGACCAGATGTAGGTAATGATATTTGAGTAAAGTTTTAATAAGTGAATTAGTTCATCTATTGCTAATAGCTTGGTGTGGAATTATGGTTTTAATGCTCAGTCCTGTATACTGCATTAATTTTGTGTCATTATTTAGCCAGCTAAATTCCCGTGTTTGAGTTACTTTTTGTGAATAAGGCAGTAAATACTCATGAGAGGTGCTTCTTCTCTGGAGCAGAAAAAGATGACACTGCCCTGTAGAAAATACCTAGGGAGCATCTCCTTTGCATTAATTCAAGGAAAAGTAAAACTTGCTGAACAAATCTGCATTGAAGAATTTAGCCTGAACTTAAATATTCTGGGGAAAATGAATTTAAAATAGAATCTCAGTGAAGAGTGTTTGGAAATGGCTCAAGCCTTTGCAGGTACTCCATCTCATTGTTTCCTGCAGGTTAGAGACCAAGTTGGTAATGGAATATGTCTTAAGAAATATTTTATTAAAGTCACCA
The DNA here is from genome assembly GCA_027925045.1 of Hypotaenidia okinawae. Classification (NCBI taxonomy): domain Eukaryota; kingdom Metazoa; phylum Chordata; class Aves; order Gruiformes; family Rallidae; genus Hypotaenidia; species Hypotaenidia okinawae. Next base: position 21,318,658 of record BSDF01000009.1, read on the forward strand.
CAAGTATTTTTTCTGTGGCAAGGAGATTTACACTGGTATTTATCTTCAGTGGTAATGCAGAAAATAACTCAGATCCCATTTTGTTTAGTTGTGTCCTTAGTCTGTGTAAAACACCAGTGATTAATTTTCTTTTAAAAAAATTACCAGACAAGGACTTTTGTTTCTTAAGTGTTACTCTCTTTAAAAATTGCCTTATTTTTTAAAATTTACTGGTGTGCTAATTAATACATTTAACCTGAATAATATTTAGATTGAAAAGTCTCATACATCACCCTGCAAAAAATCCCCACCCCCACTTTAATTGCTATTTTTCCTAATTTAGCAAAAGTTCTGATTTTTCCTGTTACTAATGTGAAATACCAGGATTCTCATCTGGTACAGTACACAGCACCTTAGTCAAGGAACTATTGTTATAGAGCAGATAAGATTAAAAAAAAGTCATTGGGTTTGATGAAAACCTTGCATGAACAGTGGGAGAAAAAAGCCAAAGTTACCATAGCAACCACCAGTGCTTTAGACAGAAGCTAAGTAAAAAGAAATGTAACAGAAAATATGAGGGCCATTTCATAAAGCATTAAAAAATGAAATCTCAAGGCAAATATGATTAATACTCACCTTTTATCACTTAGAAATCCCCGATAAGCAGCAGATTGTCTTTAAAATAAAAATGAGGACCACTATTAATAAAGAAGTTTTAGTATTGGAGGCCATTTAGACCCTATTAAGGAGATACTTTTGTGAATTTAGTGAAAAATGGGTGAAAGTTTTATGAGGGATTTCTTATTTTCTTCTCTGCAGATGGTTTACTAAGCCTTAACAACCTTAACCTGTGTGGCAGAGTAGGCTCTGAAAATGCCTTTCATAGTGTAAACGCGACCAAAAGTCTTCCTAATAAACATGATCCCACTGTGCTAATACTGAAAGGGATGTGGTGCCTGGGTCAAGTGACTGTGTAGCACTCCCCTTGGTACGGGAGTGGCAGAGGCAGCTTTAAAATTCTTGGACATGAGTTTGGAGAAAGAGCAGAGTTGGTAAGTTGAGGGGTGTGAATTGCCCATACATCAGTTTTACATAAAATAACATGCACGGTCAGTGGCCTGTGCCTTTGTGTCTGAACCTGTGTTCCCATATCAATGATTAATTTAAAGGCTGAGCTTTGATACAGGGTTTTTTTTGTCTTTTTGAATAGAGTCAGCATTCTGCAGTGATTTGATATTGGGTATGAAGTCTATTGTTTTGCTTATATATTGCTTCACAGTTGCGCAGAATTAGATTTTATGTGAGTGAACATCAAAATGTACAAGGGATAAAATTGCAAGCATCATTTCTTTTCTTCTTCCTGTGCAGCTATTAAGTCTTAAATTTGATCTTAGTCCTCATAGAGCAAAAATGGCCCATGTTGGAACTTTAAGCAAATAAGAAAACTATGACAAATGCACTTTAATGTTCTATCCTGGAAGAATGCTTTGTATGAGTATTGAAACAATCTAAAAGTGCAAGTACAAAAGGGGTAACAAAAAGCACTCTGTCCTTTCTTTAACATACAGTCTGACTCGCTTCTTACTGCCTCTTCAAAGGGGTCTGCTTGGTTGCAGCAGTTATCCTCTGATATCGTTAGAATATGAGTAGTAGTAGGTAGTACTTAACTGTTCTAGACAGTACCGTAGCCTGGGGCATTGCGTGCATGTCAGTGTAGTTGTTACTGGTGGTTGTTTCTTCTGGGGGAAAAAACCCGCATTGTTTCTGAACAAACAGATTTTGGTTATTTTGTAAACCACTGTGAAAACGTTTTCTCTCATCTCATATGGAAGTTTATAGAACAGTAAAAACTGAGCATTAGTCCACAAAGTCTTGTTGTGAATCCAAATAAAACACTTGTGATGAGTTCCTTATTGTAAAGCGGGCATAGCATTTTTTCCCCTCTGACGTTGTATGAGTTACAAATATATGTCTATATTGAAGTGACAACTCAAACTGATTAAGCTGAAATAATGTAGTAAAAAATTTCTGTTAATGTTTAAGGTTCCTAATTTGGAAACTTCAGGTGGGAGATTTAGAAGCACTTTGGCACTCATCTCTTGTTTTTCGGATGGGGCAATTAAATAAACATTCTGTACTGCCTCTGTAGCATGATTTCTGTTCCAGATCAAAGACAACAGACTTTGTGCTACAGTATCTGAATTTTTTCTTAGAAATAATTATGAGAAAAATGTATTCTGGATCAGTTCAGTGTTTAAGTACAAGGCCTAAATGGTATGTTTGATACTCCTGCCCCGAAGTTGTCTGGAACCAAATGGTTTTGTGCCATCCATCCTAATATCACTGACTGAATTCTTGTCTATTATCAGTTTGGGGTTCGACATGAAAATAACTTTTCCAGCATGGCTGGACTTCAGTAGTAAAGCTTTACAAGCACAAACTGAAGTGGAACAGTCAGGAACAATTGCGACAGAGGCAGCATGGGTGCAGGGTCCTGCTGCAGTTTGGCTTTAGCAAAGGTGTTTGCTGCTTCCTGCCGAACCTCCTTTCCGGCAGGCAGAGCCCTTCATGCCATATGCCTGCCTCTGCCAGAGGTTTGATCCAAAAGTCCGGTAGAAATCTTCCAAATCTCAGTGTGTGGCCTTGTAACCATGTAACGCAATCTGTTAAACTGTTGATTATGTATGGTACGCTATGACAAGGTAAACATTAAGTTGTGAAACAGTTTACTGACATCTCTGCAGAACTTAATATGAGCAATACAGGTATTGTTTTTTGTAGCATTATTTTTTTGTGGCACTGTGTTTACATAGATGTGTGGAAACTGAAGTGTAGTGCTGTTAGTGGGTTGTGCAGGCTTGAAATGTGAAGCATGTTGTGAGAAAATGCAGTCTGTCACTAATGTCACAAGGTAGGAGCATGACTGAGCTCTGGCTATTTTGGTAGATTAAACTAAACCCACTAGGTGGTGCAAGCAAATATATCACCTTGCAAAATGCTTCTCTTGAGATGAATGATTTTGGGGAAAGGGTGTCTTTTATGAAATTAAAATAGTCTTTGACTTTTTATTGGTGATTGTATACAATAGTTACTAAAATTTAACATTTAACTGTTTTAAAATGTTCTTCCCACATAGAAGAAAAAGTGCATTCTGGTTCTGGTTTAGACTTGTGCTCTGCCTTTCTCTTAGTGTAGGCTGACACAGTGCTGGGGTGGTGGCTCACAGAGGAAGTAGCAGAGGACTTCCACTGTGTTTCGCTGTGCTATCAGAAGTGGCTGCTGTGAAACAATATCCTTTGTAGAGGCTTACTGAGGCATTTTCAGTCTTATCAGCTTGTAGAATTCTCTCTCAGGATCTCTCTTGTGATTTATCCTCTGCTAGTTTAACTTTGGCTTTGCTTACCTTTACAGCAGTATGGTGTACATACAATTAAAACTATTCATTTATGAGAAAAAAAGATTTGAAACAGTAAGTAGTGTACTGTCAATTTACTGTCCTGATAGAAGTGAAGAAGGTTCTAGTAGAAAATAGTTTTTGAAATATAATATATGCTCTTGGTCTGTAAGGGTTAACATCGTCTATCTAGTAGATCAGCGGTTCTACTACCTTGTAATTTTTAAACAAACAAATCAAAAAAGAATGCCATGAAACAAATCTGGAAATACTCCTTCATTGTACTCCTGGAGGTGATTATAATGTAACATTACATGACAGTGTGGCAGTACTAGATCATTGCCTTGAATTCAGGTTATATAATCTCTCAATAGCTCATTTTTTTAACTGTGTTTTCTTTTTCCCCTCCTCCTCCACACTGAAAAGGCCTCTTGCATAATGGTGGCTTTATCAGAGGCACTGGCTGATAGTTGGTCAACATCTCAACATCTTTAGATAGCCATAAGATGGTAAGGAAAATGATTTTAATAACAAAACACCATACATCCTTCATATAAGTATAAATTCCTGGGGTCTTCCACTTACAGAAAGTCATCGGCACTGTTGTGTTCTTGTCATACGTCATACTTGCCAGCAGAGTTCATATAGTTTCCTAGTGGACCCCAGGCTGCTGCCACTTCTTGTGAGAAGGCAATGGCACCCTGGTTGTGCCATGATACTGAAGAAACCCCTGCCTCCACTAAAGGGCAAGTGCTGCAGTGAAAATGTCGCCTGCTTAGCAGTCAGCTTGAGGTAGCAGGTAGTGTTCTTATTGCTGCTTCCCCCCTGTATCTGTCTTTCAGGCCTTTCTCTCTCAATGAATACAGTGCATCAGTAAATACCATATTATCACGTTTCAGTCCAGGACTCTGTAATAAGACAATAACTGCAGTCACTAAGCAGCTCTATGGTGGAAGTTCAGTACTTTATAGTGCTGTATATTTACTGAAATGGAAATTTTTCATTTCAAAGTAACTTATATATTCACTGGTGGGGATGGGGTTGTTTGCCACATTCATCCAAGTCTTGAAAAATGCAGCAGAAGCAGGTTTTTGTTTGGGTTTTTTGTTTGTTTGCTTTGGTGTTTTATTCTAAGAAAGAAGAAAGGGAGACTAAAAGTACAAATGGCCTGTGCCTGTGAAACCTCAAATGACCAGCAGCCATAAAGAATACCTATACTAGCCACAAATAGGCAACACATACCGAGTTTTACGGTAAGATTTTGTTAGACTAGAACAGATGTTACATTCGTACACATATACATGGGTACACACACCCAGGCAGATACATGTTTCTATACAGGACAGTAGCAACACTGGAGATTCTGTTCTCTTATGTAGGTTGTACTGAGAGCCTGAAGTTCTAAAAGCTGGCAGATTGGCATTGTGGGTTTTTGGGGGTTGTTGGGGTTTTTTTGGGTTTTTTTACTTATAGTCTCTGGCTGGTAGTAGTATCTACTGATAATATATACTTAAGATTTCAGTTTATTGATGAAATGTTCTGTAGATTGTAAGCATTTGCAGGAAATCACTTGAATAATGGTAGAAGCTACTACTGCAATGAGATAAAGACCAAGATTAGATTAATAACACTAGGACTTCAGTCTTAGTTAAAATTGCAAATTATTTTTAGGTAAACCCATTCATTTAAGAAACACTCTGACAAGAGCAAAGTGGAATATTTTTTCTGTGTGTTTTAGTTTTGTTTTGGAAAGTGAAACCAGATCAGCCCGTTTAATGATTATACTGCTATAAGACAGTGTTAGAAAGTCACACTCAAGTTTGTGCATGTTCTGACTGAATACTGAAAGTTTAATTGTAAAATTAAAGTCCTGTCTTCAAAAAGAACTATTTGGTATTTGTTAGACAATTTTGTTAGCACAATTCTAACTCATAAATTATCGTTTCTGTGGGCAGCGTCCAATCCATGTAGGTGTCCTTGAAAAAAATTTACTACTAAATATTTTAGGAATGTAATGTTTCATTGAAGAGGCTTTTCGTTAAGTACATTATAAAGATGGTCTTTGATTGCTTAAACACTGCTTAGCATTTACCATGTTGATGATTGTGATGTTGCAGCATTCATATCAACATAGGTATAGAAATAAACTGAAACTTTTGTAAAAAAGTTTATTTGTATTAAATGGCTTTCTCTTTACTCTTCCAGTAAGACAAATAAAACACTTAAGAGAATTTAAGGTAACTGAGAAGAAGGATGGGGAGGGACATGCCAGTAGCTGTCAGAACTGCTTCTGTTCCTGCTTGTCCCTTGGAGACTGCATAGAGAAAGGGAGCCGATAGCTTGTGGCATGCTCTGGGCTACAGCATCTGTCCTTTCCTGGCAAGAAGAGGATGAGGTAGTCAGGAATTGGGACTTGCCAGGTGTCTGAGATGCTGAATTTTGTGTCAAGTATTTGAATTAAAAATTACCTCAGAACATCAGAAATCTGGCTTGTCTAGCCTACTGTTTGGATTTGTAACCAGGAATAAGTGGCAAATCTAGCCATATGTCCTGTACATGTCTAGCTGGCAGAAGCTGGAACAGCTACAGCATTGAATCAAGTGGAAGTGTCCCCCTCATTGTCCCACAGACCTCAGGCTTAGTGTCTAGCATGGGTAGGCATGCGAATTCCTTGGTGTGAGATTGGCAAATGGTGTGCCATGTACTTGACACAGGAAGTGTGTGTTTTGCCACTGCTGCTTTTATTCTTGGGAGCAGACTATTAAATCATTCAGGCTTAAAGGCTATAAAGTTTGTAAAGTCACTGAACTTAATATAGGACACTCTGGTTAATATGCAGTGGTCTCTGGTAGGCAGGAGAAGAGTCCTTTCAGGTCCTAACACTATGAAATAAGTGAGGACAGAAAGGCAGGCCATAAAATACCAATATGAAGAAAAAGGATGACTACTTTACAGGGTCAAACATTAATAGATTCATTGTTCAACATCAGCAGACTCAGTAACCCGCAGGACCTTGGCCTCAGCGAATATAATCTAGCTAAGTGTTTGTATTTGAACTTGAGGTTTCACCTGCCATTAACAAGAACAAACAAAACCAGAATCCAGACAAAAAAGTGCACAAGTCATCTATAAATAACAGGAAATCATGGTCCACAAGATAAGACTGATAAAAAGCTTAAGAGCTTCACGTATTGTGTGCAGCTTTCTGTGAAGAAAAGCCTTCCTAATGTGCTTAGCAATATAATGTTACTGAGGTACACACGTTGACAGGGGATCTAAAGCACTTAGTGTTAGCTGGTTTGAAAGCTACTCAGTTCTGTCTGTCATGGCCACTTGGCTACAGAGAGGAACAGGAGCAACTGCTTTCCCTTTTTGTATAGTGTTTCCCTTCTATAGTGTTTTGCAGTTCTTGGTGTATCTTGGTTGTCTGCTTTATGGAAATGTATCACTGAGCATCTTGTATCTAAAAAGATCAAATGCGACATACAGTGTTCAGGGGAGACTTGATTGCTCAGCAAACTATTTCTCTACAACCCAGAACTGTAATTTTTATGATTAATTTTTCTGAGTGCCTAGTGTATAGCATGTTTTCTTTCAAGAAAACTTGTGTCTGTTATCTGTAGCAATATATACTCATACATACTTGCAGAAAGTTCAATTGGTGTCTTTACTTATTAATTACTATCACTAGGGGCTGGAACCTGACAGGCTTATTAGCAGCCCTGCTATAAAGGATCTGGAGGTGGTAGTGGACACTTGGTTGAATATGAACCTACGGATTGCTGTCATCATCAATAAAGCAAGCTGCCTACTGTGCTACATGAGGGGGAATGTGATAGAGATTGAGCAATATTGTCATTATTTCTCTTTGATGCAGGTGAAGCCATACTGAAATACTGCCTGGCTTTTGGTCTTCCTCTTCAAGACAGATGTTGAGACAATGGTGAGGGGTTGCCAGGTTAGACAGGCCCTAGAATATACAACCAGTGAGAGATAGGTGAGAGATCTGGGCTTGCTTAGCCTTGAAAAGATGGGAAATGTAACTGCAGGTTGTAACTTTTGAAATGCAGTTATGGAGATGGATGAGGTAAGCCCTTCATTTGGTAACAAAGGGCATTGGCTGTGGGTTGTGGCTTGGGACGTTCAGGTTGTGCATTAGGAGAAATGTTTTTGCAGAGAGTAAAGTAGTACTAGAGCATGTTACACAAAGAAGTGTTGGAGGTTTTGAAGTCTCAGCTAGACAAAGCAGTGACTGACCTGATGTGGTGGTGTAAGGTTGAACTGAATTATCTCCCCTAAAAATAGCAGTTGTGTAATTATCTACATTAACAAACTGGACTGAAGGGGCAAAAAAATAAAGTAGGAAGTGTGACATGGAGGGGGTAAAGTAGAGTGTCTGAGGATGGTGTTGGGCAGAGAACAGGTGTTGCTGCTGCTACTTTGACAGATTCTTGTAATGAACTAAGCAGTCTCATGAGAAATTATAGGTGGATGGTACATTACATGACTCATGAGCTGAAAAAAATAGAAATATGTACCGTGGGTGTAGGAATAGTTGGACTTAAAATGTATGTATTACAGGGTTTTTAGAAAAAAAAAACCACTTACAGAAAAGTGTAACAATATAAACAAATGCCAGATATGTTATTTAATATGAACATAGGCAAGAAGGAAGAGTGATACTAAACAAAATATGAACTTTGCTATAAAGACTTAATTGTGGCCAGTAAATATGGAATTGCTATCCTGGCACATTTGCATGTTAATTCTTTGTTTAAAAAAAAATCTTCCTGCATATTTTTCTGACTTTCTTGTGCACTGGCAGGTGATGTTGAATTGGTTTACATAAAGATTAGGCACTGCTGATAAACTTTGAGTTATGAAAAATGAACAAGCTTGCTTTATCCAGCTGAAAGTATAATTCCAACATGAAGTTAGTAGTAGTATTTAAACTGCATGTGTGATGTGGTGGCAGGGGAGGGTTTGCTCTCTTTTTCTTAAAGATTTTAGTGAAATTCAGTCATGGCTATCCAAACTGCTAGTCATAGGGCAATAATAACCTGTGGGTTTTTCTTTTTTTAACCACACTCTTAAACATTAAGAAAGATCTGGTCCAAGGGGGAAATTTGCAGCCTCAGTTACTACGTACAGCACATATGGACATCAAACTAGATTCAACATTTGCTCAGCTGCGTGGGTGATGTGCTTTTCTAAATGGTTTGGACCATCAGAAGAAGCTTCTCTGATAATTGCTGGACTTGTCTGTATAAACATGCCCTGAATTTGGGAAATTTGAATGAGACACTTGTTCTCTTCCCCTCACCCTTTTCCCAAAACCCTGACTGCTGTGAGAGTGAATTAACATTAAGCAGGGAGTACCTACTTTTAGCTGTGATCTCACATGGTGATTTTAAGTGATAGAGGAGAGACTTAGCTGGTCTTTTTATCTCCAGTTTTTGATTATTAGCATTGTGTGCTTCAGCAGCATCATGTTGAAGTTTAAATTAATTCAGAAGAGATTTTCTAATTTGCCTAAAATGTGGAATATTGAAGATAACAAAAAGAAGCCCTACAGGTCATGTGTTTTCCAGTAGCAGCAAAGTCAGTTCTGCTTACTTAAGCTAATATTCTTTTTAATTCCTTTGCTGTGTCTTGCCCAAGTATAAAAATAGGAGCGGGAAGAACAGAGAGCAACTTTGCATATTTTGACAAAGCTTTTTGGCTAGAAAAGACCAGAGAAACGTTATTGATCAAGCTTTCTTAAAACACGCTATAAACTTCTGTCACATCTTTTTAGGATCTTGGGATGGTTAAGAATATATGGCTTGGCAAATGTTAATCACCTGAAATTCTTTAGAGAAGAAATTATGTGTGGTTCACAGAAAGATGGAGGAGACATCTGATGGTTAGTTTTATCCAGTTTATGAAGCAACAGACTCAGTGTGTCAGGCAGACCCTGGGAACGCCATCAGACCTGTTCATGATCACGTCCACCAAAAATCGCTGTGCATTCAGAGACTTGAGATTTTTTTTTTAAAAAAACTCCAGGAGTAAGTTTGTACAACTAGTTTGGGTCAAAGTCTTTTACATTTATTTGAAAAGAAATGATCAGCTTATGGAAAGTACTTTGCATTTCTAAACCATAAGGTGCTTTGTTGCTCTATTTTGCAAAGGTCAGCATGCTGAAGCAAAATATTTTTTCTTTTCAACTAATGTCAGTAGCTTCCTTCTTCAGATAATTATAAATGTTTGTTTTTAACATTTATTTAGTTCTTCATTGCATCAAAGATACTTTTTTCCCTTCAATTTATTGTTTTTCCCTTTATCTCCAGATTGTATTGTGCAATCCTCTTTTAAAGCCATCTTTGGTAATACACCACCTGCTTAACTAGGTTCTGCAAGCATTGTGGAGGTCCAGCACTGGTGGACCAAAGAGTCTTGGTGTGCTTGGCTGTTCTTGTGAAATGCCTGCCTATTTCCACTGTAGATGTAGCTCCCTTCTTTCCTCCTCTTCGACTGTGTGCAAATCCACTCCAATGACCTGCGAAAGATACACATTAGCATTCTGCTAGACAGTCTTGCAAGGTCGCCCAAGGTAAGCTGCCAGCTGTCCAGTTTACCAAAGCTCAGTGCTGTGGTAGTAAGTGAAGTTGTTTGCATTATTATGTATATCACGTTTTTAGAAGGGGACATCCAGCTCACCTGAGCAAAGGTTGGAGCAACAAAGCCTACACTGAATGTTTTTTAAGTAGCTGAGACTTGTTTTGACCCTTTAACTGAAGAAACTGATGCCAAAAAGGAGACCTTGTCAGGGATTTTCCTGGAATGTTTATGCTCTTGAGTGTTAGCTTCTCTTCTTTGTGACTGTCATCTGGTAAACGTGCTTATAGGCAAATCTTGCATTCCCTTAACAGGCAAGAACTGAAGCACACTTTTTGGGAAGAGTGGAGTTAACCATGAAAGCATCTCTTCAAGCACTGGCATTTTCCATGTATATTAATGCTTCTATTGTTTAAACATACCCTATCCTTAAATATGTGTGAGGTTAGGATTTAGCAGATAGATCAAGTACCTGGCATTAATCCAAAGTCTAATTCTTAATCTTCTGTAGTATGGATATGGTAGATAAATTTCTCAATGGCCAATTTTAAAAACTATTCACTCAAACCCGACATAGCCCATTTCAGCCTCTCTTTAATAAGAAACCTAATAACTTTTTCTGATGTGGTGCATAAAGTTCTGGTATTTTGTTTTCTTTTTATTGCCAGATGCAACCATGTTCGTGTATTTACAGTCAATAAAGCTATCAGTGCTATACACAGGTTTAGATTAATAATTTCAACCTTTAGGTCTGGGGTGTCTGATTTAGGTCACTGCAATGTTACTTGTGTCCTTTGGTCACACACTGACTGTCTGATCCGTTGCAGTATCTCTGTTCTTGCACCACTTCTAGAAAACCGGGACAATGCCTTCCAAGTATTTTCATTCATACTCTTCACAAGTTGTGTGTCAAACACAGCAGGCTGCACCTTAGGATCAGTTTGAGTTCTATAAAACTACAGCAAATCAAGAAGGTAATCCCCAGGCCCCATTTTACATACTGCATCTTTGTCCCTGATCAATATCATCGTCTTTACCCTGTTCACACTCTGACTTTGCTTTTATGTAGTTCCCAAGAGACGTGGTTATATATTAGGACTTAATATCAAGGAATAATAGTTTCAAAGAGGCACAATATTACCTATGCATGATAGAATGTGTGAGCTGTCCAAACCATGGAGTCTAGAGACTGTTAAAGAAGGAATACTGGCTTAGTCCTATTGCCTCATATAAGATGTGAATGCTTATATTTGGCCAGAGAGTCAGGTTTTATGGTTTCTCCTATTATCTAGTCTTTTCTCTCTCCTGAAGTATCTTAACAGTGCATTTCTGCCATGAGCAAATTGGTTAGTGATCACGTTACTACTTTTTCCCCTCTATATTTTTGTAGTACTTGCATGAGATAAAATTATCTCTGCCCTAAAGCCACTTCAGCTATTCTGTGTAGCTGACTGTAGGCTGGATTAGCACTTGTGGCAAAATGTGCCACCTCTTGATGCTAGGGATTTATTTTTCTTTAGTGCACGTTGACTTTCTCAGGATTTTTGCCATAAGAGCAAGCATGCAAATATAAGTAACAAATAAGATTTTTCACTAAATATCTTGACACATTTTACTGGATTTAGATTCACTTTGCACAGTTTCTGTTTCATGCTTACTTTCCTTCATCTAAGAGCAGTCACAGTGGCAGTATAAAAATAACTTTTAAATTGAATTTTTCAAGATCCTCCTCTTCTGCTATCTCTTACTGCTTCCCACTTCTTTTCTGATTTTGTTTCTTTCTAGTCTTCTCCCTGAAAATCAAGATCTCCTTATGCTTTGCATTACCAGCTGTCAGGCATGATGCAGTATATACTGATATGCCACTGTGTTAGCCTACTTTGGCACTGTTGGCAGCACTCTGCTGTCATGCTCAATTGAGACAGAAAGGACCATTTCTTACTGGAAAATTAATTCATGAAAAATTACTTCTGTTTTTGAAATAGAACTGTTTTGAAAGAAATTAAACTTACAAAGAAATTTGTATTACAACAAATTTGCCCTTAATTTTATAAAGGTTTAAGTGTCAAACATGAATGAATTAAACAGTGAGGCCAACTAATTTTGTGAAATTATGGCCTCAAATTGCCACGTGTGATTTGAGTGCAAATTCCGTCAACTGAGATTTTTGTTTTGTTTTCCCTTGACATAGCTGGTTTGGAGCAACAGTGGATGCCACCCCAGGCATCTGGAAATTATCTCTGGAAGGAAAGGAGTAACTGATTTACTTGTGTCGCTCTCTGAAGGGGAGAACAAGGTCAGGATGATTGTAGTGGAGATGATCTTTCTCCACCCTGCAAGAGGAGGAAGTAGAACATCCTCTTCTGTGTTGACCTTTTTCTCCTCTCTAGTCATGGGGTTCCTGTCCCTTAAGCTTTTTACAAGAGGATTGCCTTTTCCAGGTAATTCTGCCAGTCTAGGAAGCCCCCTATTAGTGGGAAACTAATCTGAGGGGTAGTGTAAAATGAAGTAGGAGTTTTGCAGCATTTCTTTCTACACAGTACTAACTGCTCTGAGGCTTTTCTTCGATCCTGTTTTGCTGTCAGACGTGATGGTTAATTGTTAGCATGGTCCCTGATACTACTTTGGCTCATGCCGACTAGTACTATCCTGGACAGTGTTTGCACATGGTTCAGGGCATCACACATGCCTAGAACAGCCAATTTTGGATGCAGCCCCTGCTTTGGGGGAGAGAATTCAGCCATGTAGTTGTGAGCTACGTCTTGTAGCTGGCAGTAAGCTCCTGGCAGTGCATTGTCCCTGTTCTTATTTAAAATACTATTTAAAATATAACCTCTGTGCACGCTTGCAGGAGGTTTTAGTCTCCAGTAGCTATTTTTGGCCTTTTCTTATGATAGACAAGTCTTGACTTTACTCCTGTTCCTAGAGCTTTCAGGATAGATGTTGTTTCATGGAAGCCTTTCGTTTGCAGTGTTTCATCCTCTGTGCACCTTATAGGATAGAAATGTATTGTTGCATCATCCAGTTTTCACCCTTGTTAGAAAGAATGACTAGTTTTGTTTGTAAGATAAAAGTAACAAAAATAAATTTTAGAGGAAGCTGCCTTATAACTGTTATATAAATTTTTAGACCAGTAAAGTGCTGTTTGCCTTAAGAAAAAAAATGAGATCTGTGGAGCTTTCATAGTAATGTAATTCTCTTTAAAAGAGGTTATATTGCTTATATCTGTTAAAATGAGTACTGAAAGTGGTATGGGTGACTGACATAGTTACACTGGTAAAATTTAGATTACTTGACATTTTGGAACATTTTACAGACTTCATGTACTTGGAAACTGAGGCCTGGAAGATACCTCTGTCATAAAGTTCAATTTCTGTTACATGTATCATCACTTGATAGGAAAAGTAAAAAGATGAATTAGCAAAAAACGCAGTTTTCTCACAAAAAATTACTTAAAAGAAAACATAACTTGTAGGGGTAATTCCCTTTTTTACCAATAAAGAATGTCACTTGTGTTAGATGCTTTTAATTTTCCAGTGAATGAATAGCTATAAACAGTAAATCTAGTAACGGTTCAGATCTGACTCTTGATCAGAACCACGTAGAAGTAGATGAGAATAACACTGGAAAAACATGTGTTGATATATTCTGGTAGTTGATCAAAGAGGAGAAAAGAGCCGGGAGCAAACTGTTGAGGAAAACCTTTGTGAAGTTGTATATATGCTTATGAATTTGGACACAGAAAAAAAGTCAGTCATGGTAAGACAGACATTGTTGATGTGTTAGGTTGGCTCGATCATCTACTTACACTTCTCACAGTTAATTTTTGTTAGGTAGATCCCAGTGTATGGTGCTGGAAGGAAGTGGTATGTTCTTTAACTTGACAAAATACTGGCTTTAGATGGTAACAATGCAGTATCCTAATAATGAGCATTACACTAGGATTGTCAGAATTGCAAAGATCACTGACTGGGAGTTATTCTTGCATTTTTGTTTAGTTAACCTCAGACGCCCAACGTTTACTGATACGGTGCTTTGTCATACCCATGAGCCCAAGGTAATGAGACGCTCCAGCTAAAGGCTATAGTTGGACTGGATTTCATACAGCTTTTTTTGTCAGGAGTTTTGAACTTCCATGCTTCAATTACGTAGTTTCATATGAAACATTGAGACAGATGCTCATCCAGTTGAGGAAGCTTATCTGTAGGAGAGAAGAGTCAAAACTCTTGAAGACTTGACACATCTGTAATATGTAAAGGGCAAGACCCAGGAGGATGGACCCAGGAGGATGGAGCCAGGCTCTTCTCAGTGATGGCCAGCCATAGGACAAGGGGCAGTGGGTCCAAGCTGGAGCATAGAAAGTTCCATGTGAATACCAGGAGGAATGTTTTCACTGTGAGTGTGATGGAGCCCTGGAACAGGCTGTCCAGAGAGGCTGTGGAGTCTCCTTCTCTGGCTGCCTGGACGCGTGCTCTGGCAGTGGGGTTGGACTAAGTGATCTTTTGATATCCCTTCCAACTTCTAATGTTCTGTGATTCTGTGTGACTCTGTGACACTTAATATGTCACTAGGTACATATACAAGAAGTTCATGGCTTTTCAGCAGAAATTTGGAGAGAACAGATCTGAACGTTTCTTCTAAAATACCTGTGTGTATGCATGTATACATAGTTTAGTGGAGGTGTGTACATATATGTAGACGCGTGTATGCATATATATTATAATATGTACCTATCTAATGTAGTATAGTTCAATTAAATTGATTTTTTTCAGAAAGCAAATTAGAAAAAATAAAAGCTCATCTTGATTTTGATAGGTTTCAGTTTTAATCTAATTACTGTAAAATACATGTTCATACTATTCTCCCCTCTGTTTTTTTAGTAAAGCTTCCTGAGGCTTAAAATTATCTTGATAATTTTCCCTATCTTATTTTAATCCTTTGACATTTGAAAAAAGGTGTGTGTTTTTTTTTTCCCTGCACTTGACAAGGAGGGTGTTTGACTATGCAAGGGAATGCTGACTCTGTCTAGACAGAAAACATTTCTATCAAGGACTTTGTACATTTGACACAAACTTTTATTTCTCCTGCTAAGATGCATTTGATAGTAATTTTAGCTGTTCTTTGCAGCTTCAAGTATTAAATTTGGGGATTTGAGATCCTGTTGGTTGTTTTTTTTTCCAGATTGCAGTGTCACTGTCAAGACTGTAGAGATGGGTGTTCAAGATACAAATGTTTTCTGTGTACAGTGGTTTTATATCTAGAGCGATGGCTAAGAAGCAGGTTTCTGTAGCTGGTATCCATAAGTCAAGGTGATGTGTCAGCTAACAGGCTCCCAGTAGAACAAAAGTCATCTCAAATTCACACAGACTGTGGGTAGCTAAATAGTGGTGTGTTTGCCAGTCAGGACTCAGCAAATGATAGAAAATAGGAAGAATCTGAGTGGAAAGGTTCCTTCTGCACATTGCACTCTGAGCTCTGATGGTTGTGATGGACATAGCAGCAGTATATTTTATATTGCAAGTACAAAGTCATCATTGCCACAATAGTCAAAAAACCTCTAAGAAGCATATAAGTAAATGAGCTCTTTCAGTAGGCCAGTTTCAGAGCTTGCTTATTTAATTTTGCTTAAGCACATTACATGGGTCTGGAAGGGCTGTCACTGTGATCTTGGAAATATTGCCGTGTTTCTTTCGTTCTCTGCTTTAAGTGACTTACACACTCAGACTTTCCTCATACACTGATGACTACAAATTTCTGGGTATTCAGGCTCTTATTTTGAGCTTAAAGTCATTTCAAACCACAACAGATATTCTGAAATGGAAAGGACAAGATATGTACATTTATTGTCCCCTCTTCTACTATAGCCTGTCAACTCCCAGTACAGAGACTAAGGCTGTAGTTTCTGGCTCTTACCTGGCAGCTGGTCTGTGGGTAAATTAACCCAGCAAGCATGCATAATTTTTTACTAGAATGGATATAAGGTAGGAATTTGAATGTGAAAAATACTGCCTTGCCCACAGCTTTTGTTTGAAAGTAATTCTGCTTTAATTTTAGAGAAAGACCTTGTTTTCATAAGGATCTCTTTTTCCTTCATTTCTTGTCATGTTACTCAAATTCCTATATTCGGAACTCTGCAGAAAGACAGAGGAATGACTGATGAAAACCTTG
The DNA here is from genome assembly GCA_027925045.1 of Hypotaenidia okinawae. NCBI lineage: Eukaryota > Metazoa > Chordata > Aves > Gruiformes > Rallidae > Hypotaenidia > Hypotaenidia okinawae. The sequence continues at coordinate 21,334,799 of BSDF01000009.1, forward strand.
CATGATACTTTGAAAATGTAGCACATGCTGTGAAGTTCCAGTAGATGAAAGCAGTATGGTTGAAGGGTTTAAAACATGCTTTCATATTAATTTACTATCATTTAAATAATCTTTTAAGAGACTGCTTATGAATTCTTTCAGTTGCAACTAGAGTTTATTTGATGTTTTAAAGGGATATGATGCATTTTCTTTGTGACTTACTCGGCTCTTGTTCATGCTAGTTCATTGGCTTTTTTGAATCCAGGAGCACACACTACTCTGCTGGCAAATGCACAAATGTTTGTGGTGTTGAGCTTCTACCACAGCTGAACACTGCTGTGCACTTGCTGCAAAAATGGGAAACGGTGAAGAATAATCACTCTTGCCTTTTGAGATGGTCTTATTTTGAATTATGTTGGCCGGATTGAGTGAAGAAGCTTGTATTGTTAACAGTGCTGAACCTGCTCTGTAAGCAGGTAAGGCTTTTTCTGAGAGGATTTTGGCCCACCTTTCACCAGCACTTTGTTCACCTAGAAGTATATTTAAAGCTTTTCTTAGGTTTCTGCTGCTAAATTTGTGTTTATGTGCATTAGTCAGAGAAGAAATCAACAATGTTCCACACATCTCTGTTTATTATAAATTTATTCTTTCACTCAACTTTGTAAGAAATATATTCAGTTAAGCTCTTAAATTATGCCTTTTCTTCATCTAAAGCAAAATAATCCCCTGCATACCACACTTTAAATAGTAATGTTCCTGAAACTCTTAAATTTCAGTAATTTAACCTGTAAATATTGTACTAACATTGATAAGTGTTAACTTTTCTTCTTCCCAGGCTTCCAAAAGATGAGTTGGCAACAGAACCACTAAAATATGCTGAACAACTCCCTGTAGCTCAGATAATACACCAGGTATGTCTGTCTTTTTTAAGTAGTTCCTAAACAACATCTGTAATAGCTAAACTGCTTTTCTAGGTCACTCAAAGTCAGTGTCCTCATGCTGGAAGTATGTAAAAGCAACATATTCTTGTTCAAATGACAACTGTTAAATTATAGAACTCTTATTCTGAACATGGCAATGAGAAGATACTTGGCTGTGTGACACAGTTGACACTTCAGAGGTTGCTATTAAAATTGTTGCATGTCTGCTGATAAAAAAAGAAAAAAAAATCCATGCATTTCTTTGAATTTGCATTTTGACCTAAATCATATTCCCCTTTCTGAAAAAGCAGCCAAAGTATAGAGTCATTACTGTGGAATAATTGTCATGACAAGTTGAGTAGGGAAAACTCTCCTCTTGATACAGTTCTGAAATAGCCCTATTTCTAACTATAGCGGTATCATCATACTTTCTGCTTTGCTTTTTGATTTTCACAATTTATTACTTTCACAATAAAAAAACCCCAGAGGTTGAGATCTTGCCTAGACTGTGCCCTCTAAATATGTCCTTATTTAAAATCAATATTCTTCCATTGATGTAGGTAAACAAATGAGGTATGATGAGGACTCTGAGCTGGGATTAAATACAAGGCTACAGTTTTTATTACTGCAAATTCCTCTCCCTGCTTGCCCCCTGCACCCACTCCCCCTTCCCCCTCCCATCCCCCCATCATATATGGCTAGGAGGAGGAAGAGATCTTGTCTGCGACGATTCTCTGCTCCCTTTTGGCTCTTTCCGAGGTCTCTCAATCTGTTCTGCTGGTAGATCAGATGCCCAGCTTGAGTTCACATGTTGTCGTCTTCTGTTAGCCACAGTGGGCTCTGCCTGTTTTGTGGAAACACTTATTTGCAAATAATGTGTAAAAACTTGTGATATACTGCAAAACATGAGTATTGAGACTTAGTATGTCCCTCCCTGGTGATTCTTTAAATAAAGCAAAATAGATCTACTCTGCAACCATTTGGAATTTTCTTAAAACAAAAACCCAGACTTTGTAGATGTGAGTCCTACTTCAGGGACAGGTAACTACAGTTTTCCTAAGTCAGGACTGAATAGGTGACATTGCCGTTTTCATAACAGTACCTTGGCAGTCTGGAATCTTTCAAGCATTCAGGAATGCTCTGAAAAATTGACCTGAGAGTTGGGGAAGATAATGACAGTTCATCATGGGAGTCAAAATGGTACGGTCCATTCACTGCTTTGAGATAAGGAAAACTACCAACCTGAAAACTGAGATTTGGTGTTGGTCAGGATAGCAATAAGCCAGAGAGTGTTGGATAAAGCTGTAGTTTCAGACTGAGCTAGTTTTGAATGCTTCAAGATCAATAGGAACAAATAAAAGTCCACTGAATGTCGAAGCTACTTACAAAATCCTATTAGTGTTAATTATTGTTGTAGGTCTTTAAAATGTCTTTGTCCATCAGTGTGTTTAAGCAGTTGAGGCACAGGCTGCAGACAGTACTGGTTTTACCTTAAAGGAAATGTAAGCTTTATTTTAAAACTTTAAAGTGTACAAGTCTTTTCTGAGAGATGTAAACACAAGGGATTTAAAAACTTTTGGTTGAAATCTGCACCTCCGGGAAGAATCTCTGATGTGTTCAAAACGTGGAAGATTGGAAATCAGGACCAGTTTGTATGTCAGGAACTCCCTGGTGTTGTGAGAGCTTCAAATGACCCAACAGCCTGCAAATGTCACATTTAAAATTCTGTCTTCATGCCTGACTCTCAGCATAAATGAATTAAACAGCAGAGCAGGCAGCCAGTCAATATGTTCTTAACAGTGAGAGTGAGCAATGAAACAGTTTGGGGGTTGTTTGGAATCAGTAAATAGAAAGCGCACAGAAAGGCTCACCTAGAGGAAAATCTCAAATAGGAAACAGAATTAACCTTTAAGATGGTTGACCAGATGAAATGTCATAGTAATATTTTTACAACATTAGGTGGGTAATAACCACGAAGGGTTCATTTGGCTACTGGGTGTTACATTGCAGTGGAATATTGCACTGTGGAAAAGCAAAAATCTGTTTTTCATGTACTCTTATCTGTTTGCTGTAACAAATTTACCAATAGTCTAGAGCTGCAGTCTGCAGGAGGCAGCAAAACAAACCCAACAGAACTGCAAATGTCTTTGATGTAGAGAATCAGAATAAAATGACTGTTGTTTAGCTATATTGTGCCAGGAGTCAGGCATCGTGCCCTGGTTTCGTATGATGGTGATGCCCTTTCTGAGCTTTTAGTAGCTGCAACGAGCTGAGCATACTCTGCACCAGTGAATTAGCACTGCAGGGATTATAATGTATCATTTATGAGGGACCTGTGACAATTGGGACATGTAGACCAAGGGCCATGTTAAGTTTATATGATCGAATATTTTTTTACTTTTAAGAAAAAAACCCCAACTTATAAGAAATAAAAAATCAGGTGAGTAAAAGCAGTCAGTAGTGTTTGTGGAGTTATGATGCTTTATCCAAACGGGTAATCACTGGATTTTGGGTCCGGGCTTTTGTTGTTGGCTCTGTATGTAATATTGCTCTCATGTTAAGCCATGGTTGGGGTTTTTTTACCTCTAGGCAGAAATAAAGGCATCGGTCATGTATATGTATAGCATAAATATACATTGAAATTTCACAATGGTAGACAGGTATCCTAATCAGTGTAATGCCAAAGTTCATTTTAATTATAGTTAGTAGTCAACATAGCCACTAATTCTATCCAGATGTCACTGTAAGTTTATTCTTCTGAGCACTATTAAAAGTCTCTGTGTTTTCCTTGAACATTAAATGCTATTTCTAACTTTCTCTGCAGTGCTTCCTCTATGGTGTTTAAAAAAAAAAAAAGGTTATACTAATGAACAAAAATTACCTTTTGATCTCTAATCTGATCATTCCCCAGGAAAACTTAAGGCGGGATACATTCTAAACTATTTAATGAAGAGACCCAGAATCTGATTTTGTGATTGAGCATAAACTAGTAATTATTATTGCAGTATAAAAACCAAAAGAACAGCAACCCTGTAAAGTTCACAGTTCCAATTCTCAGAAACGTGTTATATTTAATGCATTAGACCACAGTTAATTAAAAAGACAGATCAGAAGAGTGAAAATAAATAGCAGAATGTAAACAAATACAAACGTTTAAACCACTGGTTTTTAACATGGACCCAAGTCAGACATTTGTAAATAAACTAGCTTACTCTGTTTTCAGAAACAAAAAGGAAAAACAAGCTTTTAACTGAAATAAAAAGCCACTAGTGCTTGGTAAAATAATACAGTCATTAATATAAACTTCTAAAATGGCAAAAGTTAAGCTTTCAAAGGAATACACACAGAAGACAGGCTTCTTAATGAGGCTTTCTATGTACAGCTGTGCATACAATGCTGCTACTTAGAATAAGTCTCTGAATAGTAAGATGAAAAAAAGAAGAAAAAGGAGAGGCTACTTTAATTCTGCACTTGTCTTTAGTTGAAACAGGTCTGGTGAGAGAACAGGGGAAACTGCATTTGAGAAGATTGTTTTCATTTATCATAAAGGATATTCATTGCTGGCCTTCCAATTCAGCAAGGTATTTTAATAAAGTACCTAACTTTAGTGCCAGTGCTAATGCTCTGAATGTCACTCTGTGTTAATATATTTTGCCTAACTGGGATTTAGGATATTGAAGAGAATTAAATTGTTACAGATGTCTTACTGGTGGAAGAATGTTTTATTGATGAAAGTCACATTTCTGAGGATAAATGCCAGCTCTCCTGATGTTGTTATAATTGAAAACAAAGTGAAATGGCAAATTCAGACCACAATCAACTCACACACTTACTTTAGTCCATTATAAATTATTAAGCAGATATTGAGATGTTAAAACAAGATGGTATTTCAGGAAACAACCTCTAGCCCATTGTGGTGACTGCATAATTTACCTAAAAAATGACATGGCTTACAGTTGCACATTTATGTCAAAATAAAGAGTTCCTAGGTATTTTCTTATGAAGGGGAATGCATGAGGAAATATTAGATATCACTTCTAATTAAATTAGATTGAGGTTTCTTTTAGAGGTATGTGTTTTATAGAGTTAGTTTGGTTTTTGTAGAGTTTTTAACCAGTGTGTTTCTGTAGCCTACCTGTAGAAGCCTCAGTGGAAAATGCCTTCTTTAATCTCAGGAGTTTATTAGGAGATCATGCTAATCCTGTCAAATAAGTATATGTCTCTGTTCCAGTTGAGCAACTCATGTGAGCACCGTTAGCTTTGCACAGTTTAGCCTCAGAGGATGTTAGGGAATTGCCATATCCCGTCTAGTTTGAGGGTATCGACTGCAGCCCACAATAAGGGAAATTTAACAAGAAATCTAAGAAAGATGATGTGAGGGGTACCTCCAGACTTAGAAATGCACAGGCTGATGGCTAGCAAAGATGAGCTGCAGTTCTGTATTGAGAGGTCTTTGTTTCCATCATTTCTGTGCTTTTGTAATGAGTTTGCCTCCCCCTTCCCCCCCCCCCAATCCTTTTGCTGTGAAGATTAGTTTTTTATTCATTCTGAGGACCTCATTCTCACATAGTAGTGGGGTGTTAGTTTATTGCATTTGTTGATGCTATTCCTATTTCATGCTGCTTTAATTGAGTGAGGTTTTCTGTAGCAGCATTTGGCAGAAATTATTGAAACAGTATTAAGAGAATAGAACACACTATGTTGTATAGATTTTTTGACGTACTTTTTGATTATCTATAACAGAACAATTTTAGCTCTCAGACTTAAATCTTTTCACAAACATTAAATTAAAGTGGCTTTATGTGGTTTACAGTCTTTGTGAAATGCTCAATATGAAAATGAAACCATCGCATGGTGATGCGGTCTTGGAAGCAAAACTTTAAGGTTCAGGGATCAGACTGATGCCTTGGCCAATGCCCTGCAAGTGTCCTTCAGCAGTTATTACCCATCAAGAGGTCCTTTCACACTTGGTCTACACTCTGTCATGATGCTGGAGTCTTGGTTCCTATTTATGTTCTATAAAAACCATTAGTGGTATTTAGAACTTAGGACAAGTATGCTTAATAGCACAGCAGTAGCCCATATTTTGATTTTTTTGATGCAGACAATAATTTTGGTTTGTGGATAATGATTTCTTAAACAGTTTAAAGTACTTTAAGGGATACTTGCATTTTACTGTGTCTTCACAGGCTAAGAGCTTCAAAAGCAACTTGTGGTGTTTAGATGTGTCAGGCTGGATGTGTAAAGGTTTAGACACAGCTATTTATACATTCTCTAAAAATCCATTCCTATAGCTGTGTTTAAAAATAACTTTAGAGCATAGCTTGCTTTTTAAAACTCTGGCTATAATATTCAGCTGATGATGTGAGAGGTAAAATGCAACCTTTCATCAGAAGGTCCAAATTTTGCTGTACCTCTTAGCACAGACACAGGTGTTTTCAGGAATGCTTTTCTTTGTCAGAACTGATTTTTTTCAGGATGACTGAAAATTTAGTTTTTCTTATCAAAGATTAGAAAGTACTTCCAAATTCAGTTTTATTTTGACAAATACACTGTGTAGCTACCCAATAAAAGCCTTGTGTCATGTCACCTTGCACTAGAACACCTGCCTGGTCAGGCTTTACTTTGGCAGTTCCAAGTAACATACTGAAGGCCCCATTGTCCCCTTTACCACTGGTACTCCAGACACTTGAGAGTATCTGGAGAACAGCAGCCTGTTGCCGGCAGTTCCCGTCTGCGTGTTCCAGGTGGAGGTGAGAAGCTGTTTCTGAGGCACGTCATAGAAATCTGTCAACATCCTCTTTCTCACTAGATGGTATTAAGGCCTCTATTAAGGCTCTGACTATTCACGTGCAGAACTAAACGTGGATGTGTTGTGTGCCTTTTGCTCAACCAACCTTTCTTCCTCTAGGGCACTTGGGATGTATAGGACACAGAAATTAATGTGTGCTACTACAATTATTTTTTTTCAAACCCTTTTCTGTATTAAAAATATGCTGGTGAGTTGTGCAATGTAGAGGTGAGGTGCCTGCATTTTATAACTAGTGGAAGTGGTCTCAAGTGGACTTATGACTGAATGTCATCTAGTAAATAAGAACTTGCTTCTTTCTCTAAATTATATTTAGTATGTGGACTTAATTTCTCCCACTGTTGCATAAGTTTGAGATTATTTAAATTTTTTATTGGCTACCTTTACTTTGAATGCTACCCAGTAGAAAACTCAGTGCTCAGAAGGAGCAAACCAAACTTTCTGTGAAAAGCTATTACTGCATCGTTTTCCCAACCACCATACCAAATATGTCATAGAGCAGCAAAGGTATCACTGCCAACATTATGTGCTACTTGGTGCCTATAGATGCTTTGCAGTTCACTCCCTGATATTTCCTCTAAAATTAAGGTTGATTAAAAAACCCTGTGAGTAGCAGGGGCTTGCTGTGTGTATGATTTATGTAATATATGCAATATGCACCTTTAAATCTAGAGAATGCTTAATATTTTGATAGTATTGCTTTCTATAAATTCTGTAAATTAAGAATGGAATCATCCCCTGTTGTTCTGACTCATTGAAAGAAATCACCAAATACATTCTTATCTGGCTGTAGATGGTACAAATCTCTTACTGGCAAAACAGTAAACCAGAAGCATTTTCAGGCATTTTTCATCTAATGAACTACTGCAGAGTCAGTGATGATAGTTGGGACCTTCATATGCAAGCCAGTACACAAACAATAAGTTATTTTTTTCTTTTTCAGTAATTAAGTAGTGCATTAGCCTAATGAAAGCCATAGCATTCCTGAAATAGAGCACATTTCTGAGTATGAAGTATTTTTGTAAAAGATTTAAACTGTAATTTAAAATTTTTTTCCCTGCTGATTTTTTTATCAGTTCTTTCCAATCACAGAGTACAATGATGTGGAATTAGTGTAAATTACTGATGAGCAGTTTTTACAGACAAGGCACAGCTGCTTTTGTTTTGTTATGGTTTTCATCTGAGCGTGAGGGAACCCTCTAGAAACTGAGACATCATAAGGTCTCTTTTTTCCATTTTCCATTGAAGGACTGTTGTGGGTGATCACTCTCTGCCTATCCAAGAGCAGTATTCTGCTGTTCCTCAACCACAGGGAAAGTTCTGCTTCTTAATCTTTTAGGCTGGGATATTAGATGGAAGCTCTTTGAATCTTTAAGACAACACAAAGATAAGTATCTTGGAACTATTTTTCTTTCAAATGCTGTCTCCCAAATCTTAAAAATTTAGCCAGAATTATGAGGAACTTCATTTCTGTAAGGATAGACTACCAGAATATTCATGCAGGGTGAACTCTTCTTTCTGTCTGCACACAACTCTGCTCAGCAGAGCCAGGAAGGAAGAATGAGTGGGTTTTGTTGCTGACCAAGCATTACAGGGGAATTGAATGGAGTATTAAATGCTCCCAACTATAGCCGAATACAATAGAGAGAGTAACTAAATGTGTTGAAAAGCATCTTGCATGAAGAACCTGAACAATGACTTGTGGAGTTCTTGTTTTTAACCATTTCCAACTAGAAATACCACACTGAACGTTTTCTGTGAGCCATGAAGGGGGAAACTTCCCCATGGCCTGTTCCAGCTACACAGAGACACTGATGGAGGATGGTAGCCTTTTCTTGACAGAAATGTTGCATGCATGATCCATCCTTTCTTCCCTTTTTATCCATTAAAACATGTAAATTTACCCCCCATTGCATTTTTTAGTAAGTATAAAAAGTGTATTTTTAAAACAGTAAGAATTCTCTTTTCTTCCTATTGCACAGCTCTCTTAAGCAGAGTTAGTTGCACCGTTATCAAAATCTGTTTGATGTGCATGTACATCATTACTTTCTCTGGACATCAGTAGGGTCCAGTCTTTGCTGTCATGTCTTGGAATGTGAATTTGTCTTCTTCACTGAAGTGCACCCAGCATGGTGTGACAGTCTCCCTCAAAAAGAGTCAACTCTGGGGAGATGCAATTGCAGAAATGGGTGCAATGGATGCAGTGTTTTCAAAATGACCATTTGAGGCTGTACATATCCTGCAGTTTAAGCAAAGTACAGCACTGCAATATGCAGTTTTCTGAGGTCATGTGTCTCTTTCTCTCCCTGATATATGAAAACCCTTAGATTTAAAGATTGCCATTGTATCTTCATTTTCCTTTGGTGTGGGATGGGACAATCAGTTTGACAGGCAGCTTGGAGTAATTTAACTAGGGACTTCCCCTCAAGTGGCCACACTCTCCTCTCCCCGGTTCCTCTTAGACCCTGGTGCTCATTAAGCACGGCAATGAGCTGAAAGCCACTGCTTAAAAGAAAGAAAAAAAAAGAAAAAAAAAAGAAGGGGTGTGGGTGGGGTGGCATTTTTTCAGTCTGGCTGAATACGTGGGTACGGAATTTCTAAAGCCACCCAGAATAGGTAATATCAGCCAAAACTGATAGTCTGTATATATATTCCCTGAAAATTTTTGTTTATCTTTCTCAAGAGCAGATGAGAGTGAAAATAATAGTTATTCTGGAAAGTTGAAAAGGAAATAAAATGAAGGCTTTTGTGCATATCATGGGAGTGCTCATTTTGCCTTTGAGAATACTGGTAATATGAGGCATTGTATGTGAATGTAGCGTCATCCATTTCACGGATTATGAGACATCAGTTTGATGCCCACCAGCATATAGAATTGTCAGATGTACTGTTAAAAAATACATGAAAAGATACCCTGGCTCTGTAGTAGCTATAATTGTTAGAGGTGCCATGTTGAATTTACAGCTTCTTTAGAAGGTAATTTCTGTAATCACTTCTTTTAAATAAGCACTATCTGAGATGTAAGATGAAGGAGGAGGTTTAGGAAGTGGCTGTAACACATCTGCCTTTTTAGAATGCTGTAGATCATTGTGGTTTACTCATGACCCTTCAAATTTAAGTTCAGTAGTAGCTGTATGACCATGAACTATAAACGTGGTTATATTTCTTAGTAACAAAAAAAAAGTTGCACTTTTTTCAGCTGAATCAGATGTGTTTGAAGATCCTGTATGCACAAACCTTTCAATATATGCTATTCATCTTTCTGTGTCTTTGTTTCGGCTTTGGACTGATTGTGCCATGATCCCCTTTTGTTGTGCTTTACAACCTTCTTGCAACTGTGATTTAAGACTCTAGTTACTGTTTCTACTGTGTGGTAGAAACTCTACTGTGTGGTAGCTCTGCTTAGAGCTTTACAGAAAGAGACAGGTTCAAAAGTGCTTACAGCTTAAAGCAAACTTCACATAGCATGTTGGCAAAAAAGCGGAACAAGGTTAAGAGTGAGAGATTCTGATTTGTGGACTAAGGCCATAAAGGACTATTAAGTTAATCTCTTCTGACTTCCTGCACAAAGTACCTAGATACTTTATTTATATTCTCCCTTTGTGTCTATATCGAAATTGGGAAGGATGACTAGAAAAAGGGAGTGAGTAGAGGCTGGTAGATGTTTAATCAAAATATTGTAATTAGGGGGAAATATAACTGAGGAGGACAATTACTGCATGCTGGGACACGTACGTGATTACAGAAAGCATGGATGATATTACAGCTGTCACTGAAGAAGCAACGTGCCCATGTCCCAGGGGTCTCAGCTACTAATGTCATGTGAATTGTTGCACAGTGCAATAGATAAAATATCAATAGGTGTCTCACTTTGTTTTGGGCAGCTGATATTACAACTGCTGCTGTTGCTGCAAGTTTAAGGAGGTTATTTTTAAGGGAGTTCTGTGATTTGAGCCTGGCTAATGCCAGAGCTTTTTTACTAAAATTATCTCTCCAGCCATTTTAACTCTCAACGTTGTAGTCCTCTATTAAGCATATAATTCAATGCTTTCATCATTCTTTGCTTCCATTAGATTATTTTTTTTCGTGACAGGCTGTATTCATTTGCATTTCATAGAATCATTGCATTTGTCATTTATAAGATTCTTAGATATTCTGAGTCTTCTTGGATTTGGCCTCACTGGGTCCCATTTATTTGCTGTTCCTTCAAATATTGAATACTATTTAGGTCACTGTGGTGAGTTGTCTACAGTGGGGAAAACTGAATAGGTTTTCAGTGCATAATGGTATGCAAATAATATACCTCTGCCTCCCATGGGAATAGACTAAATATATGCTGAAGCTTTCTGTGACCTTAATAGGTTTGTAGGCATCATAATATACCACGTGCTGCTGAAGCACAGTGTCTGATACACAAATACTTCAACTGTGATTCAGGGCAAAGAAAGATATGAAATAGCTGTGAATTTAGCATGTGATCCACACACCTTACTGTGTATGGAAGTGTATACCAGCAATATACCTGATCTACTTTTGTAACGTATGCAGTAGGTTTTAATAATGGTCACCATTAATAAAACAGAAGATGCTTAATGTCTTATGCTTAGAACATGCTAATTCATTACATTGTAGAGTGTCTTCATGGATGATGCAAGATGAAACTGAAAAACGTGGTAAAATGAGAAGGAAGGTACTCAGATGGTTTTTATGAAGGTTCCCATGTAAAAGTACCTTTTAAAAATCTTGCTTCTTTTTAGTTTATTTTTATTACAGATTCTAGAGCAATTCAGGAGACAGATGCTGAATTTAAAAAAGCTTTGCTGTCATGAGGCTTTCTGTGCAAGAGAATGCATTCCTCCTAAAACTTCATTTTACTTAAATTAACTTGTGTTTCCACTGAGGATGGCTTATATTAAGCACAAAGGGAGGCTTAGCAGTTTAGACTTCCATCAAATAAACTGCATAACTAAAAAGAGAAGATGCCAAGCCTCACACTCTTGTACTTGAAAGTATTGTGTTCTCTCTCATGGGAACTTGAGATTAGAGAAATTATAAAGGCTTTGCATAAAAACAGGGAATTAGAATTAATTTTTGCTTAAGCAGGGAAGTGTCAAAAGCCTATTATGGTAATTTTTCAATTTTGTCTTAACTGTTCACACATTTTAAAATAGTTGTACAATTGAGTGGAAGCATAATTGATGTGTTGTGGTTTTTTTTTTTTCCTTGGGCCATCATAAAACATAGCTTGGGTGCACTTAGGCTCAGAAGAAGTAGGTGTGCTAATTAAGTAGATGAAAATTTTCATGTCATAGTGAGAAAATTTGCTTAATGGATTGGAATAGTATTGTAGGAACGGTTCCCCTATTCTTAATTACATCCAAGTACCAGTATCAATATTAGATGAAGACAATTAAACTACAAAAACCTTAGTGAGAAAGTGTAACTCCTAGCCATAGAATTTTGGTGTTGTAGAGACTATAACCTTCATTATTATTATTGTTATAGTAAACAGTAGCAGTAAAAGTCTACATTAAAAGAAATGTTACTTAGTAATACTATTCATTGTCTTTTAATGTATATTAAAAACTGAAAATATCATGAAGAGCTGCTACATTTATTTTGTTAATTCTTATTGAATTAAAAAATAATGTCTTGTCTATATCACAACAACCTACAAAGTGCCAGGGTAGTAGTTTAAAATGTTGTACATGATCTAAGCAAGTTCTAGGACTTTCCTAATTAAAGTAAAACTGTTTGGGGAAAACTTTTAATGGTAAATTAAGTCACATTTTCTTCCAGTAAATACAGTATTTAACAGAACAAATACTGCTCCAGAGTTGCTTTCATTTTGGTGATCAGTTTCGCTGTTCCATAAGAGGAATCTTTGGTGGAACAAGATTTGCATTTGGAATGAAACTGAACTGGCAAATGTGAAAGTAAGCAATGGTTCAAAGTGGTCATTGCTTAGTAAGGCTTGTTCTTCCATGCAGAGTAAGGGCGTCTTTCCCACCTTTCAGCTAATTTTTTCAGCAGAAGCCTCTGGGCAATGAGAGTGCCGCCGTTAGCATCCCCAAATTACACCCAACTTGTTCAGAATTTTTTTAGGTTTTGTCTGCAGTAGAGACTGGTGAAAAGATAGGAAGCAGTCCTATTACAGAGGTGAGGTGTATTCTGCTTTATAATGTTTCCTGATGCTGCTGAATGGCTTCTGTCAAGACCCACTTTCAGTTTCTCTTAATTTGTACCCAAGCATGGTCTGATTCTTCCTTGGATCCTCTCTCCCAAAAAGCTGTGAACTACCCAATTAAAAGTACAATACAGCCTTGCAGCTCTTCTGAGATGAGGCCTGGATGTGGGATTCAGCATCCATTCTGGCTGTGCAAGTAGTTCTCCAGCATTGTATTTGTGTCCCTGGAATAGTAATACCAGGAATAAGAAAACCAACTGTGTGCATGGGAGAGGTGTGCATGTGAAATAGGGGTGGGGGAATGCTAGTAGGTCTTTAGGCAAAGGGTGAAGCATTTCTTAGTCTTTAATCCTTATATTATTGCTTAATACTGATTGTTCTGGGCATAGAAACAATATGCTTGTATGTAAGCAAATGTGTCATTTGAGGGTAAGACTAAATTCTTGACTTTATGTTAATCTGTCACTAAATGTATGTAGCAGGATCAGGACGTTTCTATATAGAGCAGGTTACTGAAGTATGTTCCAGTAATTTGTCCAAGGTGCAGGATTTAATTCAGTTTTCTGATGTCAGTTGTGTTCTGTAGTGTTTTCATTTCTCACATAACCTGGTACAGTTTTTATGAATCATTTCTTTTTCATTGTTTACACATAAAAGTTTCTCTGATAGCGTTTATTTAAATGGCATTTCAGTGATAGTAAAATTAGCAGGTTTGCTAGGTTTTTTCTTCTCTCTACTATACTGCTTCTGATCATCTGCAGCTTAAAAAAGTAGCTGTTAACCAAAAAGCTCATGTCGGTAAGGAAAAAATATAAATGTTACCAATCTTAGCTTTAGGTATTTTGTAGTGCTGTGATGACAGATACCCTTCTGAACAGTTTTCCTCAGTTGAAGGCACTGTTAGCTCTGAATATATTCACACATTTATCCCACTTAACCATGTAAACTTAGTGAGGTGGTGTTGGTGATTTTTTTGGGTTTAGGCTAATTATATTTTGTTTACCCTTCAGTAGCATGCTGTGAGGAGCACAGCAATGTAACTCTCAAGCTCTTGACAGGACTGATGAATGGCCAGAGGAAGAGATATTGGCAGGCTGCTCTCTAGTGCTCTGTCTAGAATTGTTTTCCTAAATAATTCAGAGGGTTGAAATTTGATGAAATCATTTCCATTTGAAGAATGAATGGAAGGGGTAAATGAATGAAGACTCCAGTAATGGAGCAGCTGTGTTCATACTGTTGGACAGACAAGACGGCATCCCACATCCTTGTTCTTGTGCAAATCCTTTGCATGAGATTGTGATCCGGCTCTGTGCAAGCGATCACCTTTAGCGACAGGCCTGCCTGCTTGGTGTGTGGCACTCAGTCATAGCCAGCTCTCTCCTCCCCTCAGCCTTCCCGCCACCCAGGGTGAGAGACCCTGCACATTGACAGCTGTCTCCTGTGGCTCGGTGTTCCTGGAGAAGCCTGGCTCCAATGGTGAGGCCTGTGAATTAGTGAGTGCAGTTTTTCAGGAGGGAGTGCTTAACACAAAAGATGATCTACAAATACAGGGCTGACAAACAGATGATCAGCACTCCCAGGGGACTGAGCAACAACATGACATCAGTAGGGCAGTAACTCTAGTTACTTTAGTTGGTAGGCAGGAAAGGTGCAACATGTTTGCAACTGGATAAGACCACCTGTGGTTTTATCTTTTAAAAAAAGACTTAGCCTTTCAGAAAGTTGTTGATACTCTACAAATTGCATGTGATAGCCTGGGGGGGTATATACTGTTACACTCATTCATTCCTCCAGAAAGATGGTCTTTGATCCCCACTTAGCATTCAACTGATGAAGGTAGTCATGTGGGAATGCAGATGTCATGTGGGAACACTGGATATTTGTGATGCCATAAATCTGACATTCTTTCTTAATGGCAACTGCCTACAAAAACTCTTTGCAGGAATGGATCTGCTCTCTGGGACTCCTTGTTCTTTGACATGCCTGGTGTAACAGAAATGGCTTTCTGATGTAGGTGTAATTACATGCAACCACTAAATAAGTGTCTGTACTGCTGCTGTGTCCATGTTTTACATTTGTTTGGGGTTTTTTTCCAAGGCTGTGTAGCAGTTAGAGTAGCCAAAAGTATTAGGTTGATGTTTCAGGATAGTACCTTTTCCTTTTGTTCACATAAAGAGCACATACAAAGTGAACTTGGGTTAGAATACTTGTCTGGCATTTGAGTCAAAAACTACTGAATGCAACAATCCCCTTTAACAGGTGGGTGGTGGTGGGGAACAAACCAATCTATCACCAGGTGCAATACACTGGTTTCTCACTGAAAATGAAAATGTGTTGTAATAACACAGCCATATTTGATCTTGTGGATATAAATGTGCAAGCACCTTTTGCTTCAGCCCTGCTTCTCCTTCCATCCATTTTTTTCATGTCTACCTCTTAAATGTAATGCTGTCTTGTGCATGCTGGAGCTAGAAAATACAGAGCTGTATTGCACACACATCTAACATAGCACACAGCTCAGGGCAAAGGAGAACTTTTTAAATTCTAGCTGTAGAGATTTGAAAAATGAGCAGTAAAAAGCTTGTGAATAAGGAATATTTATTTGGGTTCCAGTTTTTTTAAATATAGCTGTTGAGATATTTGATTAGATTTTGTACTCAATGTGACAGATTGAGTATATGATCTAGCGTTGTCTAACATCTGTTGTTAATACAGCCCACCACCTGGAAATAAACGAACAGATACTCATGGGATATCCAGAAAAAAAATGTGTGCTTAGAAGCGTCACTACTGCTTTGAAAGGAACAGGATAATAATTTATGAACATCATGGTTTCTCCATATAAACAGGAACAACTTCATTTGAATTTCAATGATCAAAATTATACTTCATAATGGAAGTTCCAAGGTGTACAATTAATCTTTAAGAAAAAACCACCTGCCTCCGAGCACATAGATTCAAAAGCGTTTGAATGGCTCACCTTGTGATCCAGAGGCACACTATGGGAAATCCAACTTAGATTTCTGAGGAGGAAGTGGGTGTGCTGTGCTTCTTAGAAAGGTTGGACTGGTGCTTGGAGTAATAATCATCCCAGACTGAAATGGGTAGGAGCCATGCATGCACACACTGCCTTGTTTCTGCAGAGCTGAGAGGTTGGTTCTGCTCCCAGTGGCAACACAACATTGAATTCGTATAACAAGATCTGCACTGTAGAAGACATTGAGATGATCTTTCCCACAGTAAAGCATGCTGCTTAGAAAAGTAGTGCTCTAAGAATAGCTTGGCCCTATTTACACAATTGTATTTTTGTGAATACAAAATAGCTTTGTCCCTCTGGCAGCCTCTACACACCCTTTTCACCTCCTTTGTTCTTCCCAGCTGCTGTTTCTACCTGCTTAACCCAAACGTCAGATAGCAGGGGGTGGGTTGTTTTTATATCTGAGGGAGGTTTTAGATTCTTAGAAAAGCAAACTTCGGCTTGCTTAGAGCTCACTTGGGAGGGATTCCCTGGGAAGCTTCCATGGAGGATAAAGGAGCTAGCAAATGCTGAGCATTTTTAAAGCGCGCTCTCCTGGAAGCAAAAATACCCAGTTCATTCCCTTTAAAGATAGGAGAAGTAGGTGAACCAAGACACTGCTTTGGCATCATTGCAAGGGCACTCTCCATCATCTTTGAGAAGTTCTGAAAACTGGGGGATGTCCCAGTAAACTGGAAGAAGACTGTCACACCCATCTACAAGGAGGGTTTAGGTGATAATCCAGGAAATTACAGGCCCATCAGTTTTATGTCAATCCCTTGAAAGTTATGGAACAAATCCTCCTGGGGGGCTATCACAAGTCAAATCATGCTTGACAAACCTGATCGCCTTCTATGGCAAAGTAACCTGCTCAGTTGATGTGGGGTGAGCAGGGGACATCTTCTACCTGGATTTCTTCAAGGGCTTTCAATGCTGTTTCCCACAGCTGCCTCCTAGAGAAACTTGCATTGTAGTCTAGAGAAGTGGTCTGTGCTGTGGGTGGGAACTGTCTGGCAGGCTTTACCCAGAGGGTGGTGGTAAATAGCACCTTTTCAGACTGGCAACCTGTCACATGTGGGGTCCCTCAGCGATCAATAGTTGGCCCAAAGCTGTTTAATATCTTCATAAGTGATCTGGATGATGGGATCAAGTGCATCCTGATGGGATGCATCCCTCTTTGGGAGGGTATCTGGGAGTCCTGCTGGACAGCAAGCTCAGTATGAGTGAACAATATGCTGCTGCTGCAAAGAAACCCAGCAGGATACTGAGTTGCATCAACAAGGACATCACCATCAGAGATGATGAAGTCATCATCCCACTCTGCTCAGCGCTGGTCAGGCCACACCTGACAATCTGGTTTTGGTCTCCACTATACACAGATGATGTGGACAGGCTGGAGAGGGTCCAGAGAAGGGCCATCAAGATGATGCAAGGATGGGTAAGCCTTCCATGTGAGGAAAGGCTGAGAGAACAGGGTTTGTTCCACCTTGAGAAAAGGTAGCTTAGGAGACACATCATCAGTATTTAAAGGGTGGCTACAAAGAAGATGGAGACTCCCTTTCTGCAAGGAGTCACATGGAAAAGATGAAGGGTAATGGGTGCAAGTTACTCCTGGGGAGATTCTGATTGGACTCTAGAGGAAATTTTTCCACAATGAGAGCAGCCATTGGAATAATCTCCTCAGGGAAGCAGTGGATTCCCCAGCACTGGACACTTAAATTTTGCCCCCTCTTGATTACATTAACTAAAGATAAACATACTGAAAGAGAAGGGTGCTTGCAAAGTACCACTGGCCAAGTTTTAAATACAGTCTATTCAATCAGCTGCTCATCTTTTGGTTTTCAATGCTTCAGTGGCATGAAGCTTTGTGTTTGCAAATGTAATTTATATGTTTGTTCTGAATTTTAGGTGCCTTTTTGTGAATAATCATGATCATGTCTTCAAATAAGAGTATTCATTTGATTCATATGCATATTCACGATAGAGTTTGCTTAGTGTTCCTTAAATAGAAGTGGTTGGTCTTTTTTTCTTAATACAGCTTTATCTTGTGACCTTTTTCACCTCCACCCTTTAAGCACACACGCTCATGAGTGCCACAGTGTAACTCACTGGTAGCTGTGCAGGTAAGAGCTCTGCTGTGCCAGTCCCTCAAAGATAGATATGGGTGGTCAGCACTGCTGGGACAGAGCTGTGTTTGTCAGCTTTGGATGTAGTGAATTGCACACCTTGGTTTGGAGGACCCCTAGTACAATCTCTATTGAGTTTGCCAGGTAGGCATCATTCATCCGAGCACTGGCTTGTCTGGGAATTAAACTGCACTGAGTCCCAGGGGCTGGGAAAGCTCCCTTTGATTAGGAGTTGTGTGTTGTGTTGTGTCACAGGCTGGAAGATTAATGAATAATTGTTAAACCACTAAAAGTGCTTTGAAGTGCTTTGTAATGCTGAGAGATAACACTGAAAGTAGAGAATAGTGAGCAGCCATTTTTGAAGTAGAATTTAATGTCTAAGAAGACCTTATAGATTACTTATTTTAGATGGAAATGAAAAATTAAAGCTATCATAGTAGCATTGTGGTTTATGGTACCATGATTGCACAGGTTTCAAAGTAAATAAAATGCAGTTGTTGGCTCTGATAAGTTAATTCGGTTTAATTGGTGTTCTTCCCTGCATTCTTCATGAGTTTTTGTTGTCAATGAATGAACTTCCTTAATTATTACTATGGGAGAGATCAGTAATCGTGGTACTGTGGTTAATGGACACAAACTGGGAGAATAGACAAAAGTGCTTTAAATTGTTTTGCAGATTAACAGGCACCATTTATGTTGGAGTTCTGAATGTAATCTTGCTGTGGGCACAAAAGAGGATTAAACTATTACTAGATGGCTGGAATTATTTGATTTCCCCCACTCCCCTGCAAGGACCCCAAATCAAAACTGTAGCTAACAAATTAGAAGCGCATACTTCCACTAACAGCTTTGAGGACACTTAATGCTGTGATTTGCTCATGATACATACAAATTAGTTCTGAAATAAAACTTTGTGGTGTGCTTTGTCATAAGAATTGAGAGGATTACCCAGTTTGAAATTTTAAATTCCAAGTAATGGAATAGTTATGGAATGCCACTAGGAAATACATAATGTGCAGTTAGCATGGTGCACTGCATAGCAGAATTCGACTTTTCCAAGGAATTTCCTTGTCTGTTAGTTTGAGATCACTGTTGTTTTGTTCTGAGACAAGAAGCAGGAGAGTTGTTTCAGTTTGGGATCTGAAGTTGGCCTCAAATTTCCTGTTTTGAAATGTGGATCTTAACTTTTCTCCAGATTTCAATGCTGGTCTTGAACAGAGACCCTAACATACAGTGAGGTATAATGAGAAACAAGAAAGAAAACCTTTAGTATTGCACTGGAAGAAACAGAAACATTCGTTTAAATAATGACCAAGAAGGAGGCTTGGAACCTTACCCCACAGAACGCATAAGGTTGACTAGAGATGGCAAGCACTGCACAGACACTCAGTAAGTGTGCTTTGCTTCCCTGAGAGTGCTTGCTGAGCCCCAAGACTGGTAGAGGTGCACAGGATCTCCTCCCAGTGCTGTAGCTGCTGCACTGAAACTGCAGAGAGGGTTAAGTGGGGTTTGACTTGAAATGTGATAGCTGCCACTTGAATGGACTTGGAACACAGCACTTCTCACGTTGTTTTTGTTCAGTTACTTCTGGGTGTTTTGCACTCCATCTGCCTCAGGTTGGGAGAACATCCCCCGTAGCAAGGGTCATGTGCACGTGCATTTTTAAGGTTTCCCCACTTCCGCAAAGCGCGATTAAGAATAAGATGCTGGAGGAGACTGAAGAACTTGTGTATCCCTTTTCTCCATCTGAGGATTATTACATTCCTGACTGTAATACCATGTGCCCTGTTTTCTGTACTGCTGCCATCCCTATGTGGGTTCTGAGTTCAATTTCTGTACGAATATTTTTGTCCTTCCTGAGGACATAATGCAAAGGGTGCTCTGTTAGAAGAGGACTGTAGGGTTAAATTATAATACTTATCAGAGTGTTTTCCATGTGAAATGTTAATACATTGTTTTAAATCTTATTTCTGTTCTGATGTAACATTTTAAAATTAAACCATTCTTAATCTAATTACCACTTCAGCTTTTAATACTTTTATTTTTTGCATAAAACTTATTTAATTGCAATAACAAGTATTGCCTGTTTTATGAAACACCTTCATTGAAAGTCTTGGATACTTTCCATTCCAGTCCCTATGGACCCATCCAGTTTGAAAATACACCGGTTTTATCCTCTCCTTAATTACAGTACTTGGAACAACTTGCTGTTAACTGGTTTTAGGTTCCACCAGATAATGAGTCCACCAGAACTAGAGAGCGTGCAGCAGAAAACTGTTCACAGGAGGAAGCTTGCAGTTGCTTAGCTACCTATCTTTTTAATTTGGAATCTCCAGCATTTCTATAATGACTAGCTCTTAAGCTTCCAAATGTATTTGTTCATGACATATTGTACCATTTTATGTGCATTTCACCTCTGTGTTACCGCTATTGTTGTGGGAATAAAGAGGCCATTTATAATGGGGTGCTATTGTGGCGTAAATCACAAAACCTAAATACCTGGGGTTACATAGGCAGTACTCGGGATACCAAGTGCTTGTGTGGGCATTGCAACAATGAGATTCAGAACAACTTGAACCAAAGCACCTATTGCCTCTGCTCCTCACAAATACGACAAAGTTACATGTGATCTGTATGTACTGCAATCAGCCTCTAGTCTTTTCATTCTCACATCAAGTTAGGCATAAAAAAAGATACATAATTAATTGCAAATTAAAATATTGCAACACTTACCAATTTTTGTGCATTTAGCATTTCCTTGCAAGTGAGAATATGCCTGCCTTTCAATAATTGCCTGACTTCACCAGAAATTTCCTGGAATAAGACCCTGAACTAGGCAATGTGCACAGGATAAATACTGAATTTTATTTTTTTTTTTTAGGCTTCTGGAAAAACTTTATGTGCACTAAAGCTTTTTAATTAGTCCTAAAATTGACCTAAAGGGGCACTTTATCTAGGGATTGCTTATGGCCACAGAACTGGTATAAGCATAGTAAAAATACTGTTTTTCCTAAACCTTTTTCCAGTGTATGGGTCTAAAAAGTTGCTCTTCGTTACTGTAATAGTTTTTCTCATTAGGAGAGAACTCTCCAACTCTTCCCCACCTGCCAGTACAAAATAGTCATCTTCTGCAGCAGGGAGGTTGAGGCTCGTGTCTGTCTGTAGATGGGCATCCTGCCTTGGCCTCTTGACTGTAGCACGCAAGACTGCTGGCGGAGCTGTGACAGCTCAGAGCGATGCTGTTTCCTTGCGGGCGTCGGCACACTGGCAGTGCCTGCGGTAGGGACACAGCCCTGCCAAGAGGAGAGGATTGTTGGGGCTGCTGTTAGAGCGGCGCTGGCAGAAAGCTCTCTGCCGGCCTATGTTACAAGTACAATTTGCTGACCTAATTAATGGAAGCGGCGATTCCATCTAACATGTGGATGGGCTTGATTCACAAGTGCAAAATGCAGCTCTTTGTAAAGAAACTTCAGTACCCTTTGCTGCTCAGGTGATGTGCCCAGCTGGACAAAAGATTTGTTATTGAAGCTCTCTCTTATATTTGTTATGATTTTAGAAGGATAAGCTGATTACATTTTTAATTCAGTGATTAACTTTGGAATCTATGCTCAAGTTAATATAAAGAAAATTATATATTTCAGCTCATACAGTTATACTTAGTAGGTTTAAACATGAATCTGTGTAATCCCCTTTTAGGTATTCATAAGGTTTTGATATCTGTGTGCCCCTAGTGGAAAATACTGGCATATTTCAGTATAATTTTGTGCTCAATTAACCTTGCTATTGACTTACAGATGTACAACAGAGTTGCATCTCTTTGCCCTTTTATTGTGGTTTAATGTTTATGTGTACATTTTGGTTTCTGGGTCTGTAAATCTTATTAAGATAATTTATTTTTAAGATGACTAAGTACATAGCTCTTGTATAGTTTTGTGATTTTGGGGGGTTTTTTTGGTCATGCCTTGGTTTTTAATCCTTCATGTTTTAACATTGCACCTCATGGCTTTAAACCAACTATATGCATGTCCTTGGATTTCCCAGTGCAGAGCTGCTGCTGCCCTGGCCTCTGTTTGCTTGTGGGATCCCATGGAGGCGTCAATATATGGCATGACAAAATGTAAAACCATACTCATAGATCACCTTATAAATATTTATTCATATAAATTCTTTAAAGAAATTAAATTACGTGTTCTATAGAAAATAGGAGAGAGAGGCTTTTAGTGTCGCTGACTGCAAATTGAAGTCATTTGTCTCAAAGGGTCAGGTGCCACTTTGTGGTAAGGAATTTGTCTGAGATCCAAGAAAGGGAAGATTGATAGTACAAAGAGATTGATGAAACAGGCCCTGCAATATGCATACGAAGTTACGGGTTAATTAGGAGGATTTAAACAAGAAAGTTCCTTTGTGTGGAGAAGTGTCATGTGCTGTTACTTTCAGAAGTGAGGTGTGCTGGCAGCCTTTTTGAACATGCGGGGTTGATTTTCGGAGATGCTGATGTGGAGATGTGTGGCTGTGAATATCAGCGGGGCTGCAGATTACCAACAGCACACACACTGCAGCTGACGAGCGCTTCTTAGGAGAGTGAGTGCTGTGTGTATACAGGCACCACCCTTGCTCTTATCTTTGGTTTTGTTGCTGCTGATGTAAATTATAATGCTGGTTCTGTGACTCCCCTATCAGAGTAAAATCATTAATATTTCAGAGAGCCAAGTTCTTT
This sequence comes from Hypotaenidia okinawae, assembly GCA_027925045.1. Classification (NCBI taxonomy): domain Eukaryota; kingdom Metazoa; phylum Chordata; class Aves; order Gruiformes; family Rallidae; genus Hypotaenidia; species Hypotaenidia okinawae. The sequence goes on from BSDF01000009.1 coordinate 21,357,553, forward strand.
GGGTGTCTCGGGTGGCGTGGCTGTTTGTTACATCTTCTAATTACGAGCGCAGTGCTTAAAGAAAAATCCTAAAGCTAAAACAATGTAGCTTAGAAAATGGGAGCTGAGCAATCAACAAACACTGTTTTCTTGTTGATAGGGAAGCTGTTTTGGAAGAACAGACACTGCAAACTGTTCCTTATTGCATTAAAGTTCACCAGCCACCTGGTACATGTAGTGGAGAATGACAAGCTTCTGTACACAGATCCATGCAGAGATTGAAACGGTACCATCTCTTGTAGTAGTTGCTCACACGGCAGAAAGAGAATTTTAAATTTGACTAAATGCAACAAAACCAAAATACTCTCTGTACCCCTTGTGCCTTGTTCTATACAAGGACAAAGTAGTGCAAATCTTTCAGCAAGGAAGGAATAAAAAGCTCAGCAAGTACTTCAGTATTTATTATTGTAATAGTAAATCATCTCTGTCTGCGTAGAATATCTGTAAATCATACCTGCTGAGGGCAGGAGTAAGCACAGGCATGAGGGACTGAGCTAGACTTCTAAATACTTTAATTCTGATATTTTTGTTGTGATGGTCTTAACTAAAATTTTGCATTCATACAGCTGCACCTTATTCTTTGCCCCAGAGAAAGATCTTGGGGCACACAGAAGCTCCTGTCTTCTGCAATACCTTTCTCACTTAATATTGAGTATTGGATTTATATTTTTTTTTAACTAAGGGGAGGTAGAGAATAGACAAGTTTTCTCTTGTCTTACTCCTCAGTGTGAGATAGAAAAGGCCTTAACAATTTGCAATGTATTGCTTTTTATGGAAGATGAAAAAATTGTTGAAGGGACAGGTATTTGAATTGCAGAATATACTTCTGCATTAAGAAAAGGCAGTTAGACTCAATGAGGCCCCTGGGAAATGTGATTGACATTAAAAACAATCCTATTTTGTTTTATGATATTCCTGTAACAATGAATCCTAGCTTCTTATGTGGTTAGATATCTGTTTATTCACATAATTCTGAGTACAAAAGGAGGTGTAGAAAACATTCTATGTAGTGGAAAAACAACACTTTCTTTTCTCTTTCACATTTTCACTTGTTGGAACTGTTTTTCATACTCGCAGCATTTCTCTCTTGTATCAACATGAGATCAGATATGAGAAATTCTGTCCAAACAAATGAGTTCAAACATGTCACACAATGCTGATATGCACAAAGTGGTGTCTCAGGCAGAGTTCTTGTGGCCTTTTTGTGGTATTTGAGTGGCAGCTCACCTTCCATCAGCCCTTCCATCACATCAAAAAGAAAGATGCCTCTACTTTATGAAGAAGTACAATTGATATTTTTCTTTACTGCAAGGATAATTTTTTTTCACTTGATCAACACAGAGCCTGTTTAATGTGAAAATTGTGTATGAATTAATTGGGTTTTTCTTTTTTCAGAAACCAAAACAAAAGGACTGGCATCCTCCTGGAGGATTTATTTTAGGACTCTGGGCACTGATCATCATGGTTTTCTTCAAAACATATGGAATCAAGCACATGAAACACATCTTCTGAATTTGAGCAAGCAAGATGATTACATTGACTGCTACTTTGGATTCATTGATGTCATCTGACTTCTGGATGTATATTACGGTCATAGTGAAAAACAGTGTTGAGACCTCCCTTGAAGTCATCTCTTCTGCCCCTTCTTCTGAAAAGAGCCTAACAAATGGTTTTAATGTTAGAATTTTGTTCTTTTTTTCTTTTTTTACTTTGTCTTGTTTTAAACATTTTAATGCTTTTCTGAACAATTTTTTCTTCTAGTTAAACTGATAGGAGGGACCTAAATACAGTAATAGAATTTTTTAGGTCAATTGGGTAAATTCTTTCCCCCCATACTTCAAACTAAAGTAGTCAACCTATGACTACAGAACTAGATGTTGTGCAGAATGTTGTTTAAGATGCCATCAGTAGAAACTTAAGCCACTTTGCAGACTTTGGCATGATGTATTGAAAGCTTTCTTTAAAGAATACTCCAGTATATATTGAGTCTTGTTTTTTATTTTTTTCTTCTCTATTAAATACAACCCTTAGATCAGTCCTAGACTCAAAAAGGATTCGATAGTTGGTGAAAGTGAAACCTAAATATATGATGACCTCACTGAATCTTCTTCCAAAAATGTAGAAAACTGTGGAACCAGGTCCATTAGGAACCTTCCTGGGTGTTGTATTTTCACTCCATACAATGAGGAGTTGGATGTTTTCAGGGTTGTCACTGCACTGGATTTTTGCACTGAAGAAAATTGACTCTTGCATCAGGATAAAAATGTTATAAATTGTTCTGTTGTATCCTGTAGCTTCTGAGCCCTTGGAAAATGAGTTTTATCACACAGGAGCTGTAAATTCAGTTTTGGCGTCTCCATTTGTTGTTCTTGGTCATTTACTCATGAATGTATGCTAAAAGGCTTTTGTCTATGCAGTATACTGATATTAGTCAAAAGAGCAAATTTGTGCATGTAGAGAAATAAGTTTGTCAGCAAGGAGAAGCTTTTGTATGCTTTTGGAACCTGGTCTCCAGCTTAATCATAATAAAGTTTACATGATGCATACGTGGTGTAAATGCTACATCTCCAAAAGTTACTAGGAATTATTTGTAATTACACAAAGTATTTGAGCCAATGTATTTTTCTTAGAATATGGTATTGAACATTTTCACATTGCATGGAACTTACAAATGCTTATATTTTTGTTGTCCTTTTTTCTTCTCTTGCAGACTGGTTGTGGCATCACAGCCTCTGGTTAGGGGTAGTGAATGGAGGCTTCCAGCAGTTTCTAAGGGCTGAGGACAGAGACAGCAATAGAAACAGCAGTGTAGTACATCTCTTGAGTGTTAAACCCCTTTTTTTTCTCCATACACCTGGGCTTGGAGAGGATAAAGGTACAAAATGATCCATTATCAGGAGTAAACACTTGCCTGCCTCACCTCTACCTCATAAAGTATGGTCCTGTGAACTTCTTTAGGCTCTTTGGTGATCAGCAGAAATTGTTTTCTGTAGCATGTGCTGAGCACCAAGAGTAGGAATGACTCTGTATTTGAAAGAAAAGCATTCCCACATCTCTGTCCTCACAGTTCTGTAAACTGGTATTCTGTGATAAATAATACTGGAGGTTTCTTCATGGCTTGCTGATGAGCAGTTTTTGTATAACTGGTGCACGGGAATCCCCTGGCAACTGCGGTGCAATGTAACCTGAAAGATGAAAGCTCTGTTTGCCCAAAGTGCTTCCCTCAGAGAGGGAGAAGGTGAACAGGTCTGAGCAGCATTCCTAGGTCTGGATCTCTGGGTTCCTTTGCAGTGTGCTGGGCTTTGGGGTTGTTTTTTACCTATCACCCTTCACAAGCAATGACTTTGTATCCAAAATCTGATACAGTGGTGACTTTTCTTAAAACCAAAAAAGCTTTTTTATTTCCACACCACTGTCAACTATCCCTAATGTACCAGACAACTAAAAGCTGTTGTACATGGGCTGTATAGAAATGCAGAGAGACACTACAAAAATGTGTAGACAAGGTATAGGAATGAATACTACAGACTTTCTTAGAGGAATTGCTTAGCTTTCATCTTTTAATCCAGCCTTTGATCCTTGTTTCAATTGTAAGGAATATTTTTAGTAAAATATTTATTTTATAGGCAAGTTTTGTCATACTTTAGAAAGTGGCTAAAGTGAAGTTGATGGAGCTTTGTGCCTTGCTTCAGTTGCAATTATACTTACTCAGACTCCTCAGGCCTTACTCCATTTCTCTCTTTCCCTCTTTCAGCCACCTTTTGCAGGAAGTGACAGATAGAAACATCTACAGAACTCAGCTGAATTTTGCAAGTAGCAGAAGGTACCAAAGATGCTGTCTTTTTAAAAGCTTATCTGCTTGGGGAGAAGGAGGCAATTAGGTGGGTTATTAAAATGCAGTTTATGAATAGAAGCACTCAGTAAGTGTGCCTGTGAAGGTGATTAAATTGAAGTGAGAACAACAATCTGACTGGAATGCAGCAAACTATGCTTCGGGCAACTCTAACGTTTTTATATGCATAAAGTGAGGAGTTGAAACAGATCGTTCTGAGAGTCACCATAAAATTGCCTGTGCTATACTTACCAGACAGTATTTTCTATACTGTGATAACTTTTGTTCATTGAATAGTTGTAGTCTGAAAGCAAAGATAGAAATGTCACAGAATTGTCTGTAAATGTCTTTTGTGTATTTATTTCTTTACCTGAAGTTAATAATCCTTCTGTTTTCCCTAGGAGCCCTTCAAAACCTCAGTTTGGGATCTGGGCTCTGGGAGCCAGCCAGGCCGTTCTCACTCACAAGCCATTTGTGTTTTGCAGGCCAAACAATGTGCTTGTGCAGTATAGATGCTTCATCCATTGCTCACAGATGATTATTTTTAATGGTATCCAGAAAACAAGCCAGGTTGCAGTTTCTTCATGTTTCTCTGCATAGAAACTTCTAGAACAGAACTGAATTTCAGTATTTTGAGTCTACATGGACAGGTCTGTGAACCTGGCATGCCCATGCTTGCAAAATGTAGTGCCTTCATGTCTGCAGCCTGTACTGGATCAAATCTAACTATTGACCAGCAAAGCTGTATATAACTGCATTGACAAGTCTCATTATGGGTTTCATAGACACAGTTTAGAGTATGTGTGGATGATAAAAATATCAGGAAGTTGTTTCAGTTTTTCAGCTCTTTCTGGATCACATGCTGTAATGCAGTACTGTTACTGAGCTGGAGAGATGGGAAGTTGAAAGTAGGTTTATACTCACATGCAGATCCTCCCAAGTCTCTGCACTTCATTTGATTCTGAACTATGAAACGCTCTGTACCTTTGGGAACAGTTTTGTATGACCAGGCCCAAGTGTTTACACAACACAAATGTAACATTTCTGTAACAGACTGAAAAATGAGATTCCCACAAAAATCAGTGGAGAAAGAAGCCTGAGCAGTGAGGAGGCATTCAGTGCTTCAATGGTCGAAGCTAGCTAGATCTTTCTATATTTATGTGACTGTCAGCATGAAATGCTGTCGTCTTCGCATAAGCAAAGATCATAGACTGCTCAGAAGAATCTTTACAGCTATCATTAGCAATTGCATATATCTTCTAGGGAGTGGATTTGTTTGCTTTTGACAGTGCTTTTTTCCCCCTAAAAGCTGGTCTCCATTATTGATTACAGAAAAGCAGTGTGGTCTGGTTCTAATTCTGTCACTGAGTGTCTGTGGGTTTAGCCCATTTCCACCTCTGTACCAGCAGTCACGAATTTCGGTTCTCTGGTACCGCATCCACAAGACCTGCCAGGAGTGACTGAATCTCATCTCACGTGCCTTCACAGGGGCAGCACTGCACGCTACAGCAGGGCTGAGCTGCACAGAATGCTACATTGTGATTAGTGAAGAAGCAAAGACCACCTTCAGCTGTGAATTTATGATGGGTGGAGAGGATCTGCGAAGTGATGAGGGCAGGGAGATGTACTGTATTCCTGTAAGAGAGATCTGAAAGACTGACTGCCCCACTGAGGCAGATGAGTGAAGCTTGCAGCCCTGGCAGTCCTGATAGCAACAGTATGCTGTTCAAGTTTGGGGTGTTTCCTTTTAAGCTTGACAGCTGCTTCTTCTTTGATGGATGCTCAGAGGAAAGGAGTAAAATGAAGTTTCTGGTCTGAAGAGTTCCAAAAACTGAGCTAATTGCCCCACCAGTATAGATGGGGAAATGAGATGCTTTGCTGGTCAGTAGTTAGAGTTGATCCAGTACTTTGTGTTGTGAACTCAAAAGCTTCTACTACAAGTTCAGGATTACCTGGACTTGATCAAAATGGATAAAGTAGAAGGCGATTCACAAAGTGGGGATGGTGTGTTACAGAGTCTGTGGCGTTTTGAGAGAGACAGCCTTTGCACATGGTACAATATGGGGACAAAGACTGAGGGTGGCAGAAGACTTGGTGTCCCTGTGCCACGGAGCTGGGTGTGACCTGGTAGAATTTTGCCTATGCTTTGGCCTGTGGACTAGCATAAAATGTTTAATTGAACAGACTTATCTATCCTTAAGTTAGGAACTACAGAAAACAGCAGTGTATGTAATGAGAGTGTCTTCTCAACCATCACTTCAACACCTCTGTACAATAACAGGCAAAATAGTTTCTGCACTTTTTAACTGGTGAAAGACAAATACAACAAAAAACCAAACACCAACCCCAAAACCCAAAGAGAAATGTACTTCTTGTAGAAGATATCATCTGCTGTGTGCACTCTACTATTTTTTCTGTTTTCCCTTTCTGTGAACTTCTAAAAATAATATTCTGTAGAGAAGTGCATCTTGAAAGCATTGGTGTTTTATGACGAAAACTTGTATATGCTGCATAGCATACTCTGAAATCAGCATTTCATAGCACTAATTTCACTTGCAAGTTCTTCAAAATGAGTTACTTTTTCTCCCTTAATGAGGATTTCTGCCTGATTTAGTGATTAAACTGATAGTGTTTAAGGTTTCAGTTCAAAGTTTATGAAGGTGTACATCTATTAATGTTTGATTGTGCCATGTCTTCTTCCCCGTGCAAATCATAGATTTAACCTTTCTCTCTTTCTCTGCCCCCTTCTCTCTGCCCTCCCATCTCTCCTTCCTTTCTGTCCAACACATATGCACAAAGAATACTGAAGCCTTGTCCAAAACTGAGCTGGTTTTGCTGCTGTGGCCAACAGGCTTAAATAGAGATGCAAATTGTATCAGCAGGAATTATTTTGGACAGCATTGTTAGAGCAGCCCATTGAATGGAACAAGCTATACTGGAAATAGGCTGTTTCAGTAGTGTAACAGTGATGCTGGCAAAGCTCTAGCATAGATGCTATTTCTTATGAAGTGATTATTTTCACACTGCTGACCATTACATAGCTTTGGTGACACAGTTACAGGGTTATGGTTTATTTGGGAGATCTGTGGCATGTCATACTAGTCCCCATGTCTAAGTTGACTAGTTTGAAATAGCAATTATATTTCCTTTCTTGCCTGCAATGGGACTTACTGTAATAATGTCATATATGAAATGCTTGACTAGCTCCACTGGTTTTGAGTGTGGTGGGCATTTTCAGTGTAGATTGGTGTCCTTTCTGTCTATCCAGTTCCAATATAGTGGTACTTATTTCCTTTCTCAAGTGCTTCCAGCTTACCAAAGAAAGGCATTAGTTCCTGCTGTTCGGTTTTTGTTAAGTTACTTTTTCTGTACTGCTTTTCTTGTCCAGGTTAAATTTGTAACCCAAAATACTGTGGCTCAAATTGTGACGATTTTAGGGCCCCCCTACCTCCCTCAGTCTTTATAATTCAAATTGAATGGAAAAGAAGGCCATCGGTATGCTTGTATTTTGTACCATTCTTTTACACACCCTTCTTTGCAGTAGTCCCTATCTTTGCATTTTTTGTGTGTGGAGGTTTTCTGCACTTGCTTTTGTTACTCATTCCTGTACAGCTGCTCCTTCTCTGCACTATCATTTCAGTGGAGTGGTAAGTAGCAACATTTTAGTGTTCCATGTGATGCTTGACTACAGATGTATATCCATATTAAAAATAAGTAGTAATGCTGTAGTGGAAAATGTTCCAGTTTTGTCCAACACAAGCTGACAGTTCCACTGAGTATCAGTAACCTCTTTTCAGTCCTGGCTTTGTGTGCAGCTTGCTTACAGCCAGGATGTGATTGGGGGAACACGCCCTCATAGGTTATAGATCTGTTCACTTGTTTTGCCTTTTTTTGCTAATACATAAATACATAATACATAATACTCTTGCCTTAAACTCGGCCACATCAAATGGTTCCCTTCTGAATCTCCTTCACATTGCTGTTAACAGACTCACATCGTGTTTGGGTGTCAACTAATGGGGCTCCACCAGATCTGGTAGCCAAAAGTGAAGTCAGCGAAGTCCTAAAACCTTATACCTTGCTAAATATGTGTTATTCCCTTTATCTTTCCCGTACTTCAGAAGTATCTAGTGTCCTAAAAGCTACTGATGTTATCTTAACCCAGTGTTCTGGGTTCTGTAAAGAAACTAACAGATTTAGATATCTCTGGGCATCTCCTGAAGGAGATAAATGTGTTCTGTGAACCCCTGTTCTTAAGATGACTTTCCTTGGCTGTTAGAAGAGGTACAATCTTGCTCTCCACCTGAGCTAGAAGCTTTGACATTGCTTTCAGTAAAATGAGAATGCAGCTACTGCTGTTAGATCTTGTGGCTGCCTGGCACATTGTGAGTATGGCAAGGCTAATTGGGTATAGTGTACAAGCTGGTGTTCATTTGAGACAGTAATTTTTTTCACATTTTTATTTATCGATTTCTTTAGACAGCCTAGCCCCCCTGCATCCTGTGTCTAGATGTGCAGTAGATGCTGTGGGCAGAGTACAGAAAAGCAGAGAAAATACATTGTTTTCCTGTAGAATCCTGCTTGCAATCTTAAGCTGATGGTGTGTCCTCTTACCCTTCGTTTTCTGCATTCAGGTGGGGTCTGTAAATGAGGATCTTCTCTTTTATTTTTCTGCTCAGACCATAGCTGCCTTGGAATTCTTTTGAGAGATACCTTGCAAAACTAGTTGTGGAACTCCAGATGGACTCATCGCATGGATCTTCTTGTCCCCCTGGCTTCAGAAAGCTTTGCAGAACTCCACACAGTTTGCAAGGCAGGGCTTTCCTTACAAAAGCTGCATTCTGTTCCTTGTCAGTTTCCCATCCATCTGTCTGGCACACGCTAGGATTGCTTGTCTGTAGTTTCCTGTGTTTCTGTCTCCCAGATTTCTGAAGACAACTCCTGGTCAAAGTACTCCATGGTGAACAAGGACACTGCATGCTGGTTACCTGCTCAGTCGTTTCACTGGTTCCTATGGCAGACAACACAAGGTAGCATTGATTTTTTCTGCGACAGTGCAGGAGTGTCCCCTGTGAGCTGTGTGGTCTCTTGCTGTCAGGGTGCTGCCCTGCTGCGCCCCTGGGAAGGTGCCACACAGGGCGATGCTGATCGGTGGCTGCTTTCCACTCATCTGCATTTGCAGTGGAGCCTGTTCAGCAGTCAGCCAAGGTAAAAGTCACTGACTTTGTTTCCACTGTGATGCTGAAACTCCATCCACATGGTGTCAAAGGGTGTCACACAGTATTTCAAGTTTTCCTATAATTTTCAGTATAGAAAAGATCTCAGTGCAGAAAACAATCTAGAGGTTTCCATGGTATTTAGCATACACAGAGCCATTTTACAGCCACTTTATAAAACATCCTTTGAGTTTCACTTTTCTGTTTCAGTACAGAGGAATTCCTCACCTCTTGGACTCTTGCCCTTTCATACTTCCTAGGTCTTTTTAGAGGGGATTTTCCTTTAATTTTTTTCCCCACCTTTCTCCTTATAAAATCTTGTGTGATGGAAGGTGTGCTTGCAGGAAAGGCAGCGGGGAACTCAATGTGATCAGTGCTGACTGGAGCACCAGGAAAGGGAAGTATTGATACCCTAAGGTTTCTGTACTTTCTTCTCTTTTGCACTAGATTTTGTCTTTCAAGTACTCTTTCACTGTTTAACTGTTTATGGGGTTTTTTATCCCTAAGCAATGTTTTTAATGAACTAGATATTACATGTCCTTGCATAAAATAAAATAATTAACTTTAATTAGTCAGAGGCAATTATCAGCATTTTTCAGAGTTTTTGTAGCACATGTGATAGATTTGCAGAATATTAAAAATAAATTTATACCAGAGCACTTCTTACTCAGTCACCTGCAGCCTGACTGAACTTCATATTCCAGGGGAAAACAGCTGGATAGCTCAAACCACGTTTTATTCCTTACTCTTCAGGTTCCTCATACCCTTCATCCCTGTGTTCTTCCAGCTATTTTTAGATTATGGCGTCCTTGCCTCCTTAGAGCTATTTTGGATAAAAATCACATGGTTTCCTATGAAGTCTGCCTGAGAAATCCTGCAGGACAAGCACCTCCTGCAGAGTTGTATCAGTTTATGCTTCTGTATGTGTGTATGAATATATAATATGTGAAATTGCCATTGTGTGTTCTGCTGGCTAGAGCTAGGAGGGGCTGTCAGCAAACCTCTTTTAAAATCTACTGCTAAGGCTGTAACTTGGTCCTAGTAAGGTTATTAACCTCCCCTTTCCTCCATTTCCTTGTCCAGGAATATTCAGTAGTAACTTGTCTTTCTGAGATGCTTTAACACTTTGGGTGGAAGGCTTTCTCAAAGTTCTCGTGCTTTGTATCCTCATGCCTTAGCTGGGCATCTTGCAACCACTGTGCCAAAATTACAGAAACCAATGGTTGTATTTTTCTTTCCATAGTTGCAGAGATACTTTCTTTATCCTCAATTCCAGTTGTATCCTGGAGTAAAACCTGTGGTTCTGCGAGATGAAAAATGGCTACTCTAATGAAAGCGTAAAAAAAGCATGAGGTAAGCAAGGAATTCAGAACTAAAATAACATAGATCTTAAAACTGCTGATGTCTGTAAACACTGTTTTGCAACAGCTTTTAATATGTGAAATGATGTGTGCTGAAGATAATGAATCAATCAAATTAGAGTGAAGAGTGCAAGATGACAACATAAACCAGAGAAGGGCAGCAGTGCCTAGAGTGTACTACTTTTCTCTGGTCTGACAGCATTTTCTGTCGTAAATCTGTTTGGTTTATAACTAGGCCATAAAACCTTACTTCAGGCTGAACCGTAGCTGGATGTGCTATAGCTCAAAAATTGTGCTTTTATAGAAAAATACATCACTAATTTGCAAATGAAAATTGCAGCACTTTAGAAGTTATTTGCATTTCTTTTGCACTCTTTAACACTTGTGCTTCCATGGGGTTGGACCCAATGGTCTCTCGAGGTCCCTTCCAACTCCTACAATTCTGTGATTCTGTGATTTTTGGACTTGATTTCTTTTGCATATAAATCTGTATGATCGATCCTATTGGAAACTCACCGTCTCCTTGGCTTCATCAAATCCCTTCTGCAGAGAGGTTTACATTTACAAGTGTGATTTTCTCTTGAAAAACTCTCCTTCGTCCTTCTGTAATTAGAGCAGGGAACTTGTTGAAACTCCACGGGAAGATGAGGAGACCAGAGTGAGTTCTGGGTTTGTTTTCTTTAAGAGACTGGAAGTGATTACAGGTAACGAGCACTGGTAGCTGTTGCTACCAGAAACTGCAGAAGGATTATTTACAGTCCTTGGCTTTGCTCTGTTACAAGTTAGGAGATCTAGAGTCAGTTTTTCCCACATTTTGTCTTCACATTATTAATGCATCATCTGATCTACTTGGTAGTGACCAGGCTTGCAGAGAGGAACAAGCATGTGGAGCACAGCAGAGTCTGGCAAAGTCCCCATGTTTCTACTGCATGGTAAAATAAACCAGTGAAATCTATTTTTAAATTATCTGTTCTTGAAAGTAACATTACTAAACATTTAGCATAGACATCCTGCAGCCCTCGATTAATGGAAAAACTAAGAGCTCTATTTTAGAATGACAAGAACTTTTTATTATTGTATCACTAATAAAATAACAAAAGGATGGTGGCATCAGAGGACCTACTGTGATCTGTATAATTTTTGCAGTCACATTAGAAATGATCTGTAAATCAATTTGACAGAGTTCATCAGTTAGAGCAATATATGCTGGATACATGCCCCAGGACACATGCTGAAAGGGATGTTCAAATTACCATTAGCTCAAAATCCATTCTGGTTTTTGTAGAATGTTGTGAAATCAAGTGGAAGGAATAAAACACAGTCAGTGAAAGAGGGAGAGTTAAACACCAGCTGACAAGAGACAGGTTACAAGCAATTGGCAATAGCAGAGCTCTGCATTCAATCTGTGTGCTGAGTGGTGCGCACCAGGAAGAACACCAAAAGAAAACTTTTAAGGCAAAACAGGTTATAGTTTCTTGCTCTTGGATAGTGGGGATGGCTGCAGCTGCAGCAAGGAGAGTGGCTCTTGGCCTGTGGTTTAGGTCCACGTGATGTTACACAGAGCAGTTCGCTTTGTCCCCAGAGAATCAGGGTATCTGTAGGGCAGCTGCAGCTATTGCTATCCAGTTTTGGAAAGAGGAAGACCATGGGTCCTAAGTGGGTGTGAATGATAGCGAGTTTGGTCCCAGTTCTGCATATTGCATCTGAGGTTCAGCTTCTTGGATTTAGATGTTTGAAGGTAATATCTCTGTTCTAGCTTTAGAATTTGTCTAATGAGAGACGACACCTTGTGTCACCTGAGGTATAATGCTTCATGCAATAGTTACACCTACTGATTACTTTGAAGGAATCAGACATTTAATATTTGTGAAGCAAAAGGAAAAACCCTGTAACTGAAACCTTCTTTATTCACAAGCCAAATGTAACGAGGGAATTCACACCGTGAGTGAGGTCCCATGTACAGCACTGGTGCTGTCTGTCCCCAGGGCTGGCAGGGACTTGCCACACACCTGTACTTCACGAAAAAACTGCCAAGTGTAACTGTGCTTTTTCTGGGGGACAGTTTTGTACCTGTGGAACTCTGTTCACATCCCAACTTCACGGTGATCTGGGAGCTCTCCGATCAGTGATGATCTGGGTATGGTGGAAGGCAGAGACTTTAGCAGGTGCAGTGCTGTAATCTTTTATTTTGGCTAGTGTGGCTGGTATTGAAGAACCTGGTAGTGTACCTTCTTGATTTCAGATCTCTGGTCATGTTGTTTCAAGCCATTGTTGCCTGGTGTGTTGTCTGTGGCCTCAGGAGGGTTGTTCCTTTGGCCTTTTGCAGGACTACAAGAGGTGAAACAGAACACAACCCCTCCAGCCTTACCCTGGTCTCTGTGTCAAAAAGCCACGCTGCTGTACCCAGTGATTTTTTTTTTTTTTGGATAAACTTTGCCCTCCCTCCTCCCACCCCTAATTAAAAAACCAGCAGCTTGACAGCACAGCAGCAAATGCACATTAATATCAAACAGAATTTTCACTACCATTTTCATATTAACATGAGATGTCGGAATGTAAATTTAGCTAGATCTGCACATGGGACCATTCTTGCTGTTAAAGGCTTTAGGCTGGAACAGAGCCCAAAATTTTTAAAAGAAATGCAACACTTCCAGATCAAATATTAATTACATGCTACATAGAATCATATTTTTCAAACAAATTGTATAAATAAAAAGCTAGGCCTTTCAAACCATCAGCAATATTAATTTTGGATTTGAAAGATTATGAAAGATAAACAACCACAGAGCTGTGAATTAGAAAAATACTGGCCGAGGTTGCACAAAAACCTCCATTAAATAAATACCCTAAGTTGTCACTATGAAAATTCAGTGGCATTGTACTTTAAAAACCCATAATGAAGTAACCATCCCGTTAATGATACTCAAGTTGTTTTTCACAAATCACACACACATACAGGAAGTCAGATGGCCAAAAAAAGGCTATATACTGGATTAATACACAGTTTGACAGACAGTCCCCTGGGTACACTCTGCTCCTTCCGTAACTTCCTGACTGTTGTCGCAGTTATCAGCTCCAGATCCTGTTATCCTTCTCCTCTAGGTTGCCTTACCGTGCCAGGAGGTCCAACACCCTGAAAGCTGACACAGCGAGTGACTGTGATTGCAGTCTTGTGCCTTCATCCCTCAGACCGCAGGTTTAATCCCAGGGTGATTTACAGTGAGTGGTTCTGGTTTCCAGTCTGGTTGGAAGAAGTGAATATTGAATGTCCGCGCCCAGTTCTCAAACACTCGTTTCTCTGTGATGAAACGATGGTGGCTGCCCTTTCGTCCCCGCTCATGTGAAATGTACATTGTGCATTCATCAGGTCCCAAAGGTTCATAATAATGATAAGGTACTGAGAGATGATTAGGATCCCTGTGGAAGAAAGAAAATAGATGGAAGCCCGAGATGTTCCTTTTTACTGATTGAAAAGATCCTATCTTTAATAAGCTGATGGGCTCAAATCCACATTTTCTGCCAGTTAAACCAAATTTCTAGGTAGCTGTATTTTTCTTGCATATTTAATACAGGAGAAAGGGGCAAAGGTGTTTTCTTTGCTCTTTCTATTGCTCTCCTTTAATCCCCTCCTCCCAGTTAAATCAAAAACAAGGGAGAGTGCTGCAGGGCTGTGTTACTGCTATGAAATTTGCAGCAAACTGCTTAAAAGAGATTTCTATCTAGATTGTGATTTGTAAAAAGCCTTGCAGAGGTGTTTACTGAACTGGGGGAAGAAAGAGAAGGGGAAGATAGAGGGGAGGTGGTTATCTGTGTCACATCAGCTCAGCGGAACACTCCCAGCATGGTGCGTGAGGTTCTGAGTGCACAGCTTCAATGTGCCTATCTGCATGCCAGGTCAGCGATACAGTCTGCTGTTGCTGGGCTCATAATCAAACCTCTGATGCACAAACGAGTTCTTTCTCATTTCACAGCAGCAACTTTCATGTATCTGAGCTAAAAATTAAAACCATTCACCCACAGTCTCCTTCTGACCTTGTGAGCTCAGTGGCATTAACCAGCAAGAGATGCAGGACGCATGTAATGACACACAGGGTATGCCAAAGACCAATTAGATATTTAGGATAAAGTTCATTTTAGCAGTTCTAGCCTCAACGTTTTGACATTCCATTCTGTAAAAAGCACATCTGTATTGTAATAAGCCAGTGATTCGTTCTCCTTTTGTTTTATTCTCTACATGAAACTGTACCCGTTATGTTTTTAGCTTAGGCACAAGCATTTTGGGTTGACAAGAACTTGTACAGCTGTCTCTGTGGTACATTCAAAAAGAGGGAGCTGTCCCAGGCAGAATTACTCAATTTTCTCCACAGTTGCAACCAACAAGCTATTTTGTAGTGGCAGTAAAGTTAATCCAAATGTTACCGCTTAGTGAAGCCTTGGAACTGCTCTGTGTTAAAGCCTGAGCTGAACAGGACCCTGGTACACAGCAAGAATCTCATGCAGATTCAGGGCTGTCAGCTCTAATATAGAGTTTATTATTTTCATTTTGAAGAGCTAATATTTAAGCTCACTTTCAATTGAATGCATCCCCAATCTGTCAGTATTCTGTCCTGGTCATTATTTTTACTGTGTAATTCTGTCACCTACGCAATTCTCTAATTTTTCTTGTTTTACCATTATCCATACTGTGTATGCAGTGGTAATGTATGATTCTGCTGCTGCTTTCCCTTTGTAACTTAGATTAACGTTTTAATTCAATCAATCTAGCTTCCTGGTAACACAGCACAGTGATCAATCTCACAAGACCAGAATAACAATAAAATTACATTTCTAGAATAAGATGGATTCTAAATTTACTGTATACATTCTCACCAGAATACATAAGAGAGCGAAAAGAAATCCTTCAGTACCTCACCTATGGAAAACATATTTGCAACTTAAAAAAAAATACCCTTCATATAGAAATGTAATACTTTCTTTTAGCTAAAGCTATTAGATCTCAATCTTCAATTAATTTTTCCCATCCTTTTTTGATACATGGGACCTCTTATGATAATCTCTTAAATGAATCATTTGTATGGTTACTGCAAATCTAAAAAGATACATTCTACTGTGATTTCTTTTTTCTTAAGAACTACTCAACAAATAGGCCTCTGCCTCTCATTGAGTCTGCTCTTTCTTTCTGCACTGAAGCTGAATTTTACTCTTGTGCTCTTGAGGGTGAACCTGTATTGCTTGGTGAGTGTTTATTGCTTGGTGAGTATTTACTGCTTTAATGTCAGGATTAGTAAACTGAAATTGTATCATCTCCAACAGACTTGGAACAAACACAGTCACAGAGGAAGGCAGTTGATGGAGGGGCTCAGGGCCCAGCACTGCAGTGTGAGCCTGTGAGGCTGCCAACCCCAAATCCTCTGGGAGATTTGGTTGGGATCCCCTCTGCTGCTCTGCCCTACCCCACCCTGCTTTTTATGAAGGCTGAGGTGAGTTTACAGAATATGAACTGGAGAGCAAAAAAGCAGGAGATGAATGGCTGCATGCCTTTGCTGTACACTGAAATTGGCAATGGATGGATGCCAGTGGTAACTGGAATCAGATTTCTCACACTAGATCTACAGGAACACAAACCTGAAACCACAGAAGGACAGGGGACAGGTGGATCAGAGAAGGTGTCATAGTGGTCCTGTTTCTTCTCCCTCACTCCGCTAACTTGGTATTTACAGAGGGTTACACTCTCTTGTTGCATCTTTATAGCACATTTTGAAGCCTGTACCTCCCAGGAAGTGCTTTAGCTCTTACATTATCGGTGTTCTACCAGTGGGTATTTTAGCAATGGATTCTCCTTTTGAAGACAGGGATTCCATATACTATCAAAGGCTCTGCAGCTAAACCCAGAGTATCCTCAGATGCCCTTAGCTCCGGGCTGAAATGGATCACTGTATTTTGTGCAATGCCCTATCAGTAACAGCCCAGAAACACCTGTCCAGGGCCTGGCAGGTGAGAGATCAGAGGAGTGCAGTTCAGGCACCCTGTTGGGTTCAGGCATCCCCTGATTGGTGCTGTCAAGGCTTGCATGCAGGTGTGCTGGCTGTACTGGAGGTGAATTCAATACAAAAATGAACAAGCTTTAGACCTCTCCAAGACTACTCTGCAGCTGACTAAGGCTTTTCAGGCTGAAGTCCAAATGTCTTATTGTGGATTTAGGAGCTGGAAAAGGCAGTTAGGTACCTAAGATGTTTTGCCTGAAGTCCTCCTCCTTTTTGGAGTTCAGGATTCCCCTAGATGGCATGCTAGTAAGGTAGGGATTTGAACTCTGGCTCGAGTAACTACACTGTAACCCAAATTAACTGTACTGTGTTATCTCCTAACTCTGCAATTAGCTCGTGTCACCAGCAAATGAAATGCATGAGTAATTTCTATGCGGAAATTGCTTGCCACCTCATTTATTAACATTAAAACAGATGCTGTTTTATCACCGACTGATACTGGACATTAATCAGTATTTTGTCAGACTTTGCATGCATATTAATATCACAGCTGGGAGGAATCTAGGAAAGTTCTTCTGTAAAATATACACTATACTTCCTGCCTAATAGCCTGCCAGCACAGCAACCGTGTAAGTGCTTGTACCCAATGTCAGTCATCTACTGTTTGCCACTTCAGTGCACATTTTCCCACAGATGGTATCTACCCAGAGTGAGAGCTGAAAACACAGCAAACAGTGCTCGGCTCCAAAGAAACCAGGCAGAAAAACAAGGCCATCCCGTGTCACTTTCTGGTCAACCTCTTCCTTTACTAATTAAGGGCTGTTACAAATCAACACACTAAAACTCTACGTACTCACATGCTTTGTGAAATAATTCACATTTTGAAGGGTGAATAAAGTGTCATTAACATGTTGAGTGATGGGCAAGCGCTGTGCCAGGACTCTGAGGATTTCTGGATAATGTTTTGCTTTCTATTCTCAGAATTTAATTTCCTTGACCTCCAGACTAGCTCTGATCTCCAAACCATTTATGCATTTTGTTATTAAGCTATTAAGGTAACAAGGTGAGATCCAGGGGTATGGACCAAAGGCCACGACTATCTCCTATACAGTTTACAATCCCGTGAGCACATCTTCTACCATCAAGCCCCACATATGCTCCAGGGAATGTAACTAGCAACAACTGCTTCTTTGCACTTGATTTAAAGCAATTGAAAGTGAAGAGAGGGAGGTAAAAAAACACTAGATTTAAAAGCTGTACCCAGAGGAATAAATTAAAGGATTTCAAATGCCAGTTTTCAGGCAAATTATCACAGATGGGAAATAGCCTGGCAGTCAAATGATTCTTATAGGAAAATGATCTGGCTTTGTAATTGGAGCAAAAATTATTCATATTAGTTAAAATAAGGCTCAGAATTAAGCTTTAAGTTTCTGTGAGTTCCAGAAGATCCATGAAGAGGAGAGGGGTAAAAAAGGGCTCTTCTCACCAACAACCTGAGTCTTCCTTGTGTGCTTGAGTACCCAAAGAAACCTGTAAGGACCCAAGCTCTCACTGCTGATGATACTCCAGTGGACAGGAACTGCAGTAAGGCTTATCTGTGTCCTTGCCACGAATGCTGCTGAGCAGCCACAAAGAAAAGCAGCATCACTGCAGAGCCTTCAGGACTTGTGGTGCTACCTCTGCATCACAGTCTGGCTGCTGAGGAAGGCAAGAGGAAAATCCTTGATGCCCCAGTTCAGGAGAGAGTCCTGTGCATATGGCAGGCTGCCAAAGGGAGCTCAGAGCAGGAAATGCTTCCCATCTGGGGTGCTAGTTTGCTCCAGCAAAGGCTAGGATCAGATCCCCGGGCACTGGAAAAAATACAGTAAGATGGCTTGTCTTCTTGTGACAGAAGAATGAGAGGTGCACATGCTCTCCAAAATCTTTGTATGTGCATAGAAAGAAAAGTCTCACCTTACTGTAGAAGGTGAAAGTTGGGTGTATTTAACAGCGTGAGAGCAGAATCAAAGCCATTAACCCTTACTAGAGCATAATTCTGTAGCTGAGCAAAGGGATTTGATATTACATAGAGCTTTGCTGTAAAGTACCAGAAATTTATAATGATCAGGTCACCAGTTCCAGTTCAGCTATAAAAATCAATGTCCAGTGAAAATAAATAGAAATTAATCTAAAACACGTTGTTGCAATTAATAGTGACAAATCTTTTAGTCTGTACTCCAGACTCCTTCACTAGCCTATTTTTCCTGCTCGGGTGAGAAGCAATTTGGTTAATGATCTTAAGATAATTTGTTGCAGAATCAACAGTATGATATTCACAATACCTTTGAGATGTCCTTCACGTTACAGATGTGATACTAATTTAGTTCCATGACAGTGATCACCCACACTCATTACTTAGTCCACAAATTAATACTTAAAAAATAATGGGTATCTGCTGAAGTTGTAAATTCGTTATATTAACTCTGAATAGAAACAAGGGGGCTTGTGATTTATTTTTTTACTCTTAATGATGCTGTAGTTGCACATCCAACTAAAGTACAAATACCATCTCATGCACACGTGAGAGAGGTAGGGGTTTTTTGGTCTTTTGGGATTTTTTTTTTTAAATTTTTAAATGGTATATTTGTATTTTATCTGACTGAAATAGGAATGAAAATTACAGAATATTTCTTTTATTTCTGCTATTCTGTTGTCTTTGAAAGAAAGCACTGTTGAACTTATTAATGAGTGGCTGAAGAGAAATCAAGAAGTTTACTGTATTTATGGCAAGAGGTTACTTTCATAGCTCTTCATGGATAGCTTCTTCCAGGCACAGGAATTAAGTCTTCCCCTTCATCATCTGGGGAAGGAAAGACACTATATTTTTTGACTGAGAAATAACCTTTTCCTTTTTTACAACCATGTACTGTTACATTACAGTTTTTTTTAATGCAGGCTGTAAGCATTATTACAAGTATCAATGGTGAGATTGATTACAGCCTTTCTTGTGTTATAATTTAATATTACATCCTTTTGATTGCAGTGTATCCAGTCCATGAAAGCCTTTCATACGTCTCAGTGACAATTCTCGCCTCTCTTAAGAACAGTTGTGGTGGTGTTTGTAAATTAAGTGTATGTATCTAAAGTAATCTGACTTTCCCTGAAAAGGTAGGATTGAGCATCACTTTACAGTGAATTGCTGTCTTCTGTGTTTTTAGATCATCAGTTTATTTAAGAACTGCTTCCACGTGCCACTGGCATACAGACACTTGTGGAGGAAGACAGAACAGCGCTTACAGAAACTGGGGAGGTGTGTCTTGGCCAACTGAAATATTGTGCTGTGGAAGGTATTTATGTTGTCTGGAATATCTGATCTAGTTTGTTGTTTTCCTTGGAGAATTTCTGATGAAATCTGGCAGTACATCACAGCATTTATCATCAGTGTTTTGTTATAATTCGTAGATATTCTTACAAAGTGGATTTTAGTGTTGACATTTTATACTGTAATTTCTTCAGGGATTTCTACTGTGTGCTCAGGACAAATGCAGATTCCAGAATGATCTTTTCCAGTGCTGAGAAGAAAGTCAAAGCAATCCTGTTCTTTGATAGATGACCTAACCTGTCCCCACAGTCCTGCTCCTCTTGCCTCTAAAAAGCATCTTGAATTAGACAATGAACTAGACTAAATTCACAACAAAAAGTCCAAGCAAGTAATGCCTAGTGAAAGGGATTCAGAAGCAGGTGATGTAACATTACACTGATGCCATTGTTACAGGGTACTGGTACCAGCTCTGTGAGTTCGTGGGTCAGCTAACAATGCAGATGGGATCAAGGACTAGGTGTGGGTATGTAACCATGTTTTTCTCAAAGACCAGAGTGCTGGGCCTAGTAATGGGTGGGTAGACAATACTGAAGTCACCATAAAGATTACTGATAGAAAGCAAATTTGTGTGAATTTATAGTGGATCAGTGCTTTGCATCGTGTGGCTAACATGATTCGGTTCAATACCAGAAGTCCTGAAGTCGGTTTCCCTCTATCGCTGATACATAGTAGGAAACTTGTTTGGGGTTTTTTTTTGGTGGGGATTACTTAAGGAAGCAAGTTTACTGGGAAACTGGGGTACATGTGACAGAGATACAACCACCTTCAGTTTAATTTAGAAACTAGTCACTGTGAGAACTCTGTTCCTCTATTAACTGAGGGGGATATTTTCAAAACAAAAGTAATGTTTTCTAGTATTCTTTTTTTCAGATCAATTTCATGTAAATTACTGCATTACTTTTAGCTGATAAATATTCAGAGACTAAAGAAACCATGAAGATGGATTAATTCTCACACACTACAAACAAATTTTTAAAATATTTTATATAACATAATTAAATACTGTTTGTTGTTGTCAGAATCAGATCTTGGGACATGTTAACTAATTGCTTTGAGAGGACTGAAGACATGTTGCAGAGAAAAAAATGAAAAGATTCAGATATTCATCTGTAACGTTCAACCTTGTTGGTTAATAATGGTTCCAAAATAACTCCTACCTGCAGAAATCCGGTGGCACCATGCCATAAACATTTATCCTGTCACAGAGCTCTAATGCGATAGTCATTGTGAACCAGCCCGTGCTAAGCCAAGTGTTGGATATCTTCCTGAAAGCAAAAACATCATTAAGTTTCTAGGCTAACAAATAATTTGTGAGATAACTGAAGCAATTTCTGGACAGGTTTTTTTCCTTCCCCATTTTTGTGAAAGTTTACAAAAATTGGGCAACCAAGACTACTTGCTTGTTCATCTTTTCCTGGTTTTGCTAGTGTCTCCTGTCAGTGGACTAATCTATGCAGAAGCTGCCCTTACTGTAATTAGTTTTGGGCACAGCAGTATTAGCATTTAGCTGTCCTTCTGGTAAGCTTAAGTGACCAAAACTTCACGTCCTGTATTTTTATTCTTCTGCTACATAGATACACATCTATAATCACCTAATGAAGCTTACACACTTAAGTTCTTGGAAAGGCACATCATAGGGAATGAAGAGCTGCTTGAAATGCTGCCTCAGACAGCACATTGAGGAGCTTGTCTGCTGGAGCAAGATCTTACCCTGAGTGCTTCATCTAACTATCTTTCTCCTATCCCACCCATGATTTGGTTTCTAGAAGCTCCCAGGCACTCACTGTGACTGCTGGCAGCAGACTATTAGCTGTAGCTATGCCTGCACCTTAGGACAGGGAAACCTTCCTCCTAGGTGCTACCCATCTGCCTGACACGAGTCCTGTTCCTGCCTGCTGGCACCTCTGAACATGAGTGAGGGCTGCAAGGGAGCGCTCTGTGACAGCCTCTTTCCTGGCTGTCTCTGCAGGCTGGGACAAACCTTTAAAGAAGCACAACTGATCCCAGTATTATTTATGTAAAATAGGAGATACCTCCATGATTTAACAGATTTACCAACTGTCCTTAAATTTTGGTGCTTCATAGGTTCTTATCTGCAAAATGGCAACAGTAATGTTTTCTCTTCCTAGCGCTTGTTGTCACTGCTGTTTAGTGGCAAGAGCTGGGTACCATAATGGTTACCGGTTGCCTGGCACACACACTGAAGTCCCAGTCCTGGTCGTTCCTGCACTGTCCCTATGCCAGGGAAGGGCTGGCAGTCTTAGAACGGGAAGGTCAGTGAAATGCCAATGCACATCTTAAACGTGTCTTAAAGGCATATTATGGGGCAGCCCTCCAGGACCAAATTAGGCACCTCTATTAGACACAGAGGCACATAAATTTGAGCATTTGCTCCAAAGAAAACAAGTTTACTCAGGTCTCCTTTTAAATACTGTTAAAGAAGGAGACAGCAGGTCCCTAATGGCTCCTCAGTTAGCTAGGAAAACCCCACAGGAAGAGAAGGTCATCTGTGTCCAAAAAGATCTCAGATTCCTGATGACAGCCTGTCACAGTGACTGGCTCTCTTTGCATCTCTTACTAAAGCTGAGACACTGTGAGAGCAAGTGCAGGCTCTTGGATGGCTCGTATGCTGTGTCAGATTGCACTAATATGGACCTACATGAACCCCATTCCACCACACATGTATCTGTCTACATGACACCTGCAAAATTTTGTGAGGTTCTCATCAGAGCAGTCACCTGGGAATGCCAGGTGCTAACCTGTTCCAAGGCCATCTTTTACAGTTTACCCAATGATAGTGGAATGCACAACAGTCCTGGGAGCAAGGACCTGAAGCCACAGCAGCCACTGCACGCAGGTGTCAGCAATCACTAATATGTAATTCCACAGGCAGTAGCCCACCATGCAGCTTCCCAAGCTGATGCTGAATGAGTCGGTTCCAAGTAGGTCACCTACAGGGCAGTAGCAGGGAGATGTATTGAGCACTGTCAGATTGAGGAATGCCTTGTACCAAGGTTTTCCACACTTCTAAACATAAGGGAATTCTTTAACCCAAAATGCCTGAAGGATGCTGGGGAGCCTAGGTAATTTCCTCTCCTGTCCTTTGTGGGTCACCTGGTAACGTATGAACTCCCGAAACATACATTTTCACTGTTCCTGACAAAAAGACTTTCAGACTAAGCTAGCATTTGGAGAATAACATGATTTAAGCATCTCATTAGTTCCAATTATGGGGCCTTATTTATTTTCTGAATTTGCACTTGAGCTTGGGGGGGTGGTGGTCCAATTTGTCACAATGTCATAGCTGGGTCAGAAGCTCAGCAGAGGCCTTCAGGCACTGCAGCAATACAAAACAGTAAATAATTTTTGTCTCAAAATTATTAGGAAAGGGAAAGGTAAGGAAAAGCCTAAAAGATTTGCTTTCATGCCACATAAGCCTCTGAATCCTTAGGTAATTCAGGAACACGTTCAGGCTAAGAGCACTTTGGAGCCTGTGCAGGGACACTGGTTTAGGTGCGCAAGACCTTACCTTCCCAGACTGAGGGAGCAATTATGTCTACACCATGACTGAAGTGACTGGGCTTTGCACAGCTCAGGCAGCCTAGCTAGGCTGCCTGCTGGGTTAGTTTTCTTTTTGCTTACACACTCTTACACTGTAATTTAGTGTTTTCAATCACTGAATTTAAATAAACTAGCTTGAAAGTTAAACAGTGAAACAAAGATTTAAAAACTTAGTCAAGTACCACTTTGGCCTCTTTAAATACCATGTCTGTAGGACAGCAGTATAGAAACAGGGCTGCAGTGTCTTGCCTGTTCACAGAAGATCTGAACAAGAGTCCAGCAAAAGAATACTGTTTTTATACCTAATCAGCTGTAATGAAAGAATATGAAGAACTGTCATGTGCTTATTAGGGGAAATTATCAGATATTCCTTTATACAATGAACTAACACACTGTGCTGATAATTCTGTAGTGCACACTAAATTACAATTAAAGGCCTTTCTGCTCCACCAAAATCTCATTTATAATCTCTATGGAAATATTCTTCCTGCAGTTATTTCATTTATGCTTCCTTTATCTAATTACTATAATATTGGTTCTGAATCATATTTTCTTAATGTACCCTTATTCAATTATAAAGTTATTTTCAAGTACAGTTACTTTATAATACCAAGTATATTGCTCTGCAGCCTTTGTCATTCACCGTGCTATTTAACTGGCAATGTTTTCTGAAGGTTTCCCTTCATTTCAAAATCAACTCTTTTTTTTTGAAAAGCACAATACATCCAATTACCTTTTTTATCATCATTTTCAAGACAGAAATGAATAGTTTGATTATTGCAACCTTGCAATCAGGCTTCTCTCTCACTCCTTTGTTTTTTGCAGGCAATAATGTCAAGAGCTCAGCAGAAGCCTCCCAGGGAACAGCAACATTCTGGGCTGTACAATGTTCTGCTCCTGCCCCCACAGCTACATAAATTTTCTTCCCTTACAAATTCCTTCCTACCCGTGTTTCTTTTCATCTTCCCTCTCTCTTTCTGTGCTGCCTATTCATTTATTTTCATCTCCTGTTTTAATCTTCTCAGTCCTTCAAGTATGCTGGATATGCCCTCTAAAGGAGCAGTTCATACACAGCAGAGCCTGTAGGGTTTTTTTAAAAGCAACAGGACCTGTTCATGAGGTTGAATTTTGTGAGCATCCGGGTGCCCTTGATTCACACTGGGAGTTCAGTGTGCCCACAACTATAAATGTGTTATAAAGTCATTAATGTCTCATATGCTTTAAGACTGTTTCAGGAGCCACGACTGAGCCTGGTGCCTGTGCAGGAAAAGAAACGCTTTCATCGCACGCACAGCTGTAGGCCTCCTGCTCCAGGCAGGTGATGCAGAACCAGAGAGAGCAGCTCGTCTGAAATGGCACTACATGTGTCAGGAAAAGCATGAGAACCCAGCTCCCCATGGCAGAACTGGCCAGGCTGAAGCAGAGGAGCTAAACTGTTCCTCAAAACTGGGCCCTGCAAGTGGTTTCGCACTGAGAATTACCCAGGAAAGGAAGCCGCAGCGTGCATTCCTTGTGTGCAGGGTCTGACCCTTTGGGCTGATGGCAGCCCATGTTACAGTGTAACTACAGCTTTGTTAACTTCACCGCCTTTGTAAAGACTGAGAATACAGATACTACTTCACACTTTTCTTGAAGGGTTCAAATGATTAATTCCCAAAGATTGTAACCTTCTCACTTCGCTCTGCTCTGGTGAACAAACCTGGAAACGACTGTAACACATCAGAACTGGCAGGGTAGCTCCCCTAGTACCTTTCCTTCTTGTTCTGGCAGAGTGTCTGGCAGAGAGATTTGAGGTTGAAAAGGACCTTTAATGGCAAGAAACCAAGTTACTAAGTGCTCTTGTGAGCTTCTCATTCAAGAACTGGGATGTGTGGGTTTGATCCATTGTAACTGAATAGAGCTTTGCAAATGAACCATGTTTGGTTTGACAGAAAAAGGGAGTAAATGCCACGTGCAGATACAGTCGCCATCAACCAAGAGGCTACAACAGTATTCTCTAACACTGGTCTTACCTTTGTTGTGCAGCCCAGAAAACAAAGTGTGTGCTCTTGAATCCTCCCTGTCCAGAAGAGGATCAAGCCCAGCTCCAAGTGTATGTATAGTGTTGGTAAAGTTAGAAAATTTCGCCCTGAGTTAGCACAACAAACCTACCTCTTTCATTTGTACCTTCGGGGGGCCCTGTTCCATTTTTACAGCAGCATATTTAATACATAAAAAATAGGAGTTCATTAAAAATAAATGTATTTCTTGCTAGGAAGCCTTTGGTTTAAATGCCCATTTTCAAATGTTATATGTGGAAATGCTCAAGTCCTGCAGTGGGTCACTTATAAAAAATCTGATTTGAAGATCAGCCTGTAAGACATTAAGAGTCTCATAAAGACATAAGTATCATAATAACTTCCCTTTTCCCAGTTGGAAATGTAAGATGAACTGTTCTGAAGCACCTAATGTATGACTAATGTTTATTTGTTTTACAAGAAGCTTTACAGCTGCAATGTTCCAAGAATGCTTAAATTCAATAAACAGCTATTATAATTCACTGAATGGTGGCATTTCCTCTGTAAGAAAACATAACCCATCCATTCTGATTTCTCACAATCAGTAAAAAAGCTTCCAGGTATGTTACCCCAAAGTGAGATTTAAAGAGCTCCTGCCTCCTTGGCTCTATAAACAGTACATCCAGACTCTGGTACTCTTAAGTTGATGAGGCAATGCTGCATACAAATTATTTTGATGCATATTTTTTACTTATGTTACAAGTGATGTTATTTGGCATGTCATACCACATTACAGCTCATGAGGCAGAGGATTTAATGTGTGTGAGATGGTCCCTCTGAGCAGATCTGAAATTGGTATATATAAACGACATTATTTTACCACCGAATGACATCCCCCAAATGCACCCACGTAAGTTCTCACCTGTCTTTCCCAGTTTCCCGCTTAAAAAGGTCATCAAACTGAAGCATCTTGTGGCGAGAAATCATATATGCTTTTAATTGCGGCAGTATCTGATTCATCAGCTGCAGGTTGTTATACACTAGGCCTTTCCCATCTCGCCTCATGTAACTGCTGGGGCCCCAGAAGATGAACACAGCACCGTGGCTCATGTTTAAGAGTTCATTACGATTTCGCAAAATCCTCTGGATGCTGGAGTGTGCAATGACTCGAAGGCTCGTTCTGTTCCCGACATCCCTGCCATAACCTCGAGTGGGCGCATCGTTCATTCGGATTACGCATTCCGTCTCGTCGATTCTGTCGCCTTGTTTACTTCCCAGAAGGTGTCCAGAGCTGGTTACCAGTGCACAACTCTTGCAGTGCATTTTTAAAGGCTGCAAAGAGACACATACTTCAAAATTAGCTGTAAACATCTTCCCATTCCCTACATGATAACTGTATCTTACATGTACATGGCATCTTTTTATAGCAAAAATCTCAGGTGCCTTGACATAGACCTTTCCCAGCAGTCTTCCCAAGGAACTGGGGACATGTTACCTGTCCGTTTCCTAGGTGGGGAAGATGTGGTATAGGTGTACAGCCCTTGAAGTTTCTCTGTGGAGTTAAGTCCACTGTTTAAATCCTCCTTTCCACTGCTGCTTCATACACAGTAATCACAGCAGCTTTTCTATTGTTCCCAGCTGCTGTGGACTATATTTCTTTTGCTTGCCATAAATGAGCTATAATTGGGGTATTCTTGACGCTTCCTCTTCAGACTTTGTGCAGGAAATAATCATGAAGTCCCTGTAAGCACAACTGTGAACAGGGTTTCAATCTTAGGGGTCAGGATGTTTTGCTAAGGGAAGAGCACTATACCTTGGTCCACTCCTTTCACAGCGTCTCCAAGTTGGTACCACAACCACTGCAATGCTCTGATACTTCATTTGTGGTTCCACAGTCAGAGCTGGTCATTAATGTCTGCATATATGTTACATGGCAGTGAGTGCACTGAACTTATTCTAGCTTGTCAAGTCATGTTTAAAAGTTACCCAGTAAAATGGAACAGGAAGGTGCCTGTGCAGTGAATGCCTGACCTCATGGAAGCAGGAATGTAAAACAAGCTTTCATGAAAATGAAAAGGCATTATAAATCATATTACTGACATAGCCCACCAATGTAGGTATCGGTAAGAGGATTATGTATCTGCTGCTCAGCATGAGACCCTAAAGGGGGCAAAGTGTTAACAGTATCCTCAAAGTGCTACTTTCTACCAAGAAGAAGGTGTGTGCACCTTGATGGTTCTCCATGAAACAGGACCTTGCTGCATTTAAGACCGGTACCATCAGATTACAGAATGTGGCTTGTCATATTGTTTCTTTGGGGGAACAAAAAAAGCAGACAGCCTGAGCTGCAGTTGCTGCCAGCGTGAGGTTCCTTGGCCATGTTGGTCCATGATCTTTTCAGTCAACTGATCTTCTGCCCTAAGGATGCCATTATTTCCATCATTAGCCATAAAGAATGGCATTCCAATAACTTCCTGGTGACTAAGGGAACATACAACATGCTGAGAGCAGTTGTCTCCTGCATTCTGGCACTGTCCTGACCCTGTAGTATACCCAGGAGGCGACAGTATTGGCTCTGAAGAGCACTGGCAACCTAAACCCATCTTTCACAAGGGCCTCAAGATCAAACCCTGTGGCGCTCCATGGCAGCTCCCTGTTCACACCCTTACAAACATAGCTAGCATTTCTTCAGCTGTACACTTGGTGGGTTTATCAAGCCATGATGAGAAGTTATGGTGACATAAAATTACGTTTAGTATCAACCACAGTATATGGGAACCAAATAACTGAATCACTGTGCTGTGAGGTGTAGTTTAAAACTAACGCTGAAAAGACACAACATATATTTGAGATAATCTCAATCCCCTCTCTGAAATTGCTCTGGTCTGTAGCATCCAAAGGGGGATGTTAAGGAACTTGTTTTTAATTCTGAAGGTAGTAAGTGTTTTCAGTCTGAGCTTGTTTTCAATGAGAATAGCTAAGGTATGATGAAGTGCTTTTTAATTAAAGACAAAATAACTACACTATACAATTTGTGTAATGATACAGCCTGTAAGCTTTGTATCTCCATCTTGCCAAACAACAAAGTCCTTTTGCTTTCACATATAAGGATTGTAATCCAGAGCTAATGATATGGGTAGAAATGTTCGTGTTTGTGAGCCAAGGTTCCTAATGCAGTATTTACATGCATTTTCCTTTAAGCTTTCATCTGCCACTTTGATGAATTACCAACCAAAGGCTCTAAGGTGAACTAGCTGCTCCATCATCATGCTTGGGAAAGCAAGATGAAGTGCTAATGAGGTTAAAGGAAATGTAGTCAACACCAATGTTAATTCACATGGGTTTGAATATCCACATAGCAAGACATTTTCACCTAAACAATCTCTGCTGGTTTCTGGCCTACTGAGCTACAACTTACTTGGTTCTTTTAAAAGCCTGCCAGAGAATCCATCAATTGTTAGGGAGCAAGGGCAGCCATCACTGGAGCTGTGGAAACTTGTGAGGGGGGAAGAGACATCAACATTTCCTAATGATAAACATAGCACTCCTCAAAACATCTGTCCCAGATCTTGTTTGAACACTGTTCCTCCTGGGAAAGTCTTTAGACTGAAACACTCAGGTATTACCAGGCTACTTCTGGAATGATGCAGGAGGGCTGAGCCCGCGTAGCTGCACTGGGCAAGTCATTTTCACTCAGCTCGGATTCTTTCGGGCAAAATCTATGGAACAGAGGAAGTCACAGCCAACAGCCACAACATTCTTGTACCAACTGTTTATAATACCTTGACAATATTGAGAGCAAGGGGGAAAAACAGCTACTGCCTGCAGTATCATCTCATTGGGAGGCAGCAGTTGAACCACAGATGTCATCTACTTAAGCAATAATAATGGAGGCACAAGGCAGTTCTCTGGGATTGATGGCCCGCTGGGAAAAGTTGATGGCCTGAGAATAACCAGGGACCATTAAGCCAAACGAACATTAACTCTGTTATGGTAATTATATCAGTGATGGGGGGGACACGGACCGGGCAAACAAAACCCCAGAGCTGTGACATAGGAGTGAACCCTGCTCTGCTGGAAGTGTCATGAGCCAAACTAACTCTTGGCAACTTTCACTTACGTAGAGTACAGCCCAGGAAGTACTGTTGTTACACCCTACACAGCTGATTTCTTTAATGCCAACACAGAGACGAACAGAAACAAAAAGCAATGCCATGGCTGTGTCTGTATTTTCTCATTTGAGGCAATCTGTTATTGACTTTAAAATCTATGTTGTCCAATGATAGAAAAATGTTACTTTCAGATGCTTTATTGCTCAAAAAATATTCTAAAAATCAATGGAAAAATGTTATTCCTGATTCAAAATATGTTGCTCCTAGATATTATTTTCTCTGCGATAAAAATCAACTGATCTTTTTTTTTCCTTACAGAAGTCTTGATATTACAAAAGCCAAGATTTAGAAAACAAGACAGTTCCCTCCAATAAAATCAGAAACAGTAGAAAACATACTTTTCCCTATACTGAATACTTAATGACCTCCTTTCAAGACTACTATGTTCAGAGCACTCCATTATCAGTAGTATAAAAGTTTCCCTTCCACAAATAAAAAATAGAATATTTTAGGCATGGCCAACAACAAAAATCCCCAAACAATCCCAACCAAAAAAACCAAACCAGAGACACAGAAAATACCATGTGCTGTGAAGAGTAGCTCGTTACTGAGATGAGCAGAAAAAGACCACCTGTCAGTTCATGAACACCATCATTCCTCACAGATACACCTGGAAATACGACAGATGATTTCAAAGTGTATTGGGAGAGAGCAATAGAGGCTGAGAAAGGTTAAAGAATATCCAAATTCCTTTTAGATGAATGACCTTTAGCTAAGCATTTGAGACTGAGAGTGCAAAATATCAATAAGGTACTTGACAGCTAAGTTTTCCTCTTGCACTGCAGCATCTCTTCACCATTTTGTTAGCCAGCAGCATGCTTGTCTTCTGTCCCACTGTCGCAGTTGTGCATAGTTGGGTGCTGAGAGGACCAGTGGCTGCAGAAAATGGCTGCTGGAATCCTTTGCCAGCCTGTGTTCTGATAGCGCCTCTGAGAATCACATATAGGAGAGAAAGACTTGGAAGTAGCTGCATTTTGCCACCAGAGAAGGGAGTGCCAACAAGACCGCAAAGTTTGGCCTGTTAAGGGCATTGTGATATATTTGCATATAAATGTAAGCAGCCCCAGACACAAAAGGCCGGGAAGGCTGGGGGAGGAGGGCCCCAGGTGCTGGAGAGAGAGATGCCCCTGCAGCCCGGGGAGGAACCGATGGAGGAGGCAGAGACCCCACCTGCAGCCCGTGGAGAGGCTCCACGTGGGATGGGGCAGATGGAGACATAGAGAAGATGCTGTGACTTATGTTGGGATGAGCCCCTGCCAGCACTTGCAACCTACAGAGATAAGTGAAACAGGTTTGCTGGAGGAGGCATTGTGATTTGTTGCTGCCTGCCATAGCAGAGATGAAGCCTGGTGGGAAGAGATTTGCCTTGGAGAAAGTTCGTGGAGGACTGGCTCTTGTGGGTGAGATCCTACGGTGCAGCAGGGGGAGGCTGTGTGGAATGGATGCCCCCCGAGAGGGAGGGGCATCCCGGCAGAGAGGGAGACCAACTGGCAAGGGACTGACCGAAGCCCCCATCTCCTAGTCCCTGCCCCGCCAAGTGCTGTGAGCGGGAGGGGAAGAAGGGAGCAAAATCATGGCTAAGGGGAAGTCTGCTTTAGAATGGAGGGGTGGGGGGAAGGTGTTACCGAGACCCCCATTTTCCCCAGTCCCTGCCCCTCCTGGGCTGCGACCGGGAGGGAAGAAGGGAGCAAATTTCTAACTAAAGCCTGCTAAGGAGGGAGTGGGGGTTGAAAAGTGTTTGCCTGGTTGCATTTGGTTTAAGCTTGTTGGTTGCACTCCTGACTCTGGCTTTTCACTGTTTTCTCTTAAGCGTAGTGTAATTAATTAGATAACTTTCTCTTCTGCACTCTGTGGTGAGTCTCTTTTGCCCGTGTCGTTAACGATTTTCACTCTTGAGCCGCTTAATATATTTTTTCTCCCCTGTCCAACGAAGAAGGGGAGTAATAGACTGATTTTGGTGGGCAGCTGGCCTTTAGCCAGGGCTCAACCACCACACCCATCTGGAATGAAAAGCTATAGGGGTTCTTCACTCTGTATTAACTACCTGAACCGTATTACTGACCCAGCAGCCTCCTTTGCAAGGACCCCCAAACCAGCCACTAAAGTAAAAGCAGAGGTAGAAAAAAGGTCAATGTACAGGAAAGCAAAAACTATTGCCATTTTCAATTGAATTAATTCAGTATAGTGCTATATTAATGATTGAAAAAGTTAAAAAGTATACAAAAACACTGCAAGAGAGTCTTAGTGGTTCAGGAGAAAGCGAGTCTATGCCAGAGCAGTTGGGCTGTCTCTTTCTGTTACAAAGCAGGCAATTTCAGTGGCAGGCATTTCATGTCTCCTCTTACTGATGCCTAAACACACCAGCTTGCTTGTGACACTCACTGTGCATGACCTCAGCATTTGTGGTTTATGTTCTGTGTCTTGTGCACAGAACTTAATCAGCATTTCATACCTGACACTAATGAACCCTGTGTTCACTAAATGTTCAATGTAATTTATTACTTAGGACTTGTTTTTGATTGCTGGGTCATTGGCCACTGGCAACAACGCTAATTAATGCATTGCCGGTAATATTTTGTCCTGGTAGCTTCAGTTCTAACTTTTCACCTTCTTGCAGCTTTGAGGTTTCTCACAAGCTGCTAGCTCAAGACCACTGCTCTATGAGAGTCTGGCTGCTCCTTCCCGGTTCTCCTCTCCCAGAGGCTTTGAGGACATATCCCATCACAATGGGCACCCCAAGCTCCAAAAGAGCTCCAGGCATCCCTGGCCCACTGCTGGCACATCACAAATGGCTGTTCCAGCTCCTGGGAGCCTTATCACTCAGCACTGTTACATATATAAAGCTTCTCTTGCCATTACATCTGTCCCTTATGAGAAAGCTTTGCATTTCTATTGGTGTGCCTCCTTCCTTAATATTTTTGCTAGAAGACTGACAGTTGTATGGCCAAATCTGCTTTTCTTTGATAAATTCCCCTAAACCACCTTAAAGTAGAATAGAAACCCTGAAACTTCAGAAGTTACTTCAAAGTAACTTCTGCAAGTCAATGCAGCAAGCTGTGGGGTTCAAGCTGTCTCATTAGTGCAGTACAGCTGTGCACTTCAGAAGTGATTTCCAGGATGGGAGTGAAGAGAAGTGATTTCCTACTCTGGGAGACATGATCCTGTGAAAATGATGCAAGTTCCCTGATAATTTTTGCTTTATTATGTATTGATGTTGAACAGTGCTTTCATAATAGTCTGCAAAGAACTGAAAATGAAAAAACCCAAACATATGAGTACTAAGTTTGCTTTGGTATTGTTCAAATCTCATCTACCCAACACACTATGAACTGATGCTCTCAAACTGGACTTTGCTGAACTGTAAAATCATTCAGATGCATGTTGGGGTATTTCAGGTAATGCTTCTGTGTACAAAATCTCAAACAAAAAACAAAACTTAAAGCCTGAAGAGTTTTGACTAACTTCAACTCGCTGTGGTACATGCCCTTTTCAAGTCTCTGGGAGTTTGGATTTTGTGGTGGCAAGTTCTGATCCTTTTGATTTGACCATGACATTTTCACACATATGTTCAGACAGGGAGTGCAGCATAATTTCTGCACTCTCCATGCTAGCTCAGACTTTCTCCTCAAATTTCATAAATTTTCATTCCTTGACCCTTATGAAAAACCCATGTTTTTTAATCAAGTCCTTTCCCATAGCTGTCTGTTCCTCCTCCCATTGTACTTGATTGAACCCCAAAGTCGATGGGTCGTAAAACTGGTGGTAGCAGGTACAGAGCTCTTGAAGAGAGGAAAAGAAGAGCAAAATACACATCGTTTTTGTTGAACTAGACTTTTGCAATGTTAGGAGAATCTGCCATGAAAACAAACTGCATTATCCACTGGACTTTATAAAAGCACTGATTGCCTTGAAAACTCTATCCCAGTGACTATCGCACAAGCAAACAGAAAGGGTTAGGAGATACCACTTGCCCAACATTGTTAATCCTTATGCAAATCCAAGTAACAAGCATTTGCAGCAAAACTTTGCAATTCAAAAAAGCTCTGGCAAGTCTGTTTATAAAGATAAATGTATGTCTGTTTAAAAAGATAAAAGATAAAACAAATGAATTTCTTATTACTTCTCTTTGTTTTCTTGGACTGTGGAGCTTGAATATGCAAATGTTGTGGAAACATTAGCATCTTCATTTCCCATTGATTCTTTGCAGTTAATTATATAACTGGACTCTGCCTTCAGATAAATAGATACAGTGAAATAGCCAAACTTCAGCAAAAGCATTCATCACACTCGTGATCACAGCACCCCAGGTTTTATTCCTCCAAGGACTAGAATATTTTCATTTTTCCTGATACTGATGGGCATCTGCAAAACCTGTACTAAAAATGCAATAGTTCTATTTTAAAAAGGTCCTTAGATGTCTCTCATACAATTTCAAAACACGAGGCTACATTATGAAAAGAAAAACAGAAAAACAAATGCATCCCATGAAGCATTCACTGGGATAATTTTCTTAGAAAGAGAACCGTTATGCACATCAGTCAGTGAAGAGTCTTCTGCTTGTGCGAAGTGTTTTCCGGCACATTAGCTCTTTTTCAGGGGACTGCCTGCTAGTCAAAGCTTCCATTAGATTAATTAAAATATGGCTCCTCTCACTGGAAAGAAAAGGCATGAGTCTGGTTACAGGACACTGACTGCCTCTAGAAACGGAGGCCTTTCTAGTTGCATAAAATACAGGCAGAAGCAGCACAGGGGACTGAACAACAAGGTAACTTTTAGTACCTGGAATGCATTTCTCTTCTTATTTGGAAGCATGATTACCAGGTGCTGCTGTTTTCCCCTGAGCCGCCTGAAGTGAATATAAGGTGCAACCTTGCAAATTGTCAGCACATATAAAGCTAAGATTTAGAGAGTAGTTTCCATCCTGCATCCTATAAATGTGTCCCATGAGGAAGATTAGTATCAATCATAGGCTTATTGGAGAGGGAGATAGGATACAATGATAACCTGAAGCTATCAACTAGAGTAATGGCCTAAGAAGAAAAAGCAATCAGAGAAAGAAAAGAATATCCTCAATGAAAGACAGAACTGGAAAATCAGGCAGGAATGTATCATGTTGATGAACATGAGCTGTTCTACAAGAGGGAGAATCATACGAACAATATACAGGCTCTAAAGCAATGGTTATTGCCTAATGTTTATCTTAAAAGAAGTGCAAATAGACATCCATATTACATCAAACTGCTTTACTTTTGTTCTGCAGCTGAAGTACTAAAATGCAATAAACCCACGAGCTGCTGTCTTAACTATGCAAATTGTTATCACTGAAGTGTCAGAAAAACAGGAATTATTTCAACAGCCTACTGAAAAGGTACTGAGCAGTTCAGATTTTTGCTTTAGAAAGTTTTCACATCAACTCCTCTTCTGATCTGGTATGTTTTGGCAATTCTTTTCAGTTTAGAGCCTTCATGGACATGAGCCCTCAGCTACTCTCTCTGCACTTGTCATGGCTGTGCACGGTATTTCTTTTGGAGCTTCAAGTCTTACAGGGTCGCTTTTTTAACCTAACCCAGCTTAAAGCTAAGCATTGCTGATCCTTAAAGTCTGTGGTTAAGTTTTCAAATTCAAGCCCTTGTTTCTTTCTGTGACGCTATTTGGCTCATCCAAATGCATCTAACTCTCACTGTGACTATTACTGCTACAAGGCAGCGATGCAATAGCAATTGCAAGGACACAGGCAAGCATTTCCAGTGTTAACAGAACTTCAGCACAGCACACACAGTCCCTGGAACAGGCCAGGTGAAATGTAAGAGCAAACATCTCAATAGAAACTTACTGACCCTGCAGAGAATTTTCTCTAAAATATATTTTGCCTTGTATCTCTCTATCTTGTTGAAACAGACTGAAACAAAAAAATAAGGCTCCTCATTCCTTTGAAAGGTCTTTGTTCAAAAATTTTGTTCAAAGGTCTTTGTTTCAAATAGTGTCAAAAATGTTCAGCCTCATGGTGTTCTCTAAGGCCTTTCGATTTTCATGCCGCTTCTTCCATGCGATCGTCATCAGCTTTTAACCCAGACTGCTCTATATGCTCTTACTTCTGCCTGAGTTAAAAGCACATCAGAAAGTAGGGAACAAAAGCAGATTTTAGAAATATTTTTTTCTTTCCCAGAAGACACTGCATGTCTCAGATTAAAATGTTCTTCATGTTCAACAACGCACAGTCCCAGCACCTCTGCAGCAGGAGCCCACGGTAGCCTCCGTAATCACTGGCGTCTTGACACTAAAGGCAGATGCTGGAATCACTATTGGCAACAAAACTGGTCAAAAGATCCCTTTCATTCACTAGGTGCATGGCATAGAAAGTCACTGGGAATTTCTCCCATGTACATATGTACAGAAGAAAAAGAGCGTGTTTTGGGCTAAAATATTTGTATATCAGGTTTTGGACTAAAAATGGATGAAAAGGAAATATTTTGAAGAGATGTTTAAAAACCTGTATGTTTGCAATTATGTATCATTATAATTTTAACTAGTTTTGGACTGTAAATTTGAAAAATACTATTTTGAATTCAGGGGTTTTTTTAAAGGCTCTCAAGCATTCCAAACCTCTCTAATTGTTTACTATCACCACAGTTCTGATCATGAGAAAAAATAAGTGAACACACTTATCTGATCAGGATGTTTGTATCAGGTCTGTTTGTCAGCGTGCAGGTTTATATAAAATTAAACACTCACTGGATGGAAACATTTAGCACTGAAATGCACCTACCACTGAAGGTTAATTAGACAATCAAGTACAAGAGATGGTACTCTGTCTGCCAAGATGGCATTGCTTCTCCAAAGAGATGCTCTTGAATTTATAGCAGAACATCAAAACCAGCTTCTGAATAAATTAGGGGGAAAAAAGTTTGGGTGAGAAGGATGAGGTTAAACTGGAATCTCTGGAGGAACCAGAGACAAAAGCTGGCTGGAGAGAAAGGAAGGTCTCTCTCAGAGGTATCCTGAGCTGCAGGGCAAATGAGAAGAGGGAGTCCTTGAAAAGCTAGCCAGGAAAGAGCTGATAGCAAGTCAGCTAATTACAGGGGGAGAGGGGTTTCGACCTTGCTAGAAGTAGAGTTAAGTCTATTTCTGTATCTATGCATTTCACAGACATTTGTAACTGTGCCATCTCTTGTGGCTGTGGAACATGAATGTTTTTATTTATGTTTTACTGTCTACTGATTTGAGTGTGGCATGATTCCCAGGCACTCAGCTAACACTCTTCAGTAATATTCCTTGCTTAAAGAGGTTGCTTATCTGTAACTGTGCTTATCTATACAAGTGAAGTCTGCACTAACCCAGTGCATTTGGTCAAGGAATTTGAAGTGCCAAAGGGTGTGCCTCAGAGAGGATGCAAGAGGTAGGTAGGTTTAAGAGCAGATATGACAGAAATCTGGAAAAAAGGAATCACCTTTTAGTAAGCAGCAGCAGAAATGAAACCTTCCTGCAAAGAGGTGAAATGCAGAGTACCAGGGTCCCAGGAGACTTGTAGGTACTTTACACACTTTATCTGCTTTTTATTTTACATTACTAGTCCTAAATTGTACTCTCTGGAAGTGAT
Organism: Hypotaenidia okinawae; assembly: GCA_027925045.1. NCBI lineage: Eukaryota > Metazoa > Chordata > Aves > Gruiformes > Rallidae > Hypotaenidia > Hypotaenidia okinawae. The sequence goes on from BSDF01000009.1 coordinate 21,394,673, forward strand.
GTGTCATTTGAAGTGCATTTTACTGGGTAGTGCCATTAAACAATTCCTGCTCACTTCTTCCTGGGTTGCAGGGGGAAAGTATATTTTACTGGATCACTCCTTGGATGCCTTTCACAATGGGAACAGGAAGCAAAAGCAAAGAGAAGTGAAAACAGGGAGGGGGTGGAGAGGAAAAGAAAAAACAAACAAAAGATAGGTGGGTGGCACTGGATGTACATAAAACTCAGCCCAAAATACTATTAGAGGGGTCATGGAGGTTGTGGTCATGGAAGAATGGAACTGAGAACATGGCAGCATGACCAAGAAGCACTAGACTGCAGAATTTTTTCTAAGTTTTTCAATCTCTCATTGTTTCAAATCACCCCTGCTGAATGCCTTGACATCAAACTGGTACCTGCCAGCAGGAAATGTTCTGATACCAACCAGCAGTTGTGTAACCAATACTTGCTTTCCAGGTCTCTGTACTGTGCCCAGCTGCAGCCCAGGATTCTTGTTTCATATGAATGAACTTCTGTCAAACAGTTTCTTTAAAGCAACAGACATGTTCTACAGTAGTTTTTCCTCACTGGACATGTAGGTCATATTTCCAGCTTTACTGCTCCAAATAATTCCCACCCACTTCAACAGCATTTTTGACAAAGCTTCACCTCTCCAGAGCCACAATTCCAACTCTCTAGAGAGATGGCAGGGTATTTTCCCCTTGTAGGGGAGAAACACTGATGTGTTGCCAGTTGTGGGGTTTTTTAATGGGATTATTTCAGCAGAGAATTATAAAAAAAGAACAGCTCTTTGTCGGGTCTACCTGCTTCACTCTACTGAACAAAGATGTGACCTGGTGGTTCAACCCACCTTGGGTCGCTCTCAGGGGCTGCTTCCTAATGGGGCAGAGGACTCTGTCTGTCACTGCCCAAACTCCACTGCCTTGCTGGCAAGGTGAGGTGGTACCAGCCTTTCTGCTGCCCACATGCTCGCCTGTATCCAGCGGCTCTTGAGAGCTGCCTGACACTTCCCACTCTTGGCACACCCTCCAAGCCCAGAAGTCGTGGCCACCTTACTGCACACACCCCACAGCATGCAGCATCCCCAGAGTGGGTTCTGTCCCTGTACCCTCCGATCCACCCCTGTGCCCACGACAAGGCTATGGGGAACTCCACTGGCTTTCATGCTGACCTCACAGGGCTGGCATGCTGTGACAGATACATCTGCAGAGGACAGGGCAGAAGGGACACAGTGCAGAGAGGCAAACACAGTGACAATCTGCCAGGAGATGGCATGAGAGCATAATCCTGAGTCAGCCTGCCCAGCCGCAGGCTCAGTGAGACCACAAGTGTCCACACCGCTCTCAAGGGAGAGCCTTTGAGGACAGCCAGCACCCTGACATTCTACAAACCACTGTGATTGAAGGGGGAATTTCACTCTGGGTATGGCAGTGTCTGCGCTGTGCCAGACCTGCCTGTTTCCCAGACTTGCACGTCCGAGGAGAAACCAACACATCCTCCCAGGAGGAACTGTTGCTCCCGATCACACAGTACAGCCGGGAGGAGCCTCTGTCCTGGAAATCCACATGCAAAGAAACCAGCAGCCAAACTCCACCGAGGTGTCAGCGTTTAATTACAGCTGGAGTGTGGTTCAAATCTTCCCTTTTCTGCCATGTGTTCTGCTTTCCAAAACACAAAAAGCTGCAACAGTGCAAGATTTCCATCCCCGAAAAATCATAATCACACTACAGCCCCACTATTATAATTAAACAGAAATTAATTACATTCTATAGAAGGGGACAGGTTCTGAAGGCTTAGCTGCTTTCCTTTTTAATTATTGTATAACGTTGTGAACACAGCAAAAATCTTTTTAACATGCTAAACGCACTGGGGGTTTTGTTTGCTTTAACAGACTGCAATGGATGCTGCATTTGCATTTAATTAAAAAAATAAGTTATTAAAATAGTTTATTTTGGTTCAATGTGTATTTGTTTAGCATGTGGATGGTTTCACATCAGAAATGAGATTTTTTTTTTCAACCAGTATTGAGCAATAGACATCTGGGGAAAGCAAATAAAAAGACCAGATCAATATATTTTGAAAAGAAAGCTCGTTACTGTAAAAAATTTGGCCCTGTCACAACTAGGTTATTTTTGAATAGTCTGTTTCCAAAGGAATCAATCCCTAACCTAAAAGCTAAATAGTAAGTTGCCTTTATGACAGGAACAAAATTATGCAACCCCAGAAACTAAACTGCATGCCAAAACCTCACACCATGCGCAAAGTACCCTCTAACCAATGGCAATAGGAAGAATCAACTCCTGTGGGTAGCCAGTACCATCCCTTCCAGCTGTTTCTGGGGGCATGGCTGGCTGTATGAACCTAGGGTGGGTCTGCTGAACCAGGCAGAGCATTTGAGGGAAAAAATTTGAATTTCCATCTCCTGAGCAGCCTTACACAGGAACCAAGCATTTTGGTAGATGCAGAAAAGTGTATGCATCCAGTTCACTTGAAATTCAAATGAAGAAACAGTGAGTTGGTTTATGTGCTTTCAGGGTTAGACAGCAGCTAAGCAAAGATTTTTTTAAATGGCAATTTTACATTTAGGTTTAGAAGTGAGCTTTAATTGGGTTAAGTCCTGCTTTAGATACCAAAGCTCTTGACAGGATCTATCTGTGTTCCTGTATTAAAAGTCTTAGGGAATCGCTTCTTCATAGCCACATACCTGATTCATCACTCTTTGGAAAGCTACAATAAATCTGTCATGGAAGCCTACTAATTGCTAGTAAATCACCAAAGTTGGAAGTGGCACAAGCATATCCAAAAAGAGTAAAAGTGAAGAGCTGAACCTTGAAAGTGCTCTGGGGTGAAATTCTGTCACTTTACAGATGAACCTGTAATCTATGAGAAAATAAATGATGTATAATGATTACTAAATTTGAAATCAAATCTTCACATGGGGACAATTCAATAAGGTTAGGTGATTATAGGCCTATACAGCAGCATCAATTACGGAGCCAGAAATAGTGTCACATCCCTTGGAGGCTACAAAAACTCTGCATTGCTTTATTCACCAACATCAGAGGACGTTCACTTTAATCAAATAGTCTGGGGGTTCTTGTTTGGAAGTAAAAAAAAAAGAAAGAAAGAAAAGAAAAAACAGGAAGGCATGAGCCCAAAAATGACTGGCAATGATCCTAACTTATCATCTGAGCTACCGTTTGCTCTGCCAATTGATGGGAAATGAAGTGTGATCAATTCTAGCCCACTGTACATCATTCCTATTGACTGACCTGCCAAATCCTTGATTGAATAATTAGTTAAGATATCAGTGTCTGCCATTTTGCACGATGCTCACAAGGCAAAGCCCTGAAGTTTTCATAAAATGGACAATGACCATGTTATCTGTAACTTTACATTTTCTTTCAAATATATGACTGAGTCTCGATATTGCCAAAATATGGAATAAAAACATAATGGTATGTAAGAAGTAGTAAAATCTAGAAGCATGAAATCTAGAGGTCAATGCAACCCCTGAAGTAATACAACATACATTTTTGATCTTACAGATGGATAATAAGCCATATCAGAAAGGATTAAACCTGTGCTCCCCATTTACAGTAGTTCACTTTAAGTAGCAACCTGTCTGTTTTCCATTCTCGGTATCAGGGAAACAGCACTAACTCAGGCACTCGGTGGTGACTGACAGCAGTGCTGACATTTTAATAGCAGCTACTGTTTAAGAGCACTATCACCATCCTGTGATTCTTAAATAAAGATTTAATCTACTTTTGATGCAGCAAAGCTCTGCAGACCAGGCAATCTGCTGTTAGGGCACATGCAAAGGTGGGGGTTTCTTACTCCCATCACACAGTCCCACACCGGGTGTGTAACAAGCTGTTCCAAAGCCATAAATCAGACTAAGTGAGGCACTGCTTGACATTATACTTTACATTACAGTCCCAAGTCTGACTGCTAGCAAACAGGGGCACTACATGTACTGCTGCATCTCAGACAGAAATGGTGTTAACTGCAAATACAAATCAGTTATTCAGTGCAAAAAAGTGACACGTGATCGGTAAGATGGGCCTTTTACAAGCACCCTGGCATTTCTACGTTTAGTTCACACATGTGGATGTAGCTCCCAAGTATCCAGATGCCATAGCAGTATGTAAAGACACCACTTCTTCCCAAACCATTCTGCTGTGGTTTTGGCTGTACTCACCATCTTCCCCTTAATTTCCCCTCAACTGCCAATGAAGAGCAAAACCAGGGAGACATACAAACTGAAAATGCAAATGCATCATCTAAAATACAGGAAAGTGCCAGTGGCTTATGAGGCAGAAATGGAGAAACCACGTGAAAGAGAAAATATCTTACTCCACATCATGGATGACTAATTTCTTCCCACACTATGCTGTAATAAATCCTAGCCTTTGCTAACACAAGAACAGGAAAGCTCTTACCCAACGCTAGTAAAGACATGCCCTGCTTAGTGCTCACTTTAGTGTGCACAAATGGAAGAGATTTCTGGTTTGCCATGGAGTGGCACCTCAGATAATACAGAGTAAACAGATTCTTCTTTCCTTCTGGGCTGACAGCAGGTTAAAAGCATAATGCCATAGTTTGGTATCTACAAAAGGCTTCTGGACATTCCACGAGCCCTATCCTTGGTCTTTATTTTTAAATTGGCAGAAAACATCACACCAGTGCCACCCTGGCAGATAGTTTTTTCAATCCCTGCACTCAACAGGTATGTGCAATAGCTGGGACATGCTGCAGTTTATTTCCCTGGTTGCTGCTGTAGTGCAGTAGTTTGCTAACACTTTGAAGTGAATGTTTAAGAGACGAAATCTGCACAACAGAGGCAGTACTTGTATCGCAGAACTATATATTCAAGTCCAATGCGTATCTTTTTATGTCAAACCAGCTTTCGTGTGCAACTATCAATGGGATTTTTAAATTAGGGAAGTGACACAAGTGAGACTGATCGCCACCTGGAGTTGTTTCAACAGTATTTGCCTCAAAGCTTACATGCAAGCTCTGTGTGGTGTGCACTCCTACTATGGAGATGTGAATTACATATATATTTACTATTTGTAGATGAATATAGTCTGGAGCAATTCAGTTCCGTGCAGAAAGAGCTTTCACTCAGATGTTCAGATGATGCCTTTTAATCCTATCTGAACACCAGTTACCAACCATTACCTCCTCATATCTTACAGTACGAGTAAGACTGGAAAGACCAACTCAAGCCTGCAGACAGACACAATGTTAGCACACCATCTTTCTCAGAAATAACCACATACTTCCTGTGTTAGCCATGGAATTTGGGTCTCAGCAGTCAGCCAGCTTCTCCTTTTCAAGAACAAAAAAAGTCATATCTGTGGTTTACTACAGGGCTTATTTCTGGTGAGTATTAATTAAGCACTGTGAGCATCACGGTACAAAAATGCCTCCTTTCTCCCTGCTAGCAAGACTAGTAGCAGGGGGAATATAAAATATATATAAAAAAAATATATTCTACCATTTCCAGATTAGCCCAAAGCACAAACACGTACTAGCATTCTCTTTGTTCTTCTTACCCAGAGCGAATGCTACATCAAGTTTGGGAAAGACAGTTGTATCTTGAGCAAATTGGCTCCAGGAATCAATCAACTTATCTCATCCATGAAGATGTCTACACTTTTACATTTGTGGAAATGGTTACTAGGCATTCAGTAATAATGACAACATGATGGGCTGACAAGACTTTATTTTCCTCTGAGATTGGAGAACTCTGATTCTGCTTGGCAATAAATGTAAATTATTTACAGGGTACAGATTTGGTAGATACCAGGCAGTCTACTGCACATGGGTGTATGCAATTCTCATGTACCATAATTGTGCACTATATATGCATTGATAAAATTAATAGACCTGCAGGCAGAATATTTCTGTCTTGAATAATTTTCCACATATTAACCATTCATCTTAATACTATGCCTTTTCTTATCTGATTATTTTATTAAGAATTGGTAAGGGTTTTTTTTTTTTAGCTAAAGCTTACTGCATGAAGGAAAACCTGCAGTTGTTTAGCAGGTCAGGTAAAAAGTGGATAAAGCAGCCTCAGTACTGTGGAAGGAGCCAACACCTCTACCTTCCAAAATAACATTTGCCAAATGGATTGTCACAAGCAGCCAACTTCTATTTACTAAAGCAGTAAATGCAGGCTTGCAATATCAGAAAGAATTAAACATTCTCTGTGAAAATTAGCCATACAGCATCACAGGAGGTACCCCCTTTATCCAGCATCAGTTAAATTTCACTGTCTTCTAAGGAGATTAAATTTCCCCTTTACAACTCTTTTTCCAACTGCCTGACACACTTCAGCAAGCTTTCAAAGGCAGGATGGCATCACTGAATTCTCTCTCAAACCCAGGCTGCTTCCTTTGCACCCAGCTTCTCCACTCACTATTTTTTTTCAGTGTTTCTCCCTTTCTTTCATGGTTGCTCATTCCCCAGCATATCTTTCTTTTCTAGGCTAAAATCTTTGTGCCACATACATGCCACTGCAGCGATACAACATAAATAAAGCACAAACAGCAAATTAAGAATGCATTTGAAACATCCCTGAAATTAATTTTGAAGGATGGAGTGCATCAAAAATTAAGGATGTGAATATGAATTTTAGGCTGTGATAGAAATCAGCTGGGCATACTATAGATTTTGATATTTGTTCTATTTCTTCTGTATTTCCTGTCAGCGTAGGGCTACCAAAGACATCACATGGACAAACTGCAGCCTATGGGCAGTTTATAAAATATGTTTTCTGTATGTATTTTTCACTTGCTAAAGACACACTGCTGTTACTTTCATGAAAGCACATTTTGGCAACTTCAGTATATTTACAAATTCAGGTCCTGCGTTCTGTTGTGCTTTGTGGGTTTTTTTCTCTCAGGAATACAGTGATGGTGGTTTATGACTTAAACCTGCAAATTAACAGTACTTCTGGACCTTGGTAGACAGCCTTCCTTCTAGCGATCACATAAGGCTTTTCTTGACCCAGGCATCACCAACAGAGGCTGAATTACTGCAGATAGTAGTATTAAGCAAAAAAAAAGAAAAAAACCCTCCAAATACAGTATCAGTATTTACAGCTTACTCTTTTTAAACCAATGGGTCAGTTGGCCACAATTTCTGATTGTTTGACCCAGGCTGTCCAGAGCTATGACATCTAGGGCATGCGTGGAGAATGGTCATACATGCTCGCTTCAGACTTGTGCGGTTACCACAACTGAGATACTGCAGCTCAGTCTGTATCCACTCTACCCAGAAGTTTTAGGTAGTCTTAAGTGGGAAGTGTTGCATCATATTCTTCTCTTTAACCCTGTTAGTGTCAGAATTCCCATCATGTGTTTGGAGAACAGAGGTTCAGGTACTCTGCCTCCAATCAACTACGCCCAACATTTCCTCTGCCTCAGTTTAATACATCCCCCTCCCCAAAATCACCTCCGCAGCAAAACCTGGGAATTCATTTTGTATACACAAAGCTTCTTCAGAGTAATATGCCTTCAGCTTCATGGCAATTCCTCTCCGCACAGCCACCCTGCTACTGGATCCAACCCTGTTCTCCAGGACATGCCACATGTTTGGACAAGTCTATTCCCACCCCCTCCCAAACAGATGTACTAATTTCTTCACTCTTCAGACTTTAGCAAAAGACTCTATTGTACTGCTGCTCCTCCACTTTTCCTTCTTAAAAACAGGCCACTAAATAATCACCTGCCAGATGTCCTGATGAAAACAGTAAGGTCATTAGGACCACTCTTGGCCTCCTCTCGCTTTCCTCCCAAGAAAAACCCAGAAACTCTTCAACTCACTTTTACAGGTGAAATTTCTGCTCACCCTGGGAGGGTGAATTCATTCCTTTTCTGTCTCTCTGTCCAGTTCTTGGCACTCACATACAACTCAGAGTGAACAAAGGGAAATGTTTTTTTAAAAAATGTTGAGGGGATTGCAATGGTCTCATTGAACGGTTGGCAAAATCCTTTATGCCAAATGAGCGAGATGTTACCAGCTGACTTAAAAATTGATCCCAAATGAATGAGTCACCTTCTTAGTAAGTAAGACTTGGCAGGACTGATTTGCATCACAAAGCCGCCACTGCCTTCTGGCATCCTGAAGGCACTGTCAGTGAAAAAGCCAAGGCCTGATTGGATATAGATGCAGATGAGAATTGCTTACTCCTAGGGCAGGCTTTAGCTACAGAGCTAGCCTGAACTTTAACTACTGCTCTCTACCACATTCTTACCCACACTAGAAAGCTTATCATCTGTCTCAAAGGACATTTTCAGCTTGTACTAACACACTGAAGAAAGTACAGGCTTGAGCCCAGATATTGGCTCTCTCCAGGCTGGCAAGCTACCTACCGACATGCAATGCAGGGGCACGTCAATCATACATGCTGTTGTTTTCCAAGCATTACTGGACAGTTCAACCAGGACTGAGGTGCTGTAGTTCTCCAGCACAGATCCTAAATTTTCTACAGTGAATTATGATCATCAAACTTTGTTGGAGCAAAGATACATGCCATGAGAAGACACAACAGCTTACATCTGTGTAGCTTTGACGTACAGAAAGGGACTCTATAACTGGAAAGTTATAAAGTAGGTATGTTTATTGCACGCAGATGCACGGGGGATCTTTCCTCCACAAGCGTGCACCCCGAAGCAGCAGACCGACCCCACATTTATACAGTAAAACAATGAATATTCTATCAACGCCTATACATATTAAATACCTGAACCCGCCTACTCTCGCTTCTCATGCTAACTATCTTATCAGTCCTTGGCGCTTGCGCAGATCCTCGTAAGGGTCGCAGACAGGGGTCTCTGGGAGGAAGGCCGTATGTCTTCCTCATGATGCATTTTCACCTCTTGCCTGGAATGCAAGGATCTTGCAAGCTTGCAGTGCCTCTATCAGTCTGTGCTAGTTGATGTCCTTGTGAGGGGCCCATGGACGTATTTCAGCCCTCTGTTTTTCTTTGTCAAAGAGATACGTGACGCGCCTTGGCTCTGCTCGCCCGAGGGAGCAGCCTTGGGTTGATACCATTCTGTCCTCAAGTTCTTGCCTTTTACCTTTTCCTCAAGTTAGCATAAAGTTATCACAGGCCCTCTGCTAGGAGAGAAAAACAGACTTGTCTGGCTTCCCCCCCTTCACCCCGAGATCAGTCTACACGATCATCTAACTAAATTTCAAGCTCTATGCTATACCTGCTCCTATACCTGTACATCAGCTTCATTTTGGCATAAAAGAAAGAGCATCTTCTAAAAAGCTCTCCCTCAGCCATAAAAATGTAATATTGTAATTTATCACCAACAATCCCATTATTACACTGAAATTAACGCCATTTGAAGAGCGTTCAATCCCTAAAGGGTTTCAAGCAATGCCCTGTAAATTTCCATGTCCAGATATGTCACTAAATTCAGTCTCTTACGCAGCAGGAATAACGCACCATGGGAATCATATTGCATTTACCAAATGTATGCAAATAAATCTGACAAACAAAAACCCCTTCAGATTAAAAACAAGAAGACAAATACTATTTGTATGTATCAGTATTAAGCACTATTTTGCCCCACTTCTTTCATTTTGTACCAGACAAACTGCAAAAGTGCAATTCCTCCACAGCCAATAATCCTGCTGAGCTTCACCTTTTACCCCAGTCTCTTCATGAAATTCGTTCCAGCTGCTGAGTGTGACAGGTATGCAGCAATATACACTTGGAGATGAGCATCTGTGACAGCATTTAAGTTGACCCAGTTTTCAAGGTAGTTCATCTTAGTGGAAGAAAATCCGTATCAATGAATAGGATGGGGAAGTTGTTATTATTACATTATTGTCTCTACCAGCCCCTCCCAAAGAAAAGGAGCGACACTCTTCCTGTGTAGTCATCCATTCTCATTCTTAGGTCATTTTCATTCTAGAAGCACATTACTGTTATAGCAAAACAAGTAATTATGCCAGAAAAGGCAGACCTACTGGGGATACAGCTGAATGACAAAGATGTGCTTTGTACCAGGCAAGCTGCATCACCCCCTGACAATCACGCTGAATTCTACCAGACTTACAGGTACAAATGCTGCTTTGTTAGTCTCTTCCAAAACAACTGGGCCAGTCCATGATCACACCTTTATTCCTCTCTCAACACCTACAAAGCTCCTTGGCATAGGTCTACCATCTGGTGGTTTCCTCCCTTGACTGTCAATAGTAGCATAACATTATTCCCTTTATCCACATCCTCAAGAAGCCAACAACACCCACTGCCATTTCAATAAGGCATTCTCTGAAAAAGCCCTAGATTTCCAATTTCTTTAGCCTTTCTTTTTGGCAACCAATCAACCAACCACACCGGGTCCTCCCACTGACCAACTACAAAATCAGACTGACCGTAGTGCTTTGAAAGCTTTCTTTGTATGCTTCTCTGCACAGTTACCACATGGGCAAAGCCTTGCTTGCTTACTATTAAATATAAATTCCACCTTACTATTTGCGGTCCTGCTTCTTAAGTGCTTTTTAGAAGCAAGAATAATGGTAGTTTATTGCCCGTGAGCCAAATGTTCTGTGGTCAAACCAGAAAAGCAAACATAAACCCCCTCCTTCCACTCTTCCATGTCAGATTTGTTTAATAGAAAGGCCATTTGTTTTTTCTCCCATGTACCTCTTAGTACCTGGGATCCCAGTGTTGAGCTAGGTTCTTTTCCTTGTATTGTAGAGAATATTCAGGATTTTGCACTCTGCCAGTTGGCAACTTGGTTGGTGATGAGTAAGGCAGAAAAAGAACTCAAAGTTCAAGACTCCTTTCCATCATTTAATGCAGAAATCATCCAAAGAAAAAAGAAAATCTAAGGTGAAAAACAAGAAGATATGGTGAACAGAGACTGTACAACATGCTTGCCTGAAGGCTGAAGAAGCTCATCGATGCTCCAGGGGCTTTCATGAGTTCTATGTCAAATGGTCATGGGATAATATGCAGAAAAAGGAGCAGGGGTTGAACCAAGCTCTTCCCAGCCTTTGACTCACACTCCTGCTTGCTCAGTGTGTTGTGCCTGGAGGCACAGCTCCAACAAGAAACTGTGTTTATTAGTTTGAAGTTTACAGATTAGAGTTGTATCCTTAGAGAGAGAATTGTAAATCACCTCTGACCAAGGAACACAGGAAGGTTTTGCCTTCTGCATTCTAGATAAGCACTCTAACCACCAGACTACTGTTCAAGGCAAAGCAAAGGACCTTGTTTAATTGAGAGCTAGATGGCTTTTCGCAAAGGTGATCTTAATCTCTGATTTTTGAGAAAAGGGTGCAAGAATTTATTTCAGAATCAGCATTTAGAACAGCGTGGAAGAAGGTGTTTCTTCACAGCCATGAGTAAGCATGAAGATAGGATGCTTAAGACATAACCCTTACTCACTGTTTTCTATTATATCCTGGTTTGTATTTTGGGGTTTGTTTGTGGGTTTTTTCCCCCCAGGTAACTGCATACTGTTTTAAGCTATATTAATGGAGATGTGTTTACTAACTACTGCAAGGAGATTAAAACCAAGGAGATTAGGCATTCTATGTGCATACACATATTATACCTCCAAGGCTCTAACAACATCTATTGAAATATTGAGGATCTTCAAATACAGTGTGCTTTACACATCTGAGCCACCAACATTTCCAAATGTGATCCAAACACTAATTTTCAATAAAGAGATGTTACTCTCTGCAACACAACTCCAGAAAAAAAATCATGGCTGTGGTTATGGAACGTTACCATATTTTCCCCATGCATCTTTATCTCCATCATTAATTCTGTAATTTCAAGTAAATCAATGTATACCTTCTGCAAGCGTATGAAACCCTGTGTTCCCTTCACATTTACAGGGAAGCAGAGATACTGCACACTTTTTTTCTTGAATGTGTTCTTGACAGAGAAGTGCCCACCTTATTGATTCAAACAGTATCTGAGAGGCATCAAAACTGCAGCAATAGTGCAGCTGCTAACATGAATCACAAAATCTTTTTCAGCACATTCGAACTGGGATCTTACTGCCCTGAACATTGATACATAAATACAGTTATCTGACATAATGTAATTTCAGAGCAAAATCACATCAGTGCATTGACTTAATACCAGGTTCTATATGAGAATCTCATATTCTTGGCCAACTATGTAAAAAGTGCAGCCTAAACAGCCCTGCACAACGAAAAAAATATTTAACCTATAGAAAATAAGATTAATAACCTTATTGGACAGATGCACTCTGAGATTTTAATTCTGCTTCAATTCCTGTTTAGCACAAGTTCATTAAACTCCTACATCATGAGTCTGACCTAGAAAAGTAAATAAGTACTCTGTTATTCCCTTTAGAGCCCTGAGTTACTAATAAGGAATTATAAATCTCCAGTCACTTTGTCAAGCAGCCAAATACATCCCAAGTGAAACACAACTGCAAAGTTCATAAAAATGAGACCGATTGAAATGCAAGACTAAAAATGTGATTTTGTTTTATAGCCCATGAATTAATACCACATTGTTTCCGCTTTTGTGAACTACAAATGTGGACAAGCAGGAATGAAGAGAATACAGCTGCATTCACCCACCCGGTCAACTCTTTCACTGGCCCTTGTTTGTGTCTCCTCCTTGAAAACATCAAGTTATTGCACTTACATAGCACTATTCATCAAAGATGTTTAAGCTTTTTATGAAGACAGATAGGTAGTTAAGATGTGGAGAGACTCGGGAACAAATAATCACAAACATTCACACATGCCTCAGCCAAAGTCACCATGCAAGCCAGTGATGGATTTGGTAATAGGGCCATCTTATATAGCCTGGCTCAACCTCCAGCTCTAAAACCCACAGCATATCATGGGCACTGATCCAGCAGAAAGCTAATACATCACTAGAAATTTATGAATAATCAAATTGAAGATGTTTTCTAAAACAAAGCCATAGTCCTATGTATAGGATGAAATCTGGGCTCTGCTGGAAAGCTTGACTCTCTGATAGAAGTCCTCTTGGCTTCAGCCATTCCCTTCTAAACATTTCTTGAAAATCTGATTTGGATTTGTTGATGTGTTTGTTGGATGACCTCAGTTATACTATCCAGGCTATGTTAAATATAGTAGCTTGAATTGTCATTACCTACAGCAATTAAACCTATAATTAGATCCCCTTCAATGTCTTCTTGACTTGCAAATGCATCCCTCTAACTTCCCTGATGCTGTTTTACCATTTGACCCTGGACTATCTCTGTTTGCTTTCTCAGTGCAATAGTTCTAAAGTCCTCTTTGAAGTAACCTGGCCAAAAAGCTGAGCACTAGTTTTAATAGTAGAGTGACCATTACTTATAATTCTTTGCCTAACTACAAAAGACCTAAAGCTTATTTACAAATCATCCTGCTACAGTTTATCCCATTGGTTTTGTAGATGTCCACCAGAGCACAGCTTTGCCTGTAGTGCATTTTGAATGCTGCTGAAATTTCAAAATATGCAACTGTACACATGCACATTGATTTTGGTAGGAATTTGACAATATTAACAGGCCCAGTGAGCTTAACCCTTCACCTTGCAAGGCTCACTCAGTTTGCCATGAGGAAACACTCCTAATGAGGCCATAAAAGCCCTAACATCTGGCCTGCTCCTAGTAACGAAGATGACAGGTCTGATTCACAAGACTCCTATTCTGGCTATTCTGGCATATTCTACTAAACCTTCCCAACTCAGATACTGACCACTTGGCTGCTGCCTCCTGAGGACAGAATGCTCTGCACTGTGTATACTCTGTGAAGCAGTTTGGGACTTTGCAGTATGAAAACAATTTAAGATAAGTTATAACGTGGCTGCACAATTTGAATTATGCCTGATGTATTTGTCGTGCTGATTTTTAATTCTCTATCCACCTCTAAAGCTGAGATGGCACCATTAATTACATAGCTGGAACACTGTACCTGTATAAAAATGTGAATGAAATTGCTAAATTAAGATTGCCTCCAAGAAACTGTTGCTTAGTCTCATTAGCAATACAAAAGTGCAGTAATTGAAATGCATGCAAGAAGCTGTTTATTCAACTGGCCAAAAACCTGACAGTTACTAAAAGGAATCTTAATCTATACAAAGAGAGGGTTAATTAAAGATATGCAAATAATTTGTTTTCTTGTGTCCCATTTAAATAGATGATGAGACGACAATGGATCCTCTGGAAGATCACAATGACGTGTGAAATACATTGTATGAAAGGTGTTAAAAATTGTGTGCTAAAATACAATGTACTAGGAAAACAGAAATTAAAGTCCTGTACACTTGGCCCAATTTGCATATATTTTAGCATCCCACTGGGAAAATAAACATGTTTTGTAACTACTGACACCTTCACATCAAATTCAGAGACCAAGTCACTGAGGGGGTTTTCCAGCCACATACAGTGTTTCAAAGGCAGCATGTCAGAGTCTTTCCAGCTCTGACAGGAAAAGACAGACATGGCTTTGGGCTGTGGGAGAGCCAATGTAATATGGTTAAAAGCAGCTAAAAAAACACCAATTATCCTGTAAACCAAAGAGGGATGCTAGCAACCGGACAGTCCGCGTCTCCACTTCAGGCAATTTAATATCTCCTATCTTTTATTTTCCTTTTCTCTCTATTCCATAAAATGCCAATAAATCCTCCTTTTCTTTAATCTAAGCTTAATTGGGTTTTTGGCTGTTATCTGGGGAAATTACTTTTTCGAAATTCCTGAGGGAAACAGAGCAGTTCCTCAGGAGAGCTGAACACAACAGTCAGCTTACTGGTCAAGGGCAGGGGAAAAACTGTTATCTCCTTTCAAGGAAATGCCTCAGAGGGGTCAGTGGTATCATTATGAACAGAGAAAGGGCTAAATGACTTGAGCACACAATGCACCATCGGGGACTTAGATACATGTAATAGACTACTGGTAGTGAGAGGTAGGATTATACACAAACATGCTAGGAATGAGATGGCTATCTTAAAAATATTTCAAAAGCAATGTGTTCCCTGAAATTACGGCGCACAAGGAGAAGTCGTATCATTTTAATTATAACAGTATAATTAAAGCAGTACAATTGCCTTAATGTGGATGCAGACTTAGAGGTATAAAGGTGTTTCTTCCATGATAAGCCAGTCTTGGCAAACAAGAATAAAAGACATTTCTGGGATAAGGCATCTTGACACTATGCATCTATGCCCATGGCAGAAGACGACTATTTCCATTAGGGATGTGAACGTAATAGAATGAAGACTGCATGTAGACCGGTCCCAACAAAAGAGGGTAGGTTTTACCAGAAATGGGGAAAAGAGGGTTCTTGATAAAAAAGCATTAAAAAGTGGTTATCTTTTGTTTGTACATCAAAGGCACACCATTATCAACACAAAGGATTTTTTTCTTCTCATTGATGCCCTCCTCAGGGTTTGCACATACTTTCCACTAATAGTTCTCTGCATTGTGTAATTACAGAAGATGGAAATAGACCCACAGTTATGAGGTGCTTTCAATGGAGTTATCACTTTGCAAGTCTGAGCCTAGCATTTTTATTATTTGTGCTGCTTTGTATCACTGTGCTGTTTGGAATATTTATTCAGAGCATTTGTGTTCCAAGTATTTCCATTTCCAGAATACAATTTAATGTATAGACAGAGCAGCAGACTGTCTGCTTCCTGACAGGGCTGATAAGAACCAAAATGTTTACAACGTAAAACTGTCTGAGAAGCAAAGCAACAGACCTCTGCAGGACAGGCACTCAGACAGGAATATCTGCTAGTAAATCTGAAACAGCTCAAGCTGACAGAACCCTCCTACCCAACATCCAGAAATGTTCCTCTGAAATACCAAAGTAACTCGTAGGTACACACAAAACTATTTTTAATATAAAAATACTGCATCTTCCCCTACTGTGGCCAGATATATTCTGGACACCAACATATTTGAAACATGTTGCTGTGACACCAACATAAATGTAGGTTTTCCCTCCTAACCAAAACAGTATGCTTCTGAACAGTCTGTGATGTGATATATACTGTCTTCTCTGCTTAGATTTCTTCAACAATTCTACAGAGCATGGAAATTTATGTGAACCTTCATATTGTCCCTAGCATTGGAAACTCTTATATCCAGCTCCATTCTTAGGTAATGCCTCCTGCAATCCCAACTTGCACCCTTGTTCTACTAAATCACTATCCAGTATCAAGTTGCCCTCCTGGGGCAATTGCACAAGTAATTCGCAAGACGATCACAATATCCATAATTCTCCTACGGCTACTTTGTGAGAGGGCTTGGGAGGAAATAAATAGCCCTGAAACAAACTCTGCTTTATGAATTATTCTGATGCAAATTCATACTCTAAAACATTCCTCTTGTGCTAGAAGAAAGGAATATAAACAACTGAGAATATATTTTTATATTTGGATTTACAGGGGCCATTATGAAAAATTGATTAACTGTAACAAACCTCCAAACAAATACTAATTTAAAGAGCTAGGTGAGAACCACAGCAGTGATGAACAGCTAACTGGTATATTCACCTAAGACTGAGCCACAGTCAAAAGATGTTAGTTTCTATTATTCCTATCTAATGTTGTGAATTTTAAAATACTTTGGCCAAGATCTTTAAAACACATAGACACTTAAATCTGTTTGAAATGAATGAGAATTTTCATCAAACTACTCTGGAAGAACTGGCTCTCTGGATTTCTCAGGATATTATCATCACAGTTGTTGTATTCACATGGGGAAGAAATTGGCTTAGTCACACAATCCATCAGCTAAAGTTTGCAGAACCCACCTCACTGACAAAAAGAATCTCATATTAAAATTTTGAACATTTTAAAACTGTTTCAAACACTAATATTGTTCTGTGCAGCCTGAGCCCTTCCTACCCTGGCGGTTTATATACATTACTATAAGATCAGGGTTCTAAATCCACAAAATACTGAATTATACTAAAACCACTAGGCACTGGTTCTACCATGCTATCGTGGCATCTGTGTGCAGATGAAATCCAGCAGCTCCTTGGGGTGCTGAAGCAATGGAGGCTCTCCAGGGAGGCAAGCAGGACAGAGACTCTCCAGCCCCAGGGCACTGGGCACCTCCCTGGGGACAGGAATGTGCTGAGGCCAGACCAGCCTGCCCAGCTTGGCAGGGATGGGGCACCATTGGAGGCTGTCACTCCTATGGTGTTGGTATCACTGAGGCTGAGCCGAACTGGGGCTCCTGGGCCCACAGAAGCGATGGGCAGAACTGTTCACATCCATCTCCAAAGCAAAAACAGAGCTGCTATGAAACTCATGCAAAAGGTATCTGTAGGTTTTGACGACAACAGAGATGAAGACGACAGCTGTGCAGGGACAGGATCCTGACATAAAGGAAAGGTTGAGCAGGAAGGTCCCAGCACCTGTTTGTGCTACAGTATCTAGTCCACAGCAAAGTCAGTTTCAGGTCTAAAGATTTGAAATTAGGAATCAAAGCAATAAAGGATAGATGGGTCAAACAGTATTTATAGTATTTACAACATTTGTAGGTACCAGGCAAAACATTTAGATGGTGTTGCCCATCACTCTGAGGTACAATTATTCCATGACAGCATGGCTAGACAAAGACACACTAACCAAGTGACATTATTCACAATTTTGCCAGTCTAAGGCATGTCAGGATGTCATTATTTTATGGTAAGAGATGACATCTTTCCATTTAAGAGCCCTAAATGTGAGATACCAAGTTCAATACCAGAAGTAGTCAGCTGGTATCAATTGAGGGCAGCTTGTGTCCATCCAACCATAACTGTTAATCGTAAACAGTCCTCCTTAACTTCTAAAAACAACTTGTGACCAGCCTTTCAAAAAAGCCACTATGAAATTCACTTTGGAGAATCTTCCCCTCCACCACCCCATCTCTTCCTAATGCAGCTTTAAATTAACATGTTCAATAAAGCAAGCAACACTCCAGCTCTAATAGCCAGAATCAGTCTTGACCCTCATTTTATCTTAGCTGGAGATAATTACTTGATACTAATGCAGAGTGCCAAAGACATTTCTGAATTTCACTGAATTATTATTAGACAGATTTTGATTCAAAACCCTCAGTGTAACACTACATAGCTACATAGATCAGGTTATTTTGTAGTACTCTTGCTTGCTTGCAGACGAAGGTCACAAACCTTGACTGTACTTTCAAGTAAATCCAGACTTCAGGACCAATCCCATAATCTGACACATGTGAGTAATCACATCAGTTGCTTTGTACAGATCTTTCTCCAATAGAGATGTGCATACTTGTTTCCCTCAACCACGTTAAGTGCATTTATTACAGGCATAAAGCATGGAATATTACACTCTGAATAGGGTATTGTACATGTCATACACCAGCTTTGTAGCAAGTAGCTGCTGCTTTTTGTGGGAGTGTCACATGAACTATCAGCAGAGTTTGTCAAGCAATGCCTTAAAATTCAGTGATATCTCAGTGAACGACTGGTTAATTTTATAGAGTCTAGATGGAAAGTCTGAGAATTAATATGCATAAATTTGAATCAATCATTCCTGGGCATTTAGCAGTCACTGCACTACTGATATCTATGAAAAAATGACCAGAGCTGTCTGGAATATCAATAAGAAACCCCACAATAGATGGTTATCTGTCAACAAATATGAAGTATCTACATAATCACAATTCTACCATGTTTGAAAGGGTATATGATCTCTGTAAATGAGGCAATCAGGCCCTTAGCAGCTATTAGCATTAAGTAATGGTCAGTGACAGTGGAAAATCTCAATGATTCAGCCTCAGTACATGCAATGCAGTGTTATGTGCCACATGAGCAAAGACTGGCTAGATTTTCACTAATCAGCTCTGAGAGTGCCAAAGGCTCACTGATTGTTTCATCAACTCAGGTTTATTCCAAGTATAGCTCATCAGATTACAAGTCTGACAGACGCTGAAGTACCTCACAGTGTTACACAGCTGATGAGCACAGTGTCACAACAGCAAACCCAAATGAGGCAGAATCTTTCTTTCAAAATATATTCTACTAAATATTAAACTCTCTCCTTCAGAATATACTTCAAAAATTAACTGTATGATGCCAAACTTCTTTAATATTCAGATGCCACTAGTTAACTGCATATTGCAAAATATCCTACTTTCACTGTGACTGCTGTGATGCTTCTGCACATGTTGGAGTAATATGAAAAATGTGGCCTTTTGAATTCTTAATGGATCAGAACTGATACAAGGACACAAGATGGTTGATCTGAGAAAGCAACAGACATTAATTGAACCATGTACCTGATAAATGAGGTAATCCCCACAGTGGATGATTCACATGCATCAGGTAGGCTGCTTTGATATCAGTGCTCCAAAGAAATATTTCAACCTTCCCTTGCAGCCTAGTAAGTAGTTAATAATCTTTACCTCATCCAGTATATTTTAAACACTGTAAAACGTTTTGTTCTGGTTTTATATACTGTACACATTCAGCCCCATCAGGAGTGGTGCACACAGGCATATTTCCTCACACTTGTATTGAGAACCTCATTTCTAACAACAGGCAGATCACTTTGGATCACAGGAGTTCAGAGCCTGCAAAAGATTCTGCAGTACTGTAGGAACCTTTCACTGCAGCAGCACTTACATGAGGCACAGAAGTCTCTAGCTCATTCGGTCACTTATTTTATCCTGTGATTTCAATTACTTTATATTACTACTACCAATACAAGATAAACAGAATCTATGACACTTCTAGCACTTAAAAAACTTCTCATAGTTCAGATGTCAGTGTACTGTAATAATCACCTGGCTGCTAACTAACTTATGCTTCACCTTGCAACTAACTTCTTGCCCTACCTACTGTCTTTCATCTTTCTTAGTCCTCCAGGTCTTTAGGTCTGGGAATTGATCTATTTATTAAGCATTTGTGGAGTTCCTGGCAGGTTTAGGCTTGGTGCCCTACCTGTGCCTTTAAATACACAGTAACAGAAAAGTTCCTCTACTGCAATTCCCAAGACACTGCTCACCAACAGCTCCTCAGTGCTCATTTCTCTCTAGGTCTCTGGCCAAAGCAATGCAAATTCATACGCTCCACCCACAGCCAACTACTGCATCTAAGAAAGAGCAGTTCAGCACAGCTTGACCCATACAGGCAAATGTAATAAGCAGAATTTAACCATTCTTAAAAGAACCCACTGCATAATCGATACTTTGTAGGACTCGTGCAGTGTATGCTGATTTACACAGAGAAACCATTGATGTCTCTGGTAGAACCAACAGGTACTGTCCTTTATTCTGATCTTTTTCAAGCAGACTCTGACCAAAAATGAATAAAAAGCCATGCATTTTCATATCAATAAGGTACAGCATTACATCGAACGTGGGGAGAAGGAGCCCTTTGTATGCTACGGGCTTCTAACGACACTTTTATGAATTACATCTTGTCAATAGTAACTAACCAAAAGCTACTGACATTCAGATTTAAATAGCCACACATTCCTAAAGATACTAGATCATTAACGAGAGGCTAGCACTTGCAGAACCCGCTGACAAAATCTGCATACACTGGGGGAAGCCAGCAACATTTTGGAATCACAGCAGGATAAGCAGGAGGCCAGCACTGATTACTAGAACCTTCGCTAGCACGGTAGTTAAGCATGTGCTTAAACGTTTAATTATTCTCACTGAAGTATCTGACAATCTCACATATTTAAGTACCTCACTGAAATATAGCTGTAATTATGCTCTATTTTTTCTGCCAGTATCTTTCAATATCACTAAATAAAGCTTGTCCCAAATGTGTGGACATTTCTGGAGTAAGGCTGAGAACAGTGGCTGGGAGGAAGGGGCCTCAGTAGTAGAGTCACTGAATAAGTTACTCAGCATGTTGTGAATTAGTACACCCATGCTACTCTAAGGTATCCCTAACTATTCAGATAGCCAATGCAGTGATGGTTCCAAAACACAGTAGTATGCATTATTTGACTAAACTCTATGCCTCCTCAAGGGCCTGTGAAGCAATAGCAAGCCAGAGTGAGTCAGGTATTAAATAGGCATTAAAACTGATTCTGAAGTCCCCTTTCCTAAAGTCTTCTACAGTGAACAAAAAATTGAATACAATCTTCATCCTAGTGAATACTTAACAATAAACACAATCTTTAGGATTTTTTTTAATGCTTTCATTTTCTAATAGGTACTCCCCCCAAAAAGGCAGATATACTGATATCAAACTATGTTTTCTTTAAGGCTGGTGTTTATAGACAGCACAGCATGGGGGAACGGCAAAAGAAACTTATCCTCTCACTGCTATTATAATATGGCTCACTGGTAAACAGAAAAAGTATACGAACTATATGCAACACTTTCAGACCCATTCCATTCACTTAAAAACAACTGAAGAAGCACTCTTACCACGCAAATTATTTTATATTAAATCAGTAATTAAAATAAATTTTAATTTCACTTGGGATTCCTTTTTATCTTCAAGCAAAATAAGTAATTAGATCCTATTTGTTCCCATGTTTATGCTTTCTTTGCTCTTCAAAACACAGGGCAATATGCTGAATATTAAAGTAATTTTCTATACTCGATATCATTAATTTCTACACAAACCACAGACACCAAACCACAGCCTCATTTCAGGACAGCATATTGCAATGCTCCGAAGGATTACCTCTCTCCCATAGGTTATTTATGAATACCCATTAAAAAGTGCAAAAGTGCAGGCTATTAATTTATCCCATAAATAGCTAAAATAACACGCGTTATATCCCGCTGTACTGCTGACACTCAGGATCATTAGGTTTTAAGAAGGCAAGTTTTGCGCCCCATGCAATCACCTACATAGGAAAAACATGTCAACAGCTGTCAGAATGTACCTGTAAGGGTAGGGAAACAAACAAGCCATCAAAACCACCGCCTGATACATTGTAACAAAGAATATTTACAGTTGCAATCACTACAAGCATAGAACAGCTTTTAGTTGGTCACTTACCTAAAGATTTGGGTTCCAAGCAACAAATTTAACTTCACTTTTATTACAGTATAGTTTGGGGAGGTAATTAACCAGAAATGTGTTCAATGCTTAAATTGAAGACACCTTTCTTATTTTTACTTTTTTTAATTCTTTCTATGACAAAAGAAACACACCTGCAGAAAAACAAATTAAAGGTAGACTTATTACATGCATAATTACATAGGACTGAGAAATTCTGCACAGCTCCAGGCTGGATGCCTGACTGGACTTACTCCAAAGAGTCATGAATTTCTGAGCTCTTGGTTATGAGGAAATTTGACAGTGGTCCTTCAAACTCCCCTCTATTTCTGAACAGGTAAGCTGCCTGCAAGAGTTTGACAACGGACATCATGTCTAGCATTATCTAGAGTTATGGGGCTCAAACCTAATTCCTGTACAAAGACATGGAAGTCTGAGGTGGAATCAGCCTGAGGTATTGATCCTTATTATATGTAATAGGCAAAACAAGCAATGTAAGCCCTGACTAGTACCATAAGCCTCCAAGATGTACTTAGCACGAAGATACAACTGAAGTCTGGGAAAACTGAAAGGCAGAAGTAAAACAAAACATGAAACAGGATTAACTACACCAGCAAGAAGTAGACAGTAGAAAGCAAAGAAGAATAAAATGATAAAAGCAAGAAAATGTGAAATTCCATAAAGCACACCATACTGTAATAAGAAAGAAGAAATATACACTTATGGAGAAGGCAAAGGTCAGAAGTCTCAGAGAACACTAGAAAAATATAATGGATAATGACATGGGACAATTTTTCAAGAAAATTTCACTGAGTGGGAACACAACTCATGGTTCTTCAAACACATCTCACAATTGTAAAAAAAAGCAGACTTGAAAAGTCACGACACAAGTTCCTTCTCATGTTCCTTCAGTGTGCAAATTACAACGTGATCACATAAAATACACATCATGATCATATATAGTATGTATATCCCCATAGAGGTCTCCACTGAAAATACTGTTCTACTACAGATACCAGTCTGTTACATCTCAAGCTACAGCAACTCAGTCCTTTAGCTCCTACTACAACATCTTTTGGTTTTAATCTGCAGGTCTGCAGTAAAAGCTCTGATGTCTGTCACATGCATTACCAAGTAAAATACTGATCTAACTGTTAATAGTTCAACATTTGAGTTTATGCATATATGCTGGTATGACTGTGGTTTTCAGTTCTTTATAAATTTTTAGAAGTCTTTGGGAAGCAAAGTAAAAGGAACTTTATCTCCTAGCTTCCTTGAGACAAAGTGAAGAATGATTTTTTTTTTTTTTGAATAACGAAAAGAATAGAAAACCATCACAGAAGTATTTCACCATTTATTACTATCCCTGAAGTTGACCCATAGAAATCATTGATGAATTTGGTATTGACTCCAAGACATCAGAATCCAGCACAAGACATTTTCATTTAATAAATTCTAACCAAGTACAAGATGAAAGTGCTGCCTACATTCCTGGAATGCCTAATGTTGTGTTCACCACATCACGCTACCTGATATTCAGGATGAAAACCAAGATAACCCTAAGCAAGAGCTAGTCATTAACATTCCAGAAGACACCATTGCCTCTGAGGGATGTTTGAGTAGAGTTTGGAAAAGCACTGAATTTCAGAGAACCATCTCACAGGAGGCGGAGCGATGGGCCAGAATATGGCACTGAATGCATTCCTATCAGAAGAGGTAGTAACTCAGGCACTTCCAAGTGAAAGTTTTTCAGAGAGTCACAAGATGGAAGTTTAGCAAAAGAGCAAGGAGAAAGAGCAGGTTTAAGACTGTAATTCTCCAAGTAATGATACAGTTCTCTATAACCAAATAGACATGTTAAATAAGCATTTGTCCTTCTGCAGAGTAGTGTACAGTCAATAACTATTTAAATTCAAGGTGATGGTACTATAAACCTAGGATTACTAATTGTCATTCATCTCATTTCTTTATCCAGCTCATCTTCTACCATAAATCCCTTGAAAGGCATATATATATATATAATAAGTCTTCACACTGGCTGCCAGGGATCTCTAAAGATTGGTGCTTCACTACCTACAGCATAACCGAGTTCTTCTCCACAGCAAGACTCTGAGTGAGCAGATCAAACTTACACTGATACCCATGTGGAACCCCATCACCATCACCACTGCTCTTCAAATGTATATGTATGCTACATGTATGTGACAGAACAAAGCAAGGAAGGGGAAGAAAGACATGACATGACAATACCTATCAGAAATGCCACTACTGTTAGTCATTCCATTCTGAGTGCTAATTTACCTAGTAAATTTTAAGGGTAACAGCAGTACATGCAAAAATACACTTTTGGAAATAAACCCTTAACAGCTCTAAATAACCAAAACATTACAGTAGATGAGCATGGTGAACAGTCACATATCCATTTCTCATTGATTTCAATGGGATTTAGTGTTCCATATCTGATAAATCATCCTGTACAGCTGATAAAACACAGGCTGCATTACATGAACAATAATTGGTATTTATCTTTTTCTAAACTCATCATTATATAAATAGTACTTTGTATTGTATATTGATTTTAGGGCACATATAATGTATCGTGTCCTATCAGAATCAATGAGGAGTGAAAATACAATTACTGAAAATAATTTAGATTAAGATAAATATGATTGACCTTTTAGCCTTTTTCCATGTTTTCAACAAAACACGCTGAGAAACAAACGTAAGGTGACATTTACATTTAAGAGTAGCACAAAGGAATAAGATACTTGGGACATCCAGAAACATGGTATGGATCCACACACCAGACAATAAAATTGCTCAGGTGAATAGCAAATACATGAAGAGTTGATCTGATGCTTATTTGCTTACCACTTACTTCTCTATCAAGCTTAATTTTCTATCTAAATCAAACACTGAAATCATCAGCACTTGTCTTTCAGAAACTGGAATTTAGGTCCTATAGCATATGCTTAATCTTCTGGAAAACAGCATTAACAGAAGCACTGGCAATTATATCAGAATATCAAATAAATGGATTTAACAGACTTTTGCAAAAGCCATATAGATGAACTCATCAGTCAAATTTAAAATGCTTGAATAAAGCAATAATGCTCCTTGCTAAACATGTTTATGAAGAGCTGGTAGATTCTGTAGCTGCCAAGCGTAGCAACACACACCTGAGAATAACCATAAACACTGTAGCTAAAAACAAGGAAGTTGCCAACTCTCTCACAGAGGGTGGGATGGTAAACACCATAAAGAGTATTGACAGAAAGGCAAATTACAAATACTAAAATTATCAACAGGCTATTTTGTAGCTGTATCACAAAGAAACTAATGCAAAATGCTAAGTTTTCTCATGCAGGACCCAGAAATTAACTTCAAAGTCAAAAACTCTTCCATTGTCTTCCAGAACATTAATACTGAATGTGTAAGTGTATTGTTACCTCCAAAGAAACATTTCCCTTTCAATTTCTACAAATTTAATCATGCCTTTTCTATTTTTTGCTTTCTTTAAAGCACCCAAGTGCTATGGGGTGCTTCTTTCTAATTAATGAGATTAGAGACTTACATTATCACTCTCTACTAGTAAAAGGGAAAATGTGTCTCACTGGACTTCAGAGCAGAGGCTTTCAGTATTATATATCTTAATGGTATACTTCATTTCAATGCACAGCAACAGACTGCACTGAGATGCAATGAGATGAGAAAATAACACACAGGGAAAAAAAACTTTTTTCAAAAAAATGCCCCACTGAAACGTACCAAGCACAACTGGCATTTTTGAGACTGCAGCTCTTCCAACACAGGATTTGACTTGTACTGAAGATCAAGCCAGTTTCTCTGATGTCAGAGTAAATGTTTCCCTATGTTCCACTTAAACATTGGCACCTCAAAATAACATGAGGTAAACACAGGTACAATATGACTAAAAGCTGATTTATAATGTTATCACTGGGCTTCAGAGCAAGATCTTTTCTTTTTTTAAACCAAATCCACTATGGATCACAAATACTGATGTTTATCAGTGAAGGTGTGTCCTATCCCATATCCCAGTACTACATATCCTATCATATACCTGCTTTTACTTCAAATCAGAAGACGACCCATTCTTAAACACAAATCTGAACTGGAACAACTGAGCAATTTCAGAAGCTGGAAGAACCTTCCCCACAAGCTTTATCAGTGAGAAAATACCAAATCTCACGTCCCCTCCCTCCTGTCTTCAAAACTGGTGATTTCACACACATCACTGGATTAAATGACATAGGCAGCAAAGAATGCCTGGTACTTCTGCAGCCAGATACACTGCTACACAGGGTAAAATAAAAATATACACCATGGAATTGTTCCACAGAAAAAAGAATGCAACCATCACATGCAAAATACAGACACTCAGTTGTGATACTCTCTGTATAGCTCTCCAAGGATAAGGATGTTTCACCTGGATTCAACACCTAACTCTTGAGTTAAGGAACTTTGTAGGACAAATGCTTAACACAAAAGTGAAAACACCTAATTTCACTCTATACCCCTGTCCTGGTTTCAGTCAGGATAGAGTTAACTTCATTTGTAGCAGCTGATGGGACGCTGTGTTTGGGAGTTAAAATGAAAGCAGTGCTGATAACACCCTGATGTTCTTAGTTGCAGTCAGACAGTCAAGGACTTTCTCAGCTTCTTTGTATTTCTCTATTCATGAGAAAGGAGGGGCGAAGCCAGGACAGGTGACCCAGATGGGCCAAAGAGTGTATTCCATGCCAATTACGTCCTGCCTAGATATAACGGGGGGGCTGAGGGGAGGAAGAAGGGGGCGGTCTCGGGACACGTGCTTCTTGGGGGGACGGTCGGGTTCCGGGACAGCTCTGGGTGGTCCGGCCTGAGTTGTGTGGGTCGGGGAGAAACTGCATTGGGGATCAAGAGTTTCATATTCTTTTGCTCTAAAGTCCTGTTAGCATTGTTATATTTTATCTTTCTGTTATCTTAGTAAACTGTCCTTATCCCAACCCACGGGCCTCTTAGTTTCTTGGTTTTGGAGTTATTTGCCCCTTCCTTTTCCCTTCCCTTGTTTCCCCCCTTTTTCCCTCTTCCCCTGCTCTTTTACTTTAAGGAGCAGGCAGCTGCGTGGATCTCGGCCCACAGCCGGGGGGAAACCACGACAACCCCATTTTATGGCTGCAAATCAGCCTCCGTGAACAGCTGAAAATCTGCTGCCTTTCATCAAACCACCACAGAAGACATGCAGCAAATCCAGGAAGTAGGGGTACAGATGTAAACTGAGTATTTTTCTGGTTAGCCAGGCTGTACCTCTTGATCAGCTGGCACGATTCTCCTGGGTTGCCACTGACCAAGAAATAGAGAATCCTCAAGCAATCAATGCAGGCTGCTTTTCCATCTAAGCAGCAACACTGTGGATCACTTGAAATCCATATTCTGCCTAGTTTATAGTGAAATAATCACTTTGAATTTCATCTTTCATCTTTAAAATGAGAGTCATAACACTGATCCATTCTTTACCCTAAGGGCTCAAAGCACTTTAGGAAGAGCTATGTAAGTGCTATGTGTATCATGTTGTATCAAGGTCTGTCTCCTTGCCCTGTTTAAACACACCTGGAACCTCACAGCTTGTTCTGCAAGAAGGTTTAAAGAAATCATGTAAACATTGATAAACACCTTATTCTGTTTGCATTGCCCTTGGAGCCAGTTAGTCCATTGCCAGGAACAACAGCAAGGTCCATTCACAGCAGTCTACTTGTACAGTCTTGAGTAAACAATTTTTCACATACTGTCCTAGTATTGTTATTTCTGCATAAGAAAACAAATGAACTGCCAAACATCCCTCGCTAAAGCCAAATTATAATTTGCCTTCTTTAAATGCTGCTTTCAAGACAAAGCATCAGGTAAGCACCATTTCATGGGAAGTTCGTCTATGATACGCCTGGTAGGAAACATTGCTCCTAGAAGAGTATGTCCACAGTGAGTGTTCAGAGAAATGCTTGAACAATTGGCCTAGCAGGGGAAAATGCATTCCTTGGGGGTTCTTGAATTTGTGGTTAGATGTGGGTGCCAACAGCATTTGTATTAGATCTTATCTGTTTCTCACAACCTTTGTAGGAATGAGAATTGAATGTTTAAAAGTGAGAGCTAGAGCAAAGGTTAGGAGACATGGAGCTCTCATTACCCCTGGTTCTGTCCTCACCTAAACTATACTAACTCATGCCTTCCACAAGGTTATCAACCATTTGCCTTACAGGAAAGCCTGTAACATCTCAGGATGTGAAGCCTTAACTTTCTTGGGAGGGAGCACCCTCTCTGAATCCTGGGGCACATCCAGACATGGACAGATTAATTTTGAAATGCTGGGGGGTTAATACCCAAAGATTTCAAACTAAGACTAGTTAGCCTGGTTCTATTTTACACTAAGCCCATTTCATACTTTTAAAATATTGTACAGGAGTGTTGAAGTGAGCAGCCATTGTGAAGTGTCCAAGAATGGCTTCACACCAACCTTTCCCTTAGTCATTACTATACTATAGGCTGCAGCAAAAGTACTGAACTATTCTGTTTACCATAACAAAGGATAATATAAAAAGGAGAGAATAAATTTAGACACTGTGCGGAGCTGCTCTAACTTCCACCAGCAGCCCGGAGTGATATAGTCCAGTTCCAGAAATATTTTACTTTTTTCTCTTTTAGTCTCAACTACAGGACTAAACCAGAAGGCAGTTGCAGTGTAGTAATACTTTAAAACAGGATATATATTTAAAATAGTAAATATCTCAAAAAAGCATTCAAAAGTATAGTAAGGCATTGTATTTTTGCATTCATAAAGGGTTTCTGTACCTGTATCTCCAGTTTCAGGTTGAGTGACACATCCTTCAATCTCACTAGACAAATGTGGGGTTTATTTGTTTGTTTTCCTAGCATTTTTAATACATACAAGTGCTCTTCTCCGTTTCCTCAGATTTAGAATAACATATTTAAAAGGCATCCAGGACACATTAACATCTAACCAGCAGCAGAAACTGTCAACTTCTATTCTATCCTACTTGGCTCCCTGACTACAAAGTTCTATTAACTGAAAGCACCAGTTCACAAAAATAATCAAGAAGAAAGGTCAGTGGTTTATGAAAGTTCTGGGCTGTCAGGGCGCCACTGGGACTTGAGCTCAGTGCTAGCTTCAAGAATGAAAAGACAGATATACAATAGTACATAATCCTGGCACCAGTCATAAAACCATACAGATTTCCTCAGATCTGAGGATGACCACTGAAACATCAATCCACGAACAGGAATTCCTTACACATGGCCATTGCACAGACACTGTCAGAACAACATGTAACAATAAGCATCACTAAAGTCTCTACAGGATTAAAGCCTAGACCTATTGATAGAAAAGCAAGTGTCATTTTCTATCACAGTCATCCTGTACCACTGGAAATCCTAAAACACATTTAGAACTAATTTAAGTATTTCCCCCATCAAAATTCTGTATTATCATTATGCTTTGAGTTCTCCTGAGGTATTCCAAGTTCTCACACTCCTTGAGCAATGAGACATACATACAAGATTTTTAGAAATACTACATTCAGTGCGGTATTTGGGACCTGACAATTATTAGCCCTGGACTGCAGCCTCACACTCTTTTCCCTGATCTGTATGAATCTGACAGAGAGGGCCTGACCCTGCATGCTATTTGCCCTTCTGTCTTCAAATTGTATTGATCTATAGATTTCAACACTTCCAAGCAGATGCAGCAAACAGTCTATGCACCAACATAAGAGAGGCGATCTATTAGGTGATCAGCAGCTGATGCTTAACTCACAAGCCTGTGCCTGCAGCACTGGCAGCCTCTGCTAATAACAACTGATTGGACTGCAGACCTGGGTACTAACCCTGCTTCCACTGATTTCCAGGGAAGAATTCCATGGAGTTTTAGCAGAAGCAGACTGAGATCTTCGAATAATAGTATTTAATTCATAGCATTTTCTGACCTTCTGTACCTCTTCCTAGCTCTGCAAAGCAGCACATGGGAATGGCCCTAGTCAGCCAATGTTATGTCTTTCTTGGGAGAACACATGCAGAGTAAGTTACAAGAATGTCTGCCAACACAAGACCTTTAGGTGATGCACAACAAGAAGTGATGGATTATAATAAAGAAAAAAAAAAGGTTGAGGCTGTCTTCCCTGACAGAGTCTCAATATCACTTGATGGATTATTTGTCAGGGTTTACCATTTGTGAGCCATGTATATAGCTTAAGGTACAACATTGTGGCAGGAATATGTATATTTCAGTGTCTAATCAGAATGGTATGGCTTGTACACCTTTGCTCTGAAAGCTGTGCAGTGCAGATTTTATTGCAGCTTTATTATCTGTAATAACAGGATTCACTACTTGCAGTTCTCTTCTCCAACTTTCCTAATTTAAATTAGAACAGAATTGTCTATTTTCAGCCTTTGAAAGAAAAGAGAAAAATATTTACTCATCCACAGAAAGCAAAGCAAGCTGATGTAATTCAGACTTCAGCTGTGTAATGTTAAGACTGAAAGAAGACCTTCATTTTCTTCAGAGATGATACCTATATTTCTGTGCCCAGTTGCTTGTATCCCACTATTGTCATACAGAAAATAATTGAAACTTTTTTCTATCTGTATTTTCATATTTATATTCTTTGTACTTGCTCTTTAAACTTTGCAAATGATAGGCAAAAGCCAACCTTGGCATACAGTGAATCCCTTTACAGTCTACAGAATTTCAGAGGACCTACCATTTTAATCTACTCGATTAAATCACACCACAAGTGATTTTGTAACAACTCAATGTCCAAAGAAACTCTTGATCAGCATTCATAATGACATTAAGACTGAGCTGGCTGTCTAAAGACTACTTCTACCTTTGCTCCTAAAGATGATCTTTCCTGGTATATGGCAAGATTTTTCTTGCTCTTCCCAAACTGTTCTTGTTTCTCAGGATTGTGATAGACTTCATACTCCAAAACTATCAGTCAGATACTTTATACAAGCACAGCATACATTTGAATAGAATGTATTTTAAATCATTCTATTTGTTGGTTGTCTTCTGCAGTCAGGCAAGGATTTTATTTTTCTTTACACTAAAATATGATGGGATTACTTGAATATACAAAGAGAAATCTGAGGTGTGGTATCATAATTCTTCTCCCCATTGCAGAAATTCATGTATTTGATTTGTAAACAGAATATATTTTTAATATAATGTCATATAATAAAGACCAAATGCACTATATAATACAAAATATATACCAAATATTTTTAAGGCATAATAAATTAGCGAACTTTGCATAAGGAGTTGGTGCCAGTATGATAAACACACTGCTTCCCTAGGGACCCAGGGGTGCCTATTTAGCACTGTTCAGTGCCTGTATTTGCACATCCCATTACAGCTTAGTAGAGATCAAAATACTGTGTGGCCCTGATCTACACAGCAAATACCACGCTTAAAGAATTAGCCTGCTCTAAGTCACCAGAGATGTTGTAAACTGCATGAGGTTCAACATGCTCCAAAAATTGGGTCATTTATTTAAGTGCCTGTGTACTAATTTAGAATGAGATGTCAGACAGTGTCTCAGACAGTCGGTGACACTTTGACAGAACCTAAAAGCCAAAACCAAAAGTGTGGTCTTGAAAAGCCTTGTTCAGCCAACATCTAAAGCTGTGCTTAAGGAGCGCTCTTTCTGTGTGCCAGACTATGATCTGACACAGGGGCTAAATCTGGTAGCCTCACAGGACATCTAACATCGCCACAGAGATGAAGTTGTGGGGGTTACACAGCTCAGTAAAACAGATTAGAAGCTCATTGGAAAGTTACAAGGTAATGCTCTCATCTCCAAAGTATGTGCTTCCACAGCTCCTGGAGCAGGAACTCAATATTTACACACTGTTTCCATGGAAGATGCCCAACTCAAGACCACAAATTGCATTCTCCTTTGTTATCTTTTATCTGGGCTAAACCACCCTTCACCATGATCCTGTCTAAGCAGAAGGGCCAGACTGAAAGTGCAAGTAAGTATTTTTCTGTTGGTCAGCTCTACACAACAGAAGAGGTGTCTCTAATCCATTTCAGGTGCGTAACTCTCCCAATGCACTGTATGCAACTTCAGTGTCATATAGAACAAGGCCTGAAATTTCACCTCCAAACCATGCATGTAAGTCTCAAGTGATTGCTTGTGCACCTATACCAAGGTTGAGTCCCCTCGGTTTTCAACACTTCAGCACTTCTCAAACTGGTTCAAAATGGTTTGAAATTTTTACTTTGCTATCCTCTTATGTCATAAGGAATTAATACTCCTGTACTTTAAGGCAGGAGGCTCCATTTAATGCTTCTATGGGACTTGGAGATCCTCAGAAGCAAGGTGATATGTAAGTACAAAGTATTATTATTTAATGAGTTGAGGGAAAGTACCTCTTGTTTCAGAAAATGGGAAGGTTATATGTGTGTAAAATATAAAAACAGACACGTGAAACTATATTTGAAGGAGAAGAAAGAAAATTGTTATTTCACTTCCTATCATTAAAAAAAAAAAAAGCTGAATTAGAAAAGTGCAATTTAGTCACCTACCACATTTAAAAGCTTCTCTGCGGTGTATTTTACCTACTGCTTCAACATATCACTTGTGTCTTCACTGGATAATTATGTAACCATTTTGAATGAATATTTGCACATATTGCGCTAGTTTGCTATTATCAGATTATTAAAAAATTCGTCTTCACAAGCTTTAGCAAGGACAGCATTAATTAAACAGCAGACATCCACAGTGAATGTAAACCATTGCTACCTATAACACAATACTGTGGGTTCCTTTCTACTAGTTTTATACCCTGTTGAGGCTAAAATATTACCTTTAATCTTTCACAATGAATTTAACTTTGCCTTCCAGCTTCAGCATTAATTTTTTTACAGCTTTGTTTCAAGTCTTGTCTAAATAAGCTGCAACTACAGCACATTTCTTCTTTTGTGACTTAATGTTGTCATTTGAAGGGAAAATGCAAGAGTAATTACTGATGTAATAAAACATGAACATACTATAGACAACTCTATGGAATTTTAATTAGGAAATGTAGGTTCACAAAATATCCCCTGTCCCCCTTTCAGTGAGCTGTCACCCACACCACATCTTATTTTCATGAATTTAATACTTCGAACACTTTCTGTCAACTTTGTCTTCGTATTTCACCAGCATAAACATAAAGCAAATCATGATGCTGCTAAATAAGAGCTTGAAATGCAATCTTCTTATAGAAATATGTATGTCTAACACAGCTTCTCTTTTTATTGATTGCTCTGTGCAAAAATATGAAGGCATAAATACTAGGAGAGTTGATTCGTTTTAATTTCTTTGCACTTAAACATGGCCTCAGTTTAAAGAAGGATCTAACCAGACTCTGACATTTAAAGATTAACAGTCCTGCCATACCAACAGGCTTGACAAAGGAGCTTAACTTAATCCTTAAGGCAGTATAAGATGTCTTATGTGTATTACTGCGTAGGAGCACAACTTTAATAAACACAGTGTAATGTAACGTTTTACTGATGTAAAGTATGGGATACAAAACAACACAAAAATTGACAGATCTATTTGTTTTCCAAGGGAAGCAAAAACGAGTAGAAAGTTTACCTTTTTTTAAAGATTACATTTATTTTGAAGTGCAAAGTCTCAGCATTTTGCAGAGCGGTACACAAAAAAGCAGCTCCAGAAAAAAAAAGACAAGCAGATGCAACGTCATCACCCATAATCAAGAGGCAACGAGACTATGTTTTCAGCTAAACTGGCTTCCACACTGCTCTGCTATAGGTGGTTTTACCTCTGATCCAGGTCACAAGGTTTTCATGCACTTCCCATGAGCACTACGCTCGATCCGAAAAGTCCTGAGAACTTAAATAACTGTTAGTCCTTGGACTTGGCATGACATGGCTGAAATCAACTCTTGCAGCTTCAAGAGGAATTAATCTTTTTTTATTTGCTATAGACCATGAAAATTCACCACTACACCCGAAAGTTCAAATGTTAGGACACTAATTGTCGTGTTAAACCAATTTTTTTTCATATTATGCACTACAAATAGGATATGTCAACTTCTTAACACACTGAAAAATATCCCTAGGAAGTGGCATAATTATAAAAAATCACTTCTGAGAAACTTTAATAAAGCTGATGCATCTTATCATCAATCAATTCATTCTATATGTGTCTGAGAGCACTGATACAGGCATAATGGTTCAGCCTGGGTTTAGCATAAACTATTTCTAAGGTTCTCCTAATGCCACAGTTTGACTGTATTCCGTATCAATATGAAACCTCAAAGAGAGGTTTGCAGGGCCTGTGAATTATCTCAAGCCTGGATTTGGTCTGAAAATATAGGTTATAAGTATCTGTACGGGATAAGATGCTCTTCCATCTTGAGAGCAGTGAGGGGTCTGATGGAAAGACTGAGAGCCAGCTGCACCTCCTACTGAAGCCCAGGAAGCTGCACATTTAGTGTCTTTCCTGAGAGCAGAAACATGATCCCTACACTTGCAAGTGGGTAACAAGCTGTTCAATGTTTCAAATCAGCACAGCTGGGAGTGAAAGGTGATTCTAAAGCCTCATTTCACTTTCCAGGCCAAAATGTCCACAGGCATAATTAAAGAGACCCTGAAAGCTGTTCTGTATTGCACAAATTGCTGCAGATCAAAAGGGATCACTGTGCTGGAAGAAATCAGACACATTAATACCAGAGATACCCTCCTGGCCCCTATATCCCTCCTCTACATCTAGCAGCTGCACAAAGTACCTCATTTATGCCCTTAAACCATCAGGGATACACCAACACTACTCCTGAGAAAGAATATTCAGCATGATCTATAACTAGGTTCATCGCTTCTTTGCACTGCTACTGAGACATAAAACAGATACAGTGAAAGTGAAGAATTTAGCTCTAGTTTGGAGTCTGCTTGTAAAAAATCCAGAGGTTTTAGCTATTAATGAAAATTAAAAGATTAATCAAAATTAAATCTATTGATATGTTAATTACATATGGAAAGAGTAACATTAAGGCTAAACAGTCTTACGTTAGACAGTAAAAATATTACTAAATATCCTACCAGCAAAAATTCATTAGCCAGAATTAACACTATCATCAACATTTCCAAAGAAATATCCATGGTAAGAATACCCCAAAACACAAATGAGAACAGAATCATTACAAATAAAATAAGCTGTGTATATAGGAATGGCCATGTTACAAGCACAAAACCCCTGAGCTTCACTCTCAAACAAAGCCATTAAGATCTTTGATAAGTATGTGTCCAGTGAGAACAGCTGATTTCGCCGTAAATGGTGGCTTCAGTGACTAAATCATGCTCTGTGAGCTTAATTTAGGGTCTCATTTCAAACTTTGAAAACCTGATCTACAACATCATCATATAAGGATGAAGTACGAAAGAGAAATGCTGAAAAACACTCTTTTGTTAAGTGTACTAAACATGTGGCAATATTTAAGTAGCAAAAGTACTGTGAGGTATGTTAAGGCTTTTGACTGGACACTGAGAAGTGTACAATTGTACTATAACGCTGTCAGTTGTAGTTACATTCTCCAACGGTATTAGACAGGAAATTCTCGGTGGTGCAGCAGAGGACTGAAAACATTCCTCTGGAGCAAGGTGAGGAAACCATTAGGATGGGGACCAGAAGGTTTTTGCAAGGAGATGCAAGGAAATACCAACAATGCTCTGTACTACCAACCATAAGCAAGCTCTGCCTGTGCATCGAGATTGTAGGACACAGAGAAGCTCTATGGTGTAAGCTACACAACCACACTACATATGCTGCTAAGGCCAAGATAATAAACCCTGCTTCTCAGTCAAGCTTATTAGTTCTGGCTTAGCAACATGCTAACTGCAGCTACTCAGCTGCCAGAGCAGAGCCAGTGCATCTCCAACCAGCTCAAGGGAGGGCAGAGCATGCTCTCGTTGCTGGCAAAATCCCATACAGACATATGCTTAGACACCATGTCAGCTGGCACTCGGCAAGAGGGGGAAACCCTTCCTGAAGTGCTGGTTATTATGTATAGTCCCATTCATGTCCGAGGTAGTTCTCCTGGATAATGTGAGCAGTATTATAACAAACTGTCTCACTCTTCATAAGGCTCATGAATCACTACTAAAAACAGAAAGAAATCTGGAGCAGTGTTACAAAGAGAATGCATAATTAGATGAACAAATGGAAATAGCAGTGGCTTTGCCACACATTTTTAATTTGTAAAATGTACTTTGGACACTCATTGATAATATCAATAATAAAAATAATTTTATGGTATCTAAGTGTTAAGACAGAAATTATCTAAATAAAAAACAAAGAGCTTTGCTATGTTTTGTTTTTTAATAGAGTTCACCTACAATTGTGCAGGCACAGGCAGATGAGCTGACAAAGGACAGACAATATTAATTCTGCATCACTCTGGCAGCTGCCATCAGGCCACTGGCTGTATTTTGAGGTTTTATTTTCCTATTTTAGTGTCAACCAATATGCTGAGATGTGTAAAACTAACCCTTTTACAGTAGCATTAGGAATATAATGGACAGCAACAAAATTTAGGACCACACTTGTCGTTATTCTAAACTCCAGGGATGAAATTTAGCCAAGTGTCTGAAGGACAGACCCAAAGATGCCAGATCGAAAGCCAGAGCGGAGCAGGGAAAGCACAGCACAGGTTGTGCAACAGCACAGATTCCCTGTGAGCCTCTCTGCTCTGCATGAATACCAAGGATAAGGTTGGGGGAGCACTGCTTTCGTGCATTTGGCCCAAAAGCCTTCTTGTAAGGACTGTGGCCATGTCTTGGAAATCATAATGTTTTCTAAACATATCTTTGCTGTGGCCAAATGTTCGATCTCTGCAAAAACAAGGTGTATACAGTTTGGATGGCTAAAGTTAAAAGAACAAATAGTATTTCAAATGCAGTTTCAGCTCCTGGCATTGCACTTGAGAACTGTCCAGAAATCTTTTGGGCATGTCTGCACCACCATTCCCTGGGTACCCCATGCAGCTTCGGTCTATTCTGACCCTGCCGCAGAAAGCACAGTGCAGAGCCAGCCCAGCTCCAGGAGAAATACACCTGCCAAAGGTCAGGATTTACTTGTTCAGATACAGTGTGACTATTCTGCTTTCAAATTCAAGCTAACAAGCGTGTCTCAAACTACACTGGGTAGCTTACTGACCCAGCCTCCACTAGCTCTGGGATCTCTGCATCCCATTTTGTTAGCCTGGAACCTCCTGCTACCTTCCTGTCAGTTGCCTGGATTATGTACTTCCTCAGATGTTTATGTTTTGTACAAGTCACAAGGGTGAATTTCATTGAAACAGAATAAAAATATCTATCCACAGAGAACGCAGTGCAGGAGAGAAAGTTTAGAAGGTAATGAGCCTGACTGTAACTCACATCACTATCTACAAAACATGGCCTGGTGTCTCAAACTGGGAGAAAAGGTTTAAACCTCCTGCAGGCAGACTAGTAAGTAGCATGTACTTGGTGATGAATGCAGTGTCTAGAAGTCTGTATCTCAGCAAGCCATTTCTTAAGCATAACAATATTCCTTTAACTTTCCTGAGCACAAAGCTTGATATAGATGCACATTTGCACAAACTTGCAGTGCTGAATTTTTCTTTTCCTTAGAGATAACTCTTAGACCAATGCTCTGCTGAGGGTTATTACATCTACTTTTATGACCTGTTATAGCCAAGGGCAAGATATATTCTAATTTAATACTGTCCAACAGTTCAAAATGTAAAGAATATTTGATTTCTGCAATATTAACATCATGCCAATATCTGAGGAAGCTAGTAGCATACTAAAATCAAAATAGAGTATTTTCTAAACAAAAATGCATATTCCAAATATATTGACTGTTTACTGAAAACCATCTTCCTTTTTTTCCAGTTTTTTTTCTTACTAAGCTATCTATTCTTTAATGGAAATTTTTCTACAGCTGCAATGAATTCTTAACACGTTGTATCCAACAATAAAGTATGCTTTTCTATATTCTTGTTCTGTTACTTAAAACAGCCCAGATTATTAAATCTGAATTAAGAAAACCTGATCTATGCTGCCTGTATACCATATAAACACATTACTGTTCCCTTGTCTTGGACAACAAACATTTTGTGCTAGTTCACTAGTCATTGTGACAAAATACTCTAGTAATATCAGTTTGCCCCCTTCATATTTTAAAATAATCCAATCTTATTCTACAGTTCTCTTACAACATTTTGGTGAGAATCTAGTATTTATTACTGCATTTAATATACACATTGAATCTGAACACAGTCCAGGCACTAAAAGTATTACCAGATCTGCCTTTGTGGAATATTCTCTATAGGAATGTGTACGTGTTTCTAGGTGCCTAA
Source organism: Hypotaenidia okinawae (assembly GCA_027925045.1). Lineage (NCBI taxonomy): Eukaryota > Metazoa > Chordata > Aves > Gruiformes > Rallidae > Hypotaenidia > Hypotaenidia okinawae. Next base: position 21,433,081 of record BSDF01000009.1, read on the forward strand.
CTCTTTCATAAAATACCATCAAGGGGTATTATACCTCAGAGCTCCACTTCTCTATCTGTACTTTGCACTTCTGTTGCAAACAGACTCTCTGAAGCCACGTTTCAGCTTTGACTTGCCCCATTACTACCTATGTGACTCTTATTCTTAACTATATTTGGATATTTTCAGAATGACAATGGAGAACAATTAATAGCAGTTTCTGAACCAAAAATATTTGCTTTTCCAGCTGACTGCAACCTTCAGTAATTAACCTAATATTAATGCTTTAAGCTTTAACTATTACAGCAAGAGAATAATGGAGATTGCTTAGAGATGAGTTAGGTGAAGCATCTTGATGCTTCATCTCACCTTCAAAGTAGCTTTTGTGCTGTCACATCTGCTTATATCAGCACCAAACGACTGCTGATTTGATCATAATTGCCCTAATTAGAAGTTCAATTAATACACTGAGTTCTTCATATCAATGCCACCTCAGCATCAAGGATATGCATACAGAGCCTTACTGAGCAATACAGGTTAAACTGATAAGGAAGGTCACAGAGAAAAGGAAACTACCTGCAGTCTATTGTTCTGAGGCTATCACATAGTTAGGATGACACTCAATATCCACTTATGCCCCAGGACAAGCAGAAAGGGAGAACTTAGGGGACTCTATTGAGAGATATCCATCAGCTGTGAACAAAAATTACATTTCCTGTCATTGAAAATCTCATTTAGTTCAGACTTGCTTCCACTAAGGATTAAAACCCTTCAAAAGAACACTTTGTCTTCACAGGAAGATGAAAATAGCCTAAAACGCTCACAGTGAAAGACTGTGTGCAAAAAAGTGCATCATATGGTAACTTTAAATGGTTATCAAATATAATATACTTCAGCACATACTAGAAATATAAATGTGGCCATTGAAACTAATGATGAAAATGAAAGGGAAAAAAAAATTAAGGAGTTTTGCATGAGAGAGGCAAATCTCACTAGCAGACAGACAAAGTGTCACCAGTTCCCTGCCTGGAAGTATTTTGCATATCCATCGAATGCAGAATTTTCATGCTCACAAAAGAAGATGGGGAAGCAGACAAGGGAAACAGACAGCACCCACTTATTAAAACAGGATGCATAGGACATTAAGAGAATCTTTACTTATACAGGATAAAGGATATAACCCAGAATCAATTAAGAAACAGAAGCACAAAATAAATACAAACATCTTCATGCTTCTGCATTTTTTCTTCTATAAAGAAAAAAAAAAGTGGTTTAGCCAGTTGTAAAAACAAGATCATATATTAAGGCCAATTTCATGATATCAGATTTGCTGTGAGATGTGGCTCTTAAAATGTGAGAAAATTAAAACACAGTTCTGCAATAACTGTCTTGATCTGACCATCTACCTACTACTTATGTTTCTACTGGAATCAATCATCAAGATTTTTGTGATACTGTCTCTGGAATAATCTTTCTGCCTCAGTTTCTATGAAAAAATAAAGTTACATCAAAAATGTCACAAATTACATAGGGCAAGACCTTCACCTGGTATGAACTCCAGTACTTTCTCTGTTTTCATTATAACAGCAATTATTTACTCTCCTTTATCTTCTCAACAACCAGGAAATCATAGAATGTGTTAGACTGGAAGGGTCCTTTAAAGATCACCTAGTGCAACCCCTCTGCAGTATGCAGGGTCATCTTTAACTAGATCTGGTTGCTCAGAGCTTCATGAAGCCTGTCCTTGAATATCCACAGAGATGGGGACTCCACCACCTTCCTACACAACCTGTCCCTGTGTCTCACCAAGTGATCAGAACACAGCTAGCTTGTGGATGGGTAGGGTTTTTGTGCATCATGTTACACAAATGAATAGAATAACTCCACACAATAAATGCATACCAAACTTCTTTCAATTTTCAGGGACATCTAAATATGTGATGACCTCTGTACTGGTTTTAGACATTTCTTTTAAGCAACAGGTTGTGACCTCTGTCTGGAGTTGCTACCTCTACAGATTTCATTTCATCTTTAACAATGCTTATTTTAGAAAGAATATAGGCAATTCTGAAAACTAAAATATTACTGTGTTTTATTATTCTGGTAGATAATATTTGTGTTCTCTCTCAAGCAGACACTGGAGTCAGAATTCTGTAAAAAATTTGTCCAACAACAGAATATGGTCTTCATAAAATAAATGAATAAAACACACAGCTGATAGCTATATGTAAACATTTGAAACTATTTCAAGATACTCTAAGTAGACACAGTGCCAAAATCTAGGACTACTGCAAAATTCTTTGCATAGGCACCAAGCAACCTGGAAAACTGGGAAATGTACCATCATTTCCCACCATTGTTGTGCCCTCTGGATTACAGGCAAGGTATTAGCATATAGCACACAGAAGCTGCTAAAGATTTTAGACAAGGGTCACCAAAATTAACAAATCCAGTACTAGGATCTGTTAGGCTCTAAAAGCACACTGCTGCAGCAGTTCAAAAGCAAGAAAATATAAAGCACAAGATCATCAAAATTTAAATGCTGGGTAAATCTAGTAAAACAATTGTCTCTACACTGTGTGTGGATATTCAGTTACATTCTCCAATTGCCATGGTCCTAGTTTTTTTTATTTTTACTCTGTCAACTGTCTGATGGTGTAAAGGTAACTACAGTGCCTCAAAATACAGAACAAGCCAAGAAACTGACAAAACACTGAACAAGGGGCTGTTTGGCCTCACATCTGGCCTAGATCTTCAACAGACAGAAGTGTCCCCAACAAGGTTATTCTAGAATAAAGTCTCCCCCTTGTGGATCTCTCACATAATAAAAGCTCAATCAAGTACTTAATTGCATAATAAAGGATGTGCTCTTTTCGGCTAAGAATTTGAGAGGTAAATAGGAACGTGTAATGAAATCATGTTACATGGTTTACTTCAACTCAGTGGATTCATTGCCATCTCAGGCAAGACAAGCTCTTTCTTTCTAAGAGAGCTTACGATTCAGTGATAAACTGATTTTAAAGACACTAAAATCCTCAAAGTAATTTAATTCCTTCCCATCTCCATGTAAGTTAGTTATGAAAATTGGTCTAATGACAGCCCCCCTCCCAAAGTATTCAGCCCGAAACCATCAATAGTTCAACTATTTAGGTAAAAATTCAAATTACAAACTCTTTCTAATACTCATTAGAAAGAATGGCAAGATACTAATACTCATCAGATCATGGCAAGACTGCCTTCCTATTTTAAGTGTACAAAGTTTGCTATTCTGGAAAAATTAGTTTCAACCCAGAACACCTTGGTGCATCTCAAAGATTAAGGAGCTACAGCACTATTTGCAGAACGACTCCTCCTCAAACACTTCATTAACTACACTATTCTCTGATCTGCATTAATTTAAAGGGATCACAAAGATTTCTCTGCATATGATAATTTATATTATCATAAATTAAGAAATCATTGTGATCACTTAAATTATCCTGTTGATGATTCCTATGACGATATATGGTTATATGTAACTTATTCTTTCTATTTCTATATAGCCCCCTTATATCATTGTTGATCTCAATGCTCTCTTAAGGTATTTAAATGTGGTTCTAATAAATCATACATTTTGTCTGCAAGATTGATTTTGATACGGGGTTGGGGTTTTTTTATTATTTTCTAAGACCCAGAATCCTTGATGGATTGAAATATTATTTGGTTACATACGTGACAAACTCATATTTTATTTGCAGTACCAACTGTTGAGTCAATACTGGGTAAAAACCTTTTTAACTATCCAGAGACATGTTATCACATCCATTTCAGAATAGTAATATAATGGTTAAATATTAATTTCTTGCAAGTTCTGGAATAGTGCTAGGTTTCCTACTTTCATTAACAGTCTCTTATTTGTATGCAGTAATTGCTTTAAAAATATCAGCATTGTAATTTCTTGCTAGCATGCTGATAAATCAACAGAAAGTCTTATCCCCACAGCTCCCCACGGAAAAGCATAATTCTGCTTCCCTCGATGCCAGTGACAAAGCCTCTTTAATTTCAGGATTACACTCAAAGAATTCATGAAAGATGTTAGTTTGACAGTCTGGGACACTTGTCCTTTCTAATTGCAGAACAGATGCAATAGCTAAGCAGTGCTACACTCTGCCAATGTGCCTTTGTAGGAAGCAACAGCTCCTCAAAGTAGAAGGGTTACTGCTACTTCTCCATTTCAGTCCTTGACTTTTCAATAGCAACTATCAGCAAGCCATGTTTTCTGTTTCAAACGTGAGAGGTTTTAGGATATAAACATCTGGCTGTTAGGAACAAAAAAAGTTATCATTCATTCATTTCAAACATCCATCAACAAAGACTGCCAACTGCTGTTGGTCTGGGACACGCAGAGGCGAAATGCCAAGAACCAATCTGTGAATCCACTGCATTTTTGAAATTTCTTGCTTTCGGAGTTCAGTTCAACAAAAATGAAGTTTGCAGTATGAAACTGTGAAAGGCTGCTAAAGCAAGGAGCATGGGTTCTGATCAGCTGCTTGATTCAGGGGGAAAAAAAAACCCAAACACTAAGAAACAAAACATCACAAATCTGACCAAGTGACAAGAGACTCCCACAAAAAGGCTCTTCAACCCAGTAAAAAGAATATCATGTATTTTAGATGTATTCTCAGAGACTGCTTATCTTGACAGGATGGATGAGAAACTACAATTCTTACCAATATAAAATAAAAGGAGGAAAATAATTTGCAATAACAATATTGCAAGCTATGTTTTTAAGCCATTGGTACTATAGTCTCCATACATGATTGCCAAGCACTACTAAATGAGCTGCATTGCTAGCAGTGATAGACATTTGTAATACAGGATGTTACACAATGAGGAAAATTATTGAATCTTATCCCTGAAAAGAAATGTCTATGCTATCTTATACACAGCTTCTATACGTGCCAATACTCACATTGCAGTTATGGATTAATAATAACTTTAGTACTTATCATACAGGTTCTACATGTGCATGCTTTCACATTAAATGCACTGGAATGGGTACAGCACCGCAGACATGAAGCCAAGTTTTCCTATTAAAGCAAAATACGGGATCCAGAAACAAAGTCTTTATAAAGAACGGTTTCAGCTCCTAGATAGGAGTGATCCAGACATTTAGGCAACTGCTAACTGACATTCATGCATGAACACATACCAAGGATGAATTTTGTATAACGCTCATTCAGTTTCAGGTCATTCAACTTGACAGATAATCCCAAAATTCTATATGGGAAATTAAGGAAGCTGTATTGTGAAAAAACTATTGTCCATTGTCATTTCACGCTGCCACCTCTGTGCCATCAACACAACATGTACCATTGCTGAAGTCATTCCCTCCTTACCTTTCCAAGCTTGTTGTCCTCATACAACAGGTATCTTTTATCTCCTTCCAGTCCTCCCTGTCTTTTCAAGTTATCATGTCCTTCTCACAGCTATAGAACTCTGTCTTGCCCTCTTCTTGCAGCTTTCCTAATATTCCTTAAACGTGATTCCCTTCATTTCCTCTCACTTTGGGCTGGACTTTATGCTGCTTGCTATTCAAGCTGTTCTCTCTGCAATCTCCAGTGTCCCACCCAAAACCAAACATGTTCTCTGAAAATTTTCATTGTTTCTCAGTTCTTGCAATCTTCCTATTCCCATCCTCACCGATCCTGCATCCTTCTTTTTCCAAATCATTAGTGCCCATAATCTTTTGCATTCTCCATTTTTTATTCTGCAGAAAAGCTGTTTATTCTGAGACTGTAAATCCATGTTAAATATATGCACATTAAAATGCTAAAACAAATAGACTATTAAGAGTCTAACGTGAGCCCTTCTCTTCCCCACCATCTTCTTATGGTAAAACAGTGTCCTCACTGCTCTGCACAACACAGTGGCACAGCTCTCTGCATGATCTCATGTGCATTAAAATAAGACAAAGCAAGCTGGGAACACAGCAGGGACTGTACAATCTTCTTTTTGACCCCAAGAAGTTATGCTGAAAAGTTATTAAACCTTCAGCAGATTATTACTGTGAGGCATGAGCTATGTGAAATGAAATTCAGAAATGGAACATCTGTGTGTTTTGGGCCATACTGCAATATACTAAAAAGCTATAGGATCAGCTTTCTCCAAAACACAGGGAAACATTAAAATTACCCTAGAAAATGATAAACATAGAATAGTGTTTTCAAGTACATTCTATTAAGGTTTAGTGTTTAGGAGTCAGAAAAAAACTGTTTATGGTGTTACCAGTATCAGAAGATTATTCACATATGCACCCTAAAAAAAAATCATACTTTTTCAATCACTGCTGCTTACAAAAATCATGTGCATATATATCTACATCTCATCACTACAGTCATGTTCAAGAAGAACAAAAGAATCACAAGAAAACAGTAGGGAGCCCCATGGCTACACTTGCTTTTTCTATACAGACATTACATTTGAGAATTTCCAGGAGAACCATGTAAGAAAGTAAATAAAGCCTACAAGGGACCATCATGAGCTATTTTTCTGTGTTAAGAGCCCTACAGATAACTCTTGCATAGAAAGCGAAGCCAGAAGGAACAATAAAAATCTCTGTATATCAAAGTCACTAATCTTCACACAGTACCTCTCTAAACTGAGTTCAGTAACTTATTTGACAAGGTATCTTTCAGAAAGATGTTGGTCTGGATGTGAAAACATGAGAAAGTTAAGAATCCTCACTTCCCTTGCTTATTTTTTACTACAATTTTTTTACTGCAAGAAGTGTGTGTACTAAACACTACCTGGGGTTTTGGCAAGGAGTAGTTCAGGCAAATGCAACAAACCCATCACTGCACAAGAAGTAGAGGGACCTGCTTTCTGAGAAAATTACTGAAGCTCAAGTATCTCTTCAGCATGGATGTGCCGCCTTGCTCAGTTTATGTCATTACATCTGTCCTGTGAGATATCAAAGCTTAGTCTGACTATCTCTGGTAAACGGGTATTACAGCCTGACAATCCAGCCTGGTAATTCCTGTGTCAAAGGGAGGGACATCATTTTGTTCACCATTCAAGAGGTGGCCCTGATTTCAAAAATGGAGACTGTGGTTGACAACTTCTGCTTCCCAGGAGGAGGATGAGAAGGTCATTTGTGCCAGAAATACACTTCTCTCCAGTTTCCCAAGACAGAAAGAGCTGAGAATGAAAACCTACCTATTGACTTTCTCTTCTAGTAACTTAAAATTCGTTCCTTAACCCTTCCTAATAAAGTCATAAACATACACTTAGAAAGTGTACCTCTACCATCCAACATCAGAAACAAAACACTTCCCCTTCCATCTTCTACTGGGCAAGGGAAGAGAAAAGCAACACTCCACAAAGGCCTAACTGCTGTCTGGACACCGGTCCCGTTAACCCATGCACTCAGGGCCAGGCACTACGGTAACAAAGCCATCCCAGATAGCAAGACAGACAGGGCACCCTATCCCGCCGGGGCTGGACCCGCCGCCGCAGGGCGGGCTGCAAGGAGGGCTTTGCAGGACGGAGCTCGGATGCCCCCTTGGGAGCACGGGGCTGCACGGGGTCCCCTGTTACCCCAAGGGCCGGGTGAGAGGAGCGACCCCGCGACCGGATGCTCACCTTGTGCTCCAGGACGCTGATGTAGCCTTCCAGGAGACCGGCCCCGACGGGGAGCGCCGGGCGGTGCTGGCCACGTCCCGGCGGGCGGCTGGGCACCGCCGCTACCTGCTGCTGCCGCCGCCGCGGCTCCGGGTGGCCCCCGCCGCCGCCGATGCCGCCGTACATGAGCAACAAGCTGGTGCACATGGTGGTGAGCGCCAAGCAGACGGCCAGCCCGTGGCGCTGCGGGGGGCAGAGAGAGAAGCGGCTCAGAGCCGCGGGGCTGCGGGCTCCCCCCGCCGCGGGGCCCAGCAGGGCGCACCGCTCCCCGCCGGCACACGCACGGCGCCCGCAACTTTCACGCCTCCAGAGACCCGGCAAAAGTGCGAGGAGAGAATTGGGGACCCCCCTCCCGGTCCCTTGCTGGCCCGCTCCGCTGCCTGCCTCCCGCTTTCCCAGCCCTGCCTCCTCGCCTCTTCTCCCCTCTGCGTGCCCGGCTCCCCCGCGCCTCTCACTCTCCTGCAGCCGTCCCCAATCGGGCATCTCATTCGTGCATTTTAACGAGTGTTGGGAATGGTAGCACTTCCCCGCCGCGCGGCTACCTCCAGCCTCGTCCTTTAAGCAGATCGGCTTTCTATACGCTCCTTAAAGCGCACACACACAATTCCTCCCCCCTCCTCCCAACCACGAGCAACACGAATAAAAGCAAGCAGGCGGAAAGTTCGCCGCCGCCGCCGCCGGGGTTTTGTTCGCTTTCGCGCGATCCCGAAGAGCCCCGGGGATACAGCCCAGGGAAGGCTGAAGCGTGTGCAGGGTGCCCGGGGCAGCCCCGCTCCGCGCCGCTTCTCTCCTCCCCGCCGCCGGAGCCGGGATGAGCAGTGCCAACAATGCACTTACCATCAGGGTCTTCATTTTGTGCGCCTCCCGGCCGCCAGTCCTCCCGCTCCCCGCTAGGCTCGGCATGGCGGGGAAGCCGCAGACATGGCTCGGCCAGGCAAGCGCCGCCGTGGCTGGGATTAGAGGGGAATTACACCCAGCCGGACCCTCAGAGCCTGCCAGAGCCGGGTCCTCGACTGCCCCGCCTGCCTCCGCCCCCGCCTCCGCCTCCTCTTGCCGGCGCAGCGCCGGCTTCAGGGCAGGTGGAAGTTAACTTCTGTCTCCCCTCGGTCGCGCTGCTCCGCCGACGAGCTCGTTCTTCGGCGGTGCAGGTTGGGGCGGGAGTAGGCGGCGAGCGGCGGGGATCGCCGCGGCGGGCACCGTGCCCCCGGCGGGCACCGCCTCTTCGGCCCGCGGCGGGCACCGGGCGAGCGGGCAGGGGCTCCCTCCCTCGGCCCAGTCTCCTATCCTGCGCCTAGCACCGGGGCACGACCCTCACATTACGCTATTTGTATTTTTCCCTAGCGTAAAATTCGTCATTCCCCCAGCGCTAGCTGGGTTTCTTGAAGCTGGCGGTGTTCAGGGAATACTTCAAATTCACGTTAGGAAAAAAACCTGACGCCCTCAACTCTGGTGCGGCGCTTAACGCCACCCTCCTTTCCCAAGCCCTAAAAACCAGTTTCAAAACCTTTTGACAGAATCTTCTTTCATTTTTAAAAGTAAACCTCACCAGCTTGCTCCCCATGTTATCTTTTGGGTTTCTGAAGATTAACATTTTCCTACTCTCCTTTCATAAACAGCCTTCTAAAGTTGGGGATTTTTAATTTCTTTTTGTGTGTGTGTGTTAATAGTGTACAGTTCAGTTGTCAAAACTTTATTAACAGATCCCAAATTACAGAGATTTCTTGCTCTGGGAATTCCATGTTTGTAAATGTGCCACTGCAAAACAAGCCATTTTAAGGTTGATTTCTTATGAAGTTATTAAACTGACAGCATAGCATTTATATATAAAAAAATAAATCTAATCATGAAGATATTTTTCTTGAAATTACTCATGGAAATAATAGTTCTAATATATGGCTTTACATCAAACCTATAACTATATAACTTTAAAGATTACATTAAGGAGAAAACGATCAGCAGGCTAACTCAACCATGGTCTCAATAGCAGCTTTCTCAAGGCTGGAATTGTCATTGAAATCCATTTTTTATCTTTACTAATTCACTGGAGGACTAACAGTGGAAGAAATGCCATCTCTAGCACTGGCACAGTATGCAGCATTTAGTGCCTTTTAAGAAACTAAAAAGAAACAAGAATGTATGGTACACAGGCGGATAAGGCAGTAAACATGCTTTATCATTTCAAAGAAGAATGCCATATTGCACGCATGCTTGCTATTTATTCAGTTTGTGGGTTTGGTTTCAATAGTACCAGTTGTTAAGACAAACGAAGCAATATAAGAAGAATCTTATCAGGTCTTGGTAATTCTTTATTATGTGGTTGCACTTGACACTCAAATTAGTGAAACAAAGGGCCAACTTGATGAATCATTGAAAGCAAATTATCTGTGGCTCTCCTAGGCTTCCTGCAAGAGACTACAAAAGGCAGCTCATGCATTTTACAGTGCTGTTTCTCAACTATCAGCAAGCAGGTTGCTGGTGAAACTGACCTTTCTAAGACTTTCTAATATATTTTGCCATGCCAAACTGAAGCATCGGTTTTATGATTTAGGCTCATGGCTGTATGCTAGACATCTGTTACACAGTATGTCTGACCAAATTCATTAAACTTAAGGGTTTTGGTAGAATAGGCTGATGTAAAAATCTACTGATAAAGAAGACAAACTAAATTTTCTCATTTAATACTGAGCTTGACTTGAATAATGTCCAGCTTTCTGCTCGTCAAATATTTAATTAGATTGCCATGATGGTCATAGACAGTATTCTTGGCAGTCAAATGCTCACTGAAACAAATACAGTAGTGTAATGTAAATCCTACTGAGGTTTTTATGTGTAAGCATGGGAACTTTAGGAATCATCTGGAAAACAGCCCAGCTATTTAATTTAATTTTAAATTCCTACAAATTAATAGTTCCAGCTATCTGGAGGTTTGTTTTTAACACTACTGGAATCTACAGACCTGTAGGTGTAAGTCTGTATACCAAAGAGTTAGACGAGAAGAGCAGAGGCTAAGAGAACAGTATGGAGAACATCTTAAAGTCCATCTGACTTCCTGCTTCAACCAATTTATTTTCAATATGCAAGCAATATTGAACTGTCCATGCATTTCTATTCATCCTTAGAATGGGGATAAAGACAGATTAAACCATAACCAGCTGCTTTCCCTAGCCCAGGATAAAAAGTGGCAGAACTCTGGTTAGTTCTTTCAACAAAGTCTGACTGAGGAGAGCTTTTCATCTGCATGGAAGGGACTGAGTTGTCCTCTCCTCCAATTTACCCTTCCACTTTCACCTTTCTGGTAGCTACAGGCTGAAAAAACTGTCACATGGAATAAAATTCTGCTAGTGGCAGCTTCAGGAAGACCTAAGACACAAATGACAAAATAAAGATCCATGTAGAGCAAGAAATCCATGTAAGAAGTAGTGATGCAGACAAACTTCACAAAACTGATAATGGATTTCAAGCGACAGAACTCTCACTGACTCCTAAATAAAACTGCTCAAACAGCAATTTCCCCTGTACTGTCTGAATGAATGGAATAGCTATGTTTTTATAATGCATTTTTAACCCAGATTGTCTTTCAGAGATTTCCTTGTATAGATATAAAACACACTTCAAACTATGGTTGATTTCTCAGGAAGTTGATATAGACACAACATAGCATAATCTACACCTTAATATAAGGAACAATTATAAACCTACTTTCCACATTATGGTTGGTTGGCAATGGGTACTCAAGTGGATGAGCCTCCTACTCTTCATCTATCCCAGTGTATCTCAGCAACTAGAGGCGAAAATACTCAGTACAGGTTAGGATGAGGGCAATGACGGGTATTTCTGCTGATGATCCCAATGTTGCTTGCTAGGCTGTTTTGCCTGAATGCCGTGTCACCCCAGCAGACTGAGCTCTAGACCTTGCTGTCCCCCTGTCCTTTCTAGCATGGCCACAGATAGGGTGTTTGTGTGCAGTCACTACACAGAACGCCTCCAAACTGGAAGCTCCAGCTACTCTTCACCCCGTCACCTCGCCAGAATGACAGCCCAGACAGTCTTAAATGTTTCATCATTTTGTGACTCATTGGTTGCAGCATGGCTCCTTTGCTGCAAAAAACATATTTTCAGAAACTCATTTAGATCTGTGTCCAGTTTTAGAGTAAGAAAATGAAGGTTTTGTTTATCTACTACCCTTCACAAAAGCGTGAGAACAAAAGGGATCTGGTGTGATGTAAGTAGTTAAACTGGGTGAGTTCTACATGTTACTCTGTAGGAATGCTGAAAGCACTTAAATACATTCCCATCATACTATGTTATGAAGATGTTTTTCAAAAAATATTTGTGATAGAAATGCTTAAAATAGATTAGAGCAGGGAGGTTAATTGTATCAGGACCACTTTGATATCCTTATGTCTTTGAAATGAAGATTCTGAGTTACTAAGATTCTATACATGGCTAAGCATGAGAAAATACTTGTTAAAAATATAATCTAAAAATGACTCCTGTTAAAGTTGCATCATTTTGTCATTTCCATTATATTCTGTGGTCTGTGAAGCCTTGGATCTGTCTCCTCAAGAGTAAAATCCTAGCCCCACTGAAATTAACTCTTATACATCTTTTATCCCTCTTGCTTGCTGGGGCAAGGAGCTCACTAGCAAGTATAGAGCTCCCACTTCTAGCTCTGCAGCCTCATGAGGTGTCAGCTTAAACCATGATCACTAGCGTAGAACAGAATATTGCTTGTCCTGGGCCTCTAGCCAGTGACATTTGGGAGGATGGCTGGGAGTGCCCCATTTCAGGGGGAGAAGTAAGCATTTTTTGACTGACTAGCTACAAAAATGAGACTAAAGGTGCTAAGAAGGTTGGAATATGATGAAAGTTTGTGTGGATTAATGGACAGAGGGGCAGTCAAAGGTATATAGGAAATGAAATATATCACATTGATATCACCTCTACATGTTGTTTTATTATTTATGTATATATGAAATTTTAACCTCTTTTTCCTGAGACAAAGGGCTGCATTTTTGCATCACAAACACAGCCAATGGAAAACATTCAGCAGCCAGCAAAGTAATGAGCTTACACTATAGATTTTTCAAACTGCCCAGTGATTCATGAAATGCTTTTCAAAACTGGAAATATGCATTGAGGATTGGTCAAAAAAGGTAGAAACAATATTATAGATCAGTCAATACTGTCTCCCCTTTATGAAAGTGGGCAGCCTTTGAACTTCTGACAGAAGCAAACAGTGATAGATGCATAAAAAAATGAAATATTGCAGGGAAATAAAAGTGCAAATGAAAACAGAAGGGGAAAAATAGTGAGATAAGATCTGCTGAATCTGCAGGGTGTTTTTTTTCCTTTCTATTTCTTCGTTTTCTCCCCAATCTAGAAAGCATAAATAAAGGTATTGGGTGTTTGAGAAACAATCTGTCTACCTTAACTGAATGGACTCATCTGCTTTAAGACCACATGTGGAATACTGTGCTTCATTCTAATCACTTTTTTAGAGGGGAAAGTTAAACATGGCATGTCCTGGAATACAGCATATTAAAAATTTCACATCCAAAGTCAGGAACTTTGGAGGTTAAGAAATAAGCACAGGAGGCTGCAGACGGAGGGTACCCAGTACCACTTGTGGAAGCCAACAGACTTGACCAGAAACTGGTCTTCATGGCCTTTTCTTTTACTGTCCACCTTTAAAACAAAAGAAAGAAGACGTACATAATCTCTGTAGAAAGAACACAGATTTAACATATGGATGAAAGCAACTGACAGCATAAATATTATGATTTGGTAAGAGACTGGAATAATTTTAATATTCTGGAGCTACTTTTGCTGTAATATAAGGCGTCTCAACAGGATTCTGAACAACTCAGCTTTCAGTGTATCTATGTCTGCTCCTTTGCAGAGAAAAACTGCACCCACAGGAAGTCAAAGTGTTAAATGGGACAGTATTCCTAAACTTTTTTTTAAATTGCCCGGCAAATATCAGACATTAAGCATTAGAGCAAAAAAGGAAGCAAAGAAGGTAAGTGCTCATTATGGATTGGTTTGCAGTTCTTTATGTATTGTTAAGAGAGTCGATAGAAAACTCTCCTTCTATTACTAACACAAACACAAACATCACTTATGATGACAGGCTGAACAACAACTATGGCAACAAGGGGATCCATTACCATCAAACTGAAAAGGCAGTCATAGAATCAAGTAAAGTCTTTCGGTGGCCAAGCTATATATATCACATTTTAGTAATAGGTACTGTCCTTATCTACAGGTTTATAGAAACCATCTTTGCTGTTCACATACTATATGGCTATATAAGCATATATGCAAATTCAGAGCAATAAATCAGGAAATGTGCAGTGTGAGAATAGCTGCCAATGACTTCTGTCATAGCTCAGCAATTTCACAACCGTGTCCCACGTGCTTCAGAAATTACGTAGTGGCCGCCATTGTTATGTACTTATTTCTCCCTTTCACCCAGCATACTCCAGCCACAGTTAGCTTGGGGATTTGTTCTTACTGCTTAGAGGTCCCGGGTGCTCTCATTTCCCAGGGAAGTCAACAGGAATTGAAGGAGGATCTCTGCATTCAAGTGAGCTGCCTGATAAAGCCTGTGCTGGTTCTAGCCATTTGCAGATTCAGATGGGGATAGATTTCTAATAGGAGACACGAGAGAGCGTGGGCCCAGGGTGCAGTCATTTTAAAGGCATGGAGATATTTATGTAGCTTGCTTACTTAATTGCAATTGAAAATGGAATCTGGACCTACAAGAGAGTACAGAATGGCTCCAAAATATTTTCCTATGTCCAAACCTGGTCCTGCAAACTACCCTAAAAACTCTTCTAGTGAGGATAAATAAGCATTGTAGGAAATAGCCTGCAACAGTGGCAGAGTTTCTTCACTGCAATAGATACCGAACAGAATGCTTCAAACCAGCTGCTAAAACAGATGGATTGCCTTCCTTTGTGATGTGCTGTGTCCTTGTTTAAACATTTCTGCCATATTATTGATATTTGTCACTCTTAAACAAATAGAGAAAACAAGTCTTGTCTGTTTCATGCGGGAATTTGGGTGTCTACCGACATCCTCAAATCATGGATTAGAGCGAATCCTTGGCTACATACACTCATTTTTCTTTCTTACACTTCAGGGCAGGAGACCAAGTTCAGCTCAGCTGCAGAGCTGGATCCAACATTTCCTGCAGCAGCTGCACCCTGCTTTCTTTGAACTGCTATTAATACTTGTTATCACATTCCCTAGCCTTTGTCACCACCACCTGCCTTATGCTTTTGATTCAAGTGGCAGAACTTTAAAAATCCTGTACTTTTTTGCAATCAAGATAAATATTTTATTCAAGGTGATGATTATATAGCTATTCTCTCCCATAAACTTTAGTACCAGGAACATACTGACTTGAGTTTTGTGGCAGTACTTTTACTGCCTTCTGATAATTTCCTTGGTGGCAATTGCATTTGGCTTTTTGTTTTGTTGAATTTCTTCACAGACCAAAGAATTCTAATAAAATACTCATATTTACCTAATTGCTTTCTTTTTCTTTTTTTTTTTTTTTTATGATTTATTTAAGTTTAGAGCGGATTATTTTGATGCTTTCTTTCTCTACAATAGTTTTTGTGTGCATGGCATGTATCTAATTTTATTACAAAAAGCCCTCAAATTCTGTAAGGTTTATTTTTTTTTTCTTGTGATCAATACTTGAAATGTGAAACTAAGCTCTGTAGGGCATGTGTTGTTTCTGTCCTGAGTTCAAATAAATGGGGCCTTAGGCCATTTATAGTTTAGACCATAAATTCAGATGTCAAAGGAACAGGTGGTAACGTGACACAAGCTGTTCTTGCTCATTGTATCAGTTTCCTCTGCTCAGTCTCCTACTGCTTCATCTCTGTCACAATCCCGAATCACTTTCCAACAATGGTTACTCCATTTTGGCGGGTTCAGTTTCTATCCATTGATAAATGAGAGCTTCTCTGCTTCTAATGTGGAGCTTGGAATCTGAAAGCGTGTCTATACTGGCACATTAACTCAGGCACAGAACTGCATTACTGTGACTAAAGCCTTCTGGGAGAAAGCTGGCTCTCATCACCCAGCTTGGAGCCTGTGCAGAGGAGCTCAGGTCCATCTGCACATCAGCTCTGATTCACCAGTCTGCTAGGTTGAAGCACTGTGGGTTGTGGTTCAAGAAGAACAAAAGCTTACCAGAGAAATGAAAACAATGGGCATGATGTGTTAGTATGAAATAATATAATAGTTGCTCAGTGTTTGCTCAGTCATTAATTTTGGAGATTTTTCTGTATATAATTTGATGTCCTGCTGGTGAGCAAGGGTGGACAGTGTTGAACTTTCTTCGTAAGTGAGGAGAGAAGGAATTATCTGCCAGTCTTGTTTGTATAACTGTATCATTTGAATTGAAGAAACTACTGACTTGTCGATTTCTTTAGGATCTTCAAAAATTTTTATCCTAAACACTATTCATCTTCAAGCATGGTCTATATACTGACTAGTCTTCACAAAATCCATGTGGCTTCATCCATATTTACTGAAGATGGCTGTGTAGTGAAGGTAAGGAAGGCTGCTCACTTGTCTCAACTTGTAACCTTATAGGTATCAATATTTAGTACCTTGGACACTGAGACCCACAGAGCCTGAAGCTGGGCATTGAAAATTAGAAGCCTCTATTGGAAATCTGAGCCTTCTCAAAACCAAGAATCCTTATTTCTCAGCATCACTTGAAGATTGCTGCAATAGCAAGCAAATTAAAACCATCTGAGTTTAAAAAGTTTCAAATAGATTTGGGCGGAAAGTGATGTCATACTAACGCTGGCTTGGAACATTACTTGAATCTCTGATTCTACACATTTCTAGCTACCATAAGCTATGAAACCTCACAGTAACTCCTGAATCACCATCAGCAGTTATCAAAAGCTGGTGAGACAGGTTGGAGTCACTAATGGGTCACTGGAAAAAAAATGTGTTTTCTTCACTCTTCCCCAAAAGGCAAAGATGGACTATGCACAGGCTCATTTAATAAGAAACTGGGAAAGCCTCTATTAGCATATGTGCTAGGCATATGGTCCAGCATGGTTTTTAGTTTCCTCTTCTCAGCTTCTGCAGGGATTTTGCTCAGCTCTTCTGGCTTTTCATCACCTCTCCAGCCAGCAAGGCACAAAGGACCTACAAGAAACTAGGCAGAGCTGAACCAGAAATGTCCAGGAGCCCACCATCATTGCAACACTTTCAAATTACCCATCAGTACTGATTCTCCCAACAGATTATACCTGCAACTAACACCTGACACAAACCTTTCTCAAATCAAATCTCTATTCCCATCTTCAACTAGAATCACCTGCACTAATTATTGCACATCCCCTCCCCCCATTCCTCACTGTCCCTGGTCCAGTCACTGAGCAGCTGGACTGGGTCCTTCCTTGCTACTCTTTCCTATTACCTACTCCACCATGTATACACCCAATCCACACAAAGCTCCATGATATAACTGGCTAATGATGGGCCTGCTTGGCAACTCGCTTTTCAGGAGAGTGCCAGGTGATTGCTAGTACTACTACTTACTTGAAGCTGTATTATTACACCATGTCTTTTTGATCAATTAAAAATGCAACACTGTAAATTTCAGTTTCAGAGTCTGGGTATTATTAACTAACATGCATAAGAAAGCTTTATGTATTTGAAGGTGAGAAGAAGAAGAAGGGATTAGAGTGGGGCATAGAGTATGTGCAGCAAGCATGGATACAGTAGAGGGTGGGAAGGACTTTCAGGGGTATGTCAGGGATAAGCAAGGTCTTAGATGTTATCACATACAGTTAAGAAGTCAAAAGAGATATCAAGAAAATCATTAAGCCTGATCTGCACAGTTTCACTCACATAAACAGAAAAGAAAGATTTGGGGCCTAAAGGCTGCCCTGGGCTGCTGACATTTCAAGCCAGCTAATTAGGATTTAGCAAAGGAAGTAGAGGATGGTACACAGAGAAAGCACAGTATGCAACGGCTGCTCTCTGACCACAGCAAATAGAAAGGAAATGTAATTTCTAAATCTTAAAAAAGAGATGGTCTGAAAAGAAGTAACTTCTCTTCCTCACCCTTCTTGGAGTTCAAGATCCATGAAGAGGGAGACTATGTATTCAAATCTGTGTGATTAAAGTATATTCCTAAACACAAACCTAAATATTTCTGTATAAGGATGTTCCTTCTCAGCATGCTGTGCTGTCTTGAAAATACAGCTCTAGATCTAAGCTGGATCTTCATCTTATCTTTCATCTCACCCAAAGCTGCTTAGTCTTTGTGTACACGTGGGCTCACCTTTCACTTTTCTAGTCTATTGCTATTGAATTGTTCATAAATCTTGTAATCATTAGACAAGGTTAGCCCTCAGATTTCAAAAAGGGAACATCTTTTTTTTTCTTTTTTTGCAAGCTGATGTTGGCTGCTTTTGCATCTTTGCAACACTAGATTATGCAAACAAGGTGCTGACCAGCAGATACTTTGCAGACTGCAGGGTACTGATTGTGGCAACACTGAAACAGTCTAAAAGATGTAAGAATGTGGGGTACATAGATCCCTTTTATTCCTAAATGCAGGTATTAACAAATTGGCAAAGTTATTGGCCAATTGACTCAAAGTATAAGCATTAAAATAATTCATCCTGAACAATGCGTGGTTTTATTTTATGTTTAGTACAGTAGGCTCACCTGCATGAATTTGCTGTGCTTATTTAATATCCTCTTTAAGATGAAAAATGATGCCAGTCCTGTGGTAATAGCATCTTTTGACGCTGAGAAAGCATTTCACTGGAATGAATGGCAGTTTCTCTTTACTATGATGGAAATTTAAAAATTTGCTGTAAATGTATTGCATCAGTTACACTGTTCTGAGCAAGGATGCATACTAATGCCACAATACTATCTCAATTTTGACTTTCGAGGGAGACTAGTCAAGGGTGCCCACTTCCAGTGCTATTTTTGCTAATGGAAGTAAACCAATGTGTAAAAGCCTAGGGAGATTGGGTGGACACTCTAAAATAGAGTGCATTAGAGATGAGAGCTTGTATTTGAAGAACTGCCCTTAAAATGGTGTCACAATTTATTATATGTTAGTTACCCCTTGGAGACTCTCATATAGATTCTGCAGGGAGCTACAATTCCTAAACAACTTTCCAGATACGCAACGGATCGGGATTCAGCTAAAGATTACAGAACTGAAGTTATGATAGCTGTGGAACTGCTGTGAGTCCTTCGCTACTCATTAAACTCAAAACTCAGAAGGACCTTCACAGTGGCCTACATGTGGTACACGGGAGCTTCAAATGAAAAAATTCTTTCAAAGTCAGAAGTATTTTTGTATGATTTTATGAAGAAAGGACTCTTTAGAAGCATTATGGAGTGTTCTCCCATGCTGTGATCACTGGGGTGATGTAAGGAAATTCCTCCTTCCCAGAAGGATGCTAAGAGAACATCCTCCTACACTGATACTCTCCAGTACACATCAACCCTTAGTTGAGTCTTTCCCATCCCTAGTTCCTGTTACTGTTCTCTTATGCACCAAAAGAGCTTGGAGCTTCTTGCATAGGTGATGGCAGAGATCCTTCTTCTTAGAGCTGTACCCTCCACACTAGTTTCAATGCTACACATTTAGGAAGCTAGAATTAGTCCCTATGGCAACAGAGAAATCATCAAAGTACAGGTGAAACATGGAGAAGTACCTGATGAAACCAGCTAAACAAGCTGTTTCCAATTTATAACAGGCTTCTGCAATTAAGTGTAATCAGATCATCATTCCCACTATGAAAAGGATTGTGGATAACACTGCATGGCCAAAGAAATACATTTTTTTAGTGGAATGTTATCCTTATGGTAAGCCACAGGAGAACTAGAGAAAGTGATGGGACATTTAGTTGGCCCTAAATTCAGTGATGTCTAACTGCCACTAGTTCTTGGTAATCCTTACCTTTCAGTAACATGGTAAACTGAGGTAGCTAAAGAACCAATTTTAAATCCTTAAATACTAATTTTCCACTCTTACAGCAGAAAAAATGTTGTATTTCTCAAAATTAATTACTGTTATTCTCAAGTTACATGTATTTGTGGACTTGTAACAGGCTTAAATATATGGTGATGTAAATTATATACACATCAATTCAAGCATTTAGGAATAAAGTCCTCTAGTTAAAAAAAAAGATTTCACTAAGTGCTCAGAAGTTAAATACAAAATCAGTAAATAAAGTTTAACAAAGGTAAATTGAAAGGCAAAATTAACTCAGTCCAATGAGTTAATGTAATTCCCTTATGGAATGCTAGTTTCCCTACTATAATTAATTTTAAACAGTAAACCAGTATGTCTGTTTTTTGATAATTATAAAAATGCATTCATCCATGTCCTTGCAAATTATTAATATTTATCATAAGGAATATCCTGTAGACATTAAGAATCCAGGGAGACAGAGTTTTCAGCCAATTCTTGCACAGCTTTACTAAAACAATAATGGAGTTTTAAGTACCCATGTGTCCAAACCAGAGAGACACAGAGCTCAAGCCTCCTTTCTAGAACCTACCTCACAAACCACTCGGGCAAAACTTGCACTGAACCTCAAAATCAAAGATTTCAGCACTTGCAAGTACACGATAACAGCTAAGTATCCTACGTGCTCACTTCATTCATGTTCCACTCCTGGGAGCCAAGAGTATCAAGTGTTCTAAAGGGATGAGGCCATAATGATGTTATAAAGAGATTATGAAAGCCCCTGTAGTTCTCTTCCATTTCAGGGATAACTTCAGTGATAAGGAAGCTGCATCATGATACTTTTGAGTTAGTTACCTCTCTGACATTTCAGCAACACTGATTATCAGTAGTCCTGTTCATGGATATTTTTAAGCCTCTCAGCACATTTGGACCTAAAGCTTCACACTCGCAGGAACTCAAACTCATCATCAGTAGCAATAAGAAGCTTCCCTTAAGTCAGTGGGAGTCGATGAGGATTTTGCTTGCATAGAAGCTTCTGGATCAGATGCATATGATCTAGTTGTATGTTAGCTTTTTGGTTATGAAAAAGTGGAAACTAGAACCAAATCTGAGGCATAGCATTTTGCAGTTTCACAAACTTAGGTTCCACTATTTTTTTTCCATAAAAAAACCCCAACAAAGAAACCCCTACATATCTCACTGATTTCTGAAATGAAATCTGACCAGAATGTGTTTTCCTTTAAAATATACCCTAAACCAGAGCCAGAAACCCAGAGAAATTTAATAGAATAGCTGACTCTAACATACATGCTAATGTGTGTTTCTATATATACACATATGTGGGCATACTTATCCTTGATTGGTAAATTAACTCTTAAAGTTTAGATAACCTGTTTGAACAAAGCAGAGACTCACTCACAGTAGCGGCAAGAATTACAATAGAAATGATCAATAAACCCCATTGTTCCCTCCCAAAATTATGGCAAACATCAGTTTACATGTTCATGAATTTGTGGACAAGCGTCCCCTCCACAGATTAGGAAAAAGGAACTGAACACTGATGGGAATGTCAGGAAATCTTTGCAACCTTTTTGTGGCTAGTTCCTGCAACAGACTGAAGGAGCTGGGTTTTCAGAAGATACCCTGAGTTTTTCTTTTTTCATTCTGCTGAAGCAGAGAAGAGCAGAACAGCTCAGCTCTGTTTGTGATGGGGACTGTGACAACACAAAGGAGCAGATGAGGCAGAGATAGATAAGAAAAGACAGAAGTGTATTCCTTGTCCTATCTCTACTAAGTAACTAAAGGAGGCAGAGGCCACACCAATGTCAGTACAGGCAGTTGTGCATTATTCCCTGTGTATTGTGATGATGCAGCAACATGCATTCTTTACTGCTCTTCCATGTACCAATGGAAAGATTTAAACCAGAAGTTAACTAACATGTTAAACATACCTGTAGTCTGAGAAAAGAAACTACTAGATTTAGACTAATGCAGAAGTGTCAGAGACATACAAGACAGCCATTGCGGTGTAAGACAAATGGAACAGCTAATGATGCTTTAAGGATGAATAGTTCTTGGCTTTGAAAGTTAAGAGTTTTAACTGGTTTGCATGCTCTTGCTTTGATCTGACATTCCCAATTTTGTTCACCTTGCTGACCATTGAGAGAGGAGTGAAAAGACTTAGAGTGTGTGATTGTAGGGTGCTATTTTTTCTGTCAGCATTCTTCATTATTGACTTGGCTGTTTATGCTGCTGATGTGTAATGTTGTGAAGCAGATGAGCTGGTAAAGTATGAAGGGTATTCTATAACCTTTGCTGTACTTTCAGTTACCTTACAGTAACTTAGAATTCAGAAAGGCTGCTTTGAGAAAAAATAAAATATAATAAGATTAAACTCCATTAGGAACTGAAGCACTAGGGCTGTTGTTGAAGAAGGGGAAAATGGTCTAATTAATAGTTATTGCATCAAACTCACACAGCAGTTGCAGTAATGACACTGATGATATTGATGGCATTGAAGATGGGGTTTATTTCAGAATGGAAATGAGCAAAGGATTCATCTTCAACCATGTATTGCTGTAGGCAGTGGAAGGGCTCAGCTTTTTTGTTTTGTTTTGTTGTTCAGCTGGTTTTCTTTGATAGCAGAGCTCCAAGCGATTAATACATATATTTATACAAGATTGAGCACATTCATTTAACTGCAACCCCATGGCTGACACTTGGCCATACTGAAGAATGGGCATTTATTGGTTTTTATTCCTGCTGTTTGGTTTTTCAGTGACAGTTACATGTAGGTGGATAGTTATCTAAGGGGGTCTCCCCACTACCTTATAATTTTTATAAAACATTTCTCTCTCCTTGGTTTTGTGAAAGCTGTTGGCAGCAGGGAATGCCAACTCCTGCATCCTGAGATAAGGTTTCATTCTCATCAGTATTTGGTTTCTGTTCAGACTCCTGTTGATATGTTTTCTTTCTTTCACTTTACTGATGTATCTGTTTAGCTTGTGTTATTGTTCAGAAACAAACACATCACAAAGCCTCCCAGTAACCAAGCTGATTCGCGTAGGTAGATGAGGTCTTCATCACATGTCAGGGTCAGTAAAGCTCCTGCCCACTCTGATAGTAATACCCACTGTCTCACAAACACCATTTATTAATACAAAAGGTCAAGTCCCAGAACTGGAACAAAAATTGCTGAATAGGACCAAAAGCTAACAAGGGAATCCAAGAGCTTGGACTATACCTTGGGAATTCATCATGGTAACTGTCGCCCATAACAGCAGCACTTTGATTCTAAATGGGTCATGCCATACAACTAAGCTCAAGAGAGCTCTGTGATCAAAAGAAAAGAGTCAGCATTACACATAGTAGAGAAAACATTTTTTCCAGTACCATTGAATTTGGTGGCAAAAATATTCCCTAGTTCAGCAGAGAGGAAGATTTATTTCCTTCTCTCTATCCAGACTTCATTCACCTGCCATGTAAACTTCAGTGTTACGAGTGCAATCCCAGGTGGGGCAGAGGTGCAACCAAGCATCCTAGGAGTTTATGCAGGTAAGCAACTCACAAATACCCAGACAGATAAAAGTTTATCACACAAAGACTGTGTCAGGCGTCCAGATGCACTGTACAACACAGCTAAAGCACCTGTTTAGACAGCTGCAGATTCTGCAAATTGAAGAATAGTCCTCTGGTGGAGATCTGGTGTAACAGCTCTGACCCTACTTCAGATCAATCTGTTAAGAAAATCGTATCCACACTAAATACTTCCCTGACTTCAGGAATAGCCGCCGTCTATCCCAGATCCTCAGCAAATGCCAATCCTCATAAGACCATCAACTCCAGACCACCTACTAAAATGAATCTTAGGATTCTGCTCTTTACTTTCCCCAGAACAGAGAAGGCTTGTTTGTCATCAGCATTTCTGTCAGTGCCTCGTCTCACCATATATAGTCCTCACTGACATGTTAGTATGTGGTCATTTGTTCATGATTTGGAATGGCTGGCAGGTGTTCAGCCTGGATTTCCCCATTCCTAACTGAGAAAAAGTTATCAGCTTTGTTGTTCTACTAGATTTATATGATTACAGCTGAAATTAGACCTGTCTCCAGGGAGCTTTATTGTCTCTGATCAATAACTAATGAACAGGGCTAATACTGTTAATGTAATATAGGCACAATATGTCCATATGAAATAGGAACAACATTTAAACAAGGAGTCCCAAACCTAGTTTGCTGGGAAATAAAATTTACTAAAGAAAACCAAACTAAAACTTGAGAGATTTCTCATTCAGTTCTTCAGCTCAACCAAACATTAGTATCTTAGTGGGGACAGATCGTCTCACCTGACCTATACAAATGGTAATTTATTTTCCTTGGTACAAGGTTTACAGAATAGTAATACCTTATACTGGCTAATACAACAGTTATGAAAGCCAAGGAAGTATTTTATAGACAATGTTAGACCTTTCAAGATCTATGTTCTCCCTCAAGACCTGTACAGAAGAGATGCTGAAATTTGGCCTCCTGCCCTGACATGCTATGACTGAAGTAGCCTTCAAATTCTTCAAAGGTT
Organism: Hypotaenidia okinawae; assembly: GCA_027925045.1. Lineage (NCBI taxonomy): Eukaryota > Metazoa > Chordata > Aves > Gruiformes > Rallidae > Hypotaenidia > Hypotaenidia okinawae. The sequence continues at coordinate 21,457,283 of BSDF01000009.1, forward strand.
CCTATTATGTGGGATTCAGCAGAAGGGAGATATCCTTGCCTTTTTAACAGGAAGTGCCATTATGCTAATTTTGTTAATTGGCTACTAAAAAGCTTACCCTAACCCTTCCTTTCAAGTTTACATCTGCTCCCATTTATCACCATTTCTTAGTATTTTATACAGTATTTACCTTCTGGGTTTTGTTTTTTGTTGGTTTTTTTTTTCTTCAGCAAGTATCTAAGGCATCTAAGGCTATTTTGCTATACACAGCCCTGCTTTCCCATTTTTTACCTTTCTGTGAACTACAGAACATTTGTTTACAGGATAAATTTCATGGGTGAGTTGCTGCATTCAGCAATATTTTCCCCTTCTCTTCTGCTACCACATGCAGGGTGGCCATTCTGTTTGGCCAAAGTAAACACAGCAAAGCCAAGACTGCCAAGCAATTTGTGTTTCATTTGGCATCGTTGAAGCAAGTGGTGATGTGGCAGGCAGTATATGTGTTATCTACATATTAAGAGCATCCTTCAGGGTCAAAAACTGGCCTTTAGAAAGCAAGGATAAGTAAGAATGCACAAGTTATCCCAAAATCAAATGCTTTCTAAAACTGCATCAGCTTTAATAAGAAATGGCAGCTCCAGGCACCACACACATCTTTTTATACTGTCAAACATAAATGCACAGGAATGTATAGTACACGATTAGGAAGTGAAGCAACCAGATCTGCCAAGAAATTAGTGCACCTTACCAAATAAATGTCAGTCAGGTTAGACAGTACAGACACTGACCCTGGCCTTGGCACATCTAAGCAGTAAACCTTTAGCCTGCTAATAAATGGCAATTTCGTTTACCAACATATGGTCAGGAACAGCAATATATCTCAGTCTCTGAAAAGCAGACTCACTCTTCAATTCTCCGTTCTTCTACAAGACCTCCTTCAGTTTTTAGAAAAACAATTTCACGTTCTCCTCCCTATCAAGCTAGTAGTATGCTCCTCTGTTACCAGTCATGAGCAATATTCTGTGCACTGGAGTGCACAACCTGTTTTAATGAGCTTTGGCAGAACATCAGATTCGTTCCCCTTCCCCCATCTAATTACAGTGTGCCATTTGTGTCATTCTGGTACAGGATCTATCAGCAGATCTATTAGAAACACCTATTTCTAGGGATTTATAAATAAGCAATAATAATGAGGTTAAAAATGTCTGAAGAATGACACACAGCTGCAAATTTTGATCCTTTTTACACTGCCTACCTCGTTGGTTTAAGATGGTCTTGCAGCCCTATGAAAGGAGCAAGGTTTTCTGCAATTATCATATGCTGTAAATTAATTCATTTTGGTACTTGAAGATGTTTCATAAACTTTTGTAAAACAATTAAATGACCAAACAATTTGCAAAGTTTCACCCATCATTCAAAGTTATCCTGCAAGGACAAATACACTTACTTTACTCTGTAATTTACCAGCCATGTTTGTATCTAAAGGATAATTGAAGTGCTTCGAGTCAAGCCTGGTGAAAGTCTTCAGCAGACCTAAATTACTTTTAGTTTTACTCCTTTGCCAACCCTGGCTTTCCCAGGACTCAGATCCTGGAAGATAAAGGATATATCTAAGAATTTTGCACATGGGAGAGTCAGGGACATGCAATGCTACAGTGCAACACATGCTGTTCTCATGATTAAGGACAGGACTCTGATATCATTCCCCAGATTTTCTGAATGAAAAAGGAAATTTGCTTGAATAAAATATGTGTATGAGCTGATCAACATGGTGGTGAAGTTGCTTGTGAATTCACAGACACACATACGTGTGTACAAAAAATTGCTATTTTGCTTTTCTAAGCTGTCATTTTCTAACAGTGGACTGAAACCCAGGAGAAAGTTAAAACATACCTTTCCTACCTATAGAATTGGGTCCTAAAGTATTTTAGGGTTATAAAGCCATCAGCTTACACACTAATTAGTTCTTACAATATTTACAGTCTGCTTAGTAGGACTGATTTAGGGTCTACTCAAGAGACTTGGAAAATAAAGGTATCTACTTTTAAAGTTATCTTGCTTTAATTATTAGGCCACTAGTTGGGAATTCTGAAATTTGAGCCCAAATCTGGAGCTTCCATAAGGCCCCAGGAAAAAGACCCAGCTGTTAAGTATGACATCTACCTTGGCTCCATAGAAGCAAGTCAGTGGGTAACCTACAGAGTTCACAAACTGTAGATCTGGAAAGAACAGAGAAAAGATAGCTGTGAGGATATGAACTATGCGTCCCTCCTCAAGTCAGTTCCTTCACCCAATTTCATGACCCAGCTAAATGTAAGTTAATGTTTTCACCAAAAAAAAATAATTTCTGCCTGGGATCTTCATCCAGTGTGCTGAACACCAGGGCTGAGAATGAAAAAATGGTAACAGCTAAAATGAGTGGCCAAGACAGAGTGCTAGAGTCAGAAGCCTAAGACCTGGGGAGAGGCAAGAAAGGAATAGGAAAAAGGGAACTCCTTAAACCCAGATATATAGGTTTTCCTGTGACCATGCTGAAACAATCACATTATAGGGCTCCATGCTCCGTTATTCCCGTGTAGCAGTTTAAGCATCTAAAAGACTCTATGAACAGTGGTTCTCCCTTGCCCTTTAACCCATCAAAAAGTTCCAGGGGCATTTTCAAGGCTGGCAAGTTCCAAATGTTGCTACTGTCCTACAAGTGAGTGCTGTAACAGTTGAAAAATCCCAAATTTGAGAAGAGTTTTAAGTTTGCAGACAAAGGTAAACACAAGTGTGGTAAGAAATGTGTAAAAACCTGTATTATTAACAGGTTCTAAATTAGAAGTAGATGAGATCCATTTACCTGCGTCTACCCATGACCTGATGACATACACCTCTGCATCTTTACTGTTTTGCCTTTTTTGTTGTCATTTCATGGACCCCTAGGGCAAGTGAAAACTTTACTTTCTAAACCACTCAGGCATGAACTTTCACATCTACATTCCCAACAAATTCCAGGTTTTATTAGCTGGGACTGCTATGTCTTGTTTTCTGCAGAACTGGCAAGCATTGTTTCATTAAAAGGACTGCAGGTGCTAAAAAAGTGGAGTTCCAAAATAAAATAAGAATCTGTTGTTTTTGCCAACTGTCATGGTTTAACTCAGCAGGCAGCTAAAACAAACAAACAGATACTCATTCACTTTCCCACTCCCAGTGGGATGGGGAAGATAATTGAAAATGGAAAAAAACCTAAACATAAAGCCCAAAGCACACTTTAAAAACCCCTCATGGGTTGAAATAAAGACAATTCAATAGAACAGAAAAGGAAAATTATGATGACAATTGCAATAATAATAATAATAATAAAAATAGAATATGCAAGTGATGCACAACACAACTGGTCACCATCTGAAGATGATGCTCTGCAAGACCCCAAGCTGTCCTGCCTCCTGCCCACCCAGCCCATATGGAATATGACATTATATCATAGAATTATAGACTTATTGAGGTTGGAAAAGACCTTCAAGATCAAGTCCAACCATCAGCCCAACATCACTGTAACCTCTAAACCATCTCCAGAAGTGCCCCATCTATTTGTTTTTTGATCAGCTCCAGGGACAGTGATTCCAGCACCTCCCTGGGCAGCCTGTTCCAATGCTTCACCACTCTTTTAGGGAAGAAATTTTTCCTAATATCCAATCTGAATGTCCCCTGGTGCAACTCGAACCTATTCCCTCTTGCCCTGTCACTAGTTATTAGGGAGAAGAGGCCAGCATCCACCTCACCACAACCTCTTTTCAGATAGCTGTTGAGAGCAGAAAGGTATCCCCTCAGCCTCCTCTTCTCCAGGCTGAACAGCCCCAGCTTCTTCAGCATCTCCGAGTTGTCCTTCTCTGTACCCTCTCCAGCACCTCAGCATCCTTCCTGTACTGTGCTGTGCTGTATCCCTTTGGTCAGGCTGTGTCTCCTTCCAGCTTCTTGGGCACCCCCACCTTTGGTAAAAGCTTAAAAGTCAACAACTAAAAACATCAGTGTGTTATCAACATTATTCTAAATACAAAACACAGAATTATACCAGCTACTAGGAAGAAAATTAACTCTCTCTCTGCCAAAGCCAGAACATCAACTTTCATTTTTCAGTTTCATTACAATTGTCAGTAGAAGCCACCTGCTACTTCTTGTGGGGACACAAGTAGGACCCACAGTGGCCACATGCAATTAAAATTTTTATTGTATTGAAAGGTTAATTTAATTCCATCTTCAGGTATTTCAACTCTCAATAATCTGAAGTAACATAAGAAATATTGGATGTCATTGCTTTGTGACTCTCAGGATTCCAACAGACCCGAGATTTGCTGCAAACCTTTATGGGTTTAAGCGTGACATTTACCTGGCACTCAATTTTCCTATTTAGAAAGCAATAACAGTGGCTTCATGGGAATGGCACATGGATAGACAAATCTAGTGGCTGAGACACTTCAGTACTAGTGACAGGTGGCCATAGAAGAATTCAGATAAAATCTGTAATACTAATGGAAAGATCCAGCAACAATGTACATAAGCACTTCCACTAGCTTCTGGGTGACTAGTGCAAATTAATAACCAGCCTTGGTTATCATTAGGGTGTCTGATTTCTGTTCCTCTGAGAAACAGAGTGTGAAAAATGCAAAGAGTGGTTCTCAGTTTCCCTCTTTGGTAGCTGGGTGTGGACTATTTCTTCCTACTGCTTAAACTTGAATCCTATTACCTATGTCAACAAAATAGTGAAAGTTAAAATGAGCTGCAGTGTGGTTTTGGAATCTCTCTCCTGACCTTCTCTACATACAGCTAATATTCTCTGGGGCTTGGCTATAGTTCCTGAATATATATAGAAGGCTATATAGGGCCTGAATATAGCTACTGTGTATTTGCATGATAGCAAAAATAATTTTAAAAATGGCCTCATGGAGTTTAACTCAGAATCTGAAAATTAAGTTATACAAAAGAATTTAATGAGTCATAAATGAAAGGTTCTAGACAAAGAATGTTCATCATGGATCTAACTTTCATTACCACAATTTTTTATACTAAGAACTGACTTTAAATAATAGGGATGCTCCCTGGTAGTGCCTGTTAGTCCTTTGGTGCATGCTGAAGAATGGACTCACAGATCTTGAAGTTCAAGGATGCTTTCCGACACAAAAATGCAAGAAGCCTTCAGACTCATGAAAGGCATCAGAATACAATAGAATCCTGCTGATAAAGGAAAATGCCAAGCAGCAAGTACAGCTTCCCAAATGTCTAGTCAAAGAATGGAGGGCAGAGAGAACATTCTGGAAATTGAGAGAATGATATATAAATGAGCAGAACTGGACAAAGATAAGAGCAACCAAATGTGTACAGAAGTAATTTTACTTAAACAAGAAACAGTGAATAAAAGAATATCTGAAGACACCAAGAAGAAAAAAATACACTAATGAGAAATTAGACCGGTTAATAAATGATCAAGGGGATTACCTTACTAATGATTCTACTAATGATACTAATGACTGACCTGCCTGCACTGTGTGTTGTTTTGGTTTTGTTGGGTTTTTTTTTAAGTTTGTCTGTAAAAAAAGAGAACTAAGAAAAGGTGGTGTGGACAGCTAAGTAGCAATGAAAACTTTTGTCTCCATGTGGCTGACTAAGGAGCCCAAAGCTTTTCCCATTCTTTCCTAAGGCAAGCTCACCTGGAGGCAGGGCAAGCTCACCTGGAAGCAGGCATATTTTTCTCAGATTTCTATCTTCACTTCAGGGAAAGTTTGCCAAACTGAAAAGTTTCAATAAACTGTTGTTATCAAGTAAATTTTACTTCACTGAATTTCTACAAGCTACACTAACATTTGCATGAGGGGTCCTGAGCCTGGCTGGGACACAAAACAAAGAGCTTGCATCAGGCCTCTGACAGTCTGTACTGCTTTAATTCTGGGAGGTGGAAACAGCAATCTACATAGATCAAGAAACATTAGGAGGAGTGCTCCTTACTCTGAGATGGAATCAAGGATAGTTAGCCTATTTTCCTTCTCTGAAAACCCTCTGGGAAAAGCTTGCAAAGCTTCTAGACATAGCCTGCTCCCAACCTACACACAGGAAGGTTTTCCTAACATTGGAACAACACTGTGGTTTTCAGACAGACACATTTTTTCCTTCTTTTGTAAGAAGACACACAGAAATAAAATTGCCAGATCACCATCCACTTCATTGCAAGATTTCTCACAGGTGATTAGTACATTCAGCTGCCACCTTTAACAAACAATTCTATCAACCTTTCATTTCTGAGCCTTCTATTGTTCTTGCTGGCATTCTCTTAGCTTTCTCAGAACTGTCCCCATATTTAAGTATGAAGTTGTAAACGGAGAGCCCCAGCAGTACTAAAAATCACAGCATAATTATATCATGCTCCCATTCCACACTTCAGAATGACATTTGCTTTTTGTCATCCAGCATCACATTTGTGCAGTGACTCCTATTCAGTTTGTGGCCAGATAATTATCTGCAATGATTTTGCATAGCTAATCACTTCAGTGTCACATCTAGTTCTAATCCCCTGCCATGAGCTGGGACACCCTCCACTAGACCAGGTTGCCCAAAGCCCCATTCAGCTGCCAGGGAGGGGGCATCCACAGCTTCTTTGGGCAGCCTGTACCAGAGCCTCACCATCCTCAGAGCAGTGAATTTCTTCCTAATATCTAATCTAAATCTACCCTCTTTTAGTTTAAATCCATTACCCTCTTGTCCCATCACTGCTTGCCCTTACTGATTTCAGAATGTTTTTCCAATTTCTAATCACCATTATTAGTTCTAATCTTGCAGACCCTCCCAACCTTTTAGTCTCACCTGCTTTTTTTTTTGTTTACCCTCTTTCACAGTCTCAGCAGTGAAGTGCTTATACAACTGGACATAGGAAAGATCCTTGTGGCATTCTACTCATCATTATCTTCACAGTTTGATGTACAAACAGACTTTGAAAAACACCTCTCTCAAAATCTTATTAAAAATGTATTTAAGTTATCTTGGATATGATCACTGTCTTAGCAACAGTATGTAAGCAAAAATTGCTATGAACAGGAGGGTAGCATGCTTTATCTGCAAAACTGACAATTTAAATGAAATAGAAAATGCATATTTCATGTATTTCATATATCAGTATATAATTTCATAACAAATTTGGCACTTTTATATTCTAGCCTAAGACAAAGAAATGATACAAAAAACTCTTAAATATTAGAAATAAGAGTAAAAATAGTAAGAATTAAATTCTTCCTCCAAAAATCAAAGCCATGTTTTGTTATGCTTTGAAGCATAGAAAAATGGACAGACTGGAAAGTCCAAAGAGACAGCCAAGCCTGCAAATTAAAGCTTACAGTGAAAGGCTGAAGCAGCCCAACAGACTCTGAGTTGTAGGAATATTGTGTCACAGCCCAAGGAAGTGATTATTTTTCTCCTTGTGGCTTTGGTGAAACTGCTCATTGAATTTTCTATTTAGTTTTTGGCACTCTTAATACTGGAAAGGTATCAGTGAACTAAACATAATTCAGAAAAAAACCCCTGAGAGATTATGTGTAGATTAGAGAGGATGTTTAAAATAGTTATTCCTTAATTTAGCTATAATGAATATTATAACATCTACAAATATTTAACAAGGAAGAAATGAAATTTTTCAAACTGATACAATATATCATAATAATGATGTACAAAAATAAAAGTCAAAAAGCAGATATAACCAAAAGTTTAGTTCTGTTCTTGTCTGAGCAGCTGATCAGAAAGGGAAGGAAGTTACTAAAAGGGAAAAATGAGTTTCATGGTCATGTGGATGATAAGATTAGTTTCAGTTAGATTAGTGGGAATCATAGAAAGATTGTGGCCTCTCTCTCAGACGACTCCCATAGCTGAGTTCATAGTAATGATCCTGGTTTAGACTTCATTGAAAATTTCTCCGAACTCCATCCTTCTTTAGGAGATTTTATATTTTCAAAATATCTTATTTCTTTGGATCTACAATTTATACTGTTAACAAGTACGCTGTGCTAGTGGAACTACAACTGTCTGGAATTTCTATACACAGAATACATTTAGGTTGTGAAATATTCCACTCATTTGAGACATGATGCAAATGGTACTTCCACTGGAAGAGAACCAAGTTCATATTCACTGAAGTTGAACTGAACTGCTTCAATTTGAAATAAAGAATACCCACCCAAATTAAGGAGAAATGGAATTTTCAAATCTATGTATCATACCCCTTTTCCCCATAATTGATCCTGCCTTTATTAGTGAGATGGAAGTCATCTGGTATAGGCCATGTATTTTGATATCCATTGTACCTTTAATTACTGCACCCTAAGAGTCTCAGGTGCTTTATAAGCAAATAAGGGGACAGGGCCTTACTGGTGGATGTTTTCCAGAAAAACCTATACATGGAGAAAGATCTGGTACACATCTCTTTTTGGACTTCAATAACCATTGTTGATATAGAGAACAAGTAGAAACAAATCAGAGATAAAAAATGAAAAATGTGTGTTTTGGCAGACATCTGCATTACCTTATACATTATTAATATTCATTTTTGTCCTGGTTTAGTCACACAGTGCATCAAGAAAAATTTAAAAGGCCTAACTTATCAGAGTCTTTTAATCTGTTTAAGAGATCCCATTGAGTTTTATTAAATTGGCAGTGTCAAAATCTAGAGACTGCTACCTGTCTCTGATGAAGTTATGAAAATCAGATGAAAGAAAGCCATGCTACAATTGTTTTCTGCCATACTTGCTGATGAAACAAAAGCTATAGCTTGTAGAGAGCAATTGAATATTTCCATGTGTTATGCCAGTAATAGCTTTCCCTGTAGAGGAGTATCTCTTGTTTCCAGCTAACAGCAATGCTCACTACCTAAAATCTGACAAATGGACTATGTTCAAAGTTGGCTAATTGGAATCCCAATAGTGTGGACGTGACTTCTGTAGCTTAAAGCTATGACAGTTCAGCTGTTCTCAACAGTAACCTAAATAGAAAGCACAGACTACTCTTTTGTCCTCTATTGTTATATAGTCTCAAGCACTTGCTGTCACAATTACCAATATACTCAAACCAGAATTCTTGTGAAAATAATTTCTATAGATTCTTGAAGAATTCAGTCTGATTCAAAAAGACCTCTCAAATATGAAGACTGCTGAATCAAATTTTGGGAAGTTTAGTATTTGGGATTGTCAGAAATAAACAGTAATTTCAATTTATTTTTGATTCTTACAATAAATACATCTCTGCAAAAGTACAAGTTGTAAGATACAACTTAGTTATTCAACTGAATACTATATTTACTCCTAAAATGTGTGATAAGTGTTGTCAATAACTATTATTTACATTGCTTTTAGCCAAATGTTCACTCCCCTGACTGCTTTCATATGGGAAGGTATAATGGCAAATAGACATACTCATCTGGATTATGCCTCTTGCAGATGACAAGGAATCCTGATTAGCATTTGTGAAAAGTATATTCTCAGACTTTACAGCATACCAAGCACCGAAAAAACAGCCCAGTAAGCTTGATTCCGCCCTCACTTTTATGCCAGTTAATTGGCGTACTTACACAGGTCTTTGAATTAAGGGCTCCATTGGAATACCTGCAGTTTGTTATCTGTTTACATGAGACAAAACAAAGTGTAGGAAACAGCTGTAGGAATGATACAGACAAAATATGAACTTCAGATAGTCTGATCTGTAATAAACCAACGACATGAGAACACAGGGATGTATGTTTTCAGGGTCAGCATCTTTCTACTGGTTAACTCCATTGAGGTCTATACCGTTGAAACAACCAAAGTGAAAATGCAAAGTGATATTTTCTTTTTGCAGCTTAAATTGTTTTCTTTAGTAGATCTCAGATGCCAGTCTGTTAAATTCAGAGTATTCAGAAAAAGAAAAAAAAAACCCACCCTCTAACTTTTTTAAAAAATGTAATTTTTACAACCACTTTAAGTATTCTACAAATTAGATGTAGCAGACTTCCCAAAACTTTGAAAGAAAAGATGGGATAAACATGGCAAGAGTCTCTTTACTGTCTATTCAAACTGAACTCCCACTCACAAATCTTACAAATCTCTTCCAGAAATACATTTTTAGCCAATGCTGTGGCAAATCATTGCTGAATGTATTAACAATTCCAGTAACTACTTACATATGCAAATTCTTTTTCATATGACTCATCACTATCAATATATCTCAAAAAATGAAATGGAATAAAAAAACTGATTTGTAATTCATAAGTCAGAAATAACTTTTTTAAAAACAGATTGTAAAAAAGTAGAACTTGTCATAGTCTCAAATGAAAAAGCCTTCACCTCATTCTGAAAAGCACAAGTAAAATAAAAATTTCATATTTTAAAGGAGTATCTTGGCAAGCTGTGACTGAATAAAATAACTGTATTTTACTAAATCTTCACTATTTCAAGGCAGTAGTTTCTACTCTATGTTCAGCCTCCTCTGACTGCAGAACTAGTCAAAAACAATCAGTCCAGAGATTTCACAAAAAAGGGTACAGCAGGATTTCCTCCAGTTAGTCTCAGCTGGTTTGCAGTAGTCTGAACTACTGTTAGTTCTGAAGATGATCTAACACATGGCAAAGCAGACCTTTTTTTATCACATCTCCTTACTCTCTTTGCACATCCAGGTGAAACTAAGACTAAAGACTCAATTCAATTCTAGAGTAGTCCAACCTCCCTCAGCATCTCTCAAGGCGCCAAACCACTGATGATAAAAAGGCCATGAAAGGCTGTGGTGGTTCAGCCCCAACCAGTGGCAGAGCACCACACACCACTCACTCCTGAAGGAGAAACAGAGCCCCCACGGGTTGGGATAAGCACAGCTTACTGACAAAATCACCAATAACAATAACAGCCCATGGTAAATTTCACTTACACCCAGCGATAACAGAGTACTGCACAATACAAGGACCAACCTGATACCCTGTCTGCACTCAGACTGCTCTAGAGGCACCCAGAAGCATCCCTCCCTCACCAGCCCCTGTATTGGAGGTGATGTCAGGCAGTGTGGAAACAGCCTGAGCTAACTCAGCTCATCTGGGCTGGCTGTGTGGGGAGGTTAACTCTGTCCTGGCCAGAACCAGGACAGAGATGAAGTATTACATGTAGGTTGTTTGTGTTTGAATCACGTGCTTGAGGAGCATTGCAAAAGTGAGCTGGCAGAGCTGTTGAGGATTATCATAACCCTTGTGCATCTATACTAATTAAATTCTGAAAGGTGCTCATGTTTGCAGAAGGCTCAGTCCTGTATGGATAGATATATATATGTGTGTACATATGTAGGGATTCATTTGAGATCATTGGCATTAATTATCCACTCTCTTATAACATGCACATACATTAACACCTGCAATGCCAGGTTCTAAAATAAAGGTATGTGAAAAAAACTGGTCGTCTTATAATTTGCACAAAGCTAACTGTAACTGCATTTGACCACTTTATGGGGCTCTAAACGTGGAGTAAATCTTTGATAAGAAAATCTTTTTAAGGACTCCTTTTCATTGCTCAACAGGTATCCAAGACTTCATGCAAATTAGAATCAGACTCCATCAAAAAACAGGACAGAACATATTCACAAGACTAATAACCATGGTTTCAATGCATGTTAAAACCCATATGGAGATAAATTCGTAATGCAATTAATACAGTTCAAAAGTTCAGAAAGTGAAGGACTTCATTTGCAGTTTGATTCACAGAAAGCCAGAATAGTGTTCTTTTTTTGAAAAATATAAAACCTTATTTATATTTTTCAGTAAGTTTTATGTAAGCATCTTTTTTGTGTAGTTCATTAAAATAGCAGAGGAGTAAGGCTATTTATTAACTAGAGTCTGACAGCATGTAAACATGTGGTCTTATTTGCATAATAATTCAATTTAACTTCTGTGGAACTATGGAAATGAACAAGCATCTCATAGCTTTAGAAATCTGTAAGATCAAACCCTGTCTGTTTTACTCCTTTAGTATTGTTAAATTTGGCCCAGTGTAACCATGTGTGAGTACTGGCTTGCTGAAGTATAAATGAAGGGCTGATGGTTCTTCACATACTGGTTTATACCATAAAATTATCTTTCCTAACTTATAAAAATTCAAAAATTCATAAAATAATTTTTCTTAACTTATAAAAATTCAAGAATGATATCATGATCACAGGCATGATATTTTCATTACATTAAAAAAATAGCAAAAAAAACCCCAAATCCATTTTAAAAAGAAAGTAAGAATATGTGTACACAGTTAAATGCCACTATAATGATTTGGCAAGGTAATGGAAAAAGCAGTGCTTCTGTTTGTAGAAGTTACTATTCTGTGAGTAATTTTTGCAATTTTTGCTATTATTTTGCTATTTATTCTCTAGAATTTAGATTAGAAACTTTGCATTTTTATGCTTTTACATTGTCCTAAAGAAAATCAGACAGATGTCCCCTGCAATGGGGACACACACAATATACAGAACTTCAATTTTGCTTTTTCTATTTAACTATCACAGAAACTTTTTAGCTTTGGATGAAAAATCACATCTCAATGACTTTACAGAATGTCAAGAACTGTTAGGTTAATATAACAGATTTTTAGCTGCTTGCTTTTGTTCTCCTGTGTATAGCTCTCACTACCCCTATTTTCCTTCATTCCTTCATAACACCAGTAATAAAACTTCACTTTACCTTAATAAAAAGGAGTCAAAGAACCTCATTTAATATATTTCTATTTTATTTTAAATAGACACTGATTACTGATCTGAAAATGTACTATCCTATACTGTTGTACCTTTCTGCCTCATTTTTCCATTTATATCCATTGTTGACTGTGATGGAATTATACTAGCAAAACAATATGATCCCAGCCTTGAGAAGATGTTTCTCTGCTAGGTCAAACAATTTGCCATAATGAAAATTGCAAAAAGAAAATAAGTGCATTCACCAAACAGTCAAGAACACTGGCCTTTGTTCTCCATGCCTCATGATAACAGATTGGCCTTGCCAACTTCCATCACAAAAACATTTTCATCTGTAGAAGATCTTATAATTCTTGTTTTGAGTGATTGCTTTTAGATGACACATAGCAATAAATATGAACTTTATTTTATTTAGTGACCAGTGCTTCTGAAAGACTGCAAGCCAACTAGAGCAGCAGAATATTGAATACATAAAAATGCTATTAAAGAAGGTTAAGGCTGTGTCATAAACCATCTAAAATGTTATTATTATTTCAAGCTCAAGTCAGTACGTTGGGAGAAAGGTAAAGGATACAATAGCAGGAGTGAAAGCACAATCACAGCCAGAAAGTCACTGTAATAATGACTTTGGGATGACTTCAGTACAAACAAGAGCAGATCCACTGTGGATTACACAGTCTACACCAATGATGCTACACCAAAGTCATTCAAGTCCCAAATCCCAGGAGATTATTTTTCAACAGTCTAGAAGGCTCAAAGATTGACCTTATTTGCAATAATTACAATGTGAACAAGTGCCATAATTCAGGAACTCAAAGTTAAACTACATTTCTTCTGTCTTTTCTGTCTCCATTACTAATCATTTTACAGTTGGAATATAGTAGCTGGTGCTCATACAGTAGAGAAAGCCAAGTCACTGAATCTATCTCCATTTTATGTAACCTTATGTTCACAGGGAGAAATAATATCTCCCTTTCCTTAGTTATCGTTGGTCATTAACATAACTTAAAACAATTACATGAGCTTTACTTAGTGACTTAATCAATCTCTAGAGTCCAAGCAGAGTGAAGACATTTGACTCAGACTGAAGGCATTGAACTCACACTTCCCAGATATACCCTGGTGAGTGTGGTGGTTTGACCCTGGCTGGAGGCCAGACACCCACCTAAGTTGGTCTATCACTCTCCTTTTCAGTTAGACAGGGGAGAAAATATATATTGAGAGGCTTAGGAGTCAAGATAAGGACAGGGTGAGATCATTCCACAATAAGTGCCATGGGCAAAACAGACTCAATATGGAATTATAAAAACCCATGTAATTTATTACACACACACACTCTGAAACCAGAGTAATGAGAAATAAAACCAAATCTTAAGCCATCTTCCCCCACTCCTCCCTTCTTTGCAGACTCAACTTTATCCATGATTTTTTTCCCTTGTCTGTGTCACAGAGAGAGGCAGGGAATGGGGGGTTTGTCAGTTCCTCACGAGTTGTTTTACTTCTCAGCTGGGCGGCATGCCTCATACTATTCCCCTGCTCCAGCGTGGGGTCCCACCCATAGAAGACAGTCCTCCATGAACTTCTCCAATATGCGTCTGTTCCCATGGGGCTTCAGCTCCTCACCAACTGCCCCAGCGTGGATCCCTTCCACAGGGAAGGGACTTCCCACAGGGTCACAGACTACACCCATTCCAGCATGGGGTCCTTCACAGGCTGCAGGTGGGATCACTGCTCCCCATCATCATCATCCTCCATGGGCTGCAGGGGGAAACCTGTTTCACCATGGTCTTCTCAATGGGCTGCAGGGGAATCTCTCTCTCTGGTGCCTGGAGCGCCTCCTTCCCCTACTTCTTCAGTGACCTTGGTGTCTGCACAGTTTCTTGTATCTCACTCCCTTCTCTGGTGGCAAAAAGGGGCCACTTGTGGGATTTTTTCCTCTTAAATGTGATTCACAGAGGCACTATGACCATTGTGGATTGGCTCGGCCTTGGTCAGCAGTGGATCTGGCATTGAGCTGCCTGGTATTTACTCTGTTGGAACTAGGGAAAGCTTCTAGCAGCTCCTTGCAGAAGCCACCCTGCAGCCCCACCTCCCTCAGTTGAAATGGCTGAAATTCACAATCTGACAATCTGCTGACTGGGAATATGTTTAATTTTTCTTCTACCCGATGACCAAAGAGCCAAAACCAGGATAAAAATGAAATAAATACTTTCTGATACCTATTTGCTTATGTTAACACTAGCCACGCTGTAAAATTTCTCTTTTGTTCCACTTTAATAGCTGGTGGTTTATTTTCTCTCTGCTTTTGTACGTTGAGTTTTGTAATCCAGGGATCCTGGAAAGCGAAGCCTGTTCTGTAGCTGTAAAACTGACATTTACAGTAGAAATTTGCTACATCTAGTTTGCTTAAAAAGAACTCCCCCACAAGAGAACAGAACATCTGAATGGCATCTTCAACACCTTGGCATATCTAGTATAACTGTAATCTAGTGCCAGACACTGAAAGAATTAATTACCCAGTACTCAGCACTGAAAACATGATTATAACAAGCAGATAAATGTCATGTACACAGACATGATGTGGTAACAACTTGCTACTTTGATAATGATGTAGATTTGAACCACAATCTAAAAGTGGCAATCATGAGGGTTTTTCTTTGTCTTCTGCTGTGGAAAGTCTATCTCCATATAGAAAAAAACAACCTAGGGTTTTGTTAGTTTAGTTGGGGGTAATTTTTTCCACTGCTTTTCTTTCAATTTCTAGTATTAGTATATATTTTGTAATATGGGAAGGAATTTGGATGAGAAAAATGTTTCTCTTTAAAAGCACTTAAATAAAAATCTCTCCTTTCTGTAAATCAAATATTTTTATCACTATACCATATTATTTTTGTTGTAATGAATGAAGTAGAAGATATGAAATACTGCATACAGTGATATGAAATGCTGCAATTTTAGGTTAATCACTGAAAAAATTATAGCTTGATAATGAGGTTAAGAATGAAAATGTGCTATATAAAAAAACCCTTGTGTGATATACATTTCAAATGCAGTTTTAATCAAACTCTTATGGAGGAGTATGAAATCTAAGTAATAAAAATGACTTACTGCCTGTGAGAGAGTTTTAAAGAGACATGAACTTATATCCTAAAGAGAGGCTGTATAACGTCACAAATGGGGTTATTTGGCACAGTGTGTCAGCTTTCCCAGGAAATTGATTGGGGTTGACAATTGTTGGTGCCAACAATTTCCAGAGCAGCACCTCCATGCTTGTCAGCAACAGAAACCAATGCAAGTGTTAGTATAAGTGTCATGACCATTTTTCATTGTCATTATTAAAAAAATAATGGAGACTAGATAGCACACACAAACTATGTAGATCACGAGTGTCCTACGATAGAAAGAGGATTACTAATGCTTATAGAGAGTGATAATTGTAAGGGCTTTTAATTATTTTTAATAAAGCTTCCATATCAGGTCCAAATGTAATATTTCAAATCAACGAGTCCTTCTCACACAAACAAGAAGTAAACTTTAGCATACTTATTAACTTATCTAGAAATGTCAAGTAATGAAGCAAGGGACATTCAATAGATATTTTATTATCACAACTGTAGCTAACTGGAGCTAGGCTTCTTTTACAACAAAGAAAAAGCCCAACAAATGTAACATGACAAAAGATAAATCAGTGCTCTCGAAAAGCTATTAAACTGTAAGTGTTAATTTCCCTTAGTTAAATCTTTGCTCCATCACCTTGCTATATATGAATCATTTCATAAAAGTGAAAAAATGGTGCTTTAGAAATATTAAAGTCACAGCTTTATGTCTTCCTGAATAGGTCAGGTTCTTAAACTTTCAGTAAAGGGTACCTAAATGCAGCTATCTTTGAAAAAGCTAAAAAAAGACGACACACACAGTGCAGTGGAGAGAATCTGTGAAAAATCAAGAATACAGATATATCTCAAATAGATCTCATTGACTTTTAGAAACACTTTGAACAACAGCTGTAGCCACTGGGGTGCTGTAATGACATACCCCATTATAAAATGTAACACTAAGTAAATGTAGGAGTGGAAATTTAACAATTGGACGTTTAATGGCTGCAATTATGGCAAAAGAATAATGAACCTATTAGACAGAAGAACTGGCAATTACTCTAAGGCTTATTGCAATACAGCTGTGAAAAAAGTAATACAGATGCATGCTTAAAAATGGTTATTAAAGGGGGATAATGCATTCTGTTTACCTTGACAGAACCAATTTTTCTTCTGAAATGAAACGGAGCTTTTTGGCTATCAGACATGGGAGCTCAGATGTGATGGATCCCGCTATTTAAAGGTAATGTATTTTCAGATATGCTTTTCTAGGTATAAATTATGTCTACACTAAGACTATAACAGCTAGATTTATCAGCCAACAAACAGACAGAGGAAGATGTTTAAGAACACACACAAAAAAATAAATAGCATGCAAAGATTTTAGGTACCCTCTAAGCAGTCTAAGTAGCTACTCTTCATGAATGGAACTGTTAAATATTAGTTGTTCCCTATCAAGACAGATTAGGTGCCAGACCCATTAGGCAGCTTACAAAATTCCCATGTTGGGATTTGGATGTAATTTATTTGTCTTGCTTAATTTCAGCTATACACATCCTAGTGAGGGTATAAGTGAATGGAAAGAAGTAAAGTGTCGTACAGATGAAACAAGGAAGACAGTAGAAGAAAGCCTCAATTGTCTCATATGGAAGTGTAATATTTGATTAAAGCAGTGTATTATTTTTTTAATTTCAGTTTCTTTTAGATATCCAGAGTCATCAACTAAGAGTAGAAAGGCCATGAAAGTGTAGTAAAAGATGCAAGATATCATTTGTGCTTGTCCCCATAAACAGCAAGCTGACAGAAATTCAGAAGATAGGCATGCCAACCCTGCCCAAGTCGATGATTTAACTGGCGACTCTACGTTAAGCATTGTGGAAAGTTAAATGTTCCACACCAATTCATGTCAGTGTTCCTAAAACATACATCTCAAGCCAAACTCATAACCCATCTGAATGCATCAACTTTACATTTCATTCAGTGTTCTATAAGGGATTATTAAATACACTGCAGCTCTCAGCCATTGGTGCCCACGGAAGAGTTAAAACTTAAATATGGATCTAAATTTGTGTGGCAGAGTACAGCTAAAGCAAAGGCCTCAAGCCCCATAGCTTGTAAATTGGTGCAGACAGTTAAAACACAATCAATACTTGTCCTTAAATGGTAATGAAAATAGGATCAGCTAATTGAGAAATAGTCTTAGAAGACACAAAAGAAAGTGCCTTATGCATGTCCTCATAAGGCCAAGAACCAAAGTAATCAAAAAGTTATGAGCTAGCAAAATTCTCATCAAGGGCTTTGTCCTAAGCTTGTTTACATCACAGAAATGAATATATATATTAACAAAAAAGTTTACTCTTGGCTTAAACAGCATGACTAGCAATCTGTGCGTATTCGGTTCAGAATCTGGGACTGGCTTTGGCTGCTTTGTGCAGCTGTGTCTGCACAAAGCAGCTGCAAAACTGCTAGAAGGGGCCATAAGAACATTCCTGTTTACTCTAAATTATTCAATAGATCATTTAGGCCCAAAGCCAGTATGTGAACATGGGTATGGAAAAGTGACTTTGAGCTATGGCCATCAGTTTCGTGGTATGGGAATTAATTTTGAGAATGAAAGAAATGATGCTGAAATTTGACCTACTGACTTAAAAAGGTTTCTGTTGAAGAGCAACATGAAATGCAAAAGAAGATATTCATAATGTGTATCAAATATCCACTTCACACTATGGTACTTTTTCTTACATACTTTAGCTACTACAAGAATTAACTCATTAGTATACATATTCTCTGCATATTTTCCTCTGAAATTGTCAGTTACTGAAGATAAATCCCCAGCTCACTGTGAAAAGGAGGGCTCTCCATCTAGAAGAAACAGCCTTTTGAAGCTTAGGAGTGAGGACAATATAGGCTATGGAGAAACATGTTACAGAGACAGAAGCAGAGAAGACCATGAAAGAGTTTTGAGGTAACCTTAAGTAATTTGTCTGGAGTCAAACTCCATTACTTCTAAAATGCAGGCTGCTTTTTTGGGGTGGGTGGTTTTTTGGGGGTTGGTTGTTCGTTTTTTTTACAGATTACTTGTGGGTGTTATGCTGTGAAAATACAGTATAATTCCCCTGAAAAAAAAACTTTTTACTTTAAAGTATACCCTGAATTTAGTGACACATACCATCACTCCTTAAGCATTCCTGCTACACAAAATGTCATGATACTATAAATGATGTCTCTTTTCCCACATATACTTCTTGTTTACCTCATCTTTGCACAAGACACTGCTGTAGAGGTTTTAGATTGTACTTACACTAGCAGTGTATTGTATCAGTATGCAAATTATACTTACATCTATCAAGGTGCAAGTGGCTGTTTTATCAGTGTTTAAATTATTAGATTTCTCTTTAGACTGCAACGTATCAATGGCTGGAAAGGTAGGGTTTTCACACGTTCAACCCAAGCATAGCTAGAGAATGTAACTTTAAAGACATAGCTCCAAGGAGGTGAGTATGAAGGAAAGGGGAAAAAAAGCATGAAGTGCCATTAAAGCAGGATGTTATCCCTAGTTGTCATCTGCTGAGAATTTATCTGTTCACCATGTAATAAATAAACATATCCTCAGGTTCACTGCTTTGAAATCATGCTACAGAAAAGTGCATTGCTACTATAATCCAGTTTAGGCTATCACTTGGTCTATGGCAAATAGATGGTATTAGTGAACTATCTCTGGAAGGAATGATTCATTGCAGAAGGAGGAGCAGCATTTTGAAGACCTCCCTTCAAACTTCTCAGCTCCCCAGAGATGAAGCATATTACATGAGAGTAGAGAAGAATAGATACTGTCTTTGAAGAAGCATTAACATGCAGTACCATCTTTTAAATGCTTTAATTGCTAGTATTCAGGATTTGTATGAGTAAGACAGTCTGTTTATATAAAATTTCTCTTTCTTGTTAACTTCCTTGTTCCTCTGAATTTGCTGAGAGGAGTTTGTGCTTTTTCTCTACAAGCTGTACATATTCATCTGTGTGTCCCTGTGCTCAGTCTCCTTGAGAGAGAAAGCCCTTGCTCTTATACATTCTGAAAGTTTTTACAATACGTGTGCTTTTTGCAGCATAGTTACATTTCAAATATTACAGAAGAAATATTACAGTCCTATTAAAAACTATAGGAACTAAACAGAAGGGTAAAACCAGACTGGTTAATTTTGAATCTTCCTGAATTGATTTCCTGAATTCTAAAAATTGCTATTTAGATAGTCAAGATACTAGAGACAGATACTCAGGATAATTATTACCCTAGAAATCCTATAATGATTATCCTAGCAGCCTTCCAGTACCTAAAGGGGGAATGCAATGGGAAGACAGCGAGGGACTCGTTACTAGGGAGTGGAGTGACAGGACAAGTGGTAAATGGGTATAAACTAAAAGAAAATTTTTCATTATAAGGGTGGTGAAGCACTGGAACAGGTTGCCCAGAGAAGCTGTGGACGGCCCCTCCTTGGCAGTGTTCAAGGCCAGTTTGGATAAAGGTTTGGGCAGCTTGGGCTGGTGGAGGCTGTCCCTGCCCATGACAGGAGGTTGGGATTAAATGACTGTTGAGGTCCCTTACAACCCAATCCAATCTGTGATTTTATAAAGTTTGTTCTTTTTGTTTGTTTGCTTTAGTTGGGTTTTTTGGTTGTTGTTTTATAGTTCTGCTACATCAGACCTTTTTAAATAAGCTATAGTTTGTACTGGTTCATTTAGCTCCATCTGTCTGCTTCAAATATGGTTTTATTATGTGGTAGACAATCTACAAGTGTCTTCTTTCTACAGTAAATGAAATATATTAGCAGAGTATGAGAGCTTTCTAACTAAGTGTTTGCCCTGCTTTCCTGAGAGGTTCCTCTCAAAGAAAAATTCTCTTTTCACAAAATAATTGCAGAAATTCTGCTTACCATGTTGGGGCCTTTTAACTCTGTGCACTGAAATGTGGGATGGGTCTTCTTATCAGTGGCAATCCAAGGCTGACAGCAGTACCGTACAGACAGAGTAGCCTGGATGTGGAAGCAGAATAGTGTTGGTGAAGTGGCCATGTGACCAAACCAAGAATCCCTGTTTACATAGGGGTTTCCAAGTTGTAAGATAGAAGCATTATGATATAAGGTACATCTGTCAACATGGCTAAAATGCATCCAGAGGTGTATCTGTGAAGATCAGTGCATAGTGAAGAAACGCATTAAATGTGCTAAATGGCATTCTTGCCATTAACTTCTCATTAAGCTGGAAACAGGGAAGCAGCTGGTGATGTCTATACACTGGCTTATGAGTGGAGCGTTCTGAGGCAGGATGTGTTTTAGTCTGTAGGAGAGTTACTGGGAAATGTGACAGACCGAGAACTTCTGGTTACTGGACAAAGAGAATAGATCTGAAAAAGCAGTTTAACAGGCGAGGAAGATAAATGCTCTGACTACGTTAGAAAGTCTGTTATAAGAAAAGAAAGATGATTTCTTGAATGACAGATGTGAAAATATTGCAGGCTGAAAAAGTACAAAGCACTCTGAGGGCTCCTATTATAACTTGCTCATCCAAAGATAAGAGAATAAGGAAGATCAGAGAGAGAGATTTGCATTGATGAAAAAAAAAGGCTCACCATTTTTATTCTGTTCAATGGCCTCATTAGAAAAAAAACCCAAACAAGCCACCTTGTTATAAAGCTGAGATCCACTGTCTTCCACTCTAGCACAGGCTGTCATACCGCCTGACATCTGCATATTCCCATCGAATTTATACTGCTTGCAGATCTTTCTAATCAGCTTTATACCACAAAAAGTAACGTGTTAAACAACCAGTAATACAGCATCCTTTGGACTAAAGACAAGAAAGGGAAAGAAAAACAGGTACATATTAATCAAAAATATTGTTTTGGAAACTGTTAGACTACATAAATGTGTTGTGTTTCGGGAATGTTTCTAACAACTGTTTTTCTCATGCTGCTATTTTGACTGCTAAAAGAACAACAACAAAAAAATAATCTGAGACCACTGAAGTTCAGCTTCTCCAGTTCAGCTCAGGATTGGTAGAGAAATAAACATCAGAATGATAACTGGACAGGGATACACATATAATGTAGTTGTAAATCCTGGGAAAACACTGTACAGTATGCAGCTGTGAAATCCTCCACCTGTCATAAACTGAGAGATCCTGAAGGCTCATTGAAAGATACACTACATTTTAGATTACAGTGGACAGAATTAAAGTTCTCTTAATTGCTGGATTGCAGACTAATGAAATTTAGTAGAAGCATTGCTAACTACAAAAAACATTGAGATCAGCATTTCTGAATTGTCTATCTTGAAAAATGATAGCTCTGCACTGAAAGTAAAAGGCAAATGTTTTGTCATTGGCTTGTTGCATTACAAGCTCCATTTAGGACTAAACCACCCATACTGTGCCAGGAGATAGGAACCATGTAAACCACTACAGACTTGAGAGTCATTGTGGGATATCAACTCTGTATGTCTCTTCCTCACTGAAATAGAGTTTCCTGGTAGTAAAGCCCTTGAATGGACTCTGAAAGGAAACCTGCATGGGAAAGAAATGAAAATCTCCAGTGGTTTGCTCTGAAAGCTGCAGTTTGTCTATCTGAACACTTTGCTTGAGGAGCTGTCTGAAAAGTGAAAGCCATTTTATTGCAACTAGTTAGCAGAACTAGCTGGAAGAAGAAAAGGCAGGAGACATCCACTTAGACCATGGGGGCTAAGCAGAATGAGAATCAAAGTTGAAGCAAGATCTACCAAAGATAATTTTCTTATTTTCAGAGCTCTAAGCATTCTGAGAGAAAACATCACTACAATTAAGAAATGCTTTGCTAACTTTGTTTTTTGTCATTATTGCCTCAGTACCAACCCATGCCTGTACTGAAGTTGCAAGCCCTCTGGTTCTGTTCTGTCTTCCACAGCATTGGCAGATTAGTGCAAAGCATATAAATGAAGTCCTGTTCCTTGCTTTATACGTTCTTGTGTCTGTTAGTGAACAGGTTAACAAAGCCAATTCATACCCAACAAAGAACAGCCTAACGAATTCTAGCATTTGTGAAATGTCAAGTAAATTTGTGTGGTCACAGAATACAGAGTCTATTTCTAGATACTGTAATTCCTCCAGGCTTGGAAAATAAGTAGGATCACAACAGCAATAGGCTTTAGGCAAACAGACAGAAAACCTGTGCTCCTGTGGTGGTTATAAATCTCCGGTACCAACACCTGCCAACCTAAGTAGCATTCTTCTGCAACCGTTTGCTTAATTTATGCATACATTCACCTAAGAAATATAAGCCTGACCTATAAAATAATCCAAATGGAATGATAATTCTTACAAGACACCAAACTACTAACCATCAGTGTTTAGTCACCTGCTGTGTTCCTTTATTAGATTTCTTCTTGGATAGACTTCTGTGACCAACAGGCATAAGCAGAAGATATTGTAACTGTATCTTGTAGGAAGGGCAGCACTTGGCAACTAAAACATTCCTTAAAACAAGGTGGTTGTAAAACTACCTACAGGTCTATAGTTCTCTGCCTTCCACTACTGCTTAGAAATAGTTCTCTCTGGCTAAATTAATTCCTTAATGATGAACAGTTATGATACTTGTTGCTGGTTTATATTACATTTTGCAGTTTTTCAGGTTTGTGCCACTGAGATGTAAACTTCCTGACCTTCAATACATTAAGCTAATGTACTCCCACATTAATGTAATCAGATGATCACAGTGCTTCCCACCATCTGTGATTTACTTTTACAGTGATCAGTGCAGAAGCCATCACGTTTCAGTTGTTGTGCCCACTGTAATAACAATCTCCTTGTTAGGTAGTTTTTAGTTCATTATTATAGTGCAAGCACATTTTCCACAAAAAAAAAAATCCCAATTTGGTGGCTATGAGAAAATTAAACTTGCTGAATACAAAAGGAAATTCAGCTTTTATGAAAAATGTAAATTTGACACAGGAGGGAGAGGTGATATTCTCTATTATATGAGAAAATGCAGTAAGGACAAACAGACCAGATTGGGTGTGCAAGGCCTTCTTCAGGTGAGTTGTTTTTTTCCTCCTCAACAATAGCTGTTGCAACAATGTATATGACTTTTTCCTTAAACCTTGCCTTCTTAGATCATCGTAGTAACAACAAATTTTGCTATACTTTTATAAAAAACTGAAACCCTAGGGTTCTCAGAATTTGTGTTTTTACACACACGCTGTAGTGTTTATGCACCATCAAGAAACATGGGTGTGCAACACTGGAACTGCATCACAAACATTTGATACAGGAAATGAAGACGTTTCCCTTTCTAGAACTAGCAGAGGAATTAGGTCAGAATGCAATGATTACAAGAACTGAAAACTTCATATTTTTCCAAAACTCTGCATGAGGTCACATAGGAGAGGAGATCCTAAAGTGGGCTTGCTACATGTCAGAAGCTTGTTCAGTTGTACAGTAGAATCAAGTATTAGCTCCAAAGCTTTTTGGCATCTAGGCTTGATTTGGAGATGTGCGCTCCCTCCAGAGATGGAGGTGACAGAGCAATACAAACAGGAAATGCATAATAAATCTGCATACTTTGTAAAACTCATAAGCTTATCTTACAAGCTGGTTACATGATATATTCTCTTTGAAAATGTTATAGATAAACTAGTGCCAGCCACAGTCCATCAATTTTATGAAATGATATTTAATGAATGCAGCAGATTCCCATAGCATAGGAATAACTACAGAACCATCATGAATAATGAACGTAATGAAAGAAATATACCTCCAAGCACAGAACAAACTACTGAATGCATCATCAGATTAAAAAAAAAAAAAGAGGGTGACTTAAATACTTATTTGCAAATATCATTCTGTAAACAAATTTGAATATAAAAGCCACACAGAGTTTGTTATTCTTTAAATTTGTATAAAGGATTTGTCATCTCTGAAATGACAATCCATTCAAAGTACAAAGGCAAATGTGCTGAAGGTGCCAGTTTGATTTACCTGAAATACCAGGAAATAGGGCAGAATACAGCAGAGCTTAAATTCCAACCAAAAGTTGTGAGCAATCACCAGGGAGTAAAATGCTTGTGCCCCCACTTCATAGTTATATTGAGGAACAACAGGACACATCGCTAATCAGTACCACTGCCTCTAATACTCCAGAAAATTGTATTTACAGAGGTTTATTACTGCCTTTATTTTACTGTCCCCAAATATAGGACTGACTTGGATCCAAAATGTCCCTCAACTTTCCCAAGGAGAAATAAAAATACACAAAAAAATTTCCCAAATCACATTCAGGCAAGACTTTGAAGAATAAAGATATGGATTTTCCATTGTTTTCCAGTGTACTGCATACCATTTCCAGTCCAGTATCAGATATTGAGAGGTTAGATAGCTGATAGGGTTATCTCCTAAAGGAGTTGCCTCAAGGATAACTCCAAACCCTGTATTTGCTACCCAGCTCAGGTTATCCCCCTTTAGCTATGTTCAACCTGAGTCTAAGAAAAGGAGGGTCTGAGATGGAATCTGCCAATGTTAAGCCTTTGTGGCAAAATGCAGATTTCTCTATTACCTTGCTACATTGAGCATCTCTCTGCCTGTCTGCTTGGCTCCTCCTTAAAGGGGAAACTGAACATGATCACAGCAAGAAGGGAGAAATGAACATCCCAAATGGGATGACTATATTCAAACTACTTTACAGATACGGGATAGGCAGCTCACACAGCAGAGACTAGATAGAAGTAACCTTTTAGCTCCACTCTGACAGTCAGTCACATAGCCCCACTTTAGTGTCTGTGTCCGTAACCACCCAGGCAGGAGAGGTGAAAGGAGTCTGGATTTATTGCCTCCATCTTCTAAACTAAACACTTCAGTGGGAATGTGGAATAGGAAAGTTCCTCCTTGCTGTGTTACAGCAGCATAAATAGTAAATTTTGTGAGATAAAAAATGGTAAACAAACCAGTAAAGATGCTAAAAATGCTGGATCTAACTGTACTGCTATTCTTAAAGATAATTAGCAACAACTTGGCAAAAGCAGAAAAGGCACACATAAGATCCCGTGTTTAGTATGAAGTTTATCCATCCAGGATTTTATAGAGTGTAGTTACATCTCAGTTAATGGAATCTTTTGATTCAAGTGATACATGTATGCTAGTCAGTGCTAAAAGTACGTGTACTCTGGACGGCATAGTATTAACTGTGCTACAGACAGAAATATTTTCAGTTCGATATCAACAAAGTGAGGGAAAAGAAACTGATATTATTTATTTGGAAGCTGCTGTCTCCTGTGCACAAGAAGTATCAAGGAGAAGGTATGAACTTAGGAGTGACATCAATATAGAATAGAAGCACTGTCAGAGAAGTTGAAGGAATCGAAAGAGGAAAGTAGGATGCAAAGTTTTACTGAGTGATGTGGATGTTAATTTGAATACAGAAATATTGTTTACATTTTTAGGGTGACTAAGATGTTCTTTAACGGATCTCAGAATTAATCAGAGGCTTATTCATGCAAAGCAGTTGTCTGCGTGGTGCCTAGTATCAGTAACTCTGCTTCTCATTGGATTTTTTCTAATGTTTCAGGAAGCCAATTAAAAAACCACAATTATAAGCAATCTGGTTGTGTCATTGCCTTTCCCTGATGGTAAATCTGTAAACTGATGCTTGGACTTTGTATAATTGGGCCCACAGATATCTCCCGGAGGCACTGGAATCTACGTAGAAAAGATACATGTGTTTTGTTTGGGTTCATTTGGAATGAAAAGGCACAGCCTTACTGCAAAGCATATTTGTGAAGCTGGGAAAAAAATAAATGTGGTTGTTGCCATCTGGCTCTTTCAAAATGATCCCTACAGAGATCTGTCTCTGTCTTTTTATACCATATCCATTGTCATCATATCTGGCTGTCCTGTGAGATGGCACTCTGGGCAAGAAACATACAGGATGATACTCTGAAAATTATGGAGATGATTCTCAGTGAAGAGCAGCATAGCAAGAGTAATGAAGTACATAGTTTACACTAAATGAGAATCTGTCCTTATGAATGAATTGCCCGTTGTTAACAGATTTTAGAAATACACTTGTCATGGCTGCTGTAAGTGTGCTCATCCTGCCTAGAGGCCAGAGAGAAGGTAAAATACCATTTTGCTTTCCTCTTCTGATGAGCACTTCTGAGTATGTACAGTATAGCCCCATGCACACATTCATGGACCCTCTCTATGTGTATTCACACACAAATACACATTATGTTAGAAAAGCTTATACATCCACCTATGACATTCTCCATAAGAAGTAAGGCTAAGAGGAGCTTGGAGGGGCATTGAAGAGAGAACAATTAAAGATAAATGTCTGTAAATTAATCACAAGTATTATACAGCTAACAATGAGAAAAAGCAGGCAGCGTTTTCTATTTCATATCTAACATTCAGGGATACAAACAGAATATTGTGCTCCTCCAAAAGTTCATTTGTAGTATTTGCCTGTGTAACTCCAGCTACCGTTCCCTTTTATACAGCTGCCTCTCCTTTTTTGAGGCAATAAAGCCCCTAACAGACCCTTGGAAGACTCTCTTTCTCATTAAAAATACCCACTTAAGGAACAGACACAACACCATGTGATTTAGGCATCCATTCACACCATTCAAATGTTAATTATTCACAGTAAAACATCCCCGAGGAAGCCACAGGAGAACGTGTTAACAACAAAACTACTACCAAAAGATACTTACCTCACTTGTGGATGGGAGCTGGTTTCAACAACTGAAAGGGGGCCACATTCAGCCAATCAGTTTCTTCTTTCCTAATTTCATATCCCACCCAAATGATAAAACTGTTCAAAATATTTTGAACAGCCAAGGAAAAAATCCCACACGAACTCCACTGAGTTTCTTGGTACAGCAGAAAAAAAAAGCTGTAAACATCAAGTATTTATAAGTAGTGTTCTATCAGTGTTTGTAAACTGTACAGCTAAGACTCTTTAAAAAATCCCCAAGAACCCACCCTCAAAAAACCCAAATCCTGACATGATCTTTAAAACTAAACAAGAGGTTCTGAAACGTTCCTTACCAAATCCAGTCTCACCATAGGCAAGGAGCACAGGCCATCGCATTACTCACATACAATATACTCCAAATCCTGCCCTGCCCCCCTCAAAAATTGTGTCTCAGCTTTTAACTGTTTAACGATTTCTGAAAGGTTTCAAAATAGTTTTCCATCTAATATCACAGATTTACCATTACTGCTACTCAGGCATGTAGAGACGGCAAGAGAATTCCTAGGTGTTCAAACATGAACAAACACCTACAGCAACACAGCAGTGAAAGCCTAATTCTGCTCTCCTATTTAACTCGGTGCTGGTTTAAGTTTCCTCAACACGCCCTAAGCCGCTGCTCACTGATAGCCCAGAACTGTTGACAGTTCTTTAGGCAAAACACTGCTATGGAAATCCTTGCTGAAATACAGGGATTTGCATTGGGATGAAGGACTGGTGGGAATGCAAACATCTCAACGCAATATTCTCAGTGGTCCCTTCCTGGGGTCCACCTCACAGAAAATGGCCTGATTCTGATGCGTTACTTAGTGTAAAATGGTATGAAAGTTAAATCAAAATCAGTCATAAGATTTTCTCCCTGTGGCGAATCCACTCAACCCTATTTGAAGTAGGAGGTATTCCTAATTTATCTACCAGAATTTTTAGCCTAATCACAGATGCTAATTTAAACAACCAACCGACCTAGTACAGGAAGCACAAAATAAGGTCACTGTGGTAGCTGATAAAGGTGAACACCGGATTAGTGTGAAAATCTTCACAGGACCTACTCTCAGAATGGCTGTGAAGTGTATTTATCTGAGCCTTAACACATACTACACAGCCAGTCTCTAGTATATTTATTTTTCTGCAGCATTTTGCTATGAATAGTTCCTCTAGAGAAGCCTAGTTGCTGACTTTCTCCTTACCTTACAGCCACCTCTTAGAAAAGCTTCTTCTACTTTCTACTCTTTACAGATCACTTTGTACCTTCTAATCACATCTAACTCCTTTGATAGGGGTAGATTTTTCTTTCACTTTTTTTTTTCTTCAAGGGAAATATAGTTTTTCTAGCTACAACCTTTTGTTCCTTACTCTTCAAGTCACAGAACTATCATTCTGGAGCTCTCTCTAAAAACTTTCTATTTTATATAATTACTCATAGATCAAAATAGCACAGACTGCCTTTTCTACTGCGGTTTCTCAAGAGTGTTTCTGATAACTATATAATGAGAAAAGGCTCTGCAGTATACCTCTCTTGTGTCCTAGTTGGATATTACTTCCATTTAGATCTTGATATAACAAGAGCTTGAAATTAATTTTCATGAATATTTGTTGTAAAAAGGGGACACATTTGAAATTATAATATTTAAATTCTATTAAGGTGCAATTGACCAGCTTGCAGACAGAACAGAGGCTCAGGAAGAAATTACCTAAGAACCCTCTAAGACTTAACTTTCAGGGCCAGATCCGCCGTTTGGCTTCAATGGAACAATGCTGATGTACTCCCACATACAATCTGGCCTTGTTCTTTGCAGTGCTGTTGCACCCAGTACTGCTTTTTTCTTTTCTAACAGTTTGCCCATGTCTGATTCAAAGATTATTATTATTTTTAATACATTCAAGCCACTTTCTTTAATGAAAAAAATCTGATGTTTTTAAAAGCTCTAAAATGCCGCTGAACTCCGTGTCAGCCTCTTGGCTTCCATGTGCAAACTCAAGGGCCTTCAATACCCATTTCCTTTCTGATGCATCTCCCACAGATGCATAATGTTATCTGGAAACACTAACAGAGATGAATGTCCTGAAATTTCACTGTGTAGAGGTAAAATATTATATAATATTGAATTTTAATCTCCTATCAGAGATTTTCATCTGGCGATATTACAGCACCGAAGAAGTAATATTCCAACTTCCATATTCAACCCTCAAGTATTTAACTGCCAAATAAATGCTTTGTCAGCTGAACCCCTCAGGAAAGCCAGTGATACCTGGAGTTCATCAGACAATTCTTAGGAATTCTTTTTCTGTGAATTTCTTGGGAAAATATCTCAAGCTAGACTGTGCCTATGGGAAAGTAGGAATCCAAAAGTAAAACAGTGCTTGCATCCCACATGCCTAGATTAAATCACAGAATCACAGGCTGTAGGGGTTGGAAGGGACCACCAGAGATCATTAAATCCAACTCCCCTGCCAAAATAGGTTCCTTAGGACAAGTCACACAGGTAGGTGTCCAGATGGGTCTTGAATATCTCCAGAGGAGACTCCACAAACCCCCATGGCAGCCTGTTCCAGTGCTCTGTCACCCTCACCATGGAGTTCTTTCACATGTTGGTGTGGAACTTTCTGTGTTGTAACCTAAGGCCATTGCCCCTTGTTCTGTCCCTACAGACCACTGAAAAGATGTTGGCCATTTCTCTTTGTCTCCCATATTTCATATATATAAACATGTATCAGATCCCCTCTCAGTCTTCTTTTCTCAAGGCTGAACAGCACCAGTTCACTCAGACTTTCCTCTTTGGGGAGATGCTCCAGGCCCTTAATCAAAAAAATTTTCATGGGTTTATTGTCCAGCATTCTGCAGTAATAAATATGAATGGCAGGCAAACCCCAGAACTCACCAAGACCCTTTGATGCATGTGCCTACAGGGAGTTTTCATTAATGTTAAAGTTGAACCTCTAAAGAGATGGCTAGACATTTTGCATGGCACTCCTCCTGGCCCTTTACTTACAGTATTTTATTAGCATCGACACTGAGATATTACTTACGTAATAAGAGTTTATGACAGCACAAGTGCTTGTATGAGAGGACTGCACTTCATTACGACATATTTTCTGACATCGTGTATTCTTCATTAACTTTTAAACATTTTACTAATTAGATTTCACTTTGTGAAATGGACACTAAATAGGATGGCTTTTATCCTGGCTCCTACTCAGTGAAAAATTATGGGATTGTGGGCAGCAAATGTTAATTGCATATACAGCAGTAGCTGAGTTCTGCTGCTGCCCTTCTCTTCCTGCTGCCCTTTTTGAGACTGAAGGCTGCCATTATTGTTTGATTCCTTTGACCTCTTATAAGGGCAGCACAGAAAGGTCAGGCTGCTCTTTTCTTTCCTCTCCTTCATATCAGCTGGCAGTCCAGACCTCTCCAAATCTCTTTCCATAGTTCTCTTTTACACATCTTCCTGTTTTCCAATCTTCCTGCCTCTGCCTAGTAACTCTGGAATTCACTGGAGAATTTTAAATCATTTCACAGAAAAATGAAAGCCTCAAATGTAGGCATGAGTTTCATGAAGCTCGGCAGCCACCTAATAGGAGAAAGCCCCTTCTAGCACTTTGAATGAAGAAAAAGCAGAAATGGTTTAAATTGTCTCTTTTGTTCAGTTTGTCCAGAGGCTGGGAGGAAGTAGCAAACAGGTGAGTCCATACAACGTGTTAGTGGGACCAGAAGTCTACATGTCTTTAAATCAGTCAAAGTATGTTTTCTTCTGACCACCAGACCATGAAGAGGTTGGTAGAGAATATGGCAAGAACCTCTGAAGCCACTTTAGCTTCAGCAGTTACTGCAGTAGAAAGTGCATTTGAGACACAAAAGGATAGGGGTAATGTGGGGTCCTAGTTTCATCAGAGATGGGATTAATTTTCTTTCTGGTAGCTGGAATAGTGCTGTATTTGGGATTTAGGATGAGAATAATGTTGAGAACACGCTGATGTCTTTAGTTGTTGCCAAGCAGTCAAGGACTTTTCAGCTTCTCATACTGTCCTGCCAACAAGAAAGCAGGGGACACCCAGGAAGCTGGGAGGGGACACAGCCAGGAGAGCTGACCCAAACTGACCAAAGGGATATTCCATACCATTTATAACTGGGGGATGGGTTGAGGAACTAGGGGGCAGCTGGGAGCCTAGAGGTCTTGTGCAGCAGCAGCTTGGGGCCTTGCATGGCAGGCAGGGGTCTTGTACAACACTGACTTCTTGTTGATGTCTTGGGCATTCATTTCCCAAGTAACTCTTACACATGATGAAGCCCTGCTTTCCTGGAGATGACTGAACACCTACCTGCCTGCTGCTGGGAAGTGGTGAATGAATTCCTTGTCTTGCTTTGCCTGTGCCTATGGGCTGAGAGGCTGGGCAACTGGGTGTCCTTGTGCAGCTTCAAGTAGTGGGAGGTTGTGCTGTTCATCATATGTTTTGTGTATAACTTAATATTATCTTCCCTTTTTTATGTGCATCCTATTAAACTGTTTTTATCTCAACCCATGAGTTTTCTCACTTGCAATCCTCCAATTCTCTCCCCCATCCTGTAGGTGGAGGAGTGAACAAGCAGCTCTCTGATGCTTAGCTGCTGGGCTAAAACCACAGTGTAAGAAAAGACAGAGGACATCTCTATGTCAGAGAGTATGAGGATTTTTAAGGAATGTGGAGGAATCTGGAGCTAAATCAATGAAGAAATGCAGACTATTAAGGACAAATCCAATGCTAACCAGATGCCTTTGCTCCCAGAACTAGTAATAGGGCTATGTCTTCTGTCTCTTCACTGGCAATAAGTACAGGTACCATATCAGACAGAAGTTCCTCGAAGGATTCACTCAGATTACTTAGCTTTCTAGATCAAAGTCAACAGCTTCAAACGAATCTGGAAGACAATGGCATGAATGCCCTTACAGGGTAACAAGAAACTTCAGCTTTTATTGATATCAGTGAAATGAGATCAATAAATGCAGTCACATAACCTTCAAAGCTCAGGCAAGTCTAGTTAATTCTTTATAAATGAGTGTATCAGCACTTTCTTTGCTCAGGTGTCAACATTTTTAGGTTGAGATAATACACAAAATATACCTGTAGCATTTTTACAGTGTTACCTTTCCAAATAACCTGATTACAGTATTTGTGCTGTTCCCTGAAAGCATAAGGCTACCAGAGGACCCTTTCCCAGACCTAATAAAGGCATTTGTAAAACTGTCCATAGAAATCTCTGCATATGGAATAAGGTTGATCCTGGGCAGCAATAGCAATGTCCTTATTAATGCAAACATTTTCTTATTAAGAGATTTTAGTACTCCCATTAACATTAATAGCATGAGAGCAATATCTTGTTAAGAGGAAATACAGTAGCGGAAGGAAGAATGCTCCAGAGAGGAAGATTTCCATGGGCCTTAAAGATCCTTGGCACAGGATACAAATGAGAGTGACTTCTCTGTCTTGGAAAAGTTACCTTGCTTTGCCCACAAAAGAAAGATGGCTGCCTCTAACTTCAATTAAATATTGCCCCCAGGCTTGGTTCCCACGGTGGATGAGCTTGATATCAACCATTCCTTTTACATTACAAGTTATGAATGTACTGATTTTGTCCAACTTGGATGTGGGTAACACTGCTTTGGAAAATCCAAAGCAAACATGCTGTGTGGATTTCTCAGGTATCAGAATACAGTTTGCAAACTTGTTCAGGAGAAATGGATAAATCTGGAATAACATTCAAGAAGAGTTACAGACTTGTTCATCTCCTGGTTAACATGCATTTTCAGGCAAATATTATTGAGTTAAGTTACTCGAGTAAATTTGGGTCACCAAAGCAAAAAATATATACTTAATCTATCCTGGAATGTCTTTTTGTTTCCAGAAGTTTTAAACCTTTGATATTGAGAAAAAAATTGATATTTGGCAATTCATACTAGGGCCCGATGCCACCTATTCTAGTGTCTGCTGTGCCCATACTGGTAATGGTGCTATGAAACATGACTCTAGGCATATTCATAGGTGTGGCATGGGAGGAATTAAACTGCTTCTTTAATGTGTTCACAGCTAATACCTTTTATCTGATTATTATGTAGACTGATCAGAGGAAGAGAAGTGAAATACTTGGTGACTTGTCACACTGGGGATTTCAACTGTTTGAAATAGTAGATTAATTTCAGATGGTTGCTGCTGTTCAATTATACATTTTTGTTTTGTGATGCATATAATCACTCACCATATTCACAAATTCACGATTTCCCAGTGGGAAAAGTTTTAAAGATATGATTTCTATTGCTTTCATGCCTTATCAACATGGAGGCAAGCAACACATATCTGGGGAAACATACTAAGGGCTCAATCATTCCGTTCTCATAAATTTTACGATTTACTGCTACCAACAGAATGGTTAAGGCGGTATATATGCTAAGCCCAGATCTATTCTGCATTCCAGACAGAAAAACATTTTGAGGGAAAAAATAGGAAGACTATCAGATTCCAGACTAAGAAGGTAATACGTGTGTCAAAAAATTTACTCAAAAGAATGAATGCTGTTTTCTTTGGTTTATACATTATCAGTCATTATTGTGACCAGACAGGAACAAAAATCTCTAACCAGTGCTAAAACCTCTCTTTCCAAACACTACAAGAACCTCTTCCCAACCAGAAGGGAGAGGCAGTTTTGCAGCTGTCCTTCGCAGAACTCTGCATATCAAAGCCCATGACACAGACCATCAGTACTAACTGCAGACACACAAAATGGTTACATGCCTTCTCTGGGAAACAACTGATCTCCTTTTGCATTTTATATGAATCTAAAAGGAGACCATGTGCACAAAATCCTCATCCTTTCCCTAGGAACTTAGATCCTTTTGATACATTAAAACCAGAAATACATTGACAGACTGAAACATAATTCTTGACATGGAGATGTACAGTGATGTAATATCACTGAGACACAGTTTTGAAATGTGAGTGCAAATCATAGGCCTCTATCTCACTAGATGCAGTCAAAACAGTATCTAAGATTTCAAGCATTACAAAATTTAAGGGAGAGGAATACTGAAATACAGATCCAAGCTTCATCTGGTACATCCACCCCTATTAATATTGTTTGGGAATATTCCCACAGGATGAGTAGAATGCCAAAGACAGACCAGCTTTGCTTATGCATCGTTGCCCAGAAGAGAAGGATATCAGCACAGTTCTTACATTTCTAATCTTTGTTTTGCTTAACATCAAAGTTATTTCCAGATCCTCCCCGTGAGAATCAAGACATCATTACTCTTGGTGCTGAAGAGACAGTTGGTGTAAAGCCTGATTCCAGTCTGAAGTTTTTCCCTTTCCAGATAAGATATATGTAGCCAACTTTGGCAATAACGTTTCAGGCAATTCTTTTTGATTAGAAATGTGTTCAGAAAACAGTCCATTAAAACTGAATGAAAGGTCAAGTCTCCATTTGGGTAATTATGTTGTTTTCAAGAGTGATCAGAGAGAACTACGGCAACATATTGTGGCTTAGTATCTGCCACCATATGGCACTTCAAAATGACAAATAGAAAGAATGAATATACTTTGTTAAAGGAGCAAATTGTAAGCAATTTTAAAAACTGTTTTATAAAATCAACCTTTGGTATTAAATACAGGAAACCTGTAGGGTACTTTGTTGTGCACATTGCTGTTCAAGTACAGAAATACCCAAGACGATACCCAAGACCATCAAGTCCTGGGCAATTCTTTTTTTCACTTCTGATTTAGACCTTTTCATTTGTACTACCTAAGAAATCTGTAAGCTATCTCTACCCTTAAGGAAACACTTGAGTTGCTTAAATACATTCTTAAAAGACAAACCAAAGACAAAACCGAAAGGCCAACCAAGGCCCAAATACAAAAATTAAGTATTTAGTCCTATTAAAATCAATGCAATAAAAACACACATCTGAGAAATGTAAATTGGACTGAGTTTTCATATCAGGGCTGCTGACAGAAAAACACCCAAAACCCCCACAAACTGTTCCTCTTTCCCATTGCATCCCCTTCAAATTGGGATATGGGCTTAAAAATTATGAATACAATAAGAAAAAAATTTTTTTTTCTTTTTTTACCCTTTTCTAGGTTTCAAAACACTGAAGGGTACACAGGTCAATTC
Source organism: Hypotaenidia okinawae (assembly GCA_027925045.1). NCBI lineage: Eukaryota > Metazoa > Chordata > Aves > Gruiformes > Rallidae > Hypotaenidia > Hypotaenidia okinawae. The sequence continues at coordinate 21,492,969 of BSDF01000009.1, forward strand.
TGAGCTTTTCTGCAAGGTGAGCTACTTATTTTTTTTTCCCTTTTCAAAGAGTTTTCTCATATGAACCAGGTCTCTAGCTGAAGTCACAAAATCTTGTGAAATACCACATCATCAAGAGCTGAGAGCAGTATACAATGGTGGCCCTTAGGCAGCTCTGAACAGCACCCACCTGGAAACTTTGAGCAGCATCCTGCTGCTGGGAGATGTTGAGCAGAGATGGCATCATCTTGGCACAAAAGTTTGAAGAATGAGTTTTACAAGGGTGCTATTTTCCTGGCACCGTCTTTCCCAGTTGTGTCCAGCTCAGGAAAACTCTTCCAGGGCAACAGGGCTGTCCTTTGGCTGCAGCCATTTACACATTGAGCTCTGGGGTGGAAATGGCACCTGCTGGTACCAGGCACCATCTGGTCCATCTAAGCTGCCAGACCTGGGTCACTGCCCAGGCCCCCTTGACTGCCACAGCCCCCATTTTGTCTGCCCTTTGCTAAGGGGCCTTTGCTCCTCTTTCAGAACTGCTTCATCCAATGAGAGGCTGGTGATGGACACCCAATCATTTCCCTTTCTTGGTGAGTGACACTCCTATTCTCCAATGGAAATGCACCTCTCTGTCAGGCGGAGAATGTCCCACCCCAAGCCCAGCTGGCACTGCCCAGCTGAGGCAGCTGCCTCGTGCCTCAGCCTTTTGGCGGGAACACATCTCCCTGCTTTGGGCCTCCCCTCTAAGACAGGGATGAAATAACTGAGTCAGACAGAAACTTCCACCAAACCAAAGCAAACCAAAGCAAGCCAAACTGTTTCCATCAAAAGCCCGCAGAAACAAACTGTGTGAACAATCACATGTAAATTGTGTAGTCTCTCTCCTACCTTATCATTCCAATTACATTCTCCTAATCTACAAAATTGAAAGGTAATGAGCAGTATTTCCTTAAACCACATTAAATAACACCGTCAAAATGCAAATTTATTCATTAAGTATAAATGAGTGTGTTAAATATTCATGAATTGTTGCTCGCAGTATATAATTAATCCCATGGTCTGTGTGTCCAAAAGCATTTAGAAGATAAAGAGTTGAGAAAACGCTGCTGTAGAATGATAACATTTAAACCATGTTTTTAAAAGCAAAGGTTGCTAGCCCTTTGGATCTTAAACTATTACCAGGGCTTATAATTCATTGTAATACCTCTTCAGCATGTACACATGCTTTCATGATTCAAGGTTTGTATCCTCAACCCTTGCTGTCTAATAATCCATTCAAGGAAAGAAATACTTGAGAGCGGAAGGTGCTATTAAATTATCCCATTCACTACCGGTGCACTCAAATTAATACGGTACTTTCCACATTTTAAAATTCCCAAAGATTGCAAAGCTGCCCTTGGAAAATTATGCAGTTTAACTTCCTGGCCCTCCTTTTACTGAAAAAAGTTAATTTTGACACTTACTTGAACTATCACTTAGGCTGGTTGCTATTTCAAGTATCATGAAAGATAAAACAAAGGCTTCAGCCCCAGGAAAAGGCTGGCTTCCTTTTCCTAAGCTTTATAGCCATTTGCAGATATGAAGCACAAACCCCGAGTCTTGTACTAAGCTTTTAGTAGGTGCTCTCATTGATGCCAATGAGAAGTACAGTACCTAAAGCACTGTGATGTTATGCCTAAATGTCCTTAGCTTAAATATTCACTCTTTTCTCTGCCTTTCTTAAATTCCTATTGCTTCTTTTCATGTAATCAAAACTGCTTTCAGAAACTCTTTGTCAGTCTGCTTCATACATTTTTTTGTGGAAGAATCTTTGATGTACTGATGAAAAGAACTGATTTTTTTCAATATAGGATGAAGAAATAACAAAAAATAAAATCATTATACTGTTCATAGTAATTCTCTCCATTATCACTTGATGATCTCAAGTTGCTTATTGCTTACAGCTTTCAGCTAGTTGTGCAAGTATAAACTCTGCCATCTCCCCTTCCTGATACACCACTTTCTGAAAAAAATTACATGACAATGACTTGATCTATGATGTTTTAGTGTATGAGATTTTTACCATGTCATTTTGTGTGAGTGTGAATTAATCAACACAATACCAAAAGTGATTGACAATTCCAAGTAACTCAACCTGTTGTTCACAGCACCAGGCCAAAGAAACTAGGTATTTTAGAAGAGATGTGAGGCTGTGATCTGTCAATTTTTTTTCATGCTTTCCTTTTCAAAACTGTAACTAACGGTATGTCATTTGTGTGCAGACAGGTTTTGTTCATTCAGAGCCAGCAAGACTATCTACCTCTGCATGGAAGGGGCTGGTACTGCACAGTGTGGACATAGCTTGCAAAATTAGGTGCTGGAAGATTTTCAGTTTCTATATAGCATCTTCAGGGGACACATTCGCCTAAGTTTCTTCCCAGTTCTGCAGAACTAATACATAGGACAAGGAAGAAATCAGATTTTTTTGCTAGGTGACATCACCATACATCAAGTATCTTTCAACAATCAAGTCACTAAGATGATGAAGCAATGCAACTTGTAGTGCTGAACACTTTTCTAAGTGCTGACAAAAAAAAAAGCAACATGAGACAAAATGGATTTGATTAACCTTATTTCAAGGGGCAGGGGCACTTGATGAACTATAGGCACTATAAGAATAGGTTGAAAGAAAAGTTGGCCACAGACAGCAGGATAATGTTTCATCAGATCTATTAAACAGGTATATCGTCAAACCCCACAGCCAGGCAGCTGCAATCCAAACACTGTTGACACTCAGTTTACAAGACATTTGTGATAAGTGCTTTTGTTGTAATTAAAAAACTGTGCAAGTCTACCCAGATGTGTTATAACCAGAACCTTATCTCCTGAGCCAAGATGAGGACAGACCTCACTTGTCAAAGACAATTAAATTAGATAGCTTTCCTCTGGACAGGAGAAGAGTTAATCAGAAATTCTCTGGTAGAACGTTCTGCTTTTTCCAGTGAAGAATGCTAGCTGGTTGTCATTCAAACCTCCCATAGAAAGACGCAGATTTTGATCAATCTTCTGAAAAAACAAGCCAATTCTTGATCTGTTTCATTAGTTGACAGTTCCTCTGCTGACTTTGTATACTGTCTCAGAACCTAAACTCTCTGGTTCACCAAATTCTGTTGATTCTGAAGAGACATTGGAGCTGCTTGTCCAGACACTGGGTTGCCCACAGATCTCTGGTTATCTTTGCAGTAAATAAAAAGAAGGGCCCAAGCAGATATGTTAGGACCATCTACATTTTCATTTGAAAATAAACAGCTTTCCCCCATCTACCATTCACCCTGCCCAAATTTTAGAATCCTCCAGAGGCAGAGGTGCTTCAAAACAAGACTGACTAACAGAACTGTAGGGGTTGGAAGGGACCTCCAGAGATCATCGGGTCCAAATCCCCTGAAAAAGCAGGTTCCTTAGGACAGGTCACACAGGTAGGCATCCAGACAGGTTTTGACTATCTCCAGAGAGGAGACTCCACAACCTCCCTGTTCAGCCTGTCCCAGTGCTGTCACTCTCACTGTGTAAAAGTTCTTTCACATATTGGCGCGGAACTTCCTGCGCTCCAACTTGAGGCCATTGCCCCTTGTCCTGTCTCCACAGACCACTGAAAAGGGGCTGGCCATTTCACCCTGTGTCCCACGCTTGAGATATTTATAAACATGTATCAGATACCCTCTCTGTCTTCTTTTCTCAAGGCTGAACAACCCTGGTTCATTCAGCCTTTTCTCATAGGGGGAGATGCTCCAGGCCCTTAATCATCTTCGAAGCCCACCGCTGGACTCTTTCCATACGTAGCCAAACCAATCTGGTGAAAAGGATGGAGATACAAAGATGACCAGAAAGGCTGTTATGCAAAGGAAAAGGAGATAACAGTAGAGTGTTCCTGCACAGCCTGGATTCAAGGTATGTCTTTGTGATTGAACAGACATCCAGTGTCAGAGGGCAAGGATCATCTGTGATTACACAATAAGCATCAGTGACTCTTCTTCATAGGGAGCTGTCTCACAGGTCTTAAGTTCAGGGAACTCTGAGCATTGCTGAAGGAGAAGAATGCCTCCACAATCCTCTAGGACTTCACCCTTAGCTGGCAAATGAAGGAAGACAGACAAAAACAATTCTGAACATGGAGCATCTATCTTTTGATAGAGGTGAAGGGATGGTGCAGTTTGGGTAGTCTCTTGTTCAGTAGAAAGGCAAACAGCCTGCTAGGGTAGAGGCTGAAAACGAGCACTAAAAGGGCAATTGATGGATAAAACCACAAACACAAACAAAAAAGCAAACCCCCAAGTTCTCATTCAGAATTAAATCAAGATGACAAAACCAAAATTAATCAAGGATATAAAAGTAGCAGATTTTCTATAAACCAATACTAAAGAGTCTCAGTAAAAAAGGAAAGGAATCAGAATTACTAATTTATAAATTCAATGTAGCTGGTATTACTGACACTAGGTGGGAAGAACTGCATAACTGAAACATTAAATTCAACGATTATACCCTATTCTGGAAAGATCAAGTAGAGAGAAGAGGAAAACGAGTAGAACTCTATGGTGAAAAATAGACATAGTCTGGTTTCAAGACACTGGCAGCTCAGAAGCAAATGATCTTGAATGCAATGGATCAATACTCTAACAGATAAAACACTAGATGGGATAGTAGCTGCTGTCTGCAAATCACCAAATCATAGAAGAGAGCAGGATGACTGGATGCCTTTGCACCTTCTGTAATGTGTAGGAGCAAAAAAGCTGCACTATCATCTGAGATTTCAGTCTGCCTGACATATGTTTAAAGTTTCATGATGCTCGTACTACAACCTTTGCAGAAATTTTGAACTTTATATATGAACATTTCTTAAACAGAAAAGGGAGGCTCTCAAAGAATGAGAATTTTAGGTGAGATCTCATCTCACAAATAATGAAAAGAGACCCAAGGACCTGATAAGAGAGCTAAATATTAGTGGCTATTGTGATAACATGAATGACCTTTAAGGGCATAAATAGAATGAAGTACCAACAGCAATATGAGTGGAGCACTCTTTTTACCAAGTTTAAAATTATTGTAAAAGAGAATCATCTGAGAAAGAGAACTAATCAATAATTGGAAAGTACAGACACTTAATAGCTGTAAAATTAGGAAAGAAAGCTGCATACGTTTAAAAAATATCTAGCTCAAAGGGTTAATGAGAGCCTCTATGTAATTGTAAATCAATGAAATGAAGAAAGAACGTTGATAACATTGAATATAGAGTGGAAGTGAATAATTAGGTAAATAACTCCTCCAATAAGTGTAGCAAACTTTTAAGGAGAAATTTATGGTCAGAGAATCAAGGACAATATTTTTCAAATACATTAGGAATCCTGACAATGTAACTTTCTCCAGTTGAAGTGCAAGATTTGTTAAGAGTAATAGAGACAAGATAGAATTGTTCAATAAGTATTTGTGCTCGGTATTTAAGGAAAAGACAGACAATTGGTGGTGCTCTATGAGGATGATGAATCACCAGGCACCAAAAAACCCCAAAGCAAACAGTAAGTGGAAGCTACTGAAGTAAGAAATAGTTGCATAGGAAATTTCAGATAACTTGTATCCAAGAGTTGTTAAACGGCTGACAGAGGAACCTCTATTGTTATTATGGCTTTTTGTTAAGTCTTGGAACAATTGGGAAAGTTCCAGAAAGCTGGAAGAAAACTTATGTTGTGTTAATATTTAAGAAGGATAAACTTAATGACCTAGATAATTACACTCCTGTCAGTCTGAAATTGATCTGGAGCAAAGTAATGGAACGACTGACAGGGGACTCAATTACTAACTAATTAAAGAGGAGAAATATGGTAAATGCCAATCTAAGTGCAATATGGAAAATAGATACTGTCAAACACGTTTGCTGGCTTTTTTTCCAATTGTGACTACAAGCAAAACACAACACTGTTTATATGCTTTGATTCTATATGACATTTGATGTGGTATTTGTGACATTTGAGTTAAGAAACCATGATATACAAAATTGACGTCACACGTTAAATAAATCAAAAGCTGGTTAACTGACATTTCAAAATGTGAAATTAAGTGGGGAGTGATCACAGAATAGGTATTCTGCTGGGATAGATTCACGGGCATATTCTAGTTAACATTTTTATCAGCAATTTGGAAGTAAACTCAAAGGTTTGCAGAAGACTCATGCATTAAGGGAAAAGTCAGTAATAAGATGATCACTGAGACTACCTGACAAGAATTACTGGGTGATCTGGTGCAAACTAATACAAGAAGATCCAAATGCAAAGCCATAAGAACAAAAAAAAAATTCATAGGGATTAGCTGGCTATTCTCCACGGGTTTGAAAAGGTTAAACTATATTTTTTTACTTGAGTATCTGGTCCTATGACTAATAATCAAATAAATTCACATTCACATCCTATGCCACTACTATTAAGTATGAATGTACATTGGGAGTAATATACAAACCAACTGCCCTGCATGGAAAAAGGATGAAATTAATCCATATTACATCATAGTATTAATATGCATTCAGAACTCACGCTGTAATAGTTCTGAAGGGAACATTTCAGTATATTCAGAGAATATATCTAAAAAATAACACACAAATTCTTAACAAGCCCCCTGGCAGCATATAAAATTTGAAGGACCCTCAAAGCTGAGCATGTGAATGGCATTTCTTCCCTTTACTTAGTTTTAGTCTTAACAGAGAAATTCTCTTTTTCCTTCCCCCCACTGTGGTGGCTGACAAAATAGTCCAGTTTGTAAAGGAAACAAATTTCTGTGTGAAAAGTACCTGAGTACCAGAATGTGGTCCAAAATTAGATGGTAATAGTTGCTGCATTATATATACCAGTGGTGACCAAAACAGTGGGAATCTCCAGTCCTTTCACAAACCCATTCAGTCTATAGGTGTTTAATTCATCACATACAGACCAAGTTAAAATTTATTCCTTGAAGCCTGTTGCTTTTCAATCATGTTCTTAGCTGGGCAATAGAAGAGGAAAATTAGAGGCTAGAGGAGTTCTAGTTCCATTCCTCTCTTGGCACCACAGGGTACACTGCATGATAGAAGAGAATTTATATTGGTCCTCATTGTACCCTTGTCAACATTGTAGCTGGAAGTAGAAGTTCTCACCTTTTCACAAGATATGATCTGTCTTACTCAACTCTCTCAAGCATGTACTGAACATCAGCTCCTAGAGGTTTCGATAACTTGACTTCTGAGAGTCCTTGAAGGATGTACCTTTTATGCATAGGACCCAAAAAGCCTATATTTCTGTGTGCATGTGTGTGGGCAACACTTGTTTTAACACACAAGAACGGTTATGTTTCTGTAAGTGTAGGTTTTGTGGCAGAGTTTACCCAACAGGATTGGGTATGTTTAGGACAGATGCCTTAAAATGTCTTTAAAGTCAGTTAAGAAATAATTTAGGCATAGTTCACGTTTGTGTGCAGCAGATTATAACACTTTCTAGAATGGAGATCTTTGTTTCTTTGGGGTTCAGTGAACTGTCAGATATTACTATAGCAGCATATTCATAAACAAGTATAAAAGTGTTTGGCACAAAATAGTATATAAGTTATGGGAGACAATTGGAAAATCATATACATTTATTCGTATCTTAAAACAACCCAGGCACAATTTTGCAAATACATAGAAGCACATTCTCCAAATGGAAGCAAAACCTAAGTAGCTTATAGCAAGAAAACACATGGCAGAACATCTAAAATAAGTATAAATAGTATGGAGGTTTCCTAAGTCTACAGTGATATTTATTACAAATACACTTGTCAGCATTACAAAAAGGTAACCAAAGAATATATGTAATAAATAGTGTAACATGAACTTTCTAAATAAGTTTGTTAGCAGCATATAGTAACAACTGCCTAAGAAGAGAAGAATGTGCATGTATATACAGTGTACAGCAAATGCACGTGTATACAGATACAACTAGAAGACAAGAAGAACAAAAAATACCCTGGGGAAATGATGAAGGGTGTTGTGATGTCTGGGGCAGTATATAAAAACAATGCATGCATTAGTGAACATCCAGCATGTTCATGAGAAAGTCACATCAACAAGTTGAATCACAGTTAGTTCTTCGCCAAACTGAGCACTTTCCATGCTGTACCCATGCTGGATTACTCTGTCCTATACCAAATTCCTGAGTTATGGAGCGCATTTGAAGACTAATCTTAGGAGGTGTCAGAAGCCCTTGATTCCCAATATCTAACAGATGGAATCAGAGTTCAGATTTTAAAGAAAAATACCTATGCAACCCCCCTACCCCAAACAAACCACCATGTAAAGACTGGGGGGTAACGGGCTGGGGAACAACAAAGGGCTTCTATTTAGCCAAAAGATGGGCTAATGGGAATTTCACTTTCCTGAGGGGCAGTCCAGTATAGTGACGTCACTGAAAAAGCTTTAGTTTTCTTGATGGAGTGATCCTAAGGATGTGAACTACATTCCTTTGAGATGAAACTAAAAGCTGAGTTCCCATCACTAGTGGCATTCAGCCCATGAGAACAAACTAGAGGCTCTGCAAAGTGAGCAGTTCAGGTCTTTGGCACCGAGAGTTTCAGGCTACAGATCTGATGCAGCTGAGCTAATTTCTTGCTAATGTAGGCATAGGCTTTGGAAATACACAGAATAAACATGAATCAGTGAGTATGATAACCTGTGTTTACCATATAAGAAACTGGTCTTGTTCTTACTCCCAACTATCCGGAAAAAAGACTTTCTATCTAGACACTCTTTGTGATTGCAGCTGTGCATACATGTGTCTGTGTATAAGGAGGGGACAGACAAACAGCCAAAAGAGCAGGGAACACACAACTTTTTTTTGTCCAGTCATCCTCAGAAAGACTATTTTCAACAGCAACAATATGAAAAAAGTACAAGCATCTTAGCCAATCTCCTACATGTGCAATACTCATTAAAAACCTACTCTCATATATGTAAAAGATTTGTGATCACTGCCCTGCAAATATCTTGGCACTATCCACATGGATAGTCAGTAAAGGCATTCCTGTTATTACACTCAGGTGTGAGACCTCCTTATAGCAGAACACAGCACTGCGATCGTGACCATTAGAGTAGGCTCACAAAAGCAAATGTAACTATTTCTGATATTCCAGTGAAAAATGTCAAATTTAGTATATATATATATCTCCTGATTGGATTTGACAGTTTATTTGCTGCCATGTACTAATGGCACTTACAGAGCTCCCAGCAAAGGGCTCTGGGCAACACGCGATATGCGAGAAAGAAAACGTACTACTGCTGCTGCTTAAACTAAGTTTGCACATAACTTACATTATTTATTATCGTGTGAGAATAAGAGGCATAACATGCTATCATGCATAATACATGGTAAGAACATGCAATAGTTCAAGTTTACAGTCTCTTTATGGCCCATAAACAGAACAGCAGTGGCAGATGCTGACAGTGGCGTATCTTGAGGAGTTCCCAGGAAAAGCAGCAAGCAATGCTAAAAAGATCTGAAATCAACTGTTTGAGACACCCATAAAATGGTGACTTTTTGCAAGTTAATCTTAGAAACAGTAACAAAACCCAGTGATAACTTTCCCACCACATTCAAAGAAACTGAGTTCAGCACCTGAGGTGAGACTGTGCCTCAAGCAAAATCATGTGGCTTACTTGACGGAGCATCCCTGCTCTGACACCTGTCACTCCTCATCCCCAAGTTAGCATCACCACTCCCCCGGCCCCACAGAAGGGGATGACAGGGCAGACTGTGCAGCTCACAGGCTGTGTAAGGCAGCCAGAGAACACACTTCATCCAATGGGTCTAGAAAGTGGCCAAAGGTGTGGCTGGGGATGCACCTACAAAAGCTGAGGGAGCAACCCAGGGATGGCACACAGACTACTATGGCTTCCAGAGAAGCCCTGTCTTTCAATGGGCAGGGGCCACCTCTTTCTCCTTCAGCCCTTTTCTGGAAGGTTTGCCTAGGAGACTCCAATCCAGGGAACTTGCTTTTCTCTGTGTCACTAGATATACATTACTGGCAATAGCCAAAAAAAATGTATGAATCTGCTGGTTGGCTATTTACCACATCATTCTTCACTCCCCCATGATTAAGTCACATTTTTATGCATCCTCTCAGGAGAGGAGGAACTGAATGAGACACATCTGCTGAAAATTAAACATTTTCTCCTCAAAAGAACTATGCCTAGTCAGGAAAACCAGACCTTTTTTAGTAAACAAATAAGACTTAGTTGCATGCAGTATATCACAATGCCCACAGACAGTTCTTGCATGATCCTTTGGCACTAGCACCAAGTTTTTCACTCTTGAACACTAAGGTTCATTATAAACAAACCCCAGACTTATGGAGCCCAGCTAAAGCCATATGCTATTTCTGAGATACATGCAGGGAAAAAAAAGTCAGTAAAATATATGCATCAGTATATAAAGTGCTTCTGATTTTCTACTTACAAAGGGCATCATCCAGTTTTAATTCATAACTGATTACTTGCCTAATTCTTACTTACCTGGACACATCTTCTGGCTGAGCATTGTTCTCAGGGGTTGTGGGGTTCTATTTTGTCCAGTTTATGAGCAGGTGAATAAAGACCACCTGCATCAGCCCTCTGAGTGCTGGATGGGCTCCTCTTATGTGCACATACATGGTACTTATCAGACCAAACACTGCTTACCTTAGTACCCATGAGTGCAAAGATTTAACTGGGATGTGTGCTGTACTCATGAACTTGCCAAAACGATTTCCACTAGTTTTCAATTGAGTTCTCAGACACTCAAAAATCAGTGAGAATCCTAAAGGATTCTCATTCTAGGCCAGTGAATCTTCAGATAACATGTTTCAGGCTGACTGCTTCCTCCCTAGTGTTGTTTATATAGAAATCTTTAACAACACAGAATTTGCCTCTCCCTTTTGCTGTAAAGGCCATGTTTTCCCATTGCTGGTAATTCCTACTGGAGAGAGTAGGACAATAGTTCTACACAGGCACTAAAGACATTCGAAGAAACAGAATACTTTGGAAAAGTATTTCCAGGAGAGATCAATGGGTACTCCTCTCCTAAAGCACTTGAGGGGGCATTTTTTAGAAGTTAGAACACCATCTGCTCCTAAGTAGAACTCTTCCTCAGTCCTTCCTGGTTACTGATACAACTGATACAAGCAGTCTGCAGATGGAACCTCCCAGCACAGATGGAAAGGGAATTTGGCTGGATACACAGACTACTTTGTCTTTCTCTGAAGAGGCCTTGGTGGTAGAAGAACGTGATCTGGACATGTAGTGAGGATGAGAAGCTTGGAATCATGTCTGCTGTGGCTGTTTGGAAAAACAAAAGCAATTTTTTATGTTATACAGTTAATTACCTGTGAATTAGTAATTAGCCAGTCAAAATATTTTTTTCCCTAGGAAAATTTCTACTCCTATTCAATCTTTTTTTTCTTAAAAAAAAAAATCGTCATGCAACATAAAACATAATGTATATTAAAATTTAAACTTCATAAAACAAAGCCAAACAATAAATGCCTTTGTATTTTTTCTTCAAAAAGCATAAACTTTAGAAAGCTAACTAAATTATAAAAGAAAACATTTGGAGACTACTTAGCTGACTGATGGTAAAAATTTGCCAGATTATTTGTGAGTATTCCTCTATTAGCAGCAATGTAAAGATCTATTTTGAAAACCTCAGGTAAACTCCCTGCTTGTTTTATACACAAGAGTGGTTGATTAAAATAGGACTGCTTGAATGAATAAGCAATTAGGATCTGATTACATTCAGGTAAACTGTAGTAGGTTTTATTTTAAAGAATTAATAAATGATTCTCAGCTGATGTCTTAACTGCTCTCAGAAGGTGAATCATCAAGGTCTCTTAATACACAGCCAAGTACTGAGATTCTTTCTTCAGTACTACAATGCTGATTTTTAACAGATTTTGATTAAGTTATTTCTTTGTAGAATCATCTTTAACACAGTGGTCACAGTTCCTTACTCATATAATAAAAATCATGCAAATACATGTAGTTTATGTTAAAGACAGGCTCATTTAAGTAAGGGAACTGATGTTCATTTACTGTAGTGTGAATGAAGCCTGCTGCAGTGTTTCTAAAAGTGGATTTGCTCTTACTGCAAATCCAAGTAGAGAGCAACACTTTTACTTTGCTCTGTGACAACTGCACTCTAATGATGTTCTCAATTTTGATGTACATTTAGCTGTTCTTGGAGCTGTATTTTTCTTAGCTAGCCTTTACATGAGATATTGTTTCATAGAGTACACAAGCTTCAGTATGATGCACATAGTTTGCAACAGATTTACGGCTATTTGGCAAGTCTTAATTATCTTTAAAACTTTCTCAGGCTTAAAGACTGCCCTGCATGTGAACACAACTCAGGCAGAATCCTTATGCTGTGCTCGCAGGGGAGAAAGACTATGCTTTGTGAGAGCGCTTCTCATGTAAGTCTGTCCAGCCCAACCACACTTCCATGTGTGGCACTTTCAAAATACCTTTCTATTAACCCAAAGACCTTCTAAATAAAAGTTCAATTTTACTGATGTTCTCCATTTCAGCTCCTCTTGCCACAAGGGAGCCATAGGTTTTCCCAGGCTGCCCTGTACAATATATGTAGAACATTCTCCCTGGTTCTGCAGGTTTTGCATTCTTCAAATCCTGCATTACAAAGTTTTTATTAGCTTTCCATCCATCCAGCCATCCATCTGAACTGAAAAGATCCATATGCATATGGCAATAAATCTGTCTTTTGGTACTAGAACTCTTCATCCATCCCTAACCCTTCCCCATCTTTATTTCATCCCATGCTATATTAGCTACAATTGATTTTAAACTCCAGAGATAAGAAGCAGCCAATTTAAATTATTTTTATATTTTACCATTGCCTGTAGCCTCAAGACACTCTGGGCACCTCTCTTGCAAGGCATTGTACAAATACAATGGAAATGAGAATATCCATCTTAAAAGCTTACAAGAAAGTCAGTCAAGACAGGGAGCATTATTTTTCTCCTTTTCCAAACAAGAAGGTGAGATGTCAAGTCATGCAAGAAGTCTTGGACAGAGCCTGGATTTGAATATAGATGTTTATCTGGGATCATAAGCACAGTCCAAGCCTTTGACAACCAGTATAAACACTTACAGCACTAAAGTAAGCAGTGAAAGCTGAGCTATATTAAAAATAAAATCAGAAAGCTACATTTACAGTAGAAAACAGAAAGCAAAAGAGTGATGATACCCTGGCATCGCCTACCAACAGGAACAAGAAGCCAATCATCAGGAGGAGAAACACTGGTGAACAGATTTCCTCCGATACCAAGAGTTGCAGCTGCTGATGCCACAAACATATAAAATATAGATTTATATATACAAATATACAATAGGAAAGAGTCAGTATACAAATACTTACATGTAAAAATAGCTGTTTACTTTCCCCTTTTCATGATTTACAAAAGCATACAAAGTTTCCTGTTGGTTAATGTTTAAGTAGTGTGAGTAAACCCTGTGTGTCATGTTCCACACATAATTCTTTCAAGTGTTCACAGTATTGGCTATTACAGTGTTGAATCTGACATTCCAGATGTTAAAATATTTGTAGGACACATTCTAAACTTAAAGCATTAATTTAAATACAGTTTAAATAAAACTCACACATGTAGTTGAATTATGGTCATATTACAAATGAGTCTGCTGCAGTTGAAAACTTTCCATGAGAGTAAGCTTGGAAATACATATTTCAACTAGAGATGAGTATATTTTAAAATTCTTGAACTGCTTCTTGATGTGCAGATAATGCTGTGAGGTGGTGAGTTCTTTCAACTCCATCTGAAGCAATGCAAGCTGAGAGCACTCAGGATTACAAATTATCCTCAGTAGGAAAGCGGAAGCACAGAACAATTCGCCTTCAGATCCAGACATGCTGTCACTTTCTTCAAATACCCAGCAGACAAGAGTAAATGACAGGTACCATTGTTTTTGTGTTAAGAATAAATTCTCAGTAGCATTCTTCATCAGGAAAGTGCTTTATGGACTTAAATTAATCCTCACAACTCCCTTGTGAAGTAGATAGATACTATCTTAGTTTTTAAAGATGGAAAAACTATAAATTATAATGGCTGCATGAGAAATACTGTCAAAATACCGGTATTTGGGTGCTGGAGAAACTCAAAGGCACAACTGGAGTAAATGGAGATGTTCATGAGACAACTTCCCACTAACCATCATGGGCAGTCAGCAGACTTGGTACAACATCAAATGGTTCATCATGGGCTGTACAACACAGTCCTTGCTAACTGCCATGCTGCTGGATCTAAGCTGTGGGACAACAGCTTCAGAAATACAAACCCCATCATCCATGATGGTGCAGCCTGACCAGGGGGAAGGAAGCTGCATTTCAGAAGTTACTGATTATTCAGGAGTCTCTTGAGTAAATACTATAGTCTCACGTGAGTACAGTGTGCAGTTCAAGAACCATATTTAGCTCATCTCTAATTTTACCATAGATACAAGTGCTCACATATAACAATGTATTCAGGTGTTTTGTAAATATTCTTTCTCATAGACCTTGGAAGTCTATATTTTTCCTCATATTTCCTTTGTGGAAAATTTCTAATACCAGAAATGGAACTAGTGCTGTAGTCCTACAAATGATCTACAAATACAAATTCTAATTAATTATGGTGATGGGCAAGTTTTAAAGGACCACCATGTTCTGTGTGTGCACCTGCAGGTACAGGAAATCTCATCATCTTAAACTGCTACTGCCTTGAAGTAAAATCCAGTTAAAGTATAAAGTGCATTGTTTGGAGTAAAACCCTAAGAAATAACAAACAATGTGTCTGCCTTCCACAGATTGATTAATTTTGCTTAACAGCTGAACCATCACCCTCTTTGTCTTCTAGTTTTTAGTTTAGTGTTACTTAGGCTGAGAAAGGCCAGCCAGATGTAAGCAAAATTATTGTAAACTGAGACATTTTTGTAATACGCTGTTAAACAAGAGTTAAGAAAACCAGTATCAAGACACCGTCCAGTTGGGGTGTGTAAATATTATCGTGTTCTTCTTGGCCCACTTAGCAAATACTTTCTTTTCTGTGATAAATCTATGGCCTCCATATGGAGCGTTTTCATGCAGAAAGTATTCCTCGCACTCATCTCTTCCTGGCTCATAATAGTGGTAGGGAACTTTATGAAAGCCTTCTGACCTAGGGGAAAGAAAAAAAAAAAAAGAAGATACATTTCAGTACTATTTCCAAGAAAAACATTTAGATATACTGCACCTGAACTCACCAAAATCCTTCCTCTGTGTGTCAGCACCTCAGCTCCTTTGCTAAACTGCATAAGGTCTTTCTTTACAACATGATTTGTATGAGTTTTCTTACAGCAAAGCAAGCTATGTGTATCTCAAAATACAGCCAGTGAGAAGCTGATGGGCTGGTTCTTATGGGTAAGGCACACTCACTCTATAAGGCTCCATCCCTAAACAAAGTCTCCTCTTTGGATAGTGCCCATACTTGAAACCGATTCTTGAACTGGTTGAACAAGACCATTATAAGAATAATATATGTTCTAAGTGGGCAATGAAGTCATAATTGCAGCTTTAAAGAAATCCATTCTCCTCTGCTGCTACCAGACTGAAGTGCTATCGTGATGTTAACTAGTTTTACGTCAAGGCTATGCAATGCCTGTTTGGCTGAACTCTGTGAGGACAACTTTAGTCCTGTCACCCCTCATCTCAGGGCGTCTACTGTGTTTTCATAAACAAAGAACAACATATGTTCATTCCATCTGGATGACTCACTCAATCAGTGAGATCTGCAAGTTCTAAAAAGTCAGTCTCTAATGTTAAGATACCCTAATTAAACAGCTGCGATTCAAATTCCTTTTGTTTTGTTTTGTTCTGTGTTTTGTTTTTGAGGATCTGCCAGGAATGAGTCCCACATCAGAATAACACAGAGTATGGAGTGAGGCTCTGCACTAAAACTCCAGTCTAGTAACTGACGAGCAACTGGACTGGTTACATGCAAGGCTTGAACCAGCCTAGGTACAGAAGAATAGATTTGTAATATTATCATACATCATTTATGACATTTCCTGCTTTTCTGAATGAGGAATAGTTTAGTTTTATGTTTTACTTCTACATGCTGTAGGCTAAAGCATTTAACTTGAACATTTAAAAATTGTGTTTAGAGTTATACTTCCGACAATAGGATTAATCCATTGTCACTGTAAGGCTACAGTAGTTGGTGGGAATTGATGTCAGTTTACTGAGATAAAGCTAACAGGACTTGTTTTATTATCTAATTAGAAACCCCCTACTGCTCAAAACAAGCCATATATAACCTAGAAAGTTCAAGTAGGTTGCTCAATGGTGGTAAAATGTAATTTGAGGTGACTATCTTGGGCTAATCGGTTTCTTTCACTTCCAGGTATACTTGGTATTCAGAGAACTAATATATTAGTATTTCCTCTATAGATTTGTTTTAGCAGTAGAAGTAAGTACATTTTGCCAGTAGAGTATGAACATCCTTTGTTTCCAGCTCATTCAGAAACTGCAGAAGATCTTTGATTAAAAATAGTTCCTTATGACATACAATGTTAGATTTCTGTAAATGTTTTTATTTTATCAACAACAAATGCCATATCAGGACTAAATATGCTGACAATATTGTCACATTAATGCTAAACACTGGGAAATGACTGCCTGATCCACTTTTTTGGATTTATGATATTAAAATCAATTGTGAAATTTTGACAAGACATCAGAATTGTAGATGCATGAAAATAATTTCCTGTGATCTTACTTGCAGTAGGTGTCATTTATCATCCCGTAGACATGAATTCCATAGCAGGCATCCATAGCCAAAATTAAGGTAAACCAACCCGTACTGAGATATGAACCTGACTGGACTCTGTAAAAACACAACACACATAAAACAAATTGCAATGAGAAATTATCAACACTTTATCAAAGAAATATAATCTATTACCTGGGACAAAAGGCATTAAGCAACTTGACAATCTGTCAAAAGCATACAATTATTTTGAATTATTTATAGAGGTACTCATTCTCGGCAGCTTGGGGCCACTAGCTGCTGTCCACAGAAAACAATATCATGCAAAACATCTGAAGTCAAACAATGCATCTCCCATAGGGCACAAAATAATTTATTTTTACATCTGAAACACTGTAATTAGCAGAGTGAGTAAAATGAGATAAAGTTCACCAAAAAGCAAACTACTGGCGGAGTTTGTGTTGTGTGCATGTGAGCACACACCATCCTCTTCCACAAGCAAATTCTGAGTCTGCAGTGGGCTATCCTCAGCTTGAAGATTCACACTTTAATGACACTTTTAAAGACATTTTGGTGGAAAACCACTTAACACAAGGCTTTGAAAAGCAAGATGCTGTGTGTATCCCTTTACATAAGCTTGTGTTATCATTCTTTAAGATAAAGAGGAAAACAAAGAAGAAAAACAAAGGAGGACAGTGCCCAGATTGATAACTTTGGCTCAAATAACTAGTTGTATTAAATCATTCTGGAAATATTACCTGCATGAATGAGAACAAATGACACGTGTAAGGATTTGGCTCGCACACTGGCTGTATGAGCAAACATGTGTGTTGTTAATTACAGACCAAATCCTGTTCACTCTGCTCACACAAGTGTTACCAATGGGGAACTAGGAGTCAACGGCTACCCATATAAACTGGACAAGCAACACACTGCTTTAAATCCTCATAAGTAATAACATATTTAAGCCCTCATTTCTTACAAAGTGGTTGAAGTCCAGCTTTGTGCAGGTATTGCTTTCAGTTTGACTGAAATCAATGAAAATCTTTACCTTAAAATGGTAAAGAACATGCCCCAATTTCCAAAGAATGTTACCTCAAAGTCATAAAACCATCTCAATAAGAGCCTCAACTTCAGCTCTGTTTGAGTGTTGGGTGTGAGCGAGATAATTTAGCTTTATGCCACATCTTTTAGCATTTAGCTTTTGAGTACAGCAGGGAGCAGTCTGTTCTCCATCATAAGTTAAAGTAGGCTAAGGTTCGCACACAATTAAGTTTTGCTGCAACAGAACTCCCAGGTAGGACTATGTGTGAATCAGTTATCCCTATCAACAAAATCTTCTGAAAACATTTTCATCCTGGGGAAGGAATAAAGCTTTCATGGGGGGGATGGGGGTGGGGGGTGGAAGAAATCATGTAGCAACTTACCCAGCCTGTAAACCCCAATTTTCCTGTAAGACGGAAGAATTAACCTCAGGTATTTCTTCCTAGTTTGGAACAGGAATGTACTACAGTCTCCTGCCATCCAGGTAAATCTGCCAATCAGTGACTTTTGGCTCAAGTTCCGTGTCACTTCCTTGCTCTTGTTAAAGTTTGACTAAATACTAATTAATATAAGTGAAAAGTACTTGTACAACCTTTATAATGATATTTACTCGACAGTTACAGGACTGACATTCAAATTCCTTGTCTGATAAATACCTTTTCCAATGGATAGTAGAAAAGCTTCAAGAGCTTTACATTCATAAAAAATCTCCAGTATACTCCAGTTACACATTTTGAAAAAATTTTTAATGAAGAACAATTACCTCAACTCCCAGAGAGTTTTATTGTACCCAAGAACATTCCAAGTAGTTTGAGCTACATCTCCTCCTCCTTGCCCATGTCATCCTTCATGGGTTAGCTGGTGTGAACGTCTATCCCTAACTTCCCTGAAACATCCTTTTCCTTGGGTAATCTTCCAAGGATCTATTTAGCTGCTTTTGTAAATGACTGTTCTGGAAGCAATAAATAGACAGTTAACTTAGCACTGAAGAATGACAAGTGGGGACAAAAGGCAGGATGTCAAACACCTGTGCTTCATCAGGTGGACACCAGGTATGATTGTGCTTCTTTACCTGACACCTTTACAGCTGCAAAACTGTACATCTGTTTATCTGCCCCGTTAGGATATTCATTTCTTCAAACAGAATGTTCTGCTACTGTCTAGCAAAGAGAATTCCCAATCGGATTCATGTTATTTCAGAGTAACATTCTGCCATGATAAAAAGCTGCATTGCTTCTAACTTGCTTTCTGCTCTTGCACCAGGAGAACACTAGCCTTGAGCTTTTAAAGCCATTTAGAATCATAATAACCGTTTATAAGAACACTATGAAGATCAGGACCCTTCCAATAATGGAGGTTTATTGGAGAGTACTATATTGACAGTAGCGTCTGAAATTTGCTATACTCAGGAGGAAAAAGGAATTTTTAAAAAGAATTAATCAATATTTCATGTCTTGTTTTAACACCATTGGACCTTAGTCCTCTCATCTATATACTATACTGGCAGGATAAATAAAAACAGCAGAGTGAGTTCCCAGATACCTTCCCCGGGAGATGAACTACATGACAGAATACAGATTATATACTTTAAAACAAAGCACTTACATTCCTCCCATTTTTCCTCTGAAGATACATAGGGATACAAGGGAATATACGTAAGCAGTGGGGATTCTGGATGATTTGGTAACACCTTAGAATTCAATCTGATACCATAAACATACTTTCAACATGCTAATGAAAGCAATATTAGAAATGTGAAAACAATTTTAGCTGTCCCTAAAAAGTGATAAATCTTTGAATATCTTTTAAAATATAATCCCATAAAACTGTAATGCAAAGCAATGTCTCAGCCCTTGCTATTATGCTAACGCTGTGCACTCAATTTCTTTCTCTACAGGAGAGTTTTACATGTTTTTTGGCCAGGGCTTTTTAAGACGCATTAGAAAGAGTTCCTCTTGTTACTGTAATTGCATTCAAATTTCAAATTTGACACAATGAAAGGAATCTTCCATTTATGTGTAGCATAAGGCTATGTCACTGCACAAATCTCAGGGGAGGGGACATGTATCCCAAAATAGATAAGCCAGGAGTTTCTTAAATATCATCCATGTAACTACCATAGGCAAATCTATTGTGATAGATGTGTGTGCAGCAAATCCAAAATTGTTCCCTATGGCTCACAGTGACTTTTTCTTATACTCTAAAATTGATGGGGCACCAGATCTAGGCAGGAAATTGTCTCAACAGCTCAGGAGAAAATAATGCACTATTTTTCAAAAAATGCATTTAAAAAGAAGATGGTTTTGCTTTCAAGACATGATTTACAGCTGGATGCAGTAATAAAAAAGCAATGCTCACAAAAAGTTACTTTGTCTGTTTATCTTGAAAATAAAAGCTTATTTTGCATACTTCCTACATTATTAGGATTCTTAAAGAAATGTTACTTATTGGTATGTAATTCATTCTACTAAATACCATCCAGCATTTCAGAAAAGTACATGGGCACATGCTTAACAATAAACACATGAAAAGACCAATGGAATCAAGTTAATTAAGATGATTGAAACAAAATATATGCTTGCCTATCTTGCTCTTAGTGGAAGTTTAAGTGCCTTAAATGTCATTATTTCATCTCAGAATATAACAGTAAGCTCCAAGATTAATAGTTATTTGCAAGTTTCAAGTCTCGAAACATAGAATTTGCATTTTTAATAATGCTTTCCATATACTCCAGTAGGAAAATCTGACTCCAGTTTCTCACAAGACCTTAAAAGAGAGACATGCCTTCTGTATTTTAGGAAGAAATGGTAAAAAACACATTTAGGATAGCTAGAATTGTAATGTGTCCTACATAAATCTTTAATTAAAAATTAATTAAAAATAAAAGCAATTAGACAGGGTTCTTTAGCCTTAGCTTTCCAATATTCTACAGAAAGCATAAGAAATTGATACAAAGAAGGTGGAATAGAGAGTGCCCTATAAAAATGTTAGCAACTGAAATTCATCATCTTTGACATCTATAACCATGCTTTGATGTAGGCTAAATGAAGGAAAAACTGGTTCCTTCTCTCATCATGGGAAAATAGAGGAACACCAAATATTTTCTTAATGATCAAGGGCAGGTGAGTTCAAATTAGGTAAAAGTTTTGTTGTCACTTGAGTTCTGATTTTACTATAGAATTCCAGGAAGTTCTTTTCTTTGTTCAGTTGTTCCAGGGTTTTTTATGTGCACAATCAATTCTAGTTCTATGGTTCAATGGATTGTAGTTTCCAGTGGGACTTCAGTGGTAAAGTAAAAAAAAAAAGAGAAAGAAAGAAAGAAAGAAAAAGTTTGTTAAGGCAGAGATGTTCAGTCAACAAGCAATTTCGTGTCATTCTGATTGCAGAACAGAATTTAGAAGCCTATATTTTAATTCTTGACTTGGAGAAATTAGAGAGCACAGAAGGTCAATTAAGAGTGTTAATTAAGATGAAAAACCAAGGAATGTAGGACTTCAAGAAGCTATTAAGTAACAGAGAGCTTGCCAAAAGCATTAGCTAGACACTTTTGCTTCTTTGCTTCATTTCAAAATATTGCAGTAAAATAAAATTCAACAATGACAGATTGAAATGACAAGATTCTCCAGGCCAATTAATTGACAAAAAAATTATCTTTTCATGAAGGCTGTTTATAGACTCTAATCCTCAGATGACCCTCCCACCAAACTACTGAATCAGCAGCAGCTTTATGTGCAGCAGCTTGTCAGGCCTCTTGATTATTAAATAAGCACAAATAACGGTATTGGTCTAAGTAAACTGAGATTTGTAATATACACAGTGGGGGCTTCATAATGTAGGGTGTCCTTTCAACATGATAAATAGATTTGTAAAAATGATTCAAAATAAATAGAAATATTTCCAAGAGCTGACAAACATTAGCTTAGACTATGTTCAGGTAGACAAGTCTCTGGCACTTACAAATTTGTATCAGCAGTGCATCAGGATCCTATTAATCATCTGGGAGGGTGTTGGTATATTCTGGTTTTGCCTTGCTCTCTGCCACTTGCCCTGCCTCAGCCTCATCTGTGTCTGAACTTTGGGCATGAGGGTAGAAGGTACATGTCCCCTCTGCACTCCCTTGGTGACAACCAGCTCTTTTTCTCCTTGGGTTACTATAGATGTTTGCATTGCTGAATACCAGTATGTTTCCTTACAACTAAACATATGGAAAATTTGTCTACCAGCACAAACTGGTGATCCATTACTTAATTCTATCCTAAACAAATTGATGCTACCATTGTACTCATGTTAGCTGAGATTTCACTTTTTTTTCTGAGTGAAACATCTCTCGATATAGCTGCTGAACAACTCTTCTTCTTTGCCAAATTAAACGCCTACATTCTCCAAGTCACAGGTTTGGTCTCTGCCTTCCTCTTCCTATCAAAAGTACATTTGTGAATGACAGATTAGACTGAGCTGACAGAAAAATGCCTCCACCTCTGAGAGAACGGCAAGGCTCATTTTCCTAGCACCTCTTCTTTGAGGAGCAGATACACTTCTCATGCCAGAAAGCTGTTTTCTTGAGAGGAAAAAAGGAAGTACATTTGGTATCAGAGGACAGAAAGGCTCTAAATCCTGAAGAATATTAACACTAGTCTAGACTTAATTCTGTTTTCTGTAAGACTCGGTGCTTTGTTGCTAATTTTTCATTATAAACTTTCTGCGGAAAAGTATCACAAGGAGAGCAATGAAGAGGCAAGCACAGAGAATTGATTTCACCTGGTAAAATGGTTTCTATTTCTGTATTATAAAGATACCTGTTAGGCACTTGTTTATCATAATTATTCATTCTTTTGTACGTGTGTGTGCACATGCATGTGCTTGCTTTGCATTCCATAATGATGCAGGACATCTAATAATAAACACCCATGGCCCTCTAGCAGTGAGCAGACTGTCTCTCACACAGTCAAAAGCCCACACGGTGCTTCAGGTCATTCTGAAAAGTGAAACATTTATATATGGACAGATGTTTTATTATCCATCATGTATGGTTTCATGCAAAGCTTAAACAAGTGGAATGCATTACGAGCTGCGCAGAACAGAATCCAGATTCAGACAGAGGTTGTACTCAATAAGATATACCTGGGAATGGAGAAGTGATGTGCTCCTGCCAGCCTAAATTCTTGGTAGAAGAATCATCTTTACTGGGAATGCTTAAAATAAACTGCAGTCAGGTGGCATACTGTCCGATTTATCTCCAGAAATACAGGGTTTCTATCTATATTAATACCGCACCAATGGAACACAGAGGACAAGACTCCATGTCAGGTGAATTTCCTACAGACCTGCTGTAAAGGCTGTTCCTAGATCACAAACTAGCTGATGGGAATCTCCCATCACAATATGGTTTTAGGAGAGGTGTAGCAATTAAATCCTATGTCAAAATGGCTTTAAAAAAAGATGGGAAGGACACTTTTTGAACAATCACAACAGAGAAATGGTGGATTTGTATTGAACTGCATCTAATTTAAGAAAGAATACAACTATTTTGCTTACAATTTATGCTTTTTGGCAAGGCAGGCAAAAACAATATTAGAAATAAGGAAGAATCTGTTACTGCAATTACTGAAATCCGTGCAGCATCTGCTTGAGTATGCAATTTATTCATGTCGTGCCAATCTTTGCTCTATTCAATATACACATGGAGACTTGAAAGAATGGGGGAAAGCAGCTTAAAGAATTTGACCTTTTCGGCCCAGGCTTCTGTAGTTTCCTTATTTCTGATTCCTTGACCTGACTTTGATGCATCTCAGCTCAATTGTGAACTCAGGCAACAAGAGAAGGAAGTTATTTCATCCAGGCAGAGAGGGCTCCTTCAGAGGCCTCTGCTGCTGAGCTCAGAGAAGAAAAGGAGAATTCTTGTTTGTCAAGAGTAACTGTAGAGGTCTAACTTGCTCCAAAGCACACAGAAAAGAAACAAGACTAAAGAATTATAATTTTAAACTCTACCTTCCTGCCAATATATATATACACACACGCATTATTTTGAGGGGATTCTCATGCAGGAAAACCTGTGCTTTTCTTTTCAAGTTGAATGGCATCACCTGCAGAGAACAAGAGTTGCTAGCTAAATTTCTTACAGCTGTTGGGCTTCTGCAGCTCGCACTGACTCTTCAGCTACAAATTGTGCTCCTGGTGCAATCTGTTTACAGAACAGTAAATCCCAACCTTTTTTCTTCCTCATTCTCTTCCCTAATCCTCCTGTTTCCAAGAATACAGTCTCTCTTATTTCTCTTGAATCAAGAATTCTTTGTTTCCCTTCCTTAAGTACAAACTGAGGTCTGAGACACAACCCAAGTCATTAGTAAAAGCTGCTTTTTGTAAGTGCCCTGGTTGGAGTTACCAACTGAGATCTGAAGTCAAGCAGTTTATGCACAATTACCAATAACCTTGACCCACTGAACGTATATTGTGCAGAAAGAGAAGTGTATGGCATCAAGCATCTCCATTTGCCCTTTGATTTCATTGGTAAGCAAATGGATGTTTAAATCAGAAAAGAATCCCCAGCAGTGTGGACCATTAACTTCACATAAGCAGATTTGAGGGCTAAGGTATTGGCATGTTTACACAGCCATTTATCTCTTAAAAAATCACCTGAGTAAAATTCACTCCACCTGTAGGAAGCCTGAGCTTATCAGGAAATACA
This sequence comes from Hypotaenidia okinawae, assembly GCA_027925045.1. Classification (NCBI taxonomy): domain Eukaryota; kingdom Metazoa; phylum Chordata; class Aves; order Gruiformes; family Rallidae; genus Hypotaenidia; species Hypotaenidia okinawae. The sequence goes on from BSDF01000009.1 coordinate 21,517,489, forward strand.
ACCTTCTGGTCTATGCCAGTATGGCGCTTACTCCACAGTACAATTACTTCTACTTGTAGTGGTTGAAGCAAATGGGAGGTAATGCCAAATGTGCTTTCCCTGGACAGTACTCAAGCTTGCAAGTTAGTTGTGGTACCATGGTGTACTCCTATCCCGCTGTTCTCCACTTACACTAAGTCAAAAGTTAACTGCAGTCCCTGATGTCTGTGACAAAGGGAATGACAGCTGAAATCTTGATGCAAGTTTCACAACTTGTGCCACAGGTCTCTGAAGGGCAGCTTTATGTGCTCTTCTCTTCACCAGTAGCTGTATCCAGTTTGCTGAGCACTGGTTCAACATTTTCCCACAGCAGGAAAAGGAGCAGAGAAGGATTTACATTTTCAACCTTTGTAACGAAAAATGAATCAAAACCTAAAAGTGTGCCAAGTGGGGGAAAAAGAAGACAACGATGACTTTTTCCTGCATCTACATTTAAATCAATACTTGCTGTCTTGGGTCTGCACATTTTTCTCCAGGGAGGATGTAAACTAAACAGAGCTGCAGTTAATCCAGGATCCCCGAAGAGAATTAATTAAGCAGGCTTTCCCACCCTTTTATTTTGGTTTGAAAGGGCGCTTACTACTCCTAGCTGCATATTTTAGTGAAATCTATTGTAGATGAATACAGAAGAAATTTCTTGATTAGCTCTTACCTTGTCAAGACAAGATACTGAAGGGAGTTCATCTAACCTTGGCAGAAAGCAGCTTGAAATTTTCATAATAACATTTTTCTATTGGGTTTTTTTTTTTTTTTAATGTTTAAAGCAATGTTCTAAAGGTGCACATTGTATGTCTGTGACGTTCGGATGTGAGCAGAGGCTTTTATAGCAGTAATTTGGTTTACTGCTACAGTGAAAATGAAAGAACACCTAGCACAAGACTGCACCCTAACGCTATTCGTTTGAGTGGTGAGAACACTGGACCAGATACTCAGCTCCTAGAAACCACGCTGGCGTACACCAGCTGATATAATTTTAAATTTTCTACAATCTACAGTATTGTGTTAGTCCAATCATTGCCTCCTTGCCATTAACATTGAAGGGAAGGCAGTGTTACATTAATTCCTAATTTGTTGCTAAGTTACTCACTGATTATTTACATTACAGCAGCACTAGGAATCCTCGCTGTGTAAGGCACCATACACACACCTGACAGTCCTTGACCCAGAGAACTTAGTGGTCAAATAATCAAGAGAAACAGATTATGTGAAGAGCATACATATCCTTATTCTTAGCTCTCACATGGAACTGATGCATACTGAGAAGACTTCTGTTGAATTTAAGGCATGTATAGAAGTAGTAATTTAACGTGAACGTGAAAGTCTCTGCACCAAGTATAGCAAGTAGAATGGAATAAAATAAATGCAAGGCTTTCTAGGATGGTTGCACAGAAACCTCCTACAATACAGCACTGTGGTATTAAGCCATATTCTCTGAAATTGAAAGCAGAGCCACAGTGCTCTTCTTTACACTGTCTATTAGCACAAAACAAAAGTTCATTTTAGATTATGGAACATCAATATTTTTAGCAAAAATGAAATCTTAAATCCAGACAAATTATTCTGATGTGGAAAAAAGGAGGTAAAAATAGAACTTGAATGGGTCTGAATTTTAATTCAACTGCAAGAGGCCATAATGTAACCCATCAGTCAAGCTTTGAAGATGAACTGCTAATTAACACAGATGTTGCCTTCCCTTTTACTACTGTAACTTTCTCCAGATTAGCTTCTCCTTATAGTAAAAAAGGAAAAGGAAAAATATTTCTCTTTCCTTTTCTTTTTTGACATACAATTTAATGAAACAGACACATGCATATATAGATACTGTTTTACTCTTTAGGATCAATATTAGGGTCTTGCTTTTCTATTTTCCATCCAAATGTCTCTAGCCTTTCACTGCGTTGTTAATTAACTCTTCTCAAAAGAGGCAAATAATCCTAGCCTATGAGCTACCAAAATTTCCCCACCTTCTCTGCTGCCCTGTTTTCATCCTAGCTGGCTTTCTGATGGGCACCTCTTGCTGATGCATGTGGACAGAAGAGGTTGAGGTTTAATTAAAGCCCCACTTGATATATAAAGTCCTGAACCCTCAGGACAAGCAAGATTAGCTTTTCTCTTTCCCCTTCCATTCACCAAGAGCCACTACATTTATGCAGCGCCAGATGCTTGCAGCCACTGACACAAATATTTACACTGAAGGCAGCACCTTGACTGCAAACAGACATATTTGGCTAAACAAAGAATGGTGCATTTTTTCTCTCCGATGGCAGCCTTTAGAAAAAAGCACAGTACAGCAAACAATTGAGAAAAGCAGAGGACTGACACAGAGAAACTCATAGGAACTACACAGTTCCTTCAACACTGTACAATTTCAGAGTATTTTCTTCCCATACTCATTGAATAGACTGCAGGAGGGTGAATGTACAAATGGAAGCTGGGAGAAACATTTCCATTCCTGTTAGAATGCAAGTAGAGTGTCCTAAAAGAGGATTTTTTTAATGGCTTCCCTGCTATTGGCTCAAGCAGCCAACTAGTTATTTTTCTGAGTCTTTCACAATACAGCTTTTTGAGAATAGTGAACTCAAGAATTATCAGACTAGTCATGAAGCCAGCCCACTGTCTGCAAGCTAATGCCTACTTGCCAAGTATGGTGAAGAGTTCAGTTAGCTTCAGGGATTTGATCTTTCCAGTGAACCGAAGTTATTAGAACACATACATGATGCAGGATAGTGGTGCTTTAATTTTATAAATAACTACTTCAGTGTCTCCTCCACGTACTATATTGCTCTTTGTGACATCATCTTTTCAGTGATTCCCATATCAGCTAGTTAAGACTTGTATATGTTGGCACTGAAGCTCTGCAAGCAAGCCGCTCATTAGAAGGCCACACAACTGACAGCATACATCAGAGGATTTTGCAGCTCTGCGGGCATCAAAGTTCAGGACATCACAGTGAAATGAATTAATATATATAAAATTTACATTTAAAAAACCCATTAAAACAAGCTCATTCATTACAATTGGAACCTATAGGCAACTTGCTACAATGCAGATGACTCAAGACTAAATCTTTTTGGCCCCAAATTATAAAATTTCAAATTGCCAAAAGTAGGTTCTGTAGTTACATTACAGGGAACCTCTGTTAACACTGCTAGCTACATTGCTGGAAGGAATACCAGATCAAAAATTAAGAGTTCAATCACACACAGAACCAGAGATAGTGTCACAATTAGCTTTACAAAACATCATTCTTTATGAGGTTTTTCTTTGCCTCTTCATGCTATTTGACTGATAAGCCCTTGCCAACAAAGACATTACCCTAATTACAATTAGTTATACCAAGTGTAGGACAACTGAAATGATTTATTGATTTTTCCTCACAAAATAAACCTTATTTTGAATTCCAAAAATACAGTAAGAGGAATAAAGCAGAAGCCCCAGATGGCATGTTTACTCCAGACATGTATAAATGTGAATTTACTTATAGAGACACTGAATCCATTTAAAACTCTAATCTCTCTGGAAAAAATCAGTGCAGAGTAGGTTTTATGCAATTAAATTCCTTTTCCCCTGAGCAGAGACATTTAAGGTACAAAGCCAGGAGCTGAGCTGTTTTTAAAAAACCTTAGAACAAAGAGGATCTTCCAACAATAGTTTAAAAAAAGTGTCTGGGCCAACAAATAAAAGTATGTATGTTTGTCATGCAATATTAATTCAGCACTGACTGTGTTTTCATTGGATATAATCTATTATCTACATGCAATTTGGAGAAATGAAATAATATGAAGCTGTGTTAAATATCTTTCTTTGCTAAAATATGTAGTAGCTACCACTTCATATCTAGGCATGGAAATAACAAAGGAATCTTTTTGCTTCAGTTCTTTGGGAACTCATTCTAAGCATTTCTACAAGACCTTCCTTTGCCCTCCCTCCCGCAACGTCAGAAATGCTCCTCAAATCATCTTAGGAATTTGCTCATCCTGTCAATATTTCCAGCATTCAAATGTATTTCCATGAAGGATGTGCATGGACTGAGAGTCCAAACAGAATACAGTGCTTGATCCTTCATAGGGACCCTCCACATAAGTCTATATCTTAAATTCCTTTGAAGTTCCAAAAAAATCCCACCTAGACTTACTGAAAAATGAATAGCTGATCCAGTTTGATGTCCTCCCAGTCCTTTTTATATTCCACATCTCCAGAGCTCTAACTCTCTCAAGCACTTCAATATAAACCTTCCATAATACAAACAATGAATATGTACAAGTAAATAGGCTTAGATGCAACACAATCCACCACTCACAAACCAGCAGGTTTACTCCCTGATCTCTACAGTGCCTTTTGCCACTACACTAGCCATTTTGTCCTCAGTCTGACAAGAGAAGGCACAGCACTTAGGCAAAACACATTTCTTCTCTTTTTTTCTGGTCTGCAAGTCAGCATTATCTGATTAGGTCTACTTCCTATGGCTTGTTCAGTCTCGCTTATCAGACACACTGGAAAATATTTCTAATAATAAGGCACCAGAAATCTGCCTTCATATCTGGTGTCAGGCTACATATAACAGAAATCTTTTCATTTTAGTTTTAAAGTATTGCTTCATTCAACAAGCCGACTGCTGGCTGACACACAATCTAACCTAAAGGCTATGGATCAGCAGGTAAATGCAGAAATTCCATTAGTTTTCAGACCTGAGGTTTACGCCTTTCATTTCAAATGAAATCAAAATCCTACACGTGAATAGGTAAAGCACGGAGTAAAGATCCTTTCTTAAAACCATCCATTACCTATTACATGAGTGCGAGGAAGAAAGCAGTTCCTGCATCTTGTAGATACTGTATTTCTTGTGCTCAATGACTCTGGCAAGGATGGTAAACAGCAGAGATAAAAGAGATCCATTTTGGGGAAAAATTAAAACCATGACGAACATTATATTAGTCAATGTGAAATCCTGCAAAGGTACAAAGACAGGCATATTCAGATATGCTTGGTATTAGCGAAACCTCTCCAAGCTTGTATAAATTGGACTTCCTTACCCAAGTCTGAATTTACAAGTCACAAGCAAACTTGTCTATGCTTTAGGGGTTTCAGAAATGAGCATCCTCATTTAGCACCAGAGGCAGGAAATAATGCAAAAGTGGATGTTACAAAGTACCCAGAATGTTTACAAAAATACTTATTTTTCCAAACTGAAAGAAAAAACATCAACAAAGAGATAGTTCGTTCCATTTTTCTTCTATAAGTGTACATACTTTTGATATGTAATCAGATTTCCTGCCCAATTTTATATATAAATACAAGAGATTTAGGAACAATTGACACCTGACCAAATTTTACTGTTTTCTCTAAAGAGATATGTCCACTGGAAGTTCTCAGAACACGTGTCAGCATTTTGACACAGTATACGGACTGAATCCCCAAATTAATAGCCCTGAATATAGTTCACTTCTGATGTGATCAAGCTAGAACTTCACTGAAGTCACTAGAACCATTTCTGCCTGAGTTGAATTCTCTGAGTCTCATAATATTGTCTGGCATACAGGCAGAGTACCTCTTGGAGATCAAACCTCTTGGAGATCAAACTCCCTAATACAGGGCCCACCCTTAAACCTCTGGAAGAACACACCTTGATTATGGCTTTATGGGTCACAAATTTCTTTACTACATACATAGTTCCTGTACAACTGTGTCACACACAGTTTCCCTTCAAACCAGTGGATAATGATTGCCTTAGAGCAAGAAAACCCATTGTGATTATCTAATCACAATTATGATCTCACTATTAGTGCTTTTTTTGCAGCATGCCTTATTCTGTGCATTCATTTAAGGAAGTTGTTCCACGGTTTTGCTATTTACTCAAGAAAAAATACAGAAGAAAAACATGACTTTTCCTTCTTTAAAAAAATAGTTTAATATTTTTCTTTGGAGTATGGTATTAAACAGAAAAGAAGCTACTCAGTTTGTTGGGCTCCCTCTTTCTCATTATACAAGCCTACTCATATCTTTACTTTGTGTTTTGTGTTTATTGGCATGTAATCTGTATTTTCCTCTGGCAATACGTTTGAAATCCTCTCGTTTCATTCTGTGCTGATGCTATCTTATTGCTTGATGATTACAAGTGAGTTGGTATCCTTTATCATAGTTCTTAGCTACTACAGTATTCAGTCCTCATGTATGGATTTCCCACATATTTTCTCCAAAAGAGGTAGAACTGTAACTGTTACACAAAACAGAGAAGAAAGAGAAGTCTACACAACGTGAGATTTCACCTTACGTGTTCAGTTGGATCACAAAATGTTACGTCAACCAGCTTCAAGTAAAAGCAAATGGAAACCTCAAGATGTAATGTCCAGGTCCAGCTCTCAGTTAAGTCCAATGAGCCAATTAAATCACAGCTTTCAGAAGAACAAAAAATAGCCATGATCATTCTGTTTTATCTCACAGAAGATGATCTTGTGGGTTTATCTTGCCTTTCTGAAGGTGTATGCCAGCTTGTCTCCTGATTCTGCATAAGAACTTGTGACAAGGAAATAGTGCTCTCCACTCTCCAGTCAAAGGCAGATCTAAATGGTGTGTCAAAATTAATATTATTTTTTGATATACTAAAATTAGGGCTGAAGAGAGCTAATATAAAATATAGTACCCATTGCTTATGTATTACCTTTCATCCCAAAAGGTTCTCAGTATATTACATATGCCCCAACAAATGCAGCCACTTGTGGGAAAATGTGGAAGGTGTTTAACAGCTTGGCAATACTAAAGGACACTTTAGGATGAGGATGGAGAACCATGTATCAAGTGAAATCCCCAACCATGTGGAAGATGCTTGTTCAATGCTGTTAAGAGAGGAATAATGATATGGAGCAGTTTCTTAATGCATTCTTGAATTACCTTGGAAATCACTCATCTAAGTAGTGACTAGATCTGACTATGTTTAACTTGTTTGATCTGATGAGATCAAGTTATATGGCTGCAGGTTTTGATAAGAAGCCAGTGTTAGAAATAAACTGCAGATCTTGGAAATGCAAAGCAAGAAAACCCACAACCCTAAACCATTCATATGGAAATGATTCAATATAAACAGGTAATTTCTCCTTGAACTGCTCATATAATAGTCTATATCCATCTATCATTATGAAAACTACATGAATACACAGATTATTACCATATGAAACAATGCAGACATCTTACATCTCCTAGGGTTACTAGTATTGCTCAGGGTTTTGCTGTTTTAGAGCAGTGTCATTATCCTTTATCTTTATGCTGTGCAGTATTGTCCTCAGTGCAGTATTCATTATTACACACTTTGTTATGCACTACCTCTGCAGATGTATGTAGTATGTACAGATTAAGCTAACCCATTTTCTGATATCGTAGATTGCACTTAGGTCTGTCACAGGTATTCCTTATGCTTACAGGACAGAGCAAATGAGTTATCTTTTAGATACTAGAAAATCACTCTTTATAAATGTTGAATTATTTCAGTGGTGATATTATGACTTTGTTTTCCTTCAATTTTGTTTCTAAGAGGATGTAAGAAATAAAAATTTACTGTTAGGGGGAAGGAATATAAATTAAACTTGTTTATGAAGACCATTCTGTAAAATTACTCAGACAATAAATTTCAGCAATTGTTTAAGAGCAAGATCTTTTCTAAGCACCTGACAACAACAATACAGGGGGAGGAAGCAGAGAGAACATCTTCAATTGAGATCATTCAAGTTTGCCCTTCAAGGAGGGGACTGTCACTTCTCTTCTGGGCCTTCAGTGATGCTTTGCTCTTGTTTTACCTTTGTATTATTGTTTGATTTCTTTAAGTGCATGCAAAGGATTAGTTTGAAATGACGCTTGTTGAATGAGTCGCCTTGGAATGAGTCGCCTATTTCTAGCTTACAAGCTACAATGTAGACTAGACAGCACCTATAACATTTAAACAGAGTTTATAGAGGCTGTAAGAAGCAGCTGGAGTCGAAGTGCTTTGTACAGAGCAGCACTCAAAATGATGCTAGATACTATCTCCTTCAGTCCTCAAATACCACAGTAAATGAACACATAAGAAAACATCATTTCTCTGAGGAAGAGGTTTTTTAACTTACTTTCCTGGAGATTTCTGGAGTTTCCTTTTAAGAGAGTCTGGGATGAAGGCATAACAAATAGAAAATTATCTCTTCTTGATAATATTTCGCTAGTGGATAAATTGCATGAAATGCAATTCTGTATTGCATGAATGCATGAAAATTAACCATGGGAAAAATGCATTTTACAGTGCAATTGCCAGCATGTTCCTTCCTAAGGAGTTTAATACTGCAAGTAAACAAGACCTCACAGTGCTCTGCAAGGCATGCAAGGGGAAATATTACAAAGCTAAAAAGCTAAGACTTGGGTGGACAAAGCTAGGTCTACACAGCTGAGTTAAAACTATGCTGAGTTTATGTATCATCCTCACTCATGCTCAGCAGCCTGTCAGACACTGCCTGAATCTTGCTGTGTGGTAGATGATGTTACAGCCTGTCAGAGACTGCCTGAATCTAGCTGTGTGGTAGATGATGTTACTGCTCCAACTGCTTATGACTGCCAGACTGGAGGTTACTGACCCCTGCCCTGGTTTTGGCAGGGATAGAGTTAATTTTCTTCCTAGCAGCCAGTGTAGTGCTGTGTTTTGGATCTAGGATGACAATAACATTGATGACACACTATATATTTTAGTTGTTCCTAAGCAGTCAAGGATTTTTCAGCTTCTTACACTGTCCTACCAACAGGGAGACAGTGGGCATCCAAGAATCTGGGATGGGACACAGCCAGGACAGCTGACCCAAACTGACCAGAGGGATATTCCATACTATATGACATCATACCCAATATATATATATAACTGGGTGTTGGCCAGGAGGTGGGTTGGCTCATGAACTAGCTGAGCGTTGATTTCAGGTGATGAGCAAGTGTGCTATGCATCACTTGTTTCACATATTGTTCCATTATTATTTCATCATCATCATCTTCCTGTCCTATTAAACTGTCTTTATCTCAAGTCATGACTTTTATCTTTCTCCTCTTCTGATCTTCTCCCCCATCCCACTGGGAGGGCAGAGTAAGCGAACATCTGTGTGATTGTTTGGCTGCCTCCCGGGGTTAAACCATGACAATCCCACAGTCCTGGCAGCCCACGACGCAGGTCTCTAACCTGCATGAAGCAAAATAACCTGATCGAAACAACTCACATTGGAAAGACAACAGCAGACACCAGAGTTTGCACTGGACAGTTAGAAATTGGCTGTCTTAAAGCAGTCCAGCCAGGAATATGTGTCTTGACTCTTCAAAAATGTGTATTCATGAACCTTGATAGAGCAGCTTCCTAGAATTTTCTATTAATAAGAAATTGGGAAATTAAATGCATCTGAGGAGAGAAAATTGTCAGGCATTTTGATTATGGACAAGTAAATAGCTTCAAAAATACATTGTGCCTATAAAGACAATTTTTGGAATCACATGTTTTTTCAAGCCTAGATTGAAGTATACCTAGTATCCACATACAAAGATCATCATTATAATGATAATTGCTTTGCCACTCCAGGACCCTGAGTAGCAGACACAGCTATGATTAAATATCATTCAATTCATGTCTCAGTATCTTTTACCTGGCACCACATTTTTATTTACCTGAACAGTGGTTATAGACTCCCACAATTCAAATACTACACAATGCAACAGATCATTGCCAACTTGAGACAAGGCCACTAGTGAAGCACTCTTCTCTAAGCAAATATGGTGAGAGCTTAGGTGCCTAAACTTGTTCAAAAATAATCATGAGGAGAGGCAGAGAAAGTATTTGACAGAGTGGTTAGATGGCTTTCTTTACTCTGGATTTGTAGCAGCAGCAGGTCAAAGATGATTTCAGTGCACCTTACAGAAATTGGCCTATCCTTTTCTTTCTTCCTATTCTTTTTTAAAAAGAAATGTGTCAATTCCAATTATTTTTTTTTCCAAAATGCCATAAAAATGAAGATGTAAAATTATTTATGTCCTTTGTGATCTCTTTAGAGTTTGGGTCTGACATTACACTGTACTGTGCTCTTATCTAAAAAACTTTGTGGATAGAGGGCCTCAGCTATGATTGCACTGAATTATTAAGTTGCTTTCACATTTTGGAGTGCTCCAAAATAAATAGTAACCTTTCCATTTCCGTTCAAACTAATTCCCAAAAGCAAAGTGAATTAAACTATTAGCACACCTGTAAATTAACTAGGCTTACCAACAGAAGCTGAGATGTCCAAACAACTTGTTCTTGCTCCCAGCAAAACTGCCAGCAGTAGTCTTATTGTTTTCAGAGTCATAGGATCAAGGCCAGAGTAAGCAGCAAATCGACAAAAGATAAATCTAATTCTCAATCAATTGCATTAACAATGCATAGCGGATGGTAGGAGAGCAGGGAGGCAATGTGCTTGGCAAACACAGGTTGCACAGAGCAACAGCTAATATGGCCCATCTCACGAGGGGTATGCAGACATTTGCAACATGACCACCTGTATACAACTTGTCCCAGCAGTTCCCAAATATCTCCCTTACAGGTGGGCCATGTGCCAGTAATTGTGCAATTATTATGAAAAAGTAATGGAGTCCCATCTAAAAAGTGAAAATTCCTGTCTGCTTCTGCCCCTGAATCTCAAGCCCACCTGGAAACCCTGATGATTCCCTGTTAGGAAAACCATATTCCACAGATTTTCATAAACACCTAAGTGGAAGCTTAGTTTTCTCTGCAAAGAAAAGCGTTCATCCTGGCTCGACTGCATGGAGAACATTTCAAGGTACAGAATTTCAACCCTGGTAAATCCTCATCCTTTGTGCCTTGCTGTGCTGACTGTCCTTTCACTGAACACAGACTTGAAATATGGGACAGCTGATATCCCAGAGTGTCATCCTTCATTGGCTCAAATTTTCACACAAGCCTGTTTTCTCAGCCAACCCTGCACATTCCTCCCTCTAATGAGTGCAACTCTGCTACAAAACAGACACCCAAACCACTGCTATGCCACAGAATCCAGGCTCCTACAAACAAGAAATAGAAAAGAGACAGATATGTTTCAACCCAATCTCCCTAAATGATGCAGAATTCCCTTCAATAAATTGACCTGATGTTCCTGGTGGCTTTGTATTTACTGTTCTCCATCTTTTCCAAAATGTCCTTTTCAATAAAGTTTGAATAAATATTCAAAAATTTAGATGAACTGCTCCTGGAAAGGGCAAGAAACCAACTTTGAAGCCAAAGGAAAATAACCATTTTTCATTACAGAATTTACATATAATTCAGAAACAATCTTTTAATTTTAACCTATGTAGTGTATACAATTGAGCTTGAGCTCAGCTAAAATAAAAAAAAATCTTGCTTGAAGAAAAAATGTACCAATAGCCCTTTTCCAAATTCTAACACAAGACAGAAATTATTTAGGAGTGCAAGTATTGTAAATATTGCAAATATTTCTTTCACATGATGCAGAAATTGTTTTGTAGCTTTCCTGTGAGAAACTTGAAACCCATTTTCTTTTCCTGCAAAGATAAGTAAAAATCTTCTGAAAGTCTATAACTATTACACTCTAAAATATGTATTGGGCACAGAGATAAATTCTCTTCTAGAAACAGTAAGAAAAAATCTAGTCAAAAGTTTCCTATCATGAAACTGTGCAACCTTCTGGTTTCTTCTGGAATAAAAATTAGCATCACAGCGATCAAAAGGAAGAAAACCAGAAGTTAATTAATTATTTTGTAAGGGCTGAGGAATAAAATCCTTAAAATCCCAGACGTATCCCCATGGGTTTTGCTGAGCCATTCTACACCTTCTGAGGCACTTGCCAAGAAAAGGTCAGTTGAACTAATCCGTGCTTACACCTCAGCATCTCCATTGAAACATGTCATCTCTCCACTGTAGAGTTATTACTTGCTGCCTATGACACTAAGTCTCAGAAACAGGCTAGGCTTGATCCTGAAAGGAGGTGTGACTGATGTGTCTTTCATAAGCCAAAGAAATCTATACACTGGGTGTCTCAGGAGACTAATAGTTCAACTTCCTTTGGAGTATCTTCCCCTTCTGTCTGGCTTTCAGAGCACTCCTTTCCCTGATACTACAGAGTGGAAAAGGAACCATCAATAAAAATGCAACATCAAACAATTAACTTTGTGGGACAAAACTCAAAGGAAAGTCAAATGTATTTGCTTATGTTCATTTACCTGAAAGCCAGGGCTTAAATATTCACTACTAGTGAATTCATCGTCTCTAACTGTGAAGCCACAGCTTCTTTGGTTGATCTCACAGGCTTTTCCCACACAAAGCCATTTCTTCATGAACTGGGAATCCTGGCAGCTGGCAAACAAATGAAACAACACATCACAGAATAAAAGCAGCCGTAAAAAAACCCCTCATGTATAAAAATTAGTTGTCAGACAGCTGACAACTCCATTTTGTTTTCCTGTAGCTTGGAATACCCAGGAAACAACCCCTTCACATTTATCACTATTTACCAGTACCTCTCTCTCAGATCTCAGATCTTGGACCAGCTACAATTGCCACCCACTCTATATTCATGGAATCCATCTCCTTCTTATGCCATCTGTTCTTTGTCCTGGACTAATCATGATATATAGGGCAATATGATTGCTACCTGCTCTGAGCGCTGCTCCTAGTATCTGACCATAGATTTCAGCAGAACCACAATGTCAAGACTATTTGTATCATCTCTAAATCCCTGGTGTAAAACCACTGGAGGAGAGGAAAGTTTTAGGACTAGTACTACTCCTTATGCTGCTATCATTCCTTGTTCAGAGTTGGAAGAGATACTCTCTCTGATTTCTTACCACTACTAACCTTCAAAGCCACATTTGGTGCAAACAAATCTAGTTGACAATGGTCTCTGTTGGATAACAGAGGACTGTGTTTTGAAATTGGACTTCGAAAGGACTCTAAGATTTACCTCTGAAAATTAGACTTTGATTGGTCTATTTGGGAGTAAGGCTGGTTATCAGTGATAACACATGCATTTAGATGCTTAAAGAAACCTGACAGGTGCCAGACATAAGAAATTATCATTTTCCTCTGTGAGTCTGGCTCCATTACACACACGTTCAGATCCCATTTTTGTTAGCCAAAGCCCTGTTTAAAAAATCATTTTACAGGTTTTAAGAAGCCTGTAGTCATTTATTCAGAATTTTTCCTTTTTATTTCAGTCAGATATTAATAGAACAGCAAAGAAAAATGTTCACATGGCTTAAAGAACACATTCTTCTCTATATCTGCCTCTGCTTACACGTGAGGTGGAAAAGGCTCTGATAATCTACAGAACAAGCAGGAAAGGTGACAAGGGAAAACTTATCTTTTAAAATGCTTTCCTGCTTTACCTCAGGTGAAACAAGCAGTTAATATGCTAGAGGCTGTTTTCTGTGTAGCCTGGAACACTAAAGAGATGCAGCATGCCAAATATCTTATACAGAGCAGGCATAGTAACACAGCAGCTTAGGTACTGTAGGTAAATCTGTGACAACTTGAGATGGGTGGACAAGAATAAAAGTTTAACTGGTTTTGAAGCTGAAAGTTAAACAGAGAGAATGTTTCTTACTCTCTGTCCAATATTAAGAACACTAGGTAATTTGAAAAAGTAGTGAGGGTAATATGTGCAGCAAACCACACAAGACTTTACCCTTGCAAACAAAGTTCAGGAGCGTTTTTGCTCACAGGAAAAGCATCTTAGTTTGAATTTGTATGATAAGTAAATATTCCCACTTCTCTGCTGGTTTGGAAGAAAGGTTAATAGAGGTGAAACATTCAACCAACATCTCTAACATACACATTTTTCTGTGCAAGAAATCGTTATTATTCCTGCTTCATGATATTATCAGCCTGAATGTAAGATCTGCAAAATGGAAAAAGGTTTACCAAATGTAAAAATCACTTTAGAGCAAAATAGAATTATATATTTATGCTTCTGGTCAGAAAGTAAGCTAGGGCAGTTATTTCACTGAATGAAAAAAGACCAAGTCATCACCTCTCTCTTTGCTTGGGTCAAAGCTGGGATTTGCAGATCTCATCCATCGAGACGCTTGGACTTTCAGACCTATCCAGGCTGGTATGATTCAGTCCAGGCAGTAGTAACATTTAAGTGGATTCTATTTCTGTTCTGCTTGAATTAACTGTCTGAAAGATTCATTACTTACATAGTTCAAGGTTTTTAACAAATCTGAATTAACTTCAGTGGGTCATTTTCATAGAAGAGAGTTAGTTTGTACACAGGTACAGTCTGAATTTTATCAGATCTAGGCTGGTTTGATATGCATGGGACAAAAAAGACCCTAAGGTACTTGAGTATGTTAGATCCTGATTTCCTTAATTCACATTAAAACCAAATGTATAGAGTATTGTAGCTTAAAAAAATCTTTGATGTTAATAGAACAAGTGATAAAATATGGGTCTAATCAAAATGGTTCAGTATTGAACATTAAACCCTGCAGTACCCAATTACTCATTGCTGTTTCTGGTGAGAAATGTGATATTCAAGGGTATAACCTAACCTGCAGCCATAAATAACATATATATTAAAAAGAACAGGTTGATGACAGGGCTACTAAATGCTGTTCTTTTACTGCGTGATCTTAGCTTTGAATCCACTGGTAGCAGTAATACAGTAGTTACATGGTACAGTTTCATTTAAAAGCAATCAGGTCCACAGACTCAGCAAAATCAAAAATGGTTATGCTTGTCAGAAAGCAACATTAATAAGCTTGGGCTTGCTATGGGGATGATCTTTTAAAAAAAGGACTTGCATGCTTTGTTTTGAACTTGTCATTTTGATTTGTCTGGGAGTCTCTTCTTAATTTGCCTTGAAAAACCTTATGAGGGACAGAGAGAGACCTTTCGGGATGTCTTGTCACATGAAGAGGCTTTATCTTACTGTCCACTCAGTTTGCTAAATAAGCGACCTGTCATACTTGTATTAATTCACTCAGGCCAAAGCTGGAATTCATTTTGAAGCTTGTATTTCAGCATTTTTCTTCCTGAATCTATTGAGCTCGGTGTGTACAAACACAAAGCTGTCTGTCAGAGAAAGGGAAAACAGCTAAAATAAAGGAAGAAAAAAACCCACCCTCTCATACGCTTTGGGTTGTTTTTCTTCCCCCTTTCAGTTCAAACAAGTGTCTGTTTTGTGCTGCAGAGATTGGTGCAACACCTCATCCATTTCAAAAGACAGACTGCTTTATGAACTCATGGAAAACGGCTATTTTATACAGCAACTTGCAGATATGATCCTCTGACAAGCAGCGCTCATTAAAAGAGCATCAGCTGGCTCAAGCAGTAGTCTTGGTTGTTATTGAAGTAAGTTGGACTCTTGGGGATTTTAACACCATTTGTTCAACAAACAGTCTCATTCTGTCCAGCTGTAAAAAAAAAAAAAATCCAATTTAAAAATAAATCTTTTGTAATGGGCTCAAAGAAATGTATGGTATGGGAGGATTGAGAAGTTATCTATTATACAGGCATTCTGTTCACATCCAGGATGATTCTGCTTTGATAAACGAACAGTGACACTATTGGCAAACCAGGGATTTGAAGTAATGGTTCATTAATGCAACTGCACACTAAGTAATATACTTGGGTGTCAGTGTTCTGCTGGGTTTTCTTCCTCATTGCAACGCTCTTTTTTCTTCTCAGATATGCTTAAAAAATATCCTGCCACTCCTGTCAATATATTAGTTTGAAAAATGTCACCACAGGCTTGTAACTGTTGTGTGTGTATGTAGCTGTGCATTGACACATGCATTGGCTTGATGCATTCTGGTGATGCGAGTTCAGTCTCCTGTAGAGATCCAAATTATGATACGATTGCGCTGAGCTTACAGACTTCTCTCATGCTGGGATGGAGATGGTGTGAGGAACTAAATTCACAAAACAGAGCAACGTGCTCATACTGCATGGTTTGAATAGCTCTTCCAGCTGCACGCAGCGCACATCTTGCTTTCCTTTAGAGGAGTGCAGAGATTAGATATGGCTGAGCTGGGGATGTGAGTTCTTCCCCTTCACTAACACAGTCCTCCTCCTTCTGTTCCAAGCTTCCACCATTCCTTCCCTCCCTCTTTTTTTGTAATCGCATTCAACAGTTCCCAAGTCCACTTCTCAGGGACCAAATGTCCAATACAATGGTTTGCATAGCCTGTGGCTCTGTTCCAACAGGGTGAGTGTTCAAAGGCCCTGGCAGGAATATTTTAATGTGCCATTTAGGATGTATTTGAAAAAGACAATTTGAGTTGGTTCTGTTGGTAAAGGCAAGGTTTTAAAGTGCACATAGAGTGGGGGAGGATTCAATATCAAGAGGAATGACATCCAAAAGGAACTTAGCAATTCCTTCCATCTGTCACCTATAGATGACAGAAAGTTGATTAAGCCATCTTTGTGTGATCAGAGGAGAAAAACACATTTTCAGCACAATTATGTAGCATCATGTTTAACCATTATCATATTTGTCAGCAAGAACTGCTAGTCGTTGGATGGCTTATATGAATTTGTTGTGGGAAGAACTTAGAAAAGGTGTGTACAATTGTTTCAAACAAGTTTCATTAGATTTTAATTTGTACACTGATGTGTCTGGTGCAGAACAAAGTGACCTCATGCTTCCTGCCCCAGGAAATTCTTGAGAATTAGATATTTCAACTCAGTGGGATTCACATTGCAATGTGTTTTAAATTACAAGAGCAGAGTTTTTTGCTTGCTGTTGTCCATCTGCATTATATTCTTTGATTTACTCCTATGCACAGGATGTATAGGTTCCTTCTTATCTACATAGCTTATATCTTACACAGAAAAATCAGGAAGGAAATCTCAAAGGCAATTATGTTCAAATCAAACAGCTGCAAGGAATCACCAAATGCATTCTGGCCAGACCCAGCAGGAGTGTTTGAAATAGCTTGAGTTCATGTGAAAACTCACCTCACATGGACCTTCTGAAGGAAGATACAAGTGTCTGGTCAGGAGTTTTTTACATTTAACAGAATTGCTCTGTTTTCCCCAGTCCTATGAAGACATGACTAACAGTCAGCAGAGCTCTCCTTTGCTAGTGGCTACCGACTGTAATCCTTTATCCGTGCCCTCACAGGTAGGGAATGTGAACAAATACCCAGTGCAGTTAATGGGATCATCTTAAATCCTTCAGAGGCAAGTGTCCTACTCCATTAACCCACCAGGGACTGGTTGTAAGAGAGGCTAGAGTGTGGTTCAATTCCTAACCCATCTCAATTGCCACAGTATTTCTTAGGGCCCCATTACCAATGCAACTTTGCACACAAATGAGCCTGAATGCACTGAACCAGTGAAGATTACCTACTGTTCAAACTTTAAAGCACATCAAGGAGCATGCCTAACTAATTCCAGCACTGGGCTAAGATCATGCTGTATACTTGACAGTAAGCAGAGTCTTTCCAGCTTGCCCAAGGGAACCTCCTCTCTTATCATTTTGGCTTTTGATGTGCAGCTGCTACGGAACAAAAATACTTAGCAAGTTGCAAACATTAAGGGTGCACTTGAAAACTTCTTGTTCCAAGCTCAGATATCTGATATTGAACGTGCCCGTTGGCACATTCCAAGCAAGAGCAATTTTAAAAACTAAGCCTAACATACTATTATTGATCTGGTTTTGTCTGCTGTGCAAGGTGCAGCCTTTCCCCTGAGGTACCTATGCAGTTCACATGGCTGAAGGCCACTGAACTAGAGAACAAGCCGATTGATTTCCTATTCATGTCCAACAGCACTTTAGTGGCATTAAATATTATTTGATGGCACTGATTATATTTTAATGAAATTACAACATTTTTAAAAAATCAACCAAAAATAACAACAACCACCTCTCCCCTAACCGGTAGCATTGTTCTATCTCCAAAGCAAGCACACTGTCTGGTTACACTGGAGGGTCACATCTTGATTAAGCAGAGTGTCAAGAGTATTGATAGCATCTTTTCAGTATTCTGGGGAGCAGCCATCAATAAAACCCTAACAGAGTACAATGACTTCTACTCTCCTTTTATTAATCATGAAAATATATTTACAGTTGGAGCAGAAGTGCACTGCACAGAAGCATCAGTCCCTTCTGCTCACATCCACATTGCAATCCCCTTTCATTTTATAGGAACTGAAGTCTAAAATGGAAGTCAGTTCACATGAATCTTCCTGTTGCAAACAATTATTGTTACCAGAAATCTTCAAGGAAAATCAAAACAAAGCTCACAGGCAAATCAAAATGACAAGTTCAAAACAAAAGCACATTAAAGCTTAAAGAAAAAACATAGATCTATTTCCTTTACCAACTCCACTTTAATAAAGAAGATTCTGACAAGCAGAGGCCTCTCATATATACAGCTGCCTGGGTCCACATTCCTGATCATTTTATCTGAAATGGTGTCAAGAAACTACCCTTTCAATAGCACTAAATAGGAAACATTTCAACTGTATTTACTTTAAAAATCAAATGCATGTGAGCAGGATGCAAGTTTAATTTCTTATTTATGGTAAAGTTCCTCTCTCATTTCTGGACTGCAGCTGTTGGCTTGTTTGCAGATTGTTTGACTGGTTCAGAGGATGCAGAATGTGGACAGAATCTCAAAGAGCAGAGGGCAGAAGCTTTCTCCTGCAGATCAGCAGTACGTAGTGTGGGTCAGATAGGCAAGTTTGCCTGTTCATGAAAATCATGCCAATACAAATCTTGTCCCTCATTATACAGAGAATATCTTTCTGGAAGATTTTCTGCAACCACTCACTACCTGATGTCTGAGTTACTTGTTTTACCAATCTCAGGAGGTACAAATCATCTCCTGGGATATGTCAAGCTGCTCACGTCCCGCCAGGTTATGTTCGGCATCTCGCATGTTTTGGTCCTTAACACACAGAGGAAAAAAAGGAGAGTAAAACTAAACTAAACTAAAATACTTGCACGGTTCACATGCATGAGGCAAGGAATCCTCCTCAACACATACCGCAGGGGTGAGCAGCTAGTGAAGTGAAGCTCCTGCCTAGAAAGGGAAAAACCATCCTATTTCCTATGTCAATCCCATGGCAAATATTTGCAAGGACTAAGCAAGCATACTTAATTGGCTACTCTTTTTGTAAGCAGAAGCCACAGAAGATGTTTATCTTCAAATCTGATTTCATACCCTAGCTGTCACTGAGGAAATTAAACATTCAGCAACTCACTCTCTCTGTCAAATATGGAGACAGTTGGCAAATGTAGGCCATAAAGGTAGAGATTAATTACTGGCTGTATGAATTGTTGCTGTTTTCCTCTGTCAATTACGTCATGGTTAATCATGGAGTGAACTCCTGAGAGTTTTGTATTCATTCCTCCCTGGATTTTTCACAAATAAAAAGTAAACGAATGAAAGCAAAGGTCATTCTAAGCTCTCCATCCACTGACAGGAAGAAGTTCTGGGAGTTGCAGCATATTTCTCTATGAAGAAGAATTTAACCATTTTAATTTCACCAGATGATTTGAAGCTAACAGATCAAGACATGTCATTATTTAGTTTATGAATCTGAATCATACTTATGCACGCATTTACTTCCGATAAAAGCTTTCTGGTGACTATTTGTAGGTGTTTCTCACTCTTTTGGGCTCAGAACTGGGCTACGTAAGACTAATCATAAATGGTCCAGAGCAAAGGGTGAAGTAAAAGAATGGAAGGAATGTATACGCTGTAGGTCAGCCCTCTTAGTCATAATTCCTGAGCTAAGCATTCCTCCCTATTAGGCCACGCTGGACTGGGTTTCCACCAGAAGAATCAGCTATACCAAATGAAAGCTAAATTTCATAAAAAGGTAGAAATGTGATTTACTATTAAAAAAGGCAATATATCTGCCTCTGGTGGATAGCCAGCAGCACATCAGTATTCCTTTAGCACTTGAGAGAAGACAAGAACCCCAGTTCACTCCACTGGGGTTTTTTTAGGGAATGTGTTATTACAGTTGAATTCATTAAATAAACCTAGATATCAATGCTAGGTAATATCTACACAGAATTTCCCAAAGGAGAGTAGATTAAAAGAATATTGTAAAAATGTCATTAAGGTACACAGAAGGGTGAGGGAATAAAGTTTTCAAACACACTAATGTAGGACACTAGCAGCACAGTTTGAGGCAAGTTTGCCTTGTATTGCAAGGACAGTCTAATCCAGTTCCCATGTGAGTTAAGGAATCTCCTTCCATCAACATTGACACATAGGACTAAATCCATCATAAGCAAATAGAGAAGGGAACTATTCATGCCCATTAGCATGGCACAACAGTTCTTTCCTCCCTACTGATAGTTATGGTCACACTGTAAATAGCACAATGTCTGTCAGCACCCCTGGAAGGACTCTGCAAGAGCAAGCATTATTCTCACTTCTACCTTATAGACTCCTAAATACCTTCACAGAAGGATTTTTTCCTTTCATCTGACACTAAGGAATAGTAGAGTTAAAAAACCTGCTCTGGATCAAACAACAGCTCTTGCTGACATAACCGAAGAAAGACCTCAAAAATTTAGATTAAAACTACAGGAAAACCCTGTGTACTCTGTACTTCAGGTTAAAAATAGCTAAGACTGTGAATAAAAAACCCACATGAAAAATTGCATCTAATTACATGACCAAAATTACCTTTAAATGGGGTAGCTGGCTATGGTTTGCACTCGGCACTGTGCAGTCATATAACATGGGTATAAGACAACAGTCTTCACACAGGTCTGCACCAGAACAAGCCATTTGTATAATTTGAATCATTCGAATTGACTAAGATAACAGCGTCTCAGTATACTGGAAAGACTGGCAATGAGTGAGATAAAGAAGACATGCTACTCAGATAAAGAATAAACCCCAGCAATTATTGAGGGGTTGTCATTTGAGTTTGCTAGACACAGAACTGATTAAGAACATCAGCATCTTTCTTTCCTGCTTCATAGAAGCTGACTGTTGTAAGATAGCTGTTGTTCCTTGCCCACTGATCCAGGGATATTGTACTTACAAATAATTGTAGGAATAGAGGCCAGCAAATACATTTGCCTTCATCTGGAAGGTGAATGTACTGAAATATGTTAAACATGAAAGGCTGTTAGAGAGGTTATGCCAGTTATGCTGGGGGAAGGAAGAGGTCATAGGAAAGAAGGGACTTTCTTTGTGTAAACATAGAAGAAATGGGCTCTAAAAGTAACAAAATATTTGCCAAGTTGAGACACAGACTTACTGTAGTACACACAAAACTTATTTTGCTGCCTACATGTGAGTTCAGCTCCGCTCATCAGGCTAGCAAACTTCACTGCCCTGTGTGGGATTCAGCAAGATTCTGGCACTTGTTTTCACTGAAGGGAATCATGATCTGACATGAACATGCTTTTCATACCTACTTTCTTGGTGTGACTGCAATTAGATCTAAACTCCCCACAGCAGTTTTAGAAATTCCAGCCTTAGCATAGGTGTTCAAACTTACACAGAATCTACTGCTAAAGACTGCAGTTCCTGTCTACACACAGACTCATAGCCTCAATTTACAGATACAAACATTTAAAAGAACATAATTAATTCTTCACTACAGTTACTGATAAATAAAATAATAACAGGTAATAGTGTGTTTGGAGTATAGTGGCTGTACTCCAGGCTGCGAGTGATATCATGAAATCCATCCACTCCTGAGAACTGCATATCCTTAATTTGGCATGGCAGGAAGTATGTGTCATTCAGGCTGCAACCAAAGGAAAATTGGAGTATTCCCATGCATGCTGTTATGACTGTAGAAATAATTAATTGCTTATTAACCTACAAAGGATTATCTGGAAATGGTAAGATTTTGCTTGTTGGACTTGAGCCATTTGATTACTTACTACTCTGTTTACTGGGAACTGGGGACTACCACTACTCACCCTATCAGTCATTCTGAGAAAATTACTTTTTCCAATCAAGTCATTATGGTTACATGGTTTTACCTTCTATTTCCTGATAGTATTAATTACTATAACACTGACATAAATAGAACGTGTCTCTTCTTTTGTCTTATTTTAACAATTGGGAAGCTTCCAAGTTTGACCATAGAGCTGTTAAAATTAACTGCAATATGACAGTAGATGCCAGGGAGTGGCATGACAAGACCAAAAGCAAAGCACCATAATATAGGGTAATAAGGCTGAGTTATTGTAGTGGTATCATATACAATCTGAAAGTGATACCTGGTTGGTTACCTTCCTGACTCTTATGCAAAACCAAATCTTTGGTCTGTGGTGGGGAGAGGTACACTGGTGATTTCTGCTTAGCTTCTAATTCTGAACTAGATCCATGCAATTACTTGAAAACTGTGCCTGCAATAAGCTGATTGTTTCAGCACTTATTTCTTACGCAGAACAGGGGGCTGAAAAAAAGAAACAACACAGAAGTGACAATTTGACGGGATTGGGATTGCAAGCTTACTCAGCCATCGCTGGCATGCCTGAAAGGCCAGGCACTCAGCTTTCCTTCCTACAGATTAATTAGCCAGCTGTGACTCCTAGATCTCTATTTTTAAATAGTGACTTGCATAAATCTCTGCAGACAAGAATTTACTACTGCTTTGTTGCATACAACCATGACTGCAAGACATAACTACCAGTGGAAATTCAAGTTTGCAGGAAACTGATGTAAGGTTTATTCCATGAAGAGTAAGAAAATTACCCCCGACACCTATATAATTCACCTGGGCTCACCTCCACTTCTGATATAACACTGTAGCAAATTGCACCCTCATACTTCTTATAAAACCATGGAATTGGTAATATCAAAAAATCTACTAAGGTGCCTGTGTTTTACCTGGAATTAATACTTGTGAAAAGGGAAAAGCTTGGGAAATGTTGCATTTGCCTGCATTGGCAGGCAAATTTGTCCCAAGGCTCATGAAAACTACGTAACACACATTCATACATAGATACTTATAACTTCAGTGAAGGTAAGCAGAGCTATTTTGCCATTCTTTGGATTGTTTTTATATCCTTGTGCTTATTACCATTGGACTCCCAACCCAATGTTGGGAGCAGACGCACTGAAGTAGGTTTAACTACCTGCAGGTTTCAGATAAGAGTTGTTCCTTTCTCCAACTCAGGTTTGAATTCCCTTAATTCATGTAAAATTTCTGTCTGCAGTCATGGTAAAGACAAAGTGCAGGATGAAAGGAATAGCTGCCTGCCGAGTGATCCTCGATAACTACATACCACAGGATATTGTTGCCAGCTGGAAAAGAATTCAGGATTCAGGTGCCATTCAAAAGCACGATTTTTAACAAAATGGTAGTCAAAATAATTGCTATAATGTTACAGTGGGGAGAGGGAGAAGACATGAAACACTCCAGAGCTGATCTGTTCTGTAATATTAAGTGAATTGCCAACATTCTGCAGTGGGTTTGTCTCACAGAACACAAATATAACTGAACTTTGAAACATCTCAGTAGTTGTTTAATAGGCGCAAAAGATCAACAGATAATTACAGTGTATTTTGGTAATTACAGTGGATGTGATTTATGGTATATTTTAACTGCCACAGGGACGCTAGCATGAAGGATGAACACTTAAAATTCTAGATAAATGTATGAATGCATCGCCTATATAATAAAGACATTAAGTAACATGTACTTCATTGATATTTGCAAGAAACTGCAAAGCCACGTAGGAATAGCCCTTTCACATGGGTTATGTAAATGGCTGATCAGTTACAGCATCATCTTTCACTGTTTTCCAGATTCAGTAACAGAAGTTCCCCACTGTGAGCGTATGGCTTTAAGATGAACAAAGGAAAGAAAACACCTAGTGCTACAGTTTAAATAGGGAACACCAAATGCTATTTTCTTAGCATTATTTCAGCTTTATGCTAATGAATTCCAACACTGCTGTAGGTGAGTCTCTCCTCAATTATGCAAACTTTGGTCTTTAGTATAGAGGTCATTATGTGACACACAAAAATTGTATAGTAATGAGGTTATTCACATTCTGTTAGAGTACATAAGAATTGAAAACCAAAAGTGAAATTAACTTTCTTCCTTTTTTATCTTCATAGGTTTAGGCTAATAACACAGTGGTATGTTATGACTGGGATACGAATATTTAAAACACAGCATCATACCAATATCACAAAGCAAACATCATAGTGGGGAGCATTGCATTAACACCCCGCTTCTGAGCTCGAGGAGATGAATTTCATATATAATACAGTGTGATGTTTACCAATTCATTACAATGACCTGCCTTGCTACTTCCTCAGAAAACTGCAAAAATGAAAATGTCACACATATTTGCATTCAGGAGGTTACCATGTATCACTGCACACTTCTTGGGCTGTCTAAACAAAAGTCTGTTTTCCACTGTCAGTCTAGTGGCTCAGCAGCTAACCCGATCTGAACTGCCTTTGGGAGGCATCGGGGGACTCCAGATACCAGTAGCTTGAGGCATGAAAAAGAGGAGGCACTTTGTTCCCTAAAGAAAGAGAAAAGCTACTGTCAGGACAGCCCATATCCCACAGGATCTTCTTATGGAAGTTGTTGGAATAGGCTGGTAGTGTGACAACAAGCAAGGAGAGGTGGCAGAGGATGGCTGGTGTGGGAAGCTGGAACAAGTTGTGCATAGGAAAAGGGTTTGAATTGATGAGAACAGAATTTCAGATTAAGAAATTGCCTTAGCTCAAGCTGATCCAGAATACAACTTCAAGGATAAAAGATCATATTTGACACAGTCATGGGTAAGGTAAGGACATCCCCATGCTGGTAGCTCAGTCTAAACTGTGTTTAAACTGTTCTGTTGGATATTTTTATACCTAACAGTAACTTTGCCAAGTATGTTTATAACGTATGGTCCTGGTGTCTTAAAAGTACATCTCACTCTGTAGCTACCAGAGTAGCTGGATTAAGAGAAAACTAGGTTTGGGGGGTTGTCCCCTAAATGTCCATTAAAAATCTGCTGAAATCTACAAAGCTGTGATCGTATCTCCACTCCAGAGTGCCATTCCAGTCTGGACAAGGCAAACTGCCCAGCACCCTAACTTTGTGGAATATCAGCAGTGACATAGAAGACTTAGCTCCCAGCAGAAAGAGAGGAGCTGTGATCAGGCCAGCTCATATCCCATGAGATGTGTGTCTGGGAGTGATGATGATATGCTGGAACAAAAAGACAGGGTCAGAACCTGATTTCCATTTCATCAGAATTTTTGACAGTCCAAAATTCAATTTCACTGCAAACTTATAAAAATATTTTCCAAAGCAGAACTCTACAAGCTGTGTCATCAGTCCTTTTTATCCTTAAATTTCCATTAAAAAATGAGTTTTTAATTTTCATTTATTGTTTTTCCAGTAAACCAGCAGTAACGTGTGCTATGCACTATTTTGACTGTGCTGCAGGCATGGCTTACAAGAACCATGCTCTATTCAGGAAGTGGATACAGCTTTTTGGAGGGACACACCTGTGTAGCACAAAGCAATGCAGAAGTGCACACAAGTTTCTGGTCTCCTGTCTGCATAGAAATGTCTATCCAAGTGGCCTGACCTTCTGAAGTAATGAATACCCAGCAGCTACCAGTGAAGTTGCTGTACCTCAGCATTCATTTCAACTAAAGCTATTTATTAAGGGGAAGATTTTTCCTAAGGAAAACATGCAGTCATAGGAACACAAATGCCAGGTGTACCTTGAGAAATCTTGTCACTGTCAAACTTTGGAGTGAACATCTAACTCTCAGTACCATACACAATGGCTGACAAACGAAAAGAAATTATTAATTTGCGGTGACACTTCGTAACTTTTGGGCAATGCTGAAGTCAGAACTCATAACCCAGCATTTATTCTCTCCCCAGTTCTCCTTCTTTTCCTCTTTCAGGAGATCTGTGCCCCTGCTAGTGTGTGCAAAAACATAATCCTGTTACATAAAGCGTTCTTTAAGAATTATTTCTTCCAAATCAATTTCTTTTGTGACTTTCTGGAAGTCACAAGGGGAAGAATCCCATCATGTCTTAATGCACCTTCCAGAAATTCTCAGCTTTTGGGAGATAATAGATGTTCTTTGACTCCTTTGTGTGAAACGCCAACATATTTATGTTGAGATCCAGGGTCTGAGGTTGAAGCATTATTAAGAAAGCAGTGAAGAAGTAACAAGTTTTCAATGCAATTTTCTCTGAGGCAGAAGTACATTCTGTTTCAGGTTTACATTTGATGATCTTTACATACTGAATGCAATGCCATTATCACAGGTATTGGTATTTTTTTTTTCTGCAACAGCACAAGAAAAATAATTCTTAATCACACAGCCAGCTTAGACTTGCAAGTCATTAGGAGACCAAAGTTTACTTTATGCTGAAAGGACTGCATCATGAGAGATGTGGAGGTGAAGAAGAGGTATTGTTAAGCTGCAGGACATATCCTGTACTCTACACACTGCAGATGGGCAGAGTGCCCAGCACTGGGCTGCTTTGCTCATACAATCAGTTCCATACAGCTTCAGTCTGAAAGAATTAGTCCAGAGCCAGAAAAAGAAACCTCTTTTTAAGACTGTGCCAATTGTTTAGCATCTTGCCACTGGTGCTGAACGCACCACTAGTGAGCACTCAAGGTCTGGAGCAACAGTGTATGAACGAAGATACAAAATTAGTTGCCTCACTCAACTCTATTCTATTCCTTTACTTGGCCCAGGCAGGTTAGAGGAGGAGTGCATCTGTTGTATTAGCAAGAAAGGATCAGATCCCCTTAAGAAATAACACCTAAGATTGGCAAGCCTGTTTACACAAGTGCAGGTGCTGCTGAAACTTGGTAATGAACGTGTTGCATGCAACCCCCAGGAATGATATTCCAGGGAAACCTCTGCCTGTGCCCCTCCTTCCAGTGTGGGAAGCAGCAGATTTCAGCCAGTGATTCTCATTGCTCTCATCCCTGAGGATTTTTGTGCAGGAGTCTAAGAAGGGCTAGCATCTCTGTTCTGCACAGAAGCAAACACAGCTCCACTAGGACAAAATCCTGGTATAAACATGCTCTGCTGTTAAAAAATATCTTGGATCAATGCGGCTTTCTGTACTGTCAAACACCAGCAGTACTGCATTGCACCATTTTCTCTGGTTGATCCAACACAGGCCAGATAGTATTTGAATACTAGTAGATGTAAACTAAAGCTAATGGCCCATACTGGTACTGTGGAGGGACGTGAAACAGTGGTGACAGGGAGGTCCCATAAAGAGTGGCTTCAGAGCTTCCAGACCTAAATGAGGTACAGAACTCATCTATTCAGAAATTAAGATATCTCCCTCCTCACAGACTATTCAGGGACTTTTTCAGCTGCCTTCCATCAAATATAATTCTCTGTCCCTTCCTGTACCTACTGCTCAAGCTTCAGCCTTATGTTTTCCTTAATATCTTCAATTACAATTTTGGGGCGAATGGGATTCTTAGCTCCTAAGCCCAAAAAATTCTTAGTTCAAACTATGTCCCAAGATTTTCTTGTCATTCACTTTGTCATTCAGACACATATAAACACATGTATGTGCATGTAAGCTGAAACATTTCTTCTGCAAACGACTGTGGTGACATTTTAAATCTCTTCATTGCAATTAAAGAAGCTTTAATTTATTCCATCACACGAGAAGAGAAAGACTCTCCACTCTGAACATGATTTTTTCAAGGTCATGCTTGTGGGGCAGTTTTGTGGTTATGAGTGCAATCTTGAAATGTCCAAGATGAACTGTCCCATCACTTCTAAATTCTACCCCACCAGTGGCATTAAAACGCCAAAAAACCCTGCCGGAACATGACATTTTCATCACAACTATTAATGAAATGCAACATCATAAACAATAAAGTTTAATTAGTAACTAAAGTGTCTATGGCAATTAAATAAGAAGGAAGTGTTCTGGAACACAGCAGGATGGATTATACTTCGAGTCATTTACATTGCAAATGGATTTTAAAGATGTTATTGATGGAAGTTTGGGGAAAATTAAGATTTTTAGAAAATAAGACATTGACTCTATGGCACTCAAATGCGTAACTTGGCTTAACGTGAACTTGGTAACTGGAACTGCAGGTGGAACTAATGGGAGAAGCTAATAATATGAAGTGCACTGAAGAAACATTAAAAAAAAAGCTTAAGAGAATCTAGTGCAGTGCCACGAATTATTAGTGTCGGGCCAAAATAGCACTTAAAATTAAAGAAAACATGTTCTGGTATACAGTAAGGAGAAAATGTTAATGTAGTTCATGCCTGAGTATTTGAATAGACCACAGCTGCTTGCTACATAATGATAACTGTACCTGAAACACTGTAAGCATTTAAGATTCCAAGCAAAGGTCCTATTTCAAGACAATTTGTGAATAACTTAGGAGGACAAGTGGTGGAACACTGTCTGCTTGTTTCAACTCACAGTTCATTCCACCTGAATTATTCAACCTACAACAGCAAAGCTGGATAATCATTGGGAAAAGGCTGGGTAAGAACAAAAATAAAGGAAAAGAGCCAGGTGGCTGGAACTTGTGGCCAAGATTTCTCCTCTGTGACAGGAAGGTAGAGTAAGCATTAGTGTTCGATTTTTTGCAGAAGTCAGGAAAACTAGATGGGGAAGAATTATCACTGACTGATTCACTAGGAAAGCGAGTTTTCAACTTTGCACAAGCTGTCTTGAAAGCAAGCAAAGCCTCCTGGGTTTACAAGAGGACAGATCACCTCCAAATCAGGCTTGTCATCGTGCACCTCACTACCCAGTTTGCATCAAGACTCAGTAACTGTGATCGCCCTGGGAATGGGAGCCCCAACATGCTGAAACAGCGCCTGTCTTGGTACGGTGACTGTCACCGTCTGTGCCGCACCTGCGACCCCCATGGAAGCTATCCAGCTTCTGAGCTATCCATGAGCACATTAAATTTGGGTTCTTTATCTGCAGGGTACAGGAACTGGAATTGTTCCCACTGACAGTAGCTCTAGTGTGGGGAGTTGAGGATTCATTTTCATGATAGTAAGAATGGAAAAATATTAACCTTTGTTTCTCTCATTTCACAGGTTTCCATGAACTTAAAAATAAAACACTATGCCTAATTGCCCTGGTGCTCTGCGTATCAATCTTAGTGAAAATCAAGAGACAAAATTCTGGGCTTTGGTGCTGTATTAGAATTTCAGTTGGTTTCATAAAGATTCCTGGCATTATCTATTTCCTCCTTGAGGGAAGAGGTGAGTAAACAGACCAAAAGGTATTTGTCAATAGCTTCATAAATAAAATCCCGTCACTTCTGCTCCTACTCTCATCCCTCTTTGTTTGCATGTTTACAAACATCCCAGCATTAAAAGATAGGATTTTCAAAAGCATTCAGGTGATTGTTTACTGTGCTGCAAGTTCAATAGGAAGTAAAAGTGTCCCTTACCTAATGGGAGCCCTGATAAGCCTTTGCTGATGATAAATCCCATCTCCAAGGTTTTTCTTCCCAAGAACATTTTTGGAATAAGTGCCAAAAGAAGTTCTTATCTTAGCCATGGGATGTCTGCTCTACAGCATAGATTGTCCCTGGAATATGTGCTGCTCTCCAGAGAACGACAGAGACAGTCATTTCTGCTACACAGCCTTGGCAGGGGACAAACTTCTCTCTCTCCTCCTCAGTATCACAAGGAGACACTGTCAGGAGCTTTCTTCTGTTCTGAGGCACAGTGGGCAAAGCGGATAGCCACACAGACTTCTGAGAACTGCTTTGCACTCTAACACGTCTGTGCAACATGAAAGCAATGCAAAGGCATAGAAACACTGAAAGCAAAAAATCCAAACATGTTATTCAAAGGATTGATGCTTTTACTTTATGTTCTTCTAATAGCTCTGAAATTAAATGATACTAGATCTTTTAACTCTGTGCAGAAAATCTGATCTTGCAAATGCTGGTTGCATCCCTCCTGGTGCACTTCTACGGCTTTAGAACTCTGGCACTCAATGTCTGTGTTTTGTACCTGCAGGACCAATCTTTCCATTTATATTTTTACCATTGCAAGGTGAAAGAAAAAACAGAACTCTCAGTTTGCGATGTTAATGCGTGGAGTAGCCACGGAGCTGACTTTGGAGCACGGATTAGCAACTGGAGGGCACGTTTAAACGCCTGCATACTAAGTGGCTGAGAGCTTGTTTTCCCTTGAACTCCAAATTCATTCAAATGACGTATGGAAATGGCTCCTTCAGGATTGGCTCATTAGTGCTCCTAAGACCTCTGATTCACCTACCATTTTAAATGCAAAAACTTCCACAAGTTTTGTAAATATTAAGCAAAATAATGGTGTGTACACGACTGCATGGGCAGATAGCTTGGGGAAAAAAGCACTCTGTTTCTGTGTTTGTTGCCACAAAACCCAGTTTTTTCCTCTGTGAATGTTAACTTGTTATGAGTGGTGACACATTCTGACAACTAGAGACCAGTTTGTACTTACTCGGCCCTGTGTGGACAAGGGAAGACTGTAACATATGAGATATAAACCAGGAAACATTTACATTTTGCAAAGGGTTTTGGGTCTTTAAAATGAGCCTGGAGCATCTCCCCTGTGAGGAAAGGCTGAGTGAACAGGGGCTGTTCAGCCTTGAGAAAAGAAACCTAAAAGGGGATCTTATTAATTTTTATAAATATTGGAAGTGTGGGACACAGGGGGAATCAGCCAGCCCCTTTTCAGTGTCTGTGGGGACAGGACAAGGGGCAATGGCTGCAAGTTGGAGCACAGGAAGTTCCGCACCAACATGGGGAAGAACTTTTTCACAGTGAGGGTGAGGGAGCCCTGGGACAGGCTGCCCAGGGAGGTGGTAGAGTCTCCTTCTCTGGAGATATTCCAGACTGTCTGGATGCCTACCTGTGCAGTATGAGCTGGGGAGCTGCTTTGGCAGGGGGGTTGGACCGATGATCTCTCGAGGTCCCTTCCAACCCCTGTGATTCTGTAAAATCTAAATCCTGACACACATTTACCTTTGGGATATTTATTAGCAGGTTGGCTTAGATCAAACATCATGGGCTTGAATTTTTTCGTTCCCCAATACCTGTGTTTCTTCTCTATGCAAAACAACGCAACAAACCGGGAAGAAAGGCTGCCTTATAAATAGACCAGGAGACAGCATGGGGAGAGACGATATTCACACAGCTTAATTGTGATACCTTTCCCCAGGCTTTCTATGGCCATTGAAGAGAGAGAACTTCACAAGGTAACTCAGAGCCCCTAAGTAGGCCTCTATTTTTAATCACCTCTCTCTGATGGCTCTTGAAAGGACTCATATAGCTGTGAAATGAAGCTTTCTCTCCAATGAATTCAGAAGGAGCAAGAAAGCCAAATCTCTTAATGTAGGTTTCTGAGTGCAAGTTTAAATCTCTTCAGTTCTGTTTTTGCCTCTTCCACAAGACTTCACCTGATAAAAAGCAAGTGTCTCAGTTTTCTTATCTGCAAAATGGGAGAGAGCTGGTACCCCTTCAGTCCACCAGCTCCAAGGCTATGAGGCCTTGTTGATGCCTGTAAGGCACTGCAGCTGTGCAATGGGAGCACAAGAGGCAGAACAGACAGGATGTGATGCTTCATGTCTCAGCACACCTGATTCCACCCCTAACAGCAGGTCTCCACAGATAACCTAACTAGAAGGAGGGTGACACTACCAGTCCTTAACTGCCATGTACAGAAATTGGAATATGAAGAGAGGTGCTGATATAAATGTTGTGTGTTGTTTTGAGAGGTAGTTTTCTGTACAGTAGAGCACTATCCTGGATGTAACGTAGCTATTTTAAAATGGTTTATGATTTTAAAGCATCATAAAGGTCAAAGTTTAATAACTGTGGTGTATAATTCCCACTACCTTTAGCTCTACTTCTAGTGTTATTAACTTCTCCACAGTCTAGACGCAATACACAGTATAGCAGTTCACACAAGGCTCTGTCAAGCTGACAGGATCAGCTTCTTAGGGGATGTAAGGGCAATTCACCCTCCAACTTGATTGAATCCTCTTTGGATGAAAACCTGCTAGTCGAACAAAAGTTGCCACAATGTGTCATGTGCTACAGCATTCCAGAGAGTGAGATGTGGTGAACATTTGTGATTGAAAACACACAGTTGAGTGCAAGAGGAAACCAGATGTATTTCAGAAAATGAAGGGGATGTCTCCACATGTATAAATAGCAGTTTTCATGAGCGCTATCCAGCTCCTAAGAATAAAAGACTTGCTTATGCTTCCATTGGAAGCAGGTTGAGGTTTGAAATTGATTGGGGCATCCACTTTTCTTATATTACTGTAAGAGCAAAACATGCCCCAAGTCAACATGTCACATGAATGTAAAGGAATCCATGTTCTCACATCATCAATGCAATCAATCTTCCAAATCCAACTGAAATAACAATTTATTCAATTAACTTGGCCTTTTTAAGTAGCTCTGGATTTTCTCAACTGCATCTATGAGGAGACTAAAAGGCATCAAAGCCAATGAATGGTCACTGCTGGCTTCCAGAGTTCTGGATCAGCACTGATTTTTCATATAGGTCAGAGATACTCATGTCTGACCCACAACTAGATGAGCATTAACAAGATTTTTTGCGCATTCAAAACTAAATCCCTGTTCCTACAAAAACTCATACATGAAATATCAAAATTTACTTTCTGCAAACGTTGATACCAGATGTGATTGCTTGACTGTTTGCAGAGTTAATGCAAGAGTGTGAAGTACATTAATTTAAAAATTAGCATGAATATTCATAGAAGTTTTTAGTTCACATTATTCACTGAGCTTTGTTTAATACGGAGCACAAGGAACAAATGTGAGTAGAGGCAAGAACATGACACCACTCTCCTTTCTTTTGCCCCAATCTTTTATACTTTCTGAGTGTAGCCTGCTACTCTCCAGTCCTGGCAGTCAGCAAACCTTCATCAGTTATAACATTTATATCATAAAAGAAAGAAAAAAACTTCATTTTGCTTATCCCATGACACAAATGTGGGAAGAAAAAAAAAAGTGGCATTTCTTAGCTGTAGGAACATTGTACTGGGGTTAACATCCCTTCCTGGGCTTGAGTGTATCTTCAGAATTAGTATTAATGCCATGACACCATGCAACAGACATATGGAATTGTTATTTGTTTCTCATTTACTAAACAGATAAGAATATGGAAATAGTTTCAGTCCATTTGTTTGATGAGCTTCCTAAGCCAGTAATAAACAAATCAATACAATTAGTTTTGACTCATCATCATTAGAAACCTTCACTACTGGGATACAATTTAATTATACCTCTTGTTCCACAGCAAAGAAAAGCCTTTGCAAATGGACTGCTTTGCCAGCTACTGAACCAGGAGGGAGGAGCAAGAGGATACATCAGTGATGGAGGAGTTATTATCTAAGCAGGGTGTACAACATATAAAGCATATTGTGCAATACAATTTCCCTGATTGCAAGTCTAAAATATTCCTGCCATTAAGTGCTTAGGAGCAACCCAATGTGAAATTCAGCTGTAAAATGACTGTGTAGATGACATGCTTCATGTGAATGTTGCAATTAATACAGCATGCATCAATCACTCTTGGACTTGATTACAAACTGCACTGATCCTAATTGATTAATTAAGCTGCAAAGTTACATACAGTAATGTAGGTTAAAAAAATCCTCACCATATGTGCACTAATGTCCCAAAATACATTTTCATTGTGGAGATTAATGCTGTTACTTTGCTCCCGGCTGTGCATCTAAAGTCTAACAAGAAGGGCTGCACTAAACATGGATTTCCCCCAAACTAGAAATTCTTCAGCTAGCTGTAACAGAGAGAAAGGAAATAAACATTCATGTTCAAACACTCAGGAATACTTCTGGGAGGAAAGGGCTGAAATCTAAACCCAGCTTTCCTGAACAACTCTCAAACCACAACTCTGCTGTGGCAACTCTGCTGCAGAACAGTCCTCACCTCGGGGGGATAACAGAAAAATCTAGTGGTTTAGGTGCACTGAATGCACACTTAGAATGGCAACTCTCCAACAGCATCAGTCAGTGCCTCCAGACTCCAACTGGTATTTGCACAACCTCTCTTTGTGCCACAGATGCAGTTGCTCTTCTCTAAACCATGTCTGACAGGCTTAAAAGCAAAGATTACTCCAGAGAGGGGGAAGCCAGGGGAGAACAGTGCCAGCCTGCATAGGGAGAAGGTCCCAGATAACCTGTAGCTGGAGATGAAAGAGCTACACGGGAGAGGAAAGAGAGAGAGAAACCTCTAGCGATCTTCCCCATCATGTCACCTTATCAAAGGCTAGGTTTGCCAGACTTTTATTTGCCATGGTTTCAATCCTCCAGGGAAAATATCTTTGTGAAATCTAAGGTGACTTGATACATAAATAATGCATTTGAGATCACTCAAAAAACATTACATTCACTGCACATCCAGTGCAAAGCTCACTATTGTATCTATAAGAATACATCTCGGGATGACACAATTTAGATCGACTTGTAGGAACTTTTTACATAATCAATAAATGTTATCTCTAAATTAATTGCTTGGATGTTTAAAAGTGTATTTCTGCTCAGTACCCGGCACCAGGCACTGGTAATCAATGCATTTTACTGTATAATTATCATCCTAATTTTCATCTTATTTTTGAATGGCACTAAAAGGAAAAAATACCTGGTTTTTAAAATACAGGAACTGCTGCATGTGCACTTTGAAAAGTGAGGGTATATTTTAGGTTTCTCTATGGAGACTTGCGATGCTAACTTCAGACAGCCTTTTTTAGGTATCTTGCTGTAAAGAGACACATAAAAATTACAGTAGGTTGTCTTAGCTGAAATTCAAGTCAGTGCTATAATGGCAATATGAATACTGTAAGCCACTGAGATGTAGTCCATCTAAGGCTCGGCTTTCAAAGTATGTGAAGCTGGTTTTCAGTTTCAGCGGGTCTCCAGTGTCTTCAGAAATGACCAATTCATCCTAGAAGGTAGGTATGAAAGGGAAATTACTCCAAGCTTCCCTAGTAATGCCAAAGTGACATTGCCAATTCAGTATCTCAGCAGCACAGTCCCAGAGTGAGGATTTGAAGATTTCCAGAAAACAACAGAATTTTAATAAAACCTGCTATATAGGCCTCTACATCTTGCTTGGCGAAGTCTGTGAAAAATAATAAGGTCTGTTTTGTGGTTGTTTATGGTTACTTTTGTCACCAGAAGGTGCTAGAGTAATATTTTTGACTGCACAGAAGCCTGCATTTGCCCTTCCTAATGTTTAACACTTTACCTTCTATTTCATCAGATGCCTGGATCATAATACAAAAGCAATGGTCTAGTATTACTTAAATTGTCAGCTGAGCACAAAGCTATTAAACACAGTTAAGCTGATAAAAGGAAGGAAGCTACTGCTGGTGAAATGTATTGATGGCTGAGCTCTGTAACAAATTTATCAGTCTCTTCTGTAATGTATTATCACTAGTAACTGGTGTGGCAGAGTGGAGAGGGCACCATGTTGTTGGAGTTATTAAAAGCCCATTTTTTTTTCTAAGGAAGTTCACAGTGTTTGGATTAAAGTGCTCAGCTTTACTATATTGTCTTTTTAACACCTTCAACAGCCTCACAGGACAGGACACTGCCTGCAAGTCAATAAAGCAAATTGTACAAGAGTTTACAGTTAAATACAAGGGATGTGAGCTTGGGAGAGGAAATGCAAATTTATTAGTCAAGTCATGCCTGAAGAGCATGGGGAGATAACCCTTTGGTGCAGTTCAAGGATCTCCCAACAGGCCTGTGCCTGCCTCACTCACTGCCCCTGCTGAGAGTCCAGGGGGAAAGCCAGCAGTAGCCTTAACTCCAATGACTCTACAGAGCAAAAAGGGAAGTTAATAAAATATGGGTCATAACATTAAAATTGTAGCAAGACTTATCTTCTACAGTGCAGTAAATCATCCACATAAATGTAGGAAAATTTGATCCAAACATCTTTTGCTTAGATGGCAAGACTTTAGGGCTGTGAGATTTCACAATGTTATTGCAGGTTTTATATCTACCATTCTTTGAGCCCTGCTTTCAGGAACCAATTGACTAGAAAGGAGGGAGGTTCCACATTTGTTATAAGAGAACAAATTTTCTATCCATCATGATTTCAGAGAACATCTGGAAAGCATAAACTCTGGAAGCCCAAGAATACAAATCAATAGAATTCCATGTTTATCCGGCCTTGACTACCTGGGAATGATGGCATTAAGACACTTACGGACACCTCAGACAAGCTCCTGGTTCCTGGGCCAGAATCTACACAGGGACCTAGATGAGGAGCTCCACAGTATGTGTCAATGCAGATGTGGTGATGAGCACATGCCCCATTCCCAAAGAGATATCTTCTTGGTGTTTTTTCCAACAGTACTGTTTCATAGCACCAAACAGTTAAAGTTCAAAGAGCAAGAAAACCAGCACTCTTTGGGACATGAAGGTAAGTCAGCTGAATGAAGCTGTGACCTTGCATGCAAGTGAAAAAATGTAAGGCTTGTTACTACATGTCTTGAAACCCTCTCTGAAAGAAAACACAAGTGCATTCATTTCAGTGAGCATTCATTCAAAAGAATGCACACAGTTTGTGCTTTTATCTCAACATCTGATTATATACATGCAAAACAATATTTGATTCTGTCATCAAGTGGGTAATTTTGTGGTTTTATTGTTTCTTTTAAAACAAATGATAGCTACAAACAGTGCAAAATCAGGCTAAAAGCTTCAAATGCACAAAAGCTTACCTATGCATTTTCTATGGTGCATCACCACTTGACAGCTCTTCATTGGTCAGCTCATTCAGATCCACAGTTACCATGTCCATTAGGAGATCTTGCAGTGAATTCAACTGTGTGTCCCAACAGTTTTAAGAGGATAGCAGTATGGCCAAATCCTCTATTTCTAGAATGCAA
This sequence comes from Hypotaenidia okinawae, assembly GCA_027925045.1. Lineage (NCBI taxonomy): Eukaryota > Metazoa > Chordata > Aves > Gruiformes > Rallidae > Hypotaenidia > Hypotaenidia okinawae. Next base: position 21,554,410 of record BSDF01000009.1, read on the forward strand.
TTACAGCAATAGGCCCATGACTCCTACAGCAACCACTTAGCAATATCCAAATGATGTAAAATACCGTAGCTGAGAAATTTGTCAAAACTTTGAGACCCCTCAAAACTTCTCTGCTTTCTAAGTTTTAGTTAAGCGTATTTGTGACATTTATGCCGATGGGAACCATACACATTCATCTGCAGATGCTAGTTCAAAGGACAAGTCTCATGATTTCAGAATACATTCTTCCGTTTTAATTGAACCCAGGATGTTGAAAGCATGCTGTAAAACTCACTCCTTTTCCAGTGTCATTATTTTCTCCAGAACTGAGTGGTTTGAGTGGTTGATTGTTATGGAAATGAATAAAAAACATCAAGAGATTCTTATAAGGAGGATATTTTTTTATGATGAGGGTGATGAGACGCTGGAACAGGTTACCCAGAGAAGCTGTGGCTGCCCCCTCCCTGACAGTCTTCAAGGCCAGGTTGGATGGGGCTTTGGGCAACCTGGACTAGTAGAGGGTGTCCCTGCCCATGGCAGAGGGGTTGTAACTAGATAGTCTTTGAGGACCCTTCCAACCCAAAACATTCCATGATTCTAATTATGAATGTTCTGCTCCTCCTATCAGATCAGACTGTATTGCAATGTGTAATTAATGATGTATCTCCCCAGCATACACTGCTTTTATAAACTGAAATCTGTATCTCTCGTATGTATACACACAGATGGTTGACTTGCATTAGCTGTATGACCTATAACTTTGAATATCTTTATATGCAGTTAAAATCTCAAGCATACTGTTCCGTCACCATAGTTTCTTAAATGTAATACGATAATAATTCAGCAAGTCACTTAAAAAGCATTGGAGAGGAGATAAAACAAACTAAGAATTTCACCTAACCTAAAGATCCAGTAACAAGGGAAAGCTCTGTTTTATAATCTTGCTTCAGAAGAGAAAGTCTTTCACATAATCACTCAAAATTTTAATTTCTCTGCACAGAATGAAATTCCAAATGGTTTTTGACAGTCATAACTCTTATGCAAACCTATTTCATTTTAGTAGCTGAACATCAATTCTTACCATAATGAAAAGCAAATCTTCAAAGTTCTCTCTCTCTCTCTCTCTTTTCCCTGGCATTTAATACAAATCGATGACACAATGTGACCACTATCACAACACCTCTCCTTGCAGATTATTTTCATAGTTAGCTGCACACATTTAATCAACAATACTAAGATACTAAAATCACTTTCCTGCTTTTTTCCCCTCCCCAATTTATCAGGACTCAATCTCCCTCCAACTTTGAGTTAGCATGTAAGTTAAATAATGCTGGTTGAACGTGGATTGATTTGAGGGTAATAGTTCTATGAAAAATAGCATGTATTGTATTTAAATTTAGTGATCTAATTTAAGCAGAGGAATTTTGAGTACATGTTACCACAGATGCTGTGGTAGTTTATCTTTCAATAGGTCTGCTGTTAAAAACTGTAAACTTCACTCAACCAGCTCGCTAAAACATTATATATATATAAACTGACTCCTAATTGTGTGCTGACATTTGTAATAGTGCAACAATCCCAGGATCTTTCTATTTTATTTGGCAAAGTGCTCCTTACAATATCATTCACTCTCTTTCTCTCTTGAGATATATAAAGGTTTAACTGGAGCTCCAGGATACACTGCACACGGTCAGAGAATTCATCAAGAGCCAGCCAACCTCTTTATTACTCCTTCAGTCCCTGGGTTTATGAAAAGGGCTGTTAATTCAGTAGGCAGCCCTCTTACCTCTGTCCTAGTGCTGCTGGAGTGATGGCCCCGATTCATCCTGCACTTGCACTAAGTCTGCAATAACTCCAGTGAAATCATCAGTAAAACTGGTCTTTGTGAGAGGAAAATGAAGCCCTTTGTCTTTCAGAGCGTAAGTGTTCTTTCTTACTGTAAACTAAGTGCTTTTTCTGCATTGAAGCTATTAAAAACGTCACAGTGCATCTTGCAAGGCCAGAGACGTTTTACTTTTATGACTAAATTCCAGTTTGAATAATTACAAGAGCCAGTTAAAAACACATTTTCAACAAAAAGGGCCAACATTTTCATGAAACTGTTTGCCTTCCGTGCTGCATTTTCCCCACTGTGTCAAATGCATATTTGTTCCCTCCTTTCATTCCTAAACGTCTGTATGCTGTTTAGCAGCCATTGCATTTCATCCCAGAGGTGGCTGCATTTCACAGTGGATAAAAGAGACTCTTTTATAAATAGTAAAGTTAATTATTTCATCTTATTTCTTCATTTCCACCAAGATTAGCTGTTATAAATAAATACATTTACAGTCATCAAATACTACTGCCTAATTTCCCATTAGATTCATTCTCTACATTCTCTACACTTCTTTTCCATAAAATCAGACTCAGCTTTTTTATACAAAGAGGGCACATGATTTTTAATTCCACTAGGATTATGTCTTTGGGTCAAAGCATAATTGCCTACAATAAATAGAAGCATAAAAGAGTGACTTGGAAATGGAGAGACAATATGCTGGACCTGCTTAAAAGACATCTGGTGCCCCAATTCACTGATAGCGATGCTGAAGGGTATTTGTTTTCCCCTGCTATGTGAAAATTCAATTTCCTTTGAACCAGGGGGAAATCATATTTTTATCGATTAAAGGGGATGGAAAAAAGCAGACAGATACCCAATTTTGTGTGTATCACACTGAGCATCTCTGGCCTTGCATATGGAGTACGACTGCTTTAAATAAAATACGGTTGGTCTTAATTTCTTCAGACAGAAGCCAGATCTAGGGAGTCAAGTCTGCATCAGTGGGAAGACCAATGGAGAACCAATTCCGAATATTTACATTTAGAGTTAGCCTCAGGCTTTAACTATTATTCAGTAGAGCAGCTTGGCAGGGAAGGTATATAATGGTTTGGAAGGTAAGAAAGGGTGTCCATTCCCCACCCTGGCACCAGATGCAACTAATGAACTACAATTAAAGTAACGTTTGCTTCATTCACAGATGAACTGACAGACTGAATACTAGGGGGGATGTATGCCCAGTATTGCTTTGGGAAGGAGGTGCCAACAGAGCTTTTAAAATCTGTTTTTAAAAAGCTGTGTGCTAAGTAACCTGTGCACCACTGTCACCAGCCCTAAATTCTCCTGAGTTGCTGCAGCTACCTGCCAATCCTTAAAACACCACAAAGGGACTCTTCTCAATGTCAGCATGCTTGCAGTGGCTTCTGGACACACATCTTGCTCTGACTGTATGTGCTTTGCATGATTGACTTTCTCATCCCTCAAGGTTATTCACATGAGGGGAGTAAATGCCTTTTCAATCAGCTGTAGAGCCACTATGAACAGCTGGAACAATGAAAGACAGCCTGCATGAGCTGGATCCCCTCCATTCAACTATCCTATCACTGAAGCAACACCTGAAGCTCCCAAAAGCACAGGAAGATGACAGAGAATCAAATATCCCCAACTACTATGGGGCAGCTGCCATCCGCTGGGCTGCTACACCCCAGCAATGGCTTTACATTGTGAGGGGTGGGTGGTAGTGGGACCTGGGCCCACATGCAGAGAAGGCAGTAATGACATGAGGATTTACTGCAAGCCTTTCCTGAGGCCCCAGCCTGGCCAGTGGGCACACTCCTGTTAACAGCTTTAGTGCTGGTGAGCAGCAGGAAACATTTGGAATAGTGACATTCAGAGCTGAAATGTGCTCATGACAGATGGGAAAGCTAATTCACTCCTGGACAGTAGATGCCACAAAAGGTTAGTCACAGAGACATAGGTCTGCACATTGTAGATACAGTGGAGCATCAGCTTGAGGTATCATTCCTTTGCAAAATGAGTTTCTTTTCTATCATTCCTTCCAGTGGGTTCACGGCTCTTGGTGCTACATCCCACAGGGGAAGGGGCAACAACAAGCATTAGGTAGAGTCACACAACAGTCTACAGACAAGTCCAACCCAGCTACAGCTCTGTAGGTCCCATGGGGTAAGATTATAAGGTCAGGAGAGAATGTGCTTCAGAGAAAGCAAGCTCTGTATGCACTTAGGCTGCCAAATTATCAACCTACTGGTGTACTACAGGCTTACAACCTGAGTTCCTAAACAAACATGCACCGCTCCATGCAGATACTTCAGTTTACCTGTTAACAAAGAAAAGGCATTCCCCCAAACACACACTATTAGCTTTCTCCCCTTCTCTTAAAAAAGAAAATGCGAATTTAGTGAAAAAACAGTCTGTGTCCAACCAATGTTCTGAGAACTGAGAAGACCAAATGTTATCGTGCCAATGGGGGGAATGAATTTCAGAAGAGGCAGTCAACTAAAACTGCCAACCATATTCACATACTTAAGTCCACAGTACTGTTGGCCTGAATGTCCCAACTGAGTTTAATCTCTACAGAAATAGAACAAAGCAATTTCACCCATTTCTAAACTCAGTTTTTGCACTGGAAGGATTCCAGATAAGTTTGGACAGTAATCTCACTGCAGTGAGATACGTCAAGACTTTTCTATATCCAAGTCAACTCTAATACACCTAGGATGTTTGTAGGACTTCTGTATAACAATTGAAAGCTTGCTAATATTGTTCACTATAACCACTTCTATGGAAAAATACTTAGCAGTTATTATTCTTACACTTGGAGATGGTGCTCTAGCTACCTGGCCAAACATCCAGGGTTTTTGGTACTTCTCTCACTCACATTTCCATGTCATTTGTTCTACTGTCCCAGGGTGAAATTTATTTTCAGACCAGTTTGATGTTGTCAGAAATAAATAATTCTTTAAAAAACAGGATAGCAACAAGACCAAAAAAAAAAAAAAAAAAAAGAACATAAGAACATATAGCAGATGAAGTTTCTGCTCTGCTAAGAACAGACAAGACACCACCTGTCATGCCTTTACTGGTTGGAATAAGTACAACATCATGATAAATAACTGCACATACTTATTAGAAGATAAAACACATAACCAGAAGACACTTAACCACTATTTAACTTCCATCTCTTTGCTACTGTGGAGTTATGTGTCTAGGTCAGGTATCCATGCTCCATTTAGTCAACAGAGAAGGGGCAGGATATTTGCCTCCTCTATCTTTAGGCAACTCTTTCTGAGAAAACCTTTTCAGAGATGCTTACTTAAAACTGTTGGAAGGGAGGGGAGGGAGCTACCTAATGAAATATCTATCCGCACTGCCACAGCAACCCACTGAAAGCCTACTTGCATTGGGGATTTTACAACTCAACCTTGTGTCATTTCAGTGAAGTTCTCAGTATTTTATATTTAATATATTAAGAATACAAATTCAGTCAGTTAACTATGTTTAATGCAAGCCTTTGATTTTCACTGGGTTGGGAGCTCTTTCCTGTAGTAGCTATCTCCTTTTACGTTAGCGTTCTGTGTCAAGAAGCTGCACCCTATGACATTAAGGGTCTGAAAGTTTTATGACTGTATTCTGTAACACTAAAAATCAAAGAATCCAAATCAATGCTACAGATCACAGAATGCATCATTGGGACTTTCTCACCATTAAAAAAACATATCTCATGATCTATGTTGTAAATACACACTCAATCAATTTTTAAAACATATATTGCTCCGAGTGTGTAGTGATGGTAATGGGAATGGCAAGGATGTCACTGAGATATTCCTGCCCAAATGTCTCCCTTGAGTGGAAGATGTTTTATTGAACTGATACATGAAACTATCAAGACAGTCGTTACCAATACAGATACACACGGTTTGTTAGTTACAGCCAGACCCTTTTGTAGAGCTGACGACTAAAGTTACGGCCACTAATAACGGTAAAAACTGATTCTGTAAAGAAAATACTTCTATAATCCATAAGGGTGTTTATCACATGATGAGATACAACTTATCTTCATACAATCTTCTACACAGAGGCTTGTAAATACATTTTCCTCTGATAGATAAGGTAATAGAATCATAGAATCATGGAATTGTAGGGGTTGGAAGGGACCTGGAGAGATCATCAGGTCCAACCCCCCTGCCAAAGCAGCTCCCCAGCTCATATTGCACAGGTAGGCATCCAGAAAGTCTGGAATATCTCCAGAGAAGGAGACTCCACCACCTCCCTGGGCAGCCTGTCCCAGGGCTCTGTCACCCTCACTGTGTAAAAGTTCTTCCCCATGTTGGTGCGGAACTTCCTGTGCTCCAACGTGCAGCCATTGCCCCTTGTCCTGTCCCCACAGACACTGAAAAGGGGCTGGCCATTTCCCCCTGCATCCCATGCTTAAGATAATTATAAACATTAATTAGGTCCCCCCTTAGTCTTTTCTTCTCAAGACTGAACAGTCCCAGCTTATTCAGCCTCTCCTCATAGGGGAGATGTTCCAGGCCCTTAATCATCTTTGTAGCCCTTCTTTGGACTCTTTCCAGGAGATCCCTGTCCTTTTTATACCAGGGAGCCCAGAACTGGACACAATACTCCAGGTGGGGCCTGACCAGGGCAGAGTAGAGGGGGAGGATCACCTCCTTTGGCCTGCCGGCCACACTCCTCCTGATGCCCCCCAGGATCCCATTGGCTCTCTTAGGGCACACTGCTGGCTCATGGCCAACCTGTCATCCACCAGGACCCCCAGGTCCTTTTCCACAGAGCTCTTCTCCCCCAGCCTGTACTGAAACGAACGGTTGTTCCTTCCCAGGTGCAAGACTCTACACTTGCTTTTGTTGAACCTCATCTGGTTTCTCCCTGCCCAGCTCTCCAGCCTGTCCAGGTCTCGCTGGATGGCAGCGCAGTGTTCCTGCGTGTCAGCCACTCCTCCCAGCTTTGTATCATCAGGTACTTGCTGAGGGTGGATGCTGTTCTCTCATCAAGGTCGTCAATGAAGCAAAATTCTAACTTTTTCCTGAAAATTATTCAAACAACAGTGAAAATCAGGGTATCATTTTAGCCTTGATATTACATGGGTGATTACAGGTGATTTTTTAGGAATCAGACAAGAAAGCAGAAAACCAACCTATAAGCCAGTCTGAATGAAAGCAAACCATGCCATTTTTATTTCTCCTGTTCTGCTGCCATGCACAGGAAGGCAAGAAATGAAAGCCTCTATTAAACACAAGGTGGGAAAGGCTGCTAAATCAGACTGCTTAGCATTGAGAGAGCATGAAACAAAGAAGTGAAAACAGTGTAAACTTTCTGCATGCATCTGCAGCCCACTTGGTACTGCTCAGTGCGAGGCTGATAAAACTTCTTAAATTGTAAGATTGTAAGGTAATTGGGAGTTCAGTTGTACTTTAAATAGAGAGGGCTCCTTTAGGAGTTGGAAGAATCAATTACCACATATTAGACACAGCAGTTATAACTTTTCTGTGAGCCTTTAATTTGAAACCAGTAGGTCTGGTCCTCAGTAGAAAAGGATGTGCTTTGTAACTTTGACTTTAAACAGTATTTTCTCAGCCTTTTTCAACTGAGATTCTCTGTATTGCACAGCTTTCCTATCCGCCCCTGTCAATTCAGACTTTTGCACATCAGAGACTTACACTTGGGAGTCTTTCACTTTTAAAGCAATGACTGAACTGTATACATTGCTACTGCAGATTTCTCTAAAAATGTTTAAAAATATTACTAAACAGTAAACCTCTACATTGGTTTATTATACCAGTTTTTTACCCCAGAGACTTTAGGTCAAATCTAGATTAGGCAAACTGGTGCAACCTCATGGTTTCACCAGAACCATGGCAGTGCTTCATGCACATAGTAGCAGACCAGTTTACATTAGCTAGACGAGCAATCTTTGCTCAAGAGAGAAACCAAAGCCTAGGACAGCAACCTGCACTGGGCGTGATGCAAATTCACAGAAACAGAAAGGTTTTACCAGGTTCTGGTGTATGACATTAGTCACCACTTTTATGGGCACTCCAATTATAAAAGTCACTAAGATTCTCAGAGAGCAAGAGGGATACAACTTGCCAAAGCAGATCAGGAATCTGATCCCAGTTTACAGGGACAGAAAGTCATTACAACTAGATGGCCAGTTGTATGCAAGATGAATTGTTGTCTGTAGGTGCTGAAGGCAAGAATGTTCATACCACAGAACTGTCATGCCTCTCAAAGTACACTTTGTGATAGCCTGAAAGGGAATTCCTGAGCAAAGAAACCAAGACATTAGAAACAATGCTTTCTGCTTAAAATACAGCATCTAACTATTTAAATGCATTATTCTGCTGTGATACTGGAGTACAAAATTAAAGATGCCTAAACAACTTAGGGAACTGTTTCATTTTCAGATGCAATACAGGCTATTTGGTCAAGGATGTGCTCTGCAAAATGTTTTTTTTCCTACATTTGTGCCATCTCCACTGGTCACAAGCAGTAATTACTAATGATGAAGAAATGTAAACAGGAAAAAAACACTGGCAAAACTTGTCTGCCAGCTCCCTAATTTCCTAAAACTAATAGGACCATCTTCCTCACTTTGAAGAGAGAGACCAGACATCTCATGTAGCAACCCTGACTGTGACAGAAGTGCAACACAACATCTGATCTCCTCACCTTAGTGGGGGATGTGATTTATGGAAATCAGATTAAAGAACTGCTGTTCAGACCAGGCTTGGATTTACAGGGACTTGGTGGCAGTGAGGAGAGGGGAAGGTGGTGGTAATGGCTGACTGAGAAAGCAGTAGCACCGTTAATTCACAGTGCAGGTGGAGGGGAAGCTGCAGCACAGAGCGAGCACAGCTTTTCCACCTTTCCTGAAATGAAAGTTCACATCAGGTTCTGCTATCATTATCTGGTTACCACTGTAAAGGCATCTAAACTCACAGTTTACCATGCTGAGTATGAAAAATAGCAGCAAATTGTGGACTATTTTCATCAGGTTTTCTTCAGCTAATTTCATTCCTATAAGATCACTCATAGCTGCTCAGAAATGCCTAATGAAAAGAGAAATAGTGTATCTGATTCCAGTCATGCTGTTCTAAGGCAATTAATCGGAGTCATCATTACCTTAAACACTTTCATTCAGAGTGGGTTTTATGATGAGCTCAAGAAAAGTAAATGCTGTTTCAAACAGGTGCCTCTATATATTAAATCAAATAAATGAATGATAAAGTGCTGGCACTTTTTGGCTGTAATCCTGTTATTGCTTAGAGCCATTTCTAATGCAAACGAAGACTGATGTAGCAGAGCTATTTAGCAATTTTCTTTGATGGGCAGTGCTGACTGCTGGAAAGTGGCAGGAGTGCAACTGCTCAGATGTGGAGTGCTCCAACATGTCTTGTAAGATTCCTTCCCAAATCTAATGATCACACACACACACCCACCCCTGCAAAGTGTAATTTTTAAACAAGGCTCAGCTGAGCAATGCAAGCCTATCTTTGCACAGAGACCAAGCCACAAGAGATACTCTAGCCATACAGAATTTCAGGGAACTTGTGATTTCTAGTGAATTCACTGAGGATTTCCACAGCTTCCTCTATAAAAATTCACTTGACGTGGATTTGATCATCGCTTGGTCATCCAGGATGGCCTCCCAAGCAAGCATGAACTTGCATAGGCAAGCATACACTCTTGTGCTTCCTGAAGGTCAGGGCAGTGCATCAGGGGCCACTTGGGAACCCTGACTGAAGGGTATCTTCCTAGCTCTGCTGTAGACTAGCAGGATGATACCTGTGCACAACTTGACAAATGACTCCCTGCATGAGTTTTACAATCAGGAAAATGGGGAAATTAAAGCTGATTTAACATCCTGCAGTGCTTTAAGGTCTGTGGATGATATGCATTATGATATGCTAAATATTATTAATGAAATCTAACAGGAGGAAGAACACTGGCTTCAATCTTGGAAGGGAAGATGGGCTCGGGAACTATCCCTCTATTTAATAAAACATTGCATGAGGGCAGTAGGAGGCTGTCATCATGTAAGAGCATATATACAAAATGTGGAAGATTATATGTCTACTGTAAATTCAAGCACAGAAAACTTCTTCAGACGGCAGACTCTCTGAAAGCAATGTGAAACGGTGCATAAAGATCAGCTTTACAATGGAATAGCACGGGTCTCTTCAGGATATATATGGGAACAGAATAAGTCACAGCTAACCTCAATTTCTTGGGCTTCTTTGATGCTTGTGTCTTATCAATGAGGGACATGGCACTAACTGGAAACCCCAAACTACCAAGATGCTACACTGCTGGCTGTAGCCCAGATCCAGACCTTCAGACCCAGTTACACAACATTAGAAGAGGCAAAGTGTTAGAAAGAAGCAGCAAAGAAGAAAGACCAGATCCCCATGTCTGCACTAGCTACGCCCAAAACCCAGAACACACATCCTGCTAACAATATCACAAAGCAGATGCAGTCCTGCACAGCGTGTGGCTGGGGACACTCAGAGAGAGACCCGAACATACCTCCCCCAGCCCTTACCACACACTGCTGCACACTCAGGGGGAGCAATGCTATTTATACTGCCTCATCCAGAGAAAAGAGAGACATGGTATTCTGAAGTAAATGAAAGTATCAATAAAACCACTTCCACAAACATAGGAGAAGATCTGGAAAACTGGGCAGACCTTACTGAAGAAAACGGCCAGGTAAAAACCCTCAGAAAGTGGTTTTCCAGTCAAGCTGCCCAGGTTTGAAGGATGCTAACAGGATTTTTGCAACAGTATTTCACTATATTTTTTGCTCAGACTTCCCCACCTGAGGAATGACTTAGGAAATGGAGAAGCAAGGCTTGCTGAGATCCATATGTTCTGGTGAGAAGAGATGTAACTCTGAGCTTTTTCCACAAGACTGGGCATGGCAATCTGTCCTCAAAGGGCATATTTACAGGAAATCATCAAAGATAAATTTGTGGTTTCCACTTTCCTGATTGGAGCGGATGGTACTGGATGATTGCTATTCCAGGCCCTCAGGTTTCCTGCTGTTTTCAATACTTTGCACTTTAAACTGTCTTACAACTGACTTTGGGGTTTCTTTTTAAAAAATTTATTTATTAAAAAACCACTTCCATCCATTTAACTAGTTAATGCTTTCACAGCCTTTTGAAGCTGTAAAGCACTGCAAATTTATAAACTGTTCTTAATAATCATTTGGACAAATGGATCCAGAAAATTGCATATTGATGGAAGGAGTTTATGTTCTTTGCAGTCAAATATTTCCTCGCTCATTTCATGCAAAATTGCTTGGCCAAACAGATTTTCCCAAGGCTCTCTTAATAATGAATGTAACTTTCTTTTGTTTCTGGCTCTTCTCCGAACCCATCAGGAAAGGGTAAAGCATAATGACATAGGTCTGTTGTCTCCTGTAACCCTCTGGGACTGTTTTTCTAATGTGATTGTTTGAAAATCAGCAGTTTTCTGCCAGGAAATAAAACAAGTCATTTTCCTTCCAAGTAACACTGAAAAAATCTGAATGCCACAGAGCCTGCTCACTCATGCAACATTAATTTTTAAAAGAATCAATTTTGTAATCTTTCAATTATAGTTTATTGTAATGATAATAATCACTGAGAAATCAGGGTTTTTTCCACTGCTAGTGCTGCTGGCTGTCATCAAACCACTTTCAGCAATGCTGAAAAACACCTGGACTAATAAACCAGGCATTATTTATTTATACTTTAGTTTTACTTATTTAGAAACATATTAAACATCAATTCCCTTTGCAGTTGGTGATGTTACAAAAACTGAAAACAAATAAATTATATCTGTAGCACATAAAGACCTAAAAGTCACTGCCAGTCTGGCAGTCTTGTACTGTCATAATTGAAAAGTACTTGCAAAAAGCCAAAAGAAACCATGTGGACCTCACCCATTGCTGACACTACAAGAACACATGAAGTAGGGCTCTGTGCGAACACCTCTTGTGCTGGAGGCTCACAGAAAGGCTGCCATGGCTCAGGACTTCGCTTTTCACTCTGAAGTCATTGTGTTGGGTGTTTGGTACGCTTAAGCACAAACATCAAGCCTTTGTGATAGCTCTATATATACATGTGTATAAATTGCTGTATAACAGCTCCAAACCTTTGCCAACACTTGCCTATACAGACCTACAGTTGTGTAACAGGGAACACGCACTGTGCATAGAGCAGGTCATGCCAGAGCTTAGCACTTCACAGCATCAGCACAATGGGTTTATATTATGTTCTCATTTTACAATAAAAAGTGTACAGAAAAAGAACTTGTTTTCTGATCAAAATCTGAGCTCCCTGCTGTTTTAATTCCTGTAACCAACAATCATCAATAAATAATCATGCACAGTTTCTACATCCCACTGTGATATTTTGTTTTAAGTACTGGATGTACTGCATAGGGATCTGCAATTCCAGATCAGACTTTCAGTGTTCTGCTCCAGGATTCAAGTGAAAGAGCAAGCACAAGGGCAAGGGCACAGAGGGGAGAGCTGTTCTTCATCAGATACCTTGCAGGTCTGTGAGCTGTTTTAAAAGAGATTGTGCTGAAAACAGGAGGTGTGTTTGAGGCAATATGTTTCACAATAGAAGGACAAGAGGCTGAAAGAAGAAAGCTATATAGTTGATATAGTTACATACAACAAGGCAGGAAATCAAAGAGGGAAAAATGTGGAAAATATCAGTAAAGTAGTGACAGAGAAGGAAAAAAATGTTTGATGGAAAGCAAGAAACTTGCCAAATGGAAACAAGTATCCCATTAAAGAGAAACATGAACAAGGAAGAGTTTGTGACAGAAGTACAGTGACAACATTACAGCCTGTGATTTGAGATAGCTAATCCAAGTGGAAAAGTCTGAGATGGGCGTAAGAAGGCGGTACAAAAGTTGAAAGGCATCAGGCATTGCTTTGGACAGGGTCTCAGGCCTCACAGACGATGTAGGTATGTACTGAGCTCTCCTGGTATGCAAAACCAGCCTCAGATAGTAACCAGGATCTGAACACCACCATGCAACCATGTACGCTGTGGCTTATAAATTGCACCCACCGTTTAACTCACTGGAACAGAAAATGAAGCCCTACCTTTGCAAAGACACAAGAACTGTCACCTCCAAGGAGACAATCCTGCAGGTGGATGCACCAAATAAATCAGCTGGCTGCCAGCCTCACTCTTCTCTGTAGCACTCCCAGCCTGGCAGCCTGGAGATGCCTCAGCCTTCCTATCAGCTATGGGCAAGAGCAGCAGGGAAGGTGGCAGAAAGGTGGAGTTCATAGTCCCCTCCCCTCAACAGGAAAGTCCTCTCCACCTCCTTGGTAGAGAGGCGAAGCTGCCAGCTCTATCCCTGGCTCTCCTCATCCCCTTCTACTCTCCATCTTCACCTCCCAGGCAGGTCTAGAGCGCTCCCTGGGTATACTGGGGATAGGACACTGGGCAGTGGAGGAATGGCAGAAGGCCAAGTCATTCATTCATTCGTTCATTGAATAAAGAAACCAAGCCATTTGTTTCTGAAATGTAGGCAATTAACATAAACTAATTAAATATCACACTGGTAGACCAAAGACATTTTCTATTGATGTAATTGGGTATAATACCTAGAAAAATCAATGCAATTGTATTTTTAATGCCTAGTTCATGACTGCTTAATTCATATCCATCAACTCTGTTTTGGAGTGAAATACATTAGACAATATAATTCCCACTTCCATGAATCTGGCATTTGAAGGTAACATTCAACCATGCCATTATTTTTAGAAAATATTCAAAGTATTGAAAACTGAGGGGACAACCTTACTGCAACTTTAAAAGTCAGTGTAGTCTGATTTGGATATACAAATACTAAAATGCCTTAATCCTAATCAACATTCTTGCCATTAAGATAATTTGGGAGCTCTATCTACGCATTCCTGAACTAAGCACTTTTAACTTGGAGCTCAGTATCCCAACCCACAAAATGAGGGGCTTCTCTATCCACATCAAAGCATTGTTTTTCTGTTTGTGCTTGCATGTTCCACCTCTGGATACAATAGAAAAGGAATTTGCTCACATGGCTGACAACACTGCTCAGCAGTAGACAAAATTGCCATAGATGGTAACACGTACATTTAGCATTTCTCATTCACCTGAAGAGAGGGTTATTCTACTGGCTGACTTGGTGTCAAGCTGCCTTCATTTTTCTACCACATCAAACCTGAGGGACCTACAATCATTTTAAATTTTTTCTTCCATGCAGTCATGTTGAAAGATTTGATTACCTCAGAAAACTTAAGTTCAAAAGTGTTCTTTGTGAAGACTATATGTACCATTTGATAAAAAAGAACTTGCAACCATTGGCTTGAAAACAGTCATATTTTGACATACATAGAGAGTGGGTGCAACCTGTACTGAAGCATGCAAACCTACAAATCTGTGCAGTGTTCTCTTTATGGGAACTGCAACAGTATTGTATAATGTAATTAGATATAAACTTCTCTGTTTTCTTTAGCTATTAACATTATGTAAAGATAAACTAAAACATAATGAGTCTTTTCATTATTACATAATTGTTATTTTAATGGTTACATCACAGGAAATATAATACTATTCATACTTCCACCTCTCCTATTAGTGGGCAATTATTTTTAAACTTTCATTGTAATTTACCCACAGTGACTAACTTATTAATGCCACCATTTTAGTATAATGATGACCACAGTTTTGAAATCAATAGGATAGCATCAGGGAAAAATGTAAAATAAGGAAAAAATACATTGATATGTCAGTCTCAGTCTTCATATGCAGGCAGGTTAAGGGAAACATGTGGAGCTGGTCTTGCTACTGCTATCCTAAAACTCATCAAAGACATATGAAACCAGTGGCTATTACTTCAAAAACAGAGGAAAACTTTTAAGTGATCCAGAATTAAAAACTTGGAAGTAAAATTGGAATATGCCCACCCTGAATATATCATCCCTGAGTACTATTCTAAACCATATCCAGAACTATTACCTGAAATACGCTGTTCCCCACTGATATACAATAAACTGGCCTTAGTTACTCACCCATTCATTGCCCTTCTCATAATGAAGCAAAGCTGTGTATCTTGGCAGGAAGCCACTGATTCTTAGATAGGTCTAAGCAGTACATAAAGCTTGAGGATATCCTATATAAAGTTAAATGAGGTTTCACATCCTTAAGGCAAATCCATGAATGAGACCTAAATATAGCTTTAGGAGTGAGAAGGCTCTAGGATGCCACCGCAGCTGAAAGTCCCTGGCAGGATCTGTTCAGTATTGCTAAAATCCTTTGCTTTCTTGGAGGAGGTAAAGACAATTTAAGACCATGAAATAAGCCTAGAGGAGTTAAGGATCACTGCTTTTTCTACTCTGAATATGAAACACATTTCAACAGTGTTATCACTAAGACAAAATCAGAGCTACACAGAGAGAGAAAGAAAAACCCAAACACTAAGCTCCATCCCTTGATATAAGAAACAGCTACACATGACAAACACAACTCACATTTCTTAATGGGCTTGAGGAAGCCATAGAGACAATGCTAAGATGGGTGGACACAAGGCAGGAAACAAATTGAAACTAAAATTCTTCTTTTAGATTAATAATGCTTTGCAAACACTCCCGAGATTTTATTTCCCTAAAATTGTGGCTGATTGTAAAATGTCAAGTGACTACCACTAATTTCATGTGGATGGAAGTGCCAGAACTTGAAGCACATGACTGGGAAAAGTCCTGCTGGACAGCAAGCTCAATAAGAGTGAACAGTATGCTGCTGTGACAAAGAAAGCCAGCAGGATACTGAGTTGCATTAACAAGGGCATCAACAGATGATGAAGTCATCGTCCCACTCTGCTCAGCGCTGGTCAGGCCACACCTGACAATCTGGTTTTGGTCTCCACTATACACAGAAGATGTGGACAGGCTGTAGAGGGTCCAAAGAAGGGCTATCAAGATGATGCAAGGATGGGTAAGCCTTCCATGTGAGGAAAGGCTGAGAGAACAGGGTTTGTTCCACCTTTAGAAAAGGCAGCCTAGGAGACACCTCATCAGTATTTAAAGGGTGGCTACAAAGAAGATGGAGACTCCCTTTCTGCAAGGAGTCACAGGGAAATAGATGAAGGGTAATAGGTGCAAGTTACTCCTGGGGAGATTCTGATTGGACTCTAGAGGAAGTTTTTTCACAATGAGAGCAGCCATTGGAATAATCTCCTCAGGGAAGCAGTGGATTCCCCAGCACTGGACACTTTTAAGATTTGGCTGGACAGGGTGCAGGGCCATCTTGTCCAGGTGGTGGTTTTGCCAAGAAAGGTTGGGCCAAATGATCCTGGAAGTCCCATCCAACGTGGTATTCTGTGATACTATGATTGCCATGTTTGGCTGAAAACAGGTTATAGAGCACCAGAAATTCATTCATTTTGCAGTTCCAGATCATTCCAACCCAAAATTAGCACTGTAAGAGATAGAAATGTCTTCATAGTAAGCATATAACATTCAAAAAGCCCTGTGGGCATGAATTTCTGCACATCAATAGCTCCCACATTCCCCCAGTGTCCTTTTCTCAGGGGAGCCAAGTTGTAAAAAGGGGATAAATATTCCTTGCCTCACAAAGGCGTTCTGAGGCTTAAGCGGTATCTACATTATTTTCAGAAATGCTCTCATGGAAAATGTTTGGGATGCTCCTCAGAGACAGGAGCACTAGCATCTCTAATGAACGTACTTCAAGGAAAACTCTGAAACAACATATGGAGAGCAAACTGAACACAGAGCACATATTTCTGACATTTATCTTTGTTTTTATTGTTAAGATAAAAGCACGCTGTTTGTTTCTTAGGATTTCATCTGCTATTGCTTTCTTTCTCTGTGTCTTATTCTACACTAGTGACATCATCTGCAGCAATTTTTAAAGTTTTGCAGCAAATCCTGTTCTTTGGAAGTTTTAATGAGTCATGTAGAGAATGTTATTAGACAGAGAGTTCATGCCTCCTCTCTGTAACCAGTATGACTATAGCAGAGAGGACATGCTTCCTGGGATGACTGACTTAAAAATAAAAATGAAGAAAAATAAGTCTCCAAAGATCAGGATGGGATAGTAACAGCAAACTTGCAAAGAACAAATATGGGCATTTTGAAACCTTTTCTTCTATTGCAGTTGCATGTATACTAAATACTGATGTACTCGATAGGGTTGTTCTGGTTTGGAGATGAGTGGGGTCTCTGCTATGCAGTTCCAACTGTTCTGAACGCCACTGCAAACAGGAATTGCTTATAAAATCTTGCAAATAGAATGGCTGGGTCTTTGAACATCTGTGTCAAAAAGCATTCCCCATCACACCCGAACTAAGCTAATTGCTGTTCAATACCCAAGACACCAGGCAAACTATTTGAAGACACTCCCCATGATTCATAATAAATCCCCACAGTGGTAGCAATGATTTTTCAAACTGTTATAGCTTCCAAAACCTGCTGAAGACATGAATGTCTGAGAAAAATTGTACATGCTGCTCTCGTGTATGTTACTCTTTAAATGCATAGCTACCTCACGGTTAAAAGCTCGGAGAATTGGAGTATCACAGGGACTGTATAGGATGTAGTCAGTGATTGTTTTCTAAACGCAGGTTGTAGCATATCCCAATAGCACATCAAGATCTCCAAGAAGCATGGCTGTGAATCCTGAGTTACCTTCAAAGACGTGTGCTATAAATCCATGTGCACACATACATATCACTACAGTTTCACTGTTCTGAAACTGCAGCCTGAATTCTGTATATGGGATACAGGATAACAGACATATAAACAAAACAGTGTAGAACATCTGTTTTGTTTCTATCTGGGTAAAAAGACACATTGAAGATGCGTATAAGCAAGTGTCTAGCTAACACTGAGTTTTAAATTAATTTAATGAGACAAAATTTCACTGTTGCCCCCCAGTTTTCCTCCCACCTATATGTATGAGGTCTCACACAGACTTGATTTCATACCAATTAGACTGTCAGTGGAGTATTTGTTTAGTAATCTTTCTACATCTTAAGATAAAATATTGCAACATCAGTTCACACTAAACTGTTTCTACCTCTGAACAGTTTTCCTTTTGCTGTGTGGCCTACTTATTCAAAGCTTTGAGAAGATAATCTTTTGTAGACATCATTGAGATACATTAAATTAGTTCTTGTACTCCTCTTCCTATAAAAGTCTTTTCTACTAAGTCTTACTAGCTAGTAGGTGGACAGATGTGCAGAAAATCTTATCTATCTGAAGCAACAAATCACTCCAGTGTTTTATTCCCTTCCTCCTAAAGTTGTTATCCCCACTTGAGCAGCTACAATCTAACACAAAACCTCTTGGTGCATCTCATGCAGTTTGACTGCAGCATGTTGTCTTTTGCTAAACATTGTAAATACGGCTCAGTGCACTTTAGAGAGCTTCCATTAGGAAACCCACAGTTATCAGTAACCCACAGGTATCACACTGAAGCAATAGCCACATTGTATTTATTTTCCAATCTATTTAATATATCTTAGAAAAGCATTGCTGTGTGACAACTAGTGGTAAGTGTAGACTTCAATGGTAATCACTTTGTGTTTTTAAAGACAATTATTTCAGCTGGCAGCAAGGCTGTTAAAAAATAGAATAATTTCTTGATTTTAAAAAGAAATTTATTCTGTTCCTTTAAAATTTTAAGCTCCTTTAGGAAAGTTAAGGTCTACTTTAAAAACTGTGGTCTGAGAAATCAAAAATATTGCACTGTGGAAGATGATCCATTGAAGGTTCTGTGAACACCAATCCCTTCATTCAAAATCTATGCCTCTGCTAATTTTTCCCTCCAAGTCTTCTGCCTTGGCAGCCTCCACCACCAGCAGCAAAACTGGAACCACTGCGATCCACAGTGCTACTGGGATTGCTAGCATATGAATCACTGACTTGCCTAATCCTTTGAAAAGGTGTATGTTCATGGGAAAAGTTGAGGCAGAATATCACCTACTCCCACTGTCCCAAGATATCCACAATACTCTCTTGACTATAAAAGCTGCAGAATATTTAAAGGACAGGATGGAAAAGGTGTCTGTGTAATTAGGACAATACCAAACACTATAAAGATTTAACAACTAGCTTGTCAGGAGCAGAAAGCAGATTCAGTGGCACTTAAGGATGTGATAAATTAAAAGGAATAGATGTTGGATTAATTCAAAGAAGGTTTGAAAATTTAAAGCTAAAGTATATTCTGACTATATACTTCTTCACTTAAATCTTTAGGTAAAAAGAAATTTCTCCATGGCTAAAGTCAGCAACCACCAGAGAATCAATACCTCTCTGAGCCCAGAGCAATCGATACACAGCCACACTTTTATCACAAAATATTAGCTAATATTGATATTTTTTAATAAAGTTTCACTTTAGTATGTAATTAGTGTAATGTAGTAGGAGCTGTGTTTCTCAACAAAAGTGCCAGTGCTTTATACAGCATTTACTGGCATGTTAATAAAAACTGGACTACGGCTATGGAGTTCCATCTGCCTAATAGAGAAAAATGTTAATCTTAATTAGGAAAATCTTCATAAAGAAATATAAATGCAGTTACTAATGAACTGCAGGGAATAAGTGTAGGACACGCAGGAACAACTGGGTTTTTACCAGGAAATGGAAGAGCAAATATAAACCCCAAAACAGTTGTTAGCTGTCCAGTGATTGACCACAAATAGCAATAGATGCTGAGGTTTTAAGTGTTTTATAATGAAAAATCTATTTATTTCATTAAGGTTTCATGCTTCAGACCCTTGTTTTTTCAGGTAATAAAGCAGTCTTAGCTGACAATGAAACTATTTAAACCCTCTATGAATTAAAATGGACAAATCCATTAGCATTTTTTGAAGGAATTGCTTTATAAAAGAAAGAACGGAGTGCCAAGCAATGGTTCAAGAAAGATCCACCATCAAACACTTGAAAAACAGTCATTAGCAATATCAAACACATATTTGGGGGTTTGCTGTGATGCTCACAGGCAGGTGAGAACTTTTTGCTGATTGGTGTGGCAGTAGAATCAACATCGTTGTGATAAAGAATATATATCAAAACATAGACTACAATTCATTTTTGTCCTTACAAATGTTTCAACAGGCATTGTACATATCCTGTCAGTCTGAATCAGTTTTTCCATCATTTTCTTCCAAGAGTTCTGTAATTTAAAGATGCAAATGTTCCTTAACTCTGCTGCTCTTTTACTTTCAAAATGAAATGAACTTTTACTCATTTTCCAGAATTAATTTATTTTAGAAGTAGCATGTTAATGCAAAGCACAGATGGGAAGTACTTCCCAAGTCCCAAAACCTAACTCTTTGAGCTAGATTCAATGTCAATGTGCACAACTTCCCTAATGAAAAACTTCTTTCTGCTAATAAAACCTAACACTAGCTAAGACTTTCTCTGAATGGGAAACTGCTACATATATGTAAGCAAGTGCAAATGTGGAAATAGCATTACTGTAATATTTCACTCAAGCCAACAACCAGAAATACAGCATAAAACTCTGGCATTGCGGCCGCTGAGAGCTCCACTATCTCAATTCACAGAGAATATCACCAAACAAAAGAAGTTGCAGCTAGCTGAACCTCAGGGAATGTAATTTCATTTATTCATTGCAATGACATTTTTACTAGACTACAGCTTCACATAGATTAGTCAGACACATCAAAAAACCACATATTAGCTGAGGTGAAGCTCTGATGACTGCGGTTGTCTAACAGTGTCAATCTAAACTTTAGATGAATGTAATTTGTTAGCTTTAAATGACAGAGATATAATACAGATTTCATATATCGCCAAAGACATAAATAATTAGTGAGCAGAACTGAGTACAATAGCAGGTTGCACACACCCCCAAATTTTGAATCTTGATGCAGAAGTCAATGATCAGAATGATCCATCTTTCTCCCTTGAGCAATAAAACAGCTTTCTCACAACCTAACACATCGCACCACCTGGCATGAACAGAGGACACTAAGAACTTCTAGGAGAGAAGCACAAAAGCAATTTAGTTTCTTTGGAACTGTCCAAGATATTAACAAAGATCCTTCAGAAATAGCCATCTGACTACAAATGTGGCTCAGTGACCCTATCTCCTGTAGACTTGCCTGTATAGCTAATAATCTCAAACAAATGTTGTGGAGTTGACTGAAATATTTGGGTATGGGATGGGTGTCGTTAGAGTTAAGACACTGTGTGGAAAGTCAATTGCCTACCAAATGGTCTGGGTTTCAGAACATTATCTCCTGTCTCTTAACAGGAATTTTAGGAGCTCAGAATATCTCTCCTCAGCAAAGCTCAGCAGGCTCTTTTTGGTAGTTATTTCTTGGGAGTGTGACTGGAAACACCAAATCAAGCTGTGCTTTGGGCAGTATCAGCACACACATTACCCACTGTTTCCTGGGGCTCAATGTCCCCCACATGTAGTGTGGCAGGAGCGGACTGATCACATCACCTGCCTCAAGAGGGATTGTGGTGCTGTGACATCAGATGCACTGCTCAGATGTACTGTGCCAAGTGGTTACTCTGAGATCTGTGTGGTATAAACACAAATGGAGACTGCAGTCTGGATGACATTAGACCGCTCCACTGATATTAGCAGAGGTGTATTTTATCATTGCTTTTTGAAAGTGACTTTTAATGCAGACTGTTTTCTAAATGATCCTTAAAAGACACTCCCTTTTTCCTCATCACCTTCACCTAAGGCAATAACATCCAGTAGCATTGATCTATTTGCTGCTAATTTTCATTAATTTTACCCTCCCTAAGGGTGGTGCAGCTTTGGTGCCAGCTAATTAAAACCTATTTAGAACTGTTCAGTGCACTTTATCAGACCAGAATTAGCTCTTCTACTTTAATGAAGACTACAGTTTTCTTTGTTATTACCAATTAAATGTTGTTATATCATATTGCATTGTATTTCTAATTCATGGTAAAGATACAGATGGCTTTAGAACCACTTACCTGGATTGAAGTACACATGAAGATGTCACATTTAATAATTACCTAATGTTTCTTTAAATCCTTCCACTTGACTCAATACATATAACATGCCAAAACATTAGTGAAGTACTAGGTGAAGCTGCCAGCTTTATGTTCCCTCTAGGGAAGTACCAAGTAAAACGCATTAATGAAAAATTGTGACTGTCTGGTAATGAATATTATTTATGTACAGCAATTATTCAAAGTGGCTGAGCATTCACCACCTTGAACTCAAATGCTTCACTAATGAAGACTCTCAGAAAGAACATATGTCCCCCAGATTCAGAATACTGCACGCAAGGTTAATTCTCCAGCGTGAATAGCACTATCAGAGGGTATTTGGTACTCTTGTAGAATTACAGAATGCTTTACTGTGAAATAAGCAAGCCTGCTTGTTGGACATTATTGGTTCATTCTTCCATGAACCAATAAAACCCCATTTGTCAATCCCAAAGCTGTGGGTTTTGAACCTGCACTCAGTGAAGTCAGGGATGAAGCTCCCACATCAGTAGTACAGGACACAGGTTTTTCTCCAATAGAGGACTAGCTGCAGCATATACCTGTTAGTTGTTTCTCCTAACATCTGTTAAAACTTAAGCACTTCTAAGATGAAGCTATTGGAAAGTCCCACTAATTACCTAAAAAGATGGTACATCAAAGAGTAGAAATAGAAAGCTCATTAAAGGCTTGACAGACTAGAAATCTGTTTCAATGTTACCATGCATTAGTAGCATACACTGTACATAAGGACAGTATTTTAGGATTAAACTAAAATAGATGTGGTTGCAATCCACTCAGTACATTTTAAAATATGAGTTGAACTTGGGTCTCTTCCAGAACTTTTGCTGGGAACATGTTGAAACAGACCTCTGTTCAATCTAATATTGCAAGAAAGAGTTGATGTTTCTCTGAGGAACTGAAGGAATATTTGGCTGAGGAACCTGAGTCTGTCTCAGCATCATAATAGTCTGGCACGATGCACGATACTATTTTCATCACCCACAAATCTCTTGTGCTCTCCCTTTACTGCTTCCACAAATGTCACATACCTCTAACAGCCTCATGACCCTCCCTAGAAACAGCAGATGGGTCCTGTGAATTGAAGATGTTAAAGAAAATGAAACAGTTTCCAAACTGAGGTCCCCTGATTAGTAGGGAACTGCAGGATGTTTTCTTGTGATACAGAAGGTGTTGGCTGGTGACACGTCAATTGTTTCCCTTGTTTCTGTCCGACAGGTGCAATAAATGATGTTAAAAACACCACTTAAGATTTGATGTGGAAAAGTAGGACTAAAATGAAAGTTGCAGCATATACAAGGATGTTATCCAATTGCCACTGTGGGAAGCAGTAGGGTTTTTTCCACAGTGTAAAAGGAAGCACATGAAAACAGTGTGATGTGGGTCATGAGACAGACCCTTTACAGTTTGCCTCTGTTCATAATGTGAAAGTTCTAATTGTTATAATGGTTTAAGTGTAAAGAAATTTGGCCACTTTGCCATTAGACTGCTTAAGAACTTTGCTGATAAGCACTGGGACAAGTTCAATCTACATTAACGTGGAAAGAAGCATTTGCATTGCGTTAATTGCATAATAATAAAAGCTTGAGATGTGTTAAATTGTTGAAGAAGAATGGATTAGGCTGGAGATGAGAATTCTTTGACATTGGATGATGAGATTTTTTGATAGGGGATACTAAAGTCTGGTGTCACATTAAGGATTTTTATAAGGTATTGTGATGTCATCAAACCACAATAACCTTGACACCTTTAAGACATATGGAGCGCCTTCCAACTCCAGAATTGCAGCAGCAATATGTGCACATGGTGAAAAAGCTGAGGGCCAAGTTCTTCCCACATTTCAATAGTTTTTTTAAAAAAGGAAGAAATCAATTCTAACCCAGTTTTGACAGTTAAATAACAAAGTGAATCAAGGGAGACTGAGCGAACAGGCTCCTTTACATCAAAAGCTAAGTCAAAAGTTCGGACTAAGTTAAACTGAATTTTTAATTTGGTCAGAATACCTTCAGTCCTTCACAACTTCAAATTCAGTATGTGCAAATTCCAAAATTATTACAAAGGAACAGCTGTGATGTGGAAACTCCTTCCCAGTCAGCTCCACTGACTATGCACGGCAGGTGCCCTTCCACATCAAAACACAGACAATCAGAATTTTTGCAGCTCAGTTACAAAACCCTGTAATTTGTGATCTAAATTCCACAAATCCAATTTCTGCTCTGAACATGCTAGCCAAAACAGTGGCCCTGACACTTTCATTTCCTTGCAGTCCCTACTTGAGAGCATAAACGCACATTCTAAGGCATGAAAAACACAGTTTCAGCATAATTCTGGTAAAAACCTAAATCTATTACAGTATCACTGATAATCCATTTTCACCAAGAAATAGAAATAGTGCATAACCTTGAGGTTTGTGTTTGAAGAAAAGCTACAGTGAATCTCAACAGAGAATAAAATACAATATCCAGAGTTATCCTGAGGTTGTGCATTTGGAAATGTTTGTGCAGGATTATCCTCTTCAAATAAAATGTCAATTTAATCAATAGTAAATTGAGCTGAAAACAACACACAGTTTTGAAAACGTTTCAGGAAGATATCCAATATTTTTGGGACTCAAGCCAACAGAAATGGAAAGAACAGAAGGTAGTGTAGGTGGGGTAAATGGGGCCTAGCTGCTGCCTCATCAAGTGCTTATAACAGTCAAAACCATATAACAATCCATTAAAAATATATCTAGGGACTCATTTCGCAGCTGGCATCCAGCATGGATGTCTCCCATGTACCTTTTGTCCAACATTATAATTGTTCTTCACAAGTAGGACTTACCGGTCTTTTCCCGTCTCCTTCTTGAATACTGCATCACAGTAACTCATGCGCTTTTCTGTTGTCACATAGATTTTGGCAGTTGGGTAGCTGTCAACAGTTTTCTTCAGCATGTTGTACACAATGCCATTTCCATCCTTCCTCATGTTTCGGAAAGGTCCCCAGATCACATAAACAGTGTTGTTGGTTTCTTTGAAAAAGTACTCGGGATTCTTGAGTAGGAGAGGCACGCTTGTGTGAGAGACCACTCTTACAGTTGTCCTCTTCCCAACATCCTCCTCATAGCCCTTTGTGGGAGCATTGTTCATCCTCCATATGCAGGAGGACTTGTCTATCTCAGCTCCCACCTTCTGGCCAGCCATCTGTCCCGAGTTTGAAACAATGGCACAGAGGTCACAGTCAAGTTGTAGAGGCTAGAAGAAAGAAAACAAAAATATGTGGCAAGTCTTTCTTTGTAAAACATGAAGAGTGAACATTCATTTAAAAGACAGACATGCACAGTCCAACAAATTGACAGCAATGCTTCTATTTAAAAAAAAGAAATTAAATCCCCATGTGCTAGAGGTGGCAGAAAACCCTATCACTACAATCCTCTTTGGTTAAATGGGTGGTAGTTCCAAATCTTTTCCTTTGTTCTCCACCTTGCAAAGCCAACTATAAAAATAATAATTCCTTTTTTTCACTTACAGTTGATTCTTTCCACTACAAAAAACCAAAAAACCAAAAAACCAAGCAGCAGCACAAACCAATATTTAGATCAATGCCTTTTCTCTTTTAACAAGTTGTTGTCAGCAATAGGAAAAAAGTACAGAAAACATAATACAGGAACTTTAACTGTACACTGACTGTGGTTAGGTGTCTGAATGAATTGTTCCCAAATTTGTGATAGACATCAAACACGAGATGCAACTCTATAAAGCAATCTAGTAGCATGAAAATCCTGCAGTCAAAAAGCAGAAGTAGACAAAGGAATATGGTGTTCTCTCTGGAGAATAGTTATGACCCATGAAAAATGAGAGGCAGATGGACTGATGACATGTGAACTAGGAACTTAATCCTGGGCAAACTGAAGAGAAAGACAGTATTTCCTGAGCACATTCTGGCTACTATTTCTCCGGTATGAATTGAAAACAGTTATCTGTCTAACAGAGATATAGGGGCCTGTCTGATTTTTTATTTGTCAGATTATAAACAATAAACTTCTTATGGTTCTCTTGTACCAAGAGAGCAAAAGAAAATACCCCATATTTAGGTCGGAAATCTAACTCAGAAGACAACCACATCATCCACATCATCCACAGAACGCAGTCCAGGCCACAGATTGTCAATGATTTTTTTGTATGGTCAGAGACTTGAGATCTTCTGACATGCTCCCACCTGGGAGCCAGTGACTTCAGTTTAATGTTTGTTAGGAATAATTCCCCTCACATTCTTCAGACATTTAGCCTGACAGGATGCTAGGTGCTTTTCTGATCAGACTTGTGGTTATTTCCCTTCAAATCACACCTCATTTAGCTGGTGTGAATGAATACTCTGGCTACATTTGACCATTATAACCTTAAAAAATATGGTGGCTGACAAAACATCAAATTTCTTTGATAATGGTGCATAATAAAAGGAGAAGAGAAACATTTGAAGAGAGCCAAATTATAACAGTTGAATATCTCATCTTTGAGTGACAAATATTATGCTGAAGGTGCATCCTGCAAGACTTCTGCAATAAATCTCTCAACTGCAACGGTTTGGTTTCTCTCTTGTGATTGGTTTGATTTCTTTATGCAAGTGGCTCATGACTCCTCATTTCATCAGGAGTTAAAGAGAACTGCAAAAGCATTGGGATTGTTTCTTTTCTAGAACACCATGTATTTTTTTTTACAGCTGTTGCAGTTTTAGAGAGCTGTCCTGCATAGCGCTCTGACAGCAGGGATGAAATCCCAGGAGATGCAGCTGAACACAGCAGTCTTTCTGTTTACCGCTTAGTTACAGAAATCCTCTCTAAGATACATTATGAGGACATGGCTGGGTGACCTAAACAAATCCATAAGCATAACTCACATCCTAACATGAAGTGAATTGTTAAAGTCCCAGGAGATTAATTTATAGCTTTCAGGGTGAACTTTCAAACTAACAAATGCTGAATATGAAACTGCTAGATAGCAAAAGGCAATTTGGTCAAGAATCTGGTCCCACTTAAATTTGTCTCAGCCTCGGTGTTGGGATTTTTTTTTTCATAATATTCTTCCTTCTCCATTAAAATGGAGCTGCTCTCAAATTTGGAACTGTTTGATTTTCTGACCTTAGTTAGAAATGCATTGCACATTTTTTATTCACTGAGTGTAACTGTTCTGCTCGAATAAGCTGAGTACACTCACTCCTGCAATTGTGTCCCCTGGTTTTCTAGCTCTTTTGTTGTGATTCATTTATCTTGTTCCAATTTATAAAGCGCTTTCATAATATTGAATGCTTGCACTAGGTCAACTTATAATCTGCTCTTCTTCAATAGAGGCAGAGCCTTAACCCATCCCAGCCCTATCTCAGAACAAATATTCTAGCATGTAAAGAAATTTCACGTCCTAATATGCATATTCCCCAACAGAGGCCCCAGAGAGAGTTAGGAGACTGACTGACACCCATAGCAGATCTCGCACTGACTCCAGAATCATCCACTGACTTCAGTATCATTTTGCATCACATCTTTCACAGCACACGAGAAAAACACACATCAATTCATTGAACCTCCATATGGAGACAGACCATCAGCTTGCAGCATTGTTTCGTAAGTGTCACAGACAAAAGGGGCAGTTTCAGCAATCCACATACAACAGCTCTCTCATTTTCCTCATACACCACAGCGTTCCTGTTTGTTACTACATCCTAGCTCCACTGTCCCATCCCTTTAAGACTCAAAAGCTGCTCAAAGGTAGGCTGCCTGCCAGGTGGCTCTCACATGAGCTATTCAGGCACAGGGATTTTGGGTGCCCAGAGGGGTCAGAATTAGAAATCATCTGGGTAGTTGTGGCTGCTACTTCTGTTACTGAACTAGGACACAGCCAACTGGCCCCTACAATCCTTGAAGAGTTGGAGTGATCTGATATTGTCTCCCCCTCGCCCCATGCTTAGGCGTCTTACATCCCTTACCCCTTTTCCACAACGCAGATTTTTGGTTGCAAGGTTGCCTGTGACAGCCCTAACCTGTATGAGAAACGATCACTTTTCTATTTAACTTTCTGTATTGTTTGCATTAAGGACAAACAGAAGCAGAGAGACAATTCTTATGCAGAGAACCCAGAATAGAGAGAGATGAAACCTGGAGAATTAGAGAAAATGTGGCACCTCGGTTGCAGGCAACAGTGACTATTTACAGGTGTCCACACACAACACAAACACCAGGACAGCAACTAAACACTAACTCAGCAGCAGCCTTATAGAGAAACAGCATCTGGTTCCGGCAGGGAGCCCAGGCTGCCCTCTCCTCTGCGGAGAGGGTCCAGCAGCAGTGGCACTGACACAGACTGGCAGGACCATACAGAAACCTATGCTGTTGGTGTTTATTCTCTCTGGCCACAGAACGCTAGTTAAGGGTTTACCTGTACCTTTCACAAGATATTAATTCACCTGCATTGTAAACATATAAGGTAAGGAAAAAAAACAGAGAACCATTCATCTTTTCTTCTCTTTTCATGTATTTAGACACATATTTCACCTCTACACACCATGGGAGCTGGGCTATTATTAGTTCTAGAAAATTATTAATTTTGTTGCTGACCAGAAGGACGTAGAAGTCCTCAGCAGAGCAGCTGGGCATGATTCTGACAAATTGTCCCATCTTTTTCCTGAATAATACATTGTAACCGTTGAGGAGCACTTATATTTTAATCAGTAAAGAAAATGAAATGTCTGACCTTTCCACTTCCTGTGCAAGCTTACAGACAATAGAAAAGATAATTAAAACTGTGAATTAGAACTTGCAAAACAGTGCCGTTTCTCTGGGAAAGAGAAATATCTGTGTAATAAAGGTCACTTATCAAACAGTTCTAGTTATTAAATCTTTGCATTTAGCACTGAAGTGGCTTCACAGAATCAAAGGTCAAATCATTAAATAACAAAACCAGCCAGAATTAGAAAAGGTCACAAGCAAATCTAACTAGAAGTAGGTCACAAAACATGATTCTCTTCCACTGAGGATTTCGATATTTGGAAAACCGGTTACTTTCCAATGTGAAACACCTCCCCCATCATTTCAAATATCTCCACCAAGAGACTGAAATCCCAGCTACAACGTTGTTTGTATGGGTGGGTTTCCCAGTGGCACAGCTCCTGGCTCACTGAGTTTCCCAGATACGGACCCGTAGGTCTGCTGAAGTCCCAGGCAGGGATGATCTCAGCCCAAGTGTCAACCTTTTGGATAAACCTTCGGCACATCAGCGGAGTCCAACAAAGTAATGTCTTGACAGATCAGTCCCATGCCAACCTCCTGTCTTAGCAGATACTGACAGATTCACTCTCCAGTTGGACCAAATCCATCTCAGGTCTTATGTAGATGTAATTTACACTAACAAAAAGCTGAATTTCTCTTGCAACTTCTTAGGGCTATAGGCTGGTTGGTGCTGTGCTGCAGAACTCACTCCAGTCACTGACTCTGCTTCCTTCTGTGAATCCCACAACTAATCACACAGATAGTTAGGAAATTCAGATTAAACTTTCCCAATTGTTACTTTAACAATATGATTGTAATTTTGTAAATTGGACGCAATGCCCATTCACTACATAATGAGGCAATTATTAGCAGCTCACCACATATTAATTTGCTCCTTTAATGTTGAAACAAATGAGATCTTTTCTTATAATCATCCTATTTGAATGAATTCTAACAAAGCTGAGTGAACAAAGCTCCAGAGAGACTTTCTTTATTTCAGTGCCATTTATTCTTCTAGTCTTCTTGGATGTCTTTAGAGTTTTAGAGGATACAACATTTATAATGATGCCAATAGGGAATAGATTTTGCCTTTATTCTTCCTGATGTTCTTTGGGGTCTTTGAAATGAAAGGTACAAGAGAGGCATTAACCGTCTGGCATTGTTTTTATTGCTTTTCCCTACTTAACAAGCAAAAAACGTATTTTAATTTTTCCTGTGTTTCAGTGATGATTAACCAAACTGGTTTTATCTACATTTACTCACTTTCTTCAGGCCTCTGACTGGGAGGAAAGACTTGCCAGGCTTCTCTAAGACAAAATTCAGCACATTTATAGAAAAGAAAGATAGTACCCCTGTGTTCACCCAGCAAGAACTATCAATTTAATACAAAACTCAGAAGTACTGTGTATAAATCACATTATATAACTAACCTCAAACAAAAAAAATACAAAATATTTTAAAACCCACAGAGCTCATTACCCTGAGTGTGTGATTATTCCCCCTTCCCTCCCATTGTAGCACTGTGGATTTGTTTTAATCTTCAGCAGTTGATTTTGGTCCTAGCCCCCAGCATCACATCCCAGCAAACATCTCTGTCTTCATAAAATTTAATGTTAAGATTTCATAAAGATTTTAACATTTTGACATTATTTTGAAATAAGCCCTATGCCAACACTCATCCCATTTCCAAATAAATAGAATATGATCTGCCTCTTCATAAGACTGTTCCTGAGACTGAAGAGCCTGAGACATTTTATTTAGATGACTGTCACCGATACATGCATAAGTGCTAGCAGGAAGATTTTATTGAAACTGAATGAATTGTAAAGGAATGCATAGGAACCACATAATGGGACTAATCTTGCAGTAAGAGACAGAATAAAAAAAACTATCACTGAAATTCTTTCTATATACGCTGACCCAGTTGTTACAGAACTGCTATTCTTTGATTTGCAGCTCATGTTGCAGCTCCTTAACAGGGCTGTATCAGCCCTTTGCTCAAACAGGTATCTTGTGGATTCCTGATATCAGTGGAAAAGAGACAGAAAAGGGAAGAAAGTTTAGACTTTGGGCAGAGGTTGAAACTTGCACACTGAAGTCTCCAGCACCATCTAAACTTTTATTTGGCACGTGTCATTTTGAAACATTTTAGCTGCTTTCTTATCAAAAGGAAAAAAAGCCCAACAAACCACAAACCCAAACCTTCCAAACCACAGTGCAAAGTGATGCAGTGTCATCTTTCTCACTTTCAAGACAGCTCCAGTTGCTCCATGCCAGCTCGTACCTCTTTCAAGATATAGCAGAGCAAATGCTCACCAGAATGTTGTTGATTTTGCTGCTGCTATTTGGAACAATATAGGCAGCTTAGAGAAAAGGCAAGAATCAAATGCATTTTGTGATACTGAGAGCTGAAAAAATAAATGCTCAAATATATGTGAGAAAGCTCTAAGTAGTAATGGAGTCAAGTATATGGCCTATAAATAAGAAAACAGAAAAATGGGTCACTTAAGTATTTTCCTCATTCTAATATAAAGCAAAAATTGAAAAGTCAAAGGTACTATCTCTCTTGATAATCCCATAAAATAAAATTTTAGTAAAATCAGGTCCAAGTTGATCAACATATTTTCACTTTCTATTTTTTAAAAGATCATATTTAAATAGTTTTCTAAAATGGCATTAAAATGCTCTTTCAATTGATAGTATTTCTGTATTACAAAAAGGTTAAAGCGTGGTAGCTCACATTAACAGAACAGTCCCTTTCACTTTTTCATTTCTTCTGCCGAAAATTCATTGAAACTGACACCTCTTAAACATACACTAGTATTTTATTCTGGAAAAATAAACTATTGAAAGATTCCTGATAGCTCTATTGGTAAAAAGCCTCAAAAATAGAAAGGTAGTAGAGAGCAAAGAACGAACAGGAGAAATATGTCTCCACCGAGGGTTAATGAAAGAAGGTAGCTGCCAGATTCAGTGTTTCAAGTACATCAGAAAGCCCTAGCAGAGGCAGAGCACTGGAGGGTTGATGGTGAACTACCCTTTGGGACATTGAGCACCAAGAGGGATGTTGAGAACTGAGAGAGTGGCAAGTGAAGAAAGTTCTGCCCTGAGGCATTGCCTGGAGGATGAGTGAGGGCCTGTCCTGCATGTGCACTCTTGGTCAGTTGAAGTCACATTTTAGTTTGTATCTCAGGCAGTTGGTAAATTTTCCTCTCCCAGTGTATGATGGCAGAAGGGACATGTTCCTATTATCATGCTGCAAAAAGGGAAGGAAATAAATGGAAGCCAGATAGCAAAGGAGAAGAGAGGACAGAAAAAAAACCTCAAAGAACTGAAGCAGCTGTGAAAAGGTAGAATATAGTTCATGTTTGAAATGGAGACATTCAAGGGGAAAGAGAATTTGAGGAAAAAGTAGAATATTTTTATATAGCCAGTAAGACAAACCATGTTTGTGAATAAAATCTAGCAAAAGAGAAGAACAAAAACACCTAAAGGTATTTGTTAACCTATAAACTAACTGTTGCAAAGAAATCTTTATCAGACATGTCAATCAAATAACTCAGCATTAGCCAGAGAGAATAGCTTTTTCCTTTAAACTGCAACTGCCCAAGCAGAAAACAGATGGAAAGAGATACATTCACTCCAGCATATAGTACTACAGCTTGTAGGTAACCAGAAACCCTGACAACTGCAGGCATACAGATGTCTACAGCTCCAGATCCACCTAATTAACACCTCTGAATTGGGGGAGGAAGATGGGGGAGTGGGGAAGAAAAGCAGAATCTTCTTTGGCACATCAAGATAAAAATACAAGTACGCCCAAGAACATATGTGGAAATGTTCATGTCAAACATGGTTGAGGATTGAATGCCTAATTGTTATGGGAGGAAGCTGAACTCCATCATGCATACCCTGTACAGCAAGTTCACAAGGTAGGCACTGAAATAACATCAAGTCTGAAAAACAGCATCTGAAAGCATTTATTTCCCAGTCGCTTGAAAAGGGAAACCAACCAAACTACATTACTTCTATAATACCCCTAAACTTCATCCCACAGGTTTTGCCCATGACCATAAATAACCAGAATGTTTGTGACACTCCATCTATCACTCATTTGCAAATATACAGCCTGTGAAATATCATGGCTTTGTAATAGTTCAAAAGCCGGGAATTCTTCCAACCAAATGCTACTCGCTGATTGCAGAATCAAATAAGTCATTTATCTTATCATCCACCACATTGCTCACTTGCCCTTGTTAGCACATGATGACTGTTGAATTTTGGGCACAAAAGTTACTGGAGAAACACAGTTTAAAGCAGTCTCTGTCCATCAAGCTTCATAAATAATTCCAAACACAACACAATCAGCTGATCTTAACTAAGGCACACCTTTTGTCCCTCTACGGCAAAACTCTTTGTTACCAGCAAAAAACGTCATCACTTGATCCAGCAAGTTACTGGTATCATAATATTTAGGTTTGCTTTATCTTCTGCAATTCTCTGTTTATATTGCACTTCTTTTCTGGTTTTTATATGTAGCAATAAGGAAGATAAGATTTTTTTCTTCTCTATACAGGAATATTTGCTCAGCAAACAATACAAAACACAAGGTAAAATGTCACTTACAACTCAAGGAGACATAAAAGGAGGGAACATACTGTTAGCACATGGACTGAATAGTGAATGAATCACAGTACAAAAGGACAAAAACAATTTCTCCCATCCAACACCATGTATAGCAGTAGAGCACAGGTAACACGTAACATAAAATCCATCCTTACAGAGTGGACTTTAGACTGATGGCCTTCAAAGCAACCAAGGCCAAAAGGATTCTCTCCACAAAAGTTATTTTTTCCTTGCATGTAATAATAAGAAGCTGTGCAAAACCAATGAGAATTCTTCACTATGAATTTGCCTGCCAGAAGATTATTTCTAAGGAATTCTTTGTCACATATGCAAAATGTTGGATACTCTGTAACCGCTGATTTTAATTTGTATTTATTATAAATACCCACAGATGGCAGTAAAGTCTATAATGTTCCGAGTTTGCTTTCTCTAATAACCTCCTATTATCAGCACTCACCATTAATCATGGGCCATTATCTAGAAAGTTACTTGGCTGCATCACAGCTGCAGGAATGCCTGTTAGGCCTCTAATCTAAATATGTTTGAAAAAATTACAGTTAAAAATAAATTATGGGGCTTCTAATATGAAGTTCATGTCTTATTTCAGGTCAGCTTATTTGGGGTCTGATATGGGGAAATGATACTGGGGAAAGCAGAAAAAGCTGTCAGGAAAACTACCCTGGATTCCCCTCTTCTTTTCTTTTTCTTTTTTCTTCCATGAAAATCCACCTAACAGGCTGGAAGTCTAACCTCTAATTTATTTTGGTCCCATGCTGTCTAGACGTATTATTTAATTTTGTCTCTCTTGGTGGTATATCTATCAAATTATTTGTATGCATGGAAGGAAAGTGATAAGTTAAAATGCTAATTATCCATTTTTCTAAAATAATAAAAAATGTCCCATGCCAGGAATAACAATAAGTTTTATTACAATAGCGTTAAAAACAGTAGGATTTTTCATTTGACAAAATAAGCCTTAAGAAGCTTTCCGAGTCCAGTGTTTTTAATTGCAGGATGCCTTATCTGAAAGAGAATACATACTTACTTCTGACCATGTTCATTTCTTCTCCCCTCATTGGCATATTGGGAATAATTTTTGTACTACTTTATGACTGTCAGCTTTACAAATGTTTAAAATCTTCTGTAAATATGTCATGTCAGGTTAAAAATACCCTTACCAGGTTCTAGGCCAAAAATTAAATTGTTTTAAATATCTTTTATTTTACGATATTTAAATAGCTTCAGTTGCAGAAAGATACAAGGTTAAATGACTATTTTTCAGAAATCTGAACTTTCAAACACTATGACACTGGGCACTAGGACAGAAATTTAATCTGGATTGGAGAGTTCTGCTTAAATATTTAGGAAGATTTATTTTAAGGTCCTTTAAGTCATTAACGGAAGCTGTTGAAGCATGGCTGCATATTTGAAAACTGTGAAGCTAAAGGTCTGTTTCAAATGAAAAAATCATTTTACATGTACTCTCTTCTGATTGCTTTTACATCACTGCCTCGGTGCCTATGTTCACTAACTAAATTTTCATCAGTGCAGTGTTCACTGCAGGCGCAGGTTTGTATCGTGGGCTAACATTCCCTGCAACAGCTGTAAGCACCATCCAGTGGGAGCTAGTGGGTTAAATGATTTGTAAATGATTCACAGATCATTTTGTATTGGCTCTCCTTCTTCACGGAGCTTGACCATGTAGTTTCTGCCACTACCGCATCCTACATCAGCCCAAATTTCTCCTCAGTAAAGAAAAGGCCCTGAGCAGAGTGGCCTCTGCCAAATCTGGCTGAAGTCAACAGGGCCTTGTGCAGGTCAGCTCCCTATGGAGCTCAGGACAAGGCCTGAGGAGGTGCTGAATGACATACACACAAATGAGGTGGCAAGTTATGAGGCAAAGCATGCTAGAAGCAACTGCAAACAGAATCTTATTAAAAAAGGAAAATAATAAACCCTATCAATCTTTCCTACACTACACAGTCTGGCCTGACAATGATATAGTTGCAAGATATAAAAAACGCTACCTCTAAAAGGGTAGTTATAATCATATAGCTCCTCTACCTATAATTTACATTTTTAAGAGAGAAATTAATTTTTAGTCCTTCACACATCTTAAAGAGAAAAATGCCACTGTAATGGCATTACCTGTACATTGTCTTTCTTGGAAAATCTGTGGCACATTCATAGCCTCCATTACAGTCAAAAACAAAACTTCCCATGACATCATTGGAGCCATGACTTCAAATAATGTCTAAATTTTGGAAAGGGGAATTTAAATTCTCATTTCATAGATGGAGATGTTTTCTATCTGTAAATGGACTCAGCTCAGCAGCAAGAAAATCAGCAAGGAAGCTTCTCGTGTGTTGTGTCCAGCTTGGGGTGAGAATCTGTGCAGGGCTGGGCTCAACACCACATACTCAGCACTGAAGAATAAATTTACCCACAGGACCATAAAACAAAATACTCAGAAAAAAAAGTTCAATGTGATTATAAAGATCATGGTGCTGCCTCTCTGCTTGGGCCAGAGCAGAGGCCTCTCAGGTACGATTCTGCTCCAACCAGTGAAAAGGATGCAGGGTATTTTCTTGATGTGCGCTATCTACTCAAAAAGCCTGATGACCATCTTCCTTCTATGAGAGCTATGCATATAGATGTTCTGTGCTATAGAAACTTACCTGGTGACTACTGAAACTATTTCTTTCCCAAGCCTACTCCTGGGATGGAGACCCAGGAAGCAATGTTAAGCTTACGTGGCATCAAATGGGTTAAGCCAGATTCAGCATTTCAATCCTGCTTGTGAGTGCACTGGGTTTGTCTAGGCTTGTGGGGTTTATTTGGGCTTTTTTTTAAAAAAAAAAAAAAGCTGCTGACTTTAATGCAGCTTGTGATTCCTTGTTTCCAAGGACTGAAATGACAGATGACTGCAGGATCTTTATTGTTTGACAACTTGAAAAGCACTCTTAATGGTCAACACCAAAGCTCATCAGCCGCTCTGTAACTCCAACTGATGTAGCAATGACTAAGGTGGTTCTGACAAAACAGGTTCTTTGGGAGAGCAATAAGGAAGGAAACCTGGTGCCCTCTGACAGCATCAACCTGCTGACCACTATGGCTTGCCAGCACTATGAATACGGTGAAATACATATCAACTGAGGGCATAACAAGGGAAGAGATAAAGACTGACAACTGCCTTCCATAGCAAACAGGTTGCACCTCTCCTTTCCTCCTCCTTCCTGAACAGTGCTGCTCCATGCTACAAGCTCTGTTGCACCACTGGTTCCCAACGGCTCACACCTCACACTGGGAACTGAAGTTCCACCTCATTGCCACAAAGAAGGTCTGAGGGACTATAGTATGCAGCTGAGTAATTAAAAAATCCACTGAAATAATTCAGCTAATTATAAACCAATCACCTAAAGAAACGCCCACCCAGATTACAGCTGAACTTGAGGGAAAAGCCCAGAGGACAGCAATGAACCTTGGCTTGCATAGAAATAGCGTTTCATTTCCATGAACACTATATATTGGAATTTATAGTCATGTTAGTTCTGTGTTTTCTTGTCTGCTTAGTGACTTTAAAAAGGCATGTATATGTATATACATGTATTAACAAAACTAAAAGCAGCAAAAGAGGTATATATGGAGAATTTAGATGATGCATTAATTTCATTATAAGAAAATATTTACAAAGCAAATGTGGAAGGTTTGGCATATCCTCTCTCTGAATCATATTACTGCAGAATTACAGATGCAGTATGAAGAAAAATGTGTGTGTGTGTGTGTGCCAGCTACATATGTCCCATATTCCCTTTTTTAGGGAATGCACCTTTGTACCAGAAGGCTTTGGAAAAGGTGCCCAGAAGATTCTAGAATCTCCATCCCTAAAGATTTCCAAAGTTTGAAGCAGACCTGACCTAACCTTGATGTTAGTCTTATTTATAGATCGTGTTGGACAAGATGGACTCCAGTCCTTCTTTCTGACCTGTTTTTTTCAATAATTCTATAATTCTATTATTTTAAGAGCCAAGGGGAAGCTGAATGTATTCTAATGAAAAAAACACCACATATTTTTAGTAGCCAGGACTATTTATTACCAGGAAAAAACACCAAAAAAACCATAAAAGAAAACCAAACACATAATATTGGAAGTTGAATAATTAATAAAAAACTATTATTTTTTCCTTGTCTTTTCTTGGTTCTCTCTACTTCGTATCACACAAAATCACATATAAAATACAACAGGAGAGAGAAACATTCCTAAAATGAAAATGGGACGCTTAGATTTGATCTGCATGTGGTATCACAATCCTGCACAGAACCTACGCCTACTAAATCTTATCCCTGATAAAATATTATTAGGCACAGTTACACAACTGGAATCCAGATTGACCTAAGATCATAACGACAAGTGAACTCCAGCCAGCATAGCACAGGGAATGGGCAGGCAACACAGTGCAATTTTGTTCCTGGCGTATGTGAACTGGCTCCAGGACTGCGCAACTGGCTGTTGCAAACAGTTTAGGTTCATTACTTCATAGGATATTTGTAGAGACTGTAAATTTTAGTCCTCATGAGTATTCTTTAACAATGAACACAAGGAGATATATATCACATCATGCCCAGAGAACAATGTTCTGAGTTCCTGTTACTACTTTTAGCTCTACTAACAGTGTTGCCTCCACCAGACTGGAGCATGGGCAAGATATGGAAGGGGTAGCTCTAATGGAATCTAGGGTTAAGAGTGGGGTAAAATGAAAGAAACCCCCCTGCTAATCCAGAATGAATAAATCTTTCATGAAACAGAAGAATGCTGCCACGTGGTAGTGACCACTGAGCAGTAAGCTGTAGCTTCACAGCCGGAGAGCTGCGGACATTGTAAAATTCAGGCTGGGATAGAGGGGAGGAGGAGAAGACACATATTGCAAGAAGCCAAATGCACATTGCATTCATAGAAAAAACATGGAAAACTCCCATACAATCAGACCTGCAGAGCTCCAACTATAATACAGCAGAATTATAGTGGCTATGAAACATAGGATGATGAAAATCAATTCTGAAAAAGTATATCACAAGTGAATACTGTACTTATTCCGTCCCCTTGGAATAACCCCACTGTAACAGCAAAACCAGTGCTACTTCTGTGACAAGATCCTTGCAAAAATCCTGCAGACCCTGTTTTTAAAAAGAGCAATAATGAAAAAGTAAAGTCCCGTGGTGCTTTTCCTCTATCAGCCCTGTTTATGAATTCATAGCACAGCATGAAGGTTATTAAAATCCCATATGTGAGAACCACACACAGCACAAGGAGATATGAATTGGCATTCCACAGAGATAATGCTATCTAATGGGCAAAACAAGTAGCATGGTTTCATTCTTATTCAGGGTACATTTGGAAAGGGCAAAGCATCTGGCTGCTGCTTGTGGATAACTGACCAGACACAAACCATTTCTTCTTCTTACCTGTTGATCAGTAAGTTAAATGTAAAGAGCATGGCTGTTATCTTCCTGGGCCTTGATATTCCCCAGACACCCTCTTACCCACAAACCATTTGGCATGGGGTGAATGAAATGCTATTTGGGTGACCCAGATACAGTAGCTATTAAACATATTGTGGTTTACTTCCAAAACACATATTTCAAATCAAAATGTAATTAACCTTGCAGATAACAAATACACCTCATGAATTAATTCCAGAGTTCTACCTATCCAATAACGTACTTATTTTTCAAAATACTCATTTATTTCCCATTTTATTGTTGCGACAAACCAGTTAATGCTATGCTTAATTTTGCTGCCAAAAATGTTTTGATGCCCAGTAGCACAAAGCTGTTTTGAACATTATCAGCAACTGGAAAAAACTTCAAGAAAAAAAGTTTGGGAAAAAAGGTTTATGGAAACCTCCCAAACTAACAAAACATAGTCATGCACAATAAGTTTCCCCAGTGTTAAAATATTTGAAAACTATTGCTATAGAGAAAGCAACCCCCAATCCATGGTTCTAAAAGCCTTGACAACAGTTGAATTTAATGGCTAAACCATACAATACCTAAGTCCTAGGATCAAAGTTTTACAAGGCTATTTCTCTGTCCTGCATGCGTGGTCAGTCAGCCATCACAGTGAGACCACAGGTGTCTGACACAGGCATTACTACTGGCAGAGATAGAAAGCACTCCAAAATAGGAAATGCAGGATCTGCCATGAAGCAACATGAGACAAAACCATCTTCTGGCAGGATTAAAATCCATGTACTTGCTCAGTACTCTGCTATATTGCTGAGGAAGGGTTTCCCCTCGCCCATATCTTTATGATCACACACTGCTGCTCAGTGTCCCTCACTTGAATGATCAAGAAATTTGTGTTTAGAGCTGATCTTTCTCTAATTTCAGTGTTCAGACTCATGATTCTCATTTATACTAAATTATACACTCTTTCAGCTGCACCTTCCAACCTTGTCACTATGTGATAGGCTCCATCACAATATTACACCATCTGTTTCAGCTGTTGGATACTACTTCCATGATACAATCAACATCACTGTCAGAAATTATAATCTGTATCAATATTTTACAAAGGCAAAGGAGGGAGGACAGTGAAAAGAAATTAAGTTTCATAACTAAAATGAAAAATCCTTTCACTCTAATGACTTTTGCCTTCTAAACTGTCTTTCTTTATGCATGAGACAAATTTGACTTGGGATTTGCTACCTGACTAGGACTAGCTACATACTTTGGAACAGGAGCCCCACAATGAGAAATACATAAAACATAGCAATAATTTTCTGTAGCATGCCATTTCAAATAGAGGCAGTTATCCTTCCTATCACCCTCACAACTAAAGCTGGTCAGGTATTTAATACTGTTCCACAAACAAGAGCTCTTTAGCCTGTATTCAGAAGGCAAACATGACTACTGGCTAAAAATTTCAGGGTTAGCAGCTAATTCCTTCTGGTTTTGATGGAGGTGTTTTCAAAGATCAGGGAATAACAGATGTCAGGCACGAGCTGGATAACATTTTGGTTTGCACTTAAGTGCCAAGATGAGCTTTGTAGATGTCTCCATGATCTCACAAGTATTGCTTCATCACTTCCCAAATGTTGGTATAACTAACACCAAATCTGGAAAGTAATTCAGGGGATCTGTAGGTGGCAAATCCAAAACTGCAAACCTTCACCATCATCCCCACTACTTCACCCACACTCAGCCTTAGACTTGCCAGGGGTCTTTTTAGACTGAAACATTTCTTCAATAGCTGAAGCATGACATCCAGGCTAGGATCTTCCTGTGGCTCCAATTTGAAATTTCCATCCCATCCAGGAACAAGATTGCACTGTAAAAAACTGAATCCCTTCCTGCCATTAAGCAAAAACTGAATGTTTGCCTTTAGTTTTCATTTCCTGCCACATTACCAGCTAACCTGCAGGATGTACTTCCTTGCAATGCTGAGACATTTCATTTTTGATTCTTTAGAATCCTTTAATGAAAAATCTTCTGATTCTGGTGAGTATTTGTTTTTAACTCGTTAGTTTGTTTTAAATGCCTTCTGTAATTACTTTCTTTAGAGGGTTGGAGTTTGAGGGGGTTATTGGTAAAAGAGATTATAACTGTTATGACCCTCTGGCGTGGATACGGATTCATATTTACAGCACTGTCCCCAGAGTAACAGCTGACATATGTGAACACAGAAGACCTGCTGATACTGCAGCTCAGGAACATGGTCCATACACTCAAGTTTCACTTGCACCTTTAGAATATGCTTCTTTATTTCATTATTTTTGCTGTTCCCACCGTGTGTTTTTCTTACCATGAAGTATTCTGTGGTTTCTCTGGTGGCAGCTCATTGGCTCTGATATAGGAGAATTCAGAGCCCAAATACTGAGTAGTTGGGATCACAGAGCTAAAAAAGAAGGGAAACCAACTACTAACTCTGGCTGCAGCTAAGGAAAGGTCCAGTTTAATCTGGAAATCAGAACAGCTCAACAGAGCTTAATTTCTGAACGTTTCTGGTAGAGAAACCAGTTAGTGAGAGCGGTCTGGAGTGCTTGGCCTAGGAACATGCACAAAATGCATTTATTCCACAGGGATGCCAAACTTTTATTGCCTACACATAAAGTGAAAATCCTAGTAATACTGAGGGGTTTTTTTGGGTTCTTTTACAGATTCATGAGGGAACGATTTGTGGTTTTAAAAAGGCTCAGCTACAATGTACAGTGTAATTGCATTGTACAATGATAGTCCTTGCACTTTGGAAGAGGTGGAAGAATGTCACAGTGCAAAAAACCCTTTTTAAAAAAGTAGATGAAGAAACACATTCTTCAGGGATGGGGAGATTCTTTATATGTGGTTACTTTCAGGTCTGAGTTGATGTCTTGGGATAATCTGTCTCTACAAATACTTTTGGGTGATCCCACAGCACACCACGTTAGTTTGAGGTTCTGATGCTGCAGAATACTTAAGGTCAGTTGTTCTTTTTCTTGTACTATTGCATTATTTTTACTTCAACCACAAGCTCACAGTTTTATTCTCTGCTGAAAACAAGAGCCCACTCGTGTATCTTGCTCACTGCCACCACCATAACAAAACACTAGGACAATGATTCCATTTTACTTTTACCTTAACTCCTTAAAAGAAGCCTTACCACATCTTTATCAAATCAGATGAAAAAACAAACAATAAAACAAACACACAAAAAAAAAAGACAGTAGTGGTGGTGGAAGACTTTTGTTCTCCTGACCTTGGGAAATAAAAATTCACTAGAGCTTCCCTTCATCTTCCTACTTCATTTCTACCAAGTCACAGAACAAAATAAATATCCAACAGAAAAAATCTTCTATCAGTCTTTTGAATACTTTCGGGACAGAAATCACTTACAAGTGATGTGTCAGGGCACCTTGTCTGTTTCTTCCTCTCCCCTTCTCTGTCTAAGGATGGTATTGAAAAAGCAAAAGCACTTATAAGTTCTGTTTAGGGCATCAAATCCCCTGCCATTCATCTCTCACTAAGATAAATTTTGAAAAGAAAAGCACTTAGAAGTCTCTTTTTGTCTCCATCTACATTATTCCTTTTCTCAGATGTGTTTTGAAATAAAAATAGAAATGAAATGCTATTTTCACTGTTTTGATGTTCAAATCAGGCATGTCTCCTCTAATTCCTGCCTTCTGCATTTGCTCTGTAACAAATATCAGTTTTGGTATATTTTTAATTCTGTTTCTCTCTCTTTTTAGTCTCAACATCCCCCCACCTCCAATTCAAATAATGACATTATGATACTACAAGATTATTCTGAACTGGACCTTTGATTTCTGTGGATTTTGATTCCAAAAAAAGAATGATACATCCGGTCTGTTGGCCAGTTGACACCAATATAAACATTTAGCTAATTTAATTGATGCATTAACTTTCTAAAGTGGAGGAACCTTCCCTGACAATGGCAGTCATCTCCTGAGCTACATGACACAAGTGTGTGCTCAGCAGCAGCAAAATCATCAATACAGTTTTTAATAACTAAAAAAAGCAAACACAATCCTGAGACAAACATAAAAGGTTTTGAAATTATCTTTTCACTGTATTCAGCAGGAAAGAGAGTAAATTCAGTCTGGGCATTTGACTGCAGCACAGATTTGGATCGGCTGCTGAAAGGACAGAAAAAGCAAAAAGAATAATCCATGCCCCAGAAAATGTAGCCAGCAATGGAAGAACTGTTAGTGCAGAGAAGAGAAGATGGAGATGATGTGATAAATACTTCCAAATATGTAAAACATGTTGTGAAGGATTCTCCATGAGCAGGGTGGTAGCAAAAGAGATATGAGTTAGACTTTAAGCAGCTTTCTAGCAAGTGATACGCTAAACCATAGTTATAAACAATCTTGTTGGGGCACAGGTACAAAGTAGATAACTCCTGAGGTCCTTTCTTATTCTATTATATGTGATTCAGTGAGATTTAGTAGGTTGATATAAAAACAGCTCTTCACAGCTTAGCCTTTTCAGGTGCCATAAAGAAAGAAGGTGATGCTCTGTGCCATGTGGTGCCTACCAGTCTCCAGCTCAGCACTGTGCACTGCACTACATGGAAAAGTAGCTTTCGAGGTATCCTTTAGCAAAAAGATAGCTGGGCAGATGAGCATGCACGTGCAACTCACGTACCAGTAAAACAACTTGACAAACTCTAATCCTCAGATACAGTCAGTAAAATGAGAACAAATTGTCTACAATGTAGCAGCTGCAGGAATACCAACTTCCAACCTTTTAGTAAGTTGACAATGTTTTGCTAAATATTGTTGTTTGTTTTAAAACACTTTCAAGTTTAAGCTACAGTAAAATGAACCTGAAATGGAGGTATTCACTAGCCCATCACCTTTCAAGATTCCTGCCAAAATCCTGCTTAAATGCAACAGAGGAGATACAATCAACCTTTCTTTCCTATATATATATTCAAACGTTACCTGAAGTATTCCAGGCAAACCCCCACTTCTTGCCAACAGTAGGTATAAAGCTGCCTTTGAGTAAAAGCTGTATTTCTTCTTAGGTTATGATAGCTTCAAACTTGATAACATTTTTTGTTTGTTTTCTTTTTTTCAGTAGAAAGAATGGGAGTAATTTTGGAATAAAGTACCACTCATCGTGAGTAGGGACGTCAAATTCTGCTCTATTGTAAGCTCTGTCAAACGATAAGCAATTAGACCCTGCTTTCAAGGTTGCTTAAAGAAATAATATTTTGGAGGAGTTACTTTTCAAAAAACTGCCTTATATACATACCACGATCTGGAATAGTGATACATCTGCAATGACTGCGGGTTTAAATGTATGTTTCAAGCAGAAGAATTTCCATCTGTGCAAAAAAAAATATGTTGTTTTTACAAGTCAATTTGAAGGTGGGCATTGTCACGTGTTTCTGATTGGCTCTTTGCTCCTGCTCTTCCAGAATATTTGCCATGTTGTCATCATTGTCTTCATATATAAATGCAGATCAGACACTACAAATTGCTCAAGGGCAACGAAGCCTTGAAGGAAACTTCTGCAGGAAGTTTTTGAACACAGACCCTAAGCCTGCTGTGCTCTACATTTCCTTCATGGGATTCTCCCGTGAAGGCAAACGGATGTTTGTTTACTGAGGCAGGAATGTAAATGTCCTATGGTAAAGAAATGCTGGTTTGTGGCTACTACATTCAATAATTTATTCAAGCAAGATATAGTTATGAATGCTTTAAAAGCTTTGCTAAGGGACTGAGCCTACTGACCTACAAAATGTAGATTAAATTTGCATTTCATGTGTTGCTTGGTTCCAAGCTTATGTGCTAAGCAAGTAACTGTTTCACTTGAAAATAAAACCAAACCCAGATAATGGGGTTTCAATGGCAATTACCCCTGATAAAACCTGAGTGTATCGTGTGCAATCTCTGATGCCCCTTGCATCAGAGAGGTATTCTGAATCTGTGACATTCAGTTTACCGTCAAAGAAAACCAGTCACTTGTGGAAACGCACACACAGACATTCTGT
Source organism: Hypotaenidia okinawae (assembly GCA_027925045.1). Lineage (NCBI taxonomy): Eukaryota > Metazoa > Chordata > Aves > Gruiformes > Rallidae > Hypotaenidia > Hypotaenidia okinawae. The sequence goes on from BSDF01000009.1 coordinate 21,599,138, forward strand.
TGCAGTACATCTTCACATCCATCACTACAGCTGAACTTGCCCAGTGAACTTCAGACTGGCCTCAACACATGCAAATCAGTTTAAGTACTGAACAGCTCGCTCTGACAGAGATCAGTCTGTCTACTCCATTTCCCATATGGCAAGCAAATACTGGAGGCACACAGAGCTCACTGGAAACAGAGCCCCTCACACATGGCTACACAGCAGAGGGGCTTTGCTACAATAGGAAGAAGAGGTTACAAGGCACAATAAATCCTACAGGCTTGGGAAAGACAGACTGTAAAAGCTTTAATTATCAGCACAGGAACGTCAGAGCCAGATTCCTAAGATTTTTTTTGGTGCTGTCTTTGACTTTATACTTGTAATATTAAATGTAATAGCTCAACAAAGACACTCTATTTGGCACAACGAAGCTGAGATTTTCTAAGACAACTTCTGGACCACAATTCTATTTATTTACTTATTGCTTCAGCAGGATTACTCATATGGCCAGGAAGAGTTAGGATTTAAACCACTGATAATATTTTTTTTAAATCCCAACTTTGTGTGAGTCTCTGCTAATGTACACTATTTCATTGCAGGGAAAAGGAACAAAGGACCTCATTCTCCTTTCACACTAACATAAACCTGAAATCCTGGGTAAGCTATTTATGCCAGTGGTGGAAATAAGAAACCTGCCCTGTGAATTGTAAACTGCTATAAAGAGATCTAACCATAGGAAGGTGAGGAGACTGCCCAAATTTCTTCTGGAAAACTGCTGTGCTGAGGGAAGATATTGCTTCTGGCTTATAATTGTACTCTTTACATTTGTCCTTTTAGCTGAGCAGAAAAAATACCAATTCTGTTCCCCAAAAGCATGATACACAAGAAAACATAATGAATAGAGATATCCTTTAAACCAAGTCGACTCATTTAAAAGACCTTTGCTATAAATAGGTGCCATTGTTAGAGGGGTATGTAAGAGTACAGATGAAGGGTAATGAGGAGGGTAATGAAACAACCCCTGTGAAGAAGCAATAAACAGCACAGAGTTGAAAAGGTTGAGACTTTCTGTAGATGCACTTTCAAATTTTGGAGTCTGAACTTTGACAGCTGTATCCATTTCTGAACTTCTAAATTGTCAGAGTGGCCATCAAAGCTATTTCTGATATTTCTCAAAGAAATATAGATTTTTCTAGTCTTGGAGCAAATGCATATCAAATAGTGCATCACTCACAATCCTTGGACTCTATGCCTGATAGTGTCACCTTAAGTAGCTCTTCCTTCTGAATAGGCCTTCTACAATCAATAGCATCATTCCTGGAGTGAGCTATTGCTTACCTTCACCACACTCCAGAATATTGCAGTTTGAGGAAACATACATTTTTATGCCATTTCGTTTGTGCTGTGTAACGCTTCCTTTTTCCTATGGGGGCACCCCACAGACAGATGCAAGGTGGAAGAAATGGGAACAGAAGTTTAACGAGGCAGAAGGTAGACAGGGACAGCAGAGCCCATATAGAGCCAAAGTCTAAAAGATAGTTAACAATAAGTACTTTATAGGATGCTGGCACAGGGGGTCAAATCTGAATTGACAACTTTTAATGAGAAGATGAAGACTTGGGCCTGTTCCAGGACCTCATATACTGACCAGGGTGGATGGCAGTTAAAAAGGTGGACCGGATTCTTCTCAATAGTGCCCAGGGACAGGACAAGATACAATAGGCATGATCAGAAATACAGGAAATTCTGATCAAATATATAAAAACCTCTTATATTGCAAGGGTGGCTGAACACTGGGAGAGGCTGCTCACCCAGAGATACTGTGGAGTCACTGTTCATGGATTTATCCAAACATAAATGGACTGAGCCTTGAGCAACCCTGCAACCCTCTCAAGCTGACCATCATTGGAGGAGGGAGTTTGGACTGGATGATCTCCAGAGGTTCCAAGCCCAGAGGCAAAGATCTTTATGAACCCCAACTGAACTGGGTTCACAGGAAAGATCAGTCACAAGAGATGCTTCCCTCCCCCTACACCTACTTTTATTTTTAAGACTGTGTGTAAAAAAAAAAACAAAAACAACCACCTGCTTTGAATCCTCTCACTGTTCAAGCAAAGAAAAAGGTGTAAGGTTGGACACATTTTTTCTGGATCTCAGAAAATGATTTGATACTTCTTCATCCAACAGATTGATTTCTAAAGTGGGAAAGCATGGCATTGAGAAAGACAGAGAACAGAGCAGGTTATAAATCTTTCCATAGGGAAGAAAAGGATGTCTATAAAAAGAACATTTCAAGGTTTTAGTGGAGAATGTGTAGGGCCATACGAGTACCTACTAGAATCACTTATGCTTTTTTTTATATCATTTGTTGTCATTACAAAGACAATAAATCAGAGCATCTAATGTAAGTAAAACATAAAAGTATAAAAGGATAGTAAGAAATTTCTGCTAAGGGGAAACAAATGAACTGCAACCTGCTATGACAGTCTAACATACACATTCTGCCAATGATCAGCGATATATATCTTTGATATGTAGATATCACGTAGATAGGGAAAAAAAGTCTTCACTATGTATTACAGTTTCCACTAAATGTATTTTTCTGGTTTTTATTGATTGCATAGAACCAGAAATAAGCTGTACAGAAAGTTGGAGAGGAAGATTCAAGTCCATGGTAGCTGATTTGACTTGGTTGCTTTTAAATGCAAGACTATGGAGAGCTGAAATAATTGCTGAAAAGTACTATAGTGCCAAACCTAAATAGTACCATCTTCTCAGTATCCACAGTGTGTATAATTACAACAAAACAATGAAGAATGAGGGGCAACCAGTTATGCAGATTGACTTCTGTCATTTTGTTCAGCAGTGTTGTGGGGTTTTTTAATTTGCAATTATGTAGAGGTATCTGCCTATGTTCTGGGCAAGTATCCCAGGAATCAAAATTATATATAAAGACCACACATATCCAGGTTCATTTTGATGATTAAAGCCATGTTTTACAAAGGGATTCAGAAAGAATTGTAAGGTGGAGTGTGAGCTCCTCACATGGAATGGCAGTCAAAATCATATAGACTAAATCATAAAAGGAAGGAATGAACAGTACAACACCCAGAACAAGGGATAGATTTGGAGGTGATGATAAATTACACACTAAGCCACCTGCGCAGTGTATTTTCAATTGATGTCTCTTTCTGAAACCATCAGAGAGTAGGACCACATTAGAAATATTTCAGTAAAAAGCCTGAGCTCTGTTATTTGCAAGAAGGAACTGTATTGTGGATGAAAAATACAGCAGGAAATCAACCAAAATCATGGGTTTCTGTGGTAGAAGTTGTTTAAAGAAACAAAAAAAGAAAAAAGAGAATTGAGGGAATATTCTCATATAGTATAAACACCTCTCAGCTTCACTGCCTTCACTGTCCAGCCATTGACTACCTACCTTTAAAATTTTCTTTTACAAATGAAAAGAAATACAGCCAATACAGAATTTAGCTCGTGCTTAAATGCTTTGAGATCCATTCCAAAACACGAGGAAAAAAAATCAATGTCTTTACCTGGTTTTAGATGAGGCTCTTCTTACATACATCTGGTGCTAAGTATGAGCTGATGAGTTTTGCCAAATGAGTATCAGAAAAAGATGTCGCAGAGGTAATTTTTGTCTCTCTATATGTGTGTGTGCATTTAAATGCTACTAGTCTAATCTGAGATACTAAATTTTATACAATGTTCAGTGAAAGCATTTGGATAATTCAAGAACAGCTTCTTGAAGAAGCCTAAATGTAGCAACAGAAGATATTTTAAGTTCTGAGTAAGTACTGAGCTTTGCATGTCCTTTGGCTTGACCTGTCATCCCTATTTGTTATCATCTGATCATCTACATTCTCCATGTTTCTGATTTTAATTCACATGAACAGGGTGTTAGAGGAAAATGTGACTCTACAAATCCTTAACTAGAAAAGTGAAAAATGTGTCACAAAATTCAGACGTGGAGCTCAAAATAACAAAGGATCTGAAAAGCTTCTGTAATTTACATATATTCCAAGACTGTCAGAGCCTGTTCCAACCTAAGTCTTAAAAATAGATTCCAAAGGACTTCATAATATGAGATAAAACAATAATTTTAGGCTATGCTATAACATAATTCATTGCCAAATGATTTCCACGCAGTTTCTAAAAGAGAGCGCATTATAAGAAGAGAAAGCTTTGTAAAAGTCTGGTAAAATTGATATAAAAACTGCAATAAAAGAGTCAATATAATTTCAGAATTAGCCATCTATTTTCACTTTTACTTTAGGTACTTTGTGAAAGGCTTTCATGGTCTTAGAGATTTTTTTAATGCACCATTCCTGAATGCTAAATACCTAAAATAAAAAGATGCCTCTAAAGACAACTCCAATGGAAAACTAAAATAGATATTCAGTATTAAGTGCAAGTAAAAGGTCAATTGCAGCTTATTTTCTGTCATTAAAAAAAAAAGTTATACTATACTACTTTTGTTCCATTACTCTACTAAAATTAATTTCTTAAAGGAGAAAAAAACCCCACCACTTCATTCCAATGCATCAGTGTTTAATTATACCACATAGACTAAGTCCAAGAACTGCTGTTTCTGGACAAAAATACAAAGAGTGCTTTAAAGATGATATCTGCGTGGCTTTATACATAATGTAGACATTCCATTCATGATTTCTTGTCCCCATGATGATAGATTTTATTTCAGGTAAAATCTTGGTAAAAGGAAGCAAAATAATTGAGTTATGAGTTTATGGAGAGAACAAGATGAAAAAAGGCTGAGTTTTTCAGGCTTTCTAATCCTGAACCTGTCACCTGGGTTTGTATTTTGATGCTATTACTAATGCTGAAGATTACCTACCATCACCAGCATTCCCTTTGGTACGAGGGTAGATTTAGCACGAGTGAGAATATAAGAATGCAGCTTTACAGGGAAATGAGACTGCTTTAACTCTGCAAGCTCCTAGGGGAAGGCTGTGAAAGTGGACATGTACCAGAGCAAAGGAGGTGCCTTTAGGAACTTTAGCTGGTAAAGGTGGCTCTAACTTAGTCTTCTTTACATTCCAATATCACCCCTTTTACCCCTTCGCTCTGACAGGTAGTTAAAAGGGACCTGGCCTCTGAAAACAGCAATTTAGACATCTGGGGATCTCACCTCAAGCAGGAAGCATAGAGAACAAAGTCCTTGCTCAATCCTTGTCCGTATCTGTATTCAAGTGAGGGCATATTTCAGAATAACAGCATTCTACTTCAAGTAGACCACTTACAGAGCAATGGCAGAGGCAAAGCTCAGGACAGCAGCATCGCTGAAGCAGTGAAATGATCTGTTTGCATGCACAAGACAAAAAGTCTGGATAAACCTTCTTTACTTTCCTGTCTATCATTCTCCTGTCCCTCAGTCTCTCCTTTTTTCCAATTTTATGGTTTTTTGTTCTTCATTGATATTCTGAAAAATTCCAAATCATACAAGCAGTTAATGCCAATTAGAAACCTGCACTTTAGAACCAAAATATCTGGCTCCAGATAATATTTTTTTAAATTTTTTTGCAAAAGGAGAAATAGATTAAATAAAATTATCTTCAAAAATGCATGCCATAGCTAAAGACAGCTCACACTCAAGGGAGAAGTGTCTTAGGAACACAATTCTCATTAAAAGGATGTTTCATCCACACCATCATCAATAAGCCGTGAAGAATAAATGTAGAAGCAGAACTAGAAATAATTTAACATAGTGTGCAAGAAAAGAGACTGCACTGAAAACATAACTAACTCCTTAAAAATAATTAAGCCAAGAAATTCATCACCACTGATGTAAACCCTTCAAAGCTCTGACAGCCAGAAGTTTCCTGCTCTGCAGCCTGATATCCAAGGTTCATTGAAACCCCTGTTTATCCAACTAACAGCATTTCACAGTAGTTCTACCTAATTAACAATTTGGCAATGAAGGAGGCAATGGGGAGCATATATATGTAAATACACCAAAAATATGCTAGGGAACATTAAATGCGTAAAATCAAGCATTGAAAATTTAGGGAAGTGTCAGAATGAAGGTTGCTGTGCAGCCCTAATTGGGCAACCTTGTGTGCACGCATTATGATACTGCCTTTAATTACCCGACCACCTACTATTTTTTCCACTGGACCCCTGCCTGCACTGACTGACATAATGAGCAGCTACTCAATGCCTTTGTTTTCTTGTTATTAGTCAATGTGTCCCCATGCCTCATTTATCGAGCACTATTCACACCCTGCTCTGAGACTTATTAATTTCTGCCTGGGCTGTCATACAGTACTTACATTCAAGTAACTCCTCACTTCTCAAATACCATTCTAAAGAGAGGCAGGAAAATATTCTATTGGCTCTCTTGAGCAGAAGGGGTCTGAGAAACTGAGGTGAAAGTTGTAAATTAAATTAAGAAGTACACAGTCACTGACACACAGAACCTGGAGCAATTAGAACTCTTTGGTAATTTGTATATTCAAATACTTTCAATTGACTCGAGCTATCTCTGTGAAAGATCAGTGCTTCAGAAATCAGACCCAAGGGTCTCAAGCTAAGCATCTGGGAAGTAAACAACACACAATTAGTAAAAACACAGCTTGATTAGATTGGAATCACACAGAAATTCTGTAACAGAGGCAAGAATAGGATCTAGCAGCTAGTATTAATGCTTAACCATGACAGCCTTACGTTCCATACCTGTATTGTCCCGACTCCTTTCAAATCTTGCCATTTCTTCAGCAAATGAGGCAGCAGTCCTAACAACCTTCTTTATATGTTTCCAGCTGGCACCAGAAATGGTAAATTCTGGACAATGAATTGGCTGAAACAGTCCCACTACGCACAGTCATGAACACATCACAGAAGTCCGACTCAAAGTAGACAAGTCATTTCAATTATGGCACTTCCCCGCCCCTGAACCTTGACTTTGCAACCTTACTAGTATGATGTGACCTTCAAAGGTATACCTATGTTGTCCAAGACAGGGCCAGAACCTTTCTATCCACCACACACATTTCAGTCTGTTGAACTAACATAGTGGCAGTAGTGGAATACCACCCTCTACTTCAGTAGCCATGCTGTTTTTCTTTTTTAATCATAATGTCACGATTCTCATTGGGGAAAATATTCTTTCCAACCAGCTCTAGTGAAAATAACATCTTTTACCCTGACCAATATGTCATATTAACGAAGCAGCCAAAATATTGAGTCTAACAGGCAGCCATAACGCAAAAATAATTATGCAAACTAATGAAGAGGTATTTAACAAAACCATGTTCTAAACTGGGTTTTGTGCCTTTGACCTACCAGTTGTCCTTTTGGAAATACAAATTACCCCACTGCCCCACAAGCATAAGGAAATAAAATTCTAGAGGTCAGAACAGTAGCCTCGGACTCCGGAAGCCTGAGCTGTGGTCTGGTTGGCTACTGACCTGCTTTGAGGTCTCAGGTGAATGATGACCTCAAACTCTCACTTCTCCAATCTGCAAAATGGGATTGATACTTGTTCTCAGGAAGAACTGTGTGCACTTGTTATATTATTGTGATTGAAAGAAGCTTCCTTGCCTCAAACCTCTCCAGAGGTAAAACTGTGTGTTAGCGTGGTCCATTTAGTTAGAGAATTATCACATATCCTGATAAAGCTTCACTGACCCAAGGAATAGACAGCAGTGAAGTTCCACCTCCAACCATCCCAGTGTCACCCTGCAGGGACTGGAGAACACACGACCAGATCAGTCCCAGGGAAACACAGCAGGGGGAAAGATAAGGCACTGCCATGTGCTTCATCGATCTAATTTTTAATGAGCTAAAATCTTTTTGCAAGTCAGTCCTCGACTTGACTTGGATTTAGCTACTGGTCAGTCCTAGATAGGATGCAGGCAAAATTTAAGGATCCTACAATGGAATGATGGATGAAGCCTCTCTCAGGTCTCACTTCCTGCACACAGCAGGTGTTCTCATACTAGAACTGAAAAATTACAATAGTAAGATCTAAACATCTATGTAAATACATGTTCTAGAGAAATCATTCCAACTGTATATGATTCAGAAGTATAAAAAGGTCATCTCACTGCTAGTAGAATGTAATTAGCAGAGCAACATAACTTTTACTTATTAAATATTTTTCTTTTGTAGCAACACTACAGGAAGCGCAGCAAAAAATTATAATCAGCAAAAATCTTTTCTAATGACAGGATTTTTTGTCTTATTAGCTCTGCAAAACATATTAACCCTGAAAGAATGATATCTCCTTTCAGTTCTGCATAGCAGTGTGTACAAATAAAAACGTTAACTGCCAGGACATAATTTTCAGTATGCTTGTCTTACTTCAGATGTGTGTTTTCTGTTTGGAGCACAGCTGTTCATATTTCCCAACATGAGCTTCAGTGCTGTAAATATCTCCTCTATTGAGGGCTACACTCCCAAAGTACTGCACAGGGGCCACACGTACAAATTGTGTTAGTGCTAATGTAAACTGTGTGCATGCAAATCCATTCCCAGCACTTAGAAAATGCAGACCGTGGACCTTGACCCCACCACTTTGCCACTGAACCAGAATTGCTATATTTAATGCTGTGACTGTGATATAAATCAGGTTTTCAAAAGGCTTTTATTCATCTAAAAGAACTCATTCTGGGATAGAATTTAAATAGATCAGGCTGCAGAACTGCATTAATGAATCAAATTACTCCCATCAACCTGGAAAACAAAATAATTTGGAAACTGAAGGTAAGATTGTTTGGGGTTTATCACCACATTTTTTTCAACACTAGAAGTCTGTGTTGTGTCTAGCTCAATTTCTTTACCTCTGGATTTTAAAAGCAAGTCCTTTGCCTGTCAGCATAACACAGCTGGCAGCACAATTGCCTCTACGCTAGAAGGTCAGAGATGCACACCTCTGACTGAGACGTGGGCTTGTATCCAGTGCTGACACTGCAACAGAGCGTTTGGGGAATGTCGTTGCGCAATGAGAACTGCCTGCCTTCAGGTGAGACATTAAACCAAGGTCATTTCTGCCCATCAGTGGGGCCCACCTTGGCAAAAGGTAACAATCCCATGGGAATTCTCTCAACAGTGATCACAATGGTCATAACAATATTTGCTCCTAACAAATAGTTTCTGGTATCTGAGATCCTTTGGAAGCAATTGTTAAGCAAAATAATAGAAAACCATGGAACTGTCTAAACCATGTCAGCGATACTGCCCTCAACGTCGCAAAGCGTTCTGTTTAGGAGAAAGGGTGGTCCACTTCTAAACACAGTGAGCACTGACTCTAAGAACCCATCAAATATGCTTTATATAAACGTAGCATATACATGTGTCGTGGTTTTTTAGAAGCAGATTCATGAATTTCCAGATTCCCAAAGGCAAATGTGCAACAATAATTATCCAATTAAGTTAGGAACATTCAGTCAGTCTGCTGCTTTAGGAAGAGGGAAAAATTGCAAGAAACTTAAGAGTATGGGAAATCAAAGCTATTTCTGTACCTTTTCCTTTGAGCCCAGCAGTCAAGTTTATTCTATGGCTGATGACAAAAGTAGTGGCTGATGGCCTTCTACCCACTCTGTGCCCCAGCTTTGTGACTGCAGGGAGAGAATCTGATGAACAGACATAGGCATTTATTAGCTTCCATAGGATCAGTCTATATTGTAAGATCAAGAGCAGAAAGAAAGACTGGTGCAACTACCAATGGATGTAAGGCTGTCGCTCTGAAAGTGATAAAATATCACATCTTCTAATAAGAGCTAGAACAATACTGAGATAACATAACAGGATGGCATGAAAGAATGGTGCACTGCACTCAGGGAACTTGGGCAGTCACAGAATCTCCCATTCTGATCAAGCATTTCATCTATTCTTCATGGACTATAATCAAGCAAGAAGATTTTATTTATTTTTTTAATCAGACACAGTCAGAACCAAAGATGAGGGTGAATCACACAGTCAGAACCAAAGATGAGGGTGAATCACAAGCCTATAAAGAAACCTTTGGGTACAGCAAGAGATTTGATGGGGAAAAAAAAAAAGCAATCTGAATTGATTTGCAGGCCAGAAATTATAAAGCATGCTTTTCTTTACAGGAAAGCCCTCAAAAGGAAATTGAGAGGACTTGCATCATTTCAGGTATTGATAAAATAGGGCTCTTCATTGTGTTAATTTGAGCAGTCTCAGGCAGGTCTCAAGGAAGAAAATATGTTGCTTCGTTCATGTGACAGGGGAAATACGAATGGAGTAATATCAGATAAAAGGCAAACTGGACTAAATTTATCTTTGACCACAAATGAAAATGAGAAGCAAAACCTAATATATACATAGTAGATAGTGAAATAAAATTAAGCATACAAATAGAAACACTGCTTCTATAAAAATAAGAAATAAGCATATACTTAACATCCATCATGGGAAAAATTCCAGTGGAGTTACAATTAAATTTTGAGAGTAATTTCAGTAGCAACCTATTTCATTTCTATAACACTATAATGATTTCATCAGGAACAAATTCTCTAGGTAGTATCACACTAGAAGGTTTAAGGATGGCACCATTAAATAGCATCCATAATTGTTACAATCAACTGCCTGTGACAGAAAAGGGTGCATTTGTGGATGGCTGTTAAAAGTACCAATTTGCCAGATCTGCATTTTGCTGAAAGTAACACTCTGAGCCTTCAAGATCCTATTACCTATGAACCAAAGCTCATGTCAAGTCCTTTTTCTGCTGCAAAATTAACCTGGGCATCCTTTCATAGTAGGGTTTGTATTACAGCCATAGACACTACTGATTGGCATAAACAGTTTAGTTACAATGGGGCAAAACAGGGGGGTTTTAAATGCCACTGGTCGTAGGGCTGGGTACAATAGCTGTTGATATACGAATGCTTCCTCACTTATTTCAGCTTCCTTTGCTCTCAAACTACTGCTGGAAGCTGTGGCCAGTGCTTTGCAAAGGGCAACAGAACTTGGGCTGTGAACATGACAAAACACCCAATCTGTTGTATCGGGTCTGGCTGAGGCAGGGTTAATTTTCCCCACAGCAGCCCTCAGAGTGCTGTGCTTTGTGGAAAAGTTAACACCACACAGTTTTGGCTACTGCTGAGCAGTGCTGGCACAGCACAAAGGACGTCTCTCCAACATTCCCCCCCACCCCACAGTCAGCAGTAGAGACTGGGCAGGCAAGATATTGGGAGGGGACACAGCCAGGACAGCTGACCCGAACAGACCAAAGGGATATTCCATACCACATAACATCTGCTCAGCAATAAAAGCTAAGAGAAAAGAGGAGGAAGAGGGGACATGTCATTATTGACAACACTTATCTTCCAGAGCAACCGCTACAGGTACTGAAGCTCTGCTTCCCTGGAAGTGGCCAATCATCACCTGCTGATGGGAAGTAGAGAATAAATCTTTTGTTTTCCTTTGCTTCTATGTACGACCTTTTGCTTTTGTCTTATTAAACTGCCTCTATCTTGACCTACAAGGGTTTTTCCCCCCCATCTTATTTTCTACCCTGCTGTCCCACTGAGGAGGGGAGTGACAGAGCGGCTTGGAGAGCAAGGGTCCAGCCAGGGTCAGCCCACCACATCTATTTCACAGGAAGGCAGAGATACAGACACACACAGGTTCCACAAAGCACAAGAATCTGAGGTTTCATGTAAAATGATGCTGGGACCAAACCTAAACACAAGCAATCTAGAAACACATTTGCACTCTGAAGTCCTCTAGATTATTAAATAATAGACATTACCTCTGTATAGAATGCCTCTTTAAAGATTATCCTATCTCAAATACAACAATGTAGTAGAAA